>CM057054.1:22215113-23565113 GCA_029948455.1 Solanum rostratum
TGGATATATCCCGATTGATGATGTATGTGGAGAAAATTGAGGAGGAGAAGCTAAGGGAAAGAGCAAGGGAGTTCAAAAGGGCTAAGGTAGACGGTGGGGACTATTCTCACCAAATTAGTGGAGGTCACAAGTTCCAAAGAGGCCAAAAGCAAGGTGGACAAGGGTCTCCCAACACTCCTCCTCCCCGGACCACTAAAGACAAAAGGGTAGCTTCTAACCCTCAAACCCCAAATTTCCCAAAGTGTGGAAGGCTCCTGTCGCAACCAGGGTCTAGGGCCTAGGAGTGATATGGCAAATGGGAACCCGAGAGTCCCCAAACAAGCCTCATAGTATCCATATGCACAGTATAGGTTCAGAAGTGAAAGATTAAGCAATAAACACATAATTCTAAGGGACTGGTAAGTATGACTCACGCTACGGGGATGTTATAGGGATAGGGATTTGCATGGATTCACATAGCATATAAGAACTAAGGGGTGTATAAGTGTGACTCATGCTATGGGTATAGAAGGGACTTAGCACTTTCCACATTTCCACATTTCATCATGAACATATCATCATAACATCAATAACATGAATAGACATAATCATAGTCTCCATAAGCAAATAGCATAACACCTGATAAAGTCGTATATAGAGTTTACATGTTGTCTAACAATGCCTCTAGGTCATAGAATAGGATAGGGGTCAAGACATATCCTGGGATCACCCTCAAAGTAAAGACACAAAACATCATAACATAAGAGGTAGATAGGAGGTAGTTTGTCCTTGGATGATAGGACTCACCACAAACAACTCTCACAGTCCAACCTAACTATCAAAAGGTGGATGAAGATAGTATTTCGTCCCTACATGGTTAGATCATGTAGGCAAAGAGTATGTGTTAGTACGTTTGAATGTACTAAGTAAGAAAGTTCGCAATGCATATGAACTCATCAAACTTGCAATTAATATTAGATGACAAAGGCACATATATAGAAAGAAGTATATAGGAAAGAGTATTATATCAATATGCGATGAAATCCATAATGCTTGAAATGTCATAATACTTAACATATTGGGGATGGGACCTCAACCGACATATAAGAAGAAGTGAGTATTACTTAATATCTTAATGTTGCATCTACACTAGAGAAAGAGTGGATTACTTGCCAAAGGTAATCCATACACTCACCTTACAAGAACAACACCCATTTTGAAGAGTCACTCACCTTATGGGAACAACACTTATTTCGGAGATTACCTTACCTTACAGGAACACCACCCATTTTAGAAAGGATTTCCATAAACTTAATCATCCACAAAGGGCATAAATATGAACCTATGTTTGGTGCTTAGTTATGGGACTTGAAGATGGGACCCTTGGGGATAGGCCCCCTCACAAAGTCCGCTTGGTGTTAAGGCATCATTCCACAAGAATGTATATACATATACATGCTTTTAAAAGGAGAATAAGTCTTTTCAAACCTTTATCATGCATACTTAGGCTTAAAAACTAAAAATACTTTATGATCGTGCATACTTAGGCTTAAAGACCAAAAATACTTTATGATCATGCATACTTGCGATAAAAAGCCAAATCATACTGCATATAATACTTTCATGCATAGGAATAGCTCATTCATAGTTGTACCTGTTGGTGTAAACACCCATAATCGCTCAAATATCCATATCATAGACATTATGCGATCACATGTCATGCATAACCATACTTGCTTTGAAATCATAGTCAAAATCATAATTGGGTCTTAACCCACATCATAATCCATGTATGCACATGCCATGAATGATAAGAGAATAGCATGGGCAATAGAGACTCATATTTAAAATAATATTATAAGATGAAACCAAAGTAAATTCGAGGAAAAATCCCCAATTAAAGCATACTAGGAATTACCCATGCATAGATTCAACATTTAAAGAGAAATGCATATTAGAACCTTCATAATATCAATGCAAGACAACATAATGTGGCTTTGATCACTTTAGAAACATCAATTAAATAGAGTCCATATCTCAATTTAATGGAATCAACACTAATTTAATAGATCCATGTTCAATGTAAGCTTGAAATTCATAAATTAAGAAGAAAGAAGTTTTTGGGGTCTTCACGATTGAATGGGATCATGAATCAACCCCACATACCTTAGATATCTATAAGGATTAAAAAGAAATTGATTTGAGAAGACGACCCTCCTTGAATTCCCAAGTTGAATCTTCAATGACATACTTGAAAAAAAGTTCTTAGAAAAGAGATTTCTAATGTTATAAGTATAATGAATAAATTTGAATAAGGATGAAGGAGTATAGGTCTTTTAAAGGGTTTAGGATAGGTTAGAAAGTCACAAACAATTCTTAGAAATCACCAAAATTACGAGAAATCCATTAATAAAATGAGTACTAAAAATTGCCCGGAGGGCTTGTAAAAGAGCACCGCAGCTCATCCGGAGGACCACAGACCATACAAGGGACCATAGTAAGGGTCTTGAGAAACATATCCAAATTTCCGAATAAGTACATTTTCACTCAAGGCTTCATGGTTCATTTGAAGGTGCAGTGTTCATACAACGGTCCATGCAAATAACCCAAGTTCTGAGATGGTAATTTCGTACTTAGAATTACATTTTGGGATGAAGGCTTCACGAAACACCCCACCATTGCTCGTGGTAGGTTTCACGAGACCCCACCACAGCTTTGGTGGGTCGCAAAACCCGTACAGGGTATCTTGGTGGCTATCTTAGCTAATTTCTTGGCTTTAAGGCTAGGGCTCCTTCCACGGCCAGTGATGAGGACCACAGTTCGTGAGAGGTCCCTGGAGGGTCTCCAAGCCTAAAAATCCCTTCTTAAACCACACAAAGCCATACATAAGCACCCATGATGGGCCACAAACCTCCGGAAACTTGATTTTAAGCATCGATAAGGTATCATGAGGTTCGGTTCCTTACACCATTTCCCCCTTGGGAACATTCATCCTTGAATGGGCTAGAACATGGCTTGAAAGGCTTGACTTGAACATAAAACATTTCAACTTCGGAACACAATGAACATCTCATTTCCTGGAAATTATAAAATCATTAAAACTCATGTTAAAACATCCTTTAAATCATTTTTGTGCACATGTATACATATCATGTAATGAAACATAAGAGTGAAAGAATTAGGACCATTGAGAATAGGAGGAACCTAATACCTTAGGCTTGAGTAGATTGGAAAATATAGGATATCACCTCTTCATATCCGCATCCGCCTTCCACGTAGCACTCTCCATATGTTTATTCCTTAAAAACACTTTGACCAAAGCCAAATCCTTGCTGCGAAGCTGTTTCACTTGCCTATCAAAAATTCCAACCATCACTTCTCCATAAGTCAAGTTCTCTTCAACCTCAACACCTTCCAAGGGCACAATCGAACTAGGATCACCAATCAACTTCCTTAACATTGACACATGGAAAACCGAGTGAATAGAACTCATATCCAAGGGAAACTCCAACCTATAGGCCACCTTGCCAATCCACTTAACTATCTCATAAGGGGCAACGTACCTGGGCTTAACTTTCACTCTTTGTTGAAGCGCATTACACCCTTCATAGGTGAAACCTTTAAATACACCCAATAACCAACATTAAATTCAAAATCTCTCTTCCTAACATCCAAATATGACTTTTAGTGACTTTGAGCCATCTTCAACCTTTCCCTAATCGACTTCACTTTTTCCATGGCTTCTAACACCAAATCTGGCCCAATCAAAGCCATTTCACCCAACTCAAACCATCCAACTGGGGATCTACACCTTCTCCCATACAAAGCCTCAAATAGTGTCATACCAATACTAGTATAAAAACTATTGTTATAGGCAAACTCGATAAGTGGTAGATGACCATCCCAATTACCCTTCAATTCTAACACATAAGCCCTCAACATGTCTTCTAAAGTTTGAACTGTCCTTTTGGCTTGTCCATCAGTTTGAGGATGGAAAGCGGTACTTAATTTCACCTTAGTGCCAAATCTTTTCTGAAACAATTTCCAAAAGTGAAAAGTAAATTGGGTGCCACTGTCTGATATGATAGACATAGGCACACATGGAATCTAACTAATTCTCAAATATACAACTTTGCATAATCTTCGGCACTGAAAGTAGTTTTGACTGATAGGACATGAGCTGATTTAGTCATTTTGTCGACGATAACACAAATAAAATCAATCTTCTTTTGGGTACGTAGCAAACCAACCACAAAGTCCATATTCAGATCTTCTCACTTCAAAGTAGGAATTTTGATATCTTAAGCCAAATCACCGGTCCTTTGATATTCCACCTTCACTTGTTTGCAATTAGGACACTCGGAGGCAAACATGGTTATGTCTTTCTTCATACCATGCCACCAATACACTTTCCTCAAGTCCTGATACACATTGGTAGATCCTGGATGTATAGAATAATAAGAGTTATGGGCTTCACTCACGATCACCTCTCTAAGATCATCAACATCGGGAACACATAACCGATCTTGGTACCAAAGTACACCATCTCCCCCTTGGAGAATAACTCTATCTTCTTTTCTACCACCAACTTTGTCATCTCAACCAAGGATAGGTCCAAGTCTTGTTTTGCCTTGACATCAACAACCACAGAAGACTCAAAACCATTCTGGACATGAATACCACTACCATTAGAGTCATCTAACCTATCATCCAATCTAGCCAAGCTTCTTAAGACTATTCTCGATATACAATTCCATTTCGGTAGTAATATTTTATTTCATTCGGAAAAAGCAGTCAGATGTTTGGGGCAGTGTAAATGATCAAGGGGTAGTAACTCATATCATGGGAAGAAACTTTACGCAGAGTTATATTACTATTAATGGGTGTCTCCACGATTTCTTATGGGCAGTGGCATCCCAGGTAATTCAGTCAAATGGTTCTTCATTATCTGCATATGGCCTTCTTTTTCCCAGGTGCTCATTTTGTCTAGGCTTTTAGTTTAATGTTTCTATTCAGCGGACGTGGTTATTGGCAAGAACTTATTAAATCCGTTGTTTGGGCTCATAATAAATTCAAAGTTTCTCCTGCTAATCAAATAAAGAATAACTTCTATTTGTACCTCGTAAAAAAAGCTTTTTATTTTGTGCAATGAACTATTTCTCTTCTTTTTGTGCAATAAAATTATGTTCAAGTAAGCAAATATGTCATGGTTTATCATCAGTTGGGGTTATGGATTTTCAGTTTATTGGGGGTAGTATGGGATCTGTAATTATATAGGAAATCAGTCGACATACTTCTTTTACCAATTCTTTCTTTCCTTTATCCATATGGGCCACACTACCTATGGATAGCCCACTAAGAGCTTCGGCAACAACATTCGCATTGTCGGGATGATATTGAACACTCATGTCGTAAAATTTACAAAGCTCCAACCACCTTCTTTACCTCAAGTTAAGATCTCTTTGGGTGAACATATATTGCAAACTCTTGTTATCAGTGACAACATCAACATAAACTCCATATAAATAATGTCTCCAAATTTTCAAAGCAAACACCACATCCGCCAACTCAAGATCATGAGTTGGATACTTTTGTTCATGCACCTTCAGTTGCCTTGACGCATAAGCTATCACCTTACCATGTTGCATGAGAACATAACCCAACCAAACCTGAGAAGCATAATAATACATCACAAACCTATCTAAGCCATCTGGTAAGGTCAAAATAGGAGCTGATATAAGCTGGTCTTTCAAAGTCTGAAAACTCTTCTCATACTCATCTGAGCATAGAAACTTGGCCTTGTTTTGAGTTAACTTAGTCAATACAAATGTAATGGATGAGAAACCCTCAACAAACCTCTTATAATAACAAGCCAACCTAAGAAAACTTTGAATATTAGAAGGAATCAATGGTCTAGGCAAATTCTTCACAACCTCAGTCTTCTTTGGGTCAACATTAATACCATCACCGAATACCACATGACCAAGAAAAGCTACTTCACCCAGCCAAAACTCACATTTATTGAACTCAGAAACCATCTGCTTCTCCCTCAAGGTTTGAAAAACTAACCTCAAACGATCCTGGTGTTCCTGCTCACTTCGGAGATAAATCAAAATATTATCGATGAAGACAACCACAAAATTATCAAAAATGGATTGAACACTCGATTCATAAGATCCATAAACATAGAAGGAGCATTAGTCAAACCAAACAATATCACCATAAATTCAAAATGCCCATATCTAGTTTAGAAAGCAATTTTGGGAATATCCACTCCCTTACCTCAACTAATGGTAATCAGAACAGAGGTAAATCTTTGAGAAATGGGTGTAGCTCCTTGAAGTTGATTAAATAAGTCATTGATCCTTGGCAACTAATATTTATTCTTGATGGTCACTTATTCAATTGTCCATAATCAATGCACATCCAAAGTGATTTGTCTTTCTTTCTCATACTAGCACAGGAGCGACCCATGGTGATATACTTAGTCTAATAAAGCCTTTCTCCAACAAGTCTTTCAACTGATCCTTCAACTCTTTTAATTCAGTCGGTGCCATGTAATAGGGAGGAATGGAAATAGGTTGAGTATCCAGAAGGATCTATGCCAAAGTCTACTTCGCTTTCACGAGGAATACCAGGAAAATCTTTGGGAAAAACATCTAAAAACTCAATAACCATCAGAACTGACTCAAAAGTAGGTGACTCAGACTTCACATCTCTAACCCTAACAATATGACAGATGCACCTTTTAGAAATCATTTTTCGGGCTTTGAGATAGGAAATAAATTAAATTTTAAAAGCAGAGTTACTACCTTTCCACTCAAGAATAGCCTCATTTAGAAATTGAAACTTGAAATTCCAGGTTCTACAATCGATAAAGGCGTATGAAGCATGCAACCAATTCATTCCAAGAATAATATCAAAATCAAACATCTCAAGTTCCCAAAAGATCACACGGAAGGACTTTATGCAAGATAGAGATGGGACAACTCTGATAGACTATTTGGGCAACAATACACTCTCAGGATTATAGAATGAAAAGGGTTCCCTTAAGAATTTAGGACTCAAACAAAACTTCACAACCAGAAGAGGAGTCACAAAAGATAACTTTGCACTCGGATCAAGCAAAGCATAACCATCAAAATTAAAGACATTTATCACTATATCCAAAGTCTCCTTTAATTCTTGTCGAGCATGCAAAGCACAACACCTATTGTTTCTGGGGGTACCACCTTAAGGAACCCTGGGTTGGACGTGATCGCTCTGAGTCTTTTGACCCTGACTGTTCTTGGCAGCTTTATGAGAGTTAGAAATCCTGTGGCCCATATTGTCACACCCAAAGGAAGCGCCTAAATTCTCAATTATGCACCTGAGTGATTTATCCCATACTTGCCACACTGAGGAGCTAATGGCCCACCTCCAACATAGGTGCCTTAGGAGGATGTACTCTACCATTGCCAATCCTTGCATTTGAACCTTGGCCTTGTTGGAAATGACCATATCCACCTCCCCTCTTAGAAATGGAGAATCCACTATCGTAATGGGCTCTCTTATAGTCATTCACCCTCTTCTTCTTGAGCTTATCCCCTTCAATATGTTCAGCATAAGCCATACACCTGGAGATGTCTATATCCCGAATAGGCATAGTCATACGACATTCCTTCAAAACCAAATCAGAGATCCCAGAAATAAACTTGTGCATGATTGCAGGGGGGACAACCACTAGCATGGGAACATACTTTGAGAGTTTTGTAAATTTGAGGGCATATTCCCTCACACTTATACCACCTTGCTTGAGGTTGATAAATTCTGTCATTTTGTCCTTCCTAAGCTCAAGAGGAAAGAAACAATATCGAAAGGCAAACTTAAACTCTTCCCCACTAACCCCATCATCACCAATCCTCTCTATCAATAATTGGGTATACCACACTTAAGCCATACCCTTTAATTGATAGGAAGCTAGCTCAGCTTTCTCTTTTTGAAGTTACCCCATAATTGTCAACACCTTAAAGTGTTCATCAATGATTTCTTGGGCATCCTCAATTACTTTTGACCCATAAAACTCTGGAGGGTTCATCCGGGTGAAATCTCTCACCCTAGCAGCCGGAGTTGGAGCATGAGGAGGAGGATTAGCTTGCCTAGCCTTGTTGGTCACCACTTGGGCAAGCACGGCAAAGGCAGTCTGGAATTCATCTCAAGTAACCCGCTCTCTGATAGGCTCTTGAGGGACTTGGTCGTCATTAATCGGGGCTTACCTTGGTAAAAGGACTCTTGTTGGAGGCATCTTTTGTAAGGCATCAAGGACATCATCAAAATTAGAAAGTCTTAAGACATGGTCCAAGCAATGACATAAGACATGAAGAAGTGATACGATTCCTAAAATGCCATCATAGCCTCCAAATCTTAAGTATGGTGCACTGCACACCCGTGAATAGGACTTTACTTGATGTAGACTCTAAGGATTATTTATAAACCTAGTGCTCTGATACCAAGCTTTTTATGACCCAAGCCTAGAGCCTAGGATTTACATGGCAAATGGGAACCCGAGAGTCCCTAAATAAGCCTCATAGCATCCATATACACAACATCGATTTGGAAGTGCATGATTAAGTAATAAACACATAATTGTAAGGGACGAGTAAGCATGACTCACTCTATGGGGATGTCATAGGGATAGGGATTTGCATGGGTTCACATAGCACATAAGAACTAAGGGGTAGGTAAGTATGACTCACGCTTGGGGATAGAAGGGACTTAGGACTTTCCACTTTTCATATCTCATCATGAACATATCATCATACATTAATAATATAAATAGACATAATCATAGTCTCCATAATGAAATAGCATAACACATGACAAATCCGTATATAGAGTTTATATGTTGCCAAACAATGACTCTAGGTCATAAAATAAGACGGGGCCCAAGACATGTCTTATGCTCATCCTCAAAGTAAAGACATAAAACATCATAACATAAGAGGTAGATAGGAGGTGGTTTGTCCTCGAATGATAGGACTCACCACAAGTAACTCTCATTATCCAAGCTAACTATCAAGAGGTGGATGAAGATAGTCTCCAGTCCCTACATGGTTAGATCATGTAGGCAAAGAGTATGTGTTCGTACATTTGAATGTACTAAGTATGCGGGCATGCAATGCATATGAACTCATCAAACTTGCAACCAATATTAGATGACAAGGGCATATATATAGAAAGAAGTGTATAGGAAAGAGTATAATATTAATATGTCATGAAATCATGATGCATGAAATTCCATAATACTTAACATATTGGGGATGGGACCTCAATCAACATATAAGACGAAGAAAGCTATTACTTAGAATCTCGATGTTGCCTCTACACTAGAGAAAGAGTAGATTACTTGCCAAAGGTAATCATACACTCACTTTATGAGAACAACACCCATTTCCGAGAGTCACTCACCTTATGGGAACAACACCCATTTCAAAGAGTACCTTACCTTACGGGAACACCACCCATTTCGGAAAGGATTTCCATAAACTTAATCATCCACAAGGAACATAAACATGAATCTATGTTTGGCGCATAGTTATGGGACTTGAGGATGAGACCCATGGGGATATCCTCCTTGCATAAATACGTTTTAAGCTAAGTCATCATCCCACTAAAATACATACACATATACATGCTTTTGAAAGGAGAATAAGTCCTTTCAAACCTTCATCATGCATACTTAGGCTTAAAAACCAAACATAGTTCATGATCATACATATTTGGCTAAAAAGTCAAATGATACTTCATATCATACTTTCATGCATAGGAATAACTCATTCACACTTGTACATGTTGGTGTAAACACCAATAATTTCTCAAATATGCATATCATAGACATTATGTGATAATATGTCATGTCATAACCATACTTGCCTTGAAATCATAGTCATAATCATAATTGGGTCTTAACTGACATCATAAACTTCATGAAAATCAATATCCATGTATACATGTGCCATCAATTATGAGAGAATAGCATGGTCAATAGAGATTCATATTTAAAATAACATTATTAGATGAAATCAAAGTAAATCCATGAAGAAATCCCTAATTAAAAGCGTACTAGGAATTACCCATACATAGATTCAACATTTAAAGGGACATGCATATTCGAACCTTCAAAATATAAATGTAATTTAACATAATAGGGCTTAAATCACTTTAAAAATATCAACTAAGTACAGCCCATATCTCAATTTAATCGAATCAACACTAATTTAAAAGACCCATATTCAAAGTAAGCTTAAAATCCATAAATTAAGAAGTAAGAAATATTTTCGGATCTTCATGATTGAAAGGGATCATGAATCAATCCCACATACCTTATATATATAAAAGAATTAAGAAGATATTGATTTGAGAAGAAGGTCCTCCTCCAAGTTGAATCTTTAATGATACACTTTTAAAGGAGTTCTTCGAAGAGAGACTTCTAGTGTTCTAAGTATAATCAAAGAATTTGAATAAGGATGAAGGAGTATATGTCTTTAAGGGATTTAGGATAGATTAGAAAGTCACAAAAGACCCTTGAAATCACCAAAATTACGAGAAAGCTATTAATAAAATGAAGGGGGCTCATGAAAAAGTACCACGGCACGTGCAGAGGGCCACGGACCGTACAAAGGTCCTTGGTAAGGGTATATAAACACTTAGCCAAATTTTATACTAAAGATGTTTCCATTGAAGGCTTCATGGTTCATTCAAAGGTGCACTAATCATACAACAGTCCATATAAATGACCCAATTTCTGAGATGGTAATTTTATACTTAGACTCATATTTTAGGATAAAGACTTTAGGAAACACCCCACCACGGCTCGTGGTAGGTTTCACAAGAACCCACCATGGCTCGTGGTGGGTTGCACAACCCGCACAGGGTCTCTTGGTGGCTGCCTTAGCCAATTTCTTGGCTTGAAGGCTAGGTCACCTACCAAAGGACCTCTTCGACGGCCAACGATGAGGACCATGGCTCGTGGAAGGTACCCTGGAGGATGACCAAGTGTAAAATCCCTTCTTAAGCCACCGAAAGCAATACATAAGCACCCCCCATGGATCACAAACCTCCGAAAACTTAATTTTAAGCATCAATAATGTCTCATGAGGCCCAGGTTCTTATAGCTCCATAAGGGACAATGTTTGGCTGGATCAAATGTTTGTTTTAAGTGCTGAATGCCTGGACATCATGCCAAGGATTGTAGAAGAAATGGTGTAAGGCCCTATGGCTAAGGTGAGAAAGTTCAAGGTCCCCAATGGATCAACTATTTTTATGCTCACCACAGTCACCAGGAGGTTGAAGGGACTCTGAATTTTTTCACTGGTATGTTGAGAGTGTTCTATTTTGATGCATATGCCTTATTAGACCTAGGAGCTAATTTGCCATTTATGAATCCATTTCATGTTAGTAATTTCCATGCGTACCGCAAAGTCCTTCATGAGCCCTATAAAGTGAGTAATCCCGTAGGAGAGTCCATTTTTTCCCGAAGAGTCTATAGAAATATCCATTTTGCATAAAGTGGTCTCTTATAATCTAGTTGAGCTTTCCTTGGTTTATTTTGATGTACTACTCGGAATGGATTGGTTACATGCCACCTATGCCTCCATCAATTGTAGAACCTTTAGAGTCAACTTCCAATTTCCAAATAAGCCAAGTCTTGAGTGGGAGGGTAGTAACTCTTCATGTAGATGTTAGTTCATTTCATTCTTAAAGGCCCAAAAGATGATTTCTAAAGGTTTCATCTATCGTCTAGTAAGAGTCAAAGATGCCACTTCTAAAGTTCCTTCTCTTGCATCGAGCCCCATTGTGAATGAGTTTCCCAATGTCTTTCCAGATGAGCTATAGAGTGTTTCTCCCGAAAGAGAAATAAACTTTGGCATAGATCTCCTACCTGACTCTCAACCTATTTCAATCTCTTCATATAGAACGACTTCTATGGAGTTGAAGGAACTAAAGCAGCAATTGAAATATTTGTTGGAGCAGTGTTTTATTAGGCCCGATAGGTCTCCATAGGGTGCTCCAGATTATTTTGTTAGGAAGACAGATGGGTCACTCCATATGTGCACAGATTACCGACAACTCAACAAGGACACTATTAAGAACAAATACCTACTCCTAAGGATAGATGACTTATTTGATCAATTGCAAGGGGCTACACACTTCTCCAAAGTTAACTTGAGATTAGGGTATCACTAATTAAGGGTGAGGGAAAGTGACATTCCTAAGACGGTATTTTGGAATTGGTATGGTCACTTAGAGTATGCGGTGATGTCATTTGGTCACACAAATGCCAGCTATATTCATGGACTCTATGAATAGGGTGTCCAAGCCCTACCTTGACATGTTTGTGGTGGTGTTTAATGACGACATTCTGTTTTACTCCCAAAGCGAGGAAGAGAATATGGAGCACTTGAGGGTGGTATTGCAAACCCTAAGGGAGAAAAGGCTTTATGCAAAGTTTCTTAAGTGCGAGTTTTGACTAAGTGAGATTGCCTTCCTTGGGCATGTGGTCTCAAGCAATGGTATCAAAGTCGATCCTAAGAAGATCGAAGTGGTAAGAAATTGACCAAGGCCATTGACTCCTATGGACGTAAGGCATTTCTTGGGCATAGCCAGGTTTTATAGAAGGTTTGTTCAAGATTTCTCTTCAATTTCATCCCCACTCACCAACTTGACCCAAAGGTTTGTGTGGATGGTGCGTGTGAGAAAAGCTTGATGAGTCATGAAAATACGACTTTTACGATGCTTAATACATAGAATTATTGTGAGTTCTTAAGCACATTTGTTATTTTAATGTGTGTGTTTTGGTACTTTGCAGGAAAATGACGAAGGCATGGACTGATGGAGATATTGTAGAAAAAGAATATAAATTGCGGTGAAGTGATGACATACGGACCATCTAACGGGCCTTGTAACATCACATGGACCGTGGGATGGTGCGTGAAGGGCCCAACATGCAGGAACTGGAAAATGGAGCCAAGTGAAGGACCACGGAGGTCTTCACAGGCAGTGTCGCAGTACACGGACCATGTAACCGACCGTGACCCTGCACTTGGGCGTGAAATTGGAACGAGCCGAGGCAAGTCGCACGGATCGATAAACGGACCATTAAAGCTGCCACGGACTGTGCCAGGTACCGTGAAGTTGACGTGAAGTAGAAGGTTCACCGTCGAAAAAAATAAAAATCATGCAAGTAAAGCTGCACGGACCGATAAACGGACAGTCAAAGAGGCAACGGACCGTGTCATGCACCGTGAAGTTGATGTGCACTAGAAGGGGCATCGTCGAAAATAAGAGAAAGTGTGCAAGTGAAAACTCACGGACCGTTAAACGGACCGTGAGACACAAAAGGAACCATGCCAAGGCCAGTGAGGAAGCAGAAGGCAATGGCAGATGGACCGTGTGACGGTCCGACTGGACTCACACGAACCGTGTAATGAACCGTACCTAGGCCGAAGTCTATTTTTCCTATTTTTTAATTGGATTAGTTTTTCCTTGTATATATAGTATTTTATTTTATTTCTTTTGGGACGTTGTTGATGGCTGGAGTCAGAGAATAAGAGAGAAAACAATAGTTTGACTTTATTTTAAGTTTGATTCGTGGATTGTGATCATCTCTTGAAGATTGTAACACGGATTCATTGTTCTTTCAATTGTAAGTCAATTACTATGCTTTCATTCCATTGTTGTGAGCAAGTTATATCGAACATGCTAGGCTAAACCCACAATTAGGGTTGTGGGAACCATGACACTACAATAAAGATAACACAGACTGAGGTAGATTCGAGGGATTGATCGGTGCATTTATTGTAGAACTCTTTGCTTTAATTTCTCCTTAATGAGTCGACGCATTAGGGCAAGCCCGTATTCATTACATGCCCGAGAGGGATGTAGTGATTATGAAAAGGGTTCTACAATAGAGATTCGGGGTTTTTAACCTAGTCTAAGTGCCTGAGACCAAAAGATGAGGGTATTTTGAGATCGAAAACAGAGGTCAAAACTACATACACTCTGAGACCAAAAGGAGATGAGTGAAATATAGCTAGGAAGGACCGAAAGGTGAACTAGGTATTAGCTAATTTGTTGGATCTTATATGCACAATGAAGAACGAGTTTACAAAGCCAGTTTAGCTATCGTATTAGATGTCAATGGGAACACAACCCTAGCTTCTCTCTACTTGTTTGAAAACCAGTGTCAACGTCTCTATTAGTTACATTACATAGGAATTTAAATTGAACAACGCAACCCCCTATTTACTTTATGCAATTTTATCTTGGGAATAGCATTTACATTTGAAAGCCAGTACTAATAGATTCATTCTTATGTGTTCCCTATAGGATCGACCTCAACTCTGGTTGAGTTCTATATTTGACCAACGACCTCTTTACTCTTCCGTTTGGAGTGTAAATTTGGGCGTGTCAAATTTTGGCGCCATTACTGGGGAACGCGGTGAAGAACTAGTCTATTAGTTGCTACTTTCAGTTTGTAAGTCTAGTCCCTATTTTTACTTTTATTTCTTGTTTTTGTCTTTGTAGGGAACCAACATTGCATGCCAAGCACCCGAAGTAAGGGTGAAGCACTTGTTCCCTACGATCCTGAACTCACTAAATCAATTCGCAGAATGAACGCCCAGGACTGCGAAGCAGCAAGGCAGAGGGAGTTAACAGTGAATCTTGCTGACAGAGAACATGATGGGTTGGGTGAGGATTATCTAGCTGGTAATATGGTACCACCAGCGGCACCACTTCACCAGGTGCCACTTGTACCTCCACAACACAACCAACCCCCATTGAGACCTCAAGGACCTCAGTACCCACCAGCAGTAAACGATAATGATCAGGGTGCTGGGACCACTAGGCAATAGTGCTGCCACCTCTGCCTGCTGGTGTCAAGTTCACTATCACTAGCACGATGTTGCAAATGTTGCAGTTAAAGGGATTGTTCAGCGTAGCTGCCACCGAGGACGCAAATCAGCATCTGATGAATTTCTTAGCGACCTGCCAATCGTCCGATATTCCAGGAGTTAGTCAACAAGCACTGCGGTTGAGATTATTTCCACTGTCTCTATCTGGGGAGGCAATAAGGTGGCTGAATGAGCTCCCCCATGATTCCATCCGTACATGGGTGGAACTAAAGGAGGCCTTCTTAGAGAGGTTCTTCTCGACTTCAAGGCAACTGAAGCTCAAAGATGAGATTGAATCTCACAAGAAAATGCCAAATGAAACACTATATCAGTCTTGGGAGAGATTCCGACAGAAGCTCAAGCAGTGCCCAAATCATAATCTCACAGACGAACACTTGAAGGCAGTCTTTTACAGGTCCTGCAACTTTGTTACCAAGCCAATCATATATGCAGCTTGTGGAGGGTCGTACATGTCTAGGACGTTCCTAGACATAGTGGTCATCTTGGATCAGGTGGCAAAGAACAATAGGGCATGGTAAACCAGAGATGCGGACTGCTCTAGGATGGTCTTTGAGATAAGTGCGGAACAACGCAAAGAAGGAGAAAGAGCGAGACCAGGATATGGCCCATATGCGGACATAAATAGATTTGCTGTCAAAGAGGTTCCTTGGTGGGGGCACTGAGAAGGTGAAAGCGATGGACACACTCCCTAGGTATGATGACCAAGGCAGCGACTATGATGAGGAAGCTCAGTTTCTGGGTAGTCAGGGGGTTATCGGGTTTTAACTCCGGTAACCAAGGTCGGAACTATAGTCGTGATAACCACTAAGGGAACTGGCAGAACAGAGACGGCTATAGAAACTGAGAACGCCAGAATGAAGGTGGCAACAACTCTAGGCTAGAGGATATAATGGCAAAGGTTCTTAGCAAGGTAGAGGCCACAGAGGCAGGGGTGCAAGACATGAAAGGCAAAATGTCCAATGTGAGGAAGTTGGTAGACTCGCACCCTACCTCGATCAAGCAGCTAGAGCAGCAGCTGGGACAACTTTCAGCTTTATTGAATCAGAGGAAAGCTGGGTCACTTCCCAGTGATACTGTGCAAAACCCGATGAATAATGGCCACTGCATGGCGATCACCACGAGTACTGGTAAGGTACTTTCTAACCCTGTTGTTGCCAATGATGCAGGTCAGGATAAAGCAGTTGATAGGGTACTTAGCCCCATGGAGGGTCTTGTGGATGATAAGGGTGATGAACCTGAGACAGCACCAGCAGAGTTAAAGTCTGCCAAGTAGGCAATAGAGATGGATACTTTCACAATTCCGAGTCTCCCAGCCATCCCGAAGCCGCGACCGCCATTCCCACAAAGGTTGTAAAAGAAGGCTGAGGATGGCATGTTTCAAAAGTTCCTGTCTATGTTGAAGGAGTTATCCGTGAACATATCCCTGGTGGAAGCACTGGAGCAGATGTCAGGCTACGCTAAGTTCATGAAAAACTTAGTCACTAAGAAAAGGACAGCCACGATTGAGCCAGCTGATAATCTACACCACTATAGTGCCATCGCTACAAGGTCCTTAGTCGAAAAGAAGGGAGATCCAGGAGCTTTCACCATCCCGTGCACTATTGGATCCTATGACTTTGCACGGGCCCTTTGTGACTTGGGAGCTAGCATCAATTTAATGCTACTAGCAGTGTATCAGCAGTTGGGCTTGGGAGCCCCCACACCCACTTCTATGCGGCTACTGATGGTAGATAGATTAGTGAAGAGGCCCGTGGGGATTCTGTGCGATGTTTTAGTTCAGGTTGGCAGGTTCATCTTCCATGCCGATTTCGTGATCCTTGATTGTAAAGTGGATTTCGAGGTGCCAATCATCCCCGGAAGGCCATTTCTGGCAACTGGCAAGGCACTAGTAGATGTAGAGCGTAGAGAACTCACCTTTCGATTAAACACCAAGGAGGTGAAATTCAGTGTGTGCACTGCCATGAAGAGGCCTAAGGAGTTGTCTATGATGTCTATCATGGATGTTGATGACGACGGTTTCTGTGAGGTTCCGCTGGAGGAAAAGATGGCCATAGACGCACTGGTTGTAGTGCTTATAAACTTCCCAGGAGATGGTGTTGATGGGCACAAAGACACCGTATATGCGTTACAGGGCATGGGAACCAGGCCATTTGTCCCTCGGAAGCTGGACTTGGACTTGAAAACAGACCAACACCACCAGCAAAACCATTTATCGAGGAGCCTCCTACTTTGGAGCTCAAAGAGTTGCCTTAGCACCTCAGGTATGCATTTTTGGGCGACAATAACACTCTTCCTGTAATTATGGCTGCAGATCTTCAAGAGAACCAGGTGAAGGCACTATTGGGGGTCCTCCAAAAGTTCAAGAGAGCTATTGGTTGGACCATTGCAGACATAATCGAAATTCCTCCAGTAATATGCACTCACAAAATCAAGTTGGAGGACGACTGTGTGCCCAGCATCGAGCATCAGAGAAGGCTGAATCTACCCATGCAAGAGGTGGTGAAAACAGAGATCATCAAGTGGCTGGATGCTGGGGTGGTATACCCCATCTCAGACAGCAAATGGGTAAGCCCAGTGCAGTGTGTCCCAAAGAAGGGGGCATGACAGTGGTGGCCAATGACAAGAATGAGCTTGTCCCTTTGAGACCTATCATCGGATGGCGAGTGTGCATGGATTACAGGAAGTTGAACAGATGGACTCTGAAAGATCACTTCCCTATGCCTTTCATGAATCAGATGCTGGACAGGTTAGTAGGGCGAGGGTGGTATTGCTTCCTCGATGGGTATTCGAGTTACAACTAGATATCCATTGCCCCAGAAGATCAGGAGAAGACTACCTTCACTTGCCCCTATCGGACATTTGCCTTCAGGCGGATGCCATTTGGACTCTGCAATGCCCCAGCCACTTTCCAACGTTGCATGATGTCCATCTTTTCTGACATGGTCGAAGACACCCTCGAGGTACTTATGGATGATTTTTCTATAGTGGGTGACTCCTTTGACAACTGTCTGCTGAATCTAAGCAGGGCACTGCAACGTTATGAAGTGGCTCAGTTGGTATTAAATTGGGAAAAATGCCATTTTATGGTTAAGGAGGGGATAGTCCTTGGCCATAAGGTTTCAGGGCATTGAGGTGGACAAGGCAAAGATTGAAGTCATTGAGAAGTTGCCACCTCCCATTTCAGTAAAGGGGATCCTGAGTTTTCTTGGGCATGCGGGGTTCTACTGCAGGTTTATCAAGGACATCTCCAAGATTGCACACCCATTATGAAAGCTATTGGAGAAGGATGTGAAATTTGAGTTTGATGATGCGTGTTGGCATGCCTTCGAGACTTTGAAGCAGAAGTTGATTTCTGTGCCCGTAGTGGTTGCACCAGACTGGGGTGCCCTATTTGAGGTGATGTGTGATGCAAGCGAAATTACTGTGGGTGTTGTGCTGGGGAAGAAGCACAACAAGATCTTCCATCCGATCTATTACGCCAGCAAGACCTTGAATGAAGCCCAAAGGAATTACACTGTGACTGAGCAGGAGTTGCTAGCTGTGGTGTTCGCATTTGACAAGTTTCGGGCATATCTATTGGGCACAAAGGTGATTGTGCATACTGACCACGCAGTGCTACGGTACCTCATGGCCAAGAAGGATGTCAAGCCAAGGCTAATTAGATGGGTGCTCTTGCTGCAAGAGTTTGACTTCGAGGTACAGGGCCGAAAAGGCACGGAGAACCAAGTGGCAGACCACTTGTCAAGGCTGGAAGACGTGGCCAGAGCCAAAGATTGCTTGAGCATTGATGATTCGTTTCCCGATGAACAGGTGTTGGCCGCTTCTGCTGACTTAGTCCCTTGGTTTTCTGGTTTTGCTAACTTTCTGGTGAGCAACATTATGCATCAGGGCCTTAACCCTCACCAGAGAAAAATGTTTCTTTATAATGTGCGCAGGTACTTTTGGGATGACCCATACTTGTTCAGAACATGCACAGATGGGGTCATCAGACAATGTGTACCGGAGGCAGAGATGTTGAGCATCCTGGAAGCCTGCCACTCTTCCCCAGTGGGGGGCATCATGGTGGTGCCAGGACAGCGAAGAAGATCCTGCATTATGGATACTACTGGCCCACCATCTACAAAGATGCCCATGACATGGTGCACGGTTGTGACCAGTACCAGCGCCAAGGCAACATTTCGAGGCGGCAAGAGTTACCGATGACCCCTATCCTAGAAATTGAATTATTCGACGTATAGGGCATTGATTTTATGGGTCCGTTCGTGAGCTCCTTTGGGATGAAGTACATCTTGGTGGCAGTAGACTACGTATCCAAATGGGTGGAGGCAACAGCTTTGCCAAACAATGAGAGCAAAAGCGTGGTATAGCTCCTGAGGCAGAACATTTTTGCCAGGTTTGGGACACCCAGAACTATCATTAGTGATGGGGGCTCCCACTTCTGCAACAAATCCTTTCGGGTTGTACTTCCTAAATATGGGGTGCGACAATATAAGGTTGCCACGTCTTATCATCCACAGACAAGTGGGCAGGTTGAAGTGTCCAATAGGGAAATCAAGGAGATCCTGACCAAGTTTGTGAATGCCACAAGAATGGACTGGGCTCGGAAGCTAGATGATGCACTATGGGCCTGCAGAACGGCTTACAAGACGCCCATTGGTATGTCACCATATCAGTTAGTGTTTGGTAAGTCCTGTCATCTGCCGGTTGAATTGGAGCACAAGGCGCTCTGGGCTCTTAAGGCCCTGAACATGAAGTGGAATGAGGCCGCCAATACGAGGCTAAATCAGTTAAATGAACTGGATGAATTGTGCCTCCAGGCTTATGAGAGTGCAGCACTATACAAGGATAAAATGAAGTCCCACCATGATAAGCTTATTGCACCATGGAGTTTTGATGTAGGTGACAAAGTTCTGTTGTACAACTCAAGGTTGAGGTTGTTTCCAGGAAAGTTGAAATCGAGGTGGTCTGGCCCATACAAGATCGCTCAGGTGTTCCCACATGGTGCAGTTGAGCTGGAAACGGACGAAGGGCACTGTTTCAAAGTCAATGGGTAGCGAGTAAAAAAGTATTTGGGTGCTACAGATGAAACCTCTGTGATTAAGGTCTTATATCTTGGCGAAGTCTGAGTAGTCAAGACAACAACGTCGAGCTGTGACATTAAACCAAGCGCTTAATGGGAGGCAACCTATCAATAAAAAAAGATAAAGATAGATATATGTTTATTTTATGCATTACATTGTTTTGTATTTTTGGACCAAGAAAGGATGAGCATTGTGACGAGAGGTGTGAGCATGCGTACTGGTGAAGGGTGAGGCACAAGCGCACAGTAACCAAATTGTCAAAGGGGAGTCACACAGCGCCCGAAATGGCTCGTGAACCACCAGACGGACCGTTTAACGGTCCGTGTGGCGCATGGCCTAGGTGAGATTCCCCAAATTCAAAGACTGAGCACACGGTAGGGTCCACGAATCGTGTCAAATGACACAGACCATTTACCCAACCGTCTAAGGGTCGTGACAGGTTGGTGCCCAAGGAGAGTCACACGGTGACCTACACGGCCCCTGTGACATCGGATGGACCGTTTAGTGGTCCGTTTAGCGCGTGGCCCTAGCTAATTGCCCAAGGATGAGCCGATGGTATGGTTCACGGACCGTGTCTCATGACACGGACCTTTTCCCTACCTGTCTTGGGATACGTGTGGACGGGTACGTATACTCTCTTTCCTACTTTCACTTTTACATTCACTTCATCTCTCTAACATTCTCAACACGTTTTTCTCCCTCTCACAACCACGAAATTCCTCTCTCTTTTTGCACGATTTGAGTAACGCTCTCACGATCCGTAGAACTTTCCTTGGGCAATTTTCTTGTTCTAATTTCAACTCTCCTCTATCAAGTAAGTGTTTGTTTATCTTTTCCTTTCTCTTTTTAGTTTTAAATCTTCTCTAGTTTTGAGTCTATATATGAATTTATGATTCCCCCTTGGTTCATTGAGTGCCATATGACACTTAGGTGTAGGGTTTCTTGAAGATTTGGTGTTGCGTTATCTTAAACCACCATTATTACACCCTTGATTCTTACACATAGTAATTTGGTGATTTTAGGGTTTCTAGGATTAATGATGTATTGTGTGCAGTAAGCAAAGTATAATGGTATATCTAGTGTGTATAGGCCAAATCTCTTGGAGGTGTGTGGGTTTCTATGCCTTTGGGGCTGCCTGGGAAGGACGAGTAGGCACACGGTCCATTACACGGACCGTGTGATACTACACGGGTCGTGTAGTGGTCCGTGTGAAATCACTTTGTTGTCCAAGCAGAGGTACCTCTCACGGACCGTGTGACTCTACACGGGCCGTATGGCCATCCGTGTCAGGTCACTTGACACAGTCAAATCTCCATGGGCACTCACACGGACCATATCACGGACCGTGTAACAGTACACGGCCCGTGTGAGGCCCTCCGTTTCAGACTACTTGGCCCAATGTGCTTCACAATATTGATCCTCGTTAATTCCAATATGCATCCTAATGCAAAACTCCCTATGATAGACTGAGTGATGCCACTCTTAAGGGTTTTTTTCACTTTAAGAATACAGGGGAAGTCTGAGTACCCGTTTGTGTGTCGTCCTGTGTATTTCTACATAACTAACTATTTTATTCTTTGTGGTATTCGCAGGTGCAAATGGGTCCCCGTCTACGATCACGCCAGCCTAGGGATCAGCATGAGTCACGTCTCCAGGATTCTATCATTGAGTCCTCGAGCCAGCACCAGGGGAGTGACTCAAGTGATGACTCCTCGGGAGGGTCCGATGTGCAGTTCACCGGCAATGTCTCCCCCACTCTCCTCGTACTACACGTGCTCGTGCAGTGAGCCACCATATAGCTCCCCAGTCTGAAGAGGGAGTCCCCGAGATAGGAGTAGAGGGGGAAGATGCAGCCCCGGAACAGGAGGAAGAGGCAGGCACTCAAGACATCGCTAAGCACAATGCAAGGGATGAGGATGACATCCTGATCCTCAGAGACAGCGACGATGATGCCACACATCAGGCGGTTGCTCGGACGTCTGATCTTGAAACTGCCAAGTGGCTTCTTGTTTTCTTACGCAGACAATAGACAGTCCCAGGGGTGAAAGAAATCTATGTGAACGGCATTACTAAAGGCTCCGGGGGGTACCAGGGAAGGCCAATCATTCCTGAAATGCGGGTCCTCACCGACAAATTAGATGCAATCCTAGAAATACGAAATGCATTTGAGGCATACCAGTTTGGGTGGATAGCCAGCCCTCCCGGCTACTACGGGCCAGACATGATTGCCAAATTCTACTCTAGTTACGCTGCCAGCCTGCTCGATTCCAGCGAAGGTAACTTGTCCAAGAGAGTAAAAAAGCGGCTGGCATCTAAGTTGTCCCAACGGAACTATGTCACCATTCGAGAAACTAAGGTGGATATTTCAGCGGATGCCATCAACAGGTTCTTATGTGGCCCAGACTACCGCGCCCCACCGGATGAGTTATTCATTGCCAAGTATGTGAACATTACTGATGAGGTCCGAATGTCTGACCCCTCTTCACGGGCCACTGAGTTAAAGTGGGTTGCGAAGTAGTTCACGCTGCAAGGAGCTGAGGCAGCTTGGGTGTCCAACCCCAAAATTCCCATTACCAAGGCCTCACTCACATTTGTTGCAAAGTTCTGGTGATCGGTGGTGCAGGCCCGACTACGACCCACCGTTAATGACGACACGCTCCAACCCTCTCATGCTTTGTTGGTAGAATGCTTGGTCGCATGATATGGTATCAATGTGGGTCGTATCATCGCCATGGGGATTAAGGACCGCGCCCTATCGAATAGAGTAGATATGTCATTTCCATGCCTGATTCGAGTACTTTGCAGGTAGGCCCGTGTCCCCACCACCCATTTCCTGGATCAGAAGATGGCTCCAACGCGCATGGTTAACATTGCTATGATCAAGGATATTGATAACCCACTATACCACAGTAAAGCACGCCGGCTTGGACTGCCTACGCAGCTTCCTCGGGCACCTCCACAGCAACCGTTGTCATTTTAAGAGCACACCACCGCCCCACAGTCTGGTATGGCTTCTGAGCAGCCCGGGGGTAGTGGTACAGCTCCCTGGATGCATCAAGGGTACACTTATGTCCCTTATGACTTTTTAGCCCAAGTAGTGACAGAACTGCGGGAAACACGGGTGATTGTTGACTAAATGGTGGTCCGGGTGCCTCAGGTGGTGCAGGCTCATGTTCAGCAGGCCGAGGATCATCTCCGCACAGGCTTACTGGGCCAAATAAGCAGCTTGCAGGAACAGGTCAACACCTTGGAGGGCTAGTTCCATAGCATGTTTGGAAGTATGTCCGGCGATGAGATGGCTCATTTGGTGCAGACTGTGCAAGATATGAAAGCTAAAATTGTCGAGCTGACAGCCCAGTATAACAGCACGGTGTCGGCTCCAGCTCCACCGCCAGATTTTTTGTTGTTACTTTCCACTACCCCAGTGGAGCCGAGTCTAACCGAGGGTTGGGTGTTCCGCTCGTACCAACTGTTGTCCAAGTTCCTTCCTCGGAAGCTCCGGGAAGAAAGGAAAAAGAAAAGCGCTGCACCCATCGCAGTAGCCCTCTAGAGGACCCGCAGCGTGAGGAAGAAAGGTGGCTGAGAAAGGCCATGTGAGCCCAGCGCCGAGAAGCTGCAGCCCAGGAAGAGAGAGAGCGACTAGCCTATGAGGCTGCCCGAGCAAGAGCTTTCGGGAATGCCGTTGGACCTGAAGCAAATGTTGCCGACACAGACCCACCTGGTGGATCCGACTACGACGGCCCGACTGACGCCTAGGGCGTCCTACGTATGTTTAACTCCCATTTTTACTTTAGTGTTAATTATGGTGCAATGAGGGCATTGCACAGTATTTTTTATGGGGGTAGGGCATCCTAAACCCTGAGGAGTTTTTCTTGCCATGTTTCTTTTCTCTAAAGGGGTATTATCTAGTAGAACTGACATGTTTAGGTTGTTTTGTTTGTGTAAAGATGAGTGTTTATAAGAGTCTATAGTAACCCCAATTTAAAGGAAATTCAAAAAGCTTCTATATGCACGCATCCCATACTGACTAACTTATGTGATCCTTGTAAAGCATTGTACACATTGTCTAGTTGGCATCTTGAAGAATGAAGCATGACTGTGTTGGTTAGTACTGAATAGTGTGGGATATGTGCCATGTGCGTGGGAGTTTACTTGCTTAATTCGATTGATGCACTTGTAAGCTAGAACTTGTCTGGTTGGTCCCCCAAAGACGATGGAATGATTGGATTAGGATAGGATCTTAGGCCATTTTTGTTGAGAAGTCACTTAGCCTGAAATCAACCAACCAAATGAAATTGCTCCTGTTGAACTAAAAGATTGAGCTCTAATAGACCTTTTCTTTCTAATCACCCAATTCACCTTCCCAACCTATCTGCAGATCTATACTTCGGCCCTGGTCTCTCCAAGGACATTTTGAACCTCAACCTAGGCCAAAAGCCTAAGTTGAGGGTGGCTTATACTGGCCCTGGTCCTTTAAAAAGACATTGTGAACCTCAACTCAGGCCAAAATCCTAAGTTGAGGGTGGCTATTGTAAGAAAAACAGAAAAGTAAGGATGGAAAAGAGTCAAGTGATGAGAAGAGAAGAAAAGTTGGGTTGTGATCGTGAGTAAAATATAGAACTCAACTAGAGTTGAGGTAGATCCCACAGGGAACACGTAAGAATGAATCTATTAGTATCGTCTTTCAGATGTAAATGCTACTCCCAAGATAAAATTGCATAAAGTAAATAGGGGGTTGTGTTGTTCAATTCAAATTCCTATGTAACGTAACTAATAGAGACATTGCTACTGGTTTTCAAACAAGTAGAGAGAAGCTAGGGTTGTGTTTTCCATAACATCTAATACGACAACTAAACTTGCTTGGTAAACTTGTTCTTGATTGTGCATGCAAGATCCAACAAATTAGCTAATACCTAGTTCACCTTTCGGTCCTTCCTAGCTATATTTCACTCATCTCCTTTCGGTCTCAGAGTGTATGTAGTTTCGACCTTTGTTTTTGATCTCAGAATACCCTCACCTTTTGGTCTCAGGCACTTAGACTAGGTTAAAAGCCCCGAATCTCTGGTGTAGAACCCTTTTCCTAATCACTATATCCCTCTCGGGCATGTAATGAATACGGGCTTGCCCTAATGCGTCGACTTATTAAGGAGAAATTAAAGCGATGAGTTCTACAATAAATGCACCGATCAATCCCTCGAATCTACCTCAGTCTGTGTTATCTTTATTGTAGTGTCATGGTTCCCACAACCCTAGTTGTGGGTTTAGCCTAGCATGTTCTATATAACTTGCCCACAACAATGGAATGAAAGCATAGTAATTGACTTACAATTAAAAGAACAATGAATCCATGTTACAATCTTCAAGCGATGATCACAATCCACGAATCAAACGTAAAATAAAGTCAAACTATTGTTTTCTCTCTTGTTCTCTGACTCCAGCCGTCAACAAAATGTCCTAAACGAAATAAAATAAAATAGTATATATACAAGGAAAAACTAATCCAATTAAGAAATAGGAAAAATAGACTTCGGCCTGGGTACGGTTCATTACACAGTTTGTGTGTGTCCAGAGGTGTCACGCCCTAAAGAGAGGGGAGGCGTGACTGGCACCCGATACCGTTACTGGCTGACTAAGCCATTAAACATGCTAGTTAACTAAACTTTGGACCAGAAGAAAGTTAGGCAGCATAATGTTCAGAAAAAAAGGAAACTAAGTCAGGACCATTTAGGTCATGAACTGGTTAACAGCAAATCACGTACATCAAGATAAGTAAACTCAACCGATAAAGTACTTGCTAGTCGACAAGGCTGCCACCACAGAGGTACAGGCACACACCATATATACATGACAATCTTATGACTGGAGACTAAAAGACATAATAGGACCAACCCACAATAACATGTCCACAATAGCCTCTATGAGAATCACTAACACTGTCGGGACAGGGCCCCGACATACCCAACTGTACAACAAAAAGTAAACATCTTGTGAAAGCTCCAGGATGAGGTGGAGCTTACCAACTCATAGCTGAATGGGGCTCCTAGTAGAGGGGTAAATCAGATCTCTACCTGAACCTGCACGCACGAAATAAAATGCAGCATCCTTAGGCAAAGGGATGTCAATACAAATAACATGTACTGGTATGTAACGCAGGATATAAAATCATAGATAACCGTAGTAAAAAGGTTAATAGAAATATTACCTGTAACCAAAACTCAAGTAGCCTTAATGGCCAATAAGCCACCTCCTAGTGATAAAAAAATGCATGGTATGCTCGAGTATCGCATGTCGTGAATACATATATATAGATGCAAATGCTTGACATACCCAACCAAATGCTAGAACTGGTAGTCCTTTCCGGTAGCTAACCGGCATCATATCTGCCAACCTGTGGCCATCTGTACCATATACATATATATAGTTGGGAAAATAAGCCCCATACCTTCGGTTATAGCTCGAAGTCCATGCATAACGTGCAATGTATGATATGAATGTTGAATGCACATAGTACACCATAGAAAGAACTTAGACAATATCGGCTCATTGGTACACTTATTCTCATAACATCATAATCATTGTCATAGCATATACATATGGCTCGTGGGATCATACATATCTTTTTAACAAGTTTGGGAATTTAACCCAACATTTAGAGTGAATCCTTAACTTTGAAAATATTCATAAAGGTGTTTTACATAATGATTATATTTGGTCCCATGTCAATTAGTAAAAGAATGTATTTTAAACAGGATCAAGTGCCTTAGTAGTTTAGACAGGAGCATTTCACTTGAGAATATTAGAAACTAATGTGTTACTTGTTAAATTCTTCAATTATATTTTTGTATGGAAGAAGGACGGATTTTGAATACTACATTCCCTTTGCATTCTACATTTATTTTAATGAAACTACACCAAGAAGAGAAATGCCTCAAACATATGAATAGGTAGCCGGGAAATCGACAAAATGATATATGAAAATTGAATGTCCAGTTTAAGCGAATGAATGAAATTTCAACCTAATACCACCGTGAAATAACTCAGCTGTAACCCCAGTGCCTTTCACAGAAGGTCTTTCTAGAAACTAAATAGTAAGATATCACATTTGACGTTTTGGGAAACTTCCCGGATTTCGTGCTAAAAGGAGGGACGGAGCTTAGCCTTAGCATACCTCTCCAACAAACGTCCGATTACCAAAAGTTTCGTCACGAAAGTTATTCTTTAAAACCTAAGCTTCGCAATGACTATATATACGCAGCTTAAAGACACCTATAAATAGTCAAAAATTCAACATTAATGACCAGATTCGGCAAGGAGCATTTACATGAGGAAATGTCCATAAAACGTCGTAAAAATGACCGTAAAAGAGCTCCAAAATTATTACCTAAACACACCAGCTGCAAACCAACAATACCAGCAAGAACACCACTTTTTTTACAGCCCAAAAACAGCTCCAAACATAGCTAATACGAGGGAAAAATAATTGCAAAGCATAAGGCATGCATTGCTAGGCACGAGGACAAATTTTAACGGTAAAAACGCGAAAAACTTACCTAAATCACTTAGAGAACTTTTGGGAGCTTTCTCTTCAGTTCCATACTAGTTTGGGACGAAAATGGCTCATTTTTGAGCTTTAAAGTGTCAAAATAGCTGACATTAAGTTGGGTCAACCCGACCCGACCCGACCCATGACCCAGTTTCAAGCTCGGGTAGTCTCGGTAAAATGGTCATAAATCTTTATTCTGAGGTCGGTTTGATGCGAGGTTTTGTGCATTGCAAACTAGACTCATAGATTTTCAATTTGATAGGTCATGGACCTTCTAATTCCTTATGTTTTGGGAGATATGAGCTAATATATTTGACCCAAATTTAAGAAGGATTTCATAAAGAAACTTACGGTAACTTTGGCCAACCTTTATCTTGCAACTTTCTTGATTCCAAAACTTAATGTATGACCTTTGTGCTATTAAAATATCTTTAAAAAATCCATTATTAGCAAATTATACACTTTTAGTCCCATCCTAAAAGAGAAACCTGATTTAAAACTTCCGAAAAGGGCGAGGTGCCACTCGGGTCATTTCTTTAATCTTGAACGTGCATTTAGGGTATTCCTTTGGCTTAAAACTTTAGGTCCTTGACATTACCACTGATTGAAAGCCTTATTATTATTAGGTTCTATCCAAAGTCATATATGTCTTATATGACACACCACCCGATATATATATGGAAGATGAGGAACACGGGGTTTCACGGTCTCCCCCCCTTAAGAATATTCGTTCGTGAATGTATCTAGACAACGTCTTAGTTGCATTAAGACGGACCGTCACACGGTCCGTCTGCCATTGCCTTCTGCTTTCTCACGAGCCTTGGCATGGTCCATGTTGTGTCTCATGGTCCGTTTAACGGTCCGTGAGTCTTCACTTGCACACTTTCTCTTATTTTAGACAATGCCCCTTCTAGTTCACGTCAACTTCACGGTGCATGACACGGTCCATGGCCTCTTTGACAATCTGTTTATCGGTCCGTGCAGCTTCACTTGCGTGATTTCTATTATTTTCAACGGTGAACCTTCTACTTCACGTAAACTTCACGATACCCGGCATGGTCCGTGGCAGCTTTGGCAGTCTGTTTATCGGTCCGTGTGACTTCCCTTGGCTCGTTCCAGTTTCATGAACAAGTGCAGGGTCACGGTCGGTCACACAGTCCGTGTACTGCGACACTGCCCGTGAAGACCTCTGTGGTCCTTCACTTGGCTCCATTTTCCAGTTCCAGGTTGGGCCTTTCACGCACCATCCCATAGTCCGTGTGATGTTACACGGCCCGTGAGATGGTCCGTATGTCATCATTTCACCGCAATTTATATTCTTTTTCTCACAATTTCTCCATCAGTCCATGCCTTCGTCGTTTTCCTGCTAAGTACCAAAACACACACATTAAACTAACAAATGCACTTAAGAACTCACAATAATTCTATGTATTAATATTTTCATGACTCATCAACACCCTCAACTTAGAATCATTGCTTGTCCTCAAGCGATGACCAAAACAAAACATAACGACGAGCAAAGAAAAGTGTTTAACAAGAAGTAAATAGCGACCCCTCGATCACCAAAATCATGCTCAAAAAGTAAACTCGCAATATGTTCACATCCAAGTAGACTCTCATAGATCAAATTAAGCACTACACCATATCTCGTTGGCCCAAAATAGGTCCAAGAATAAGGATGAACCAGTTAGTATAGAAACCAAATAGCGCAATGATAGTGCCCCTCACTACGAAGAAGTCTCACACACAGTGTATAAATGCAGTACAGAGACTGGAATGTAGACACTCACACTCAAAAAAGATTTTCAACGGACACACAAGTATAGACCATATGCTTGCCTTTATTTTCACCACCTTGACTCTTGAATGACCTTTTTAGGATCACTTTAGGACTTTTGCGGCTTGTAATGTAGGCTCGGGCTTGGGTGAGGTACATTTAGGATTAAAGTGACTAATTTTTCGCCCCAAGACACTGCTTTGACTCAACCTCTACTTTCGCTCCTCAAACTCTTATTTCCCCTATTTTTCCAACTTTCCTTCATGAGGTAAGCTCGATGTTTTAAAAAAAATGATTCATAAAATAAGACAAAAATCCTTCAACGGGATAAGAAAAAAGAGAAGATCAACGAATAATCGAGAAGGATCTAGAATCGAAGGAAGCGACTGGAAGGAAAGCAACTGGGCATCACTGCTGATCTTCGTCAGTAGTCTAACTTTGGGAAAGAGACTGTAATCGTCACCGAGAAGAAACATGCTGTTCCAGATGACTGGAAGCCTCTAAGGTCAGCTGAACAGGCTGACAATTGGCGGAAGATGCTGGCCTGAAGAGTGAGGTTGATCCATTTGATTGGCTTTGATCCCTACCTTATTATGGAGAGGGTCAAAGGTTCCTTTTTACTCCATGCCTTACGAGCTCTTTTTAGGCTCTTTGGTTTGGAAATGCCTATCTGCCTTCTTCTTTCGCTCGTCGCTTTGGTAGGCGGTTGCAGTAGCTTGCACATGGATGATAATCCCGCTGGAGGTCAACCTGTAGCGGAGCAACCCAAAAACTTTCCTCCCAGCCTTGGATGGCCAATCATCCTCGAAGACTACTTTGGTGGAAACTCGGAAAGCAATGTGAACCAAGATGAAGCAAACCTGCCCGAGCCTCCTCTTGCCCCCGCCGCAGCAGCGGTTGATGTTGGGACAGAGATTTACCAACCATTTGCAGTTGGGAGTGATTTCCATTTTCATTCATTTTTTTTCTTTCTTTTTTTGCTTTGTTCTTTTGTTTTACTCACGATCGCAACCCAACTTTTCTTCTCTTCTCATCACTTGACTCTTTTCCATTCTTACTTTTCTGTTTTTCTTACAATAGCCACCCTCAACTTAGGATTTTGGCCTGAGTTGAGGTTCACAATGTCTTTTTAAAAGGACCAGGGCCAGTATAAGCCACCCTCAACTTAGGATTTTGGCCTAGGTTGAGGTTCACAATGTCCTTGGAGAGACCAGGGCCGAAGTACAGATCTGCAGATAGTTTCGGAAGGTGAATTGGGTGATTAGATAGAAAAGGTCTATTAAGGCTCAATCTTTTGGTTCAACGAGAGCAATCTCATTTGGTTGGTTGATTTCAAGCTAAGTGACTTCTCAACAAAAATGGCCTAAGATCCTATCCTAATCCAATCATTCAATCGTTTTAGGGGGACCAACCAGGCAAGTTATAGATTACAAGTGCATCAATTGAATTAAGAAAGTAAACTCCAACACACATAGCACATATCCCACACTATTCAGTACTAACCAACACAGTCATGCTTCATTCTTCAAGATGCCAACTAGACAATGTATAAAATGCTTTACAAGGACCACATAAGTTAGTCTGTATGGGATGCATGCATATACAAGCTTTTTGAATTTCCTTTAAATTGAGCTTCCAAACTTTGAAGGATCGACTAACTTCAGCTCAAATATTGACCTTACTTTGAAGGGAATGATGGGTTCATTATTTATTATGATGCATCAAAGATTGGGTCAGGGTGTGTGCTAAGCAACATTGTAAGGTGATTGTTTATGCTTCAAGACAATTGAAGGTACATGAGAAGAACTACTCGACTCATGATCTTGAGCTTGTGGTGGTAGTGTTTTCCTTAAATATTTGGCATTACTTGTATGGGGTTCATGTGGATGTCTTCACCAACCACACGATCCTCCAATATGTGTTCACCCAAAAGGATCTTAACTTGAGGAAACGAAGGTGGACAAAGTTATTCAAAGATTGTGACACGAGTGTGAAGTATCACCTGGGCAAAGCCAATGTGGTAGACGACGCCCTTAGTAGAGTCTCTATGGTTAGCGTGACTCACATAGAAGATGAAGGGAAGAGGGAGTTTTCCAAAGAGGTCCATAGGTTAGCTAGATTGGGGATAAATCTAAATGAATCTGGAAGTAGTGGTGAAATGATGCTTCATGGGTCTGAATCTTCTTTGATTGAGGAAGTTAAGTCCAAGAAACATCTTGATCCTGCCTTACTTGAGTTGAAAGCCTTGGTGAAAGAAGAAATGATAGAAGTTTTATCACAAAGGGGAGATGGCGTACTCTGATATCAAGGGAGGTTGTGAGTATCTAATGACAATGAGTTGAAGAAGTTGATATTACAAAAGGCACATAACTCTTCATATTCCATTCATCCCAGCATAGCACTAACAAAATGTATAGAGACTTGAGGGAGATCTATTGGTCGAATGGAATGAAGAAGGAAATTGCCCAATTTGTGTCCGAGTAGCCAATTGCCAACAAGTCAAAGTTGAACATCAAAGATCGAATGGCCTATCATAACATATTGATATTCCTACTTGGAAGTGGGAATAAATTAATATGGACTTCATAGTAGGGTTTTCAAAGACCAAAAAGCATTTTGACTCAATATGGGTGATAGTAGATCGCATGATAAAGTTGCTTATTTAATACTGGTCAAAACTATATTTAGTGCCAAAGATTATGCTCATTTGTGTATTTGAGAATTTGTGAGATTGCATGGGATTCCATCATCCATCATATTGGATCATGGTATCCAATTTACCTCTCATTTTCAGAAATCTTTCCAAAAGGGACTTCGTACAAAGATGAAGTTGAGTACCATTTTTTATCTCCAAACCAACAGGAAATCCGAAAGGACTACACTTTGGAAGATATGTTGAGAGCTTGTGTGTTGGAATTTAAAGGGAGTTGGGACGAGCATTTTCCACTTCTCTAGTTTGCCTACAACAATAGTTATCATGCAAGCATCGGGATGGCACCGTTTAAGGCGTTGTATGGTAGAAGCGTAGATCATTGGGTGGTTTGAAGTTTGTAAGGTGGAATTGCTAGGACCGGACCTAGTTTTCACGACCTAAGCCTAGGGCCTAGACGTGACATGGTGAATGGGAACCCGAAGGGATCCCAAACAAGCCTCTTAAGCATGCGTATCACATCCTTGGTTTCGTGGAAGCATAAAAGAGTAATAAGCATATATCACATAATTTATATGGGAAATGGGACTTTGGACTAACATTATAGGGATGTTATAGGGAAGAGGATAAGCATGAATCACACAGCAAATAAGTCTAAGGGGCGGGTAAGTATGATTGACGCTATGGGGGAATTTAGGGATGTAGGACTTCCATCACAACAATAACATACAAAAAGCATAGATGGTAAAGGGGACTAAGAGAAGTCTTTCATAATAACATAAACATAATATGAGTCAAGCTCGATACATAAACATCCATATCCAACAACACCTCTAAAACGAGTTGAATGGGGGCCAAGACATTTCCTGGGCTCACCCTCAAAAGATAGAAATCTAAAATAGACATGCCTTAACAAAGCATGAAAGTAAGTGGATGTTGTCTTCGAAATGGAGGACTCACTAATAGTAGTCTTTAAAGGATCCGGCTAGCCACGTGGAGGAGGAGGATGGATAGAAGCTCTGGTCCCTACATGGTTAGATCATGTAGGCAAAAGTATGTGTTGGTATTTGGAATGTACTAAGTGTGTGGGGTGCAATGCAACAAGGAACATAAGCCATAATAATCCAGATGCATCATCATAATCAATGGACATAAGTTCAATAGGACATGTATAATCAATGCTTAAGTTAAAACATGCATGAAGACAGTCGAACTTGCGTAATACATCATACATATGTGGGAGGAGACCCTAAATGACATAAAAGACCAAGTGAGCTACTACTTGGAGTCCCAATGTTCACTCCACACCAGATGAAGGAATGGTCTACTTGCCAAGGTAAACCAAGCATGACCCCACAAAGTGGGTAACTTGTCCTAGTTAGATTCACTAGTAAATCCCACTTAGGAAAATAATATAAACCTATGGTGGCACATAGTTAAGAGAACAAGACTTTATACAAGGACCCCTTTGGTCGAGCCCCCACCATAGGCCTCTTTCAGTACTAAGTCTAGTCCCACGGAATACTTGAAATAACCTTAACTTGAATAACTTGTACAAATCTGATAACATGGCATGAGTAGCTCATTCATATACGCGACCCCTACAAGTGGGAATATACCTTATACTAGAGGGTAAAAACATGGCATAAACTTGACCCATTCTAGTAGGCATTGCATTTCACATAAGGGTAGAGATGGTAATATGATTGACCCCTTATAGTGAGTTTTAGTTGGTACATGTGGATAAAATAGTTACCATGCTTGACCCCATCATGTAGACACAATTTACTCACAAGAACGTAGGATAGATAGTATAAGGACTCAATATTTTACTTACAAATTATAGGAACTTTTCATGAGTTCATTACATGCTTAGGAACCCATAATTTATCATAACATGCTTGTCTTGAAATTCATGCAATAACCATTCATTCACATAGAAATCTTGTCATGTAAATTTAGTCAAACATGGTAGGTATATGTACATATGCTTAAAATCATGCAATTCAAGATTATAAGAAAAGAGAGGAGTAAACCAACTCATTTTAAAGTTATTCAAATCAACCCACCATCATTGTAGTAAAACTCTCATTTTTGGGTATCATAAAATCCAACTAAAATCCATAAGTTCTTTCACAGCCTTCTTAGCATCATAGAGTACATAACCTTAACATCATAAAATCCATCAGAATGTCAAACCCCAAGGATATTTAAGCATGATAAAATCATTAGTTGAAGAACTCAAATAGGTATCATGTGTGCACTGCATGATAACATCACCATATGCAAGAGTTCATAAATACCCATAAAATTCCAAAGATTTCATGAAGTTGGAGAAGAAGAATGGTTGGACTTGTGGGGAGGAAGGTTCCCAAAATTAAACCCACATACCTTAGTGATAGGAGCCGGAAAAACCTTGGAAAAATGATGAGAAATTTGGAACCCTAGCTTGCACCTTCTTGCTTTAAGCCTTGAAGAAACTTGAGAGTGTTTTAGGGCTTAGGGGATTTTAGAATAAGGAGGAAATGAGAGGAATTAGGGTTAAAAGTCTAGTAAGGGGCTCTTTGAAGGTCAAAATGACATAGTATAGGCATTAGACAACAGGAAAGGTCGAATTTTCCCCCTCTTAAAAACTATCCAGACAGGTCTACGAGACCTTACGGGTCATAGACCATTCAATGGGTCGTTGAAGGGGTTTCGATTGATAGACTCTTAAAGACTCCCTTCTCTTACTCTTTCTCTACGACATGGTCTCTGACTCGTAGAAGGTTTTACGAGTCCTCTAATAAGTCATAGATTGAACTCTTGAAAGATCCCAATTTTTCATCAAGTCTGCCCCAGGTTCTACGAACCCACATATGGGTCGTACTTCATCTTACGAGCCATAAACCCCTACGTAAAAAGTGATAGTTCAAGTTTTCCATAGCTTGCCTTCTTGTACCTTTCATACTCCCCATAGGTGGGGTCTTACACTAGTCATGAATGCTATGGAAAAAATTAAAATCATAACAAGAAAGTTGCAAATGGCCCAAAGCCGGCAAAAGTTCTACTCCGCTGATAGGGGGAGGGATCTTGAGAATCAGCGATTGGGTCTATTTGAAGGTGTCTGTATGAAAGGTGTGATCTGATTTGGTAAAAAGGTAAATTGTATCCTAGGTATGTAAGGCTTACAAAGTAGTGAGAAGAGTTGGAAAGGTGGCATATAAGTTGGACCTACCTAATAAGATGCATTTAATCCATTCAATTTTTTATCTGTCGATGCTAAGGAAGTTTTAGGTGATCCAAACTCCATAGTCCCTTTAGAAGATGTGAACATTGAAGATAACTTTATTTATGAAGAGGTACCAGTTGAGATTCTAGAACGACAAGTGAAAAGGCTAAGGAACAAAGAAGTTGCATCCGTTTAAAGTGCTTTAGAGAAATCATCAAGCTGAGGGTGCCACATGGGAAGCGAAAGCGGATATGATGAAGCGTTATCGATATCTATTCCACTCTACTCAAGCCTAAGGTATTAAGATATTCTTTCTTAAAACATCAAATTCCTTGCATTTTAGTTTTACATGATGCATACACTCATTCTTATGTTCATTGACTGTTTTGAGACATGTTTTGGATGTAGATTTTGAAAATTTCATGAAATGATGTTTAACTTGCATTCTTGCATGCATATTGGGTTTTTAGTTGATGATTAACTCCTTAGAGCCTGCCTTTAGGTACATTCGGGGACGAATGTTCCAAAGGAGGAGACAATGTAACGATGCTCAGTTTAGAAGTCTAGAAGTGCAGAAAAAGTTGCTCAGAAAATGTCCTGGGGTCGATTCATGAAGCCTATTTACAACCCATAGTTAGGATGATGGCCCATAGGTCAGTCTCTTAAACATGAACTTCAGAATAGGGAATTAATTTCCAACTGTGGGGTAACCCACGTAGACAATGACAGCCCATGAAATAATTGACGTTCTGTAGAAACGGTCGCAGTTAAGAGTATCAGACATTAAGAAACTTTGGAGTTTCTAAAAAGTAACCTACGATTAACATCATGGTTCGTAGACCATTGTATGGCCCGTAAAAACCCTTCGTAGATGAGGGCCAAAAAAGTAAGAAAATTGACTAAGTGTGAAAGGACTCTAGGAGTCCAAGCACGAGTTGTAAGTCAATGTACAGTAGAAAAGGTTTCTTGGTTTGGGTAGGCAAAAGAGTTTTTGAAGTTTAGAAAAGGACAACAGGACACACAGGACTACGGTCTGTGGTTCAAACCATGACCCATAATCTGGCTTTTGTAAATTCATTCTGATGGTTTTAATGAAGGGTAGTTTTGTCATTTCTGCAAATTTTAATCCTATAATATATCATTTTTTAGATTCTAAGTTCCCTAAATCAGACCTTAAATCCCTAAGGATCTTATTCTTTCCTTCAGTCTCCCATTCCCAAAAAATTCCTAAGGCAAAATACTTTCTCTAGAAGGTCAAGGGAAGGCTCAGGTTTTCAAGTTCATCCCAAAGGATTCAAGCTTCTTCTTCTTGGAGACAATTGAGGTATGTGAGTTTGATTTGTGGGTATCCTTCCACCCACAAAGTCCTTTATAGTGTCTTTTACCTTTTCTTTAAGTTCTTTCAACCAAATATGCAAGCTAATGGTGATTTTTATGATACTTTATGTTATTAAATGGTTTCTATGATATCCTATGATGTTTTACTAAGTATTTTACATGTATTTAATTTTTCGATGATGACCCCAATGATGAGTATTATGAATGGCGAAGTGTGGGCTTTATACATATATTGAAAAGGGATATTTTCATGATTTATGATGTTTTAACTTAAGAGTTAGCCCACTAAGTTTCAAAATAAGTTTTACATGATTTATGATAATGATTAGGGCATTGAAGTTAATTTTAAGAGTTACTATTTGTCAAATATATAAGTATGTTGACAATTTCCCTAAAGATGTTTAAGAAGGTCCTCAAGATGAAAGGACAACTCTCACTTGTAGGTTCCTTAAGTTTGAGCTACTCCTATGATTTTCCTACTTATGATTCTAAGTGTCATAAATTGGCTAAATACATGTTTTAAATATTTCGTGGGATGACTTAGCACCGAGAGGACCTTGATTTTGAGGCTCATACCCTTAGTTGAGGCATGTCCTATTAAAGATAAATCTCATTATCCCATAACTATGTGCCACCATAGGAGCCTATGTAGGCGAGGCTAGTAGATCCACATAGGCCATGTATGTTATATAAAAATGCATGCAAAGTGATAAAGCTCCACCCAACAAGTGATCTTCCCATGCTAACGTAGGGAGTTATGTTGGATTCCATGTAGTAGCTCACGTGGTCTTATATGTCGGTTAAAGTCTACTCCCAGAAGTTTATGACTTTATGATATGATTCTATTACATGTGATCCTTCATGCATTGATTCTCATTCATGTTGAACGATATTCATTGTGCATGCTTAAGCTCATGTTTATGTACTTTTACTGTCTTATATATGTACGTTTTACTTATGAATTATGGCATTACAATTTCATTTTTGCATTGCATCTCACATACTTAGTACATTTCAAAAGTACTAATGCATATTTTTCCTGCATGATTTAATTATATAGGGACAAGTACTCCTCCACCGGCTTGTGGCTAGTTTTATGGAATTCAAGACTACTACTTTTGTTGTGGTGAGCCCTTAGTCCGGGTCTCTACCATTTTCATTCTTGCTATGTATTTCAGAAACTATGGTTGGCCTTTTGAGGCTTTTACTTTCTATGTTCTTAAACATTTAGTCTTTTCTATTTGATGGAAACCGATCGTTATCGATTTCGTCCATCGATGGTTTAGTCAATATGTTTTATGGAAAATTGTTAATGTTTCCTTTTAATTGTTGCTTTATTGACATAATGTGATATCTTAGTCACTTCCCCATTTTACCTCCACAAATGTTTAATTTATGTCTATGAATACTTGAGATATTAAAGATGGCTTGGGTAAGGTGGCTTTGGGTATCTCATTGGCCATGTGATGACTAGGCCCTAGGTTGGTCGTTACAGTAGGAACAATTCTAGAAAAAAAACATCTATCCACGAATTGTATATTTGATAGGTACCCTGAGGTCTAGAATACTGTGTGGTTTATGAGTTCTAATAATTTTGAAAACCCCGTGATTCATACACTCCCACTTGGGTATGAGAGCTTTATGATGCCTATGTACTTTTGGTCCACAAAAGAAGGGAAGAGTTAAAGTGATTCACAAGTCTTTAGATGTGGTAAAAGTATGAGGGGATGTGGTACTATGCAGCGAGATCGACATCAATGACTTATTGAGGTGTTTGGTTCGGGACTGTCATACCTAGGTAGACATGATTGACTAATACTTTGGATGATTTGAAGGTGTGTCTAGCCCTTTGTTGTGTGATATTATACCTCCATGGCTTATAAAGGGAACAATCATTAAAAAGAAAGATTTGAATATCCTGGCTTGGTATTGGTTTGGCTTCATAAGAAGCAACATTATGCCTTCAAAAAATGAGTTGATTCTCTAGCACTCAAAAGCTGCTTTGGTTGGATGTATCATTAACAGAAAAAAGTTAAACTTGGGTGTAATCATTGCCTCAGATATCTTTATGAGGAAAAAGCAGCAACAAATTAAACTTCACTATATTTTCAATCTTAATCAATTTATCCAAAAGATTGATGTTGAGATCACTCCATCATAGTCCACTTATAACAGGCATTAGAGGTTGAGTGCAAGAGGGATGACAATGAAAAAAAGAAGCAGAAGAAATCAACTGCCACTTCGGTGATTGATATGGAGCAGTTGGAGGCAAGTTAGATGGCTCCATCGTAGTCCACTTATAACAGGCACATAGAGGTTGAGTACAAGAGGGATGACAATGAAAAAAAGAAGCAGAAGAAATCAACTACCACTTCGGTGATTGATATGGAGCAATTGGAGGCAAGTTAGATGGAATTTCACATGCCACAAAGATGCCTCCTAGATCAGTTCCTATATCTTCTCCCTCACCCACATTTTCTCAACTTTTCTCCCCCACTTCTCGACCTCCACTAACTCAGGCTACTATTATCTAGATAGGTCAACTAGCATAGTCTGTAAATGTCAGAATGTTGAGGGTCGCCGATGCAGATCCTAATATGATTGATCGGTTCATTATAGGCATGCTTGAACCTATTTAGGATGAGATGAAGGAGCAGAAGTAGCTTTTATAAAAGTATGGGTTTAGACTTACCGTCTCATAGTCTGTGTGGAGGTTTGTGAGAACATGGGTGGTAGTGGCATTGATATGACGGCCTTGAAGACCGATATTATTAGATTGAGGCAAGATATGGATAATTTGAGGTCTACAAATATTACTTCTCTTTGGGGTACGCTGGAGGTGCCCCGGTACAGGTACTTTGTTGAGACTACTATTCCAGGTATGAGTACTAGTGAGACAAAGCATGTTGTGATGATCCCAAAGAGCGATGAGGAGGTTGTTGAGGCTAAGGAGCTATGAGGCAAGATGACCCCCAGGATGAGTTGATTGAGTTAGAGGAGTCGGTGGTGAGGGTTACTACTATGGATTCTTTACATGACTTGTTGATGATTGTCCCTAGTGGGTGCACTCCTTTTATGGAGCTTGCTGCAGCACAATCTGAGTCCTAGACTCAAATTCCTCCATCACAGTTTCCTTCGACTCTGAGTGAGTCTACACCAACTATTTCTCCTACTTTGCTACCATAGGTTGGTTCTTTACAGGGCACTAGTGCCCTATCAGAGATTACTTCAACTCCTCTACCTCCACCTCCATATGTGTGATTCAGGGGGATTCATACACTCTTCTCCTCTTTATGATTGTTCTGATTTTGTTAGGATTGAGGAAAATGTTGTTTTTTAGGGGTGTATGTATTTCTTGATTTTATTGGATAATCTTTTTATTTTGGTTTGTAAAATGGTGTAAATTTGACACCTTGGTGATTTGTAAATAGTTTAATTTTGGATTGTAATAACTAGTATTCACTAATATTTTAGTGTGTGGTTGGTTTACATTGTAGTTGTTGAGTGTAAGTGGTTGTGTGGTTAAATCATTTACCGTTCATGTGTCAAAGCCCAAGTATATGTGTAAAGTTGTGTTTTAAAATGTCATGTCCAGGGTCCTTCAACAATTTGAGTATTGATTATTAATATCTTTGATTTGGATGGTGTCATGGATGAGAAATGTGTGATGACTCACCAATTATCTCTTTCAAGTAAAAATAATGTATGCATGGGTTAAAAGTATCTTGTTATGACTAATTGAGTATCGAGCTTTGATATTCTATAATTGGTCTTTGTAAACTAGTGTTGTTAGGTTGTGTTTGAATTCGAAGTCCATTGTCTCAAGTGTGGTGAGTTTTACTCAAAATACATGTGTGTGATTGACCAGAACTTTCCCGGTTAGTCTTTTGATTAGGGTGTTCGGAGGAACTTATTTTGTAGAAATGAACAAAGGTCACCGTTGATGTTACCCATATTAGCCAAAAGCTAACCAATCATGCAAAATAATACCCCTAGTTGTCCCCATTTAAGCGTAGTACAATCCTTTGGCTACCAAGTTACAAGCCATATTCTTTGTACTTTTTTTTATCATGAACTCATGTTTGAATCCTATTCTCCTTGATTTGAAGGAATTGAGGCCAAAGGAATAAGTTTTGGGTGTTGATGAACCTGCGTGGTGAATAGTTGAATTGTAAGATAGGGTGAGTGAGAAGGAAGTGGAAAGAGCCAAAGAATGAAAGATTGCACGTGAAAGAAAAATAAAAGAAAGTTGAAAAAAAAATAAAGCAAAAGGAAATTGTGAAAGAAATCCTTTAAGCTTAAAGTAACTAAAAAGGTCATAAGTTGTGGACATTTGGAAAATAGAAAGATTGAGTAAAGAAAAAGGAAAAGAAAGGTTGAAAAGTGTGGCATGCGATGAGAAACAAAGAAGTAAAGCATATGGCAAAGGTAAATATTGGAGGGTTGAGTAACGTTTACCCAATATTCCTAACCTTCCCTAAGTTGACATTTCAAGCCATTAGCAAGTCCCTTGTGACCCTGAATTTGATGTCTTTTAACCCTTGATTGATTGAAAACAAGGACAATCATATGGGTGAGATAATATATGTTTTTCTCTTTTGTTGAGTGTGAGTGTTGTTTCCTTAAAAAGTGATTAATTGCATATGAATTGCATGTGTGGAATCTTCTTGAAAGTAAGGGAACTTAGAAATGTCTTTGAGTATGAATTTGCAACTGTGTTAATAATTGTGAGCATAGCTTTGCCTTGATATTTATTAGGCATCTCTTGAGGCTTCAAAATCACATAAATAATTTTCAGGAAGCTTTGTAGAGGGGCAAAAGGGTGTCATGCACATGTTAATCTCCTTTGACTATGTTTGTAAGCATCGTATGTTGGCTAGTTGATGCTTCATTTGCTTGAGGGCAAGCAAAAGTCTAAGTTGGGGGAGTTGATGAGTCTATAGTTTGAACTCATATTGGTCTTAAATTGTATGAAATGTTGTTCTTAATGCACGATTATCCCTTGAAAACTAACCAAAGTGTGTGTTGAATGCTAAGTTCAATTACCAAGGAATGAACAAGGATAATTGATGAAGAAATAATGCAAAATGGACAAAAATGAACAAAAGGTGGATAAAAGAGGCATTGCATATGCATTTCGGCACATTGCCAAAAGGACACAAAGATCGCCCAAAGTTACAACTATCAAACCCCAAGGTATGGTGCTAGGTCGACAATAAGATTGCAACTCGGTGAACCACCGAGTATGTTTGACAGGCTAAAATGGGCTCGTCAAAAGGCGCAGGGCCTGACAAGTGGATTCTAAGTTGGATGGTTAAGGCAGCAATGGTAGGAAGCATTCGGTGCATCGTTGAGTGAAGTATGTGCACTAATGGCATATTAAGTTGCAATACCAACTAAGGATAAATTGAACTTTGATGGATCCCACTTGGTAATGAAGTCACAAGTCGGCACATCGCGGAACATTTGGCTAGATCAGCAAACTTTGTCGAGTCACATGACTTTTTTTTTTGGGTACTTTTACAAGTTGTATAAAAGAAATTCGGATAGAAAATTTCAGTACACTTTCATATTCTATTTTTTGCACTTTTTCTCTGAATAGAACCTTCTTAGTTTGTACTTAGTTTTGAGCAAAATCAAAAGAGAGGATTTGGGGGATTGGATTTCTACACCTTCTAGTTTCAAATATTACACAATGGATGAACTATTCGGTATAATTTCTATTTACTTTGTAATGAATAGCTAAAACCCCAATTTTTTGGGGTGTGCAGTGTAGATAAACCTCAATTTAGCTTATAGGCTGAAATAAATAGGCTTACTTTTTCTTCACTTGAATCATAATTACAAGAATCTAGATTTGAGTGAATCTAGATTTGAGTATCGAATATTTGGTTGTTGATTCATCAAGGGTTTATGATTTTCTTCAACTATAATTGAGAATCTAAGGTTGCAAACTTTGGTTCATTGTTAGATCTTCAAATATTACAGTAAATTGGGTATTCAGAGTGGGAGGATTTCATAACTGTCATGGATAATTCGCTGATTCCTTAAAAGTCCTAATGGAGTTCAATTGAATAAGGTATTGGATTATTGGCTATTATTTGCATGAGTTCCCTTAAGCTTCTTGTGCAAATCGCGTGTGAGATCGTTATTGATTCACACTGAGATGCTACAATTGATGTAACAATAATTATAATTACTAGTAATCTAGCCTACCCATATAGAATCAACACTGATTTTAATACCCAAGACCTATTTGTATGAATTGATCGGTTAACTATGCACACCCCGAACATATTACTTTCATTGATTTAAATCTATAATTGAGATCTGTGATCACAGTAAATTTTCTCTGAGTTTTCCACTATAAATTCATTATCTCGTTATCTCCAATTACAATTAATTAGATCAAAATGTACTTTGTGTTTTGAATCATACATACATTACTTGTGGGATCAACCCTAATTTAATAGTTGGGTTTAAATTTGATAAATGATCTATACACTTTTTAATCGTTTCAGAGTGTAACTTGAGCGATATCAAAGGTCTGATGCTCAACGTATAAAAAATGGAGAATACATAATTCCCTTCAAATTCGTCCCCTTTTTTTTAACTTCTCACCTAAAGTTTGTGGGATCTTATCACTATTTTGAAGTTGAATTATTACTTAAAAAAAAAAATTGCTGACTCTTAAACCGTGTGAAAACTAGAAGTTGTGACAGAAGAGTCCAATTTCAACCAGCCAAGTTTCGTCATCCACTCCTCCACTTTTGCGCACTCCATCTGCCATTTCCTCTAGTTACAGCTTGTTTGGATGGTGTCATATATTACTCCTATATTGTAATGTATTGTGCTATTAGTTTTGATACAGTAATTGAATCTTAATGTATCATATCAACGACAAAAATCTCGTTTTATATAAAGATCAATTTAATGTAACCGTGTCCTCATATTATTTTTATCCTCAATTTGTCTTTGCTTATTATTCAATAATCTTATTTTATTCTTTAATCTGCCCTTTTTATAATGATTTATCTTGTACCCTACTTTTTCTTATAGGTTTATCCTTAAAATTATTATTGTATGGCTTTTTGAAACTATGAGAAACGATACAATTTATCTAAATGTTATATTCATAAAAATAACATTGTACAATACAATACAACATAACATAATATAATAGGATACATTATGGCAACCGTCCAAAGTTAATACCATGCCAAGAATGGTATATCCATTGTACCTTCTAACATGAGAACTACATTCGTCATAGAAGGGCGCAGATCAGGATTATCATGAATGCATAACAATCCAACCTTCACCATCCTCTCCAAGGACTTCACATCTACTTCCTCATCTCCCACTAGCTTTATAAGATCATTCTCAACAAAGCATTTGTATACCCAAGAAGGAAGAAAGATTTCATCCTCTGTTAGGACGTTGTCATCCATATTACTTCTACAACATATAATCTCCAAGAGCATCACTCCGTAGCTATAAACATCTACCTTATCAGAGATCAAGGTGCTATTCTGCAGCTCTGGTGCCGAATACCCTCTTGCTCCTTTAAGCTGAAGTTGGTTTCCTACTTGATCAGGCGCCAGAAACTTTGCAAGCCCAAAATCAGAGATTTTAGCCGTCCACGAATCATCTACTAGGATATTGTGTGGCTTTATGTTGCAGTGAATTATCCTAGTCTCACATTTTTCATGCAGATAAAGTATTCCCCTTGATATGTCCAGCGCAAGTCTCATTCTTTTCTCCCAAGAAGGCCTTGTTTCAGAATCAAATAGGATATCTGCGAGTGACCCATTGCTCATGTACTCGTACACAAGAATTTTTTCAGATCCCTCCAAGCAAAAGCCAAGCAAATGAACCAAGTTTTTGTGACGAGCTTGCCCAATTGCTGTCATTTCTGCTTTAAATTCCCTTTCTCCTTCATCCCCGATTTTCTCCAGTCGTTTTACAGAAACTGTTCTGTTACCTTCTGATATAATTCCTTTATAGAGGTTTCCGAATGAACCATGTAGTATCTCTTCCTTGAAATGTTCAGTGGCTTTCTCAAGCTCGCAGTAAGAAAATGATCGAAGAGTGAACTCTTCGTTTGGCCCCAAATATGGATTTTCCAACAGTTTTTGGTATTGGTCCGCTCTGCTTCTGTAGAAAATATAACTAAAAATTGCAACAACAGTAAACAGAAATGCTACAGAACCAAGAACCAGGGATAGAATCAAGATTATCTCTTTCCGACTAGTATTTCTGTTCCCTGTTTTCCCAGGATAGGGAATAGAGTGACCTGCCATTTGGGAGATGTTATAGCTCTGCTTGACAAAGGTCTTGACCGACTCATCAGTTGGATCAAGTGTCGAATAAATTAATGGAAGCTTAAATTTGCTGCAAAGTCCATTCATGTATAGAGCAGCCCAACAAGAACAATCTTCTAAGCAAGAATTTCTACAGTCCTGCTCAACCATTGAGACTTGAGAAAATGGATATCCTCCAAGTTTCAAGTGCTCAATCGCCGTGACATTGTAGTCCAATGTTGAGTCTCTGCTGCTTCCACAAGACTCCTCATATACAAATGTCCTATAGCAGCCTTGGAATTTCATTGCACGGTTGACATATGAAAATCCAGGAAAGCAAGAACAATCACCTATGCTGCTGCCACTTCTTGCAGTACAATAACTGTTTACACCACAGAAGCCTCGGGCTTGGCATTGATTTTGCAGCGCTGACCAATTGATTTCCAAGCTCGAGTTGCCAAAGTTGTGTGTATAAAGCCTAAAAATCCCATCAGGATCAAGAGTTGCACGATGAACTACTGCTGCGTTGTTGGTTGATGATTGATTAGAGATATTTGTTATGGTATTCACTTTGAAACGAAAATCATTAGAAGCATTCTGAAAGAGTTGGCCTGTTGGAGTAAGACCTAGGAAAACTGAGCTAACATCACCAAATTCACCTCTGCTTTGTAGCATAAAAGCCCAATAGGCAGCCTCAGGTCTATTTATGTAATTGGTTGGGTAGGCAACAAGGTTCCCATCAGCCTGCATACTAAGATAAAATCTTCCACTTGAATGATCAACTTCACTAACACTAGAGACAAGGCTGTGGCCTGATGTTAGACGCTGACCGGCCAGGATGGTGTCTGTTGGATAATCAAAACTCGCCCAAACAACATCTGTATTGTTATAGATAACAAAGTTACCAGAATCAAGCATGGATGCTGAAGTTACTGGCTGTGGAGATTCTGCAATGACTTCCATTTTCTGTTTTGTCCATACTATAAGTTTGCCTTCCTTTGTGAACTCGATATATGCATCCGAATGAAGTGGAGGATCATCTCTATTAGCAGTCCAAACGACAGTTTTATCAGGTAGCCATATGCCAATATGAAAACCATCCCCTTTTTGGTAGAAACCAAATGAAAAAAGACGTGAAGAAGATAGCCAATAACTCGGATTTCGGTTCGGATAGAGAAAAGAACCTAAGGTTATGTTGGAAGGTTGCCGCTGAGGCTGAGCTCCAACTTCAATAGCTGCAAATACAAGTTGAAGCATCAACAACATGAAAGTATATGTTAAGTTAGCCATGACACAAGGATGGGAAAATGTATGGAGTGTGATATACTCTTTGCTAAGTATTCTTTTGTATACTAAATAAATATACCCTTTGGATATTTTTTTAGTGGTAGTAATAATTAACACGTTGACACGAATTAGGTAACAGCTGAGTCAACGTCTTGTTAGTGATATTTTCCAAAACTCTAACAATAGCTTTGAGAAAATGAACGATGCAATTAAAGTCTAACTAGGATATTTCTTATGACTTTTTCCATCTTCGTTTGCGTCTTGGATGGTGTAAGTTTGTCTTTTGCCTGTTGGATGATTATATTTGTTTTCATTAAAGAGAAATTTCTCTCTTTCTTTCCTCATGAAAACGAAAACATTGACGCACACACCCAAAAACAACACTACAATTACGTTTGGAATTGCATCGTTGAGTCATGGATTACGTATATCATGGTACGGAACCTAAAAGTTGGAAAAAAAAAAAGGCAAATGAACCGAAATAATGGCCAAAATGAAAAAAAAAATACATCCAAACTATCTAACACTATTATAAAAACTATATAAAATAATACAAAGAATAACGTAGGGAGAAGAAAGAAGACTTCTTATTTCTCTCGAAGGATATTCAAGTGTTGAGTGATATTCATATATATTTTACAATGAAGAAGACCCATTAATTTATGGGAAAAACTAACTTGGTCTTTTCTCCAAAGAAATTTACATAATAGACATTCACTATAATACAAATATTTTCATGACACTCTCCCTTGAATGTGTATTTGATATATTATGTGCCTCGTTAAAACCTTACTAGGTAAAACTCAGTAGAAAAAATATTCTAGTGAAGGAAAAAGAGTACATATATATATCTAATAATACGCATTTTGGATACTTTATTAAAAACCTTACCAGGAAACTAGTGGAACAAATTCTTTTGAGTAAAAAAAAGTACATTATGTATTAACTCACTTTAATGAAAACATCAATCCAAAAATTTGAATCATCACATTCCAAGCTTGTGCACTATTTTCTTGAAAGCTGTAGTCGGTAGAGAGTAGAGACTAGGTAAAGAAACCAATGATATTATTACTTGAGCAAATCTGTTGCAAATTTGATATCACCATTCTCTTGGGGCTCATGTGTGTAGAAAGCTTTGGTAAATATGCTTCATTTTATCTCCTTTTATGAATCTTCCTTTAGGATCAAAGGATTTTGCAAATTACTCACTTCAGCTTCTTTAATCAAATAATCTATTGCCTTTTAAAAATTCTTCAAGAGTACTAGTTCAAATCATCAACTTGGATAATAATATAAAAGACCCTTAATTGATTTAGTCCATATGAGGATTATAAATAAGTTTTTAAAAACTTGTGTATACTTTATACATTTTAAATTCTTTAGATTTTTTCATATCAATTTTCTCAAGTGACAACATCCATTAGTGTCTAGATTGCTAGTCAAGGTTTACGCTTACCAAGATGCATCATTCCACTTGATAACTAGACCATATTTTAATAGATCATAAAATTCAGATCTTTATAATTTTTTACAATATTGAGTTATATTGTATCAAAGATATAATCGACATTAAGTCATTTTTATCAGTTTGCAATATGACATAATTTATTGAAATCTCACCACTTTATTATTTTCAAGTACGTACCCCACTCGTGAGGTTTTCATAAAGTGATATGTCAAAGGCTTTTCAAGAACACCTTGCCTCCTTATTATGATCATTTTAATTATTTGCTCCTCCTCCTTTTAAAATATTATTTTATTTAAAATTGATTGGATTATCACGCTTCACGCATGTTGTAGACACTGTCTTTTAGAGACATTAAATAAGAGTATTTGCAGCTCTTGGTAACTTCTTATCTCCAACTTATGTTAGACAAAGTAACATATATTTCAATTTACTTGGAGAATTCATTTTTATGTATCATGGCATATTTGTAAGTCATATACCACACGTCAATATTATTAGAAGAAAATTACATGGTCCCTGACTATAAATCAATTGAGAGAGAAATTGATCATAATTTATTAGTCTTATGCATGCTTTTGTATGCAATTTATCATATTTCAGATCATAAAGTTTTGCTCTCATAAGCGATGATTGGACAATATATCTAAAGAACTCAATATCAAACTAATTTGGATACTAATCAACATTGTCAAGAGAATTAACTTAATTACAAAATCTGAAAGTTGTGTGTAACACCTCAATTTTTTTAAGCTAAGACCGAATCATCCTTCATATGATATAGGATTTTAATTGATGATTCCTAATTGAGTGTAAGTTAAAGTCAATTTGTTAGTTTGGAAATAGAATTGGAGATGATCTAAGGTCACACGAACCCTCTAGTACGAAGTTAAGCTAAAAACTTTCTTATTATTTGAGTTCTAATGTAAGATTTTATAAGAGTTAGGTAGACCAATGACTTTTAGGTTGTATATAGATGCTAGGATCAATTCCTAAGTATTTAAAGTATATTGGATGTGATTTAGAGTCATAATGGATCTTTTCCATCAAGTTAAGTCCAAAGAATTTCTACCGACTAAGTTTTCCTATGAGCTGATAGAATGGTCAACTTCAAATGATCATATCTCCTAAAGTATGATGAGTTAGGTGACGCACAATATACAAATTGAAGATATTTGAATTGGATTTCCAGCTCATCTAATTTCCTCTTGATCAGAGTTCGGAGTAGAAAGTTATGGCCATTTACTAAAGACCTACAGAGCTATCTGAAGGTCCGCGATTGGGCCTGACGCGAACCCTTTATGGATAAGCTAAATGACGTCCTTTCTTTTTATTTTGAGGTTAATTTTATCCTAAAACCTTTGGAGATCTATTTAAGGTCTCAAAAAGCATAAAACATTAGTTTTTGTAATTAACCTCTCCTTCGCTCCTAAACATAAACACTCAAGAATCATCAAGTTAGGGCTAGCTTTCAAGATTCATCATCAAGGTAAGTTATTCTTCATAAATTTCAAGTTACCCAACCCAAATTTTTTCATGTATTCATAAATCTCTAATATAATATTAAATCATAACCTAGGGTTTCAAGAAAACGAATTCAAGAATTCCAAGAAAAGATTCCTTGATTCTTTTTTTTCAAGAATTAGGGTTCTTCATCAAGAACTCTAAAGATTATACATCAAGAATTCAAGAATCAAAGAGAAGCCCTTCAAACAATGTCTTTCCAAGTTCTTCCACTCTAAAAGAACTACAGAGATCGAGGATTTTCTCCATTAAAGCTAGTATTCATCAAATTTCAATTGTAATCTCAACTTTCCAGGTATGTAAGGCTAACTCAAAGCATGGAATTATTCTTCCATGTGCCCCCTTGTTGAATTAAGTTGATAGTTACATGTAAGGAATTCTATATGTGAAATTCTTGAGTATTCTATTGAAAATTATACCTATTTTATGTATTTTCTTAAGTTGATGATCATCACAAACTTGATTTACTGCATAAATGGTTTCATGAATTATTTCACGAAACTCTATATGTTATTTCACTAAAAATTGCAAGAATGAACTTAGGGAATGAGTCTAGAGCCTTGATGGTATGAATTTGTTTGTGGTTTATGTTTGTGATCCTAATTCTGAGAATGTTGGTGATGATGTAGAGTAAAATTGATGTTTATGGAGTCTTAAAGAGCATGAATTAATTCTAAAAAAGTTGTCCCTAATCTAAGAGTTGATGGTTGATGTAATGAATTGAATTAACAATGTCCAATGAGACTGGTTAGGCAAGTCATCCAGATGGTTGATGTCTTATGAGCGTGTTGAGTCCTGGGAGGAGTATTGAACACGAATTGAGTAAGAGTAGATAACAACTCAAACTTAATAACTACGTAGCCAATGTAAGAGGGGATTGAACTGTAAAACTGGATGTTTTCTTTGTCCCAAAAGAGGACTTGATGTAATTTATTGTGGATCCACTGATGCCATGTCCTTTACCCTATCAAGGTACTGGATGGATGTCGCAACGACATCGCTTTGTTGTATCATCACCGGCTCATAGGTGATGGTTGTCGGTTAGAGAAACTCCAGAAAGTTCCTATCTTGAGTACTCTGAGTCGAGATGAGTTCCTTTGAGATGAGTCTGATTTGATTGATGAATTTGATTGGTTGATAGGTCACTTGTCTACTATTTATTCTTGCTTTAGATGGAAATTTGACATGTTGATTGTTTACTATTTCAGAGTTGATGTTGTTCCATATTATTCTATCTGCTCCTGTTTTACTCAGTTATTTTACATGTCGTACATTCCACGTATTGACGTCACTCGGCGCTACATCATTTATGATGCAGATACAGAGATTAGAAACCATCAACAGGCGCACCATTGAGGATTTGAGACATTCAGTTGATTGGTGAGCCTCCCCTACTCCAAAGGGTTCACTACCTTTATTTCATAATATTTTTGAGTTAGACTAGACTAGTCTTATATTTTGATTTCGGTAGCCGTGGTCTGTCATTGGCACCACTTGATTAGTGATAGAGGCTCCATAGATTAGAAATGGATGTTGATTCTTAAGATTGTGAGCTAGTTCTATCTATTAGCCTTCTTCTATTATATATATTATTTTGAGAACTAGATGAGATGTGCCCACCTTTCCTTAGTCTTCTGCTGATTCTCTGGAGTTATTTGATTGAATGAATATGATGAATCCAAGTGGTTCGCTTGGGGAGTAGCAATAGTCTCTAGGTGTCGGCTACGTCTTGGGTACCCTCTCGGGGCGTGACATTGCGCTCTTAATTCTGTTATTTTGCACAAGTAATTTTGTGAACGTCAAACTTCAGGTTGACAACAAACACACATGTGATTATCTTATAGATGCATCTATCTATCAATAATATCACATGATAGGTGAACGGGCCCATATTCACCTTTCAAACTTTAAGAATTTAGAGAATTCAATCCCAATATTAGTCGATCCAATCAACTTATCATGAGAACAAATAGTATAAAGAATGCTTGAAGAATTTATTTTTAGTTCTTTAATATGTCTTATAAGTAACTTTAAAGTTACTACAACACATGTTTTTTGCTTGAGTAAATTTTAAATTTACTATAACATGATCAAATTTTAAATTTATTACTCTAGGAGTAAATTTTTATATTTATTTCTTCCTAATGATTCTACCTCTTCTAGAGGTGCATTGTGATCCCATCATGATTTTGTGCATATTTCTACTGATAAGTTTTATTGAATACTATCACATTCACTTCAAGAAATGGATTTGTATTTGTAGCATTTATAAAAAAAACTCATTCTTTATGAATGGAACACAATTATCTTAGCATATTAACTTATGATGGCTTAGTACCTCATTTCATGTTCACATACATTATTCAATCACTTGTTTTCTTTTAGATATTATGGACTGTAACCACATTTACTTTAGTATTGAATTTTTTCAATCTCAATTGATAGACAATAATCTATAAGTGATTGAGGTGAAAACTTTATATCTTTATCAAGGTGAATGAACTTGATTTGATTATTAGAAAATTGCGGCCATAATCGTATCATTTGTACCAACAATTTTGCAAATATCAAGTTGCAAGATAACAAAATGTACACATAAGACTAGTTAGATGGAGCATCTATTAGGACTGTGAAGTATCTAAATGATCCACTAGGTGCATGAAAGGTCTAGAAATATCCATATGTATACAAAGCATATCTATTAGGGCCATAAAATATCTAAACAACTCATTAGGTGGGTAAATAGGTTCACAAATATCTTCATGTATACATTCTAAGAACGCATAGGACTCAATCTTAACTTTCATTAATAATGGTTTCTTAGTGCAAGAAAATATATAATTTAAAGAATCTTTAGGTTCTTTAATGGATGCCTTTTTAATTTTCTATAATTCATCTTATCATCATAGATTTATGATGTCCCACACAATCATGCCAAAGTACGATAGTATTAAAAATAATAAATTTTTTATTTACTATAAGACGTGTCTCAATTGCACTAATTCTTGTCCAATACAAATCAGAAGATAAATCAAGGAATTTTTTTAGAACACATGTTTGCTATTCAAAATTCTGAACATAGTAAAATTGTACTCATGAATAGAGTTAAAGTCTTTTAGACTCGGATGCATCCAATCATATCATACTTTTGGATGTTTGACCATCTTCAAGTGGTCATATCTCTCTTTTAGATTTTTTGACAAAACAAGTGGATCGTTAACTATGAGATATTCGTCTTTCAAAATTTTATTGCGATGATGATGCAAACTATCATAGCTTTAGTAAAGCTTGTTGTGATGCTTTATTTTCATGTTTAATGGTATCTCCAAGACCCAAAGCATTCAACACCCCTGAAGGGTAGTTCTTGCCTAAACTATGAAGGGCAACAAACTCAAATTTCGTAAGATTAGTCATACTAAAAAGAAGGGAAATAATTAATACATTAGCCTTCGAACTTAAACTTCACTCTTTAAGATGCTACAGTTGTGTGTTGATAACATGTTATTAAACTATATAAAACAATATAAAAGATAATGTAGGGAGAAGAGGGAAGACTTCTTATTCCTTATAGGGATATTCGGCATTGAGGGACATTAAGATATATCTTACAATGAAGGAAAACTCCTTTATTTATAGAAAGAATTAACTAGGTTCCTAAATTAGGGCTCCTAGCTTTTCTCTTTAGAAATTTACATAATAAACATTCACTATAATATAAACTAGTACACGTACTCGTGCGATGCGCGGATAATAATAAATTATTATTTATATGTATTTTATATTTTGCTTGCGATATCTTATCGAACATGTTGAAAGATATTATGTCTTAAAACGTTCAACTATCTTATTATTTCTCAATAAAATATATCCCTTCTCTCCCAACACTCTACCCCACCCCCACCCTCAATCTCACATAATAAAATATGTTTAAATAAAGATAATGTGACATGTTTTAAATTGTTAATATTGACTTTTATAAGCTTATCACTTAGCATAATATAATTATCAAGTTATATTCTTATTAATATAAAACAAATCTATTTTATTGTTCACATCTCTTTAATTAAAATAAATAAACAATAATATGTGTGTCGTCTACTTATTTCATTATATTTTTAAAAAAAAAATTATTTTTGCACTCCCCCCCCCCCCCCCCTTCTTATATTCTTTCTACTACATTTTAATTTTTTCCTAGTTTGTCGGTGCTCAATATTTTTTATTGTGTATTACACATAATAAGCAAATTACTTTTCTTATATTTTATTTCAATGTATAAAATGTTGAGTTTAAATTTAAGTTACTTAATGTTAAATTGAGTTCTTTATTTATATAAAAGTAAAATTTATAGCCAATAATATGTGTATCATCTATTATTTATTTTATTAATTCCTTTTTTTTTAATTTTGTCTCAATTGTTTTTATGTATCTTTAATTAAAGATTATTTTATTTTTTCTAAAAAAAAATTTAATTAAAGTTTACAGCTCACATTATTTCCTTCAATTTTTTTTCTACCAATTTCTTTCTTCTTTTATTTTGGATATTTTTTGTGTCTTTAATTAAAGTTATTTTATTTTATTTATTTATTATATAAAAACACGAACTAAGAAAAGAAATTTTATTTATTTTTAATTTGTTTTCCATTTTGTCTTTTTCTAAAAGAAAAGATGATCATATTTAATTTATTTCATCATTAATGCTATTAATTTCTTTTACTTTCTTATTATCTCATAATTGATGTTATTTATATGGGTTTTTTTAAATCAATTATTTTCCTTTTATTTATGTTTGTAAATAGTTATTATAACATTATAAAAATTGCACAAATATTTTCACAGAATTTGATTTGTCATTTTTTAAAGTTTTGGATCATTTCTTCTACTAACGATGTATATTTTTATGTAACAATAAAACTAAAATAGAAAATTTGATGTGACATCCTTTTTTATATTTATGTATTTTTTTAATTTTAAAAAGAATGTTCTTCTTATATACATGGTAATATTATATCTATACATAATTTTTATCATGTATAAATTTGGTAATATTTAATTTGAAATTATAGTTTGAACTTTATCATCTATATACACAGTAGTTTAAATAATATTCCTCTATTTCGTATTTTTTTTCCTTTTTCCTTTTTTCTTTTATTTTTAAAATTCTAATGTATTTGCTAATTCAATTATTTTTAATCTCTTAATTGAAATATTTATTACCGTATGTATTAATTTTGTTGACCTAAAATTACCAAGTGGCCTTTCAGTAGCTTGCCACTTGGCGCAACCACACTGCAAAGTACTCCTCTTTATTATATATACTAGAGGGGTGGTGCCAGGGGATATATAATGTTGTAGCTAAATGCACAAAGAGGTCCTAAATTACGTAACACAATATGGTATGTGAATACACTACTTAGGCTCCTTTGGAACGTCATTCTGTTTTACAGCTTGTACAAGAACAATGTTACATTTACAGGAACAGTCAAAATGGTAGGGGCAGATGTTTCTTCTGCTGGTGGGTGTGTAGGATATACATGGAACTTGTAGGGGGAGCGGTGATGTGCATCTTGACCTTCGTTCACCTGCAAACATGTAGAAGGCATAGTCAGATTTGTTACGAAAAATATTGTGGGTAAGTAGTAGTCGGGGACGAATCGTATTTTGGGACCATCCAGGAGGTCTGAAATTTGCAAGACATGTACCACTGCAGTACTTCACGAGAGATTCCTTGTTGCCTTAAAGAAACATATAAGATCAGTAAATGTAATTAGATTACACATTTAAAGGGAACAAACATAAGTTGGTTATAAGAGAGCCAAATTTCCCCATACCTTAGCTCAGGATGCCAATCCAATACAACAGATATTGCTTTAAGTACCGATATGTCCTTATTATTCTCATCTCTCACTTTTCCAGTCTGCGTTGCTGGTAGACATGGTCACTCATTTGTGTATTCGTGAAGACCTCAAATACTGGAGCCTCAAATCACATGGCTTCATCTTTGAATTCTCGTGCGAATCCCAACACATCATCCAAACCCAAGTATGTCCCTTTCTCAAATGGAAATGCTTGTGGAATCACACACACGATCTCTGCGGAGAAGCAATTTGCTTCCATTAATGTGTACGGGGATGTATCAAATATCGTTGAATGAATGATCCAACAGTGGTAAGTAGTAAGAATACTTATTGAGTTTTCAAAAATTAAAATAGAAACTATGGAATAAATTTTGCAGCAGTTTTGCAGAGTATGATGTAGACGTAATGTTGGAAGCGTGAGAAGGAAAAAAGAAAGAATGAAGAAAGAATTAAAGAAGGGAAGAAGAAGAAGGAAGAAGAAAGGAAGAAAAGAGAGGTGACTTACCTGAGGAGTTGGAGAATGTAATGAAGAATAGAGGTGAAGCTTGTTGACCGCTTTTAGGTATGATGATGACTTTCAATCTAAAAAGTTTCAATTTCAACCAAACTATGGTCGATAGTCATTGTCACATAAATTGGGACTACCAGGGAGAAAAAACATTCAAAAAATTTAATTTTTACATACCCTATAGTGTCTTGTCTATGTGAAACAGGGATTACACCTGCCCTGCAAGTGAGGCCTACAGTTGTTTTGATTCCAACAACTGAATTAGCACTGGATGGATATAGAATAGAGCCTGAAGTATCTGTACCCAATGCTACTGCTGCCATGTTTGCTGCTACTGATGTTGCAGAACCAGTACCTGATCCTGATGGATCAACACTTGCTACATAAGGATTCTGTAAGAACATGAGGTAAGAACGCACAAAGTATTAAACTCCTTTAAGTCAAATTATAAAAAGGGCAGCCCGGGAAACAAAGCATTCTGTGTTCATGGTGGATTGGAGTAAGAAATGGGGTGTAAATAAGCGACATGCCCTTATATAAGCATAGTGGTTGAATGCATGACTTGAATGCGTGACCTATAGGTTAGACAGAAACAACTTTACTATTGCTCCAACTAAAAGTAGTATACAATTTTTAGTCGACTTAAAGTATTATACAACTTCAAATCTTTTGCATCCTAACTAATCTTAGAGGCGGCAAAATCAATTTTTTTCCACTAATCTGCTCAATGTCCAAGTTTAACGACTTCAACTATGACATGTTTCTTGCCTTGACCTTAAGTTGAAACCGAAACGATACCTCAAACTAATGGTCAAAACAATCTTACCTGATAGGTCAAAATGAAACACAAAACCAAATAAGTTTCATCATAATTAAATTTGAAAGATCAACATTCATGTAAGTTTTCAAGAACTTAACAAATTCAACAACAGTAGCAATAACAACATAATACGATAGCCGAAAGAAAAAGAAACAACAGATGATAACACAAATGAAGAATAAGATATCATAGCAACTTAGCTATGATATCGCTATATGAATGTCAGAACCACATCAAACCTATGGTGCTGCAGGCCAGAACGAAAGCTTTCATGGGCTACATTTGTTCACAGAGGAGAATAAATATTGAAGAGGAAAGCCCAATAAGTTTTACTTTTGATAAGATAAGATAAACCATGCGAACAAGAGAACTCTTGGCACATCTACTCAACAAACATTTTAGAGCAGAATTCAAGCAGAAGAACTATTGCTACCTGTCAAAGTATGGAAGCAACATTGCGTGTTTTGTGCATTTTATTGAGTCCTTTGAGAAGTAAAACTCAGAGATAATTGAAAGTATGTCCTTCATCTCAATGCTAGCACTGGCATCTCTAACTAATAGGCAGCCATCAAAATGAATCATTTTTCCTGAATTGAGTCCTATCAAATTTAAAGAAGGTTTTTAAAAGCCATCTGGAGGTTTCTTCAATTTAGGTTGTGGAACTTGCAATTTACGGTCCACATTAGGGGATGGTCAAGAACACCCCGTGATTCCTCTGTTTCCCCTTCTTCACTAAAAAAAATTCACGAGAAGTTTTCACAGAAAGACGTGATTTCATTGCTGGATTTTGACTTCCTCAAAGACTTGCTAACACCTGCATCAGGAGAAGTAAGCATGCCACAGCAAAGATACATTTGTAGATGGAACATATGGAAAGGAAGAAAGCCGCACCTTCACCATTCCCCGGAATACCAGTGGCGTGCAGACTCAAACTCTTGAGCTTCCAGATTGGAAGAGCAAGACGAACAATCCTTTATTCACAAACATAAAAGGAGCAATCAAAATAGGACCCATGAAAATCTAAATGGAGAGGTTACTAAGTAGAGATGATATTACATGGCCAACAATGATGAATGATGATTCCTTATCACCACCCACTAAATGCCTGCCGCCCCTCCCTTTCAACGACTTTTTGGCGTATTTCCTCTCGATGAATTAACACCAAAGATGCTGCACCAAAGTGCAGCAGAAGCAGAAGAAACAAGCATTCACACAAACCAGCACAATGATTAATCTCAAATCACTCATTAAGAAAAACTAAGTACAGATTATATCACATAGCTCTAACGACTCACCTTGCGTTTGCTTATTCCACCATCATGATCCAACCACTCATTAAGTTTCTCCCATGCTATGTGAAATATCACTATGCAGAAAAAGGCAGAGGGGGGTCCCTTTTGTTTGTGATGCTAGCAGAGTACAAATCCGAGATTCTTGAAGATTCCTATTAGGACAAGAAGTTTTTACTACACCAATGGAATACCTTAAAATGGTATCATTCTCGTCAAAGCTTTAATAAATGTTAACCGTCTGGACACACTGAAAAGTTCCATTATAGCAAGAATCTAAACAAATAAAATAGAAAAGAGCAACTGCATGTGAAACCGGAGGCGTCTACAACATATCCATACACCCATAACTCAGACCACAGCTTGGTAAGAACTCCCATAAGAGGAAGCCTTGGAATTTGCTTTACAGTCTTAAGGAAAAAAGTTTTAAGCTTCAGTCGTCCATTTGGAAAACATGATCTAGGAATTAAAGTGAAATACCAGCTACGGAAAAAATCAAGACAAGATAAAATGTCACGTGAACACATTGATGAGGCTTGTTAGAAATATGAATGTTCTACACAACTTATACTATTACATCGATAGTTTGACAGGAAGACTAAAGATGATAATATGAGTTACTTTAGTTGTAGCTGGCTGTAACCTGGGAAAAGATAATAAAATGTTCAAAGTTAAAGAAGTTGTGAAATCATTTTTCAAATGTAAAAAGAATACGCTACTGTACGGAAGTTGTAGGTGTAGATACAGTGGAGAAATATAATTCTTAATTACCTTTGTTCCACAAGGATGGAAGTGTGCAATGAAGCTCGATAGTTTTTTCTTATCTATATAGTACTATGTTGAATTATTTTCTTCCCAAGAATTTCATAGTAATACTGGGGGGAAAATCCTAGTGACATGAAATTACAAGTTTAAGATTACTTTGGCTTCCCCAAAATCCCTTCATCCAACCACAACCATAACACTTCCATTACTTTTCTTAACACTAATGGAAATTTATTCTGGAATCCACAAAAGTCCATGATAGCTTTCAAACATATCAGCTAATCTTTAAAAAAAAATTATATTACCAATGGAAGAACCATCCTCCAAAAGGCTAAAACCATCGAGAAAAAAGTAGCATACAAATATCACCAGTTGCATCAGATTAAAGAGGAGAGGAAATCAAAGTACTCAAGCAGGCAAGCTATGATCATTAACCATTACTGTGTACAAGCAATCATCCATGAAACATCTGTGTCGGGATTAAATTTGTCTACTTAGCTCTACATATATTGTTGATATACAGACATTACAGTTACCTTTCGTCTAACATGAATAGCCAATTCTTCATAACATTAAACTTAAGAAGGCTATCCCCTATATTAGTTTACATTGACCAGGTTTAAGAAAAAATAACCATGTCTCTAAACAAAACTCCAAATGATCCAACATATTGATCTGTTGAACTTTTGTTGAATGATTACATTTCAATAGGAAGCATGGTCTTGGAGTATACTTATCATGATAGCCAAGTAACATCTTTAAAGATTTATATTTATTTTAAATTTAAAATAATTTACGAAAGTCTAGGAGCATAACAGCCCAATTGTGGATATGTGAAAGCACAATAAAATCACTAATTGATCTTATTATTTCTCGAAAATAAAAAACATCGACATTCCCAGAAGAGATGGATTTCCATAAGAATATTGGATGTTGTACTTACAGATCACATGAACGAAATATCTTTATCTCTGCTACTAATTCTTTTTTGAAGATTGTTAGCTCTTAAAAGTTGTCTCCAGGGCTGCAAGCCAAAACATCTGGAAGTTCAAAAAGATTGGTCCAAAAATTTGAGCCAAAGCTGAAGTGTGAAAAATCCTCTTAATCTTTATGCATCACTTGGCTGTTACAATAGACTATACAAATTTGATATGCTCTTTCAAAATATAAACTTTAATAGCATTGTAACTATAGAGAACCACTTACGAAATTTATTAGCGTTAACAACTTAATATAAAAGACTAAGTAGAACAAATTTGCATTATATCACTAGAAAAAACATAACGTCATGGAGCCATACTTACCACTTCTAGTCACAATATTGATCTTTTTCAGCACATAAAGCAAGTATCACTTTCAAAAGCCTGCAAAATTGAAATTGTGTTGTTGTCATATCATTAATCTAAATTGATAACAAGCAACCATTATATCTTATCTAAATGGTGCAAAAATAGGTAAGTTAATGATTTATCTCCTGCCGCAATCGTAGACGCACGGGGTAACTTAGTTTATATATCTAAGAATAGAATCGGTTATTTTTTATGCATCAAATAATTCTTTCAACTATTATCTTCTATAAGTTAGATCGAAACTAAATAAGCAAACGTACAACAATTATGTCTTCAACATAAATAAGCAGCTATAGGAGCTTAATTAGTATATATTTTTTGCTGATTTGGTGAAGGTAGAACTTGATAAGCAAACACTTGAATATTCTAACCATCATGATTTCTCCCTGGAAAAATCTTTCTTTTCCTTTCCAGTCACATCTACAATTCATTCCAACTGTCAAGCAAACTTGTTCTTAGGAGAATCATTCTCTAAGAAGTTCTATTTTTCCAGACTTCCAGTTAATGTGAATATGTAAACAATTTTGGAATAGATGGGAATTCATTTAAACTTGACAACTTTTTTATTGTGTTCATCTGATATTTGAGTTGATCTAATAATCCTTCAGAACTTGACAATTACATTTGTAAATTTCTCAGTCTTCCTTTTTTTATTTTTTTTAAAAAAAAATTAAACTTCATGGATGGCCTACATACATTGAGAAATAGGGAGTTATAATTTCTACCTTGAACAGAAATTTTGAAAAATTACCTGACTTCTTGTCCACAGCAGAAATTACCTATTATAGCGAGAATGTTGCCGTCTTCTAGTAAGTGAAGCAAATGTCACTTTGAGAGCCTATTGATGACATCATTGAAAACTTTAGAAATCTTAATCCCAAAAAGTACAAAAGGTCCATGCAATCAAAATAACTACAAAACAAAATGAATTGATTAAAAGGAAGAACATGTAGATATTTACCTAACAAATTAAACAACCAAGAATATATTTCTAATTTTCAGCAAGAAGATTGATCACTATTGCTACCTCTGCACAAAATTTGTTCCAAAACTGCTCTTCATAAGCAACAAACCAACACAATCAGGAAAAAAGGATCTCCAGGAAAACAAAATTAAACAAATCCCACAAGTAAAAATTCCAAAAAACCAAGTAAAAGTCTTCTATACAAACAGAAAGCACTTTCTTATGTCCTTTAACTTCTTATTTTCTCCTTATTCTTTAATCGACATTTTCACACATGCATTTAAGCAAACACGTAATATTCATATTCACGCTGTGTATTTTCTCTTTCTCTCTGTCTTCTTCGAAAGCCCTAAAAACCTCTTATGGACATATTCCAAAGATTTCATGGACCTATGTAACTCCTCAATGTCGAAAAAATGTCTTTTGAAGTATTTTGACCAGTAATTTTCTAAATCAAGCACCATTAGAGAAGTAATTAAGCATTGAAGCACCTATTTCTAGATATGCATGTGAAGATTAGATAAAAATACAAGAAAATTTACTTAAAAACAAGTACAATAAGAAAAATCATTTGGAGAAAATATTTAATATAACTGAGAGCTCAGAGGCGAGATAAATTAGCCACAAAATATATGAACTTTGAAAGAAATCTGGTAATAGAAACATGATATAGGAAAGAGAAAATATTGAGCTATTTTGCTGGGTCCTCTATCTAGCAGTGGAAGTTGTGACTTCAAATCCACCACCACATGTCGAAGTTGAAGAAAACAGCAAAAAGAAGCCTTTTTCGGGCATTTTTCTTAGTAGGACAACAACTTTTGTTAAGCAAAATCATCCCGGCAATATCGACTCACTCCTTAACAAGTTAAATTGCTCCAAAAAGTGCTCGAGTTATGCAAAGCTGGAGCTCAAGCTTCTGTATGCCCCAAGCCAAAGCCCCAAATTCAGAACTCTCAGAATGGAGAACTAATCATAGATTTTTCTCTGATGACTTGACTGCCAGAGGGAGAAGAAGAGTTCAATGTATCGGTAAGACCTCTCCGTAAGATCTCGATTTAACAATAAAGAATTAAGCAAAAGAGAATGAGGCGCAAGAGAAGAATCCAGGAGAGTGAAGAAGGGAAGTCAGGGTACAGGTGAAGAAGAGAAGTTATCTCCGATTCCTGTGAGGAAGAGATAGAGAACTTGGGGAAAAGCGTGCGTCAGACAGAAGAACATACACCATTGGCTATTGTGGGCGGCAGTGGACAAGAACACAGAGGATTGATTATGGTGTGCGGCAATTAAATGCCAGGTTATTACGAAAATACCACTGGCCTTAATACCCCCAGAAAACCAAAATATTATGGTATTACCCTTTGTATTGCCCTTGGAGAACAAAATAATTACGAAAGTGACACTTCGGTCGTCCAACCAAAGTGTCACTTATTAATTGTTCCTAATAGATATAGATATGACATCTTTTTTAGTTCAATATTGATATTTATATGTTTTTCTCAATTTTAAAAAATATTTTTCTTATATACATTGTAGTATAATATATATATAACTTTTATCATGTGTGTGTGTGTGTATATATATATATATATATATATATATATATATACATGGTAATATTTAATTTGAAATTATATTTTAATTTTTATCATTTATACACACAATAGTTTAAATAATATCCTCTATTTCTTATTTTCTTTTCTTTTTTACTTTTATTGTTATAAGTCTAATGTACTTTCTTGTTCAATTATTTTTAATATCTTAATTAAAAGATTTTGTTACCATATTTTTATTAATTTTACTGTCCTAAAATAGCTAAGTGGTTTTTAAATCGCTTGCCACTTGGCTTAACCACATTGCAAACTACTCTCCTTTATTATATATATTAGTATATCTACCCGCACGTTGCACAGATATATTAATTTATGATTATTTTATTCCTAAAATAATATATTTCAAATATTATTATATATCTGTCGTTTATTATTTTTATATTATATTAATTTTATAAATAATTATTTTCCATGTTAAATAATTTACTAATTCTACCTTTCCACTTGAAATGTTAAATATCATATTGGTACATTTTAGAGAAACTTTTTTCGAATCTAAAAGGTTCAAAATATTTTTTATTTAATCAATTACTTGTTAATATTTTTAAAATTATTAAGTAAATACAAATAATGAATCATTTTCTTATTATATTATATTTTAAGTTATAAATTCATTTTTTCCATCGAAGAAAATAATAATTTACTATATCTTTATTAATAATTAGATGTTTGGAACTCGAAGTCGTCCCTTATTTAATGCACAATTGTAATGAATCAACATTATTATTCTTATATATTTATTTTTTTTATTCTAATTTCACTATTTTTATTCTCTTAAATTGAATATTTCAAAGTCTCTCAAATGGTCGTCTTCTTAAAATTTTAAGTGAACACTGTGAAGTATTGTCCGCTCTTGGGACAAGTCCATTACAGATTTGTCCCTTTGGGCTCACACCAAAGGGCGTTTTACAGTATATAGACCAGTCTTTTAATTATATACCCAACATCTCTTCTGTGTTTTGTCGATGTGAGACATCTCATCTTAAGATGGGTTGTTACATACATCCCTCTATGGACTCAATGTCCTTGCTAAGGTTTGCCCCACCGCTTGGGATTCGGGTAGACTCGGCAGTAAGGTTTGCCCCGCCTCATCGGGATACGCCTAAACTCAGTTGAACTCTAACCCTACATCGACAAGGCTAACACAAGAGTAGCTCTGATACCTTCTGTAACGACTTGGCCTAACACTGTGAAGTATTATCCGCTCTTGGGCCTAGCCTATCACGGATTTGTCCCTTTGGGCTCACCCCAAAAGGCGCATCACAATATATAGACCAATCCTTTACTTATATATCCAGTACCTCTCATGTGATTTGCCGATGTGGGACATCTCATCTCAAGATGAGTTGTTACAACATCTTACCCCATGCAAACCGGAGCTATAGGATTATACTAAATTATATTAATTTATATATGTCAATTAAAAAATAAAATTTCTCTACAAAATTTTACTTTAAACTCCGAACTTGATGAGATGGGCTGTGAGGGTTTACCAATTTTTCTAGTATTATGATATAATAATAATTAATGAGTAAAATTATTTATTTTAAATATAGTAATGTAACAAAATATTTACATTATAAATAAAATTTAAGATATAGTATAAATTTCATAAATACCATACTGTTTATTCATAATATCAAGTTTTTTCGACTCTTTTAAAACTTATCAAAAATCCCTATTTTTTCTGCGTCGATTGATACCTAGAATTAACGATTGATACCTCAATATGAATTTAATCTGTTACGTTAAATAAAGAAAAAAAATCTTACAATTAAAAGGTAATTCCTTAATTAATGCTAAAACGTTCTAGTTGGTTAAATCAATCCCAACAAAATCGTAAACAGCCTATTAAGTTTAAGATTTGAAAAAAAAGGATGATATTTCTAGTTTCTTTGCCATCTCCAAAAAAAAAATTAATAATGTCTCAATCTTGATCTGCCATATAGGAATCTGGGAATCAGATATATTGTATAATCGATACAAAAATGATGGAGGTGTTGTAGGAGATAAATCTCCTTTGTTAACCGCAGAGGAGACAATATCTCCTTTGTTACAGGAATTTGCTTTATTATGTGTTGACATTTGGTTTATAAGAACTTTATATGATTCAAAATTAACAAGGTATCATTAGTTTATTTTTCTTTTTCTGATACTCGAATAAAATTTTAGATTATTACTCTTTTTATATTTGATACTTGAATTTATGTACTTAACTTAAGCTTTTGATACTTGAATCCGTCTATTTGATTCTTGGACAAAATTTTAGATTATTTGTGTTGTAGATACTTGATACTTGACTTAATGTATGTGGAAAATATATTTAATACTTGAATTATGATTTTTCAGATTTGGAATCCCCCAACTGCATTTTCACAAACACCTGGAGTGCTTTCATGTATCAATATGTAAACAACATGAAATCTGTGTATCAATGCATAAAATTCATATAGAAATACACACACAACAACAAATAGTATAAATTTGATACCTAAAAAAAATGTAAAAGAACCCCCCACAAACAAGTTTGGCATCGTCTTCAATGGACTCATCTTGATGGAGTTGGCATTGTCGCTTGTTGTTTGATAATTCATTGAAAATTTTCGCTGAGCAAATGAACAAAATTAGTTTGGAGAAAACTTTGAAACAAAGAATGAAAAGAAAATTTTGAAAAAGAAAGAAATAATCGTGTGAAAATAATTTTGAAAAAAGGAGCGAAAATTTGAAAAGGAAAGAATCAGTTGTGTTAAAATTAATTATGAAGTAGATTTAATTTGAAATTAATTATGGATAATTAACCAATGCAATCGACAACTAATTGGACTCTAAAATTGAAAAAGTATCATATGGGAGCAGAGAAAATATACAAAAATGGAAATTTTGTAATTGTTTCAAATGGTAGGGAATTTTGAAAATTATGATAAAATAAATTGTGTATTTATGTAATTTTTGCTAAGATATAACACTAGCCCACCACTTCGTCCCCAACCTTCGCGTTCCCCTAAAAAATATTGAAAGATTAACAAAGGAATTTTTCTTAAAGAGAATATTTAACTTTTAACTTATTATTTTCTTCCCATAAATTTTTTCTGTTCTCCGTAGAAAAATGATTCCAAAAATTAAAGTAATTTTATACCATAAAACTCCATTGCAAAGACTTTGTAAAAGGATGTATGACATAATGAGACTATTAATTAGCGGGGCAAGCGTAAGCCAAGTGTCATTTTTATCAAGGAATCTCTTGATAAAACTTTCATCCGTATAAAGTTTTCAGGTCCATGAAGCAGATTTACCCAAGTAACATAATTGTAATGATACTTTTATGGGGATTTTTCATAAATGGCAAATTTAAAAATTTTAAAATAGTCATGTTTATGAAATTACTTTTTATAACTATAGCTATAGCAAATTTAATGTATAAATCGGATTTCAGGGTAATATATAAATGGGAAGTGTCAAATTTTTGTTAATTAATTAGATGTTTTTTAGGTACTTATTATAGGAAACGGTTGCATATATAAAGGAAGTATAATAACAAATTAAAATTTTTTTCCTAATTGAACACTTCTTCTTAAAATAAGATGATATTTCTACTCTAAATAAAAAAAAAATTCCTTTCTATCAGAAAAAATTGCCAACGTAATTAAGGAAGTATAATAACAAATTAAAATCCTTTTCCTAATTGAACACTTCTTCTTAAAATAAGATGATATTTCTACTCTAAATAAAAAAAAGATTTCCTTTCTATCAGAAAAAATTGCCAACGTAATTTTTTTTCCCGGGTTTTTTGGAAGGAAGTTACTGGTGAGTTTTCAATTTATATAAAAACTAGTATAATTTATACAATGTTGCTCACTGTATAATTACACATAAATATACAGATCAATTTATACATGTATGTCATTAAGTGTATAAAATTTTCATGAACTTATACATGTGTGCTTACTTGTAATAAATTTATACACTTGAACATTTGTGTTTTTTTTAAAGTTATACAGATCAATTTATGCATGTATGTCATTAAGTGTATAAAATTTTCATGAACTTATACATGTGTGCTTACTTGTAATAAATTTATACACTTGAACATTTATGTTTTTTTTTAAAGTTGCATGGACCAAGTTTGTATAAGTTTTCCTCCGTAATAATTTATATAATGTATAAGGAGGGCTAAATGATGGATTCCATGGAAATGTACATTATATTGAGATGGGGGATTTCATGGTTGTATAAACATTACCCCAAATTTTCAATGTACTGTATTTATATATACACAGTTGCAATTGACATACATTCCATAACTGTATAAATGCTAAAAAATCTTTATTTTTGTATAAATCTACCCTTATACACCCATGTTTATATAAATACATTATCAGATCTGTCAATATATTTTTTTTTGTATAAAAATATGAAAACAAGACATAGATATTGTGAAATCTACAACTTGGGAAAAATGAACATTACATGCATATATAACAAAAATGAAAATGTTTGGAAATATAGAAACTGTATGCTTCCATTTTTTTAACATGCAGAATGCATACCTCTCGTAATCCTTTTTGATGAAGACTCCTTCACCATATTGTATGGAAGATGAGTTGAAAATTCCGGCTAAAAAGTAAAAAATTTGGGAAAAATTTGAACAGGGTGAGCAAAAATAAAAAAGCGTCAAAAAAAATAAAACTTGAAATTTCAAGTATGCATTTTGAAATAAAACTGAAATATTACCTTAGTTAAACTGATCTTGACTTGATTTGTTAAGATTTTGAGAGATTTAAGGGCGTGAAAATGGCGTAAATTGGGGAGGCGGTTATGGAAGGTGGAATGGAATCATGTGTATAATGGAGTCTAATGAAGGAGGGAAAAGGAATTAGATTTTATACATTGGGCTGGTGGGGACCACATCTTTTATAGCAAAAAAAAAAAAATAACGAGTATGCCATTAATGTAATAAAATTGAAATGTAGATAATAAATGATATTATTAGTCTTAAGTTTGCTTAATTAGGTAATAATTCCTACTTTTATTTAGCATGACACATTAACACATATTGATTAGGGAAAGTAATGCTAAGGTTATTATCTTTCTTCATTTTAAATAGGGAGGTCTTCTTGGAGTCACCTTAAACTACCTCAGATATGTGTTTCTATCTTGTTCTTTTTTAGAGGAGTATATTTTGAGTAACTCCAGAAATCCTGGAAACAACATACACCCACATCTTGCTCTCTTGAATAACTTTAGGAATTAGTACATTCAAATCATTATCAAACTTACTATCATCCTATCTTTTGTTGCAATGGAGATTTCTTGATACATTTTGGGTGTTCTCTGCCAAAATCAAAAGTAAAAAAAGCTCAACAAATTTGATACAGAAAAAATTGTGTTGATCCTTACACAAATTAAAAAAAAAATGCAAACCTAATTGGGATAACTTCATTTAGTGAACAAAGAAAAGCTAAAAAGCTAGTGTTAGGAGCATTACTGCTTCGTATACTTTCTCTATTATTGGTGCTTCCTCTACCTAGTTGAAAGTTTTTATTTTGACTTTGCACCTAGCTTTTAAGTTCACACACTTACTGAGGTAATTTGTGGAAATCCAGAATAGATCATCCATGTTCATTCCACAATGCATCATATGATTTAGTATACCTAGACAAAAATAATGCATTCAATTAGTAGAAACATAGAAAAGACAATCTGAATGATATAGGAAATAAGTAGAGAAACAAATATTTAAAGGATTTAAAAGGCACCACTAAAATGTAAAACTCTAACGCAGAGTTCCCTTAAAGGGTTAAATTTTTATATTTTCTTATTTATTGTACTTATACAATAGAAGAACAAACAAATTGTGTATGGTTATGTTTGGTGAACTATGCAACGTATTCTATGAATTTCAGGAAACAACATAAGTTTGAAGGTTAATGATTCAACATAAGGCAATATTAATTTTTTTCCCTTGTGCATTTTTGAAAAGCAAAGTAAACTAGATCATCAATTAAAAAGAACTCTGCCAATAGGTCCTAGAATCACATATCAATTATAAAGTATTATCAAACAAACGCAACTTAAAGATTAAGAATTCTAGAATTCAGACAAGACATGTTTATAATCAGCATCTAACTAAAGAACAAACCTATAATACTTCACAATTTCTCAAAATTCTTACCATTTAATGATTTTTTCAAATAGTGAGTTAAGTTTGCCAGCTAATTTGAAGAGAATTTTTTTTTTTTCATTCTAACAGTTCAAACAAACACAATTTAACGAACAACAAATCAAGGATGTAACCATGACATGTATATGATTAGAATCTAACTAAAGAACAAATTATGTTAATGTCTAACGCTTAATGTTTTGCTGATATATTCATAACCGTATAATTATTTTCCTAGGCTAAGTACCCTAAGACAGAAACAACATATTCACCTGTCTCAAACATAATCAGAAAAAGACATTAAAAATACCATATCTGATAGCTAGTAGAGCTCTTTATGATGAAAAAGAAACATGAGGTGTTTGATAGAAATATATATTATCAATGTGATAAATACCTTCTACTTAAAAAGATTATACAGCTACATCTAGCCTTCTCAATTCAGAACTATACATCAATTTGATCAAAGTAGTTTCCCCAATAAGATTGTATTGCTTCTGTTTCCCCAGATCCCATATATTGAGGATGTACCTGTAGAATATATGAGTTGAAAAATATATACTCAGAAGAGATTGTTTGTTAATAAATCACAAAATCCATAATAACATGCACTTCATTCGCAATTATAAAAATCATACCCATCTAAATATAAGCCTCTAATTTTTATCCAAGTTCAGAATAGTATGTAGGATTCATAAAAAGATCTCTTTTCCCTTAAGCTTCAACGAATCACCAAACAAAACACTTTCTTGGATCAGTCATACACATGTACTTCAAAACCCACATAGTACCACCACCAAATATAAATAAATTCAGTAAGACTCATACGTCTAACAATTGCCAAAATCAAAAAGTAAATGAAAAAATATAGAAACCAAATAATATCTATTGACCAAGAGACTACAAAACTAAGATGAGAAAGCAAGACTTGATCAAAACATCTCAAAATCAAACCCAACTTTGATATCAAAAGGGATAATTATACCTACATTCATTGATTCACTCTTTTCTTGCTCTGATTATGGAGGATTATTTTGCTGCTCTTTTCTCTATTGGTTATTGCTTTGCTTTTCTGACCCATACCATAGTTCTCAAAGTATGCCTATTTGATGTTGAAAATCAAAAGCCACGTAACCATTACTCCATTAGTTAGCTGATCTATAAACACGTAAATAGACTTACAGAAGTGAAGAAAGAAGAGGGGCCTATAAATTCATACCCATGGATTTGCTGGAGATACTGATACTGGGGGTGAACTTGAAGATGTAGATGTTGTAAGTATCAATCGATTTCTTTGGCCAAAAATATTAAATTCAAGGCTATATTTTGAAAAAACAACCATGACATTCACACATGAAAATTGGAAATTTTCTCAAGAGATGGAGATGGAGATGAAATAGATATTTGGACAAAAATAAAAATGGGAAGGCACCTCAGACACGATGGTGATTTGCCATGGTTTCATAATGTATGGTACTGTATGATATGGTATCGTACAGTACCCTACCATACAATGTTTTGATAGACTGTACGGGTTGCTATTGTTTAATAACAATTTGTTGTTTGATTTGACTGTATGGTACTGTATTGTAACTTTTAAATTTACAAATATATCTTTAATTATTATAAATATAAAATTTATCAATAGCTTTTTTTATAACTTTTTTTTTAAAAAAAATACATAGAATCGAGTGGAGAAACATATAAGCTAATAAATCTTCATTTTATACAAACAATATAAGAAAATAAAAAAGTAAGAACTTATAAATAAAAGAAGCTGAAAAAATACACTAAAACGTGAAAGAAAAGATGGAAGGTGAAAAAGTAGTTTCAAAAATTGATACGGAGGAAGTAATAAAAAAATATACATATATTAACTTAAAGTTTAATAAAGAATAAAGGATAAATTATAATTATTTAAATTTAAATAAGGGTATAATTGAAAAAAAAATAAGAGAACCATGGGATACCACCAAATTGGTGGTTTAAAAAAGTGGAGGTTTTCATGGTTACAGAACCATGAAACAAAACCATATCATACCATATAATTAATGAAACAATCAAAACAAACGTGGTTCTCTTAATAACCATACCATACCACACCGGAAACCACCATCCAAACAAGCTGTAAGTTATACTCATTTTGTACTGCTGGGACCCATAAGATTTGAAACTCATAAACATTTTTTTCCTAATTTGAGATGTGGTTTATGTGCGTGAGCTTCACGCAACTGACTTGAATTAAATACCTAGTCATTATTTTATACATAATTTCCACTTATTATTCCCTTCCACATCTGTTTCCTATTTCAAAAGGGTAAAAAACCCTAAATCATAACTTCCTTCATCTCTACAGATTACCTCCAAGTTCCGCCGGCTTTGCAATCCTCTCCCCCCGCATAGTACTTGTAGAATCAGCAGCTGGTTGCCTATGTATTGGGCTCGAAACCAGTCTAGTGGGGATAGGATTTTCCAACGATAGAGCTCTATGTTTCACTAATTGTATCCTAGGGGGATTAGGATTACTTGGTTTATCAGAATCAAGAGAAAGCCTTGAAAGATCATCGTCTTCGGGGCCGGAAGAGGAAGACGATCAGAGAGACAATCGGGAACTAGAAACTGAGGAAGACTCGTTATCAGTATCCTTGTTCAGCAACGGAAGGTTAAGAATGGAATCATCACTGGAGGATGATTTTGAGCTGCGATTGAGGAAATTCTTCAAGGATTTATGAGCAATTTTTTTGAGCTTCGTACTTGCCATTAGGCAATTTCTTCAACCCAAGAATGTCCCTCCACGAATAGAACACCTTGATTAATGAAAACTAAAGTCAAGGATAATCTGCTTTTGCCAAAAGGGAACAAACCTCCCATGCGAGAAAATGAAGTGCCAAACTGCCACTGGAAACGTGGTGTAGAGATAATCGGGTGAAATGGAAACGTGGCGCAAATAGATGTGGGTACTTCTGCTTCAATAATTATTATAAAATTGTAATCTATTTAAATATTTGATTAAATAGATGATTATAAGTATCATTAAATAATTTTAAAATGAATTTATTTTTTAAAAAGAACCGACAAATATGGATTAATCATGTTTGAATATTTTATATTTATTACAAAACTCATAAATTCAATTTTTATATTTAATTATTCAAATAACTAGTATAAGTGTCCGCACGATGCGCGAAATTTTTTGAGTATATAAGATTTATATATAAAAAAAAGTATTCACAAATAAATATTAAAGACATTGATAACATCAATACTTTCTTTATAAATATTAGTCATACAATAAAATACCTTAAGTGATCTAATAATGACCTAAATTTATGATCAATCAAAATATAATTATGTGAAGCCTAAGCATAGTACATTCTCAACTTATGTTAGAATATCGTGATTAAATTATCAAAATAAAGAGCATCATGATTAAATTATCAAAATAAAGAGCATAACATAGCATTCAGACATCTTAAAACTTGTTTAATTTTGTTAGAAGTAAGATTGTAATGGGAAGTTTTAAATTCCTAACTTACATTGGAAACATGTCCTTTTTTATGTATATAAAAAGGATAATTATGTAATATTTAATTTTATATTATTTGAATAATAACTAACTTATCTAATCATTTTATATCAAAAACAAAAATTCATTTTTAAAATTATAACTTTTCAAATTGTCTATTTTTTTTAATCACTTTGAAACTTTTACGATTTGTTTCGTAACTGTAACACCCCAACTTTTTTTCTACACTAAGATTGGGCCGTCCTTCATATGATAGGATCAATCCCTAAGTATTTAAAGTACATTAGATGTGACTTAGAGTTATAAAGGATCTTTTACATCAAGTCAAGTCCAAAGAATTTCTATCGACTAAATTTTCACATGAGTTGATGGAAGGATCAACTTTAAATGACCATATCTCCTAAAGTATAATGAGTTAGGTGACCCATAATCTATCAAATTAAAGATTTTTGAGTTAGCTTTCCAACACATCTTATTTCGCCTTAATCAAAGTTCGGAGTAGAAAATTATGACCATTTTACTGAAGACCTACAGAGCCGTCTAAAGGTCCGCGACGGCTCTGCGACACGGACCTATCGCGAACTCTTTCTGGATAAGCTAAACGACGTCCCTTTATTTTATTTTGAGGGTACTTTTATCCTAAAGCCTTTGAGGGTCTATTTAAGGTCCCAAAGCGCATAAAACGTTAGTTTAATGAGTCAAAACCCTCTCCTTCACTCCTAAACATAAAACGATCAAGAATCATCAAGAAAGTCATCAAGTTAGGATTAACTTTCAAGATTCATCATTAAGGTGAGTTATTCTTCATAAGCTTTAAGCTAATTTCTCTATCTATTCATGAAATCCCTAATAGAATCTTAAATTATAACCTAGGGTTTCAAGAAAGCGAATTCAAAAATCCCAAGAAACGATTCCTTGATTCTTCTTTCCATGAATTTGGGTTCTTCATCAAGAACTCTAAAGATTCTAAGTCAACAATTCAAGAATGGAAAAGAAGCTCTTCAAATAATGTCTTTCCAAGTCCTTCCACTATAAAAGAACTATCGAGATCGAGGATTTTCTCCAAGAAACGAGTATTCATCAAATTTTGCTTGTAATATCAAATTTTCAGGTATGTAAGGCTAAACTAAAAATATGGGATTGTTCTCACATGTGCCCCATAGAGGTCATAGATGAGTTGATGATTGAAGAGTCTACATGCATGAATTTTTTGAGAATTTTTCACTAAAAAATTGATTTGACATTACATGTTTTCTGTGTTGATGATTATCATACTATTTGTTTTCTTGAAGTTAACATTTTTCATGAGATTTTGCATAACCTTACATGATTATTTGAAAAGCACGCATAATGAACTTAGGGGGATGAGTCTAGAGCCTTGATGATGATGATGTCTGTGATGTTGTGATTCTGTTTCAAATTGATGAGAGTCTTGATGATGATGTTGATGAGAATGATGTTCATGAGTCTTAAAACTTGAAACTAAATTCTAAAAAGAGTGTTTCAAGTCTGTAATGTTGATTTTGATGTTGATGTTGATGAGATGAGTTAATGTTGATGTTGATGTCGAGGTACTATGTCCCTATAGGACTGATGATGATGTATTATGTCCCTATGGGACTGATGATGAGGTATTATGTCCTTATGGGATTGATTAGGTTGATGCTTTATGAGCATGTCGAGTTCTGAGAGGAGTATTGAGCACCGAAATGAATGAGAGTGAGTCCCACTCGAACCCATTAACTACGTGGCCTGCGTAGGAAGAGACGATTGAACCGTAATGCGGATGGCTCCTTTCTTGTTCCAATAGAGGACTAAGGTTTTTCTTGTGGATTCACTGAGGTTGATGTCCTTTACCCCGGGCAGGGTACCTTGATTTGAGTTTCCTTGAGTTGGGTAACCATGGCCTGTCATGGTACCATCTATATGTTTGAGTTAGAGGCTTCATAGACACTGAGCAGAGGATGTAATGTATTTTTTTTTCAACTATTCTTTGTTGGAAATTAACATTTTATATAAAGACTTGATTACTTTAATTGCATTAAAGTCTTTTCCTTAAGGATGTTTCTTCCGCTGTTGAGTATGAGGTGACGATGAGACCAAGTGGTTCGCTCGGGGACTAGCAATAGTATCTGAGTGCTGGCCACGCCAAGGGTACCCTCCCGGGGCGTGACAGTAACGGAAAGTGTTAAAACTTCCTATTAACTCGGATACATGTTTTTTAGTTTTCAAAATAAATATTAATTAATTATTTATTTAAATTGTTACTCCTGAAACCGTAAATTGTTATTTATTTTAATTTTTTTTAATTTGTTTTAGTAGGATTGTAATGGGAAGTTTTAAACTCACTATTTACTTGCATACATGGTTTTTTTAAAACATAAAAACTAATTCATTAGTTAAATTGTGACTTTTGATTTGTTTTTGTTTTTGTTTTTTTTACCTTAAATCTTTTTCAATTTAATTAGAAGTACGATTGCAATGAGAACTTTTAAAATCCCAATTTACTTGGAAACACAATTTTTTTTAATAATATGGATAATTCTTAAGTATTTATTTTTTATTTTGTAATTTTTTTAAAGATAAATAGCATATTTTATAGTAAAGAAAGACAGTTATAAAAATGAGAATCTAATTTTACCTCTTTCTAAAAATAAGGAAAAATGAGTAATGGGGGTTGGAATGCGAAAGCGTGTAAATGAGGTTATTATGGTGTTAGTTTATTTAAATAGTTAAAATATTTAAATTCTGTGTTCTCAAATTTAACTTTTAGATTTTAAATTAATTTTTTTTCAAAGTTATTCAAATTTTTTAGAAGCTGGAGTTTTGTGGATAGTTTTAAAACTTTAGATTTTGTTGAACATGTGTTTATCTTTAAAATGAAGATTAATTCATTGTTGTCACGCTCCGGGAGGGTACCCTCGGCGTGGCTGGCACCTAGAGACTATTGCTAGTCCCTAAGCGAACCACTCGTTCTCAGGACAGTCACTCAACATCAACATAGCGGAAGTAAAGTAGTGAACTACCTAAATAAAAGGCCAATGACCAACATCAGTCTCAACATCATATTAAGTATGTAAGAGTACTACTCAGTTCATAAAGAAAACATCAACGTCAAACCTTGATTCATGTCTATGAAGCCTCTAACCTGACTCAACTGTCTAAGATGGTACCATGACAGGCCATGGTTACCTGACTCAATAAATAACAAAAGCATAAAATAGAAGGGTCTCCTCCGGATAGCAAGGAGGCTCACCAAAGTCGGAACTCAAAATCTCTGACCTCAACGGTGTGTCTGCTGAAGTCCTCTAACTCCTGTATCTGCATCATGAAACGATGCAGCGTCGAATGGCGTCAGTACGTGAAATGTATTGGTATGTAAAATATCTAAATAACAATATAAGTACAACAACATAGGAAAAACATCAACTCAACTTCATACTCCATCAGAATGTCAAGCGTCTATCTAAGGAAAGAGATTAGAATAGACAATTCACTCATCAACCTCTCATCTCGACATCATCAACACATCAGACTCATCTCAGGGAACCTCGACTCAACTCAACTCAACTCAACTCAACTCAGGGAACTCGACTCACCTCAGCTCAAGGAACATCAACATCAACTCAGCTCAGGGAATATCAACATCAACTCAACTCAAGGGACACGACTCAAAACATCACATTAACATCAACATCGGAGTTCTATCAAAATGGATCCTAAATGGGAGTTTCTCTAACCGACAACCATCACCTATGATCCAGTGATGATACAACAAAGCGATGCTGTTGCCACATCTATCCAGTACCTTGCCCGGGGTAAAGGACATCAACCTCAGTGGATCCACAAGAAAAACCTTAGTCCTCTTATGGGACAAGAAAGGAGCCATCTGCATTGCGGTTCAATCCCCTCTTCTTACGTGGGCCACATAGTTAATGGGTTCAAGTGAGACTCACTCTTACCCATTTCGGTGCTCAATACTCCTCTCAGAACTCAACATGCTCATAAAACCTCAACCTCATTAGTCCCATAGGGACATAATACCTCATCGTCAGTCCCATAGGGACATAACATAATAACTCAACATCAATATCAATCTCGTAGGGACATACTATAGTACCTCAACATCAATATCAATCCCGTGGGGACATAATACCTCAACATCAACATCACCCTTACCTTATCAACATCAACATCAACATCATAGACTCAAGATACTCGTTTAGAAATTAAATTTCAAATTTAAAGACATCATAAAACATCGTTCTCGTCAACATCATCATTAAGGCTCTCATCAAATGTGAAACACAATCACAACATCACCACATCATCATCATTAAGGCTCTAGACTCATCTCTTAGTTCATTCTTACCCATTTAGAAAGAAATAGTCATAGGGTTTTAAAAACACACTCATGAAAATAAATTATGAAATAAATTAGGTTTGTGATGATCATCAATTTATGTAAAGTGTATGCATAAAGTAAAATTCAGTATACATGCTAAAAACTCTTCACATTAACCTCATTATGTTTCAAGACATAATTCAATTTACTCAAGAGGGCACATGGGAGAACATTCTCATGCTTTAGGTTAGCCTTACATACCTGGGATGATTTGCTAACACCGTTCTTGCACAAACTTCTCTTGATTTCCTCAACCTCAACTCCCCTCAAGCCTTGGCTTAGTGACTTTTCTAGGAAGAATGCTCTTGAATGGGGTTTTTGAAACCCTTCTCTTAGAAAACGACCTTTATTCGTCATAGGAGAAAGTTTAGGAAATATAGGAATGAACTAGAATGCCCTTCGAAATTTAAAAGAACTTTTCCCCGACCTGAAATAACACAGTCCACGACGCGGACCTACCACGGACAGTATATTTTCGGAAAACTCAACTCCATCGAAAAAATCACAGAAATAAGTGTGGCTCCGCGACAGGTCCACGACGCGGTTCCATCGCGAAGTCACACTATTTTTCATTTTGGAACGAAAAATTATCTTTTGACTCGGTCACTCTAAAAATCGACTGAGACCCTTCTCCCACTCAATTTTCAGTGCTGATCACGAATTCGCTCTCGGATTTTTAATCCGAGCATCAGAAGACGCATTTTGCGTACACCTCTTCCTTAGGGGTATTTTGGTAATTTACCATGTGTTACATTATCTCCCCCTTGGGATCATTCGTCCTCGATTGATGAGTAAGAACGATATTTTGGCACGAATAGACTCAAGACTCACCTCGATACTCACTCAGCAACTCACCTCCTCAACTCTTCATCGACCTCAATAATATCTACTCAAACATCAAGAATATACACATCAACTCATGGTAGGAACATCAATTTACGTAGAAAGTAAGAATGTTACCTTCAATATTTTCATCAACCTCGAGCACGAACAGGTGCGGGTATTTTGTTCTCATCTTTTCCTCAGCTTCCCATGTGGCTTCCTCAACAAATTGGTTCCTCCACAGAACTTTGACGGAGGCTATCTCTTTGTTCCTCAGTCTGCAAACCTGTCGATCAAGGATTTGGACTGCGACCTCCTCATAGGACAAACTATCTCTGACTCCTGTGCTCTCCACAGGAATTACTAAGGTAGGATCCCCCTAACATTTCTTCAACATCGAAATATGGAACACCGGATGGATTTCATCTAACTCAAAAGGTAATTCTAACTCATAAGCAACCTTCTCACTTCTTCGTAAAATTTGATAAGGGCCAAGATAACGAGGACTTAATTACCCCTTTTTCCTAAACCTCATGACACCCTTCATGGGTGATACCTTCAAGTATACCCAGTCGCTCACCTCAAACTCTAGGTCTCTTCTCCTCACATTTGTGTAAGATTTCTGACGACTTTGGGCAGTCTTCAATCTTTCTCGAATAATCTTCACTTTCTCCATAGACTGATGGACAAGGTCAGGCCCAATCAACTCAGCCTCTCCAACTTCAAACCACCCAATGGGTGATCTACATCTCCTCCCATACAAGGCCTCATAAGGGGCCATTTGAATGCTTGCATGATAACTATTGTTATATGCAAATTCAATCAATGGTAAGTGATCATCCCAATTTCCTTTGAATCAAGGACACATGCTCTCAACATATCTTCTACCGTTTGAATAGTGCGCTCTGCCTGACCATACGTCTGTGGATGAAAAGCCATGCTCAAGTTCACTTTGGTACCCATCCCTTTCTGGAAAGACTTCCAGAAATGAGAAGTAAATTGGGCTCCTCTGTCCGAGATGATGGATAAGGGAACTCCATGCAACCTCACAATCTCTTGGATATACATCTTGGTATAATCCTCAGCAGTGTTGGTCGTCTTGACTGCCAGGAAACTGCCAGGAAATGCGCTGACTTTGTTATCCTGTCTACAATCACCCATATAGAATCATGCTGCCTCCGGGATCTCGGTAGGCTAGTGATGAAATCCATATTAACCATCTCCCACTTCCATTCTGGAATCTCGAATTTTTGAGCCAAACCACTTGGCCTTTGATGCTCAACCTTTACTTGTTGGCAATTTGGTCATCTTGAAACAAATTCTGCGATATCCTTCTTCATTCCACTCCACCAATAGACTTCTCTCAAGTCATGATACATCTTGGTAGAGCCCGGATGAATGGAGTATCTAGTGTTATGGGCCTCGGCCATAATCCTCTCTCGAACACCATCAACATCAGGGACACATAACCTACTCTGGTACCTCAGTACCCCATCTCCTCCTTTGGAGAAGATCATCACTTTTTGTTTCTGAACATCTTCCTTTAATTGGAGTCTAATAGGATCTCGATCCTGTTTCTCTTTTACCTCATTCACTAGGGACAATGAAGACCCATTCTGAACGTTAGTTCCTCCCTCGTCATTCTTCTCAAGTTGGACTCCCAGTCAAGCCAACTATGCACTTCCTTCACTAGCTCTTTCTTTTCTTCTTCAACATGGGTTGTGCTACCCACAGACAATCTGCTAAGAGCATCAGCAACAACATTAACTTTACCTGGGTGGTACATGATGCTCATGTCATAATCTTTGAGCAGTTCCAACCATCTCCTCTGTCGTAGGTTAAGCTCTCTCTTATTGAAGACATACTGCAAGCTTTTGTGATCAGTGAACACGTCCACATGCACTCCATACAAGTAGTGGCGCCAGATTTTAAGTGCAAATACTACCGCCGCCAACTCAAGATCATGGGTTGGATAGTTCCTCTCAAGAACTTTAAGCTGCCTGGAAGCATAGGCTATCACTTTCCCTCTCTACATTAATACATATCCCAACCCAACTCTTGATGCATCACGGTATATTACAAAGTCTTCCATCCTGTCGGGCAGAGTCAAGATAGGTGCGGTGTCAACCTAGTCTTTCACTCTTGGAAACTCTTCTCATATTCCTCAGACCACTGAAACTTGACCTTTTTAGAGTCAGTTTTGTCAATGGCGCAGATAGTGAAGAAAATCCCTCAACAAATTTGCGGTAGTAGCCTGCCAACCACAAGAAACTCCTTATGTCAGTTGGAGAGGTCGGTCTTGGCCAGCTTGCAACCGCTTCAATCTTCTGGCTATCTACTCAAAATTCAATCACCCGAAACAACATGGCCTAGGAAAGCCACTGACTTAAGCCAAAACTCACACTTGGAGAACTTCGCATACAATTCATGGTCCTTAAGAGTTTGAAGGACAACTCTAAGATTTTTAGCGTGCTCCTCCTCATTCCTCGAATACACTAAGATGTCATCAATGAATACAATCATAAACATGTCAAGGTAGGGCCTGAACACCCTATTCACAAATCCATGAAAGATGCCGGTGCGTTCGTCAACCCAAATGACATTACCAAAAACTCAAAGTGTCCATATCTTGTCCTGAAGGCTTTCTTTGGAACATCACATTCTCTCACCTTCAGTTGGTGGTAGCCCGATCTGAGGTCTATCCTTAAAAAGCATAAGGCACCTTGAAGTTAGTCAAACAAATCATCTATCTTGGGAAGAGGATATGTATTCTTGACCATGACCTTGTTCAGTTGCCTATAGTCTATGCACATTTTGAGAGACCCATCTTTCTTTCGTACAAACAGAACGGGAGCACCCCAAGGAGAAACATTGGGTCTAATAAAACCCTTTTCTAACAAATCCTTCAACTTCTCCTTCAACTCTTTCAACTCAGGGAGGGCCATCCTATATGGTGGAATTGAAATAGGCTACGTGTTGGGAAGTACATCAATACTGAAGTCGATCTCCCTATCAGGAGGAACTCTAGGTAAATCCTTAGGGAACACCTCAGGGAACTCATTTACAATCGGGACCGACTCAGGAGTAGGGGACTCAACATCATCAGATTTAACTCATACAAGGTGATAGATACACCCCTTAGAGATTAACCTCCTCGCTCTCAGGTAGGAACTAAATCTACCCTTGGGTGCGACATAACCTCCCTTCCACTCTAGGACCGATTCATTCAGAAATAAGAATTTAACAACTTGGGTCCTACAATCTATGGATGCATGGCAAGCATGAAGCTAATCCATACCAAGAATCATATCAAAATCAACCATCTCCAATCTACCAAATTGGCCAAAATATCCCTATGATAGATGGACGCTACACAGTCTCTATAGACCCTCTTAGCCAGGATAGACTCACCAGTAGGAGTCGAAACAGTAAAAGGCTCAAGTAATCTCTCTGGAAGAACCTCAAACTGATTGGCCACATAGGGAGTCACAAAAGATAAAGTGGCACCGGGGTCAAGCAATGCATAACAATTATAAGAAAAGAATCGGAGCATACCCGTAACAACATCTGGAGCAACCTCTTGATCCTGTCGATTACCTATCGCATACAGACGGTTCGTCCCGCCTCCTGCATTCGCAGTAGTAGCTTCCTGAACAGGTGCACTCGCCATCAGAGGTGCATGGCTAGATGACTTCTTCTGAAAGAAAGTTCTATCACCCTTACTCTGCTTCTGCTGATTGGGCTCATGCCCTGCCGACTTGGCTTTCTTACTCTGCTGCTCTTCCCTGTCCCTCTTCTTGTCCTTCTCAGTCTGCTGGGCATAGACCATAAGTCTAGAGATATCCATATCTAGAATCAGCAATGCGTCCTTACACTATCTCTTTACATGCTTGCCCAACCCAGACATGAACTTTCTCATCCTTGCCCTCATATCAAGGACCATCTCTGGAGCATATCTTGACAACTGGATGAACTTCAGACTGTACTCTTTGACAGTCAGCCCTCCTATTTCAAATTCACGAACTTTTCGACCTTTGCCTCTCTCAACTCTTGGGGAAAGAAGTGATCGAAAAAAGCATTCTCAAACTCCTCCCACTTAGCAGGCTCAGCATCCTCACCTCAACCATCTTCCCACTGATTATACCAGACATTGGGAACATCCTTAAGCTGATACAAGACCAACTCGACTCCCTCAACCTCATTTGCCTGCATAGTCCTCAAGATCTTGCGCACCTCATTAATAAAGTTTTGCGGGTCCTCCTCAACCTTGGACCCCGTATAGACTGGCGGGTTCATCCTCAAGATATCTCTGAGATTTGTTGTAGCTGCAGGCTCTTGGGAGCTGGAGCTAGGGGCTTGGGGACCTCAGCTGTTACTTTGTGAAGCCACCAACTGAGTGAGCATAGTAATGGCTCCCCTGAAATTTGCTTTCAAAGCGGAGGCTGACTGAGCAGGAGGTACCGGTGGAGCCTCAGTAGCTCTGGCAGCTCGACCCCGCCTCCTTATTCCATGCTGGTTAGGAGCCTCTGGTAAGGGATTCTCAGTGTTAGGGACTGAGGCATCTCTTTGGGCAGCAGTGCGTTTTGGAGGCATTATCTGCAAATGTGTAACGCACGAATTAGAAGGAGGGGGTTTCATAGAGTCAAACTATATCGCACGAACTCAGAACATCAAAGAAGTGTAATCATTCCTAATGTCCTATATCTTCCTGTTTATAAAATGTGGTGCACAACACAAACATAAACAAGACTCTACTAGACATGACTTCATAGACTCCCTAGGACTCTTGAACTTTGTGCTCTGATACCAAGTTTGTCATGCCCCAGGAGGGTACCCTCAGCATGGTCGGCACCCAAAGACTATTGCTAGTCCCTAGGTGAACCACTCGTTCTCAGGACAGTCACTCAACATCAACATAGCGAAAGTAAAGTAGTGAACTACCTCAATAAAAGGTCAATGGCTAACATCAATCTCAACATCATATTAAGTAAGTAAGAGTACTACTCAGTTCATAAAGAAAACATCAACATCAAACCTTGACTCATGTCTATGAAGCCTCTAACATGACTCAATTGTCTAAGATGGTACCATGACAGGCCATGGTTACTGTCTCAATAAATAAAAAAGCATAAAATAGAAGGGTCTCCTCCGGATAGCAAGGAGGCTCACCAAAGTCGACACTCGAAATCTCTGACCTCAACAGTGCGTCTGCTGAAGTCCTCTAACTCTTGTATCTGCATCATGAACCGAATGGTGTCAGTACGTGAAATGTACTGGTATGTAAAATAGCTGAATAACAATATAAGTACAACAACATAGGGAAAACATCAACTCAACATACTCCATCAGAATGTCAAGCGTCTATCTAAGGTAAGAGATTAGAAAAGACAATTGACTCATCAACCTCTCACCTCGACATCATCAACACATCAAACTCATCTCAGGGAACCTCGACTCAACTCAACACAACTCAGGATACTCGACTCACCTCAGCTCAAGGAATATCAACATCAACTCAGCTCAGGGAACATCAACATCAACTCAACTCAAGGGACTCGACTCAAAACATCACATCAACATCAACATCGGAGTTCTATCAAAATGGTACCTAACTAGGAGTTTCTCTAACCGACAACCATCATCTATGAGCCAGTGATGATACAACAAAGTGATGTTGTTGCCACATCTATCCATTACCCTACCCGGGGTAAAGGACATCAACCTCAATGGATCCACAAGAAAAACCTCAGTCTTTATTTGGGACAAGAAAGGAGCCATCCGTATTGCAGTTCAATCCCCTCTTCCTACGCGGGCCACATTGTAACACCCTAACTTTCTTTTTACTAAGATTGAGCCATCCTTTATTTGATAGGATCCGTTCATAAGTATTTAAAGTATATTAGATGTGATTTAGAGTTATAAAGGATCTTTTACATCAAGTCAAGTCCAAAGAATTTCTAGTGACTATGTTTTTGTATGAGGTAGGTATTCAACTATTTTACATACCAGTACATTCCAAGTACTGATGCCCCCTTCTGGGACTGTATCGTTTTATGATGCATAGCCAGGTTTTAGAGATTATCGACAGGAACTTCGTTGAGGATCTATTCGCATTCAGCTGATCGGTGAGACCTCCTTATTTTCAGAGGATTTCCATATTATTATCATCTAGCTTGAGTAGTACTTTATTTTCCTTGAGTTGGGTAACCATGGCCTGTCATGGTACCATCTAGATGTTTGAGTTAGAGGCTTCATAGACATTGAGTAGAGGATGTTATGTATTGTTTTTTTCCATCTATTCTTTGTTGGAAATTAACATTTTATATGAAGACTTGCTTATTTTTATTACATTAAAGTCTTTTCCTTGAGGATGTTTCTTCCGCTGTTGAGTATGAGGTGACAATGAGGCCAAGTGGTTCGCTCGGGGACTAAAAATAGTCTTTGAGTGCCGGCCACGCCAAGGGTACCCTCCCGGGACGTGACACACGTAGTTAATGGGTTCAAGTGGGACTCACTCTTACCCATTTGGTGCTCAATACTTCTCCCAGAACTTGACATGCTCATAAAACCTCAACCTCATCAGTCCCATAGGGACATAATACCTCATCATCAGTCCCATAGAGACATAACATAATACCTCAACGTCAACATCAATATCAGTCCCATAGGGACATAATATAATACCTCAACATCAACATCAATCCCGTGGGGACATAGTACCTCAACATCAACATCACCTCACCTCATCAACATTAACATCATGGACTCAAGATACCCTTCTAGAAATTAAACTTCCAATTTTAAGACATCATAAACATCATTCTCATCAACATCATCATCAAGACTCTCATCAAATGTGAAACACAATCACAACATCACAACATCATCCTCATTAAAGCTCTGGACTCATCTTTTAGTTCATTCTTACACCTTTTTAATAATATAGTCGTAAGGTTTAAAAAGAAAACTTTCATGAAAATGAATTATGAATATAAATCCAGTTTATGATGATCATCAATTTAGGTAAAGTATATGCATAAAGTAAAATTCAATATACATGCTCAAAGCTCTTCACATCAACCTCATTATGTTTCAAGACACAATTCAATTTACTAAAAAGAGCACATGGGAGAAAATTCCTGTGACAATCCTCCTTCTGTCGGTCTTGGGGCTCACCCCCTCACGGCATCACTCAACATCAATCACATACTCAGGTATTGTGTAGCCAGGGTACAACCAGTTCAATCCACCCTTCACGCTGCAGCGCTTCGTGAGATTCGAACCCGGAACCTCTGGCCCTTTACATTTCAATTTTTATTTAGTTTATATTTTAAATTGTTAGTTTTGTACTATAATACAAAATCTATAAAGAAAAGGTATATTTGTGATAAAGTAATTGAAAGTAGGATAAAGAGCAGTTCCTTTCTTTATAATTATATTATTTTCAATTTAATTTTTAAAATAAAGTTTATTTTCTTAAACAAAATTGCAAGGTGATTTTTATGCATTGTATGTTGTGTTTTTTCTATGTAGAGAAGATTAGTACCAATAAAATTATTTTATTTTTAAGTAAATATTTATGATTTTTATTATTATTACTTTAAATGTTATTTTTATAGTTATTAGCCTTAATAGTTGGCTGTTTAAGCTAGTAATAGTAATTTAAAAAAAATATTACAACTACTAATTCGTCATTTTTTTAATTATTTAAGCCTTAATGTTTTATTTTATTAAGTTAGTATCGTATTAGTAATTTTACTTTTTGTTTAAACTACCATTTTCCTACTTTACTTTAAAATATATATTTTTCAATTTACTTACAAAATGGTGGCTTTATCCTCTCCTTTTAATAATATATAGATTTTCTATAATATATATATAGAATAGGTATCATCTTTCCTATACTCTCAACAATTGCTTCCTTAAATAAAGAGGTTAAGTTCAATTGTTTCTTCCTAATATTTACACAACACCCACGTACAAATATATTTAATTGATTTTATTTAAAAATTTGAATATATAGATAAGCATCACTAAAAAGACTATCTTAATTTAAATACATTTCTCGGAAAAAATTATAAAATATATCTTATTTGATTTATTTTAATTTGTATGTTTCTGTGTGCTTAGTAGATGAGGATGTGGGGGAGGGAGAGGGATATGTCAACTTTTCTTTTTTAAATTTAAAGGATTGTGTCTTTTTATAAATAGATAATCATGACTAAAAATTTTGAATGTAAATTTTTATACGTAGGATTTGTTTTGTTTAATTAGTTTTTATGATAATTAATTTTTAAATTTTAAATATTAACTAAAAACTAATTAAATAATTAGTTATCTTAAAATGCCATATGACATCTTAATATGTTTCCACTTGGATAAATATGGTAGCTTTATCTTCTTCTTTTAATAATATATAGATTTTTATACGTAGGATTTATTTTGTTTAGTTAGTTTTTATGATAATTAATTTTTAAATTTTAAATATTAATTAATTAATAACTAATTAAATAATTAGTTATCTTAAAATGCCATATGTCATCTTAGTATGTTGCCACTTGGATAAATATGGTGGCTTTATTATCTCCTTTTAATAATATAAAGATTTTCTATAATATATAGATATAATAGGTATCACCTCTCCTATACTCTCAAAAATTGCTTCATCAAATAAAGAGGTTAAGTTCAATTGTTTCTTCCTAATATTTACACAACACCTACATACAAATATATTTAATTGATTTTGTTTAAAAATTTGAATATATAGATAAGCATCTGTCATACCCCGAGAGTTTACCCTAGGCGTGGCTGGCACCCAGAGACTATTGCTAGTCCCTAAGTGAACCACTCGTTCTTAGGACAATCACTCAACATCAACATAGCGGAAGTAAAGTAGTGAACTACCTCAATAAAAGGCCAATGGCCAACATCAGTCTCAACATCATACTAAGTAAGAGCACTATTCAGTTCATAAAGAAAACATCAACGTCAAACCTTGACTCATGTCTATGAAGCCTCTAACCTGACTCAACTATCTAACATGGTACCATGACAGGCCATGGTTACCCAACTCAATAAATAATGAAAGCAACAATTAGAAGGGTCTTCTCCGAATAGCAAGGAGGCTCACCAATGTTGGAACTCGAAATCTCTTACTTCAACGACGCGTCTGCTGAAGTCCTCTTACTCCTGTATCTGTATCATAAAACTATGCAGCGTCGAGTGGTGTCAGTACGTGGAATGTACTGGCATGTAAAATAGCTGAATATAGCAATATAAGTACAACAACATAGGGAAAACATCAACTCAACATCATACTCCATCAGAATGTCAAACGTCTATCTATAGCAAGAAAATAGAGTAGAAAAACGACTCCTCAACCTCTCACCTCAACATCATCAACACATCAAACTCCTCCCAAGAAAACTCGATTCAACTTAACTCATCTCAGGGAACTCGACTCAACTCAACTCAAGGAAGATCAACATCAACTCGGCTAAGGGAACATCGACATCAACTCAACTCAGGGAACATTGACATCAACTCAACTCAGGGAACATCGACATCAACTCAACTTAGGGAACTCGACTCAAAACATCACATTAACATCAACATCAGAGTTCTATCAAAATGGAATCTAACTAGGAGTTTCTCTAACCGACAACCATCACCTATGAGACAATGATGATACAACAAAATGATGTCGTTGCCACTTCCATCCAATACCCTGCTAGGGGTAAAGGACATCAACCTCAGTGGATCCACGAGAAAAATCTCAGTCCTCATTTGGTACAAGAAAGGAGCCAGCCACATTGCAGTTCAATCCCCTCTTCCTACATGGGCCACGTAGTTAATGGGTTCGAGTGGGACTCACTCTCCCCCATTTTGGTGCTCAATACTCCTCCCAGAACTCGACATGCTGATAAAACATCAATCTCATAAGTCCCATAGGGACATAATACTTCATCATCAGTTCCATAGGGACATAATATAATACCTCAACATCAACATCAGTCCCGTAGGAACATAATATAATACCTCAACATCAATATCTGTCCCATAGGGACATAGTACCTCAATATCAACATCATCTCACCTCATCAACATCAACATCAACATCATAGACTCAAGATACTCGTTTAGAAATTAAACATCCAATTTTAAGACATCATAAAACATCATTCTCATCAACATCATCATCAAGACTCTCATCAAATGTGAAACACAATCACAACATCATCACATCATCCTCATTAAGGCTCTAGACTCATCTCCTAGTTCATTCTTACACATTATAATAAAATAGTCACAGGGTTTTAAAAACATACTCATGAAAATGAATTATGAAATAAATTAAGTTCGTGATGATCATCAATTCATGTAAAAGTAAGTAGAAAATAAAACTCAGTGTACATGCTCAACAATCTTTACATCAACCTCATTATTTTCAATATACAATTCAATTTACTCAAAGGGCACATGGGAGAACATTCCCATGCTTTAGGTTAGCCTTATATACTTGAGATGATTGCTAACACAATTTCTTGCACAACCTTCTCTTGATTTCGTCAACCTCTACTCCCCTCAAGCCTTGACTTAGTGACTTTTCTAGGAAGAATACTCTTGAATGAGTTTTTGAAACCCTTCTCTTAGAAAAATAACTTTTATTCGTCGTAGGGAGGAGTTTAGACAATATAGGAATAGACTAGAATGCCCCTCAAAATAGTAAAGAAAATTTTCCCGACTTGGAATAACACAGTCCACGACGCGGACCTGTCGCAGACAGTGTAATTTTGGAAAGCATCACTCCATCGAAAAATCAATGGAAAAACATAAGTGTGACTCCTCGATAGGTCCACGACGCAGTTCCATCGCGAACTCACACTATTTTTTGTTTTGGAACGAAAAATTATCTTTCAACTCGGTCGCTCTAAAAATCGATCGAGACTATCCTCCCACTCAATTTTGCGTGCTGATCACGAATCCGCTCTGGGATTTCTAATCCGAGCATCGAAAGATGCATTATGCGCACACCTCTTCCCTAGGGGTATTTTGGTAATTTACCGGGTGTTACATTATCTCCCTCTTGGGATCATTCATCCTCGAATGATGAGTAGGAATGGTATTTTGGAACGAATAGGCTCAAGACTCACCTCGACACTCACTCAACAACTCACCTCCTCAACTCTTCATCGACCTCAACAACATCTACTCAGACATCAGGAATATACACCTCAACTCATGGTAGGAACATTAATTTACATAAAAAGTAAGAATATTACCTCCGACACTTTCATCAACCTTGGGCACGAACTGGTGTGGGTGCTTTCTCCTCATCTCTTCCTCGGCTTCCCATGTGGCTTCCTCAACAAATTGGTTCCTCCACAGAACTTTTACGGAGGCTATCTTTTTATTTCTCAGTCTGCGAACTTGTCGACCAAGGATTTGGACTAGGATTTCTTCATAGGACAAACTGTCTCTGACTCCTGTGCTCTCCACAAGAATTAACAAGGCAGGGTCCCCCAAACAATTCTTCAACATCGAAATATGGAACACCGGATGGATTCCATCTAACTCAAAAGGTAACTCTAGCTCATAAGCAACCTTCCCAATTCTTCGTAAAATCTGATAAGGGCCAATATAGCGAGGACTTAATTTCCCCTTTTTCCCAAACCTCATGACACCCTTCATGGGTGATACCTTCAAGTATACCCAATCGCTCACCTCAAACTTTAGTTCTCTTCTCCTCACATCTGTGTAAGATTTCTGACGGCTTTGGGTAGTCTACAATCTTTCTCGAATAATCTTCACCTTCTCCATGGACTAGTGGACAAGGTCAGGCCCAATCAACTCAGCCTCTCCAACTTCAAACCACCCAATGAGTGATCTACATCTCCTCCCATACAAGGCCTCGTAGGGGGCCATTTGGATGCTTGCATGATAACTATTTTTATATGCGAATTCAATCAATGGAAAGTGGTCGTCCCAATTTCCTTTGAACTCAAGGACGCATGCTCTCAACATGTAACACCCCAATATTTTTTTTAACTAAGATTAAGTCATCCTTCATATGATAGGATCGATTTATTAGTATTTAAAGTATATTAGATGTGATTTAGAGTTATAAAGGATCTTTTACATAAAGTAAAGTCCAAAGAATTTCTAGCGACTAAGTTTTCATATGAGTTGATGGAAGGGTCAACTTCAAATGCCCATATCTCCTAAAGTATAATGCGTTAGGTGACCCATAATATATCAAATTAAAGATCTTTGAATTAGATTTCGAGTGCATCTTATTTCGCGTTAACCAGAGTTCGGAGTAGAGAGTTATGACCAATTTACTGGAGACCTGTAGAGCTGTCTGAAGATCCGCGACGTCTCCGCGACAAAGACCTATCGCAAACCCTTTCTGGATAAGCTAACCGACGTTCCTTTATTTTAATTTGAGGATACTTTTATCCTGAAGCCTTTGGGGGTCTATTTAAGGTCCTAAAACACATAATACGTCAGTTTTATGAGTCCAAACCCTCTCATTCACTCCTAAATATAAAACGCTCAAGAATCATAAAGATAGTCATCAAGTTAGGATTAACTTAAGATTCATCATCAAGGTGAGTTATTATTCATGAGCTTTAAGCTAATTTCTCTATCTATTCATGAATCCCTAATAGAATCTTAAATCCTAACCTAGGGTTTCAAGAAACGAATTCAAGAATCCCAAGAAAGGATTCCTTAATTCTTATTAGTCAAGAATTAGGGTTCTTCATCAAGAACTCTAAAGATTCTAAATTAGGAATTCAAGAATCAAAGAGAAGTTCTTCAAACAATATCTTTCCAAGTTCATCCACTATAAAAGAACTACTGAGATCGAGGATTTTCTCCAAGAAAAGGAGTATTTATCAAATTTTGACTTTGATAGCAACTTTCCAAGTATGTAAGGCTAAACCAAAAGCATGAGATTGTTCTCTCATATGCCCCATAGAGGTCAAAGATGAGTTGATGGTTGGAAAGTATATGTGCATGAATACTTGAGAGTTTTTCATTGAAAAATTTATTTGAAAATACATGTTTTCTATGCTGATGATCATCATACTATTTGTTTTCTTGAAGTTAACATTTGTCATGAGATTTTGCATAACCCTACATGATTATTTGAAAAGAATGCATAATGAACTTCGGGGATGAGTCTAGAGCCTTGACGATGATGATGTTTGTGATGTTGTGATTGTGTTTCACATTTGATGAGAGTCTTGATGATGATGTTGATGAGAATGCTGTTTATGATGTCTTAAACTGGAAGATTAATTTCTAAAAGAGTATCTTGAGTCCATGATGTTGATGTTAATAAGGTGAGGTGATGTTGATGTTGAGGTATTATATTATGTCTCTACGGGACTGATGTTGATGTTGATGTATTATATTATGTCCCTAAGGGACTGATGTTGATGTTGAGGTATTATGATATGTCCCTATGGGACTGATAATGAGGTATTATGTCCCTATGGGACTGATGAGGTTAGGGTTTTATGAGCATGTCGAGTTCTGGGAGGAGTATTGAGCACCAAAATGGGTAAGAGTGAGTCCCACTTGAACCCATTAACTACATGGCCTGCGTAAGAAGAGGGGATTGAACCACAATGTGGATGGCTCCTTTCTTGTCCCAAATGAGGAATGAGGTTTTTCTTGTGGATCCACTGAGGTTGATGTCCTTTACCCCGAGCAGGGTACTAGATGGATGTGGCAACAACATCGCTTCGTTGTATCATCACTGGCTCATAGGTGCTGGTTGTTGGTTAGAGAAACTCCCAGTTAGGTTCCATTTTTATAGAACTCTGATGTTGATGTTGATGTGATGTTTTGAGTCGAGTTTCCCTGAGTTGAGTTGATGTCGATGTTCCCAAACCTGAGTTGATGTTGATGTTCCTTGAGTTGAGTTGATTCGAGTTTCCTTGAGTTGAGTTTCCTTGAGTTGAATTGAGTTGAGTATCCTTGAGTTGAGTTGAGTTGAGTTTCCTTGAGGTGAGTGTGATGTATTGATGATGCATTGATGAGATATTGATGGGTCATCTGTCTACTCTTTATTCTTTCTTTAGATAGACATTTGACATTCTGATGGAGTAATATGTTGAGTTGATGTTATTCCTATATTATTCTACTTATTTTCGTTTCACTCAGCTATTCTACATACGAGTACATTCCAATTAATGATGTCCCCTTCCGGGACTGTATCGTTTTATGATGCAGAGGCAGGTATTAGAGATCATCGACAGATGCTTTGTTGAGGATCTGTTCGCATTCAGCTGATTGGTGAAACCTTCTTGTTTTCAGAGGATTTCCATGTTATTATCATCTATCTTGAGTAGTACTTTATTTTCCTTGAGTTGGGTAACCATGGCTTGTCATGGTACCATCTAGATGTTTGAGTTAGAGGCTTCATAGACACTGAGTAGAGGATGTGATGTATTGTTTTTTTTCAACTATTCTTTGTTGGAAATTAACATTCTATATAAAGACTTGTTTACTTTAATTATATTAAAGTATTTTCCTTGAGGATGTTTCTTTCGCTGTTGAGTATGAGGTGATGATGAGGCCAAGTGGTTCGCTTAGGGACTAGCAATAGCCTCTGAGTGCTGGCCACGCCAAGGGTACCCTCCCGGGACGTGACAAACTTGGTATCAGAGCACAGAGTTCAAGTGTCCTAGGGAGTCTATAAAGCCGTGTCTAGTAGAGTCCTTATTATTGGTATGAAGCACGCCACATCCATAATAGGGAGGCTATAGGACATTAGGAAAAGTTTCCCTTCTTTCAGATTCTGATCATGCGATAGAGCTATTTCTTAAGAAATCTATGATGATTCATGCATTGCTCTAAACCTTTCGACTATGCCTCATCCACGATGCGATAGAGACAGTAATGTTCACCTCTTAAAGATGAGATCCTCTGAGATAAATTTATCAGAATGGTAGAGAGGCTGCACCAGGTTTGAGAGAAGCCGACTAGTGTGCGAGGTTGATTGACTAGAAAGAGTGCACTATTACTCATATGAATTGTGCATTTGAGTTAGCTCTAGATGTATGCAAACCCTTTTTTTTTTCAAAACTTGCTTCTGATGTGAGCCATGAGAGAAGAATTTATGTCTCTAAAGAGTTTGATGTTACCACCTAAGAGTGAGATGTGAGTAGAATTGAATCATCCCATAGTTAAAAGGATGATGATGGAAAGAAAGGGATGAGATAGCAAGAGTGATAGATGCTTGAGACTTGTAGTTAGACTTACATATTTATTAGGCAAGTAATGATGTGGTGAGTTGATTGCCATAAATTTGGTGAAAGAGTCGTAAGTATCCTATGATTTTTATGATGAGTATAGAGGAAGAGTTATTGTCAGAATGTGGTAGAGCATACCTAACTAGAAGGAAGTTATGTTGATGTGTTGTAATATTCATACTATTGAGGGTGACATGTAGATGTTGAATAGGAGAAAAGAGTGTATTCAATGTGATAGACCTAAATTAGGCTTATGATTTTTAATTGTGAGTTCATGAGACTCATCGAATTATGAGGTTAGACAAATAAGAAGAGGCTTGAGATATGTATCCATGATTGTGTAAAGATATGTGAAGCTCTAAGTTATGACTGCTATAAGAATCTAGATAGTATATTTGAGTTATTGATGTGGAGTAGGCTGATGTAAGTAATCTTTGTCATCACGAGTAGCTAAATTCATTGGGGCTTATCAATAGATGATGACGAATTTCCATGATAGACCAATTTCTTATGTAATTAAATTTATGGGAGCATAGAAGTTGAGCGTTAGCAGGAAAAAGAAGAGGTTAGACTGTAAGAGTTGTGGGAAGTGGTTATGTATGCCATAAGAATAACAAATATAGAGATATTTCCATAGAGACGAGAAGGAGCTAAGAGCTATAGCATTGAAAAGAGTTTGAGTGGCTAGTTATATGTATGCGAGTATAACATAACAAAAAGTTTAAGATATTCTTGTGGATAGTGATTCCTTGACCGTGTGGAGGTATATGCTTATAGCTTAGTAGAGGAAATTGATTTACAAACTTAGAGTAATGACCTTGAGAACTAAGGAAGAGTTGATGTAAGGCCTGATAAAATCACCAAAGTATCCCTAGAGGAGAGATGTACGCATAACACGTCTTTCGATGCTCGAATGGTAAATTCGAGGCTGGATTTGTGATCAGCACAAAAATTTGAGTGGGGGGAGGCTTCAGTCGATTTTTAGAGCGACCGAGTGAAAAGATAATTTTTCATTCCGAAACGAAAAATAGTGAAGGTTTGCGACAGAGCCGCGTCGCGGACCTATTGCGGAGAGGGACTTGTATTTTTTACAAAACTTTTTGACGGGATTGGGAAAACACGTTCAGAAATTTTTTGCAGAAAATGTACTGTTCGCGACCAGTCCGCGTCGCAGACTGAGTCACTTCGAGGTTGAAAATTTCTAAAACTTTGTGAGGGACATTCCGGTCAATTCCCAACCTCTCCTAAACTCAATACACGATCAGATTGGGTAGTTGAATGTAAAAAGGGTCTAAAACCCCATTCTAAGTCCTTTTCTAACAATTGAATAAGACTAGGTCTTGAGAGAAGAGGAGAAAAGCTTGAGATGGAAGAATTCAAGAGTGAATAAGAGTTCTTAATTCTAATGATGATGTGATGTCATTTCCTTTTAAGGTTATAGATGAGGAGGAGGAGTTAGAGAAATCGTGAGGAGTCAAATAGATAGGTAAAACCATATTAGTATCTCCCGAGGTAAATGTTCATGCGATCGAGGGTATAAGCTGCTATGGTAGGCTTAAATGTATGGATGCTATTATGCGAGTTTATTAGAGTGATGAGAACGAGCAGTATTCTCTAAGTACAGGTTACTATGGAGTGGGAGTTCTTGATTCTGATGTCATCTTACGCGTGTACTGACCTTCGGCTTGTTATTCCACTATTGATGGTATGATGTAGAGTATCAAATTTTAGAGGTATAATCATGCTTATTCTGTATGGAGAGGTAGTAGTTTGGGGGTTTCGTCAAAGGGGGAAATGATGAATTCCTCCACGTCCAAATGGTGATGTTGATGATAGTAGACTGAGACTGAGGGTAGATGAGAAAAAGTGAATGTATCCTCATCTTGATATCAGTGTTAAACTTGTGTCATGAAGGGATAGAGATAGGGATGAGGAAAGAGATGAGATCGTAAGATGCGCAATAGATAGGTAAGAGTTTGTTGATGCGACTTTGAGTGAGAGTTCATTGAATGGTGGAGGTAGAAGTGACACATAGGCTTAAATGTAAGAAGAAGAGGTGGTTAGGTGGAGGTTTGAATAAAAGCTATGAGTTTGAATTGAAGGGGTAGAGCTCCATGAAAAAAAGCACAATTGAGATGGGGACTTGAGCATGAGAGTGTCCTCAGAGTCTTGTTTATACGATGTTCCTATTCCAAATTTGAGTTGATGGCTTCCTTCCTGAGTTCGAAGGACTGATTGACGAGGTGTCTAAATGATTCAAGTTGATTAAGTTTTGACGTTCTATTCATGCCTGATGAAGAGAATGTAGGATGTAATTTCCTTACTCTTGATTTAAATTAAGTTTTCTATTTCTGAGTTGATGTGTCCATTCCTGAGTCTGAATGGACATGGTTTGATATTGATGACGAGTAAGAGTTTGATTGATTGAGTGAGTTTTGAGAAGAGTTCTGATTCTTATTCGTGCCTTGATGTCTACCTTTACTCATCATTCGAGGACGAATGATCCCAAGGGGGAGATAATGTAACACCCCAACTTTTCTTTTAACTAATATTGAGTCGTCCTTCATATAATAGGATCAATTTATAAGTATTTAAATTATATTAGATGTGATTTAGAGTTATAAAGAATCTTTTACATCAAGTAAAGTTCAACGAATTTCTAGCGACTAAGTTTTCATATGAGTTGACGGAAGGGTCAACTTCAAATGACTATATCTCCTAAAGTATAATGAGTTAGGTGACCAATATTATATCACATTAATGATCTTTGAGTTAGCTTTCCAACGCATCTTATTTCGCGTTAAACAGAGTTTGGAGTAGTGAGTTATGACCATTTTACTGGAGACCTATAGAGCTGTCTGAAGGTCCGCGACGGCTCCGCGACGCAGACCTATCGCGAACCCTTTCTGGATAAGCTAACCGACGTTCCTTTATTTTATTTTGAGGGTACTTTTATCCTAAAGCCTTTGGGGGTCTATTTAAGGTCCCAAAACGCATAATATGTCAGTTTGATGAGTCCAAACCCTCTCTTTCGCTCCTAAATATAAAACGCTCAAGAATCATCAAGATAGTCATCAAGTTAGGATTAACTTTCAAGATTCATCATCAAGGTGAGTTATTCTTCATGAGCTTTAAGCTAATTTCTCTATCTATTCATAAATCCCTAATAGAATCTTAAATCCTAACCTAGGGTTTCAAGAAACGAATTCAAGAATCCTAAGAAAGGATTCCTTGATTCTTCTTTGTCAAGAATTAGGGTTCTTCATCAAGAACTCTAAAGATTCCAAGTCAAGAATTCAAGAATCAAAGAGAAGTTCTTCAAACAATGTCTTTCCAAGTTCTTCCACTATAAAAGAACTACTGAGATCGAGGATTTACTCCAAGAAAAGGAGTATTTATCAAATTTTGACTTTGATATCAACTTTCCAGGTATGTAAGGCTATACTAAAAGCATGAGATTGTTCTCTTATGTGCCCCATAGAGGTCAAAGATGAGTTGATGGTTTCAAAGTATATGTGCATGAATACTTGAGAGTTTTTCATTGAAAAATTTATTTGAAATTACATGTTTTCTATGTTGATGATCATCATACTATTTGTTTTCTTGAAGTTAACATTTTTCATGAGATTTTGCATAACCCTACATGATTATTTGAAAAGCATGCATAATGAACTTAAGGGATGAGTCTAGAGCCTTGACGATGATGATGTTTGTGATGTTGTGATTGTGTTTCACATTTGATGAAAGTCTTGATGATTATGTTGATGAGAATGATGTTTATGATGTCTTAAAACTGGAAGATTAATTTCTAAAAGAGTATGTTGAGTCTATGATGTTGATGTTAATGAGGTGAGGTGATGTTGATGTTGAAGTATTATATTATGTCCCTACGGGACTGATGTTGATGTTGAGGTATTATGATATGTCCCTATGGGACTGATGACGAGGTATTATGTCCCTATGAGACTGATGAGGTTGAGTTTTTATGAGCATGTCGAGTTCTGGGAGGAGTATTGAGCATCGAAATGGGTAAGAGTGAGTCCCACTTGAACCCATTAACTATGTGGCCCGCGTAGGAAGAGGGGATTGAACCGCAATGTGGATGGCTCCTTTCTTGTCCCAAATAAGGACTGAAGTTTTTCTTGTGAATCCACTGTGGTTGATGTCCTTTACCCCGGGCAGGGTACTGGATGGATGTAGCAACGACATAGCTTCATTGTATCATCACTGGCTCATAGGTGATGGTTGTCGGTTAGAGAAACTCCCAGTTAGGTTCCATTTTGATAGAACTCTGATGTTGATGTTGATGTGATATTTTGAGTCGAGTTTCCCTGAATTGAGTTGATATCGATGTTCCCTGAGCCGAGTTGATGTGGATGTTCCTTTAGTTGAGTTGAGTCGAGTTTCCTTGAGTTGAGTTTACTTGAGTTGAATTGAGCTAAGTTTCCTTGAGTTGAGTTGAGTTGAGTTTCCTTGAGGTGAGTGTAATGTATTGATGATGCATTGATGAGATATTGATGGGTCATTTGTCTACTCTTCATTCTTTCTTTAGATAGACATTTGACATTCTGATGGAGTATGATGTTATTCCTATATTGTTCTACTTATTTCTGTTTCACTCAACTATTTTACATACCAGTACATTCCAAGTAATGATGTCCCCTTCTGGGACTGCACCGTCTTATGATGCAGAGGCAGGTATTAGAGATCATCGACAGACGCTTCGTTGAGGATCTATTCGCATTCAGCTGATCGGTGAGACCTCCTTGTTTTCGGAGGATTTCCATATTATTATCATCTAGCTTGAGTAGTACTTTATTTTCCTTGAGTTGGGTAACCATGGCCTGTCATGGTACCATCTAGATGTTTGAGTTAGAGGCTTCATAGACATTGAGTAGAGGATGTTATGTATTGTTTTTTTTCATCTATTCTTTGTTGGAAATTAACATTTTATTTAAAGACTTGCTTATTTTTATTACATTAAAGTATTTTCCTTGAGGATGTTTCTTCCGCTGTCGAGTATGAGGTGATGATGAGGCCAAGTGGTTCACTTAGGGACTAGCAATAGCCTCTGAGTGCCGGCCACGCCAAGGGTACCCTCCTAGGGCGTGACACAACATATCCTCTACCGTCTGAATAGTACCCTCTGCCTGACCATCCGTTTAAGGATAAAAGGTCGTGCTCAAGTTCACTTTGGTACCTAATCCTTTTTGGAAAGACTTCTAGAAGTGAGAAGTAAATTGGGCTCTTCTGTCTGAGATGATGGACAAGGGAACTCCATGCAACCTCACAATCTCTTGGATACACATCTTGGCATAATCTTCTACAGTGTCGGTCGTCTTGATTGCCAGGAAATGCACTGACTTTGTCATCCGGTCCACAATCACCCATATGGAATCATGCTGTCTCCGGGATCTTGGTAGGCCAGTGATGAAATCCATATTAACCATCTCCCACTTCCATTCTGGAATCTCAAAGTTTTGAGCCAAGACACTTAGCCTTTGATGCTCAATCTTCCCTTGTTGGCAATTTGGGCATCTTGAAACAAACTCAGCGATGTCCCTCTACATTCCACTCCACCAATAGACTTCTCTCAAGTCGTGATACATCTTGGTGGAGCCTGGATGAATGGAGTACCTAGTGTTGTGGGCCTCAGCCATAATCCTCTCTCGAACACACACAACAACGGAGACACATAGCCTACTATGGTATATCAATACCCCATCTCCCCCTTTGGAGAAGACCATCACTTTTTGATTCTGAACATCCTCCTTCAATTGGAGTAATAGGATCTCGATCCTACTTCTCTTTTACCGCTGTCACTAGGGACGATGAAGACCCACTCTGAACATTAATTCCTCCCTCGTCATTCTCCTCAAGTTGGACTCCCAGTCGAGCCAACCTATGCACTTCCTTCACTAGCTCTTTCTTTTCTTCCTCAACATGGGCTATGCTACCCATTTACAACCCGCTAAGAGTATCAACAACAACATTAGCTTTACCTGGGTGGTACATAATGCTCATGTCATAATATTTGAGCAATTCCAACCATCTCCTCTGTCGCAGGTTAAGCTCTCTATGACTGAAGACATATTGCAAGCTCTTGTGATTAGTGAACACGTCCACATGCACTCCATACAAGTAGCGCTAGATTTTTAGTGCGAACACTACCGCCAGCCAACTCAAGATCATGGGTCGAATAGTTCCTCTCATGAACTTTAAGCTTCCTAGAAGCATAGGCTATCACCTTTCCTCTCTGCATTAATACACATCCCAACCCAACTCTTGATGCATCACAGTATATTACAAAATCTTCCGTCTTATCGGGCAAAGTCAAGAGAGGTGTGGTGGTCAACCTAGTCTTTAACTCTTAGAAACTCTTCTCACATTCCTCAGACCACTGAAACTTGGCCTTTTTCTAAGTCAGTTTAATCAATGGGGATGATAGGGAAGAAAATCCCTCAACAAATTTGCTGTAGTAGCCTACCAACCCCAAGAAACTCCTTATGTCAGTTGGAGAGGTCAGTCTTAGCCAGATTGCAACCGCTTCAATCTTCTTGCCATCTACTCGAATTCCCTCACTTAAAACAACATGGCCTAGGAAAGCCACTAACTTAAGCAAAAACTCACATTTGGAGAACTTTGCATACAATTCATGGTCCTTAAGAGTCTGAAGGACAACTTTAAGATGTTTAGCATGCTCCTCCTCATTCTTCGAATACACCAAGATATCATCAATGAATACGATAACAAACATGTCAAGGTAGGGCCTGAACACCAGATTCATTAAATCCATGAAAGATCCCGGTGCGTTCGTCAACCCAAAGGACATAACATTCTCTCACTTTCAACTGGTGGCAGCCCGATCTGAGGTCTATCTTTGAAAAGCATGAGGCACCCTGAAGTTGGTCAAACAAGTCATCTATCCTGGGAAGAGGATATTTATTCTTGATCGTGACCTTGTTCAGTTGCCTATAGTCTATGCACATTCTGAGAGACCCATCCTTCTTTCGTACAAATAGAACGGGAGCACCCCAAGGAGTAACACTGGGTCTAATAAAACCCTTCTCTAACAAATTCTTCAACTGCTCCTTCAACTCTTTCAACTCAGCGAGGGCCATCCTATATGGTGGAATTAAAATAGGTTGCATGTCGGGAAGTACATCAATATTGAAGTTGATCTGCCTATCAGGAGGGACTCCAGGTAAATCCTCAGGGAACTCATTTACAATTGGGACCGACTCAGGGGTACGGGACTCAACATCATCAGATTTAACTCGTACAAGGTGATAAATACAACCCTTAAAGATTAACTTTCTTGCCCTCAGGTAGGAAATAAATCTACCCTTGGGTGCAATATAACCTTCCTTCCACTCTAGGACTGGTTCATTCGGAAATTGAAATTTAACAACTCGGTCTATGGATGCGTGGCAAGCATGGAGCCAATCCATACCAAGAATTATATCAAAATCGACCATCTCCAACTCTACCAAATTGGCCAAAGTATCCCTATGATAGATGGACACTACATAGTCTCTATAGACCCTCTTAGCCAGGATAGACTCACCAGTAGGAGTCAAAAAGTATAAGGCTCAAGCAAACACTCTGGAAGAACCTCAAACTTATTGGCCACATAGGGCGTCACAAAAGATAAAGTGGCACCCAGGTCAAGCAATACATAACAATTATAAGAAAAAATTCGGAGCATACCCGTAACAACATTTGGAGCAACCTCTTGATCCTATCGATTACCCATCGCATAGAGACGGTTCGTCCCGCCTCTTGCATTCGCAGTAGTAGCCTTCTGATGACTGCCCGCAGGGGGTGCTGTAGAAGACTGGGCTCTATTACATCTATCACTCCACCTCCTCGTGGGGCACTCACCCTAGAAATGGCCAGGCTGTCCACATGAAAAGCAAGTATTGGTGCCATCACAGAACGCACCAAGATGCAGCCTGCCACATTTGCCACAAGGTGGCCTTTCTCTCGGGCCTTGGGTAACACTTGCTTGGGACTGAGGTCCCTGAATTCTGAAATTTTGGTGACCATAGGATTTCTGATCGTACCTGTTTTGCTGAACAGGTGCACTCACCATCAGAGGTGCATGGCTAGAAGACTTCTTCTGAAAGAAAGTTCTATCACCCTTATTCTGCTTTTGTTGATTAGGCTCATGCCTTGCCGATTTGGCTTTCTTACTCTACTACTCTTCCTTGTCCCTCTTCTTGCCCTCCTCTGTCTGCTGAGCATAGACCACAAGTCTAGAGATATCCATATATTGAATCAGCAATGCTGCCATACACTCCCTCTTTACATGCCTGCCCAACCCAGACACGAACTTTCTCATCCTTGCCCTCATATCAATGACCATCTCTGGAGCAAATTTGGACAGCTGGATGAAGTTCAGGCTGTACTCCTTGACAGTCAACCCCTCTTGCTTCATGTTCACGAACTCTTCGACCTTTGCCTCTCTCAACTTTTGGGGAAAGAAGTGATCGAGAAAATCACTCTCAAACTCCTCCCACTCAGCAGGCTCAACGTCCTCACTTCTACCAACTACCCACTGGTTATTCCATACATTTGCAACATCCTTAAGCTGATACAAGATCAGCTCGACTCCCTCAACCTCGTTCGCTTGCATAGCCTCCAAGATCTTGCGCACCTCATCAATGATGTTTCGCGGGTCCTCTTCAGCCTTGGACCCTGTATAGACTCGAGGGTTCATCCTTAGGAAATCTCTGAGCCTGGCTGCAGTTGCAGGCTCTTGGGTGCTGGAGTTAGGGGCCTGGGGACTGCAACTATTACTCTGAGAGGCCACCAACTGATTGAGCATAGTGATGGCTCCCCTGAAGTTTGCTTTCGAAGTGAAGGCTGACTGAGCAAGAGGTGCCGGTAGAGCCTTAGTAGCTCTGGCAGGTCGACCTCGTCTCCTTGTCCCATGCTGGGTAGGGGCCTCTAGTAAGGGATTCTCAGTGTTAGGGACTGCGACATCTTTTTGGGCAGCAGTGCGTTTTGAAGGCATGATCTGCAAACGCGTAACACACGAATTAGAAGGGGGGATTCATAGAATCAAACTCTATCACACGAACTCAGAACATCAAAGAAGTGTAACCATTCCTAATGTCCTATAGCCTCCTATTTATGAAGTGTGGTGCACAACACACGCATAAACAAGACTCTACTAAACGTGGCTTCATAGACTCCCTAGGACTCTTGAACTCTGTGCTCTGATACCAAGTTTGTCATGCCCCGGGAGGGTACCCTAGGCGTGGCTAGCACCCAAAGACTATTGCTAGTCCCTAAGCAGACCACTCGTTCTCAGGACAATCACTCAACATCAACATAGCGGAAGTAAAGTAGTGAACTACCTTAATAAAAGGCCAATGACCAACATCAGTCTCAACATCATACTAAGTAAGTAAGAGTACTACTCAGTTCATAAAGGAAACATCAACGTCAAACCTTGACTCATGTCTGTGAAGCCTCTAACCTGACTCAACTGTCTAAGATGGTACCATGACAGGCCATGGTTACCCAACTCAATAAATAACGAAAGCAACAATTAGAAGGGTCTCCTCCGGATAGCAAGGAGGCTCATCAATGTCGGAACTCAAAATCTATGACCTCAACGACGCGTCTGCTGAAGTCCTCTAACTCCTGTATCTACATCATAACACGATGCAGCACGGAGTGGCATCAGTATGTGGAATGTACTGGCATGTAAAATAGCTGAATATAGCAACATAAGTACAACAACATAGGGAAAACATCAACTAAACATCATACTCCATCCGAATGCAAACGTCTATCTATAGAAAAAAAAATAGAGTAGACAAATGACTCCTCAACCTCTCACCTCAACATCATTAACACATCAAACTCCTCTCAAGAAAACTCGTCTTAACTCAACTCATCTAAGGGAACTCGACTCAATTCAACTCAAGGAACATCAACATCAACTCAGCTCAAAGAACATCGACATCAATTCAACTCAGGGAACATCGACATCAACTCAACTCAGGGAACATCGACATCAACTCAACTCAAGGAACATCGACATCAACTCAACTCAGGGAACATCGACATCAACTCAACTCAGGGAACATCGATATCAACTCAACTCAAGGAACATCGACATCAACTCAACTCAGGGAACTCGACTCAAAATATTATATTAACATCAACATCAAAGTTCTATCAAAATGGAACCTAACTGGGAGTTTCTCTAACCGACAACCATCACCTATGAGCCAGTAATGATACAACGAAGCGATGTCGTTGCCATATCCATCCAATACCCTGCCCGGGGTAAAGGACATCAACCTCAGTGGATCCACAAGAAAAACCTTAGTCCTCATTTGGTACAAGAAAGGAGCCATTCGCATTGCGGTTCAATCCCCTCTTCCTACGCGGACCACGTAGTCACTGGGTTCGAGTGGGACTCTCTCTCCCCCATTTCGGTGCTCAATACTCCTCCCAGAACTCGACATGCTCATAAAACATCAATGTCATCAGTCCCATAGGGACATAATACCTCATCATCAGTCCCATAGGGACATAATATAATACCTCAACATCAACATCAGTCTCGTAGGGACATAGTACCTCAATATCAACATCACCTCACCTCATCAACATCAACATCAACATCAACATCATAGACTCTAGATACTCGTTTAGAAATTAAACTTCCAATCTTAAGACATCATAAAACATCATTCTCATCAACATCATGATCAAGATTCTCATCAAATGTGAAATACAATCACAACATCATCACATCATCCTCATTAAGGCTCTAGACTCATCTACTAGTTCATTCTTACACATTTTAATAAAATAGTCATACGTTTTTATAAATACACTCATGAAAATGAATTATGAAATAAGTTAAGTTTGTGATAATCATCAATTCATGTAAAAATATATGCAAAAAAAAAAACTCAGTGTACATGCTCAACAATCTTTACATCAACCTCATTATCTTTAATATACAATTCAATTTACTCAAAAGGCCACATGAGACAATATTCCCACGACGCGGACCTGTCGCGGACAGTGTAATTTCGGAAAACATCACTCCATCGAAAAATCACTGGAAAATATGAGTGTGACTCCGCGACAGGTCCGCGACGCGGTTCCATCGCGAACTCACACTTTTTTTCATTTTGAAACGAAAAATTATCTTTCGACTTGGTCGCTTTAAAAATCGACCGAGACCCTTCTCCCACTCAATTTTTCGTGCTGATAACGAATCCACTCTCGAATTTCTAATCCGAGCATCAGAAGATGCGTTTTGCGCACACCTTTTGTAGGGTAGTTTGGTAATTTATCAGGCGTTACAACATCACTATTACAAAAACTATCTTAATTTAAATACATTTCTTGAAAAAAAATATAAAATATATCTTATTTGATTTATTTTAATTTGTATGTTTCTATGTGCCTAGTGGATGAGGATGTGGCGAGGGAGAGGGATATGCCAACTTTTCTTTTTTAAATTTAACGGATTGTGTCTTTTTATAAATAGATAATCATGACTAAAATTTTTGAATGTAAATTTTTATACATAGGATTTGTTTTGTTTAATTAGTTTTTATAATAATTAATTTTTAAATATTAATTAACTAATAACTAATTAAATAATTAGTTATCCTAAAATGCCATATGACATCTTAGTATGCTGCCACTTGGATAAATATGGTGGCTTTATCCTCTCCTTTTAATAATATATAGATATAGAAGATATAGATTATTGTTAAATTAAATTAAAAGAAATATAACTAATAATTAACTAACCTAACTAATTTGTCCTAAAACTAACACATGTTTTAATCCTAGGCTGTCACTTGGCATTATCCTAGACTAGACTTTCTTCATATATATATATATATGGATAGATAGATATATATATATGGATAGATATGATTTTTATTATATATATATACATGGTAATATTTAATTTGAAATTATATTTTGATTTTTACTATTTACACACACAATAGTTTAAATAATATCCTTTATTTCTTATTTTTTCTTTTTTTAATTTTATTTTTGTAAGGCTAATGCATTTGCTTATTCAATTATTTTTAATTTCTAAATTAAAAGAGTTTATTACCATATTTATTAATTTTGTTGTCCTGCAATGGCCAAGTGGCTTTTCAATAGCTTGTCACTTGGCTCGACCACATTGCAAACTATTCCTCCTTTCTATATATATAGATATGTTTATAATAAACACATTAATTTTACGAACTATAAATGCCATGACTAACATCTACCTCGTAAAAATCCGACTCTAATATCTTTTATTTTTACAAAAAATTACATCACTCATATATTACCTAAGCATATGCAACCCAAAGATTCCAGTTAACTTGATCCCTCGTATCTATTTAACTTAACTTAATCTCTCATTTTTGAAAATTTTTATCCCTAATATGTTCCCTAAATGATATTTCCAATAAACTTTTAAGAATACAAAGGATAAGCAAACCAATTGGGATTTATTGGAGGACTTAAATTGTATTCCTTTAATTTCATTTTATAGGATACTTTTCATTTTTCAATAATTATTAATTAAATGTATTAAAATATACTTTATTTGTTTCATTTTGTTTATCTTATTTTTTTTTCTTTAAAAAGTTTGTTTCAAAAAGAATACCTCTTTCCTTTTTTTGATAATTCTTTAATTTAAATTTTTGACACGATATATTTAAAACTACAATATTAAAAGATATTTTGATACATTTTACATATATATAATTATAGATCACATGATTCAAAAGTCTTTTGTTATTTTTGTAAATTTTCTTCCAAGTAAAAAATAAACCGACAAATCCATATAGAAGGACTAATAAATTAAATAAAGACAATAAATAAGCTGTTTATGTACTTATTTTTATAAAACATACAAAAGCATTTTTTATGACAATTTTTTTTTTCACTAACTATTTTTTAGGTGTGCAGAAAATAAAACCCCCATTCCTATATAATAGCTTGCATACCACAGAGGAAGATGATACACATATTTGTTGAAAGCATCTAATTAAAAAAGATAATAGTTCTTAAATAGGAAATGAACAAAAATTACTACTATTAATAAAATTTGGGAAGTAGGTGGTCATCAGCACACCTGCTTTCTAGGCCGGTGTAATTAGGTCATCAGTTTTGTATTTTCATTTTAATTTATTTATCTTATTTTTTAGTTTATAATATATATTTAAAAATTATTAACAATTTAAAATATCTAAAATGATATACAAAAAATTTAATTATCTTTTAAAATTCTACTGATATCACATAAATTAGGATAGAGAAGACAACATGTCACGATCCAATTGACTGAGCCATACAGGCACCTACTTTAATGCCTAGGTAGGAGAACTTTTATCACCAATTTAAAAAACTTGCAGAAGTAAATAACAAAAACATGATATATCACCTTTAACAACTAAAAGAATAAACCTCAACTTTGATTTTAATAGAAAATCTTTTATAAGTACAATAAAATTTTGTAAAACATCAATAAAACCCTCTCAAAGAAATAGTCTAAACAGGTAATATATATATATATATATATATATATATATATATATATATATATATATATATATATATATATATATATATATATATATATATATATATAGTAGCTAATAAGATGATTATTTAGTAATTATTGATTCGATATATTTATTTATCACATTAGTTGTTCTTATATTCTTATGCTTACTATATTAACGCTTGATCACCAGTAGAATAATTATATTTGTTCTTGAACTCGAAAGACAAATACGGGGATAGAACACGGAATATAAGGAACATGTTCATTCTAGAGTAAAAAATTAGAGTGATTCATATATAGGATAAAAAGTGATATATACCTATATTCCTTGTTTGGTTAAGAGACAAGATGATAACTTAATATTTCACGATTGGTTCAATTGTGATAGGCGATTAGAGACTAGGCGATCATGATTGTACGATTAACCTTGTAAATCAAAAACTTAATAGTCAAATAAGTTGATGAAATTGACGCAAATACTTTTCTTCAATTTCATCTCTACACTAAAAGACAAGATGACACAAAATCTCAGATTCAATTTCATCTCTACAACTGATCATTTTCTTCCAAATGTATGTACTTGTCTTTGCCTGCACTATCACTGCACCCATTCATCCTTCCTCCTGAGGGTGGCATAGCAATATACAAGTGGACCAATGTTCACCCATCGAATTGCTCCAAAACAACCTTTGCAAACATTATATGCAGTTGTGCAATAACTCCTGCAGGTGGGTCACATGCATGCTGAAATCAAATGAATTATGCATTGGAGAAAATATTTTTCCTTCTGCTATACATATAATACACGGGTGCTCCCAAATAGGTGAAACAAAAGTCTCTTCTTGAAATCTGATGGTGCATTAAGATTGCACTTTTGGATTTGTTGATTAATTGCCCACTCACCTTTTCATAGTTTGTTAGAGTACTCACCGCCAATTCTAGTCAGTATCTATCTGCTGAGATAAATAAAAATATTGTCATCTGCATATGCAAGATGGTTCACAAAAGGACTCCATTTTTGCATTCCATATTCCTTATCAAGAGCATTTAGTGCTCTGGAAAGGAATTCAACCATTATAATAAAAAGCATTGGAGATAATTGATCTTCCTACTTGACACCTCAAGTAGATTTGAAAAATCAATGAGGTTGTCCATTAATTAGTATGAAATATCAATTGTTAGACACTATTTTGTATACCATATCTATTAAGATTTCTCCAAATTCACTTTTTTAGCAATTTCATTCATCTAAAGTGAAATGAGTCCATTTAAGTATATGTGTATTTCAATGAATTATTCATATCTTGTAAAATCTTTTTTTTTTAAAACTCATAAAAGTATGATCAAAATGAGTAAATTATGAGAATCCATATAGATTCATAAATATCTCACTAATAATTAAAAATTCTTAATTACACTAAATAAATATATTTATTTAAAATTAGGTAGGTGGGAGTGTGAAATTTTTTTAACTATTTTTTGGTTTTATTTTTTCTTTAAAACTTTTTAGGGTAGGGGTGGAGGTGAGGATACAAGCCTACCCTCCACCCTCACTTTCAATCCCTGCCCCACCCCTCACTTTTACACCTACCCCTATCCCATCCCAAAATTATTTTTAAAGAAAAATAAAAGAAAAAAAGTTTTTCTCTACCCCTCCCCCAACTCCCACCCTAAGTTTCTTTTTTTAAAAAAATATTAAATAATAGTTAATCTTTTTTCAACCCCATTATACCCCACCTCGTTTGCACCATACTTGTAACTATCTTATCCTGTAGTTATGGGTAGGTTAATGGAAAAGAAAATTGGGTCAGAAAATTTTTGAGTAATAAATTGAAAATTTTGAGTCTAGGCTAGTTTCAGGAGAAATCTAAGTCATGTGAGGTCTAGGGAAATCCGATAATAGATTGGGAGTTTGATTATTAGTTTGGTCATTCAAGTTGATAACCAATACGATAAAGAGCCTTTACAACTTTACAAAACTGAATTCAGACAAATAGAACTCTCAAAATTAATCATGACACAAAGGATGAATAAATTAACGTTATGATTTGAGAGGATGATGTAAAAAGGGGTTAGAATGTGGATATATGAAGTTTCTGTCTATGTGAAATCCACCATGGTGGGATTGATCCTGCTGTGGCGGGTTAATGTGAGCTTATCCATGCGATTATGCTCTCTTTGAATAGAAATTCGTTTTCTAAAAGATCCTGGCTTTCGTACTTTGGTGGGTCTCCGAGATCCTTTTGATGACCTATGTTGAAGAGATATTTATCTAATCCAATCGATTGCATAAAGCTCGTGGTATCAACAGAACTTAAGCCTTTTAACTAAATCAAAAGCCCTACGATGAGCTCTGACATATTATTATATCAGATGTCACGTTCCAACACATTATTAGATCGACACATAATTTGTTTAGGTTTGGGCCACTTGAGAGGACTATGATTGAAATTGCATTAAATTGATAAATTTAGACTGGTATATGAGTATGAATTGTGAACAGTGTATTAATTTCAGTATGTGTATGATTTACTGTGCTTTAGTTACTTGCTTATTGGAGTAGGCCCATGATCTTACTAGTATAATGTTATTATGTATACTTATACAATACTTGGTATTTTGTTTTGTGGAGTACAAAGTATCTTAAAGTGCTGCAGATATACCTCAACTAGGTGATCATTGACTCCAAAATCCAAGGGTGAACCAACATATTTCAGGTTGCTATGGACTCATTTGATATCTTAGTCCATTTTGTTTCCAAACTTAGACTCCCTTTATTTACTTGTTGCTTTTAGCTTTTGGGTTGCATCCTTATGTTTAGGCTTGTAGTTCGAATTTCGGTACAATGAATTCAGTTTTGGGGTTATTTTACTATTTGGGTTAATGGAAACACAATTATTTTCTTATTTAAACTTGCTTCCATGATTTTTAATTGCCTAATTTGTGCTAGTTTGATTGGTTTGGTTAGAGTATTGAATTTTCCACCAGAGGGTTAGAGTGGATGGCACTCATGGCCCATATAGGGTTGTGACAAAATTTAGTATAATGAGTCTAGTAGAGTCTTGCAAAATAGTACCGAGAGGTCTATACTTTTGTTTAAAAGGCTATGAGGCTTTAGAAAATATTTCTTATATTTTCTTCTCTCATATTTTCATATTTTGGCTTGATTCCAATTGCTATCCGGAAATCCAATTAATATCTAACTTCCTTTACCCTTTTGTCCGCAGATGATTAACACACGTAATAATAGTGTTAGGCCAGAACCTCAAAGAGTCCATATAGAAGCCTGAAGTAAGGGCAGGGGTCGACAAAAAAGGAAAGGAAGAGGCCAAGGTAGAGGAAGGGTAGAGCTTGAAAGAGGTGTGTCCCAAGTAGAAGAGGTAACTATAAGAGAAACCCGACCCACACCTCAAGTAGAAATTGAGAAGAATGTGGAGTTGGAAGTGGAAGAGAATGCAGCGGTCGAGAAGAATGCTCAGATTGAGATTATAGGACTTCCTCCGTTAGATTAACTATTACACAACATGTATTGACTTTTCTAATTGGGTTGGTTGGTTGTGGAACTGTCCCTATAATTCCTATAGCCTAAGATCCAATTACTCACCCTATGACAACTGCAACCCTTAATCTAGGGATGACCTTGGGTGATGATGCGGTATTTCACCCTTTTCTAGGCTTAGTGATAATTGGTGCAGATTATGAGTTGTTGATACAATTTTTGAAGTTAAAGCTGCTAGTGTTCCAAGATATAAAGAATGAAGATGCGTATGAGTTCATTTTGGATTGTTATCAGAGGCTACATAATATGGGAATCATACATTAATATGGAGTGGAGTTTATAACCTTCCAGCTTCGGGGTGAGGCCAAGGAGTAGTGGAGACACTTTGTGGAATGCCGATTAACCCTCTGGCCACCACTTGAGCTTAGTTTTGCACATTAATTTTAGAGAAGTATGTGCCCCAGACCTTGAAGGATCGCAAGAAGGATGAGTTAGTGGTACTTGAGTAGGGTAGCATGATTGTAGCCACGTATGTGGCTAATTTTCATGCTTTATCTAGATATGCCACCTAGTTGGTAACAATATAGGAGGAGACCTGCTTTTACTTGACATGCCACCTAGTTTGCAGGTTGATATTCTAGAACTTCACAGTAAGTTGTTACTCAAGATGGTCAGGGAGCTTCTTCTATACTAGGTACTCGACATTTTCTTGATTACAATTGATTTAGTTGTGGGGAGCCTAGAGATGTGGGGAGGGATTATCCCTACCCCTATATGGCTAACCCCGTGCAGGAGCAGGCTAGGACCATGGTGCCTGTAGGTGGGGTTATAATTGTATAGGGCATTCAAAAGATGGGCGAGGAGGAAACCAAAGATTCTATAACGGATGAGGTTACAGTAATACCGGTAGAGAAAAAATGTAGACAAGTAAGGAGGTTGCTCGTTAGGATGATAGATTCAGTTTTATGCTTTTTCAGGCAGGACAGAGGCTGAGGCGTCTAATGCAGTTATCACAGGTATTATTCTTGTCTATGGCTGGATGATTCCTATTTTATTTGACCCAAAATCTACTTATTCTTATGTATTAGTAAGTTTTGCCTTGGATTTTAATGTGATTTGTGATTCACTAGACACTTCCATCTATATTTTCACCCCTGTTGGAGAGTCTCTTATAGTACCCATGTTTATTGAGCTTTCTCTATTTTATTTATGGGATTCCAACTGCGGCTGACATGAAGATTCTTGATATGACTAACTTTGATGTCATCTTAGCATGACTTGGTTGTACCTCTATAATCCAGTTTTTGATTGTCACGCTAAGACCATCGCTCTAGAGATTTTGGGTAGGGAAAGGTTAGAGTGGGAAGGGTGTACAAGCCTAATCCAACTAAGGTCATCTCTACATTCAGGCTAGGAAAAAAGAGCAAGGTTGTTTAGCATATCTGGCTCATGTTAGGGATGTTATAGCAGAATCTGCTTCCATTGATTCCATTTCTGTAGTATTTGAGTTTAAACAAGTCTTTTTTACAAATTCACCTGGAATGCCTCTCGATAGAAATATAAATTTCTATATCTATATAGAGCTTGACATTCATCCCATCTCTATTCCTCCTTATTGTGTGGACCCAATAGAGTTGTGACAGCTCACGGTTCAGATCCAAGAATTTCTTGATAAAGGGATCATCTATCTGAGTGCTTGATCGTGGGGTGCTCTGATCTTGTTTGCTTAAAAAGTATGGTGGTATGAGAATGTTTATAGACTACTGATGGCTGAATAAGGTCACTATTAGCAACAGGTACTCACTACCATGTATAGATGATCTCTTTGACTGGTTGCAAAGTGCTTCGGTATTCTTAAAAATTAATCTTAGATCAGGCTATCACCAGTTAAAGATTAGGCCTTAGGATGTACCTAAGATTGTTTCCAGACTAGATATGGCACTTTGAATTTTTTTATGATGTATTTAGGTTTGAACAATACTCCTACAACCTTTATGATCTTTATGGATGGGTTATTGAATCCATTTCTTGATTTTTTTTGTGTAATGACCCTCCAGGTCATTGCTATATTTCCGCAAATATTTTATCAGTTTGGGCCTTTGCATAGCGACCTCATGCCATTTGACTTATTGATATTGATAGTTTGGTTGTTGGGTGAATCATCTGATGGTTATGCTGCTTTTTGAGTTAAATGGATGATTATAACTGCAAAATAAACTTCTAGGTAAAGTCCTAGTAAACGACCTTAGAGTGAAATTTTAGCGGGTTCATAAGATTCAAAACAACCAAATTAGGCTAGGAGCTTGTTTGGCCCAAGACTTAGGGCTAAGATGTGAGTTTAATTGGAAATTTATAAAATCAATTCCAAAAAAGTTGGAAAATAATTTTTTATGATAACCTAGGTAAACATGCTTAAAAGGGAATTCTTATGACGTGGTCAGCTTCCAAAATATCGAGTTTGGTCTTGAATGACCTTTCGTTGGACAACTAGGCTATCTGGATGCATTTTCACCCCCTCAGTTTGTTTAGTCAAAATTAGCCAAAAAGAAGTGGGACCTTCACTTTATCGTAACGAGCTTCGTTAAAAATTGTGATTGCACCGTTAGATACAAAACGTCAAAATTAGTGTGGTTACATAGTGGGGTTGTGAAAATGGACATCAAATGTGCTTGGAACACCCTGGGGAGTGATTTAAGTTAGTTGGTGCAAGGTGGTAGGGCAAGACCTCCCCATTCACGGAGGCCCACCCACATTTGCGGGGTTGCTAAGGGACATATCTGTAATGACCCTAAAGACTATTTTTGGTATTTTTAGATACAGTATCATTTTTCCCTTATCAAAAGTTGCTCCAAGTCTTGTTTGGATGAGTTGAAAAGTCAAATTTAAAAAACATTGTGAAAAATTAGAATTTTTTTTAAGAAAGAATTTTTAAAGGTTTAAAGTGTGAAATTTTAAGTTTTGAGGTCATCTTGAGTTTCGAATGTCAGAATGGAATTCTAGCGATTCAATCAGCTCCGGAATGCTTAATCTGGTCTAAGAGAACTTACAAAACTGAATTTGAAGTTAAAATGAAAATTTTAGACTCAAAGTTGTGATTTTTAGTTGAATTCAGAGTTTAGTTTTACTTTGATCAATATTCAAAGTTTGAAAGCTCTAATCAAAATTCCGACAGTTTCAGTGGTTTTGAATGGTGGAACTAACGCTAGAAATGGTCTCGCTATATTTTTTAGAGTTTTTGAGGGCATTTGGGTATTTACGTTTCAAATAGTTTTAATGCGTTTTCTCAGGCTCCGGGCTAAAGAGATATTAGAATTGAATTTTGATATCTCCATTGAGTTTGAAATGTCGTTTTTGATAGAGTTATATGTCTAGTTTGTGTGTATCGGGTTTCGAACGAATCCCCATGGTCCATTTCAGTTTTAAAATTAGCTAATTTTTCCTGAATCTGGTGCAGCCAATTCGCACTCTGTGTTCGCAGAATAGGGCTCCATATTAGTGGAAACTGGTTGTTGGTTAATTCCACGTTCGCGGGACTCCACCCGCATTCACGAAGGTGTTGGGGTTGCAAAGCTCCGCGTTTGTGGAGTACAAAATCCCTGAATAGTTTTTAACTTTTAAAGTGCGGGTTTCATCTTAATTTTTTTTTACCATTTTTAATATTCCATGCTCGGTTTGAGAGAGATTCTTAAAGGTTTTTCAAGCCAAGACTATTGGGTAACGTACTTCTAATTCAATTCTTTGATTTACCTTGATTAATTTGTGATTATAATATGAAATTGGAGACTTTTTAATTAGAGAAATTGGATTTTTTTGGATATGGATTTTTGATTGAAAAATGACAGTTAAGAGTTCATTTTAACTTCATTTTCGAAAAGGTTTTCACCATTGAATTCCTTATTATCCGAGGAAAGTTTTAATGTAATAATTTTTAGATTTTGAGAATTTTTTTTGAGATGGATTTTTAATACCTTTTTCTCCCCAATTGCTTGATTTTAGTGTCATTAGCTTCATATTGAGATTGTGAATCCGTATTTGGCTAGATCGTGATTATTTAAATTATCGTGGAAGGGAAAAAGGTATGATTGAACTTGGTGTTGCTCTATGTGTGTGGATTTGGGTGTTTTGTGGCATGAAATTGGATAGGATTATACTATTATTGGCTTTGAACGTGAGATTTCAGTTTGGGTAACTGTTCATATTGTAAATCCTTGACTTGTGCAACAAACGTAGAATTATGAATACTTGTGAACTTGAAGATTATCCGATTTTTGATTGAATTGGCTATTAGTTGATATAAGATGACCCAAGCCCTTGTTGAGTCTATTGAACTTAGTATTTCCTTTCAATTTGAAACTTGGGGGTTGGGGGGGTGGGGGGGGGGGGGTTAATGAACTATTCTAATGGATATGATTTGGATAATGGAAATGTCATGCCCCTATGCCAAGGGCCTAGACGTGACACGACGAATGGGAACCCAAAGAGGTCCCAAACAAGCCTCTTAAGAATACATAGCACATCCTTGGTTTCACGAAAACATAAAATGAGCAATAAATACATAGTACATAATTTAAGGAAACGAGGCTTTGCACTCATGTTATAGGGACGTTATAGGAAAGAAGATAAGTATATATTACATAGCAAATAAATCTAAGGGGCGAGTAAGTATGACTCACACTATGGGGGCAATTAAGAACTTAGGACTTTCATCTCATTGATACAACAAGCATTTAACACAGAGGGGGAAACAAGGGACTAAGGGAGATCTTTCATAATGCAAAAGCATAAGAGTCAGGCTCATAATCATACATAAATAAACATTCAAATATCCAAGAACACCTCTAATCCAAATAGGACAGGGGCCAAGACATCTCCCGGGCTCACCCTCAAAAGATAAAATGTCCTTATATAGATAAGTCTTTCATAAGCATGAAAGGAAATGGGTATTGTCCCCGAATGTGGAGGACTCACCAAAATAGGTCTTCAGCTGAATCGTCTAGCGACATGGAGGAGGAGTATGGATAGGTGCTCCTGTCCCCACATGGTTAGTCATGTAGGAAAAAAGTATGCGTTAGTACTTAGAATGTACTAAGTATGTGTGCTGCAAAAGTAACAAAGAGCATAAGCATAATTAAACAATATGCATAATCATAATCAATGGATATAAGCTCAATATGTCATGCATGCTCAAATAAACATGAGGAATCCTCAAGTTATATAACATAATGTACATATATGGGAAGGGATCATAACCTACATGTAAGACCAAGTGAGCTACTACTTGGAAACACGATGTTCACTCCCATCGAACTAAGAGTGGTCTACTTTTCTAGGGTAAACAAAAAACTCACCCTATGGGAACTCCCTATTCCAGAAAGTGCTTTATACTCACTTTACAGGAACACCACCCTTTTTAGTATACGTATAATATCAGCCTTAATAGAACACCACCCTTTTGGCATTTGATTCACATGCGCGTACGAGAACACCACCCTTTTTGGTCAATCATGCAATTTAAGCTATATGGATCCATTAGATAATTCACAAACCTATGGTGGAAACATAGTTATGGAACAATAATTATCTATCAAGGTCCCCTTGGTGCTAGGTCACAATCCCAAGGAATATTCAAATCATACTTATAGCCATAATATTCAAGGCATCATAGTATCATAATATTTTCATGGAGTAGCTCATCAAAATCAAAGCTTCTTAACATCAATATAGGGTTTCATAACTTTCATAACTTTCACAATACTTTAAAATTTATATCATGCATAATGTCCCTTTAATTCATATTGTTCATGATTTCACATAACTTGTCGTAAGGCCTTCATATTTATAGAAGCTTGGTATATATCTTTATTCAAATCATGGTAGGTTCATGTACAAAATTTAAAACCATGCAAATCATGAGTAAATGGCATGAGAGTTACAAAATAGAACCACTTATTCATTATTCAAAGAACCCGCCAAAACATAGTAAAACTTAGTTAGGGCATCATCAAATTATCATATAAATCATATATTTTACATGACCTTTCAATGCTTAATCAAATACAAAGTAATAACATCATATGAAAGGGCTTCATAAAATCACCATGTAATACCATCACTCGGGAAATCACAAAAGAGAAGAAGAATGGTTGAGCTTGTGGAGGAATGATCTTCACAATCAAAACCCACATACCTTAGTGTGATTTTAGTGGAGGAAGTCTGATTTGGAGATGGAAAACCCGAAGCCCTAGCTTGAACCTCACACTTGAATGCGTTGAGAGAGCATTAACTTAGAGTATTTTTTTAGTGAGGAGGAATAAGGTGAATTAAGGTTAAAAAGGGCTGATAAGAGGGGGGGGGGTCCTTTCAGGGCTTAAATGACTTACGATAGTAGGAGGATAATAGTAAATGTTGAATTTACCCCTTTAAAATCCTTTTGGACAGGACCACAAGACCCCGTTTATGGGTCGTGGTCCATTTTACGAGCCGTAGGTAAGGGTCTCGTCTGATGCCATTTCAGATTCTCAGAGACTTTTCTCTGAATCACATTCTATGACATGACTTACTACTCGTAAGTCATTTAACAGGCTGTCTAATAAGTCATACATTGATTCCTAGAAAATTCCAAATTTCATCAAGTTGGACATCATTCCATGAGCAGGAGATATGACTCGTGGAAAAATTTACGGCTCATAGAAGGCTTTGTAGGAACCACTAATTCTCTTAAAATTTTTATAACTCATTTCTTAGGCTCTTTCACACCCTCCAACCTATGCGGCCTTACAATATCTCCCCCTTGGGAACATTCGTCCTTGAATGTGCTAAAGGTAAGCTATAAGGAATAGAATACATGCATCATATGCAAAATGAATATATCATCATGAAAATGTTGAAATCATACTTCAAATAACATTTACAATGCAACCTTAAAATTACATACTTATGCATAGTGCCATGCAAAGGACATGCAAGAATAGACACACTCTCAAGTAGGAAAGATCATGTTACCTCAAGCTTGATTAGAATGGAAAAGATAGGGGTATTGCTTTTCATATGGACTTTCAACTTCCCAAGTAACACTCTCCGCTTATTGGTTCCTTCAAAGGACTTTGACGGATGCAACATCTTTGTTTCTCAACCTTTTTACTTTCGTATCCAAGATTTCTATAGGAACATCCTAATAAATCGAATTATCTTCAACATTCACTACTTCTAAGGGAACAATGGAACTAGGGTACCCAACACACTTCCTCAACTTGGGGACATGGAAGACTGGATGAAGCATGCTCATTTCCATAGGCAACTCCAATTCGTATGCAACTTTACCAACACATCTCAAGATCCGGTAAGGCCCTAAATACCTAGGGCTTAACTTACTCTTTTTGCCAAAGTGGATTACACCTTTTATCAGGGAAACCTTCAAATACGCCAAATCATCAACTTCAAATTCTAGGTCTCTCCTCCTAGTGTCAGCAGAAGACTTTTGCTGACTTTAGGCCGTCTTCAATCTTTCCCTTATCATCCTCACCTTATCTAATGCTTCCATAACCAAATCTGGACCTAACAAAGCCATCTTTCTAACTTTAAACCACCCAACCGGAGATCTATAATGCCTCCTATATATAGCTTCAAAGGGAGCCATTCCAATGCTAAAGTTGTAGCTATTGTTATAAGAAAACTCCATAAGTAGAAGATGATCATACAAATTACCCATAAACTCCAAAACACAAGCCTTAAACATATCCTCAAGAGTTTAAATGGTTCACTCCGCTTAACCATCCATTTGTGAGTGGAATGTCATGCTAAGCTTGACGCTAGTACCAAGGCCCTTTGGAAAGGACGTACAAAAGTGTAAAGTAAATTGAGAAACATGATCTGAAATAATGGCCAATGGAACTTCATGAAAGCTAACCAACTCATGAATGTACAACTTGACATAATCTTTGGCACCATAAGCCATCTTAACCAGTAGAAAGTGAGCTGACTTCATTCTTCTATCAATAATAACCTAAATTGAATCAAAGTGCTTCCTAGTCCTTGGTAACCTAACCACAAAATCCATGTTGATTTCTTCTCACTTCCAAGTAGGAATTTCTATATCTTTGGCTAGGCCACCCGACCTTTGATGTTTGGCTTTGACCTATTGGCAACTATTGCAACCGGCTACAAACTTGAAAATGTCTCTCTTCATACCAACCAACCAATATATTTCCCTCAAATCCCTATACATCTTGGTAGAACATTGGTGAATGGAGTAAGATGAGTTATGAGCCTCATTCAAGATCAAGGTCATCAAACCTATTAACATAGGGCACACATAGCCTACCTTGCCATCCTTCACCAAACCTTTCAATTCTACCAAGGCAGGGTCAAGGTCTTGTTTGGATTTGACCTCTTCCATCAAGGAAGATTTAGAACCATCTACCACCACCACATCTCCATCTTTGGCTTCACTCAATCTAACTTCCAACCCAGCCAACCGGTGAACCTTGCTGATTGTCTCTTGCTATCTTCAATATGAGGCACACTTTCCATGGGAATCCGACTTAGGGTGTCAACTACAATATTAGCTTTTCTTGGATGGTAATGTACACTCATGTCATAATCTTTAAGGAGTTCCAACCATTTTCTCTGCCTCAAGTTTGGATCTCTTTGGGTGAACACATATTAGAGACTCTTATGGTCGGTGAACTCATCCACGTGTACCCAGTATAAATAATGGTGCCATATCTTTAAGGAAAATACCACAACCTTTAACTCAAGATCATGGGTGGGGTAATTGCGCTAATGCACCTTTAGTTTCATAGAAGCATAGGCAATGACTTTGCATTTTGCATCAATACACACCCCAAGCCAACTCTTGAATCATCATAATACACCACAAACCCTTCTAACCCTTCCAGTAGAGTAAAAATAGGAGCGAATGTAAGCTTACCTTTTGAAGTTTAGAAACTTCTTTCACATTCATTGGTCCATACAAATTTAGCCTACTTTTGTGTCATCTTTGTCATGGGAAAAACAATAAGAAACCTTCGACAAATATTTGATAGTACCCTGCCAAACCCAAGAAACTCCTAATATTCATTGGAATCAAGGGTCTAGGCAACCTCTGTATTTTTCCGAGCCACCTTAATCCCTTCACCCGATACTATATTCCCTAGAAAGGCAACTTCGTTCAACAAAAATTCACACTTGTCGAACATGGCAAACAATCTTTATTTTCTCAATGTTTGAAACACTGCCCTCAAATGCTTCATATGTTCTTCTCCACTCTCGGAATAAATCAAAATATCGTCAATAAAGACCACTATAAACATGTCGAGCTAGGGTTTAAAGACCCTATTCATAAGACCCATGAATCTTTCCGAAGCATTAGTTAGGTCGAAGGACATCACCACGAATTCAAAATGCCCATATCATTTTTGGAAGGCCATTTCGGGAAAGTCACACTCCTTACACTCAATTGATGATACCCGGACCAAAAGTCAATCTTTGGAAAGTGTCTATCCCCTTGTAGTTGATCAAATAGGTCATCTATCCTTGGCAAAATATACTTATTCTTCATAGTGACCTTATTGAGTTACCGATAGTTGATTCACATTCTAAGTGAGCCATCTTTCTTTCTTACGAACAACACTGGCGCAATCCAAGGTGAATTGTTAGGCCTTATATTCCTTCTCTAATAAATCTCTTAATTGGTCCTTAAATTCCTTACTCCGCTAGGGCCATACAATAAGGGGGAAGGAAAATGGGTTGTGTATCAAGGAGGAGGTCTATATTGAAGTTTATTTCCCTTTTTAGAGGGACATCAGAGAGTTCATCGAGAAAGACATCAAGAAACTCATTGACCACCGGAACTGACTCGATAGGAGAAACGTTAGACTCAACATCCCAGACTTAGATAGGATGGTAAATGCAAGCCTTAGAAATCAATTCTTGGGACTTAAGACAAAAGATGAACCTACCCTTAATCACTGACTAATGACCTACCACTCAAGGATGAGTTTATTAGGAAATAAAAACTTAACCTTTTGGGTTCTACTATCTATGGAAGCATGATATGCATGTAACTAGTCCATCCTAAGAATGATATCACAATCTACCATATCAAGTTCAACAAAATCACAAGGTAAGATTTCATGCAATATAGACATAGGAGAACTCCTATAAACTCTTTTAGCAACGATGGAATCACCAACGTGGGTAGACACTTCAAAGGGTTCACACAACAACTCAGGACAAACATGAAGTCTATTAGCAACAAAAGGAGTAATGAAAGAAAGAGTGGCACCCGGATCCAATAAAGCATATATATCAAGATTGGGCACCTCATCCACCCCTTGCCTCTCTTGAAGAGCATAAAAGCGATTATGACGTGGAGGACCTCCTTGTTAGGCACCTTGTACCCTTTGGTCACCATGCACACCTTGTACTTGAGGGTGATCATCCCTACCCATGTTTGGACACTCCATAATCATTTGGCCTATTTTGCCACATCTGAAGCAAGCACCGATCTTATATTGTGATTATTATGTAATATATTAATGATGACTCAAATGTTGAAAGATGATGAAATGATTGATTAATTATGACTATGATACAATACAAACATCTTGCCTATTTCTTTATATGTGAAGGTAATTATTGTACTATGATGACATGAATTGCTTGATGTTCTATCTGTGACAAAAAGCCAATGGGAAATGGCTCCAGCTATTTGATAATGAGACTAAGCTTATGATGATATTAAGAATTGATGCTCATTACTGTGAGCTAATAATGAATTATCCTTGTGATATTCGAATTTGCAAATTGATCTTACTATATCCGAGTATTGTGAGCAATTGATAATGAATTTGTTCATTACCAGTTATGGGTTAAATAATTGACTCTATGCTTGGAACAACTCAATCTTTATACCTTATATATTGTGATATTGGCCTGAATTGATATATTTTTTGCAATATGGACTCTTACATTCACTCCTTAGTACTTTATGTGAATACTATGTTTGTTGTGCATTCTTGACTGAATTTGACTAATCATTATAGGGACAGGCCACATGATTCATGGAATGCGACAGATTTATTATGGGGACAGGCCACATGCTTCGTGGTATGTGGCAATGATTTATTATAGAGAGGGGTCACCTAGTCCATGGCATATGACATTAATTATACTATGGACGGGCCTCACGCTCCAGGGCAGGTACATGGATAGATATGTCCCCCATGGGTTCGAACTGATGATATCAATAGATGTGTATTGTAGCATAGACATGCATCATGATTATCTAACATTGCATCGCATTGTTTAAAATTCATGACATCTATTTCACTTCATATCATTCACATTGGAAAGTTGTTATACGTACTATGTGGGATGTGTTTGATGCCTTGAATCTTGATTATTGTTGGGCTTGAACTATGGAAAAATGGTGATATATGATGATAACTTGAGCTTGGTACATTGTGAAGATTGGATAATTGAGATACTGTGTTATGAAACTGTAACTATGTACTATTGTATTACTTGACTCTTGGGATTGGCTGACCATTATGAGTTGTTAGTCTATAATGTGTATATATATATATACGTTGTTGTTGTGCTGGGACTTTTCTAAGTGCAGGTGTGTAGTTCGACATATGTGGATGGATGGATAGGAGTATATGTGTTCTTTATTGCTTTACTTTAGATTTAGTTTCCACTTGCTGATTATTGTGTTGTTTGGTGCTCACCCCTTGCTACATTTTTGTAGGTTATGAGCCTGGTCCCCCTTGTTAGATTCTTTTGGCGTCGGGATTGAGCTTCAAAATTTTCTTCAAAGGTAGCTGCTTGTCTCTTAGACAAACACTTGAGGATTCATTGCTTTGTTATATTCTATTTGTCACGTCCTAGACCTAGGGCCTAGGCGTGACACGATGAGTATGACACCTAAAGGCATCCCATCCGAGCCTCATGTTCATATCGTAAGCATACATAAGGTAAAAAAATATATCTAAGGGAATAAAGAAGTGCAATACATCATATTAGAAAGGTCATAGTGTCCCTTTGAGGAAATTACATCACTCCATTATGTCCAAAAACATGCCTTTATATCATAAGATCTTGGTGGGGTCTAGAACATAACTTACTAGCTCACCTCAAGGCATACATCGAAGAAAAGAAATAAGGTCTAAATAGAAAAGCATCATAAAAGGGATTGTTCCCGAAGCTTAGGAACTTACCAACAATCTTCAAACTCAACTCCCAAGCTAGCCACAAAATGAAATAATAGCCTCGTCGTCCATCACTACATGGTGAGATCATGAAAGAAAAGAAGTATGTATTAGTACGTGGAATGTACTAAGTATGTAGATATACCATGAATCACAGGACATTACAATATAATATCAATATGCTTAATCATAATCAATAGGATAAGGACACAATATGCATGAGCAATATAAGTTTAAAATCATGAGAATAGCATCATCAAAATCTTTTCATAAGTAACATACATATGTATGAATAAAACCATAACCATCATATAAGATCATGCAGACTATTCATGGAATCCTGATGTTACCTTTACACCAAGTTTTGCTAGGGTAGACTATACTTTACCCTACATGATCCTTCCCATTTTGGTAAGTTCTTTAACATGAATCTTATGGAAACCTTCCTATTTAGGCGTATGATTTACATGTGTGGATCCACTAACATATTACCATATAGGCACATAATCATCATCACCTATGATGACACATAGTTATGAGAAAGGCAGTCTTATTAAGGACTCCTTAGGTCGAGGCCCCACCCCCAATCTCATTTCGTGCTATGTTATATCCCACAGAATACATGTCATGCATATTATATATATATATATATATATATGGCTTTCAACATAATTCATACTTCATTAAAATAACACTTTAATAGCTTGTAGAATGGTCATCACAATCTTCCGTAAAAACATCTCATTTTTTAGAAATAGTCCATATACTTTAGCTTTCATAGAGTGTGGGTAGACTTTCCACCTTAACATCATCATCAACATAAATATTAGGGTCTTAATCATCCTCTTTATCATAGCATCATAGCATTATAATCATTGGCATAAAACATCATCGTCATTGTCGTTTAAAACATGGTTTTACATACTTGAGATTATAGTCATAGAAATCTATAACTTTATCATAAGAGACTATGACAAAGTGTGGGTCCATGAAAAATTGAGTCAAAATCATGCAATTGGATGGAATTCATAGAGAAAATATGGAATTAAAATCGACTTAGGTCACTAGTAAAGGAATCCACATCAATTCATTAAGCCATAATCATACATGCTTAAAATCACATAATTTTGCCTGAATATCATATAATTCATGTAATTCTTCATAATTCATGCATAAATAAGTATAATCATCATATAGGAATCCTAATCTACGCATTTGGAATCATGGAAAAAAAGCCCATAGGAAATTATCATGAAACGTTTGATAAAAAGGAGATTTTTGATTAGGGTTCATGGATGAAGCTAATCGATGAATGAAGCCCTATATACCTCAAGCGAGAACCTTAAGAATTGGAGTAGAAAACCTTGAAATCCTTAGCAAAGCTTGGAAACCTAGATCCAATGGAGTCTTTGTTGGTGCCTTTCCAACCCCGAACATGTAGGATGACCATTATTCCTTTCACAGGTCGTAGGTTACTCCGTAGGAACTCTCTATACTTAGAAACTTTTCCATTTTTTAAGGTCCCTTCAACCATACCATCCACGGGCCATGGTTCCATTGACAATCCATCCCGTTAATTGGAAATTAGGTTCTAGAATTACCTTAATTTTCCACTTCCACTGGACCAGCTCATAGGATCACATTAGTACTAAAATTCTTTCATATTCTTTTTCCAAACTCATGAACATGAGGGATGCTACAATATCTTCCCCTTGGGATCATTCGTCCTCGAATGAGATAGAAATACGCTGGAACAGAGTAGAAACATAGTCATCATCATAACCTATATGCAAAAATCTATTCATCACTTTCATAAAAATCGTCAAACTTATGCATCAAACATCATTCAAAAATAGTTTCATGATCATGGATGCATGCAACGTAACAAGAGACACATATCTATGAGAATTTTGGAGGAATAAATCATATTAAGTACCTTACCTTAGGCTTGAATAAAAGGAAAGAGGTAAGGATATCGGCTCATCATGTCTGCCTCAGTTTCCCAAGTAGCGCTCTTAACTTGTTGGTTTCTCCATAACACTTTAGCGGATGTAACCTCTTTATCTCTCAACTTCTTCACTTGCCGGTCCAAAATCTCGATCGGTGCTTCTTCATAAGTTAAATCCTCCTTAATAGACACATCTTTCAATGGAACAATAGAATTATGATCACCCAAGAATTTCCTTAGCATCGACACGTGAAACACTGGATGAACTATAGTTAATTTTGTAGGAAAATCTAGATCATAGGCTACTTTTCTATTTCTCTTCACTATCTCATAGGGTCCCACATATTTTGCAATCAATTTACCCTTTTTGCCAAAATGCATTACTTCTTTCATTGGTGAAACCTTCAAAATACCTAATCGCCTTAATCAAATTCTAGTTCTTTTCTCTTAACATTGGCGTATGAGTTTTGGCGGCTTTGGGAAGCCTTCAACCTTTTGCTTAGGACCTTCCCTTTCTCCATAACATCAAGTACCAAATTCAGTTCAATCTAGAACATATCTCTAACTTCAAACTATCCCACCGGTGATCTACACCGTCTACCATATAATGCTTCGAATGATGCCATTTTAATACTTGAGTGAAAACTATTGTTACAAGAAAATTCAATAAGGGATAAGTGATCATCCCAACTTCATTTTAAATTGAGTACACAAGCCCTCAATATATCATCCAATGTTTGAATCATCCTTTTGGCTTGTCCATCTGTTTGAGGATGAAATGCAGTACTTAGCTTCACTTTCGTGCCAAGGCTCTTTTGAAAAGATTTAAAAAAATGAGAAGTAAATTGCACACCACTATCCGATATAATGGACAATAATACCCTATGCAACCTTATCAATCCTTGAATGTATACCTTAGCATAATCTTCATCACAGGAAGTCTTTACCGGCAAAAAGTGTGGTATTTTCGTCATTCTATCCATAACCACCCATACTGAGTCAAATTGCTTTATAGTCTTTGGAAAACTCATGATGAAATCCATATTCACTTTCTCCCATTTCCAAGCCGGCATCTCAATATCTTGAGTCAAACCACCAGGCCTTTGGTTTTTCACTTTCACTTGGTGACAATTTGCACACCCCATCACACACTTTGCTATATCTTTCTTTATGCCATTTCACCAATACACATCTCTTAAATCTCTATACATTTTGGTGGATCCTGGATGAATAGAATACCTAGAATTGTGAGCTTCATCAAGTATCTTTTTCCTTAAACCATTCACATTGAGCACACACAATGCCATTGGTAACATAGCCCTCCATTCTCCCTTATGAGTAGACCTCCACCTTCTTATTCTGTACCAACTTCTTCAATTCAACCAAAGGAGGATCCATGTCTTATTTTGCTTTCACCTCCTCCATTAAAGATGATTGCTCTCCATCTTGTACCAATATACCACAATTGTTCAAGCTATTCAACCTCACATCCAAATGAGCCAAACGGTGCAATAATTTTAACAACTCTTTCTTTCCGCTCTCAACATGTGCGACGCTGCCCATAGAAACTCTATTCAAACCTGAAGCATGAATCGCAATATCCTCCAAGAGGGATGTCTGTACAAAATAATGTACTAATAAGTAAGGCAATAGAATATGTAAAATGAAAACTCAAGTGAAATCAAGTAGCAATATATGAATGCAGAAATGATAATAAAAGACCACCATTGTTATTCTTGTGGAACCATGCATATTACATTCTTTTCTTCACTCTTCAGTGCTTTATAATTTCTTTTGTAATACAGATGACCAGCTAATCAGTGGTAAAAGAGCATGACCCATGCTAGTCATTTTAAGCCTTAGGATGCTGTCTTCAAAACTATACAAATTAGGATTGACCCATACTAGGCTCTTGCCCCTGGGCTGCCACCCACGCTGTGAACATTGTTCAAGTTTTTCTTTAATATTTTGAGATTGTTACTTTGGTGGTCATAATAATTTTTGAATCTTATGAACTATGTATCCGTAATGTAAGACATGGTAATGTCCCTTAAGGCAATTATAATATAAGAATCACATGTAATATTCATTTATTTCTTAGGAATTCAAATGACACAATTGGCTTCACGAATGAAGGTAGACTTATCATACTAGTTCTTGGAGGAGTAAGCTACAGATTTACTAATAAACAACACTTCCACTATTGGAATAATGCTTGGAAATGTCACTGGATGATACTGAAACGAGTGTTAAATTTCATTCCAAAGAATATGGAATTGGATAGCCTTAAATACCTTATTTCTAGACCGATACCACTACCATGATTTAGCCTCCCTCTATGGCGTTATTTCTATAATCTAATTTATGATAAAACTAATGTTAGTCGATAATTACATCATGGGCCTCGTAAAATAGTAGCTAAATACTTGATGGATAGTAGGTCCACACAACCCTTACACTAATGGAAAACTACCATACTCTCCTCTCATACATCAATTTAAATTCATAAACAATTTGCCAACATCACTCTAAGCTGCCCTCATCAACATTTCACATAAAACAACTATTAAACAACTCTAAAGTGATTTAGCGTAATAAGAAAATATTATCAGGACTTTTGATTACCTTCCCTTGAGTTCTTGACAATGATATGCATACCATTCTCCACCCAACCTACACATACAAAGATGGACGAATTGGAGCTGTAATTTTGAAAATTTGTTCTCTTAACTTGTACTCCTTTAAAAGCTTAAACTTCTTTTCTCAATTAAATCAAATAAAAATATAAAACTCTCTTGGTAACATAGAGGAGTTGGGAAGTTAACTTGGGGAAAGGTCTGCCCTATATTTTAAACATGAGCATCATAAAATTGTAATATTTTATGAAAGAACCACGCTAGACCCATAAGATTTCTAGTTAACTTGGCTGGAAATGAGGAGTGTTTCTTTAAGAACCCTAGGAGTATTTTGAGGTGGCCGTTATGAGCTTTGAAATAAAGGGAGACTGCTAGGGTTAAAGATGATTTTCTATGTAATAATGAAGATAAAAAAAGAAATAAATATGACCCTATAAGATGGAAATTCCACCTTCTCTATGCTGGTCATTGTTGGCCACAAACGTCAATTATTTCATAAGATGCTCAAATGTCAAACTAGGTGATGCCCCTACTTCCTCTTATAAAATATATTTATCTTGGATAGGTAATCCATTTATACCTCTCATTAAGTTGGTCAAGAGGTTCAAGTAGGTGATGCACCTACTTTTCACCTACTAGCTCAATTTAATCAAACAAGAAGCTAATTAATTTTACTTCATTTTCCGAATCCTTGTTCCCTCGTATTGTATCTTAATACTTTACTTTAAACTTTCAGCTCAAGTAGAACCTTATTATCTCAACTTTAAATTCTTTCATCAAGTTTAACTTTGACATATATCTGCTGAAATTGTGGGGCATCAAAACCTTCTGTTCTAATTCAAATTATAACCACTTATACGAGAAACTTAATGTTAAGGCTATGTCAAGTGCTGTATAAATAGGACTAGCATGTGGAAAATATAGGGTGTTACATCCTCCTCCCTATAGGAACATTCGTCCTCGAATAATAGTACAGTTAGCCAATGCAACCAAGTTCAAGCCTAAGTTACATATCACATAATACATATAGACTCATACATACTTGTCAATGCCTCAACTACGACTTTTCCTTCTTTCTAAGTGGACTAAAAGAGATGGGAGTATTTGGATTTCTTTGCTTCTTTCGCTTCCTAGTTAACGTGTTCTACTTGTTTGTTCCTCCATAGTACATTTACAGAAGCTACTTCTTTATTTCTTAACTACTTAACTTGTTGATCTAGAATAGGAATGGGTACTTCATCATAAGTGAGATCTTTTGTAACCTGTACATCTTTAATTGGAGCGATACAAGATGGATCACCTATGCACTTTTGAAGCATTAAAATGTGAAACACTGGATGAGGCATGGAAAGCTCCTGAGGTAGCTCTAATTAATATGAAACTTGGCCAACTCTTACAAAAATATTATATGGTCCTATATAGCATGGTCAACTTTCCCTTTTTACAAAATCTCGTAAGCCTTTTCATTGGAGACACCTTCAAGAACACCTAATCTCCTATGAAAAATTGTAGTCCTCTTCTTCTAACATCTGCATATGATTTTTGTCGACTTAGAGCTATTGCTACCAATTGTTGTATCATCTTAACTTTCTCTATAGCTTGATGAAGAAGATCTGTCCCAAATAAGTAGTTTCACCTACTTCAAACCAGCCAATTGGTGTCTTACACTTTCTCTCATACACTATTTTGTAAGGTGCCATTTTGATATTGGAGTGGTAGCTATTGTTGTAACTGAATTCAATTAGTGGAAAATAATCAGCCTAGCTATATTTGTATTCTAATGTGCAAGCTCAGCGCATATACACAAGTGTTTGGATTATGCATTTTGCATGACCATCTGTTTGAGGGTGTGCAAGGCTGTATGTAAATTCACTTGCGCCCTAAACTTCTTTGAAACGTCTTCAAAAAATTTACAGTGAATTGAGTTCCCCTACTTGACGTAACAAAGGTTGGCACTCCGTGAAGCTGAATTATTTCTGTAATGTACAATCTTGCATGCTTTTCAACTGTATAAGTAGTTTTGACCGGCAAGAAGTGCACTGGTTTGGTGAGTCTATCAACAACTACCTATATGGAGTCAAACTTCTGAAATAAGCAAGGTAACCCAGAAACAAAAACCATCTTGATCATGTCCCACTTCCAAATTGGAGGTCCTATATACTGCATATAACCTCCCGGATCTTGGTGCTCTACTTTAACTTGTTAACAATTTGGATTGAGCCAGGAATTCTACAATATCCTTCTTCATTCCCCCTCCTTCCACCAATACACTTCTTTCAAGTACTGATACATATTGGTTGAGCCCAGATGGACCAAATATCTTGAATGATATGCTTCCTTCATAATTCTTCTTTTTAGCCCATCTACATCAAGTACACATAATCTATTTTGACATCAAAGTATTCCCTTTTGCATTAGCTCAAATACCATTTTCATTTCATGTTGTACATTTTCCTTAAGACATAATAGAATAGGATCTAGGTATTATTTCTCTTTCACTTCTGCTGTCAACGAGGATTCTGCTGCATTTTGTGCAATAACTACTTCATCTGGAGATTTAAGAAGGCGAACCCCTAGGCTAGCTAATTTACATAGATCTTTACTTACCCCTTGTATTATTGTGGACCACCCAAAAGTACTTGCCATTTTCTTGAGGCTTAAAGCATTCCCGACCACATTTGCTCTTCCAGGGTGATACAAAATATCGATGTCATAATCTTTTAATAACTCAAGCCATTTTTGTTGCCTTAGATTCAGATCCTTTTGCTTAAAGATATATCGTAGACTCTTGTGATCAATATATATGTCAACACGAAGTCCATACAAATAGTGGCGCCATATCTTCAAAGCAAATAAAACTTCTTACAGATCTAAATCACAGGTTGGATAGTTTTTCTCATGTGGACACAATTGCCTTGAGGCATAAGTTAATACTTTACTATGCGGCATCAAAAAACATCCTAAGCCCACTCCCGAAGTATCACAATACACTGTATAACCTTCTATTCCCTCAGGAAGTACCAATACAAGTATTGTCGTCAATTTATTTTTCAGCTCTTGGAAGCTTCATTCACATGCATCGCTCCATTGGAACATAGCTGCCTTATGCATTAGCTTTGTTAAAGGTGCAGAAATAGAATAAAATCATTGAACAAACCTTCTATAGTAACTTTCCAGCCCAAGGAAATTATGAACCTCTATATGTGTGGTATGTCTTGGCTAGTTCTTCACAGCTTCTATGTTTTAGGTATCAACCCTTATTCCTTCATCAGATTCAATGGGGCCCAAGAATGCCACAAATCTCCCCAAAACTCACACTTAGAAATGCATATAACTTACAATCACGAAAAATTTATAACAGTTGCCGTAAGTAATTAGCATGATCCTTCTCTAATCTTTAATATACAAGAATGTCATCTATAAATACTATCACGAACACATCCAATAAAGGCTTGAATAATCTATTTATCAAATCCATAAAAATGGCTGGTACATTTATTAGCCCAAATGACATGACTAAGAACTCAAAATGACCTTACCGTGTTCGAAAAGCTATCTTGGGTATATCCAGATTTCTGACTCTCACTTGGTGATAACCTGACGTCAAGTCAACTTTTTAAAAACACTTAACACCCTATAATTGATAAAATAAATCATCAATTCTATAGAGGGGATATTTATTCTTTATTGTCACCTTATTTAACTATTGGTAGTGAATACACATCCTTAATTTGCCATCTTTCATGCGTAGAAATAAAACTAGTGCTCCCCAAGGGGGCATACTAGGCCTTATAAATCACTTTTCTAGCAAAATAATTTAATTGGTCCTTTAACTCCTGTAATTCTAACAGGGTGATTCTATATGGGGGAGCGGATATAGGCTACGTCTCTGGGAGCACAAGATCAAACTCAACTTCTTGTTCGGGAGGCAAACTTGGGAGATCTTCAAGAAATACATCAGAAAATTTATTTACTATCGAAGCAGACTGAAAGTTAGGGGATCTGCATCTATATTTGTCATCCTCACTAAATGGCATATGTAACCCTTAGACACCATCTTCGTTGCCTTAAATAGGAAATAAACCTACCTCTTGGCGCCCCAATACTATCTTTCTATTCAAAGATTGCCTCATTTGGAAAATAGAACTGTACCATCTTAGTTTAGCAATCCACCATGACATAACAAGGAGAAAACTAATCCATACCCATTATAACATTAAAATCTACCATTTCTAGCTCGACAAGGTTAGATATTGTGTCATGGTCACAAATAGTTACTATGCATTTATGATAGACGCTTCTAGCCATAATAGACTCACCAATTGGCATAGACACTTCAAATGGTTTAATGAATAATTCGGGTACTCTTTGGAACTTCTAAACAATTAATTGGAGTAACATATGATAGGGTAGATCTATGATAAATTAATCCATATACAATATCTGAAAAGATAATATACCTATAACCACATCCGGGGAAGCCTCTAAATTTTGCTGCTCTCCTAGATCATACATGCAATTTTAAGCTCTACTAGAATTAGCTGCCCTTCTAACACCCCAACAATGACCTACAGACAATTGTGGACCCTAATGAAGGAACTATTGATAATGATGCAGCAATTGATCAAGCAGGTTGGCTAATACCACCCGTATCCATTTGTGGGAAATTTCTCATCATATGACCCGATGTACCAGGTAAAAAACAAACATCTATCCTAACTTGGCATGCACCTAGATGAGTCCTCTTGCATTGCTTACAAGGCTGTCGATGAGGTCTTGATTGGTTCATACTCCCTTGATGTTAGTGCTCTGTTGTTCTTGAACCTTAGATTCACCTTGTTGCCCAAACTGATTTCTCCTAGATCCTTGATATTGAGGTAGAGCACTAGCTATAAAGGAAGAATATGATGTACTGAGTAGTATAATTGAAAATCAAGGCCTAAACTCACCTTGGGATAGTGTAAACTACCCCATCGATCTATCCCTCTTGGAGTGTGCTCTTTTCGACTCTTGTATCCTTCTTCTTTGCCTTTGATCCTCCAACAATTATGGAAAAGCTTGCATCCTTGCTATATCCATGTATTTATTCATGGAAGCAATGACACAAATCTCTAACCAGGTAGGAATCTTATCTTTCCACATATCGATGAACTCAATCCTCCATAGTAGCAACCACATTAGGAGCATATCTGGCCAAGGAATTAAATTGGAGACTGTACTGTCTCATGCTCATACCGCCTTGGTAGAGATTTTTAAGACTTAATCTGCACGGGCCTCTTGAATCTCCAATAACAGATAGCAGTCAAGAAATGTCTTTTTGAACTCTTTCCAAATAGTTGGAGGTATATTAACACCCTTGGCTTGTTTCCCCCCTTCATACCGTAATATAGCCATACCCTTTAATCTATATGTTGCAAGCTCAAACAATTTCTATACCGATTACATGCTTAACATCCAAGGCCCATTGGATTTGATCAACAAAATCTTGTGGATCTTCATTAGGATCTGACCAGGTGAATTAAGGAGGATCTTGATTAAGGAAGCTACATATCCGTGTGATAGCTGCCTTATCTGCATCAGTAGTACCTATAATTGGACCTTCTTGCCTTTGACCTTAACTAATAACTGTACGAGTTAATAATTCGACCACATTTCTTAAATCTTTCTCAATAACATTAATGGGAGTCTTTTTAGGTGCAGTTGCCTTCCTTAGCTCTTCTGGAGGTGGAGGAGTTGGGGAACTTTATGATAAAGACTCATCTGAAATCTCACTTTGATTAGGTCTAGCTCGTAATCGGCTGGTCCCTTCTCCAAAGTATATTTGATTGCCTATACTTATTCTCCTTGTGACAAACATCTTCTACTATTATAAAACAAACAATTTAGGGGTTGGATATAATCCACTGATGATAATGGCTCTATGGCTCGATTTAAGAGATAAAATAAAAGAGGCAACTCCTTAATATCCAGTAGCCTCATCTTTATAGATATGGTGCACAACACAACCATAAGAAAGATTCTACATAGGCACGACTTTGTAGACTCCCAAAGAGGACCTGCTCTCTGATATCACTTTTGTCATGCCTCCAAATCTATAAAGATAGACATGCCCTCGATGCCCCCGAGGTCGAGAGAACCAACATATGACCTATGTTTACTATGTATATGACTATGACAACTATAAAGTAGTGACAAGTTCAACTTGGCAATAGAGATAAAAGAGCAAAATATGTAGTACCAAATATTACATACCAAACTTGGCCGTTGAGGCCAAAACTATATATTTAAAGAAAAGATGCAACTGAACTTATATACAATAAGTCTACAAAGCCTCTATAAGATAGAAAACCTTAATATAGGCCAAGGCAGGCCCTACCTTACTTTGAACTATCATACAATACCAAAATGCATATACTACAAACTCCGTAAAGCCCCAGATCAACTTAGATCTCACCAAAAGTAGCTGAGTGTTAGGTGCGCCTACACTAGAGGTCTACTAGTTGGAGGACATGTACCTGAATAATAAATTACAGCAATCCCCAAGAGGGATATCAGTACGAAATAATGTAATAAATATGTAATGCAATATCATATATAAAATGAAAACTAAAGTGAAATCAAGTAGCAATACATAAATGGACAAATCGTAATACAAGTTCACCTGCGTTATACTTGTGGAGCCATGTACGTGATAATATTTTCTTTACTCTTCAGTTCTTTATAATTTCCTTTAGGCATGTGATACAAATGACAAGCCGATCAGTGGTAAAAGAAGATGAGCTATGCTATATATTTTAACCCCTAGATGTTGTCCTTACAACTGTAGAAATTGGGATCGAGCCATGCTAGGCTCTCTCCCCTGGTCTTCTACCCTGATGAACCAAGTGACATTGACCCATGCTAGGATCTTTCCCATGGGCTGCTACCCACATTGTGAACACTATTCAAGATTTTCTCTAATACTTTGAGATTGTTACTTTGGTGATCATGACAATTTTTGGATTTTCGGAACTAAGTACCCTAATGCAAGATATGGCAATGGTCCCTTAAGGCTGTATATAATAATATAAGAATCACATGTAATATTAATTTACTACTTAGGAGTTTGAATGACCTAATTGGCCTTATGAATGAAAGTAGACCCATCATACTAGTGCTTGGAAGAGTAAGCTACATATTTACTAATAAACAACACTGCCACAATTGGAATAACACTTGGGAAGCTCACTGGATGATAATGACATGAGTGTTAAATTTCTTGCCAAAGAATATAGAATATGATAGCCTCACATACCTTATTTATGGATTAACACCACTACCACATTTCAGCCTGCATTTATGGCATTATTTCTACAGTAAATTTCACGATTAAACTACTGTCAGTCGATAATTAGATCATGGGACTCATAAAATAGTAGATAAATACTTGAGGGACAGTAGGTCCACACAACCATTGCACTAATGGGAAATTGCCACACTCTCCTCTTATACATCAATGTAACTTCGTACACCCTTTGCCAACATCACCCCAAGCTGCCTCCATTAACATTTCACATAAAACAACTATTAAACAACCCCAAAGTCATTTAGCACAATCAAAAAATATCATCACGACTTTTGATCACCTTCGCTTGAGTTCTTGACTATGATATGCACACCATTCTCCACCAAACCTATACATAGAGACGGATGAATTCCGGGTATAATTCAAAAACTTTTCTCTCTTAACTTGTACTTCTTCAAGAGCTTGAGTTTCTTTTCTCAGTTAAACCAAATAAGAAGAGAAAACTCTCTTTGTTACAAAGAGAAGTTGGGCAGTCAACTTTGGGAAGGGTCTTCCCTATATTTTAAACATGAGCATCATGAAATTGTAATATTTTATGGAAGAACCAAGGTACACCCATAAGATTTCTACTTACCTTTGCTGGAAATGAGGAGTGTTTCTCCAAGAACCCCAAGAGTATTTGGAGGTGGCTGTTATAAACTTTGAGAGAAAGGGAGAGTGTTGGGATGAAAGCTGATTTTCTATGTAATAATGAAGAGAAAAAATGAAATAAATATGACCCTATAATAGGGAAATTCCACCGTCTCTATTCTGGTCATTGTTGGCCACAAATTGCTAAGTATGTGATGCACCTACTTAGCCATTTTCTAAGCTGCTCAAATGTCAAACTAGGTGATGCACCTACTTCCCCCTATTAAATCTATTTAGGTTAGATATGTAATCCAACTACAACTCTCATTAAGTTGGTCAAGAAGTCCAAGTAGGTGATGAAACTACTAGCTTGATTTAGTCAAGCAAGCAATCATATTTATTTTTCCAATCCTTTATCCCCCATATTGTATTTTAATACTGTCACAACAGGGTAACCCAAACAAGCCTTTTAGTATATCATTTCCACATCCTTGGTTGCGGAAGCATAAGTAAGCATCAAAAACATAATTTCTATGGGAAATGGGGCTTTTGACTCATACTATAGGGATAAATAAGGGAATGAGATTTGCATGAATCACATAGTAAGCAATAACTAAGAGGAGAGTAAGTATGACTCAAGCTATGGGGAAGTATGGACTTAAGACTTTTATTAGCTTCAATCAACATCAACATTAACAAATAAAAATACATAGGGAATAGGGACTAAGAGGTAAGCCTCCGTAAAAGCTCATCATCTCAATATAGGTACATAGCATAAACATCCAACAACATCTCTAGACATGAGTAGGACGGGGGCTAAGATATGTCCTGGGTTCACCCTCAAATTAGAAAGTAAAGTGGAATAAAGTCTTAACATAAGAAAGATAGAAACTGGATATTGTCCCTGAATTAGAGGACTCATCACAATAACAATCTTTACTAATCCAAGATAGCCATGTAGAGGATATCGAGGAGCATTAGTCCCTACATGGTTAAATCATGTAGACAAAAAGTATGCATTTGTACTTTGAATGTACTAGTATATGGGCATGTAATGCACATAACATAGGTCACAAAATTAGTTAGCAATATGATTATTTAGAAATAACACTTGAACTATGAAACATAAGATAAGTAGGGACAAATTATCATGCATAAGTCAAATAGCCATATCTTTTAGGAAAATCTTGATTTTACATCAAAGAAAGAACCATCTAGTATAAGTGAAACTCTAGTAATCATAATGATTGCCACCATACATACTTGGAAAGAAAGTTATATACCTTTATGATAAATTGGATTTCTAATAACAAGGGACCATATACCATTTCTAATAACAAGGGACCATTATATACGTGAAGAAAAACATTTAAACCTTAGAGACGATGAGTTATAAAACTTTGAGACACCCTTGTACATAACATAAATGAACCATCATAATCATCATAAAAGGGAAAATTGGGACCATACAGAGAACTTGAACATGTGTGAGAGAACTATAGGTCAAATGTGCGATATACCATAAGCCATTGGGAAGTTCATAAGACATAGTGAGAGAGACATAATTGAAAAAACCATGGGATCTAATCCATGAATTTCTGATGTTTCCCCTACTCTAAAAGAAAAGGGGGAAGTCACTTTGCCAGGGTGAATCTCCTGATGCCTAAGTGGATCCACTAAGCCTTGTGTGAATTGGGTAGTCGCCCCTAGTTCTTGGACTCAGGTACTCACCTCAAGACCTTATCTTTATGGAACTCGCCTCTTAGGGATTTGGATAACCACTTCTAATCCCTTTACCAATGGTGGTACGTAGATTTGACACTTGGGTATTCGCCTCTAGTCCACTTGGTGCTAGGTAGTGCCCTCACAAGAGTAGAAAATTATAAGTCATAGAATCATATTATCAAAATCATTCCATGTCATGCGGGAAGGGAAATTTATCCAATCCCCAACCCAACGATGTCATAAAGTCAAAGTCATAGGATAGTTTCTTAATCATTGCTTAGATAAGAGATTCTCCACCATCAAACATTCATTCTTTAACTTGATGGGATACCCTCTACCATCAATATTCATTCTTTGGGAACTTTTCATAAGTCAATAATAAACATAGAATATCTAATAAGCCTCCATTCCTCATTAAAACATCATTTAATAACCTTTCATAAACTTTATAAGGAATCTTTAACATTCAGATTAATCATGTTCTTGCAAGCATGTAGTAAAACCTTTTCATCATACATGAGACATTCCATCATATCCTTAATTCAAAAAATTGGTTATTTTATGCATATAGACTTACAATCATGAAATTCAAGAGCATAGGATATGAATGAAGTAAAACATGATCATTTGGAACCATTCAAAATAACCCATCATTGTAATAGTCAAACCCTTAATTTGGGTATTATCAAATCCATTGTAAAATCCACAACCTTCCATAAACTTTGATAGCATATGATTGAACTCTCATTATTAAGAAATCATACTTCAAGTCATGTAGTGAAAGTCATCAATTTAAATGAAACTTAAACAACCCATCACAATCTTACATATTATTTTTCAAATATAGACGTAAAAACGTGAAAATCATCTCATAAAATCATCAACATCATGGTATCTCATGGCATCATAACATCCATAACTTTGGTTATCATAAAATATCTTCATAATAGCAAACCCTTGAAAGGAAATCATGTAATTCAACTCATTAGATGATAAATCTCAACATATCTCATGCATAATAGGAGTAATAAGAAATCAACCATTAATCTTAGAGAAATTTATAGAAAAGGTTTTGGGGCTCCATGGGTGGAAGGATCCATGGGTAAAAGACCCATATACCATAATCTTGATATTTCTTAAAGGGAACTTGAGGAAGGCTTATGGGCTTCAATTGAATTCTTCAAATCCAAAGAAAGTTCTTGAAAATCTTGATATTGAATGGAGGATTTGGTGAGGACTTTTGAGAGAGAATTAGGGCTAAAAAGGCTTACAAGAGTGTATAAGAGTAGAATGAGTCGAAGTGACAATAGAGATTAAGTGTAAGAAGAAAGAATAAGTATGAGAATCCCCCTGGTTTAGATCAATCCTGCTGTAGTGATGGTGGAGCTGTAGAAGTGGTTATTGGGGCATCAATGCCCTAATCTACCAGTGTACACTCAAGATCAATCAAAGGCCGCACAAGCTCAGGCTCATGAAACTAGATGTGCCTATCATAAACTTGTCTGAAAGAGATTTTACTTTCACAGTATCCACAATTTGGCTCTCCATCCAAGCTAGGTCCTCATGGTCCTCTTGGCTAGGCCCGTTCCCACTATTTCTTCATCAGTCTTTGAGGTGCTTACCTCCTGGGTTTTTTCACCGTCATCACCTAGAATGTTCATGTTTAACTCATCATCGAGGACAAGAGACATGTCCACATTGAGTAGATCTCCTAAGCTGTCAAAGAAAATGCTCAAGTCCGTGGACTGGAGGGCTATCACCTCATTTTTCAACAAATCAAAATTGGCTTTAAAGCTAATTTTCTTGCACTTCCACCACCTGCCTTCTCTATAGCCTCCACTCTATCTTTCAAGTTGGCCAACTCTTACCTATGGTTATCAATCATTAACTCGAGTCTATCCATCCTTTGTTTGTATGCCTTCATTAACTCCTGTTGCTTTACCTCAGCCTCAATATATGGCCTCAGAGCTTTGGCTGTAGGTGACTCAACTAGCTTAGGCATAGATAACTCAACTGCAGTGGCACAATGATCAGCTGCTTTGGCCAGTCAACCAAAAGCAAGAATAGTGGCCTTAGTGAGTGGGGATTGGTCATCTGTGGCATGTGCCTCTGTTTATGCCTCAAGGAAGGGAATAGGGGTAGAATATGAGTGTAAAGTAGGGGAACGAGAGGTTATACTTGCCTTGGAGCCCAACTCTATAACGCTATACGCAAGGGCCTCAATATCAACCACCAGTATTTTGTCAATCATTTTTTTCCTTGCCCCGTCTTTTCTTCTCTTTGGAATACAACTTTAATTTATTGGATGTCAATAGATACCGATGGAGTTACCTCCACATCAATCTGTTTGTTCCTAGGACTCCGACTCGCTTACAAAAGAAAGTAATTAGGTTGGGAAATAGCAATGTGGTCTGAACTTGTTTCTCCCTTGTGAGAATTTCTAGGGTGATGATTGCACCAAGGTTTAGTTGCCGATGAGCCATAATATTTCCAACTAGTGCCGCCTTGGCATGCCGAAGTATTGATTCATTTTAAGCCAACATCAAGTTGTTTCTAATAAACCCAAAAACCAAAATCTCATAGTTGTTCATTTCTTTATTTTCAATAATGGCTCCCTCCTCTAACCACGAGGGAGCAAGAATCCCAATCAAAGGAGCCAACCAAGCTTTTATATCTTCAAATATTTGGATCTTCATGATCTCCTCCATGTATTCTTATCTCTATACGTGCATCCCAAAACATCATTGATTTCTATCTGACTGCATCGAACTTGCACACCTCTAACCTCCACAACATCAAGAGATTTGAGCACGGTCTTTATCCTAGTTTTGTTCTTTAGGATGGCTATGTCATAGGCCTCATAGAATTCACAGACCAAGGTGAGCACATATGGGTCTCAAGGTTTGTTTGAATATTTGAAAGTTGTTGGAACTTAAGAGTTTCCCAAACTTCTGGGCATCTTTCAATCATACCATAAGTTGATAACTGCTTCTCTTCCAGGAATATTCTCTTTTCCTCTGTGCCGAGTCTATTTAAGTGTCGCGACGCTGTTATTACTGGATCCTTTGAGATGTTTGAAGAAGAGGATCACGAATGGCTTTAGACTTGGCCTTACTTCTATGCCTTTTTGGACTTGGATCTGAAGTAGGCCTTTTAGAAGTCTTGGATCCCTGTTCCTCATCTTCCGAACTAGTCCAAGTTACATTGAGGGGTCCATCCTCATCACTGTTGGCCTCTTGGTGCCCAACTATGTTTGTTTTACCTTTCCCTTGAACCTCCCTAGGAGGTCTCTAACATCTTCATTCTTCTCTTTTAGGAGCTATAACAACTCCCTTTGCTTCTCTAAATCCGCTCGAGTGATAAGCTTATTAGGATTGCCCATTTCTACATAATAAGCTCCAAAAATTGTGTGAGTAGCAGTTGTAAAACAATAAGGTGAAAAATTTAAGCATAAGGGAATCATTCATGGTGGACAAGACTATTTGACCGCAGAACGTACTCTGCAATACGCCGAATCATTCATGGTGGACAGGACTATTTGACTGCAGAACGTACTCTGTGATACGTCGAATTGATTCGATAGTCAAATAGATCGTTGCCTATTTACATAATATTTAGACTCTAGGCTACTACTAAATTTGGTAATGCTCATGCACACTTTGAAATACATTAATTTACTTCAGTGAGTCATGCATGTTTGGTGGTACCGAACAACACCGCCTAACACATTTGGTGCTTTGCCGAGTGTGTTAGGGACCACCTTTTTTTTAATATGCATACCTTCCTTTCAGCCTTGAAGGGTGATAAAATTGATCATTGCATATTATTTTCGGTGATTTGCTGTGTTGCCACTGAGTTCGCGGAATTCGACAGTACCTCATGACTTATCAGGTGACTCAGAAGGTGGTCAATCTGATATTCGCCTTTTTGACTCATCGGTACGCCGATTGGTTCCATTGGCCGCTCTCTGAACTTTCTGCTCCAATTTCCCTTTTTAGCCCTATACAAAACAACACTCATTATTTGAAACTAAAGTTAGTAACTAGTCACCTTGGGTTGCCTCCCAAGCAGCGCCTTAGTTAACGTCATGGCATGACGTAGTTTGTATTCTTCATCAAGTCACCTGCGATGGGTTTATCACTGAAAACACTTCGGGATTATCTCCCGGCTTCAGAGTTTTGCATATGTTGAATACAACTTCCTCATCATTTACTTTGAACTTAAGGTCTCCACTCTTTACATCTACAACATCTCTTCTAGTGGATAAGAATGGTCTACCCAAGATAATTGACATGTCGGTATCCACCACGCAATCTAAGATCACAAAATCAGCAGGAAGAATGAATTTGTCCGACCTTCACCAACACATCATGTAAAATTCCAGCCTGTAATTTGATAAACCGATCAGCCATAAGTAGCTGCATTTTTGTCGGTGAAGGCGTTTCCAACCCCAACTCTTCAAATATTGCTAGAGACATGAGGTTTATACTTGCTCTCAAGTCACATAGTGCCTTACTAAACATTGAAGCTCCAATGGTTCATGGAATAGTGAATGCACCTGGGTCTTCTTTCTTCACTACCAACTTTTGTGTTAAGATTGCACTACAATTATGAGACACCTCGATTGTCTTTTACTCAAGAATTTGTTCCTTTGTGACCAACTCCTTCATGAATCTAACATAACTTGACATCTTCATCAATGCTTCCACAAGTGGAATATTTATCAACAATAAGTTGAACATAGAGAGGAGTGTTTTAAACTTTCATCCTCCTCTTTGGTCTTCAATCTCTTAGGGAAAGGTAGATCAATCTTGACTTGAGGTGTTTTCAACCTCATAGCTAGAATTGAATTATTGGGGAATGCTTTCTTGGCATTCACAACATCATCCCCAATCTTCTGTTGTTTGCTACTCTAAGGATTGCCAAGAGCATCTCCACCTTCATCATTAGCTATACACTTATCAACTACAACAGTGACTACACCCTCATTTTCTCCCATTTCATTCAAGCCTTATTCAACAACAAGTGATGGCTTTGTGCCTTCTACCGCTTTCCCACTATAAGTAGTAATGGCTAATCATTGTTGATTATTTCCCTTGGGATTGACCACCGTGTCTCTAGGAAAACCTCCTTTTAGACAATAATTTAGATGAGCTGAAATTTTTGCAAGTTGAGTTTCCAAGTGCTTAATAGACGCTGAATGCGACATCACTGTTTCACTCAACTATGAAAAGTCAGACTTCATCTCTTTAAAGACTTTATCAGAGGCTTCCACCTTGCTCAAGATTTGGGTGAGTATATCTTTAGTCCGAATATTCTCTTGATTTACCACAGGGTCAGTAGCTTTCAACCTATCATGAGGTGGAACATACCTATCTCCTATCCCATCACGGTTTACCCAACCCCCAACTTGAAGTTGGTTTGGCCACACATGATCTTCCCATCCGGTGTTGTTGTTCTAACCTTGATTCCCGAGTAGCCTTGGAAAAGCCAGTCGAGAATCCACCATTTGGTTTCCCATATGATGTACGTCCTCATTGCAACCACATTTAAATAGTGGACCATCAAACATCACAATACTAGAAGCTCCCACAACATTCACAGTTTTATGTTTTCCTCCCATTACATGCTTAGTCAAGAGTTCAACTTGAGTTGATATCTTAGCCATGTTCTCATCCCTCTCTTGATCCTTAGTGAGCTGCTCCTTGGATGGACCCCTGTGCCCTGAAGGTACCATGTAATCTCTTGTGTACCATGCTCGATTAATGTTTTTCATGCCATCTAAGAGGTCACAAGCTTCAGAGAATGTTTGTGTCGTCACTCTTCCTCACACCAACTGATCAGCTACTCCGTTGTTAATCGCATCAAGGCTCACATAGAAGTATTTTAATAGTATATGGCCCGGAATGTCACACCCCAAACAAAGGGAAAGCGCGACTGAGACTCGATACCACTATTGGCCCGGTAAGCCACTAAACATGCTAGTGAACTAGACTAGGGACCAGGAGAAAATCAGGCAGCATAATATTTGAAAAACTAAGCCGGGACTGTTTAGATTATGACCAGGTCAACAAAAAATCATGTACATCAAGATAAGTAAAAAAAATGATAAAGTACTAGCTAGCCGACAAGGCTGCAACAATAGAGGTACAGACACACACTATATATACATGCCAATCTTATGATTGGAGACTGAAAGGCAAAAAAGAATCAACCCACAATACTATGTCCACAATAGCCTATAATAGAAACACTAATACTACCAGGACATGGCCCCGACTATACCCAAATGTACAACATAAAGTAAGCATCCTGCAGAGCTTTGGGAAGAAGTGGAGCTTACCAACTCACAGCTGAAATAGGCTCCTAATGGAGGGGTCGATCAGTGTCCCTACCCGATCCTTCACACATGAGATAAAATGCAGCATCCCTAGGCAATGAGACATCAGTGTAAATAAACGTGTACTGACATGTAAGGCCGAATGTAAAACCATAGATAAAAGTAGTAAAAAGGGTAATAGAAATACCACATGTAACAAACACTCAGTTAACCTTAATGGCCAACAATCAATATCCTAGTGTCAAATATGCATGGTATGCTCGAGTATCACATGTCGTGGATATATATACATAGATGCAAATGCATGACATACCAACCAAATGCTTGCAATGGTGGTCCTTTTCAATAGCTGACCGGCATCATATTTTCTAACGTGTGCCCATCGGTACCATATACATGTATATATATGTGTATATATATATATATATATATATATATACATATATCATTTGGGAAAATAGGCCCCATACCTCCAATTATAGCTCAAAATTCATGCATAACATGAAATGTATGATATGAATATTGAATGCACATAATAGGCCATAACATAAATTTAGCCAATCTTGGCTCATTGGTGCACTTATTTTCATAGAATCATAATCATTGTCTTAGCATATACACCCAATTTGTGGAATCTTACATGTCTTTTGAATAATTTTGGCAATTTAATTCAACATTTAGAATGAAACCTTATAAAGCCGCTTTACATAATGCTTATACTTGGTCCCATGTAAGTTAGTAAACAAAAGTATTTAAACAGAATTAAGTGCATTAGTAGTTTAAATAGGAGCATTGCGCTAGAGATTATTGGAAATCAACGCATAACTTGTTAAGTGCTTTAATTATATTTATTTTTGTATGGAAGAAGGACTGATTATGAATACTACATTTCCTTCATAATCCACATTTATTTTAATGACACTACACCAAGAAGAGAAACACCTTAAACATATGGATAGGTAGCCAAGAAAACCGACAAAATGATATATAGATATTGAATGTTCAGTTTAAGCGAACGAATGGAATTTCAACCTAATAGCATCATGAAAATAACTCAGCTACAATCATAATACCTTTCACCGAAGGCCTTTCTAGCAATGAAATAGTAAGATTTCGCATTTGATGTTTTGGGAATCTTCTTGGATTTCGTGCTAATAGGAGGAACAAAGCTTAGGCTTCACATACCTTCCCAACAGACATCATATTGCCCAAAGTTTCTTCGCGAGAGTTATTCCGTACGTCCTAAACTTTGACACAACTATATATATGCAGCTTAAAGACACCTATAAATAGTCCAAAATTTAGCATTAATGACCAGATTCAACAAATATTATTTACGCGAGGAAATATCCATAAAACTTCGTAAACATTACCATAAAGGAGCCCCAAGAATATTACCTGAACACACCAGCTGCAAACCAAGAATAACCAGTAGGAACACCACTTTTTCACAGACCAAAAGCAGCCCCAAAAATAGCTAATAGGATGCGAAAATAATTGCAGAGCGTAAGGCACACATTTGTAGGCACAAGGACGAATTTTAATGACAGAAGCGCGAAAATTTACCCAAATCACCTTAGTACCTTGCGGGAACTTTATATTCAGTCTATATGTAGTTTGGGACGAAACAGAACTGATTATAAAAGCTTTAAAAATCTCAAATTAGCCGACATCTAGGTGGGTTGATCCGAGCCGACCCATTACCCCATTTCTTGTTCGTGCAGTCACAGTAAGACTGTCATAAAATTTTATTCTGAGGTTGGTTTGATGTGCGGTGATTTGTGTCTCAGACTAACTCATATATGTTCAATTTGATAGGTCATAGACCTTCTAACGCCTTATATATTGGGAGATATGGACTGATACATTTAACCCAAATTTAAGAATGATTTCTTAAGAAAACTTACGATAGCTTTGGCCAACCTTCATCTTGCAACTTTCTTGATTCCAAAACTTAATAGATGACCTTTGTGTTATTAAAATAACCTTTAGAAAGTCCATTATTAGAAAATTATACACTTGTAGTCCCATCTGAAATATGAAACTTAATTTAAACCTTCCAAAAAGGGTGAGGTGGAACTCATGCCATTTCTGTAATCCCGAATGTGTATTTAGGGTATTCCTTTAACTTAAAACTTTAGGTCATTGATATTACCATTTATTAGCAGCCTTACTATCCTTAGGTTCTACCAAAAATCATATGGTTCTCATATGAAACACCACCCTATGTATATTTATGGAAGACGAGAAATATAGGGCCTCACAGTCTCCTCCACTTAAGAACAATTGTCTGCGAATGTATGTAGACAACGTCTTGGTTGCACTACTATGTGTTAAAATGTGAGTTTTGAGGATATACCTTTTATTCCTCAAATCCATAAATCAACTTCGAAAGAAAGTCTAATTACTAAGATTTGTATATCTACCCTTTCTACACCGCCAACTATGAAGCTTACAACATTTTGCACATAGAGGAGTAGGCTGTCACAATTTTGCAGATTGCCCCTATCGACGGCTCTGAGGCTGGCGTGGACTCTGCCCCAGCCCTAAGTGAATATAACAATCAAATTGCTGGCCCTGTATCAAAGAGGGGGAACTACCCGCTGATGGTGATGGATATCGGTTAAATAGAGGCCTAAAATCACCTGTGGATCCCTATAAGACCCCATAGTACAAGTGCTCTTATTCTTTTCCCTGTCTCCATGGGTATCCCAAATCCGACAAGAAAGGTTCTCTGTAGTGTGAGAAAAATCCTAAATATGAGAAGTATCTATATTATCTTGTAAAGAGGCTATCTTGGAATCTCTGATCAAATGATCCCCCAAATCGTCCACATAATGATGAACTTTGGCACTCATGGTATGTACAATATCTGGTGCATACCTAGCCAAAGAATTAAGCCTAAGTGTCAGGGTCCGCCAATTTCCCTGACTGCGCGCGCAACCGGATCCGACAGATAGCACCGGAATTGTATATAAGACTTATTCTTGTTGTGAATATTGTAGAAAATTCTAGACTAGGGACTTGTTTGTAAATATGAGGGACTTGTAGTATAATTTTTATTTGCACTAAGGCCCTTCTTGAGTAGTATAAATAGAGGGCCTCATTTTGCATTTGGAACCATCCTAGAATCACTTGTAAAGCATTCTCTTAAGCTAATACAAGTCTTCCTTCCTCTAGTTCAAAGTTTTCTTTAGTTCTAAACTTTTCCTATCTTGAGTTCCCTTAGTGGTCCTCTTGAAAGGCTTACTAGTATTTGCTAACTTCCAAGCAAATCGACTAGTGCCGCACGGTTTTAGTCAAAGCTCTAAGGCCGTGACAAAGTGGTATTAGAGCGGGTCTAAGGGAAGTTATGGCAACAGGAGGAAGTTCGAATGCCGTCACCACCAACGTCCTGTTGGATGTTGGAACGAAGCGTAAGGGGAAGAAGGGCTCCAAGAAGGCGGACGAGATACCACCCGAGTCAGCACCCAGCAAGGTCCTGACAACCCAGGCCCTGTCGGCCACGGAGATGAGTGATGACGATCGAGGTGAGGAACCTGTCGACGTCTCGCTCGATATGGGCTGGGTTCGAAGGGCCGTCGCTGTCGGCGAAGCAGTGGAGTTCTTAGGCCAACGGGTGAACAATCTCGATGGTCAATTCAAGACCCTAGAGGAGTTCACCCTGGAGGAGAATGACCACATCCGCAAGGAGTTAGATGGTCGACGAGCGATGGAGTGCGAGCTGAGGGAGACCATCACCTCCTTAGAGTTCCGTCTTATGGACGCACTCACCGAAATGAAGGCCATGAAATCCAACATGGAGGCCATGAGTGCGAAAATAAGAGATCTCGAGGGAGGTGTAGTCGAAGGAAGAATTGCTGTGCCAACGGTCGATAGGGAGGATAAGACCGACGCTCCCAAGCCGCCCGTCTTCCGTGGCACTCGTGATGCATAGGAAGTAGAGACCTTCTTGTGGAATCTGGAGAATTACTTCAGGTGCAAGAAAGTAAGGTCCGAGGAGACAAAGGTCAACACGACCATTCTCTACCTGATAGAGATAGCTATGTTGTGGTGGAAACGGAAGGAGGCCGAGATCGCCCGCGGACAGTGCGTCATCAATACGTGGGAGCAGTTCAAGACTGAATTCAAGAAGGCCTTCTTCCCAAGCAATTTCGTGTATGAGGCCAAACGGAGGTTCCGAGAGTTGAAGCGGACCGGCACCATCCGGGCCTACGTGAAAGAGTTCACGATGCTTACCCTCTAGATACCCAACCTCACGGACGAAGACATGATGTTCCATTTCATGGATGGCTTGCAAGGTTGGGCCAGAATAGAGTTAGAGCGAAGGCACATGACCATACTAGACGACGCCATTGCGCAGGCAGAGGCCCTCACGGACTTCAAACAGGATAAGGGCAAGGCTAAGGAGTCAAGAGACAGCCATGCCAAAGGTGGGGGAGACCGCAGCAGGAACAAGGAGCAGCAACATCCCCCTCGGAACCAAGGCCGAGCCGATGACAGGAAGTCCGGACGGCAGGGCTATGCCGAGAGGAAAGAACAGGCACCTAAGGTGAAGGGTTGCTACATTTGTGAGGGCCCGCACGGGTACGTCAGGTGTCCATAGATGAAAAACCTTGGAGCTGTCTTACGGGAGCACGGGGAGAAGAAGACGCAGGAGCAAGGACAAGGTTCGGACACCACCCAAGTGGGCATGATCGGGTTGTGTGCCACTACAGCCAAGCCAGCCGGTAAGCAGGAGGCTTACCCAACCCAGTATGTGGACATGACCCTAAACGGGAAGCCAGTATGTGCCATGGTGGATACAGGAGCGGAGGCCAACATCATGACACAGACAGTGGCAGCAAAGTTGGGGCTGGGCTACAGTCCGAGCAACACCCGTCTTAAGACGGTTAATGCCCCACCAACTCCTCTGTGTGGCATAGCACAAGGAGTGAGCGTCACCCTCGGAACATGGCAAGGTAAGACTAACTTTGCCGTTGCTCCCTTGGACATCTTTGACATCATCCTCGGGCAAGAATTCTTCAGGCAGTGCCACACTATGATTGACCCCTACCTCCAACGTATGCTTATCATGGAGAGGGAAGGGTCATGCATGGTGCCCTTGATAGAGCTACCGAAGGCAGAAGGAGTATCCCACTTATCAGCCATGCAGATCGTGAAAGGGCTGAAGAAGGGGGAACCAACATACATAGCCACCATCATAAGTTCGGGTGAAGAAGATGGTGCTAAAGAAGTCATACCACCATGCATCGAGGAGGTACTGGACGAAAACAAGGACGTGATGCCCGAGGAGCTGCCGAAGCACTTGCCTCCTAGGCGGGAGGTAGACCACCGGATAGAGCTGGAGCTAGGGACCAGACCATCCGCCTACCCGCCTTACCGCATGGCACCTCCGGAGCTAGAGGAGCTGAGAAAACAGTTGAAAGAGCTCCTAGAAGCTGGCCATATCAGACCCTCTAAAGCACCATTCGGCGCACCAGTATTATTCCAGAAGAAGAAGGACGGATCACTGCGCCTATGCATAGATTACTGGGCGTTGAACAAGGTAACCGTGAAGAACAAGTATCCGATCCCGCTCATCGCAGACCTATTCGACCGACTGGGACAAGCTAAATACTTCACCAAGGTGGATCTCCGAAAGGGATATTACCAAGTACAGATTGCGGAAGGGGATGAACCGAAGACAACGTGTGTAACAAGGTACGGATCCTACGAGTGGTTGGTTATGCCTTTTGGCCTAACCAACGCGCCCGCTACCTTTTGCACACTCATGAACAAGATTTTTCATCCCTACCTGGACGACTTCGTGGTGGTGTACTTGGATGATATCGTCATCTACAGCAACACCTTGGAGGAGCACGTACAGCACTTAAGGAAAGTATTCCAGGTCCTACGGGAGAACGAGCTCTATATCAAGCGGGAGAAGTGTGAATTCGCCTGGCACGAGGTACACTTTTTGGGTCACATAATCAGCCAAGGCCAGCTGAGGATGGATGAAGCCAAGGTTCGAGCCATTCAAGAGTGGGAGACCCCTACCAAGGTGATAGAGTTAAGATCGTTCCTTGGGCTTGCGAACTATTACCGGAGATTTATCGATGGTTACTCCGCAAAGGCCGCTCCGCAAACCGACCTACTAAAGAAGAACAAGCCGTAGGTTTGGAGTAGGGAATGCCAGGAGGCATTCGAATGCCTAAAGGCTGCCATTTCGGAGGAGCCAGTCCTCGCCTTGCCCGACTTCTCCAAGACGTTCGAGGTTCATACAGATGCCTCGGACTACGCCATCGGGGGTGTGCTGATGCAGGACAAACATCCCATCGCCTTCGAGAGTCGGAAGCTGAATGATACAGAACGGCGATACACGGTACAGGAGAAGGAAATGACCGCCATAGTGCATTTCCTACACACTTGGAGGCATTACCTATTGGGGTCGAAGTTCGTGGTCAAGACCGATAATGTTGCCACTAGCTACTTTCAATCACAAAAAAAGCTCACACCCAAGCAAGCTAGATGGCAGGACTTCCTAGCCGAGTTCGACTACGAACTAGAATACAAATCGGGCAGGGGCAACGTCGTGGCTGATGCCCTAAGCAGGAAATCCGCACTGGCCGCCATCACTACGGCCCAAAGTGATGTGCGGGAGGAGATTAAAACGGACCTGCAGCATGACGTGGAAGCCAAGCAGCTCATGGAGTTGGCTTCCCAAGGCAAGACCCGACGATTCTGGCTCGAGGACGGGTTCTTGCTCACAACTGGAAGGAGAGTATACGTGCCACGATACGGAAATCTAAGGCGACGGATCATGAAGGAGGGGCACGATACCTTATGGGCTGGACATCCGGGGCAGCGCTGCACCAGAGCGCTCATTGAGGCAACCTATTACTAGCCACGCATGCGAGACGACATCGAGCGGTACATACAGACTTGTCTCGTGTGCCAGCAAGACAAAGTGGAGCATAGGGCGCCTGGAGGACTTTTGGAGCCACTCCCACCTGCCGAGCGTCCTTGTGAGATCATCACTATGGATTTCATCACAAGTCTCCCGAAGTCCGAAGGGTATGGCACCATTATGGTCGTGGTAGACCGATTTTCAAAATATGCTAGCTTCATGCCTGCCACGGCCGGGTGCACTGCCAAGGAGGCAGCCCACTTGTTCTTCAAAAATATGGTAAAATATTGGGGGCTGCCGAGGCACATAATCAGTGACCGAGACCCTCGCTTCACGGGGACCTTCTTGAGGGAGCTGTTCGATATTCTTGGCACGGAGCTTCACTTCTCTACCAGCTTCCACCCACAAACTGATGGCCAGACAGAGAGGGTCAACGCCCTATTGGAGTGCTACTTAAGGCACTTCGTGAGCGCTCGCCAGCGAGATTCGGCAAAGTTGCTTGATGTGGCCCGATTCTCCTATAACTTACAAAAAAGTGAGGCTACTGGGAGGACGCCCTTTGAGTTAGCCACGGGCCAACAGCCTCAAACTCCTAATTCCTTGCCGGCCGCATTCGAAGGCAAAAGCTTGGTAGCATATCACTTAGCCAAAGGGTTCGAGGAGCAGCTGGACACCGCTAAGTCCTACTTAGACAAGGCGGCCAAACGGATGAAGAAGTTTGCTGACAGAAAACGCCGCCCGACGGACTACCAAGTTGGGGACTTAGTCTTGGTCAAATTCAACCCGAGGCAGTTCAAGGCCATGCGAGGCTTGAATTAGAACTTAATACGGAAGTACGAGGGGCCATTCCAAATTCTTGCCAAGGTAGGCAAGATATCATACCGACTGGAGCTTCCGCCGACCTTGAGGGTGCACCCCGTTTTCCATGCCAGCGTCCTCAAGCCATACCATGAGGACAAGGAGGATCCAAGTAGAGGACAATCAGAACGGGCACCCTTGAACATTGTCGCATCGCATGACCGAGACATCGAGGCCATCATAGATTTCCAAGCTAAGCAGAGACGAGGCCACCCTTCCATAGCCATGTTCCTTGTACATTGGAAGGGACAATCACCCGAGGAGGCGACATGGGAAAGGTACGAGGACTTGTGGCAATTTAGGGACAAAGTGCAGGAGTTTCTCAGGCACCAGCACTGCGCCACGGTCGTCGCAGAATCAGGTGGGGGAGAGTGTCAGGGTCCGCTAATTTCCCTGACTGCGCGCGCAACCGAATCCGACAGATAGCACCGGAAATGTATATAAGACTTAGTCTTGTTGTGAATATTGTAGAAAATTCTAGACTAGGGACTTGTTTGTAAATATGAGGGACTTGTAGTATAATTTTTATTTGCACTAAGGCCCTTCTTGAGTAGTATAAATAGAGGGCCTCATTTTGCATTTGGAACCATCCTGGAATCACTTGTAAAGCATTCTCTTAAGCTAATACAAGTCTTCCTTCCTCTAGTTCAAAGTTTTCTTTAGTTCTAAACTTTTCCTATCTTGAGTTCCCTTAGTGGTCCTCTTGAAAGGCTTACTAGTATTTGCTAACTTCCAAGAAAATCGACTAGTACCGCACAGTTTTAGTCAAAGCTCTAAGGCCGTGACATAAGGCTATTCTCCCTTACACTCATATCCCCTTGCCTCAAGCTGATAAATTGGTAAAGATGGGCCTCTCGCACCTCCTGTGGTAAGTAATAGGCTAAAATGCCTCAGAGAAGTCCTCCCATCATGCCCTCTGATGCCCCATACAACATGATGGCAGCATCATGTAGTCGAAAAGAAGCCAACTCCACTGCCTCAGTGACAGAGGCATGCATCACCCTCAATACTCTATACATATGATCTATAAAGTGTTGTGGATCCTCTGGGGAACTGGACCTGTGAATACTGGAGGGGCCAAGTGAAGAATCTCTTGTACCTTTGAGCTTTCTGTTTGATCCCTTCTGGTGTCTGCTCTTGCCTTTAGTTGTCTCTTATGAATAAAAACCATCATAGTCAATAGTTGAACAACCTCTCATATACCTTTCTCCTTAGTCTCTGGTAAGGTTGGGGTACTGAACCTCCTTGGCCCTCAACAGGTATAGGTGAATCTGGTACTACAGATACTGGAGGCCCTCTACGTGCCTCAACGAGGAGTGTATCTGCTTGACCCAGCAAAGAACAACTGGTACCTTCTCTCAGATCCATATCTACCTCATGTTGTGCCATCTCCTGAATAACGACAGCTTGATAAATAAAAAAACCACAAAGCACGATTAAGATTTCATGTGTTCATATAAGTTTGCTCTATAGCACAATCTATTAGGTGAAAGAAAGGTAACCATCACTAAATGTCTCATAGCCTCCTGATTATAAATGTGGTGCATAACATACCCATAAGCAAGACTCTACTCAACACAGCATTATGGACTCCTTTAGACATGACTCTAATACCATGTTTGTCACGCCCCAAAAAGAGGGGAGGCACAACTAGCACTTGATACCATAATTGGCCGGGTAAGCCACTAAACATGGCAATTAACTAGACGAAGGACCAGAAGAGAATCGGGCAGCATAACATTTGAAAAACTAAGCCGGGACCACTTAGGTCATGTCTTGGTCAACAACAAATCTTGTACATCAAGATAAGTAATACAAAATGATAAAGTACTAGTTAGCCAACAAGGCTGAAAGCAATAGAGGTACAAACACACACTATATATATGTCTATCTTATGACTGGAGACTGAAAGGCAGAAAAGAATCAACCCACAATAACATATCCACAATAGCCTCTAAGAACCACTAATACTGCCGGACAGGGCCCCGACTATACCCAACTATACAATAAAAGGTAAGCATCATGTGAAAGCTCCGAGAAGAAGTGAAGCTTCCCAACTCAAAACTAAAATGGGATCCTAATGGAGGGGTCGATCAAAGTCCGAACCTGATTCTGCACGAACAAGATAAAATGCAGCATCCCCAGGCAACGAGACATTAGTACGAACAAATGTGTACTGGTATGTAAGGCAGAATGTAAAACCATAGATAACAGTAGTAAAAAATTAATAGAAATACCATCTGTAACCAACATTAAGTTAACTTTAATGGCCAACAATCAATCCCCTAGTTATGAAATATGCATGGTATGCTCGAGTATCACATGTTGTGATTACATATACCTAGATGTAAATGCATGACAAACCCAACCAAATGCTAGAAATGGTGGTCCGTTTGGGTAGCTGACCAACATCATATTTGCCAACATGTGGCCATCTGTACTATATACATACATACATACATACATGCATATATATATATATATATATATATATATATATATATATATATATATAATTTGAACAAATAGGTCCCATACCTCCGATTATGCTCAAAGTCCATTCATAATGTGCAATGTATGATATCAATACTGAATGCACATAGTAGGCCATAGAATAAATTTAGCCAATCTTGGCTCATTGGTATACTTATTCTGATGGCATCATAATCATTATCGTAGCATATACACCCGATTTTTGGAATCTTACATGTCTTTTGAATAAGTTTGACAACTTAACTGAACATTTAGAATGAAGCCTTCACTTGAAAATGTTCATAAAGGTGCTTTACGTAATGCTTATACTTGGTCCCATTTCAATTAGTAAGGGAAAGTATTTAAACAAAATTAAGTGCGTTATTAGTTTAAATAGGAGCATTACCCTAGAGATTATTGGAAATCACCGTTACTTGTTAAGTGCTTCAATCGTATTTTTTTATATGGAAGAAGGGCTAAATATAAATACTACATTCCCTTCATAATCTAAATTTATTTTAATCACAACACCATGAAGAGAAACACCTCGAACATATAGATAGGTAGTCCAGAAAACCAACAAAATGATATATAGATATTGAATGTCTAGTTTCAGCGGACGAATGGAATTTCAACCCACTACCATCATGAAAATGACTCAGCTGTGATCACAATGCCTTTCAAAGAAGGCCTTTCTAGCAACGTAATAGTGAGATATCGCATTCGCCATTTGGGAAACTTCCTGGATTTTGTACTAAAAGGAGGGATGGAGCATAGCCTTAACATAGCTTCCCAACAGACTTCATATTGCCCAAAGTTTCTTCACAAGAGTTGTTACTTGCATCCTTAGCTTCACAAAAACTATATATACACAGCTTAAAGACATGTATAAACAGTCCAGAATTTAGCATTAATGAACAGATTCGACAAATAGTATTTACGCGAGTAAATGTCCGTAAAACTTCATAAAAATGACCATAAAGGTGCTCAAAGATTATTACCTAAACACACCATCCGCAAATTAAGAATATCCAGTAGGAACACCACTCCTTTACAGCCTAAAACAACCCCAAAATAGCTAATAGGAGGGAAAAATAATTGCAAAGCGTAGGACACACATTTCTAGGCGCGGGGACAAATTTTAATGGTATAAACGCGAAAAACTTATCCAAATCACCTTGGTACCTTAAGGGAACTTTATATTCAGTTTATATGTTGTTTGGGTCGAAATAGAACTGATTTTAATTTAAAAAGCTCAAATTAGACGACATCTAGGTGGGTTGACCCGACCCAACCCTTGACCCGATTTTCTGCATGTGCATTCACAGTATAACTATCATAACTTTTTTTTCTGATGTTGGTTTGATGTGAGGTTTTATGAGTTGCAAACTAAACTCATAGATATTCAATTTGATAGGTCATGGACCTTCTAACTCCTTATATTTTGGGAGATATGGCTTGATACATTTGCCCCAAATTTAAGAAGAATTTATTAAGGAAACTTACGGTAGCTTTGGCCAACCTTCATCTTGCAACTTTCTTGATTCAAAAAATTAATGTATGAACTTTGTGCTATTAAAATAACCTTTAAAAAGTCTATTTTTAGAAAATTATACACTTTTAGTGCCATTCGGAATGTGAAATCTAATTTAAACCTTCCGAAAAGGGCGAGGTGACACTCATGCCATTTCTTCAATCTTGAATGAATATTCAGGATATTCCTTTGACTTAAAACTTTATGTCCTTGATATTACCACCTATTGGAAGCCTTACTGTCCTTAGGTTCTACCTAAAATCATATATGTGTTATATGACATGCCAGCCTATGTCTATATAGGGAAGACGAGAAACATGGGGCTTTACCGTCTCCCCCCTAAGAACATTCATCTGCGAATGTATCTAGACAACGTCTTGGTTACAATACTATGTCTTAAAATGTGATTTTTTAGGATATACCTTTTATCCCTCTAATCCATAAATCGACTTCGAAAAAAAATTCTAATTACTAAGCTTTGTATAGTTATCCTTTCTACACTACCCACTATGAAACTTACCGCATTTTGCACATGGAGGAGTAGGCTATCTCATTTGTGCAGAGCGCTCCTGTTAACGACTCCAAGGATAGCATGAACTCTACCCCGACCCTGACCGAATATAATGATCAAATCCTTGGCCTTGTATTAATGGCAGGGAACTACCTGCCAAGGGAGGTGGATATCAGTTAAATGGAGGCTTAAAATTTCACCGTGGCTCCCCATAAGACCCCATAGTACAAGCCCTCTTATTCTTCTCCCTATCTCTACGGGTATCCCATATTCGATGAGAAAGGTCCTCTGCAGTCTAAGAAAAAACCTTAATACGAGAATATCTACACCATCTTGTAAAGAGGCTATCTTGTAGTCTCTTATCAAATAATCCCCCAAATCGTCCACATAATGATGAACTTTGGCACTCATAGTATGTACAATATCTGGTGCATACCTAGACAAAAAATTAAGCCTAAGGTTGTACTCCCTTACACTTATATCCCCTTGCCTCAAGCTGATAAAATGGTCAAGATTGGCCTCTCGCACCTTTCATGGTATGTATTGGGCTAAAATAGCCTCAGAGAAGTCCTCCCTCTGTACTGGCGGAGCATCAAGCCCTCTGGATATCTCCCATGCCTCGTACCACAAGATGGCGACATCATGTAGTCGAAAAGAAGCCAAGTCCACTGCCTCAGTGACAGAGGCATGCATCACCCTCAATACTCTACACATGTGATCTATAAAGTCCTACGGATCTTCAGTGGAACTAAACTTGTAAATACTGGAGGGGCAAAGTGAAGAAACTCTTGTACCTTTGAGCTTTCTATTTGATCCCTTCTGGTGTCTGCTCTCACCTTTAGTTGTCTTTCATGAATAAAATCCATCCTAGTCAGTAGCTTAACAACCTCTCATACCCTGCTCCCCAGTCTCTAGTAGGGTTAGGGGTACTGGACCCACTTGTCCCTCAACAGGTGCTGGTGAATCTAGTACTATGGATACTGGAGGCCCTCTGCGTGCCTCAATAGTGAGTGTATATGCCTGACCTGGCAAAGAACAACTGGTACCTTCTCTCGCATGCATATGTACCTCACATTGTGCCATCTCCTGAATATAGATAGCCTTACAAATAAAACAAACCACAAAGCACAATTAAGATTTAATGTGTTCCTATAACTTTGCTCTATAGTACGATCTATTAAGTGAAAGAAAGGTAACCATCCCTATATGCATCAAAGCCTCCTGATTATAAGTGTTTTGCACAACTCACCCATAAGTACGACTCTACATGACATGCCATTCTTGACTCCCTAGGACTGAACCTACTCTGATACCATATTTGTCATGCCCCAAAAAGAGAGGAGGCATGACTTGAACTCGGTAGAATTATTAGCTGGGTAAGCCATTAAACATGCTATTTAACTAGACTAGGGACCAGAGGAAATTGGGCAGCATAACATTTAAAAAACTAAGCCAAGACCGTTTTGGTCATGACCTGGTCAACAATAAATCTTGTACATCAAGATAAGTAAACATAAATTATAAAGTACTAACTAGCTAACAAGGCTGCAACAACAAAGGTACATGCACACACTATATATACATGTCAATCTTATGACTGGAGACTGAAAGGCACAAAGGAACCAAGCCACAATAACATGCCCACAATAACTTCTGAGAGAACCACTAATACTGTCGGGACAGTGCCCCAACTATACCCAACTGTACAACAAAAAGTAAGCATCCCATGAGAGATCTGAGAAGAAGTAGAGCTTACCAACTCACAGCTGAATTGGGCTCCTAGTGGAGGGGTCGATCAGAGTGCCTACCTAAACCTGCACACAAGATAAAATGCAACATCCCCAAGCAACAAGACATATATATATATAATCATTTGGGAAAATAGGCCCCATACCTCCGATTATAGCTCGAAGTCCATGCATAACGTGCAATGTATGATATGAATATTGAATGCACATAGTAGGCCAGAATAAATTTAGCCAATCTTAGCTCATTGGTACACTTATTCTCGTAGTATCATAATCATTCTCGTAGCATATACACCCGATTTGTGGAATCTTACATGTCTTTTGAATAAGTTTGACAACTTAACTCAACTTTTAGAATGAAGCCTTAACTTGAAAATGATCATAAAGGTGCTTTATATATTGCTTATACTTGGTCCCATGTCAATTAGTAAAGAAAATTATTTAAACAGAATTAAGTGTCTTAGTATTTTAAATAGGACCATTACGCGAGAGATTATTGGAAATCAACGCGTTACTTGTTAAGTGCTTCAATTATATTTTTTTTGTATGGAAGAAAGATTGATTATGAATACTACATTCCCTTCTTAATCTGAATTTACTTTAATGACACTACACCAAGAAGAGAAACACCTCGAACATATGGATAAGTAGCTAGGAAAACCAACAAAATGATATATAGATATTGAATGTCTAGCTTAAACGAACGAATGAAATTTCAACCTAAAACCATCATGAAAATGACTTAGCTGCAATCACAATGCCTTTCACAGAACGCCTTTCTAGAAACAGAATAGAAAGATATCGCATTTGATGTTCTGGGAAACTTCTCAAATTTCGTGCTAAAAGGAGGGATAGGGAGAGGTGCCACTCGGGCCATTTCTTTAATCCCGAATGTGTGTTTAGGGGAATCCTTTGACTTGAAATATTAAGTCCTTGATATTACCTCATATTTTCAACTTTATTATCCCTAGGTGCTAGGATATTACCTCATATTTCAGCTTTATTATCCATTGGTACTAGAAAAAATCACATATACCTTATACAACGCCACACTATTTATATAACGGAAGACGAGAAACATAGGTCTCACAGTCTCCGTATTAAAAACATTTGTCTGAGAATGTGTCAAGGTAACCCCTTGGTTGAATTACCATCTACTAAAATGTTATTTTTTTGGATACATATAATACCCTTGCAAACCATAAATCAACTTCCAAATACTCCAATTACTAAGCTTTGTATAACTATCCCTTGCCAAAACATACAAGTTACACCTCCAAATCCTTTAAAACTTGAGTTACGAAGAAAACAATAATTACTAGTTTTGGAACGTGACCCACCTTAAGTTATAAATAGCTGGGTTGATTCCTCATCATTTTTTCTTTGGCTTCCCATGTTATTTCCTCAATATTTTTTCTGCCACAACACTTTTCATTTCGAAGCATTTTTTATTTGTCGATCTAAAATAGCCACTGGTACCTCATCATATGTTAAGTTATCAGAAATGGGGGTATCCTTAATGCGAGTAATACACAAAGGATCTCTAATGTACTTTCGTAACATAGATACGTGAGACATTAGATGGACCGCTCTCAATTCTAAAGGAAAATTAAGCTCCTATGTTCCTTGCTAATTTCTCTAATAATCTTATACGGTCCAACATATCTAGGACTGAGTCTTTCCAAATCACATGATTCCCTTCATAGGTGATACCTTTAAGAAGACCCAATCTTCTACATCAAACTTTAAGTCTCATCGTCGAGTATCTGCATAAGACTTCTCCTAATTCATGACTGTTTGTGGGAATTCTCTAATAAGTTTCATTGTTTTCCATTTCTTGTTGAACTAGATTACGGCTAGCAACTTTTCCTCCCCAACTGCAAGCTAATCAATTAGTGACCTACATTTTTGCCCATATAGTGCTCCCGAAGGAGCCATTTAAATACTAGCTTGGAAGTTATTATTATAAGCAAAATCAATAAGACGTAGATGATCATCTTAGCTTCCTCTAAAGTCCAACATATAGGCACATAACATATCCTCAATGGTCTGGATGGTGTGCTCTGCCTGTCCATCAGTTTGTTGATCAAAAGCGGTGCTGCAATTCACCTGAGTGCCCAGACTTTTCTGAAAAGACTTCAAAATATGTACGGTAAATTGAGCCCCTCAATAAGAGATAATAGATAATGGAAATCCATGAAGGAAAAAAATCTCTTGAATGTAAAGCTTAGCATAATCCTGCGTGGAATATGTCATTCTTACTAGAAAGAAATGAGCAGATTTTATCAACCTATCAATGATTACCCAAATCGATTCATACCTATGTGGAATATGAGGCAACCTAGTGATGAAGCCCATATTTATCATGTCCCATTTCCAGAACGAAAAATTTGTATACTTAGCTAGGGCTCCAAGTCTCTAATTTTCTATTTTAACATTCTGGTAGTTGGGGCATTGGCCACCATCTTTGGAATATCGTTTTCATGCCATTCAACCAATAGATCTGTCATAGGTCTCAATACCACTTTTTTGTTGCCCCAGGTTGAGCCAAATATTTAGGATAATAAGCCTCAAAATGAATCTTTGCATGGAGCCCTCCGATGTTTGGCATACATAAAAGGCCCCGGTACTGAAGGACTCTATCTCAAGTTAGCTCAAACAGAGGATGTTGATGTTGTGGAACACTTTTCCTCGATATCATAAGCTTAGGATCCTCACGTTGTTGCTCTTTTACTTCAATAACAATGAATGATTCTGCTGTATTTTGAACAATCACACCTCCACCTTTCGCATATGCTAATCGCACCTGCAAACTAGTTAGCTGACGTAAATCTTTTGTCATTTCAATCTTATCAGCTTCAATATGACTTAGACTTCCCATGGACATTCGACTAAGTGCATTAACAACAACATTAGCTTTACCGGGATGGTACAAAATGTCAAAAATCATAATTTCTTTTGTAATTCTAGCCACCTCCTTTGTCGTAAGTTCAACTCCTTCTGCATGAATAAATATTAGAGGCTCTAGTAGTAGGTTAAAACATCCATATGAACTCCGTATAGATAATGCCACCAAATCTTTACGGTAAAAACAACTGCGACAAACTCAGGATCATTGGTAAGATGGTTCTATTCATGTTTTAGTAACTTTCTGGAATCATATACGATAACCTTACCATGCTGCATAGGAACATAACCTCGGCCAATTCTCGAGGCATCACAAAATATAATGTAGCCTTTGATTCCTTTCTGAAGAGCCAAACTAGGTGCAGTGGTAAGCCTTTTCTTTAGCTTTTGAAAAATCTGATCACATGATTCAGTCTACTGAAACTTAGTTTTTTTATGCGTCAACCTCGTTAGTGGTGTAGAGGTAGTGGAGAATCCCTCAACAAGCTTCCTATAATATCCTGCCAAACCCAAAAAGCTATGGACTTCTCTCGGATTCAAGGGTCTCGGCTAGGCTATTACTGCTTCAATATTCTGGCCATCGACCTTGATACTATTGCCAATATAACATGTCCACGAAAAGCTATAGAAGTTAACCAAAATTCATATTTGGAGAATTCACCATATAACTTGTTGTCCTGGAGAGACTGTAATATAACTCGCAAGTGGTCTGTGTGCTTAGCTTCTGACTCATCCTAAACATTACCTTCGGAATATCAACATCCCTGACTTGTAGCTGGTAGTACCTGGGTCACAAGTTGATCTTTGAAAAACCATCAATCCATAGAAAAGTATTCTTGATAGTGACTTTATTTAGTTGTATTTAACTGATACACATCCGTAAGGAGCCATCTTTATTTCAAGAGAAGAGCACTGGAGCACCCCATAGAGATGTGCTTCGCCTAATAAGGTCTTTATCAAGCAAGCCCTTCAGTTTTTCCTTCAAGTCTCTTAGCTCTACAGGAGCCCTTCCTTAGGGAGGAATAGATATAGACTGCATATCACGAAAAACATCTATAACAAAATTGATATCCCTTTCGGGAGATACCTGGAAGCTTATTGGGGAATATTATTGGGAATTTATTCATAGTAGAGACTGACTAAAGGGCCAGTTGCTAATAAAATATCTTGTCCTCCCATAACGGTAACATGATCTTGAACCCTTTTTACACTGCCTAGTATGAAGCTAATTGCATTGTGTACATGGGAGAGTAGGTTGTCTCATTTGTGCAGAACGCTTCTATTGATGTCTATCAAGCTGGCCTAAACTCTGCCTCGGTTCTGACTAAATATAACGACCAAATCACTAGCCCTGCAACTGTGGTGGGAAACTACCTACTGACTGAGGTGGATATCAGTGAAATGGGGGCCTAAAATCACCCTGTGGCTCCCTATAAGACCTCATAGTACGAGCCCTCTTATTCTTATCCCTATCTCTACGGGTATACCGAATCCGACGAGAAAGGTCCTCCATAGTCTGAGCAAAAGCCTGGATATGAGAAATATCTACACCATCTTGTAAAGAGGCTATCCTGCTGTCTCTGATCAAATTCCCCCGAACCATCCACATAACGATGAACTCTAGGACTCATGGTACACATTATTTGATGCATACCTAGACAAAGAATTAAACCTAAGGATAAGGATATTCTCCCTTACACTCATATCCCTCTGCCTCAAACTGATAAAATGGTCAAAACGGGCCTCCCACACCTCCCGTGGTAAGTAATAGGCTTAAAATGCCTCATAAAAGGCCCTCCCACTCTGCTGAGGGAGCATCAGACTCTTTGGATCTCTCCCACGCCTCGTAACACAAGATGGCGACATCACATAGTCAAAAGAAGCCAACTCCACTACCTCGGTGTCAGAGGCATGCATCACCCTCAATACTCTATACATATGGTCTATAAAGTCCTGTGGATCCTCAGTGGGATTGGACCCTGTAAATACTAGAGGGGCCAAGTGAAGAAACTCTCGTACCTTTGAGCTTTATGTTTGATCCCTTCTGGTGTCTGCTCTCACCTCTAGTTCTCTCCGATGGATAGAAACCATCATAGTTAGTAGTGGATTAGCCTCCTTCATCCCCTGAGCCCCAATCTCTAATGGGGCTTGGGGTACTAGATCTCTTTGGGCCCCAACAGGTGCTGGTGAATCTAGTACTACTGGCATTGGAAACTCCCTGTGTGCCTTAGTGGGGAATATATCCGCCTCACAAGGCAATACGTGATTGGTACCTTCTCTCGAATCCATACTTATCTAATGTTGTGCCATCTTCAGAGCATAGGCAACCTATTAAATAAGAAAAACATAATGCAATATAGATTTCATATGTTCCTATAGCTTTGCTCTATAGCACGATCTATTAAATGAAAGAAATGTAACCATACCTAAATGCCTCGTAGCCTCTTGATTATAAGTGTGGAGCACAACACACCCATAAGCAAGAATTTATTAGACATGGCATTGTGGACTCCCTGGGACACGACTTGCTCTGACACCATGTTTGTCACGCCCCAAAGAGAAGGGAGGCGTGACTGGCACCCGATACTATTGTTGGCCGGGTAAGCCACTAAACATTCTAGTTAACAAAACTAGGGACCAGAAGAAAATCGGGTAGCATAATATCCAAAAGGCTAAGCCTAGAAATTTTAGATCATGACCTAGTCAACAGTAAATCATATACATCAAGATAGGTAAACCAAAACGATAGAGTACTAGTTAGACGACAAGGCTGCAACAATAGAGGTACAAGCACATACTATATATCCATGCCAATCTGATGACTTGAGACTGAAAGGCACAAAAGAACCAACCCACAATAACATGTCCATAATACCCTCTAAGAGAATCACTAACACTGCTGGGATAGGGTCCCGACTATATCCTACTGTACAACAAAAAGTAAGCATCCTATGAATGCTCTAGGAAGAGGTGGAGCTTACCAACTAACAGATGAACAGGCTCCCTAGTAGAGGGGTAAATCAGAACCCCTACCTGAACCTGCACGCACGAAATAAAATGCAGCTTCCCTAGGCAAAGGGATGTCGATAGGAATAAACATGTACTCGTATGTAAAGCAGGAAGTAAAATCATAGATAATTATAGTAAAAAGGTTAATAGAAATACCACCTGTAACCAAAACTGAAGTAGTGTTAATGGCCAATAAGCAACCTCTTAGTGATCAAATATGCATGGTATGCTCGAGTATCACATGTCTTGAATACATATATATAGATGAAAATGCATGAGATACCTAACCAATGCTAGCATTGGTGGTCCTCTCCGGTAGCTGACCGACATCATATCTGCCAACCTGTGGCCATCTATACCATATACATATATATATATAATCATTTGGGCAAAAAGGCCCCATACCTTTGATTATAGCTCGAAGTCCATGCATAATGTGCAAAATATGATATGAATATTAAATGCACATAGTAGGCCATAACGAGAACTTAGCCAATCTTGGCTCATTGGTACACTTATTCTCATAACATCATAATCATTTATCCATTCTTGGCTCATTGCTACACTTATTCTCATAACATCATAATCATTGCCATAGCATATACATATATTCGTGGGATCTTATATGTCTTTTTAACAAGTTTGGGAACTTAACCAACATTTGGAGTGAAGCCTTAACTTTGAAAATGTTCATAAAGGTGCTTCACATAATGCTTATACTTGGTCCCATGTCAATTAGTAAAAGAAAGTATTTAAACAAGATCAAGTGCCTTAGTCGTTTATATAGGAGCATTACACTGGAGAATACTGAAAACCATCGTGTTACTTGTTAAATGCCTCAATTATATTTTTATATGGAAGAAGGAATGATTATGAATACTACATTCCCTTCGCATTCTATATTTATTTTAATGGCACTACACCAAGAAGAGAAACACCTCGAACTCATGAATAGGTAGCCGGGAAAACAGACAAAATTGTATATAGTTATTGAATGTCCAGTTTAAGCGAACGAATGGAATTTCAACCTAATACCATCATGAAATAACTCAATTGTAATACTAGTGCCTTTAACAAAAGGTCTTTCTAGCAGCAAAATAGTATAATATTGCATTTGACATTTTGGGAAACTTCCTGGATTCCGTGCTAAAAGGAGGGACATAGCTTAGCCTTAACATACCTCCCCAAAGAACGTCCAATTGCCAAAAGTTTCTTCAGGAAAGTTGTTCCTTACGTCCTATGATTTGCAACCACTACATATACGCAACTTAAAGATACTTATAAACAGTGAAAAATTTAGCATTAATGACCAGATTCGGCAAGGAGCATTTACGCGAGGAAATATCTGTAAAACTTCGTAAAAATGACCATAAAAAATCCCAAAAATTATTACCTGAAAATACCAGCTGCAAAACAACAATACCACCAAGAACACAACTATTTTCTAGCCGAAAACACAAGTCTAAACACAGCTAATTGGAGGGGAAAACAATTGCAAAGCGTAAGGCATGAATTTCTAGGCACACAGACAAATTTTAATAGTACAAATGAGAAAAAACTTACTCAAATTCCTTTGTGTACCTTGAGGGAACTTTTCCTTCAGGTTATACACTGCTTGGGGATGTAATGACACTGATTTGAGCTTAAGAAAGCTCAAATTTGCCAACATTAAGGTGGGTCGACCCTCCAACTCTTAATATTTTTGGAGATATAGCCTGTTACATTTGACCTAAATTAAAGAAGGATTTCTTAAAGAAACTTATGCTAACTTTGGCCAACCTTTATCTTGCAACTTTCATGATTCCAACACTTAATTTATGACCTTTCTGCTATTAAAATGACCTTTAAAAATCTATTATTAGCAAATTATATACTTTTAGTCCCATCTAAAATGTGAAACCTAATTTAATCCTTCCAAAAAGGGCAAGGTGCCAGTCGGGCCATTTTTTAAATCCTGAATGTGTATTTAGGGGATTCCTTTGACTTGAACAATTAAGTCCTTGATATTACCTCTTATTTTCATCCTTATTATCCCTAGGTGCTAACAAAAATCATATATGCCTTATACAATGCCACAATATTTATATAATGGAAGACGAGAACCACGGGGTATCACAAAGAAGACCCATGAATCAACTCACATACCTTGGGTAAGTTTATGAAAAAGGAATTTGCAATTATGAAAGAGACCCTTGAAACCCTAAGTTTCCTTGCCTTGCCTTTGGAAAAGAGAATGCCTTATAAAATTTGAGAAAACTGAAGAATGAAGAATGAATAGCGATCCTAGGGCTTTAAGGTCTTATTAAGGGCCTAAAGAGTCAAAAAATGACATAGTTTAGGTGTAGGATTGAGGGAAAGGACAAATTTTCCCTTCAGTAGAACTTCTAGATTCGAACCACGAGACCCAATTATAGGCTATGGAAGGATCTGCTGGTCTTGATTCTCATCATCCTATTTGCCTTTTCCAATCTTTAGAAACTGGTTACCAATAACCAACCAAGAAACACCTATCCATGGGACTTACTTCAATCCATGGGTTGTGGATAGCCTTGTGAAGTCCATCCACACTTAACAGAGTTTCTACTTTTCTAGACACCCATCTACGAAGGCTAACTACATGCCGTGGGAAGGACCCTAGATCATCCTGTTAATCGTAGATCACCCTCCTATAAAATCAAGTTTCTTTCATGCTTTGAACTCACACCTATGACCCTGTCTATGGTCCTTATTTCCCTCCATGGGCCATGAACGACTTTTGTGGATCATGTTTGTACGTAGATAATTTTCAAATTTCTGAGGCAGTCATCCAGGAGCCTAATCTATGGCTCGTGGTCTAAACCGCAGGTTGTGAACTTAACTTCGTGGAAGGAGCCCTAAGCATTTTTCAGTTCAACTTTACTGCACTATCCAGACTCCTAACTTGATGGTCTTTACAATATCTCCCTCTTGAAAACACTCATCCCCGAATGTACTTATATGTATCCCTAAGGAGTCATTTGGTGTAAGGGATAAAAATAAGTAGTCATAGCATAAAAAATTAAGAAGGGAAAAAAACTAATGGGGATGAAATGGAGGAGAAGCCTTCCACAAACCTTCTATAGTACACGGCTAAGCCCAAGAAACTCATAATGTCAATAGGAGTCAATGGCGTTGAAAAATTTCTCACCGCTTTAGTCTTTTTAGGATCCACCTTGAAGCCATCACTTGACGCCCAAAAGTGAAACTCACTTAGCCAAAATACACACTTGTCAAATTCTGTGAAAAACCTTTGCCTCCTTAAGGTTTGTAAAACCATCCTTAAGTGTTCCATATGTTCTTTCTCACTTAGGGAGTAGATTAAAATATTGTCAATGAACACTACTACGAACATGTCAAGGTAAGTCTTTAACACCCTATTCATAAGGTACATGAATATAGTCAGAGTATTAGTGAGTCCAAAAGACATTATCACAAATTCAAAGTGATCATACCTAGTCCAAAAAGCCATCTTAGGAATATCACTCTCTCTTACCCTTAATTGGTTATATCCAAACCTCAAATCAGCCTTGGAGAAATGTGTCACCCTTTGCAATTGGTCAAACAAGTCATCTTTCTTTGGAGTAGATATTTATTCTTAATAGTGATATTGTTCAGTTGCCGGTAGTCTATACACATGCGGAGTGACCTACCCTTCTTTCTTACAAACAAAACCAGAGTATCCCATAGGGACTTACTAGGTCTAATAAAATCCTTTCCAACAAATCCTTCAATTGTTCCCTTAATTCTTTATAGTCTTTGGGAGAGACGTCGCTCTACCCGACTACTCAAAGGTTGAGGGGGTGGTCATCATCAGTATAATAACTCAATTTTTGAGGTTGGGGTCGATCCCATAGGGAATCATTATTTAAGCGAAAGTGACTTATAAACCAAGTAATTGTAGGATGGGGGTGGGGTTGCAATAATCAAAATGAGAGTTCAGCTAAACTAGTTCTAAATAACAATATAAATAATAATTAATGGAAGATGTTGGAGATGGAAAAATTTTGGAATCAATCTACCAACTAATTCTAGATACTTGACTAAATGAGTTGATATTGAGTGAATAGGCCAGGTTGCTTATAACCAAAATTAGCTATAATACATGTGTTTTTGATATGAGTTAGCTAAGATATCATACGCGGACCACCGAGGAAACTCTTGGCCTAAGTAGTCTTAGCAAAACTTCTAATACCCTAGCCATTGAATCCATGTCCGTGGACTTCAATTGAAACCTTGGAGGTTTCCAGCCATTTCACCCACTCCACACTCTAATAGTTCTAGCTAAGATAACAATCAGAGATCTAAAGTAAAATCCCAAGTTTGTAACCTTTTAATTATAGATTAAACATTGAAATATACATAAATTCACCCAAATCAACCACTGATAAGTCAAGATATCAAAGATGCAACAAATAAATCAAAGACCCCTATCAATAGCACATCCCCAACATGGGGGTTTTAGCCACATATGCTAGAAATTAAAGATTTAATACCATACATAGCAGCAGAAGTCATGGGTAAGAAGTTTGAGTACAAATTAGTTGATTATCACCAGCCAATCTTCTCCAATTTGATGCCTAAAAGCTTCAAAACACTAATTCTCCTTGTACTCTAAGAGTAAAGTTCTATGTACTACTACTATTGACTAATTGTTTTGATATGGTGTGAACAGAAGATATACAATGTCCTTTCTAAAATTTCTTATATACTCAATGCAAATGTGTGAGATTTTGTGCTGTGAAATGTTGTCATATGGTCAAGGCCGACCATCTCCGAACACTATGACGATGTACTGAATGTGAACTAGACCACTTCCTATGCATTTTTGTAAGGCTTCCTCTTTTGCAACATTAGGAGATGAACATTTGCTCCACAGATCTAATTTGGCAACGTGCCAAAATATCCATCATATCACCTTCCTGTCAGTGTTTTGGGGCTTTGGGCGATGAAACTTTAGGCAATCACTTGTGTACGTCGGATCACTGAGTATGCTTTGCGAATATGAATCTGATTGCCTTCATAACTTGTCTTGGAACCATGGTTGATGCATAGATAGGCGATCTCCTCAGTGGATCACCGAGTATGTCAGCGACATCACTTTTCTCTGCTTTTATGCACTTTTACCCATTGTCCATGATTTCACCAAGTATTATCCCTTTGTACACTTTTAAGTCCATTTCCTGTCATAGCGCATGCATATTCGTAAGAAGTTGGAATTAATAACACATTAAGGGCAATGTTTCCTTGCAATCTATCCTCAAAATGAGTTCAAAATATGGGCTAATGAACACCCCCATCTTAAGCCTTTGCTCGCCCTCATGGAAATCAAACATTAATCTTTCCAAATCAGAGCTTGGAAATAGGGCCACATGGAGCAACACATATATTTTCACCATTTTCATCCCTTCTCGAACTTTCACAAACTATATATGTGACTTTAATGCCTCGTGAGGTGACTAAGGAGTAACCAAAACATGGCTATGCTCAAAATTGCTCATGTAGCTGCTAATCACTGCCTAAAAACATCACTATTTGCCCTTACTCCAAAGAGCTGAACACTCAAGATTATGCCATTGCTTTTTAGAGGATCTCTTCAACTCTCACTCTCCCAATTGAGAAATAACATATAAGCTACAACCCATAGTCTTTCCCTTATTCTCAACTGGAGTTCACTTGATTTTCTCCCATGCTAGGATCCCAAAGTACTTTGCTAGGACTGTAATATAAGGTAAAGGTTGGGTAGGATAGCGTATGGTCAATAATAGCTCATCCCTCCTTAAACTCTACATGCCCTTTTAAGGCACAAAGGTTCTTTCAGTTCCCTTTTCATTCATCTCATTTTGACATTTCTTTTACTTTTGATTTATCATCCTAAGTTTCTCCCTTCTACATTCTTTTTTGGAACAAGATTTTTCTATCTTTCTAACTTTTGTTCCTCACTTTTTCTTTTCATTCCTTTCTAAGACTCTTTGATGTTTTTTTTCATTCTTGCCCCTCTTTTTTAACTCTTTCATAGGAGACACTTCTTTCTTCCTATTAAGACCCCCAACTTAGCCTTTGGCCTCTGCTCTAACTTTGAAGTTCAAAGAGGGAACGATAAGAAACAAAAAGGAATTGTCTTTCACAAACATGAGTCAAGGTTACGAGGTTGCCAAAGAAGGGATTAAGGATTAAAAGGGCTTCAGTAGGGATCATTTCATTGCCAAGGGATGTCACTTTGGTCAAATTGGACTAATGGAACAAAAGAAGGCCTAAGGTCCTCTCTGAATCCAAAATTAACATAGTTACTCTCGAAAATAAACTAGGAAAGTTCTAGATGATGCAACACAAGCATTCAAACAAAATAACTAATCTCACTTTGGCAAAATGGCTTTGTATTCAAACAATGGAATCACACTTGCAATTTTTCGATCATCGCATATCCAAGCTCAATTGCTCACATAATCTACTCAAGATTCCTCAAATCCATTCAGAGATTGATTTATCAAGAAATTACTAATTAGTGAGTACATGTTGCTCGTCCATGGAACCTTCCAAATCAAAGATATGGAACATCAATTCTAGGATTGCTAAGAACTAGAGACACAATATTACATTCGCACGCTTGTCATCTATGCACATGGTTTGCTAAAAATTTGTTGAAAGGACATCATTTGCAACCATTCATCCATTCAATAAGAAAAAGAGAAAGAAGAAAAAAATAACAAAAATAAACACTACTTAATTACAACCCAAATGAAAAATTTACTTACAATTAATTACACATCAACCATCAGAATTACCAACTTCCTACTCTAAAGGCAACATGAATCAAAATTAAAACACTACTCAACTCACCCCCTACAAAAGAAACATTTTCCTCAATGTCATCCAACAAATATTTAAAAATCAAATAAGCGTGAGTGAGTTAAAAAATCCCCCTGAGTTGTGTCGTGCTGCACTAGGGATGGGATTGAAGGGAGCTCAACTATGCTCCTCGGATGTGCTGGTATTCCTGCAGAGATGTCTTCTTGTATCCTGGCGAGCTTTCTTTCCCTGCATGCTTTGTTATTTACCCTCCTGGCCTCAAATTAGTCGGCCAAATACTTCTCTCTAGCCTTCTCAACTATTGTTGTAGGAGGGTCCTCCATGGCTTTACACTTGATGTTGAAAATATTACCCTTAACCCATGTTTAATAGGTTTGTTAAGGCTGATGTTTTGCCTTGAGTTAGCCTTGGAGGTTATGTTCCTTGTTTATCCTTTTAGGTGCACATGTTCTTCCCATATTCAAGGGGCACCAAAGGTCTGAGGATTTGTAGGCATAGTATGCCCATTTTCTTCTCAAATCGCATCACACCCTTTCTTATTAGAGACATCGGTTGCAACTGACCTCTGAAACAAGACTAGAAACTTGTAAGGAAATATAACAAGTGAAAATTTCAACAAAAACATTAGAGCACTAAGGTTAGTTAGCCAATGAACCAAATTCAATGAATCACCATATTAGAAGGGTGGTCTATCTGACCTTCGCCAAAAGTAATGGGGACCAAAAAAGGAGGGTGTTGACAAATTGGGTGATGCCTCAGAAGGGTGGGCAAATCGCTGAATTGTTTTGGCAATCAAGTTTCCCATTGCCAATATTACAAAGATCATCTGTCAATGGGGTTGCTACAAGAGAGAAAAGTAAGAGTAATCAGCATATCACTAAGTGGTCTTTGGCGGTTAAATTAACCACTTTCGACTCAAAGTAGTAGCCTACACCTCACTCCCCTCAACAAACAAGATGAACTTTACTTTGACCAATGATCAATTAGAGAGTTATTTCAAGGCTCACAGTGGTAAGAACAACAACTTGCGCTTAAGAGTGGCGTCTATAATAGGGGAAGTTTTAGTAGCTCAAACCCATCCCCCTATCATGACTACTAAGATTCTACCCCCTATATTTGCAAACCCATCAACTACCCAACATTAACAACACCAATTTCTCAAAAAATTCAACACAACTGGCTTAGATACTCAAGCTATTCAGGTCAATTTTCACCAAGATTAGTATGACAAATAACAAACCTGAAACTCCATATGCAAGCAATGGAAAATCACTAGATGATGGTGAGTCGAGCACATTGATTCCAGTAGAAAAAAAGAAGAGTGAATAAACAAAAAATAGAGTGCAAGTGGAGAGTGTAGAGAGTGAGTATGTGGGAAGAGGTAGAGTGAGGGAGATGAAGAGTGAGAGCATTAAGAAAAAAAAAGATGAGCCTCTTCGTCTTCCATTTCACTATTCTTTAATGTAGAGAGCACTCGACGATCTGCCGATTGCACATGAGACCACCTTCTTACCTTTTGTTGAGGGTGACCCTACGCTCAAAATAGTGGTCTAACCTGGTGTCACTGCGTGCATTCAATGGTATGGTCAATTAGCAAATCCATCGCCTAATTCTGTAATGACTCACTCTACAAATTGATCCCAGAGATGGTCCAAAGTATCATCGCTTTCTGCGTTCGGCGATTCCTTGACAATGAACCAAGTCTGCCTAAAGTTGCAGCACGATTAGTCTGTTCAATGATCCCAAAATACAGTCAACTTTGGGATCTCCTTTCCAATTTGGCAATACGCCAAATTTTTCTGATGATCGCCAAATTTACTAGCATCCAAAGGACCTGATTAAGAGTCAAAAGGCGGGCTAATTGTCCATCGCCTTTCATGTTCAGTGATTCACCTTATGGGTCCTTAAATCGCAAAAATTAGCAGTATTTCTACCCTAACTTTTTACCTAACAGGCAGTCTAAGTCCAGATCGCCAACTTCATTAGGCGATATGCCCTCTGTGCATGCGTACTTGTCTTTCTTCCCATGTCACCTTTCTCAACACAAACCTGCAATTATCAACACACACATTATATTATTCTCACTATTCACTCGGGTTGCCTCCCAAGAAGCACTTGAGTTAACGTCGCGGCACGACGATGTCCAATACAACTAAGCATCACTGATTTTCATGGTGTGAATCACTTGTACATCCGGTGGTTTGTCATAATATATCTTAAGCCTCTGCCTATTTGTCTTGAATCATTCACCCTTGTAATTTTCAACTTCTACCACTCCATTGGCAAGCACTTTTGTGACCTCAAAAGGACCTGACCATCTTGATATGTGTTTCTCGGGAAACAAGTGCATCCTAGAGTTTTATAACATCAGAGGGTCCCATTCAACAAACTCTCTCTTTATGATTTTCTAATCATGTTATTATTTTATCCTTTCCTTGTAAAGGGCGGAGATTTCTTAGGCCTTCAACCTGAAATAATCTTGCAAATGAAGTTGGGTTAGTCTCTTTTCTAGAGCTTCGTCAGCTTTAGAATTCAGTTTCTTGAGAGCCCATAAAGCTTGATGCTCCAACTCAACATGCAAGTGGAATGTTTTTCCATACACAAATTGATAAGAAGACATTCCTATAGGAGCTTTGTAGGCCATACGATATGCCCACAAGGAGTTATCCATCTTGGCTGCCTAATCGCTGCTACTCCCATTCACTATTTTTTCGGGAATCATCTATCTGTTTGACACCTCCACCTACCTATTTGCCAGAGGATGATATAGAGCAGTTACCCTGTGTTTCACTCCATACTTACTTAACAACACTCCAAGCATTTTGTTGCAGAAGTAAGATCTCCCATCTGTAATACCCTCGGAGTACCAAAACAAATGAGAATGTTTTTCTTTAAGAACTACACTACTCTTTTGCCATCACTCATTGGTAATGCAACAACTTCAAGCCACTTGGATATATAATCAAAAACTAGGAAATGTATTTGTTACCAAAAGAGCTTGTGAATGGCCCCATACAATCCACCCCCACACACCAAATATCTCCGGCATTATAATAGGGATCAACATAAATTCGTGCCTTCTTGAGATATTACCTTGCATTTGACACTTTGGATATCCCTTGGCAAATTCATGAGAATCTTTGTGTATGGTCAACCAACAATAACCACTTTGAAATACCTCAGATGCTGTCTGAATTCCTCCATGATGGCCACCTACTTCCAATGAATGACATTCTTCCAAAATAACCTACATAGATGAATCGGGGACACATCTTCGGATCAAGTTTTCCACACATTCTTTAAAAAGGTAAGGCTCATCCTAATAATATATCTTCATATCACAAAAGAACTTTCGCCTTTGGTGAGGGTTTCTGAAATCTGGTATAATTCCACTAGCCAAATAATTTGCAAAATCCACATCCTAAGGTGTCGTTACCATAGCAACTATCATCACCGCTTCATCTGGAAAATTATCAGAGATTTCTTCCTCTTCAACTTGAGAGTTTGATGATTCAATCCTGGATAGGTGGTCAGCCACTTGCTTCTCACAACCTTTCCTATCTCACACCTCAAAATGAAATTCCCGTAGCAAAAACACCCATCGGATAAGCCTTAGTTTAGCATCCTTTCATTGGCATTAGGTAATGAATTGTAGCATGGTCAGTGTGAATACTAACCCTTGTACCAAGGAGATACGCTAGAAAATTTCCAAATGCATAAACTATAGCTAGCAGCTCCTGCTCTGTCATTGTATAATTTTTCAGGCCGTATTCAACATCTTGCAAGCATATTAAATTAGGTTAAAAGATTTCTCAACTTGTTGACCTAATACTGCTCCAAGAGACACACCACTTGCATCACACATCACCTCAAATGGATTAGACCAATCTTGAGGAATTATCATTGGAGCTTCAACCAATTTCTTCTTGAGAGTTTCAAATGATTGCAAGCATGCACTATCAAAAATGAATTGTGATTCTTTTTCAAACAGTTTTCACATGACACTCGCGATTTTCACAAATTCTTTTATGAATCTTTGGTAAAATGTAGCATGTCCCAAGAAACATCTCGCTCCCTTACTTGAAATAGGGGAAAGTAGTTTTACAATTACTTCAACCTTAGCTTGGTCAACCTGTAGCCCCTTTCTCGAGATATTATGGCCCAACATGATTCCTTCCTTGACCATGAAGTGGCATTTTTCCCAATTGAAAACGAAATTAGTTTCCACCCGCCACCGCAACGCCTTTTCCAACTGACTTAGGCATTGATCAAAGGTATCACCCACCACCAAGAAATCGTCCATAAATACCACCATTGAGTCCTTGATCATGTTAGAAAAAATGGATAACATACATCTTTTGGAATGTAATGGGGGCATTACACAATCCAAATGACATTCTCTTGAAAGAAAAGTACCATAAGGTCATGTCAAGGTAGTTTTATGTTGATCCTCGGGTGCAAAGGATATTTGATGGTACTATGAAGTAACAATCGAGGAAGCAATACCACCCCCTTCGACAAGTCTATTTAGCATTTGATCAATAAATGGTAGTAGGAAGTGGTGTTTCTCAGTTGTTGCATTTAACTTTTTGTAATCCATGCTAATCCTCCACCCGGTGACTGGTCATGTTGATATTTAATTGACCCTTCTCGTTGGGGACCACAGTCATGCCTCCCTTCTTGGATACATACTGAATTAGACTTACCCAATTACTAACTGCAATTGGGTATATCACGCCAATATCTGACCACTTAATGATCACTTTTTTAACCACCTTTCGTTGGTGCTCAATAGTGGGCTTACGTCCTTCAATCAATTTGATCTTGTGGGTGCAAATCCCCGAAGGGATTCCCACAATATTGGCTATTGTACAGCCAATGGCTTTAACATGCTTCTTAAGTACCCTAACAAGAGCCTTGATTTGTCGTACCTGTAGATCAGCTGGACAATTACCGGCAAGGTTTACTTTTCCCCCAAAAAAGCATATTGTAAGTGACTTGGTAGCTCTTTTAGCTCTATCTTTGGTGGCTCCTCAATAGATGGTTTCATTGGTTGTGTATCCCAATTTTTCAAATTGATATCAAACTTAACTAGGTTTCTTGAATGGCTTCTAGCCCCTATCATGGCAGCCACCTCCTTATCACAGTCATTCTCATCTTCCTCACCTTTATTCCACTATTGAATCTACCTCCAAATAAGCTAATTCCCCAAGGCCTTATACAACCTTATCAACCACATCAACAATAGTATTTACATGGAAATCACCACGCCTTTGTAAAGATTTATCAACATCAAAGCTCACTTATTCACCATTTACTCTGAATTTCAAACTCCCTCTTTCGACATCTATCAAGGCTCTACCCGTAGCCAAAAATGGTCATCCAAGAATTATGGGCACATCAATGTCTAGATCACAATCTAACACTATGAAGTCATCCAAGAATATAAATTTGTCTGACCAACACATCATTCAATATCTCGACTGGCCTTTGGATTGACCGGTCATCCATAAGTAGCTTCACGGTTGTCGGGGCCAAAGTATTTACACCAACTTGTTTAAACACCTTCGGAGGCATCAGATTTACGCTAGCCACTAAATCTCACAAGGCTCTTAAAAACTTACATGCCCTAATTGCACATGGTATTGTAAATACGCCCAGATCATCTCTTTTTGTAATCACTTATCTAGTAAAAAGAGCGCTACAACTATGTGAGATCTCCATTGCCTCACAATCCAAGGCTCTCTGTTTGGTTTCTGATTTCTTCATCAATTGTGCATATGCTGGCATCTTATTGAGAGCCTCAACCAATGGGATATTTATTTCCAAAAAAGTGAAGGTGGATAGATATTTTTGGAGCTTAGCTTTGTCGCCTTCTTTCTTATGATATTGAGTGTACCTTGAAAACTCGATATTCAAATTTTTAAGAATGGTTCCCCTTTTATTCATCTCCATTTCAGCTCATTTATTGCGTTGTCCGCAATCCTCAATTACCCCAAATAAAGGGGTTTCAGACCCCATACCAATTTCACAAGGAGTGCTAGCTCCGGTGGTGATATCTATGTATTTTTTACCATTGCCTCTTGTTGAGTTGTGCACTTGTTCTGAGAGAGCTGATAAGCGAGACTCCAAACTTTTAGTCAATGTTACATGAGACAATACAATATGGTTCAACTGAGAAAGCCCCTACTTCATTTCACCTAACACATCATCTGAAGCTTCCACTTTGTCCACAATGAGAACAAGTATCGCATTGGCATGTGCCTCGTATGGGTTCTCCTGATACAGAGATGAATTAGATACTTCATGTCTCTCATCATGGCATTGTACAACTCTGCTAGTTCCTCAACCACCACTCCATCCTACACCAAAGTTCGACCTTGATTCTCGGGTGACCACTGAAAGGTCCATCGAGAACCCAATACTTGATTCCCAATAAAATACACTTCTTCCACTCGATCATTCTCACTTGACTCATCCTCATGGGGCAAGACATTTAAATCTTGAAAAAAATTTTGTTCGTGCACTCGGGTCACATACTGTGTTATAAAATCTAGCTTTTTCACCATTTATGACATAATCTCATCTTGTTCCTTCTTCTTAGCCAGCTGTTCCTCAGATATTCGACCTTTCACAATTGAAGCGTAGTCTTCATGAGTGTATGATGCTTTGTTATTTTAAGTCACTTCATCTTATAATTCTACAGCTGCTGTGAATGTGTGCTTCATAAGCCCACCTCGGATTAGCCGATTTGCCATGCTTTTGTTAACGATACTTAAGATAACATAGAAATATTGCAGCAATAAATGACCAAGGATCCCATGGGTTAGACACTAAAGATGATGCTTGAGAAAACGATGCTAAGCCTCATGTAAGGGCTTATCATGAACTCTTCTAAAATTTTATATATTTCTCCTCAGCTTGGTCATCTTTGTAGGTGGGAAGAATCACTCAAGGAATGTGTTTCGAAATTCTTGCCATGATGCAATTGATCCATAGAGAAGCTCAACCAACCACTTTAAAGCTTCTCCCATTATGGAAATAGGGAAAAGTCTAAGCCTAATGGTCTCTTGTGTGACCCCCCAATACATAAATGGCGAACACACATTAATGAAATTTCAAAGGTGTTCATAGGGGTATTCATATGCTTAGCCTCCAAATAACCCCTTGAGCCGAACTAATTTCAGCATTGTACCAGTAATTTTAAACATTTGCAGTTATCGAGAGCAACAAGTTGCCTCGGTACTGCTCACTTGGTCCCATTTGATATTCTGAAGGTTGTTTATGTTCCCATAATTTCTCCCTTTATACTCCACTCATTATCCATTTTGGTACCTAATATTTTAATAGCAAAAAAAACAAGAAAATAGTAAAAATATTTCTAACTATAAGAATACAGCTCAACAAATACTTCTAATATGAACAAGCTGACTCCTCGGCAACGACGCCTTTTTTGATCTCGCTCAACCAACTACTCAAAGGAAAAGGGGTCGGTCATCATCAACATAATAACCAAACTTTAGAGATTGGAGTTTATCCCACAAGGAATCATTCTTCAAGGAGGAAGTGACTTATTGAACGAAGTAATTGTAGGATGTGGGGGGTCACAATAATCAAAATAAGAGTTCAACTAAACATGTTCTAAATAATGATTTAAACAAAAATTAAGGGAAGGTGTTGGGGATGTGCAAATATGGGAATCGATCTACTAGCAGGGTATAGATACTTTACTAAATGAGTTGAGGTTGCATGAATAGGATATGTTGCTTGTAACCTAAGTCAGCTATGATACATTGGTGTTTTGTATGTATCAGCTAAGAAATCATATGCAGACCGCTGAAGACACACTTGGCCTAAAAGGTCTTAGTAAAACCCCTAATACCTTGGCCATTTAATCCATTGCTGTGGACTTCAATCAAAACCCAAAGAGCTTTCCAACCATTATATCCATTCTACACTCTAATAGTTCTGATTAAGGCAACAATCAGAGATCTAAAGTAAAACCCCAAGTTTGACACCTTGAAATTATAGATAAAATATAGTAACAGATATAAATTCACCCAAATCAACTATAGATAAGTCAAGATATAAAAGACACTACAAGTATGAATGACTCATATTAATAGCACACCCCCAACTGTTTTAGCCACACATACAAGAAATTAAAGATTGAATACCATACATAGCAGCAAAAGTCATGGGTAACAAGATTGAGTATAAATTAGTTTATTAGCACCAGCCAATCATCTCCAATTTGATGCCCAAAAGCTTCAAAACCCTAACTCCCCTTGTATTCTAAGAGGAAAGTTCTATGTACTACTACTACAAACGAATTATTCTAATATAGTATGAATAGAAGATGTATAATGTCTTTTCTAAAATTGCTTATATACTCCATCCAAATATGTGAAAGTTTGTGCTGTGAAATGTCGTTCGACGGTCAAAGCCGACCATCGTCGAGCACTCTGGTGATGCATCAAATGTGCACTTGACCGTGTTTCCTATGTATCTTTATAAGGCTTTCTCTTCTGCAACATTAGGCGATGACCCTTTGTTATGCTGGTCCAATTCGGTGATGCATCAAAATATCATTCATATTGCCTTCCTGTCAATGTATTGGGGCTTTGGGCGCTGCAACTTTAGGCTATAACTTGTGCACTTCGGTGGATCGCTAAGTATTCTTTGCGATATCAAATCTGACTGCCTTTCTGACTTGGCTTGGATCCTTGGTTTCTTCATAGATAGCCGATCTTCCTGAGTGTTCGGCAGATCGCTGAGTATGTCAGCGACACTGCTTTTCTCCGCCTTTCGGCTCTTTTACCTACTTTCCAAGATTTCACCAAGTATTGTCCTTTTGTGCACTTTTAACTCCATTTCCTGTCATAGCACATGCATATTTGTTGGAAGTTGGAATTAATAGCACACTAAGGGAAATGTTTCCTTGCAATCTATCCCCAAAATGAGTCCGAAATATTGACTTATCATGGATCCATTCTATAAGGAGGAATTGAGATAGGTTGAGTGTTGGGTAAGAAGTCTATGCTAAAATGTATTTCCCTTCAGGAGAAACACCCAATAACTCATCTAGAAAGACATTGGGAAAATAATTGACAATGGGAACTGACTCAAGAGAAGGAATTTTCGAAGTTACATGTTTGGCCCTTACTAGATGATATATGCATCGCTTTGAGATCAGTTTCTAGGCCTTTAGAAAGGAAATAAACCAACCTTTACATGAAAAATTTCTACCCTCCCACTCAAGAATGGGCTCATTTGGGAATCAGAAATTGACTCTACGAGTCTTACAATCGATGGAGTCATAGTATAACATCAAAATCAACCATAAAGAATTTTACCAAGTGACAAGGAACAACTTTGTGCAAGATGGAAATGGGACAATTTCCATAAACTTTTTTTTGCAACAATGGAATCTCATATAGGAGTACATAATTCATAAGGCTCATGAAGGACTTCGGGATATGCGCAGAATCTATTTGCAAGAAAAGGAGTTACAAATAACAAGTTTGCTCTCAGATCTAACAATGCACACGGATCAAAATTATAAACTTTCAACATACTAGTCATAACATCTGGGGCCTCTTCAACTTCTTGTCAGCCATGTAGAGTATAGAAATGGTTGGTCCCGGGGGCACCTTGAACTTGTCTGCCTTGGCCTTGGGGTCTTGTACCTCCACTGCTATAATCCCTTGCATGGTTCCTGAGCTTGTTACGACCTGACCTTCCAAGCCATGATGGCACCTATTAGGCCTCGCCTATAGGCAAGCCAAATTCCAACCCTAGGTACCTATCCTAAATCTCTAACATAACAACACTAGTCATAAATGCACAACCCTAACACAACCTACCCAGAACTTTAAAGTCATTTGTACATATCTACTATAGACACAAGCACACACTCCCCTATATATATACGCACACTCTGCATTCTCCTTCTATCTCATACATATACAAGCACACTATAAGGTATAGGGTGCCCAATTGGACATGCAAGAAAGAGGAAGTCAAATTTCTCTGGCTTGATTAAAAAGGTACAAAATATGTTAAAATTTTAAAAGGGAAGTTATTTTCACGACCTACGCCTAGGACCTACGTGAGACATGGCAAATGGGGCACTCGAAAGTACCCTAAACAAGTATCATAGCATACATAAGCACATCCTTTGTTAAGAAGTGTAGTCCGACCATCAACAAGTAGTACTAAGGGGATTTGGGGCTTATGAAACACTCTATGGGCAAGGGATAAGGAAGTACCACCATCCAATCACAAAAAGTAAATCTAAGTGAAAGAAGACATGCGGCGAACTTTATGGGAAGTAGGGACTTAGGAAATTCACCAATTTGCTAATATAACAAAAAACAACGACATACATATAGGAACTAAGGGAAAGTCTTTGTAGATACAAAAGTTTTGCATGATTCATACATAGCATGTCATGTAACAATACCTCTAATCATAGATGGAACGAGGGCTAACACATATCCCAGGTTCACCATTAAAAGTAAATAACAAAAGCCGCAAAGTCTTAACATAAGTACAGTAGATAGAAAATAGATGTTGCCCTCGAAATATTGGACTCACCATAAACATAGTTTTCACGAGTCGAACTATCCACGAGGAGGTGGATGGGAAAGAGCTCTGGTTCATACATGGTTAGATCATGTGGATAAAAAGTATATGTTAGTACTTTGACTATACTAAGTATGTGGTATGGAACAAGGAAATCATAAGCCATATTAAACAATATGCATAGTCATAAAAAAGGCAACAAGCTCAATATGACATGAATGATTAATGCCTTAATTAAAACATGCATGGACGGCAAAACATAATTCCATAACATATCATATATATATATGGGAGGAGACCTTAACCAACTCTTAAGACCATGTGAGCTACTACATGGAATTCCAATGTTGCCTCAATACTAAAAAAGGAGTAGTCTACTTGCCAAGGTAGACTAAACCTCACCTTATGAGATCTAACCCATTTTAGAGAGTGCTTTATATGAACATTATGGGATCTAACCCATTTTTGTGAATATATTTCTATATACCTTATGACATCCTAGCTATTTTTGTGAATCCTGCAACATGACCTATATGGATAATACATAATCCTGCGGTGGCAACATAGTTATGAGACACATACTTTATATAGTGACCCCTTAGGTCTAGCCCCCCATATTAAGCCTCATCGGTACTAAGTCGACTCCTTCATAATGCATAAATATAAGTGCATTCATAGCATGCATAAACTTGTAAATCATTATATCATCATAGGAGTAGCATTCTAAAACATAATCCCTTCAAGTGAGAATTTTTCTTTCATAAGAGGGTGCATCATAACATCACAATAGGACTTCATAATCTTTGCACAATTTTCATAGAATACCTATGGATTCATAACATACTTGATAACACTTAATGATGCATCAAATTCTTGGCTTGTATCTGCAATACAACCTTTCATCAACATAAGATAATTTATTATATAATCTTAGTTTCAGAACATGGTGAATTTATGCAGAGGGACTTAAAATCATGAAATTCAAAAGTAATGTGAATGAGTGAAATAAAACATGATCACTTGAAATTATTCAAAAAAACTTATCATAATCATTGAGAAACCCCTACTTAGGGAATCATGAAAATCATCTCTTACACCATATATGTTCATTGCATTTCATAGTATCATAATATACATAGCTCACATGTCATAAAGCATTTATAATATCAACCCTTCAAAGAAGATCATGCATTTCCACTTAACAAATGATAACTTTGACCATAACGCATGCATAATAAGAGGACTAGGGAGTACCCATAATTAAATAAGCCTTAGAGTCAAAAGATTGAATTGTAAAGGATTTTGGAGTCCATGGGTGAAAGGGCCCATGGATAAAGAAACTCACATACCATATTGTGCTCAGAGAAAATAAGAGAAGCTTGATGAAGCTTCAAATCACGTATATCTTTGTCCTTAGTGGAGGAGTCTTTAGAACCATAAAATTAGACCGAATATGGAAGAGATGTTTTGGAGAATTTAGAGAAGATTTTGGGGAGTTTGCTGAGTGAAATAGGTCGAAAAATGAGAGATATTTCACGAATTCTTGACTAAAATGGTTCATAGATTTATCCTAATTGCCCTTAAATCTAGAAATTTTCAAAAACATTTATACTACGGTGAAACTAAGGTAAGATGCGAGCTTGTTCTAGCGTAGATGTTTTTTGCGCGAAGTTCAATTTTCTCCTGATTTCGTCCTAGAATGAGTCTCCATCATTTTACATTGGAATAAATCCTCTCCGTAATATGGAGAAGTCTCAGATGGTCTAGAAAGTACAAAAATATGTAAAAATTTATTTTTCAATATGGTTGACCTAAAAATCAAATGAGATTATTTTCTTACACAATTTTACCTTCTAATCGAGACTCCAGCCTTCGATTTTCCAAAAAGAACATGGATGTTGTGTTATGCAAGGCATTTATTACAAAGGTATCCTAAGGCACTTGATAGGGGTTACAATATCTCCCTCTTGGGAATATTCATAACCCAATGTGATAGAATTACACTTGAGAGGAGTAACAAAACAACTTTCAACCCAACATGAATGCATTAATGCAATTCAAATGCCAATGTCATGAAATTTTAAATGTATGCATCAAATATCACAGAGGCATGTTAGCATGAGTACGTATGCATACGACATGACAAAAAGGGATGAAATACAGGATTTAATGCCTTAGATGCGATTGTTTATTATCTTCGGCTTGAGTAGAGTGGAAAAAATAAGGATATCGTTTCTTTATATTCCCTTCCCAAGTAGTACTTTCAACTCATCGATTCTTCCAAAAGACCTTAATGGATGCTACCTTTTTTTCCTCAACCACTTCTCTTGCCCATCTAATATCTGAATCAAGAACTCTTCAAACATAAAGTTTTCTTCAACATCTACTACCTCCCAAGCCACAATTGAGCTTGAGTCACCTGCACACTTCCTTAACATGGACACATGAAAGATCGGGTGAACCATACTCATCTCCAAATACAACTCCAACTCGTAAGAAACTTTACCAATGTGTCTCAAAATTCTATAAGACCCTACATACCTAGGGCTCAACTTCCCCTCTTGCTAAATAGAACTATACCCTTCAGGGATGAGGCTTTCAATTACATCCAATCAACCATGTTAAACTTAAGATCTCTCCTCCTAATATCAGAATAAGACTTTTGTTGACTTTGAGACATCTGTAATATCTCTCTTATGATCCTCACAATCTCTAAGGCTTTCAAAACCAAATCTGAACCTATCAAAGCCATCTCTCCCACTTAAAACCACCCAATCGGGGATCTATAATGTCTTCCATACAATGCGTCAAACGGTGCCATCCTGATATTAGAGTGGTAACAACTATTATAAGCAAACTCAATGAGTGGGAGATGCTCATCCTGACTACCCTTGAATTCCAACACACAAGCTTTAAGCATATCCTAAGGGATTCGAATGGTTCTTTCAGCTTGACCATCCATTTGTCGGTGAAATGTCATGCTAAGCTTGACTCTGATATCAAGCTCGATTTTGAAAGATCTCCACAAGAGAGAGGTAACTTAGGTACCATGATCCAAAACAGTGGATAATAGAATACCAGTAATCTAACCAACTCATGGATGTACAATTTGGAATAATCTTCGGCACCATAGGTAACTTTAATCGATAAAAAATGAACCGATTTTGTCATTTTATCTATAATAGCTCATATAGAGTCACAATGCTTCTTAGTTCTAGTCAAACCAATTACAATATATATATATATATTAATATCTTTCCACTTCCAAGTAGTAATCTCTATGTCTTGGGCTAGGCCAGCCGGCCTTTGATGTTCAGCTTTGACATGTCAGTAATTATGACATTGGACTATGAACTTTGCAATGTCTCTTTTCATACCACCCCACTAATATACTTATCTCAAATTGCTATAACATTTTGTCGAATTGGGGTAAATAGAATAGGACGAATCATGAGCCTCTTTCAAGATCGAGCCCCTTAACCCATCAACATTTGGCATGCACAACCTATCTTGGTGCCTATGAGCACCATCTCCCCCTTGTGAGAAAACCTCTACATTTCCCTCCTTTACCAACACTTTCAACTCAACCAAAGAGGAATCAAGGTCTTTCTTGTATTTTATCTCTTCAACAAAGGAAGATTTAAAACCATCTAGAGACACAATACCTCCATCTTCAGCATCGTCTAATCTAACTCCCAATCTAGCCAATCACTTGACTTCCTCTACTAACTCATTCTTACCATCATCAATGTAAGCCACACACTCCATGGATACCCTACTTAGGGTGTCGGCCACAACATTAGCCTTGCCCGAGTGATAATGCACACTCATTTCATACTTCTCAAAGAATTCTAACCACCTTAGTTGGCTCAAATTGAGATCTCTTTGGGTGAAAACATATTGAAGACTCTTGTGTTCAATGAAGGCATCTGCATGAACCCCATACAAATAATGATGCCATATCTTCAATGAAAATACCACAGCCTCTAGCTCAAGGTCATGTGCAGAGTAGTTATGCTCATGCACCTTTAGTTGCCTAAAAGCACAACCAATGACCTTTTAACCTTGCCCCTATATCCACCCCAAAATTATTCTTGAAGCATCATAACAGATAAAAAAAAACCCTTCCAATCATACCAATAAAGTAAATATAGGAGCGTATGTAAGCTTATCTTTCAAACATTGAAACATCTTCTCATAATTATTGGTCCAAAGGAATTTCACCATCTTTTGGGTCAACTTTTTCAAAAGGGATACAACTGATGAGAATCTCTCAACAAATCTCGGATAATAGCCTTCTAAGCTTAAGAAACTCCTAATATCCATTGGAGTCAAGGACCTAGGCCGATTCTCACCACTTCTATTTTTTTAAGATCCACTTTAATTTCCTCATCTGACACACCTGTCCAAGGAATGCAACCTCTTCCAAATAAATTCGCATTTCTCAAAGTTGAAAAACAACTTTTCTTTCTCAAAATTTGCAACACTACCCTCAAAAGCCTCACTTGCTCTTTCTCATTTTTGGAATAAATCAAGATGTCATCAATGAATACCACACCAAACATATCAAGGTAGGGTTTAATTACCTTATTCATGAAGTCTATACATATTTCTTGGAGCATTGGCAGGACAAAAGACATCACCACAAATTCAAAGTGGCCATACCTTATCCGGAAGGCTGTCTTAGGAATGTCACATTCCCTTACACTCATTTGATGGTAACCAGACTAAAGATCAATCTTTAAGAAGTGACTACCCCTTGAAATTGGTAAAAAAAATTATCTGTCCTCGGTAGTAGATACTTGTTTTTTATGGTGACCTTGTTGAGTAACCGGTAGTAGATGCACATTCTAAGTGAGTCATCCTTCTTCCTCACAAACAACACTTAAACACCCCAGGATGACTTGCTAGGTCTTATAACACCCTTCTCCAACAAATACTTCAATTTATCCTTTAGTTCTTTCAATTTTGTTGGGGCCATACGATAGAAAAGAATAGACAGAGGTTGAGTATTGGAGAAAGGGTCTATAGTAAATTCTGTTTCCCTCTTGAGAAGAGCATCGAGGAGCTCATGTGGAAAGGCATTGAGAAAATCATTGACCATCGAAATTGACTCAATAGAAGAAACTCAAGACTTTCAATGTCCCTAACCCTTACTAGATGATAAATATAATTCTTAGCAATTAATTCTCGAGCCTTAAGACAAGAGATTAACCTTTCCTTAACCATCGAATCATGGTCTTCCCACTCAAGTATGGGTTCATTAGGAAATTTTAACCTAATCTTATAGGTTCTACAATCAATAAAGGCATGATATGCTGCAACCAATACATCCCTAGAATAATATCAAAATCTACCATGTGAAGCCTAACAAAATCACAAGGCCAAACTTTATACAATATGGACACAAGGCAACCCCTATAGAAACTTCTAGGAACAATAAACTCATTAATGGGGGTAGACACTAAAAAGGGTTCACATAACATTTCAAGACTTAAGTCAAATTAAACCAACTAATAAAGAATGGAGAAATGAAAAATAATGTGGCACCGAGATCCAATAAAGCATACACATCATGATCATAAACCTTTAAATGAAATTCACATTTGTCAATCTTGGAAAATCAATTTTCTTCCTTGAAGTTTGCAATAGTACCTTAAATGCCTCACACACTCTTCCTTATTCTGGGATTAATCAAGATGTCATCAATGAACATCAAAACAAACATATCAAGGTAAGGTTTAAAGACCCTATTCATGAGGTCCATAAATATTTTCGGAGAATTGGGGGGCCAAAAGATATCACCACAAATTCAAAGTGTCTATACCTTGTTCCAACAGTTGTCTTTGGAATCTCACATTCCATTGCCTTCATTTGATGGTACTCGGACTAAAGATTGATCTTTGAGAAGTTACTAGCCCTTTGCAATTTGTCAAATAAAACATCTATCCTTAGTCGTGGATACTTGTTCTTTATGGTGGCCTTGTTGAGTTGCTAGAAGTCGATGCATATTCTAAGTGAGTCATCCGCATTCCTCACAAACAACACCGGTGTAGCCCAATATGACTTTCTAGGCCTTCTAAAAGACATCTCCAACAAGTCCTTCCACTGATCCTTTAATCCTTTCAATTTTGTTGGACCATATGGTAGGGAGGATTAGAGACAAGTTGAGTATCGAGAAGGAGGTCTATACTAAAAATTTATTTCCCTCTCTAGAGGAACAACGAGTTCATGGGGAAAGACATTGAGAAAATCATTGACCATCAGAACTAACTCAGTAGATATCGCTAACCCTCACAAGATGATAAATGCAACCTTTAGGAATTGATTCTCGAGTCTTAGGAATAGAGATGAACATTCCTATAACCACTGAATCATTACCTTCCCACTTAAGGATGGGTTCATTAGGAAATTGAAACCTAATCTTATATATTTTATAATCAAAAGAGGCATGATATGCATGCAACCTATCCATCCTAAGAATAATGTAAAAATTTACTATGTCAAGCTCAAAAAAACCAGAAGGCAAGACTTTATGCAATATGGACATTGGGAAACTCCTATAGACTCTTCAAGAAACAATAGAACAACTAATGCAAATAGGCACCAAAAAGGATTCACATAACATTTCAGGACTCAAGTCAAACCTACTAGCAATGAATGGGGAAAAGAAAGACAAAGTGGCGCTCGAATCCAATAAAGGATACACATCATAATCATAAACCTTTAATGAAAATTCACATTTGTCAAACTTGGCAAACAATTTTTCTTCTCTCAAAGTTTCCAACATTACCCTCAAATTCCTTACATGCTCTTCCTCATTCTAGTAATAAATCAAGATGTCATCAATGAATACCATAACAAATATATCAAGGTAGGGTTTAAAGACCTTATTCATAAGGTCCACAATATTGCCAAAGCTTTGGTAGGCCAGCAGACATTACCACAAATTCAATGTGCCTATACCTTGTCCAAAAGGCCATCTTAGGAATCCACATTCCCTTACCCTTATTTGATTGTAGCCAAACTGAAGATTGATCTTTGAGAAGTTACTAGCCCCGTGTAATTGGTCAAATAAATAATGAATCCTCTATAGTGGATAGTTGTTCTATATGGTGACCTTGTTGATTTTCCCGTAATCAATGCACATTCTAAGTGAGCCATCCTTCTTCCTCACAAACAACAGTGGTATATCGCAAGATGACTTTCCAGGCCTTTAAAACCCTTCTCCAACAAGTCCTTCAATTGATCGTTTAATTCTTTCAATTTCATCGGGCCATGTGATAGGGAGGAATAGAGATAGGTTGCGTATCGTGGAGGAGGTCTATAAAAATATATATTTCTTTCTTAGGTGGAACATCGGAGAGTTTGTGGGGAAAGACACTGGGAAACTCATTAACTATTGGAATTTACTCAATAAAAGAAACTCTGGAGTCAATATCCCTAACCCTTACCAAATGATAAATGCAACCCTTAGCTGTCAATTCTAGAGCCTTAAGATAAGAGATGAACCTTCATTTAGTCACCTATTTCCAACTTAAGGGTTGGTTCATTAGGAAATTAGGACCTAACCGTACGAGTTCTATAATCAATAGAGGCATGATATGCATGCGACCAATCTATCCTAATAATAATATCAAAATCTACCTTGTCAAGTTCAACAAAGTCAAAATGAAAGACTATATTCAGTATGGATATGTGTAGAGTCTTCTAGCAACAATAGACCTACTAAAGGAGGTAGACACCAAAAAGGGTTCATACTACATTTCAGGTCTCAAGTAAAACCTACTAGCGAAGAATGGGGAAATGGAAAACAAAGTCGTGCCTGGACCCTATAAAGTTTGCATATTATAATGTTAAACCTTCAACAAAAAATTACATTTGTCAAACTTGACAAAGAACTTCTCTTCCCTCAAGGTTTGAAACACTACCCTCAAATGCTTCACACGATCTTCCTCATTCCAGGAATGAATTAAGATGTTATCAATGAACACCATAACAAACATATCAAGGTAGGGGTGGGTGAATCGGTAGGCCGAGTGACATCATCACAAATTCAAAGTGCTCATACCTTGTCTGGAAGTACATCATTGGGATATCACATTCCCTTACCCTCATTTGGTTGTAGCCGAACTGAAGATCGATCTGTAAGAAGTGATTAGACCCTTGCAATTGGTGAAGAAAATCATCTATCCTCGATAGTGGATACTGGTACTTTATGGTGACCTTGTTGAGTTGGCAATAATTGATGCACATTTAAAGTGAGCCATTCTTCTTCCTCACAAACAATACGGGTGCACCCTATCATAGGACTTATAAAACCCTTCTCTAATAGATCCTTCAATAGATCCTTTAATTCTTTCAATTCCTCTAGGGCCATATAGTAGGGAGGAATATAGATATATTGAATATCGAGGAGGAGACCTATACCAAAATATGTTTCCTTCACGGGAGGAATATCAAGGAGTTCATGGAAACGACATCGAGAAACTCATTGACCATCAAAAGTGACTCAATTGAAGGAACTTTGGACTCAATATCCCTAACCCTCAAAAAATGATAAATGCAACCCTTAGAAATCAATTCTCAAGCTATTAGACAAGAGATGAACTTTGTCCTAACTACTAAATCATGACTCTCTCACTTAAGGATAGGTTCATTACGTAACTGGAACCTAATCTTACTGGTTTTACAAATAATAGAGGTATGATATGCATAAAAAAATCCATCCAAAGAATAATGTCAAAATCTACCGGGTAAAGCTCAATAAAATCACAACGCAAGACTTTATGAAATATGGACAGGGGCACAACCACTATAGACTCTTCTAGTATCAATAGAGTCACTCATGGGGTAGACACCAAAATGGGTTCAGATAACATTTCAGGACTTAATTCAAACCTACTAGCAATGAATGGGGAAATGAAAGACAACGTTGTACTCGGATCCAATAAAGCATATATATCACAATTCATAAAGTTTTAACAAACATTCACATTTATCGAACATGGTTAACAACTTTTCTTCGCTCAAGGTTTACAACACTAACCTCAAATGCCTCACATGCGCTTCCTCATTACGAGAATAAATCAAGATTTCATCAATGAACAATATAATGAATATATCTAGGCAGGGTTCAAAAGCCCCACTCATGAGGTCCACAAATATTGTCGGAGCATTGGTAGGCCAAAAGACGTCACATAGAATTCAAAGTTCCCATACCTTGTCCAGAATGTCGTCTTAAGAATGTCACGTTCCCTTACCCTCATTTGATGGTACCCGGACTAATGATCAATCTTTGAGAAGTGACTACCCCCTTGTAATTGGTCAAATAAATCCTTTATCCTTGATAATGGATACTTCTTCTTTATGGTAACCTTGTTTTCCTGTCGGTAATCGATGCACAGTCTAAGTGAGCCATCCTTCTTCCTCAGAAACAACACCGGTGACCCCAAAATGAGTTGCTAGGCTTTATAAAACTCTTATCTAACAAGTCCTTCAATTGATCATTTCATTCTTTCAATTCCATCAGGACGATATGGTAAGGAGAAATAGATATAGGTTGAGTATCGAGGAGGAGGTCTATACCAAAATTTGTTTCCCTCTCGTGAGGAACATCGGGGAGACCGTAGAGAAAGACATTGGAAACTCATTGACCATAAGAGTTGACTCCATAGAAGGAACTCTAGACTCAATATTCCTAACCTTCACAAGATGATAAATGCAACCCTTAGCAATCAATTCTCAAGCTTTAAGACATGATATGAACCATCCCTTAACCACCAAATCATGACCTTCCCACTCAAGGATGGATTCATTAGGAAATTAGAACCTAATATTATGGGCTCTACAATCAATAGAGGCATGATTTGCATGCAACCAATCCATTCCAAGAATAATGTCAAAGTCTACCATGTCATGCTGAACATAATCACAAGGAAAGACTTTATGCAATATGGAAGTTGGCAACCCCTATAGATTCTTCTATCAACAATAGACTTACTAATGGGGGTAAACGCCAAAAAGGTTTCAAATAATATTTCGGAACTCAAATCAAACCTACTAGTAATGGATGGAGAAATAAAAGAAAAGTGGCCATCGGATCCAATAAAGCATGCACGTCATAATAATAAACCTCTAACATATTAGTAACAACTTTGGGCGTCTAATCTACTCCTTTCCTCCTTTTAGAAGAATAAAATTGATTATTATGTGGAGGACCTACTTGATGTCCTCCTAGTTTCCTTGACCTCCATGAGCACTATGTCCTGGATGATGACCATCTCTACCCTTGTTCGAAGCATTTTGACAATAACCAATCTTGTGGCCCATCTCACCACAAAAGTAGCAAGCACTCAACTCTACCGACATGGTTCTTCCCCTACTTTCAACACCTAGGAAGACTTGTTCCACCATTACAACCTTGATCTTTAGGTTTCAGCACCCTATCATTAGTGAACCTTTGGCTTTGAGCATTGGATAACCCTTGGCCTTGAAATTTGTTGCGTTGTTGAAAGAGACCACTTCCTCCACCCTTAGTACCATGGAACCGAGCTTCATATTGAACCTTCTTGGACTCCCCCATCTTTCTCTTCCTAAGATTCTCTCCCTCAAGTTGCGTGGAATATTTCATGAGTTGAGATGTGTCCTCCTATATAAGTATTGGCACTATGTCACTCCTTATTGACCAAGTCGAACACTCCAAACACAAACTAGTGTAATCTTTCAAGGGATCGACAATGAAGTGAGGAGGATAGTTTGAGATCTCATTTTATTTGATCCCTTACACTCATGAAGCTTTGTTTGAGATTCATCAATTCCATCATCTATACCTCCCTTAGCTCCATAAGGAAGAAGAAGTCAAGAAAGGCGTCTTTGAATTCTTCCCAAGGAATAGGCGCGTCATCCACCCTCTTATTTTTCTATTAGGTGAACCATATTGGTGGAAGGCCATTGAGTTTATAGGCCACTACTTCCACTTTCCCCTTCGAGCTTAGCCATATGACAGCTAGGACCCTATACACCTCATCAATAAATTCTTGGTGATCTTCCTCCACTTTTAAGCCATAAAATTTCGGAGAATTCATTCTAATGAAGTCCCTCACCATTGAGGCCAGAATAAGAGCATGAGGATCTTAGGCCCCTTGTTTAACTTGGTTGTCCACGGCTTTTGCCAGCAATTTGATAACATTTCGATATTTAGCATAAGTAACCCCTTCTTTTCGGGAAACTTATACAAAAGGAGGGACTTGGTCCTCCTTGAGAATAGGGAATCTTGGTGGCATTCTCCTTTGCTGCATTATCTAGAAGCTCAAGGAGATATCATTAAAAATAGGAATTATTAAGACAAGTCCTATGAAATGAAAAAGATCATGAAGAAGTAAGTTATTTCTTAAACGCCTTATATTCTCCTATTCATAGTTGTGGCAAGCTTCACAACCACGAACAAGAGTCTATTTCACGTGGTGTGTTGGATATTTCAGGATCATTTATAAACCAAGTTCTCTAATACCAAGTTTGTTGTGACTCAAGCCTAGGACCTTGGTGCAACATGGCAAATGGGGAACCCAGTGGTGCCCCAAACAAGCCTCATTGCATAAGTAAGCACATCATTGGTTAAGAATTGTAATTTGACCTTCAACAAGTAGTACTAAGGGGATTAGGATACACTCTATGGCACACAGGATAAAAAATTACCACCATTCAATCAACACAAGAAAATCTAAGGGAAAGGGCACATGAGAGTCACCTTATGGGAAGTCGGGACTTAGGATATGCACAACATAGCTAATATCGCCAAAAGCAACAACATACATAGGATGGGAACAATAGGAAAGTTTCAATAGGTACAAAACTGTCCCATGATTCATATGTAGGATGTCATCTAAAGATACCTCTAATCAAAGATGGAACGAGGGCCAAGACATATACCGATCTCACCCTCGATGGTAAATAACAAAAGTGGCAGTGTCTTAACATAAGTAGGGTACGTAGAAAACAGATGTTTCCCATGAAATGGAGGAATCACCACAACCAATGTCTCTACGAGTCGAACTATCCACGAGAAGGTGGATGGATAAGAACTCCAAGGCCAACATTGTTAGGTCATGTGGGCAAAAAGTATGCATTGGTACTTTTATTATACTAAGTTAGCGGAATGTAATGTAACAACGAAATCATAAGCCATATTTGACATGATGCGTAGTCATAAACAAAGGAAATAAGCTCTATTTAACATGAATGAACGATGCATTAATAAAAACATGTATGTTAGGTAAAACATAATTCCATAAAATAGAATATGCGTATGTGGGAGGAGACATTAACCGACACCATAAGACCATGAAGCTACTACATAGAATTCTGATGTTGCCTTGATGACATTCAAGCCTAGATCACCAATAGATGAAGTGACAATCATCATCAACATAACTTTAGAGGTCGGGGTTGAATCTCGTAGGGAACAATATGTCAACGATTGAATCGGCTAAGGACTATTAGCTACTACTTTCTATCGAAAAAGTGAGTACCAAGAACATTCTACCTAAATGGGGTAAAACTAAGTTAAAAACTACTCTTAATAAGAAAATGGAAAATTGGGCAAGGATTGATCGAGAAAGAGAGAAAGAACACGGATACGGTAATTAAACAAAGCTCAATTGAACCATCACACTTAGCATCAAATTAACTTTATGGGTAGGCTAGGTTGGTTGTAACTACACCTAAATTATGACAATGTGGTGTTTTGCAAGAGACTATTCCGGCCTCTCACGCGAGCCACTCAAAGGCATGCCTAGCTTGAGCACCTCAAAGCAAAACTCCCAAGACCTTAGTTGTTGAGTTCTATTTGAGGACCTTAACACATATACCCATGACTATCATGCAAGCCCTCCACTTCAATTACTCTAATTAAAGCAATAATTGAAGATCTAAGATAGATTCAAGTTCGCGACCTAAAATCATAAGTTAAACATGAAGCTAGGCATGAACACATAAGTAAATTCAATCAAATCAAATGAATGGGGGATGAATCCACTTAATTTTGGAAGTAAATCATCAACTAAGCATGTAAGCAACAGAAATAATAATAATCCATAAACAAATTAACATCCAAGCTCAATTAATTATACAAGTTATGCATTTAAGAAAAAGGAAAGATGGAACGAGTGAAAGATAAATACAAGTGAAGCTCACACTCTTCAATCCACTCAACAATTTGTAGAAAACTTGTTATAAATGCTCACCCTAAACTAAAATTACACTAAGGTGTGTATTCTCTCTTTTTTTTCTTATGATTGTTCTTTCTTAAATTGAATGTCTCCTCCTAAGGGTTGGGTGAGTGCGTATATCCTTTCAGGACTTAATATGGTGAAATTCCAGATCTGCCCTGATGCCTAGCACTTAAATACTCCACGTCTCAGTTCTCTGACCGTGTTCATGTAGGTCAACTGAGGTTGAATGCTCCGCCTACATGCCTGGTTAAGTGCATTCACGCTTAGCAACTTAGCCCTAATCTGAGTTCAGGATCCTAAAGGCGGCGTTCATGGAGAACAATGTTTACAGGTACTACTTTCTACAGTTTCAGATCTTCTTTTATCCAATTCAGTTTCAACTTCAATTCACTCCGGCGAAGCCAAATCTAAACCATATGTACCTGAAACATACACCGTTCGAAATATAAATTTAGCAACACAAAATCATAAGAAAAGAGTAATAAATGATTGTAAATTATACCCTCATCAACACCCCCAAATTAAGACTTTGCTTGTCCTCAAGCGAAACAAAACCAAACTCAAGAGGCTAGCAATTTAAGCATGACATCATGATAATGGTTCGCACTAACAATTAGCATAAATATGTGGATGCCTATCAAATTAACTCCCTCACATTTAAAAAAAAACATTTGTCAATCCAAAACTAACTTTCAAGTATGACCAAGTGACAACAGAAATTCTCAAGAAGTGACTCAAACTCCTAGTCAACTAACAAGTTCCACTTGAATCAAACTTGGAAAAACATCAATATCACAAACCCATGTCAATTTGCATGTCCTCATAAAAAGAAAGAAAGTCCCCAAAACACACAAATATATACAATGAACAAGGGACAAGGACTCAAACACTCACACTCAACAAAAGAAAATCTCGTGCATACAACTACCACACCATAGGCTTGCTTCTATTTTCAATCAACATTGGCTCAACTTCATTCAGTTTAAATCTCAACGGGCTTTTTAGGCTTGTAAGGTAGGCTTAAGGGAAGGGTCGGATACATTTTTGATAATAGTGACTCTCCTTAAGCTCCACACACAACATTCATCTTTTCCAATTTTTTCAACTTTTCTTTTCACAACTTACACCAATGCGCATTTAACCCTTCTTTTTTCACATAGGTGCCCCACTTGCAGCCATTTCAAACATTTTGAAGGGTTCTTTTCATTTAAGAACTTTTTCTTCTTCTTCATTTTCATTTTGAAAGCGCTCTTTTCTTTTTCTTTTATTTCCTCAATTCATCATCTTTTTCTTTTCTTTCATTTGACAAGTCAAGTGGTAGATACCCTTGTTATCCTTCCTACGCCACCCGCAACATAGGCTTAAAGTCACAAACATTTGGAGCTCTAGGAGGGACAAGGGCTCAAAAGAGGGATATTTTTTCAAAAAGTCCAAGGCTTTCAATTACGTTTGCCAAAAGAAAAGATTAAATTCCAAAAGGGACACTAGGGATAGTATCAACGCATTTGGTGGCTATTTAGGCTTAGTAGACTCGATTCGAACCAAAGAATGCCTAAGATAATTTTTCCAACCAAAGTCTATCAAGATCAACATCTCAAGACAAACAAGGAAAGTTCTAGGAAACAAAAAGCATACAAGGAACAAAACAAAAACTCACACCACAAATGATATGCAAATCAAGCCAGAAAGGGTCAATATCACTCTCATGTCAAGCACAAGGGACTTATTTTTCAAAGTATATCCATCTAGTATGTAAGCATCACAAAAAGATTCAAAGTGTTGTCTCAAAATCATCCCAAAACCATGTACCTTTCAAAAATCAGAGGGTTATGCCTTTTTTACAATCCACAACAATTGACTAAATAATTTGGTACCAAACAAGTCACAATTCCTATGTATAGCTCCAACAAGAGTCAATAGCTACTCGGACTTCACCAAATAACACAGTCTACTCATGCACTCACACACCCAATCGACTATTTGCCCTTAAGAATGTTTGTCACTCAATCAATCATAGAGAGTCCTCGATTATACACACCATATAAAATAAAAGTAAGAATCTACAAAATCTACTAACACAGCTAAACCCAAATATAATATATATGAACCCGACAAGGGCATACTACAATCCAAATAAATCAAGCACGACAAGGGCATACTATACAAACTAGTAATAGTGTGAATCAATCCGAGTATATAAAGGGAAATCTGAGAGTGCAAAATAAAAAATAAAACCAAATCAAGTCATTGGAGCACTTAAAACTCTAATGGTATTGTGTTCTCACAGTACGACTATAAAGTAAAAGAGGGAACGAGGGACTCCCTAAAATGATTGCTTGGCACTCGACCCAGATATTAGCATCTGATAGCTCATAGGTAGCATTTATAGTGGCCAGGTTGAAGAGGAATCTCACTCCACAAATCATGATAGACATCTTCTGTTCAAAGTTAGTCTTTGGGGCATTGGTATGAAACTCGACTACCATGATGTGATTGGCCTTGATCATCTCATCAACAAAGCATAGCCAATCTGAAGTCTAAAGCCACCCAGAGAATTCTAGCCTCTTCTCTTCAACCTTGTCTAAGAAAACCCCTCTCTCTCTAATCATGGTCTTTCCCAAATACTAATCATACGTTCGGGCACTGTGGGCTAAAAATCTTATTTGATCAAGGTAGTCATCATTACACCGCCCTAGAAGATTTTTATTTTCATGAAGTGTGTTGTCGTGAACCATCTTCAACAAATTAGACCTACAATCGAAGCTAACACAACAAAAACATTGTAAGACGTTTGAAATTATGCATCAATGGACATTTAGATCAAGAAAGTCAATTAGTGAAGGTACGGATCATTTAGTGAAGATATGTTATTTTTGGTACAGTGACCATTTGTACTTCGCTTTCATGGCCAAAGAGGTGTGTTAGTGTAGTTCCAAGAATTTTAAGCTTTCGCATTCGTGGAGAGTACTTTGCATTTGCGGAGCACAAAGAATTTCAAGAACTATACATTCATGGAGACCAAATAGCACCAGCAACACTTTCTAGAAATCTAGAGGCATTTTGTTGAACACATGATTCACACACATTCACAACTTTGTTTTAACAAAACATTACCTCCAAATCTATCCCCAAGAGCATACAATCACCACCCAAACAATAATCAACAATATAACTTCAAATTCCATTTCTTTTTTCAACATTTAAGCCTAGAAATCATCTCATAAGATACCCAAAGGTGCAGTGCCATATTAACAAACCGATGAACCCTAGAAAACAACATTGGACAAGATTATCTTTGTTTCAAAATTTCAAAACCATGGCAAGAAAGATATAGAAAAGAAGCATCACCATTGTCTTGGAGTTTTATGGCTGCACAAATTTCCAATGATGAACGAGAATGGACATGGGATAGGGTGAACATATATTTGAATGGAGAACCCAATAAGCATGAAAAAGAAAGATTAAGATTATTTTTCTTGTGATTCCAAGTTGAAGGAAGTTACTGAGCTATTATTTACCTTCACTCGTGTTTTCTTTTTCTGAATGTGTCAGATAAAGTCATAAGTGACTTGTCTTTTCATTTAACAACCCCAATTAGTTCTCTGTCTTTGTGGACATTTAGGCATGACGCGCCTTATCACCTTTTGTGTACTCCGCATTAGCGGACATGAGACCTCCTTCGTGGACGTCAAATGGGTGACAAACTTAGGCTGATTTTCTACAATTTTGGGCAATCCCACAGCCTTTTTGGTGATCTGCCCTTCAGTGATGGGTGATGCTTGGGCCCCAAAAGGCGGTCAAAATGGCTCACGTTCATCCCTTTTCAATTTTTGTTGATTTTTCCACCCACATCTTCAACTCTAGTCAACTTGACACTTTAAATCTAGTGCAAAACCACTACCATTGATTTGAAACTTGTAAGGCTTAGCCAATAGTCAAAAATCAAAATTAAGAAGTTATTCTAAATATTCAAAATTCAAGAATTTATTAAATTTGGAACAAAATTTGATTCACTACCCTTTTGTGTTTCCACTTTGAGGTTGTGAATCTTCTCCCCAAGTTCAAGATGATCTTCCATTTAAGCTCATGGGTATGATGATCAGAGACCCTCAACTTTCTACATCAGTTTCTCCACTTTGAGGACTTGAATTGTCTACCCAACTTGATATAAACTTTTCATTTTGGTTCTTTAGTTAGACATTGGGGTGTCAAGAGGACTTCTTCAAACTTATCTTTACACTTTGAGACCTCCAAGTAGGCAACACTCCCAACTTCAAATGAACTAATGTTGCCATCTAAAGATTTCCATGGCTTTTGCTTGCAACTTTAGTATCATTTCCCCTATCTTGGCCTCTTCGATGATTATTAGCCTTGATGAAATGCATTGGCCCAATGTCTCTTCCAAATAAAGAACCACTCCTTCTTCTTGATAAATTAATTCATTGCTGATCACCCATGAGCCGCAATCCTTACTTACCCCATTGCTTAGTTTCAAGTGGACCTCCAAAATATCAACTGTGTATTCCAAACAGTCCAACTCATAATCTTTAGCAACAAGCAAGCATTTGAGTTCATCCCTCATGTTGAGCAATTGGTGTCTTTAATCTACTTCATTGGTAAGTCTTAGACTCAAGTCTGTGAGCCAATCTTTACTCATAACACTCTTGTCCTATTCATATCCTCAACACCATTTTACTCACCACAAAGTGCAATATTTTGAAGGAGATAGAAAAAGGGATTACATTTATCAAGCAAGTTTTCATCACAATTAGCCATACAAAGAACCAAATACAAAGAAGACAAAAAGAAGTATTCACTAATGAAATTAGAAAGAGTAAACTACAAGTTCTAAATCGACTCAATACTCCTAATGTTCCCATGCAATAGTGCTATTTATGATGACGTTCAAGCCTATATTACCAATGGATGAAGGATCGATTGTCCTCAGCATAATAACCAAACTTTAGAGGTTAGGATCAAATCAAGGGAACAATGTGTCAGCAACTGAATCGGCTAAGGACTACTATCTACTAGTTTTAATTGGATAAGGAAGTACCAAGAAATTTCTAACTAAATGAGTGGAGACTAAGCTAACAACTACTCCTCATAAGAAAATGGAAAACGGGGCAAGGATCAATCGAGCAAGGGAGCAAGTGTAGGAATATGAGAATCAATCAAAGCTCAATCGATCCATCACACTTAGCACAAAATTAACTCTCTGGGTAGGCTAGATTACTTGAACCACACCTCAATTACGACAATGTGGTGTTTCGCAAGAGCCTATGATGGCCTCTTATTCAAGCCACTCAAAGACACGTCTGGCTTGAGCAGCTCAAAGAAAAACTCCCAAGACCTTAGTCGTTGAGCCTGATTTAAGGACCTTAAAACATAAAGTATGACTATGATGCAAACACTCAACTTCAACTACTTTAATTAAAGCAATATACGAAGATCTAAGCTATATTCAAGTTCGCGACCTCAAATCATAAGTTAAACATGAAGGTATGGATGAACCCATAAATCAATTTTGAATCAAATCAAAGCAATTTCGGAGGAACCCACTTGATTTTGCAAGTAAATCATCAACTAAGCATGAAAGCAAGAGAAATAATCAAGACCCATAAATAAATTAACATCCAAGCTCAATTAAATCTACAAGTTATACATTCAAGAACAAGGAAAGAAGGAGTGAGTAAAAAATAAATAAGTGAAGCTCATACTCTTCAATCCACTCAAGAATTTATAGAAAACTTACTCTAAATCATCACTCTAAACTAAAATCAACCCCAAGGTGTGTGTTCTCTCTTGTTTTCTTATGAATGTTCTTTCTGGAATTGAATGTCTCCTCCTAAGGGTTGGGAGTGCGTGTATATCCTTTTCCTACTGAAAATGGAAAAATTCATGATCTACCCCGAAGCCTAGCACTTACACACTCCATAATCCTAAATCTTTGACCATGTTTGTAGAGGTCAACTAAGGTCTAATGTTCCACCAACGTGCCTGGTTTAGCATGTTCTGCTTAGCAGCTTAGCACTACTTCATGTTCGCGGGCTTGAAGGTTGCATTCACGGTGAGTAATGTTTCTAGGTACTACTGTGTATAGTTTCAGCTCTTCTTTGCTTTAATTCGTCATCAACTTCAATTATTTCCAGCAAAGCCAAATCTAAACCATATGTACCTGAACCATACAACATTTTAAGTATAATTCGCCTTAAAGTATAAGATTAGCAACACTTAATCATAAGAAAAGAGTAAGAAATAAGTGTAAATTATACACCCATCATGCCTCCAAACTGGAAAAGAAGTATCTACTTGCCAAGGTAGACTATATCTCACCTTACAAGATCCAACCCATTTTGAAGAGTGCTTTACATAAAACTTACGGGATATAACCCATTTTGATGATTACTTTACATATACCTTAGGGGATCCTACCCATTTTGGCGAGTCATGCAACATGAGCTATATGGATCTATTAGCTAATACATAATCCAATAGTGCCTACACAGTTATGAGATTAAGACTTTAAATAATGACTCCTTAGGTCAATCCCCCCACCTTAAGCCTCATTCGATGCTAAATCTAGTTCCTAGAGTACATAAATACAAGCATATTCATAGAATGCTTAAACATGTAAATAAGTATATCATCATAAGAGTATCTTATTGTCACGATCCAGACCTAGGGTCTAGGAGTAACATGGCAAATGGGAATCAAGAGTCCCAAAACAAGCCTCATAGTATCCATTCACACATCATCAGTTCGGGAGTGCATATGGAATAGTAAACGCGTAGTTATAAGGGATGGGAAAGTAGGACTCACGCTATGGGAATTCCAAAGGGAGAAGGATTAAAATGGATTCACATAACACATAGCACATAAAAACTAAGAGGCAGGTAAGTGTGACTCACTCTATGGGGGCAAAATGGGATATAGGACCCTTCACATCATAACATAAATCCATATCATAATACACATAATCAATTGATATTAACCATATCCAATACATAACCATAGCCATAATCTCAAAATATCAACACCATAGCATATATTTGTACAAGAATCTACAAGATGTCCAACAATGCCTTTAGTCATAGAATAGGACGAGGGCTAAGAAATGTCTCGGGCTCACCTTCAAAGTAAATAGCATGAACAAAAGTAACATAAGGTAGATGGATGGTGGATTGTCCTTGGAATATATGACTCACCATAAAAACTTCTCAAACTTCGAACTAGTCGTGAAATGGTGGATGGATATAGTCTCTAATCCCTACATGGTTAGATAATATAGGAAAAAGTATGTGTTAATATGTTTGAATGTACTAAGTATGTTGGCATGCAATGCATATAACTTATCAAACATATATTCAATTTGAGAGAGGTATATAACAGCGAAAGTAATATAACAATATGCCATGAAATTCATGATGCATGAAATTCCATAATGCTTATATAAAGAGGGGATGAGACCTCAATTGACATATAAGACCAAGTGAGTTATTACTTGGAATCTCGATGTTATCCCCAAACCGAAAAATAGATGGTCTACTTGCAAAAGGTAAACCATACTTCTCCTTACGGGCATCCCCATTTCGAAGAAATAACCTTCTTACGGCACCCCCATTTCGGATAGGATTTTTCATCGTATCATATCCTATCAAAGTTGTAATCGCACCTTATAGGCACTCCCTTTTCAGTGAGGGTTACCATATTATATACGTAAGCTATTACATAGTTCTTGAGAAAGGAAGAGGACCCTTAGGGACAGCCCAGACGCTTTCAATCTCATCGGTGCTGATTCATCATCCCACAATAATATAGATATACGTATACATGCTTTCAAAGAGGTACAAGTTATTTCAAATCATATCAATGCATACATGAGCTTAAAATACAAACATTCTTCATAACCATTCATACTTGGGCTCAAAAGCCTAATCATAACTCAAATCATAATTTTCATGCATATGAATAGCTCATTCGCATATATCAAGATGGTGTAAACATCAAAAATTCTCAAAGACCTATATCATAAACAATTATGTGATTATATTCTTGTCATAACCATACTTTTATCAAAATTATACTCATAAACATATGTGGGCTTAACCCACCGTATCATTTTCATCAAAATCCAATGCCCATGAATGCATATGCCATTAAGATGTGAGAATAGCATCGTCAATAGAGGTTCAAACTCAAATTAACAAATTCAATATGAAATTAAAGTACTTTCATAAGTAGAATCCACATTCAAATCATAATTTAGATTATCCATGCTTAGATCAAACTTTAAAGGCACAATGCATATTTAGATCTTCATAATAACATGAAATTCAACATATTAGGGTTTAAATCAATTTAAAATCAACAATAGAAGAAACAAGAAGAATTTGATGATGAATAGATCCCTTCCTTAAACTCCAAGACAATCTTCAAAGGTTCAGCTTAGGAGAGTTCTTAAGAGAGAGCTTGAAAATAATTCTAAGTATGAGAATGAATTTGAATGAGAGAAGAAAAGTATAGGTCATTTGAATGTCTGAGGATAGCATAGAAAGTCACAAGAAACCCTTAGGTGAAGCCATAATTACAATAATGCCATTAATAAAATTGAATAAGAATTATTGTCAGGGGTCCCATGGAAGGGTCTCATAGTCCATACAAAGGCACACGGACCATGTGCCCTTTCGTGAAGCCTCACTTAGTAAAACTTTAACTGACGATGTTCCGAGATGGTTATTGCATACTTCGAAACTTTTCACACCAACGTCCATACGGGGGCCTCATGATCCATGAAGAGGTATATGCTCTGTGAGAGGTTCATGTGGTCCAAGCCTTGGCCAAAACGTGCTTTTCAAGGGCAAGGCCACTTCACACAAGCCTCCACACGGTCTATAAAGTGCCATACGGACCATGTGGGGTTCATTTGATGTGTGACTTTGGCTCAAAACACTTTGTTACACAAGGCCAAAGGTCACCTCAAGACCCCTCCACATAGCCCGTGGTGAGCACATGACGCGTAGAGGTGCCAATAAGGCTCCACCTTTGTCAAAACCTTTTCAAAACCGAATTTCAAGCATCGTTAAGGTCAAACAAAGTCTGGGTCCTTACATCATCTCCCCATGGGAACATTCATCCTCAAATGCGCTAGAACAAATCTTGAAAGGCTTAACTTAGAGCATGAAACCTCCAAACACAAGATACAATGCATAATTTAACACATGAAAATCATAAAGTCATTAACACTCATGTCTGAACATTTTTTTTATATATTAAAATCATCTTTAAATTATTTTCGTGCACATGTATGCATGCCATATCATGAAACACAAGAGTAAAGAATTAGGACCACCTTGGAATAGGAAGAACCTAATACCTTAGGCTTGAGTAGATTGGAACAGATGGGGATATCACTTCATTATGTCCAACTCCGCGTCACATGTAGCACTCTCCATATGTTGATTTCTCCAAAGAACCATAACCAAAGCCACGTCCTTGTTATGAAGCCGTTTCACTTGCCTATCCAAGATCTCAATCGGGACTTCTTCATAGGACAAATTCTCCTAAAACTCAATACCTTCCAAAGACACAATGGTACTAGGATAACTAAAATCAATTTCCCCAACATAGACACATGGAAAAGTGGGTGAATATGACTCAAATTCGGAAGCAAATCCAACATATAAGCCATAATTCCAATCCGCTCAACAATCTCATAAGGACCTACATACTGGGGGCTTAAATTTCCCTTCTTACTAAAACACATTACACGCTTCATGGGTGAGACCTTCACATACACCCAATCCCCAACATGAAACTGAAGATCTCTCTTCCTAATTTCCAAATAAGACGTTTGGCGACTTTGAGCCGTCTTCAACCACTCTCTAACTTCACCTTCTCCATAGCTTCCAACACCAAATCTAGGCCAATCAAGGCCATATCTCCCAACTCAAACCACCCCACCAGAGATCTACATCCCTTACCATACAATGCTTCAAATGGTTCCATACTAATGCTAGCATGAAAGCTATTGTTATAGGAAAACTCAATGAGTTGTAGATGGTCATCCCAATAACCCTTGAATTCCAACACACAATCCCTCAACATGTCCTACAAAGTTTGAATTGTCCTCTTAACTTATCCATTTGTTTGATGATGAAAAGCGGTACTTAACTTCACCTTAGTATCAAGTCCTCTTTTAAATGCTCCCCAAAAGTGAGAAGTAAATTGAGTGTCACGATCTGATATGATAGACCTAGATACACCATGCAACCTCACCAACTCTTAGATATAAAACCTTGCATAATCTTTGGCACTAAAGGTAGTCTTGATCGGTAGGAAATGAGCCGATTTAATCATCCGACCAACAATACCTAAATCGAATAAAATTGCCTTTGGGTCCGCGGCAAACCAACCATAAAATCCATGTTCACATCTTCCCACTTCCAAGTAGGAATCTCAATAACTTTAGCTAAACTACCGGGCCTTTGATGATCTACCTCCACTTGTTGAAAATTAGGACCATTGGATACAAACATAGCTAAATCTCTCTTCATACCATACCAACAATACGCTTCCCTCAAATCCCGATACATTTTGGTAGATCCAAGTGAATAGAATAATGGGAGTTATGGGCTTCACTCATGATCACCCTCCTTAGATCATCAACATCTAGAACACACAACCGATCTTTATACAAAAGTACACCATCTACCTATTGGAAGAAAACCTCTATCTTCTTTTTGGCAACCAACTTCTTCAACTCAACCAATGACGAGTCTAGATCTTGCTTAGCAATAACATCAACAACCATACATGATTTAGCCCTATTCTAAACAAGAAATACCACCCTTATTAGAGTCCGCCAACCTAACAACCAATCTAGCCGAATGGTGAACATCTATTGCCAACTCTTTCTACCCTTCATCAACATAGGCTAAACTTCCCATAGACAGTCTAATAAGAATGTCGGCTATAATATTTGCCTTGCTAGGATAATATTGAACACTCATGTGATAGTCCTTACGGAGTTCCAACCACCTCCTTTGCCTCAAGTCAAGGACCATTTTGGTGAACACATATTGCAAACTCTTGTGATAGGTGAAAACATTAACATGAACTCCATACAAATAATGTCTCCAAATCATCAAAGCAAACACCACAAATGCTAACTATAGATCACGAGTGAGGTAATTACGCTCATGTACCTTAAATTATGTTGATGGATAAGCTATCACCTTACCCATCTAATCCATCTAGTAAGGTCAAGACAGTAGCCGATGTAAGTTGATCTTTCAAAGTCTGAGAACTCTTCTCACATTCATTTGACCATACAAACTTGGCCTTCTTTTAAGTCAACTTGGTCAATGGAGATGTAATAGATGAGAAACCTTCGAAAAACCTTCTAAAATAACTTGCCAACTCAAGAAAACTTCGAATATCTTAAGGAGTCGGTGGTCTAGGGAAATTCTTCATGGCCTCGGTCTTCTTCGGGTCAACCTTAATACCATCATCGAATAGCACATGACCAAGAAAAGATACCTCATCCATAAAAATCACATTCATTGAACATAGAATACAATTGTTTCTCCCTCAAAGTCTAATGAACTACTCAAATGATCCATATGCTCCCACTCACTTCGGGAACAAATAAGGATATCATCAATGATGACAACAACAAAACTATCAAGGAATGGCTTGACCACCAAATTTATAAGATCCATCAACACAGCCGGAGCATTAGTCAAACTAAATGACATCACTACAAATTCAAAGTGCCCATATCTTGTCTGAAAAGTCATTTTAGGAATGTCACACTCCCTAACCTTCAATTGATGATAACTGGAATGGAGTTCGATCCTTGAGAAATGGGTGGCCCCTTAAAGTTGATCAAACAAGTGGTTGATCATTCGAAACGGATATTTATTCTTGATGGTCACCTTATTCAATTGCCTATAATAAATTCACATCCGAAGAGATCCATCTTTCTTTCTTACAAATAACATAAAAGTACCCCGTAGAGATATACTTGACCTAATAAGGTATTTCTCCAACAAGTCTTTAAATTGGTCTTTTAACTCTTTTAACTCAGTCAGTGCTATACGATAAGGAGGAATACAGATAGGATGAGTATCTGGGAGAAGATCTCTGCCAAATCCTACTTCTCTTTTAGGATTAATACCGAGCAAATCTTCGAGAAACATATCCAAAATTTCATTCACCATTGACACCGATTCAAGAGTAGGTAACTCAGACTCTATATCCTTGACCCTAATAATATGATAGATACACCACTTAGAAATTATATGATAGATACACCACTTAGAAATTATCTTTCGAGCCTTGAGGTAGGAAATAAACCAACCTTTAATAATGGACCCTTCCATTTAAGAAAGGGCTCATCCAAAAACTAGAACTTGACCTTCTTATTGTTACAATCTATGGAGGTATATGAAGCATGCAACAAATCCATCCTGAGAATAATATCAAAATCAGACATCTCAAGTCCCATAAAATCACACAAACTCACTTCATGGAAAATAGAGATAGGAAAACCTCAATGGACTCTTCCGGTTACAATAGACTCACCCACGGAAGTATAAACGAAAAGGGCTCCCTTAGAATTTTAATGCTCAAATAAAACATAAAATCCAAAAGCAGAGTCACAAAAGATAAATATTCACCCACAACAAACAAATCATAAGCACTAAAATCAAAGACTTTTAACATAGAAGTCACAACATACGAAGTCTCCTCCACTTCCGGTCGAGCATGCAAAGCATAGAACCTGTTTTGCCTGGGAACACCTCGTTTGGATCTCTTTGCTGGCCTTCATCACCTTGGGTCACCTGATCTTGACCTTTCTGGACAACTTTAGGAGAATCAGCAACCTTGTGGCTCCTATCACCATACCCAAAGAAGCACCTATATCTCTTAAACAAGCACCAGTGTGATTCTTTCCATACTTGTCACACCGGGGAAGTAATAGCCCACCACTAATCGGTGCCTTGGGAGGAGGCACCCTAGCATAAAACCCTTGTATTAGAACCTTGGCCTTGTTAAAAGCAACCAAAAAACCTACACTTGGAATTGAAGAACTCACCATCATAATGGGCCCTCTTAGCATCATGCACCCTCTTCTCCTTGAGCTTTTCTTCTTCAATCTATGCAACATATGTCATGAGCTTGGAGATGTCCATATCCCAAATAAGCATAGTTATACCACATTCTTTCATAACCAAATAAGAGATTCCAGAAATAAACATGTGTATTCTTGCAAGGGTGTCAGCCACTAGCATAAAACCATACTTGGTGAGCTTTGTGAACTTGAGGGCATAGTCCCTCAAATTCATACCACCCTGCTTGAGGTTGATAAATTTTGTCATCATAGCTTCCCTAAGTTAAGAGGGAAGAAACGATCAAGAAATGCAAACTTGAACTCTTCCCAATTAACACTAATAAAACAGACCCTCTCCATCAACTATTTAGTGTACCATACTTGAGTACATGCTTCTATTGATAAGTAGCCAACTCAGCCTTCTCCTCTGAACTAACTCCTACAACTGTCAACACCTTAGAGAGTTCATCAATGAACTCTTGAGCATCCTCAAAGCATTTTACCCCTAGAACTTTGGAGGATTCATCCAGGTAAAATCTCTCACTCTAGAAGCCGGAGTGGGATCAGTCTTCCCCTCGCTGCTGGTCTTTAAACTTGCAACTGCTATCTAAGTCTAAGACAAGAGATTTTTCTTATTCTTAAGTTTGATCTTTCGCTAGGAGCCTTAGCAAGAATGGTTGGAACCGGTCGACGGGGAGGAAAATTAGCCTATCTATCTGAGTGGTCACCACTTATAAAACCATATAAATAGAAGTACGGAATTCCCAATTAGTGATAGGTTCTTCCATTGGCCCTTGAGGAACTTGATCCTCATTCATCAGGACCGGTCTTTGTAGGGGAGCTCTTTGTGGAGCATCTTCTTTAATGTAATAAGGACATCATTAGGATTTATGAAACCTTAATATATGGTTCAAGGCACGACATAAGACATGAAAAAGTGAGACAATTCCTAGAACGCCATCAACCTACCACTCATAGGTATGGTTCATTTCACACCCATGAATAGGACTCTACTTGACGTGACACGTTGACTCTGAGGATCATTTATAAACCTAGTGCTCTGATAACAAGTTTGTCACAACCCGGAGATGGGTTCTAGGAGTGACATGGCGAATGGGAACCCAAGAGACCCCAAATATACCTCATAGCATCCATTCACACATCATTGGTTTGAAAGCGTATATGGAATAGTAAAGACAAAGTTCGAAAGGGAGGGTAAAGTAGGACTTATGCTATGGGGATGCCATAGGGATAGGGTCTAACATGGATTCACATAACACATAAGAATAAACGGGCGGGTAAGTATGACTCACTCTATGGGGGCATAACAGGACTTAGGACCTTCAACGTCATAATATAAATAAATATCATAGTACACAAAATCCAATACATAACCATAATCATAATCTCTGAATATCAACACATAGGATATATCCATACAAGAATTTATAAGATGTCTAATAATGCTTCTAGTCATAGAAAAGGTTGGGGGCCAAGACATGTCCTCAGCTCATCCTCAAAGTAAATAGCATGAACCAAAGCAACATAAGGTAGATGGATGGTGGCTTGTCCTTTAAATATAGGACTCACCACAACAACTTCGCAAACTCCAAACTAGCTGTCAAATGGTGGATATATATATAGTCTCTATTGCCTATATGGCTAGATCGTGTAGGCAAAAGTTGGCGTTAGTACATTTGAATATATTAAGTATGTGGGCATGCAATGCATATGACTTATGAAACCTGTATTCAATGTTAGATGACAAGAGCACATAATATAAAAAGAGATATATAACAAAGAAAGTAATGTAACAATATGCCATGAAATCCATGCTGCATGAAATGTCATAATGCTTATATAAAAAGGGAATGAGACCTCAACCGACATATAAGACAAAGCGACCTATTATTTTGAATCTAAATGCTATCCCCACACTGGAAATGAGGCGGTCTACTTGCCAGAGGTAAACCATACTTCTCCTTACGGGCGCACCCATTTCGAAGAACTAACCTTCGTTACGGGCACCCCAATTTTGGATAGGAGTTTAATATCATATCATATTATATCAAAGTTGTAACCTCACATTACGGGCACTTCCATTTCTGTGAGGGTTACCATATCAAATACCTATGCTAGCACATATTTCCAGAGAAAGGAAGAGGACCCTTGAGGATAGCCCTGATGCCTCCAACCTCATAGGTGTTGATTCATCATCCCACAAGAATATAGATATATGAATACATGATTTCAAAGAGGTGTTATTCATTTCAAATCATTTCAATGCATACTTGGGCTTAAAAATAAAAAATTCTTAACAATCATCATACTTGGGCTCAAAATCCAAATAATAATTCGAATATCATATTTTTTATGCATAAGAATAGCTCATTCACATATATCAAGATGGTGTAAACACCCAAACTGCTCAAAGAGTCATATCATAGACACTTATGTGATCACATTCTTGTCATAGCCATACTTTAATCAAAATTATATTCATAAAAATATGTGGGATTAACCCAGCAAATCATTTTCATAAAAATCCAATGCTCATGAATGCATATGTCATGAATGATGTGAGAATAGCATGGACAATAGATATTTAACCTTAAATCAACAATTCAATATGAAATTCAAGTAAGTCTATAAGTAGAATCCACATTCAAATCACAATATATATTACCCGTGCTTAGATCAAGATTTAAAGAGACAATGCATATTCAAAGCTTCATAATATTCATGCAATTCAACATATTAGGGCATAAATCACTTTAAATCGACAACAAAAAAATCTCATATCTGAATCGAATCAAATAAACCATAATCTTAAGAACCCATAATTAAAGTAAGCTAAATTTCATAAAAATCAAGTGTAAAAGAGTTTGAGTTTTCATGGTTAAAAGGAACCATGAATCAATCCTACATACCTTAGTCCACCATGAAGAAACAAGAAGAATTTGATCAAGAATAGAGCCCTTCCTTAATCTCCAAGACAATCTTCAAAGGATCATCTTAGGGGAGTTTGTAAGATAGAGTTTGAATATAATTCTAAGTGTGAAATGAATTTGAATGAGAGAAGAAGAGTATAGGTCATTTGATTGTTTTAGGATAGCATAGAAAGTCATAAAAGACCCTTAGGAGAAGTTATAATTACAAGAATGTCATTAATGAAACAAAATATAAATTGTTACCAGGGGTCCCGTGGAAGGGTCTCACGGTCTGTAGAAAGGCACACGGAGTGTGCCCTTCTGAAGCCTCACTTAGTCAAAATTCCTCTAACAATGTTCCGCGAAGGTGATTCCATACTTAGAAAATTTTCACATCAACGCCCATACGGAGGGCCTCACGGCTTGTAAAGGGGTAAACATTCAGTGAGAGGTACATATTGTCCAAGCCTTAGCCATAATATGATTTTCAAGGGTAAGGCCACTTCACACAAGCCTCCACAAGGTCCATAGAGTGACATATGGACCGTGTGGGGTTCACGTGGTGTGTGCCTTGGACTCAAACTCAAAGTTGAGGCCAATACTTATTACACAAGACCAAGGGTAACCTCAAGGCCCGTCTATACGGCCCGTGGATGTGTGTCATGACCCAAACCTAGGTCCTAGACATGACACGGCGAATGGAAACCCGAGTGGGGTCCCAAAAAAGTATCATTATCATTTAATCACATCCTTGGTTTGCGGAAGTATAAAAGCAACAAAGTATATAGCACATAATATCCAAGGGGAGCGGGTCTTTGGACTCACACTATGGGGACAATATAGGGAAGGGGATGTACATGAACCATATAGCAAATAATTTCTAAGGGGCGGGTAAGTATAACTAATGCTACGAGGAGATTAGGGACATAGGATTTCCATCTCATCATCATCAACAAGCATTTAACAAAAAAGGGAAAACATGGAACTAAGGGATGTTTTTCATTACCCAAAACTATAAGGATTCAAGCTTAATAAATACATAACCATCACAATATCAAACAACACCTCTAACTGTTGAATAGGTGGGGGACCAAGACATCTTCCCGGCTCACCCTGAAAAGATAGTATCGAAAAATAATTGAGTCTAAACAAGGCATGAAAGTAAGTGGAATTTTGTCCCCCAATGTGGAGGACTCACCAAGGATTGTAAGGTGCTCTGTTTCCTATATGGTTAGATCGTACAAGCAAAAAGTATGTGTTAGTACTTGGAATGTACTAAGTATATGGGGTATAAATGCAAAAAGGGACATAAGCCATATTTAACAATATGCATAATCGTAGTCAGCGAATGTAAATTCAATATGTCATGCATGCTCAATACCATGGTCAAATCATGTAAGAATAAATCATAACATCAAATAGAATATTTTATAAAAATGGGAAAGGACCATAACCGAGAAATAAGACCAAGTGAGCTACTACTTGAAATCTCGATGTTCACTCAACATTAAATTAGGAGTGGCCTACCTTGCCGAGGTAGGCAAAACACTCACCTTACGGCAACATCTCCCATTTTAAAAAATGCCTCACACTTATCTTAGGGGAATATCACCCATTTCGAAGAATGCCTTAAATTACCCTATGGGAACATTACCCATTTTGGTATTCACATCTTATTAACCTTACGAGAACATTACACATTTCAATAGATGATTCACATGTGCCATACGAGACTTCTCCCATTTTGGGTAATCATGTAACTTAAGCTATAAGGATCCATTTGCCTATTCTAAAACCTATGGTGGCAACATAGTAATGGGACAATGGTTATTTACCAAGGTATGCTCGGTGCTAGGTCACAATCCCAAGGAATAATCAAATTATTCTTATTATGATAATACGCAAAGCATTGTAATATCCTCATAGTTCATAGAGTAGCTCATCAAAACCAAAGCTTCATCATACCCAAAATAGGGCTTCATAACTTTTAATAGCTTTCTTACATTCTCATAAATTCATAGCATACATAATAGCCCTTCACAATTCATATCATGTGTAAATCACATGTCTTGCCATAAAGCCTTTGTCAAAATAAGACGCTTGGTTCATGATTTAATAAAATATGGTGGGTATGCATTCATGCTCAAAACCATGTGTAACAATGCCTTTAGACATGAGGAGAGTAGCGAAAATCCCTTTTTCAATTCATGCAAAATAATCACCTTATCATAGCAAAGCATAGTTAGGGCATCCTTAAACCCTAATCTTAAATCACATATTTTCCATGAGTTGTCATTTCATAATATAATACAAGAACAAATAACATAATGCTCATCATAATATAATTTTAGTTTTTTCCATAGTCATATCATGCAAAAGTTCATAAAATCTTTATAAATACCCATAACTTGGAAAGAGACTTAAAGGGGAAATGGTTGAGCTTGTGAGGGAAAGGTCCTGACAATCAAAACCTATATACCTTGGTGATTTAGCGGAGGAAAATCAAACTTGTAGTTGAGGAAAATCTGGAACCCTAGCTTGCTTTCTTCTTCTTGAAGCCTTGGAGGCCTTGCGAGTATTCTTGGGAGGAGTTTGAGACTAAGAGTGTTTTGAGTGAGGAGGAATGAGATAGATTAGGGTTACAGGGGCTGATAAGGGGTTATTTGAGGGATAAAATGACATAGCTTATGACTTAACATATAAAATATGTCAAATGTTCCCCTTCTAAAAACTGCCCGGACAAGTCTACGAGACCCTATTTATGGGTCGTAGACCATTCTATGGGCCGTAGATGGGGTTTTGTCTGATGGCCCTTCTCCAAACATCAGAGACTCTTTTTTCTCTGGTCTTCCTTTTATGACATGATGCACGACTCATAGATCATTGTACGGGTCGTAGATGGTGTCTCATTTGATACACTCTCATAGACCCCTTCTTGATTCTCATTCTACAATACGGTCTATGACTCGTAGAGGACATCATGGGTCATCTGATGAGTCGTAGATTGAACGTCAGAAAGTCCCCAAATTTCACCAAGTCTATCAGGTCCCATGAACTTACTTTACGGTCCATACTTTATTGTATAGGTCGTAAACCCCTTTGCAAAAACTTACAATTTAAAATTTCCAAGGCTTACTTTCCTGAACCTTTCATACTCCCCATAGGTGGGGTCTTAAAATATCTCCCCCTAGGGAATATTCATCACTGAATCTGCTAAGGAAAGCTCTAAGGAATAGATTTATGCACCACATGCCAATAAAACACCACACATGAAACATTTAAAATCTTTAAACCATAATTCGAATAGTGCTCACAATGCAAACCTCAAAATTGTATAAACATGTGTAAATGTCATGGGAATGGTATGCAAGCAAAGGAGATTCTAGGATAGGGAAAATCATATTACCTCAACCTTGATCGGGGTGGAAGAGATAAGGATATTGTTTCTTCATTCGGCTTCCTAGGAGGCACTTTCTACATGCTGGTTCCTCCAAAGACTATAACGGAGGGTATCTCCTTGTTTCTCAACTGCTTAACTTGCCTATCAAGGATTTCCAACTCATAAGTCAAGTTCTATTCAACAATTACCTTTTCTATGGGCAAAATGGAACGAGGGTCTCCAATACACTTCCTCAACATGGATACACGAAAAGTTTGATCAACCATACTCGTTTCCATGGGCAACTCTAGTTCATAAGAAACTTTTCAAATAGGTCTTAAGATCCAGTAAGGCCCTATGTACCTAGGGCTTAACTTTCCCTTCTTGCCAAAGGGAACCACACCCTTCATTGGCGAAACCCTCAAATACACCCAATCATCAACTTCGAACTTAAGGTCTCTCTTTCTAGTGTCGGCATAAGACTTTTGCTGGCTTTGAGCCACCTTCAATCTCTCCCTTATAACTCTCACCTACTCCAAAGCCTCTATGACTAAATCCAAACCCAAAAAAGCCATGTATCCCACTTCGAACCAACCAAGTAGGGATCTACAGCGCCTCTCATAAAGGGCTTCAAAAGGAGCCATCCTAATACTAGAATGATAGCTATTGTTGTAAGCAACCTCAATGAGCGGGAGATGCTCATCTCAATTACCCTCATACTCCAAGATTAAATCCTTAAGCATATCCTCAAGAGTTTGAATAGCCCTCTAACTGTGGCCATCTGGTTGTGGGTGAAAGGTCATGCTAAGTATTGCTTTAGTGCCAAGGCCCTTTTGGAAGGACCTCCAAAAATGCGATACGAATTAAGCACCACGGTCCATAATAATAGCCAATGGAACCCCATGCAATCCCACAAACTCATGAATATATAACTTGGCATAATCTTCGGCACTACATGCTGCCTTAAGTTGTAGGAAGTTATCAAACTTCGTCATTCTATCAACAATAACCCAAATGGAATCAAAATGTCTCCTAGTCTTTGGCAACCCAACTATAAAGTACATATTGATTTCTTTCCACTTCCAAGTATGAATCTCTATGTCTTGGGTTAAACCACCCAGCCTCTGATGCTCAGCCTCGACTTGTTGGCAATTACGTCAACCGGCTACAAATTTGACAATGTCTCTCTTCATACCACTCCACCAATACATTTCCCTCAAGTATCTATACATTTTTGTAAAATTGGGATTAATAGAGTAACATGAATTATGGGCTTATTCCAAGATCAACTCTCTCAAGCCATCAACATTGGGCACACATTACCTACCTTAATACCAAAGAATATCATCCCTCTTGAGAGAAAGCTTCCACTTTGCTATCTCTTACAAAGGACTTCAACTCCATCAAGGCTGTGTCAAGATCTTTCTTGCACTTGGCCTATTCCACTAAAGAAGATTTGAAACCATCAACAACTACCAGACCGCAATTTTCAACTTCATTCATCCTAACTCCCAACCCAGCCAACCAATGGACCTCTTTTGCCAATTCCTTTTTGCTATCCTCAAGATGCACCACACTATCCATGGATACGCGACTTAGGTCATCAACCACAACATTATCCTTGCCAGGATGGTAATGCACACTCATGTCATAGTCTTTAAGGAATTCTAGCAACCTCCTTTGCCTCAAATTTAAGTCTCTTCGGGTGAAAACATATTGGAGAGTTTATAGTTGGTAAACATGTCCACATGTACCCCATACAAATAGAGATGCCATATCTTCAAGGAAAATACTACGGCCGCTAGTTCAAGATCGTGAGTGGGGTAGTTACACTCATAACCGTTTAGCTACCGAGAAGCATAGGCGATGACTTTGCCATTTTCCATCAACACACACCCTAATCTGATTCTTAAAGCATCACAATACACCACAAATCCCTCTAACCCTTCTGGTAGAGAAAAATTAGGCATAAGCTTTTTCTTTAAGGTTTGGAAACTTCTTTCACATTCATTGGTCCATACAAAATTTGCCTTCTTTTGGGTCAATTTTTTCAAAGCAGAAGGAATTGAGGAGAAACCCTTAACAAACCTTCGGTAGTAACCGACCAAACCCAAAAAGCCCCTAATATCCGTCGGAGTCAAGGGTCTGGGCCAATTCCTTATTACTTCAATGTTTTTCAAATCCACCTTAATCCCATCACCCGAGACCACATGACCCAAGAATGCAACTTATTTTAACCAAAACTCATATTTGTCAAACTTAGCAAAGAGCTTTTTTCCCTCAATCTTTGCAACACCTTCCTCAAATGATTTGCATATTGCTCCTTATTCCGAGAATAGATCAATACTCATCAATAAATACCACAATAAACATATCAAGGTAGGGTTTAAGGACCCTATTCATGAGGTCCATAAATATTTCTAGAGCATTAGTTAGGCCGAAGGACTTCACCACGAACTAAGAATGCCCATACCTATTCCGAAAAGCCATTTTAGGAATATCGCACTCCCTTACCCTCAAATGATGATACCCGGACCAAAGGTCAATCTTTCTGAAGTGACTAGCCCCTTGCAATTGGTAAAATAGGTCATCGATCATTGGAAAGTGGTACTTTTTCTTTTTGGTGACCTTATTGAGTTTTCGATAGTCAATGCACATTCTAAGAGAACAATCCCTATTTCCCACAAACAACACCGGTGCACCCTAAGGTGACTTGCTTGACCTTATGAACCCGTTTTCCAACAAATCTTTTAATTGCTCCTTCAATTCCTTTAACTTTGCGGGATCCATTCGATAGGGTGGAATGCAAATGGATTGGGTATCGAGGAGAACATCTATATCGAAATCTGTCTCCCTTTCAGAAGATTCATTGGGGAATACATCAAGAAACTCATTGACAGCCAAGACCGATTCAATAAGAGGGACGCTAGACTCGACATCCCTAACCTGCACAAGATGACAGATACAACTTTTGGAAATCAACTTTTGAGCTTTAAGATAAGAGATGAATCTATCATTGACCACCGAATTACAACCTTCCCATTCAAAGATGAGTTCATTAGGGATTTAATCTTATGAGTTCTACAATTAATGGTAGCATAATACACATGTAACCAATACATCCGAAGAATGATGTCAAAATTTACCATATCATGTTCAACAAAATTGCAAGGAAAACCTCTATGCAATATAGACACAAGGCAACCCTTATAGACTTTTTTAGCAAGAATAGACTCATCAGCAGGGGTTGACACCTCAAAGGGTTCACATAACGATTGGTGACACACATGGAGCCGGTTAGCAATAATGGAGTCATGACAGAAGTAGTGGCACCCGGATCCAATAAAGCATAAACATCAAGATGGAAAATCTTTAACATACCGGTAACAACATTGGGTGCCGCATAGACCCCTTGCCTAGCTTGAAGAACATACCACTGATTGTGTCAGGGAGCACCTCCTTATTGACCAACTTATGCCCTTTGATCACCATAAGCACCTTTTCCCTGGGGACATCCATCCGTACCTTTGTTTGGACAATTCGCAACCTTGTTGCCTACCTTCCCATGCCCGAAGCAATAACCAATATCCCTATAACGTCTACCTTCATGGTTCTTGCCATACTTTCCATATCGAGGAGCAATTTGACCATAATTACCATTTTGGGCATTTGGATTGGGAACCCTATCATTTGAAAACTTTTGGCCTTGGACATTGGAGGACCCATGGCTATGAAATTTGCAGCCTTGTTGGAAGTGACCACCTTTAGCATCTTGGAGTCCACCATCAAGTTGTGCCCTCTTGAACTCCCCAATTCTTCTCTTTTAAAGTTTCACCCCTTCAAGTTGTTCGGTGTATGTCGTAAGCCGTGATATATCCATGTCCTAAATGGGCATGGCGGCTTGTCACTCTTTATTGATTAAGTAGGATACCCCGACGCAAACTTGTGCATCCTTATCCGGGGGTCGACAACCAAATGAGGAGCAAACTGGGAGAGGTTGTTCAACTTAAGGGAATACTCCCTCACGCTCATAGAACCTTGCCTAAGATTCATGAAGTCCATCAACTTTTCTTCCCTTAGCTCAATTGGGAAGAAGCGATCAAGGAAAGCAACTTTGAATTCCTCTCATGGAATAGGTTCATCATTCGCTCTATCCATCTTTCTTTGACTTTACCATATTTTAGCAAGGCCCTTGAGTTGGTAGGCCGCTAGTTCCTCTTTCTCCTCCGAACTTACCCCCATGATAGCAAAAATAGTATACACTTCATCAATGAATTCTCAAGGATCTTTTTTCTACCTTTAAGCCATGGAACTCCGGGGGATTCGTTCTTGTGAAATCCTTTACCTTTGAGGCCAGTTAGGTGCATGAGGATCTAGAGCCCCTTGATTTGCCATGGCCCTTGCGTAGAGGGTGACCTCATTCCGGTATTTAGCATGGGTAACCCCTTCTCCTTCTGCTTGGGAAATATGTGGGGCTGGAGGGGCCAGTTCATCCTCAGGAGTAGGAGCTCTTTATGCTATGAGTCTCGGTGGCATAATCTAAAAGAGCAAAAGGCCGCTCATTAGAGGTAGGAATCCTTATGTTAAATCTAGATCACAAAGTTGATAATGAAGAAGTGAATAATTTCCTAAATCACCTCATAGCCTCTCACTCATAGTTGTGGCGCGCTTCATAACCATGAGCAAGACTCTATGCAACATGGTGTTTTCAATTTCTGAGAACCATCTACAAACCTAGTGTACTGATACCAAGCTTGTAACGATGCAAGCCTAGGGCCTAGACACGACATGGAAAATGAAAAGCCGAGTGGGGTCCCAAACGAGTCGCGTAAGCATGTAAGCGCACCCTTGGTTTCGAAAGTATAAAAGCAACAAAGCTTATAGCACATAATATTCAAGGGGAGTGGGACTTTGGACTCATGCTATGGGGACAACGCAGGGAAGGAGATGTGCATGACCCATATAGGAAATAATTTTTTTTTGGGTGGGGGGTAAGTACGACTCACGCTACAGGGTGATTAGGGGCTTAGGACATCCATCTCATCATCATCAACAAGCATTTAACACAAAAGGGGAAAACTTGAGATTAACAGATGTTTTTCATAACACAAAAGTATAAGTATTCAAGCTTAATAAATATATAACCATCACATTATCAAACAACACCTCTAAATTTTGAATAGGTCAGGGGCCGAGAAATCTCCCAACCTCACCCTCAAAAGATAGTATCCAAAAATAATTGAGTCTAAACAAAGAATAAAAGTAAGTGGAATTTTGTCCCCAAATGTGTAGGACTCACCAAGAAAATCTTCTATCCGAACGTCTAGCCACTTGGAGGAGGAGGATGGTAAGGTGCTTCGGTTCCTACATGATTAGATCATGTAGGAAAAAAGTATGTGTTAGTACTTGGAATGTACTAAGTATTTGGGGAGTAAATATAACAAGGGACATAAGCCATATTTAACAATATGCATAATCGTAGTCAACGAATGTAATTCAACATGACATTCATGCTAAATGCCATGGTCCAATCATGTAAGAATGAATCATCAAATTAAATAGCATATCATACATAGATGGAAAAGGACCATAACCGACATATAAGATAAAGTGATCTACTACTTGGAATCCTGATATTAACTCCACATTGAATTAAGAATGGCCTACCTTATAAGGGTAGGCTAAACACTCACTTTACGGGAACATCACCCATTTCGAAGAATGCCTCATAAATACCTTGCGGGAACATTACCCATTTCCATAGATGATTCAAATATCCCGTATGGGAACATCTCCTATTTTGGTCAGTCGTGTGACTTAAGCTATATAGATACTTTAGCCTATTCTCAAACCAATGGTCGCAACATAGTTATAGGACAATGGTTATTTATCAAGGTTCGCTTTGTGCTATGTCACAATCCCAAGGAATGAACAAATTATTCTTATTATCATAATAAGCAAAGCATTGTAATATCCTCATAATTCATAGAGAGCTCATCAAAAACAAAGCTTCATCATAGCAAAGATAGGGCTTCCTAACTTTTCATAATTTTCATACATCCTCATAATTTATAGCATACATAATAGACTTCACAATTTATATCATTTGTAGATCACGTATCTTGCCATAAAGACTTTGTCAACATAAGAAGCCTAGTTCATGATTTTATAAAATATGGTGGGTATGCATTCATGCTCAAAACCATGCAAACAACACCTTTAGACATGAAGAGAGTAGCAAAAATCAATTTATCAATTCATGCAAAACAACCCACCTTATCATAGCAAAGCATAGTTAGGGTATCCTTATACCCTCATCTTAAATCACATATTTTCCATGACTTGCCATTTCATAATATAATACAAGAACAATTAACATAATGCTCATCATAATATCGTTATAGTTTTCTCCATAGTCATATAGTGCAAAGGTCATAAAATGTTTATAAATACCCATAACATGGAAAGATACTTGGAGGAGAAATGGTTGAACTTGTGAGGGAAATGTCCTCACAATCAAAACCCACATACCTTGGTAATTTTGTGGAGGAAAATAGAACTTGGAGTTGAGAAAAATCCAAAACCCTAGCTTGCTTTCTTCTTCTCGAAGCCTTGGAGACCTACGGAGTATTATTGGGAGGGGTTTCAAACTTAGAGTGTTTTGAATGAGGAGTCATGAGATATATTAGGGTTATAAGGGCTAATAAGGGGTCCTTTCAGGGATTAAACAATGTAGCTTAGGGTTTAACAAATTCGAAATATCGAATTTGCCCCTTTTAAGAACTTGTTAGACAAGTCTACGAGACCTCGTTTACGAGGCCATATACCATTTTATGGGTCGTAGATGGGGTTTTGTCTTATTTCCCTTCTCCAAACATCAGAGACTCCTTTTCCTCTTGTCCTCCCTCAATGACATGATCTACAACTCGTAAATCATTCTATGGGTTGTAGATGGTGTTTTGTTTGATAGACTCTCAAAGACCCCTTCTCTGATTCTCATTCTACGATACAGTCTACGACTCATAGAGGAATTTATGGGTTATCTAATGAGTCATAGATTGAACTTCAGAAAGTCCCCAAATTTCACCAAGTATGCCAGGTCCCGCGAACCCACTTTATGGGTTGTACTTCATCTTACGGGTTGTAAACCCCTTCGTAAAATCTTACAGTTTCAAATTTCCAAGGCTTACTTTCCAGAACCTTTCCTACTCCCCATAGGTAGGTCTTACAAGGTGCTCATAAGGCATCACCTTGGTCAAAAACTTTCCGGAACTAAATTTCAAACATCATTAAGGTTATACCATGTCTGGGTCCTTACACTCATTAAAACATAATCCCTTCTAGTGAGCATTTTTCTTTCACAAAAAGGTGTATCATAATATCATAATAAGGCTTCATAATCTTGCATAATTTTCATAGAATTTCATGTGTTATAACATACTAGATAGCCCTTTATGATTCATGATATTCATGACTTGCATAACTTGCAATAAAACCTTTCATCAACATAAGATGCTTTATCATATAATCTTAGTTCAAAAACATGGTAGGTTTTATTCATAGGGACATAAACCAGGAAATTCTATAGTAATGTAAATGAATGAATTAAAAGATGATCATTTGAAACCTTTTGAAAAACAGCCACGGAATCATTAAAATCATCCCATAAACCATAAATATTCATCGCATTTCATAGTATCATAACATACATAGCTTAAAAGTCATAAAGCAATCCATAATATAAACTCTTGAAAGAAGTTCATGCATTTTAACTCAATAAATGAAAACTTCCAACATAAATCATGAATAATAAGCGAAATAGGGAGCACCCATAATGAAATAAGTACTGAAATTAAAGAATTGAATTGAAAAGAGTTTTGGACTATATAGGTGAAAGGACCCATGGATGAAGAAATCCATATACCTTAATGTTCTTGAAGAAGATAAGACCTTAATGTTCTTGAAGAAGATAAGAGAAGCTTGAAGTCACTTTAAAGCTTGATCCTTAAAGGTGGAATCTTGAAACCCATACAATTTAGGATTACTTTGGAAGAGAAGTTTTGTCACGGCTTGGGCCTAGGGCATAGGAGTGACATGGTGAATGGGAATCCGAGAGTCCCTAAACGAGCCTCATAGCATCCATATACACATCATCAGCTTAGAAGCACATAATTAGACAACAAACACATAGTTCTAAGGGATAGAAAGTATGACTCACACTATAGGGATGTCACAGGGATGGGATTTGCATGGCTTCACATAGCACATAGCACATAATAACTAAGTGATAGGTAAGTATGACTTACGCTATGAGGATAGAAGGGTCTTAGGACTTTCTAATTTACACATCTTATCATGAGTATATCAACATGTCATCAATATCAAGAGATAGCCATAATGCAGTCTACATAAGAAAATAGCATAACACAATACAAGCTCGTACACAGAGTGTAGATGATGTCAAACAATGTCTCTAAGTCATGGAATGGAACGGTTGCCAAGACATGTCCCAGGCTCACCTTCAAAGTAAAGACCTAAGTGGAAATAGCATAATAGGTAGATAGAAGATAGCTTGCCCTAGGATGATAGGAAACACCACCACCAACTCTTATAATCCAAGCTAACCGTCAAGAGGTGGATGAAGAAAGTTTTCGGTCCCTACATGGTTAGATCATATAAGCAAAGAGTATGCATTAGTACGCTTGAGTATACTAAGTATGCGAGCATGCAATGCATATGAACTCATTAAACCTGTATTTCAATGTTAGATGACAAGGGCACATATACATAGAAAGAAGTATAAGAAAGAATAATACATAAATATGCCATTAAGTCCATGATGCATGATGTTAAGAAATATTTCAACATACGGGGATGTGACCTTAAGCGACATCACAAATCCATGCAAGCTATTACATGAATTTTTTGATCATCAGCCTCTTATCGAATGAGAGTAGACTACTCACCAAAGGTAGCTTATACCACACCTTACGAGCTTATCTTCTTGGTGTGAATCCTTTCGGAAGGATTACCATAACATAATCATCCCTTAAAGGGGCATAAGCATGAACTTACGCTGGCACGTAGTTATAGGACTTTATGTAAGGGACCTTTGGGATATCCCCCTTTACACAAGTTCGCTCAGTGCTAATTCATCATCCCACAAAAATACATATACGTATACGTTCTTGAAAAAGAGTCACAAGTCTTTGAAATCATAAAAATGCACACTTAGGCTCATATGACAAAACATACTTCATATGTATGCACTCTTGGCCTAAAAGTCAAATCATACTCCATGTCATACTTTCATGCATAGGTATAACACATTCATACTTGTACATATTGGTGTAAACACCCATAATTTCTCAAAGAGCCATATCATAAATATTATGTGATCACATGTCATTTCATAACCATACTTGCCTCAAAATCATAGTCATAAACAACATTGGGTCTTAACCTACATTATAACATCGCGAAAATCAATATTCATGCATGCATATGCCATGAATGATTAGAGAATAGCATGGAAAATAGAGATTCATATTTGAAAAAACATTATAGGATGAAATCAAAGTAATTCCATGAATAAATCCACAATTAATGCATACTAGGAATTACCCATGCATATATTCAACATTTGAGGGGACATGTATATTAAAAACTTCATAATATCAATGTGATTCAACATAATATGGCTTAAATAACTTTAAAACATCAATTAAATACATCCCATATCTCAATTTAATCAAATTAATACTAATTTAAAAGACCCATATTTAAAGTAAGCTTAAAATTCATAAATTAAGAAGTAAGAAATCTTATAGAGTCTACAAAGTCGTGTCAATGTAGAGTCTTGTTTTTGGATATGTTGTGCACCACATTTATAAGCAGGTGGCTATGTGGCATTTAGGGGTTGTCACTTTCTTTTCATTCTTTATATCATTCCATAGGGCCAAGTGTTGTAGGTGGATCGCTCCTAACCTCTAAATTATTTTGTACAACAAGTATGTCGTAAACAAGGAAAAGCAAAGGCAAAGAGAAGGAAATAAAACTGATAATTGGTGTTCCCAATCGGGTGAGACAACAAAATGAGGCTCAAGATTAGTCTTTATCACAAAAATATCCAACTCTTCCAACTCCTGATGAACCAGGAAGTGGTGAAAATTCCCCTAGAACCACCTATCATGCTACTGTGCAGGATCTGAGAAATGCAGTCTGACTATTGACTTGTATAGTTGTTGGCCAAGGTCAAATACAAGAAGGCCCAGTTATAGTTGTAGGTTATGCAAATAGGGAAGATAGCACGAGGGTACATGACTTCCTTAATTTGGACCTTCCATCCTTCATCGGGTCAGATCCTCAATGAAGATCCACAAGACTTCATCAATCAGATCCAATGCACTTTGGGTGTTATAAAATGTGAGTGGTATAAAAGTTGTTGAGCTAGTAACTTATATAATGATGGGTGTGGCTATATTGTGGTATGCTACTTGGAAGAAATCTAAGGATTCAAATGCACCTCCGACTGGCTCGAAGGAGTTTAAAGAGGCATTTCTTGACCATTACTTTCCATTAGAGATTTAAGAGGCCCATGCAGATCAGTTGCTAAATCTCCACCAAAAGAATATGAGCATGAGGGAGTATATCCTTCAATTTAATTCCCTAGCCAGGTATGCTCCAAATGTAGTTGTTATTGTCGCAGATAGAGTTCATTGGTACGTGGATATATTAGAGACTGTGTCATTGCTTCTTTCAATAGAGACATTGATATAGCAAGGATGAAAGCTTTTGCACAAAAACTATAGGATCAAAGGCAAAGACGAAGGACACAAGAGTTAGAAAGAGGGCAGTCCAAGAGGGCCAGATATACAAGGCAGTTTACGCCATCCCAAGGTGAGTTTAGGCCTCAGTTTCCTAATAGACCGCCTAGGCCATCATCCTCCTACAGTGCAACTAGTTCTCCACCACAACTTCAAGGGTTTAGAAGTAATCAATTTGGTTAAAGAAGTGAAGGACAAGGTGCACGGACAATAGGATATTCAACCAGCAAACGAATGCCTCCTAGGCAGCCTTATAAACAATGTGGGAGGATTCATTTAGTTACATGTCACATTGGGACTGACGCTTGTTATTGGTCTAGTGTGCCAGGCCATATGATGAGAGATTTCCCAAAGAGACACATAGGTGATATAGCATAACCTATTGGGTCAGCTGTTGTATCATCGTGATTAGTTCCTCTATTAGGTAGGGGTCAGAAAGCACCTACATGTTGTGGTAGAGGTGTTAGAGGGGTAGCTAGCTCTAGTGGATTCCAAAATTGCACTTATGCTCTAGGAGTCGGCAAACTTTGGAAGCTTCACCCTATGTGGTTACAGGTACATTGTCCATATTTTCACACAATATATATGCATTGATTGACCCTCATTCTACACTATCACACATCACTAAGCTAGTTACTGGGAAGCTTAAGAGAACACCTAAATTATTGAACAAATCATTTGAAGTGTCTACACCAACAGATGAATCTATTATAGCTAGAAGGGTCTATTATAACTGTGTAGTAATTGTTTTTGACTGTAACACATTGACTCACTTTATTGAGCTACAAATGGTGGAATTTGATGTCATAATGGGTATGTATTGGTTAGCTTCTTGCTATGCCACCGTGGATTTCCAAACTAAGAGAGTGTACTTTCCAAATGAGGCAGTCCTTGAATTGGAAGGCAATGTTGGGGCACCAAAGGGTAAGTTTATCTTTTATTTTAAGGCAAGAAAAATGATATCAAAGGGGTATATATTTCACCTAGTTAGTGTAAGGGATGTGGAGGAAGAATCAGTGACTCTTCAATCTGTTCAAATACTAAATGAATTTGTTGATGCATTTCCTGAAGAGCTTCCAGGTTTACCTCAAGAACGAGAAGTAGATATTCGTGTTGACTTACTTCCAGGCACTCAACCTATCTCAATCCCTTGATATAGGATGGCCTCAGCAGAATTATGTGCATTAAAGGAGAAATTAAAATACTTGTAAGATATTTATTAGGCCGAATGTATTTCCTCGGAATGCACCAGTGTTATTTATACGTAAAAATGATGGCACCTTGAGAATGTGTATCGACTATCGACAATGGAATAGGGTGACAATTAAGAACAAATATATCCTCCCTAGAATTGATGATTCATTTGATAAGCTACAGGGTGCCAAATGCTTATGAAAATTTGATTTGAGATCCAGTAATCACCAAGTGAGGGTGAAGGAGAAAGATATACCCAAAACAGCTTTCAGGACAGACTATATTTCTTGTTATGTCATTTGGGCTAACAAATGCAGCAGAAAATTTTATGGATTTGATGAACAGGGTATTCAAGCCGTTCTTGGATATATTCATGATAATATTTATTGATGGTATTTAGGTGTATTCAAGATAAGAGGAGGACCATGCAAATCACTTACGACAAGTATTACAAGTTCTTCGTGATTGGAAGTTGTATGAATTGTTTTCTAAATGTGAATTCTTGTTGAAATCAGTTGCATTCGTTGTTCATATTATATTCGATGAAGGAATAAAGGTTGATTCACAAAAGATAGAGACCGTGAAAGAATGGCCAAGGCCAACAACACCCACAAACGTTTGAAGCATCCTAGGGTTGATAGGTTATTATAGAAGGTTTTTTAAAGGTTTTTCTTCTATGCATGTACCTTTAACAAAGTTGACACGTAAGGCTACAAAGTTTCAATGGTATGATGCGTGTTAAAGAAACTTCCAAGAGTTGAAAAGCAGGCTAACTTCAGCAACTGTGCTAGTACTTCCAGAAGCACAGAGGGGTATGCGGTGTATCGTGATGCTTTAAGAGTAGGCTTAGGGTATGTACTAACAACATGGTAGAGTAATTGCTTATGCCTCGAGACAACTACGACCGCATGAGAAAAACTACTCAACACATGACCTTGAGCTAGCAGCGGGTGTGTTTGCTTTGAGAATATAGTACCAGTATTTGTATGGGGTTCAAGTTGGAATATATACTAATCATAAGATCCTACAATACATCTTTAAGAAGAAAGACCTAAATTTAAGACAACGGAGATGGCTAGATCTAATAAAGATTATGATATCAAAATAGTATACCATTCGGGGAAAGCAAATGTGGTAGCTGATGCTCTGAGTCATAAAGCAATCATGAATATTGGTGACCAGACCGTGGTAACTCAAGGAGTGGCTAAGGATCTACGTCAACTAGTTAGTTTGGGAGTTCACCTTCTTCAAACTCCAAAGGAAGGGGTCGTGTGCATAATGTTGTAGAGTCTTCATTGGTAATGGAGGTGAAAGAAAAGTAGTTCAATGATCATGTTCCACAACAACTTAAGGAAAAGGAAATTAAGGTACGATGAAGGGCTTTGAACTTGCACAACATGGAGTACTTTATTGCCAAAATAGATTATGTGTGCCTATTATTAATGGACTAAGAAGGAGGATAATAGAAGAAGCCCACCATTCAAGATATTCCATCCATCCCGGATAAACTAAGATGCACCATGCCTAAAGGGAATTTTTTGGTGGAGAGGCATGAAAAAGGACCTTGCAAAATTTGTGGCTCAATGTCCCAATTGCAAACAAGTCAAAGTCTAGCACCAAAAGCTAGGAGGTTATATGCAATGTATAGAGCTTCCAACGTGGAAGTGGGATATGATTAGTATGGATTTTGTTAATGGGTTGCCTCACTCATTTCAGAAGTTTGACCCCATATGGGTAATAGTTGATGGACTCACAAAGCCAACATACTTCCTGCCAGTTAAGAGTGATTACATGGTTGATTATACCTCAAGGAAAAGATTAGGCTACATGGGGTTCGAATCTCCATTATATCTGATCGAGGAGCTCAATTCACCACAAAGTTTTGGAAGTCCTTCTAAAGAGTTTAGGAACACAAATGAATCTAAGTATAGCATCCACCCTTAAACAGACGGTCAAGCAGAACGCACTATTCAAACACTTGAAGATATGTTGCGAGCTTGTGCATTGGACTTCAAGTATAGTTTGGTGGACCATTCGTGACTAATTGAATTTTCCTATAATAATAGCTACCATTCAAGCATCAAGATGCCACCTTATGAAGCTTGTATGGAAAGAAATGTAGGTCACCAATCGGATGGTTTGATATGGGTGACACCACCTTGCTTGGGCCAGATCTAGTCCAACAAGCCATGGAAAAGGTTAGGCTGATACAACAACGACTAGCATATACCTAAAGTCATCACAAATCATATACAGATGTTAGGAGGAGACGACTGGAATTTGCAGTAGGAGATTGGGTATTCTTGAAGGTATCGATGATGAAATGGGTTATGAGATTTGGTAAGAAGGGGAAACTGAGCCCACGTTACACAAGGCTATTTAAGGTTATTAAAAGGTCAAGACAAGTTGTGTGTGAATTAGAGCTACCCCAGGAACTTTTAATGGTTCATCCAGTGTTTCATGCCTCGATGCTTTGAAAATGCATAGGTGAGCCATCCCGTGTCACTTCTATTGAAGATATACAAGTTACAGAAGATCTCACCTTTGAAAAGGTACCTATTGCTATTCTAGATCGTTAGGTTAAGATGCTAAGAAATAAATAAATAGCTTAAGTAAAGGTACTTTGGAGGAACTAACAAGTAGAAAAAATAACATGGAGGGTTGAGGAAGCGATGAAATCTAAGTACCCTTGTCTATTTTAAGCTAAAGACGAAGTCCAAGATACAAAATTAGGGTGTTACTATGTATGTGTGCTTGAATATTTTTTACGTTCTCAAAAGTTTGTTTAAATGAAGGTTTGAACTTGTTTAAGCTATTCAGATGCTAACATGTGGGGACGAATGTTCCTAAGGGGGGAAGGATGTAACATCCCCACATCTTTCATGTACTAGACCTATGAATATGGAACATTATATGATTTCGTCAAGGGAGGACAAATTTTAAAAGTGCCTAACTATCAGACTGGAGGGCTCTATTTACATCTAATGCTTAAGACTAGTCAGTGCATAAGTTATAAGTCAAATTGACTAGATCGCGTGCTTAAACAAAGTGAAAGAAGTGAGGTGCTTATGGGACTTAGGAATCTAGAAGGTGAGTCACATATGTGCTTAGCTTAAATAGGCTAGGTAGACGGAGATGAGGCCCAATACCGAATTCATCCAAGTCTGATAACGAATAAGGCCCAAGTTATGAGTATAATTTTAGCCCATATTGTAGCATTATAAATGGACAATATTTTCAGCCCAAGATAACTATAAAAAGGTCCCAAGTATATTTACAACCCACTTGCCGATTTGGGCCCAAACTAAGTGAAAGGAAAAGAGAAAAGTGGGCAGCCAAGGCCCATAAAATTGGAACCCAATAAGGCCCAAGTGAAAGTTCCAAATAGGTATATTACTCACTTGATAAAATAAGGCTTAAAATTCAAGAGTAGTTGTCCAAGAGTTTCCCTTTAAAGGGGATTAAAAGCAACTCCTTTAAGTCATTGAAACTTGGAAAAAATCTGATTTTCTAAGTTCCTTTTTGCTCTCTTCCAACTCATACAAAGCAGCCCTCACAACCTTACTGGGGTTCTTAAAGAAGCTCTCAACCTAGAAGGTTAAGGTAGGTAAAGATACTTGTGCATTTTGTATGATTTTTCCACGAGAAAGAAGAGAAATAAGTTGGTTATACTAGTGTTGGAACGTTAGACAGCATGTGTTCTAAAATTGTTGTACACTTTTCTTTATTAAGAGGCTTTTTTATTCTTGGTTGGATGTATTGTGAGGGGGGTTGATGTTTTTAAAAAAAGTTGGTTCAGTAATGATGTAACAAGGTTGTTGCACCATTTTTGTTTTCCTCAAAAATTAGTTCTTGTATGATCTCTTACTTGTGCTTTTAGTAGGAACTTGTTGGCTGGTAATTGAAAATTGATGTCCCACGTCCTCCATATACTTTGGGACTGTTTTTGGTTGAAGTTGGAACAGATTTGGGATTGTTGACGTTGAAATGTATCGAAAGGACGTAATGTTATGTTGCCTATTTGCGTGTTGTGTAGAGTTCTTATGTGTTGTACTTTGTGAGCTGTTGTAAGCCTGTTATGGGACTAAAACAAGATGGATATGACATGTATATGAGAATGTGTATTATAAAGTACAATTAGAAGTGGAAAGGTTGAAAGAATACTCTTGGGTTGATAATTACAAGCTTGCTGCTCGAGTGTAAATTTTTTATGAGATTGGACTGCCAAGACGTGTTTATTAGCTGCTAATACTAGTTCAATCACCTACTCTATTGTAGATTAATATTAGGGGAAAAGTATGTTAATTTGAGGTAATAACAAGGTCGTACAACGAGGTATGTAAGGCTACTCATTCTCGTATTATTTGGCATGAAATATAGATTCATTATTGGCACATGGAGGCACATACAACTCCGACATAACTAACTACCATGCCTCCACTCTTTAACGTGTTCATATGATCCTATAAATAGCCATTGTCAATTCTGCATACACACTTTGGATACAAAGATACATGAGTTCCTTTTTGAGAATAAAGTTCATGTGTTGTTTCATCCCCTACGTAATTTACTAGTTGCGTAAGCTACTCTTTTCATTGTAGTATTATATTGCATGATTGTTTACATGTCACATGTTATATATATAGTCCTACAGCTCAAATTTTCATGACCACTAAAAGAGTCATCTCAAAAGTAAATAAAAGATATAAAGTGAAGCTGCTTATTGATAGGTGGTATCCAAGGGGTGGAAGAATCACCTAGCATAGGTCGATCCTATATTACGGGGGGCATCCCAAGGGTGAAAGGAAAGCCTAGCATGGGTTTTTCCTGATATTAGTTTACCACTAATCAGCTGGTCATTTGCATAATATATTGTGCATAGATTATAAAGTAAAGAAAGGTAAAGTAATGAAAAAGACATAAACGACATGATTCCACAATATGACTAAAGGTGGTCTCTTATCCTTACACCAATGCATGATTTCATTTGAGTTCTTATTTCATTTATAGTACTTCTTGCCTTACATATTTAGTAGATTATCCCGTACTGACTTTACTTACTGGGGACCTATATTTCATGTTGCTAGTACACGAGCTAGTAAATCTCCCCAGTAGGAGTATAGGATACCCAACTACTGTTATTGAGGTCTAGGTTACTTTGGGCCTTGTGTATCTAGAGCTTATCTTTTTGTATTGTATGTAGTTAGTCTTGAGGTGGGGCCTGTCCCGACCTTTCTCAGATATTGTTCCTTATCTAGAGGCTTCGCAGATTACGTAAAGTAATGTGTGGTCATGTCATGTACTTTAGACATTGTGGTCCCAATGGCCTTGTCGTATGCATTTCCTTTTGGCTTTTTATTACCTTCTCCTTTCCTTAAAGCATGTTGAATGTGGAAACCCTTTATAATGTTCATGGAAAGTGCATGGTTACAGGTTGGTTCTCCCAAACCTTGTCGGCAATGGGTGCCAGTCCACCATTATGGGACTTTGGGCATGACACCTTGGGAGAAAATCTCTATCTTCTTTTTCGCCACCAACAACTTCAACTCAACAAATGACGGTTCCGGGTCTTGTTTTTCCTTGACATCAACAACCACAAAAAACTCAACCCCCTTCTGGACATGAATACCACCATCATTAAAGTCAGTCAATCTAACACCCAACCTAGCCAAGTGATGAACATCTTTAACCAATTCTTTCTTTTCTTCATCAACATGGGCCACACTACCCATACATAGCCTACACAGAGCATCAGCCATAATGTTTGCCTTGTCTGGATGACATTGGACACTCATGTCGTAATCTTTAATAAGCTCCAACCACCTTCTTTGCCTCAAGTTAAGATCTCTTAGGTGAACACGTATTTCAAACTATTATGATGTGCACATATCAACATGAACCCCATAAAAATAATGTCTCCAAATTTTCAAATCAAACACCACAGTTGCCTACTCAAGATCATGAGTCGAATAATTTTGTTCATGCACCTCTAGTTGCCTCAATACATAAGTTATCACCATACCATGTCGCATGAGAACACAACCCAACCCAATCCGAGAAGTATCACAATACACTACAAACCCATCTAAGTCATCCGATAAAGTCAAAATAGGAGATGATGTAAGTTGAGCTTTCAAATTCTGAAAACTCTTCTCAGGCTCATCCGACCATACAAACTTGTCCTTTTTTAAGTTAACTTAGTCAATGGAGATCAAATGGATGAGAAATATAATCTCCTATTTATAACCTGCCAACCCAAGAAAACTTCGAATATCAGAATGAGTCAATGGTCTAGGCCAATGCCTCACCACCTCGGTCTTCTTTGGATCAACTTTAATGCCATCACCGAATACCACATGACCAAGAAATGACACTTCATCCAACCCAAACTCGCATTTGCTGAAATTGGAAGATAATTGCTTCTCCCTTAAAGTTTGAAGAACCAACATCAAGTGATCCATGTGTTCCTGCTCCTTTCGGGAATAAATCAGAATATCGTTGATGAATACAACCACAAAATTGTCAAGAAAGGGCTTGAACACTCAATTCATAATATCCATAAATACAGCTAGAGCATTAGTCAAACCAAACGACATCACCATAAATTCAAAATGCCCATATCTAGTTTGGAAAGCAATTTTGGGAATATCACACTCTCTCACCTTCAAATGATGGTAACCGGATGAGAGGGCAATCATTAAGAAATAGTCAGTTCCTTAAAGTTGATCAAATAGGTCATCGATCCTTAGAAATAGATATTTATTCTTTATGGTCACCTTGTTCAATTTCCTATAGTCAATGCACATCCGGAGCGACCCATCTTCCTTTTGCACAAATAACACTAGAGCACCCCATGGCGATATAATTGGTCTAATAAAGCCTTTCACCAACAAGTATTTTATCTGATTCTTCAACTTTTTTAATTAAGTCGATTGTAAGGAGGAATGGAGATAGGTTGAGTATCCGGAAGGAGATCTATGCTAAAGTCTACTTCACTTTTGGGAGGAATACCAGGCAAATCATTGAGAAAAACATCTGAAAACTTATTAACCACCAGAACCAAAAAAAGAGTGGGTGACTCGGACTCCACATCTCTAACCCTCATAATATGATAGATGCACCCTTTAGAAATCATTTTTCGAGCTTCATGATAGGAAATAAACTAACATTTAAAAGTAGAGTAACTACCCTTCCACTCAAAAAAAGTAGGTTCATCCAAAAACTAAAATTTGACTTTCCGGGTTTTACAATTTATAAAGGCATAAGAGGCATGTAACCAATCCATTCCGACAATAATATCAAAAGTAAACATCTCAAGTTCCATTAGATCAAATAGAAGGACGTTATGCAAGATGGAGACAGGATAACCCCGATAGACTCTTTGGGCAACAAGAGACTCGCCCATGGGAGTATAGACTAAAAAGGGCTCCCTTAAGATTTCAGGACTCAATCCAAAAGATAACAGTCAAAAGAGGAGTCACAAAAGATAAAATTTGCACTCGGATCAAGCAAAGCATAAGCATCAAAATCAAAGACTTTGAACATACTGGTCACAATGTTTGGAGTCTCCTCTAATTCCTATCGAGTATGCAAGGCATAGAACCTGTCATTTCTAGGGGGAACCAGCTTGAGGAAACCCACTACTAGCCTTGATCACCCTAAAACATTTGACCCTGACCATTCATAGATGCTTTTGGACAGTTAGCAATTTTGTGGCCTATATCATATACCTAAAGCAAGCACCTGAACCTTTCATGCATGCACTTTTGTGATTTCTCCCAGACTTGTCACACTAAGGAGGTAAGAGTCCACCTCTAGCCCTAAGCCTTGGTAGGAGGCTATCTACTATTGGAAACCTTTGTATTCGAACTATAGACCTGCTTAAAGTGACCATTTACACCACTTCTCTAAGATTGGGAGAACCCAGTATCATATCGGGCTCTTTTGGTATCATTCACCCTCTTCTAGAAATATCCATATCTTGGATAAGCATAGCCTTGTGACATTCCTTTACAACCAAATCAGAGATCCTAGAAATAAACTTGTACATTCTTTCATGGGGGTCAGCCACTAGCATAGGAGCATACTTGGAGAGCTTTTAAATTTGAGGGAATATTCACCCGTACTTATGTTTGTTTGAGGTTCATAAATTATATCATTTTGGCCTCCCTAAGCTTAAGAGGAAAGAAACGGTCCAGAAAGGCAAACTTAAACTCCTCCCAACCAACTCCATCATCATCAACCCTTTCCATAAACCAATGGTTGTACCACATATGAGCCAGATCCATCAACTGATAGGAAGCTAGTTCATCTTTCTCTTCTGAAGTCACCCCCATAATAGTCAAAAGCTTAGAGAATTTGTCAATGAATTCTTGGGCATCCTCATCAGCTTTTAACCCATTGAACGCCGGAGGATTCATCCCGGTAAAATCTCTAACTCTAGTAGTTGGAGTGGAGACACGAGGAGGAGTATTGGACTACCTAGCCTAGTTGGTCACCACTTTGGCAAGCATGACAAAGGCAATCCGAAATTCATCTTGCGTAACCGACTCCCCTATAGGCTCTTGAAGGACTTGGACCTCATTAATTCGGGCCTGCCTTATTAGAGGGGCTCTCCTTGGAGACATCTTTGGTAAGGCATCAAGGATATCATCAAAATTAGGAAGTCTTAAGATATGCTCCAAATCACGACAATAGAAATGAAGAACTGAGACAATTCTTAAAAGGCCATCAAAGCCTCCCACTCATTGGTATGGTGCACTTCACGCCCATGAATAGGAGTCTACTTGACGCGACATGTTGGACTCTAAGGATCATTTATAAACCTAATGCTCTGATACCATGTTTTTCATTATCTAAACCTAGGGCCTAGGAGTGACATGACGAGTCGGAACCTGAGAGTCCCTAAACGAGCCTCATAGCATCCATATACACATCATCGGTTCAGAAGTGCATAATTAGACACATACACATAGTTCAAAGGAACGAAAAAGTATGACTCACGCTATGGGGATGTCATAGGGATAGGTATTTTCATGGATTCACATAGCACATAGCACATAAGAACTAAGGGGTGGGTAAGTATGACTCATTCTATGTGGATAGAAGGTGCTTAGGACGTTCCATATTTCCACATCTCGTCATTAACATACTATCATATTATCAAGATCAAGTGATACCCATAATCATAGTCTCCATAAGCAAATAGCATAATACAACACAAGCCCGTACATAGAGTTTACATGATGTCCAATAATGCCTCTAAGTCATGGAATGGGACGGGGGCCAAGACGCACCTCGGACTTACCCTTCAAAGTAAAGAGATAAGTAGAAATAGCATGGTAGGTAGATAGAAGGTGCCTTGTCCTTAGATGATAGGATTCTCCACAAGAAACTCTTACAATCCAAGATAACCGTTAAGAGGCGGTTGAAGATAGTCGTCGATCCCTACATGGTTAGATCATTTAGGGAAAGAGTATGCACTAGTACGTTTGAATGTACTAAGTACAGGGGCATGCTATGCATACAAACTCATTAAACCTGCATTTCAATGTTAAATGACAATGTCACATATATATAGAAGAAAGTATAAGAAAGAATAATACATCAATATGACATGAAATCCATGATGCATGAATGTCAAAAAATACTTCAACATACGGAGATGTGACCTTAACCAAAATCACAAATCCATGCGAGTTATTACATGAATCACCCGATGATCAGCCTCCCTCGAATGAGAGTAGACTACTTGCTAAAGGTCGCCTACACCACACCTTACAAACTAATCTTTTCGCTGTCATTGCCACCTTCTTTACGAACTCATATTTTTGGAAGGATTCCCATAACATAATCATCCCATAAAGGTGCATAATCATGAACCTACGCTGGCATACAGTTATGGGACTTGAGAATTTATATAAGGGACCTTGGACATATTCCCCCTCACACTAGCCTGCTTAGTGCTACGTCATCATCCCATAAGAAAACATATATGTATACATGCTTTAAAAAGAGTCATAAGTCTTTCAAATCATAATAATATATACTTAATTAATATTTTTTTCTATTCATTGCTACTTTGGTCCAGTCAGTAACACTAGGCAGGTTTAATGTTAACCACCACTAGAAAATATGCAAAGCAAAGAGAATTAATTATTACATGCATGCAAAATTTGAATGAACTATTAGTTATCTGGTTTTTCTTCATTAGTTCTTCATGGTTCCCATAACCTTATTTATGGATTTAGCTACTCATGATTTTTGTAGATGAAAAACTTATGAATTGGGATAACATAATATAGCACTTACACAATTGAATTAAGAAAAATCAAATCTAACTTCAAAGAGAATCACAAGATTAAAGATGAAATCAAAGTACAAGTTTTCTCAAAAGCTCTCTTTATCTCACACTTTTCTCTCTCTAATTACTGAGTTCTCTGAGTACTTTCTGAAAAACATCTGAAAAATAACCTAAAAAACCTATTCATATTATTTAAATGACAAGTCCTAAACAGTTTAGGATAACTGGGTAGGCACGCCTCACGAAAGGGTTTATGGACATATTGCATTCCACGACATGTAACTGGGGTCTCGTACAGAGCTACTGCAGAAATGGACTTCAAGTCTACGACACCCCCCTCTACAACTCGTAAAGTGGTTTATGACCCATAGAGGGTTTTCGTTCTATGAATTTTCAGAAAGTCCCAATCTCTTATCCTCAGGGCATGAATCAAGGTCTATGACTCGTACATCATTCTATGCCCTATCTCCATGTTTGTAGAACCAACATCAAAAAATCAGTCCCTCACTGAAATCTTCCATGGAACCCACTTCATGACCCGTAGAGTGTTCGAGGGCCCATAAAGGGTCTCATACTGCACAAAAGTCAGCAACTTCTACATTTCTTCCCAAAATCAAGGCTAACCTAGGAATCTTGCAAATATAACACAAAAGCACATAAAACCAACTAACATCGCATTGAGAACACACAAAATTCCAAGTTTTAAGCATCAAAAGTGCTATATTTTGATAGCACATCAACACCGTCAAGTTAAAATTATTGCTTGTCCTCAAGCGACGGACTCGACCTACATAGATAATGCAGTAAAACATAAATCCAATCCAATTGCATACATCACAACAATCTCAAACTCAAACACCCACACTACTTTTATTTAAACAGAATCGGATAGCCATCTAGCAAACCAATACATACTGGTTCATGTGACAACACAACTATGACAAGTGAGATACTATCAACAATCCACAACCACTGAATAAGTATAATGCTAACAATCCAATGCAATTTCCCTCATAGAAAAGAAGTCTCATATCTTACACTCAATGATGTTTTCATGTATAACCCTGGGACTATGCAAAATTAGTCACTCTGACAAAAGATATTCACACATCATGCAAAATACCATAGGTTTCCCCCTATACGCATGACTAAGACTTTCAACTACTTGGACTAGGATCACTTTAGGACTTTCTAGGCTCGTAACATAGGCTCGAGGGGCTTTGGTATGGTATTTTGGGAACATAGTGACTAAAGGCCCTCCTTAACACTACGTTTCCTGCACTTTTTCCTAACCGACTTTGTTATTTTCATCTCATTCTCCCTTTTTCCTATTTCAAGCTTCTCTGGGTGCTTTCTTTTCATTGTTCGCCTTTTTTCCTTGCTTCAAGACTTCATTTTTCTTTTTAGCACACAACCATGGCATCACTTATTTTTCTTCCACTTAGTACATATTTTTGCTTTTTCTCTGCATCACTAAATTCCCCCTTATTTTTGTATTTCACCCTTATACCAACCACCCTCAACTTAGATTTTTGGCCTGAGTTGAGGTGCACAATATCCATCCTCAGAACCAGGGCCACTTTTGGTAGCCACCCTCAACTTAGTCTTTTTGCCTCAGTCAAGGTGAACAATATTAAAGGAACAGGGCTAAATTAAGGACTTTACAACTAACAAGGCTTGGTTAATCAGGTTTTGACAAAGAATAGATACATGTTAGGCTCAAACGTTAGGAACAAGGGATATATTGCAATTTTGGTTGGTCATTTAGGCTAAGTGGGCTTTACAGAACAATGTCCTAAGATCCTATCCTAAACCAATTAATCCATAGTCCAACTTAGAGAAAAATGGCATGTTCTAAATTAGCACATAACACATGAATTTTGAAATTTAAAGCTCACACTCACATGGCACGGACTACATTATCAACAAAAGACTCTAAGATCATGCATTTTATCTCAATTTATCCTCACTTATCAGAATAACATTGTCAACACACCTAAACATGCATGGTTGGTACTAACTAACTAATCAAAAACATTATGGATATCATTTTTCAAAACAACACACAAAAACATGTTATATGCCACAGGTATTAGTACTCTATGGTACAAGTATTACCTAAACATCCTAAACGTGTCGGTTTAATAGAAAGTAAATATCCATAGGGAAAAAGAACAAAAGCAAGAAAACCTAAGGATCAAAAGTTGTAGTAGTCATGGACCCAAGCTACTCAGACTTCACTGAGGCCCATAACTACCCAAAACCAATCAAAAAGATGTGCATTGCCCCCAATGCGTGCAATCAAAGAAAAACAAAGTAAAAGGGGTAAAAATTAATACCCGGGCGCCTAAGCGCCTGTATGTGCCGGAGTCTGACCACCACCACTCAGCATGGTGGTCTCTTTAGTAGTAGCACTCCATCTGAAGGGAGTCGGCACCCCTCAAACTCTCACACTCTAGAGCCTGTCGTTTCTCCTACTCGTGTCTCGACTCTCTCAAGACAAGCTCGAGCTCCTCCTCCTCTGTAAGCCTCGCACGTGAGCACAAGACATCTGGATCATTATCCTCTGTTCAAGTTCTCTTCCCATGGGAAGGCTGGATAGGCTTATCAAAAGCAAACATATCTACCACCCACAGCAGAAGTATCGTCTCTTGTAGTATAACTAGTGTTACTAGTGTTGCTATCATCTCAGCCACGAGTCATTGGATATCCTTCTAATGAGTAGTCAAGTCTGGTGGTCGGGCTGCGCTCAAGATCTGTTGTACCCTCGCTTGGAAGGCGTCAATGCGGGCATCCATGGTGGATAGACGTTTCTGAATAATAGTGATTGTGAATGCATACATGCGAACCTCTGAGTCTAAAATCGCCTGCCGGACCCATGGCCTAATCTGTTAAATAATTTGAGTCAACTGTGACTTAGCAAGAGATAACCTTTGCACCATGGCCTGTATAGATATGGCAGACACATAAACTATGTCTGCAGGAGTAGCCTTTGCTGACATGGCTTATGGTGCAGGAATAGAAGTTGTGGGCTCCCTCACCTCATCTTCCTCGGGCTGCAAGGGCTTATCCTCAATAGCAGCAGCACTAGCAGTGGTAATGTGTGGGACCTCAGGTGGTGGCACTGGGGCAAACATCTCGGGCATAGGAGCAGGCTGGTGCTATGCTCGCCAGAGTGCCACCAGGTTCTCCACAACCTTAATTAGGCTGGCATCAAAGGTATGTTGGGCCTCGATCAACAAGTCCAGCTGGTGTAAGCTCTCCACCCTCGACTCTAAACAGAGCTAAGGAATAGGATGGAAGTAGATCTCTTTAGGGAAGCATCATGAATCTTCTCGGTGATGAGGCAGGCCCAATCAATATCATATCCAGCCAAGATTCTGGAAACCAGTATTATACGCTTTAGTGTCAAAGTATTATCAACAAGAATGGACCAGATGCATGATCTCACAACCCCCTACCAACACTTGGCCGGGGGGGGAGGGGGGGGGGAGAAATTGAGCAAAGCCTTGACAATAGGCTCCAAGTGTGTGGCGACTCATGCAGGTTTCGGACCCTGCTCAGAAACATAACTAGCCAGTGATCTTATCAAGCTGGCTCTCCACTCTAGAACTCTCATTAATAAAGAGTCCCTCTTCTACCCCACTCTATAGTCGTACTTAGCAATGGATTGAGGGGCAAGGAACTCTGGCCCAAATAACATCCGGTAGATGGTGGTCTCTTATATGTCCACCTGTCGATCCCTCACTCTCATCTTGGTTACTCTAGGCTGAGCGTGAGATTTCTTTCCCTTGGGTAAAGTGCTTTGAATAGTGGTTGCATAGGATGCATAAAGCTCCCGCACATTGGTCGGGGAGTATCGCCCGAGCGTGTGTGCCAGCCACTAAAGACCGTATCTAATCATTATGTCCTAGAGACCGAGGACACTGTCGAGTCTATTGGATATGACTCAGGGCTTCTAATAAATGAAGCAGGCTAGCTTGCCCCGCTCTCTCTGTTGATAGCCATCCACATATATCTCCCGCATGCCATAGACGAACCATAAGTTTGTAAAAGGATCTGAAGGTGATGATCAAGGCAATGTCGAAGACTCTCTCTCTGATCCTTCCTTAGAGCCTGACTAAGAGTCGGACCCTTCTCTGGAAGAAGTCATCTGAATATAATCGCTCCCATCATTGCCTTCCTCATCATACTAGGGAGTGCCAACGACAAGACCTTGAGTCTGCCTAGCTCTGGCAGCAGCTTTAGCTTGAGGATTAGCAACCTCCAGATCTAGGAAAATGCTAAGCTCCTCTACTTATCCACTCAAGATAAGAACTTGTTCATCCTCCGAAGACTCATCTTTGAGCCTCCTCTATAGAACCTTAATCTCATTACATTTAGGCTTTGGGGCCATAATACCTAAAACATGAGTATTTACACATGTTGGTTAGCCCAACAAATCAAAAACTAAAATGCAAAAACTATTTAGGTTGAGTTGCAGAAGGGTCTACAAAAGCATCTTCACGGGTTTAGTGGATATTACAAGCCATAGGGAGTTCTCGTGAAATAGTGGCCACAATAATTTTTGGTCACTGGAAAAGTCTAAGAGCATAGGTACGATTGGTAAACTAGTTTACAATTCATAAACTGAGTCATAGAAAGTTCCAGTGCCTGAACTTATTCCAGGGAAAGATCTCTGAGACTTGTATATGAGCCATAATGTGATTTATGACTCGTAGAATGTCTCGTCTGATAGATGCGCAGAAACTCAAAGTTTCTGAAATCTTGTATGAGGGGAAATTACGGCTTGTAAAATATTATTGGGGTTGTAAAAGCCAAAGGCCCCAACATGTTATGCAACGTGCATACCCCATTAGAAATGATTAAGCATGTTTTGCAAACCCCAACATGTTAGAAGATGTAGAAGGTGAAGAGGCACTAAATCCCTTGGTCACCGGAAAACAGAGGTACAATCGTCGTCAGTGTTCAAAATTTCTAGGGGGTGGGGTTAGCCGGGTAGTTTCATAAATTAGGTTTGGAATGTGGTAATATAATTATACCCCATTATTTATACCTTGACTGGGTCAACTGAAATCTAATGGTCCTGGACTCTACGGAACCCCGATTACACGTTGTAGAGTATTTTATGACTTGTGAATTGTGGTTTCTTAGAACATCCAAATCCTAGTTTCCAAGACTAGGTTTTACGGACTAGTCTACGAGTCGTAAAGTAAAGTATGACTCGTATAGTTGGTCGTAGAGACCTCAACAGTTAGAAAAATTTAAGAAAACTTACCTAGGGTCCACGAGCCCCATTCACGACCTATAGTTTTATCCAAGGATCGTAAAGTTGGCTCATAGGCCGGAGTGCAAAATGTTTTTATTACTGGAAATCTCTACGAGATGGTACTGGTCATATAGTGTTTTACGGCCCATAGGACCAATCATAGAGACTATTTCTAATGCTCTTCTCAGCCAAAAATTACTTACTCAGCCATGTACCTTCATATTCTTCATAGAACACACTATTACCCTATATATAACCAGCCCAAATGTCTAATATTACAACCAAAATAAAGAAAATAAACTACCTATGAGTTCAAAATTGAAAATGAAGCTACAACTACACTACCACATCAAAAAAAACCTTGGATTGCCTCCTAAGTAGAGCCTAATTTATTGTCGCGACATGACTTGGACATATCGGTTACTCAGACTTAATCAATTGCCCAGACTTCATTATTCAAAACATCTGGCCTATTCATGTATTGACAGATACTGAAGACAACTTCTTCGTCATTCAATTTGAACTTGAGTTGACCAGCTTCCATATCCACTAGTGCTCATCGAGTAGCTAGTAATGGTCTTCCCAAGATAATTGAAACGTCGAAGTCAACTTTATAATCTAAAATCACAAAGTCTGCGGGGAATACAAACTTTTCAACTTTGACCAGCACATCATATAGTATTCCCATAAGCTTCTTCACCGCGCGATCTGCCATCAACAACCACATGTTCATTGGAGTAGGGCTCCCAATCCTAGCTTCTTGAAGACCGCAATGGGCATCAAATTAATGGTGGAATCTAGATCACATAGCACCCTTGCGAACTCCACATCTCCAACGGTGTAGGGTATGCTAGAAGCATTGAGATCTTCTCCCTTCATAACTAAGGACCTCGGAACAATAGCACTGCAATGCTGAAACTCTTAGGAGAGCTCCTAACTCACAATACGCTTCTTAGTAACTAGGTCTTTCATGTGCTTTGCATACCCTGGCATCTTCTCCAATGCTTCAATGAGAGGGAAGTTGATAGAGAGTTGTTTTAGCATGGAGAGAAAGTATTTGCACTTGCATTTCTCTTCCCTCTTTTTGATTCTTTGAGGAAAGGGAGGAGGAGGCCTAGGACTGGGCTTCAACTTCTGTGGTGCATCAGTAGCTTAACTCTCCCTATTCTTGCCACAATCATCTCCTACATCTGCATCCTTGGCCGCAACCATGTCCTCTTTAACACCATCCTCATCAACTAGCATGGGAGGACCAATGGTGCTCTTTCCACCCTTAGTAGTAACTGCCATACACTGCCCTTCATTCTTAGGGTTCTGAATTGTGTTGCTAGGCAGTATACCCCTTTGACTCTGATTGAGTTGAGTTGACACTTGACAAAACTATTGCTCAAGTTGTTTGATAGCCACAGAATGAGACTCAATTTTTCGGTTGATGCTGGAAATCTCATATTTCATTCACCTTAGAGTCTAATCTTATGTCTCAGCATTCTTCAATAGGCGATCAAACATCTCCTCAATCCTCGAACTACTTGCACTGCTATCGTGATTATGTGGTAGCACATAGGGACCATTTCTAAAACTTTCTCTACGACCCCAATCTGCATCTCTCTCTGGGCCACTATTTTAATCATAACATCCTCTGCAATGAAAGCTTCATCTATTGAAGTTCAAACCTTGGATTCCTTGAACTTGGCACCAATAGTCCTGATTGGACCCTTGGGTGTTGGTACAGATACCCCCCCCCCTCCCGCCCCCTCTTATGAGCAATAAATTAGTGTCCTCCTCATACTAAGGCTCATCATACATGGGTGCACGTGGAGGTTGATGAACCACTGCATTGACTCACTCCTGGATCTGCTTCATCATTAGCTTCATACCAGTATGGATTCGGGAAAGCTCTTGCATAATTTCTTCACTTATATTTTCTTGCTCCGAAACAACACTGACAACACACGAACTTTTTGTAGATGCTTTGTCTCTCTGCCCCCATGCATAATTAGTCTTGACCATCTCTCCATCCATTTTGTTATCCTTGCGAATGGCTGATCTATGAACATTCCTCCCATGATAGTGTCAGCGCAAGCCTGAATGTTCTCATCAAGGGTACGGTAGATAATCTCCACCAAGGCATCATCAACTATCTTGTGGTTTGGGATACTCCTCAAGCATTTGGTGACCCGCTCCCAAGTAGTACTGATCGAATCACCAGGAAGTTGCTCAAAGTTATTGATTTGGTCCTTCAACTTGATCTTCTTTGATCTAAGGAAGTACCTCTGCAATTCAGCCCAATTGGTGATCAAACTGAGTGGGAGTTCAGATAACCATTGCGATGCATTATCCGTAAGAGATAATGGGAAGACATGAAGTCCCACAGCATCAATAGATAGATTATGTGTTCCTATCACACTCTTGCTGACGAATGCAACATTGTGTAGATGGCTATGTGGATCCTCCGATGGTAAGCTCGCAAATGGCCCACCGTTTTACAGTTCTGAAGCATCCTACTCAAGACTACAAACTTTGTGTCAGTCGGTAGTGTTGGCAACACAATAGCTCCAATCACCTCCATGGCAATAGGATAACGCCTATATTGATTCCACTGATAGATGTTTGTATTAAAGGCTTAAGGCTATGAAGCAATGTCCTCAAGAGGAGGTGGGTTCTCATGATTAGCATTCTCATTTTTTTCCTGTTTAGAGCTGCATTGGCCGCGTTATTGGTGTTATCTTGGGCCTTCTCCTCAACTTCTTCTAATCTCTGGGTCAAATGGAGTCTTGTCTCAACTTTGTCTGTTGGGCATACACTAAACTTACACCCTGAAAAAGAACAAAAACAACAAAAAAATGAAAAATATGAGAATAAGAATTAACACCCAAATCACTTATAAATTTAGTAAATCTAGTTGTATTCCCCAGCAACGGCACCGAAACCTTGATGGCATGAGTGTTACACCTTCTTTTAGAGGATAAAGTGGGTGTTGACAAAAGATAGAACCTAACCAAGGTTAGGGTCGAACCATGGGGAATTCATAGACACAAGAGAATTCAATGACTACAATATGAGTAGTTAACCGACTTACTTTCCTAAAGGGAGGTTTTGCAATAATCAATGGAAAATTAACCTAACTAATACAAGAGTGAAAGCAATATGGAGAAAAACTAGGGTATTTTATTCCCCATAATTCCCTATCTTAGTATCACTAGATAACCTGATTCTCCACTAGTGTGTAGCATGCAGGGCGGTAAGTTAAGTTCACCAAGCCCTTTGGTCAAAGGTGAGATACAAATTTCACTATGCGACTTAGCCCATCTCCATAGTGTGTATTACTAACCCTTACCTATTAGTCCCAATACAACCTCCCCTTTCGGTTGATTAGACGAGAATACATCAATCAAATTCGGTTAATTAATCTTTTTTCCGATTCATTGCTACCTTGGTCTAGTCAGTAACACTAAGCGGGTTCTAATGTTGGCACTACTAAAAAACATGCAAAGCGAAGAGAGTTAATTAATACATGCATGCACAATTTCTAAGAATTATGAACTATCCAATCTCTCTTTCTTAGTTCTTTATGGTTTCCACAACCCTAGTTGTGGATTTCGCTACTCATGATTTGTGTAGATGCAAAACTTATGATTTGGAATAACATAATAGAGCACTTACACAATTGAATTAAGAACAAGAAAATCTAACTTTAAAGAGAATCACAAGATTAAAGATGAAATCAAAGTACAAGTGTTCTAAAAAACTTTCCAATGTTATCTCACACTTTTCTCTCTCTAATTACTGAGTTTTCTGAGTACTCTCTGAAAAAACTTCTAAAAGATAACCTAAAAACCTATTTATAATATTTAAAAGAAAAGTCATAAACGTAATAGGATAACTGAGTCGGCACGCCTCACAAAAGAGTTTACGGGCCATCTTGCATTCCATGGCCCACAATCGATGTCTCATACAGAGCTATTGCAAAACTGGTCCTCAAGTCTACGACACCCCCTCTATGATTGATAAAGTGGTTTACGACCTGTAGGGGGTTACTTCTGATGAATCTTCAGAAAGTCCCAATCTCTAATCATTAGAGAATGAACCAAGGTCTACGACTCGTAGAACCAACTTTAGAAATCAGCCCCTCACTCGAATCTTCCATAAAACCCACTTCATGACCCGTAGAGTGTTCTAGGGCCTATAAAGGCCCTCATACTACACAAAAATCAGCAACTTCTACATTTCTTCCCAAAATCAGGGCCAACCCTGAAATCTTGCAAATATAACACAAAAGCACATATATCAACTAACATCGCATTGAGGACGCACAAAATTTCAAGTTTTAAGCATCAAAAGTGTTGTATTTTGAAAGCAATCAATATGCTATGAATGAGTAGATAATAGTATGGGCAATAGAGATTCAAATTTAAAACAACATTATAGGATGAAATCAAAGTAAATCCATGAAAAAATCCACAATCAAAGCATACTAGGAACTACCCATGCATAGATTCAACATTTAAAGGGACATGCATATTCAAACCTTCATTATATCGATGCAATTCAACATTATAGGTCTTAAATCACTGTAAATACATCACTTAAATACTTCCCATATCTCAATTGAATCAAATCGCCACTAATTTAAAAGACCCATATTCAAAGTAAGCTCAAAATTTATAAATTAAAAAGTAAGAAATCTTTGCATTGTTCATGGTTGGAAGTGGTCATGAATCAATCCCACATACCTTCGATTACTAGAAGAATTAAGAAGAAATTGATTTGAGGAGAAGGCCTTCCTTGAATTTCCAAGTTAAACCTTCAATGTTACACTTGAGAGGACTTCTTAGAAAAGAGAAACCTAGAGCTCTAAGTGTAATAAAAGAATTTGAATGACGATGAAGGAGTATAGATATTTTAAGGGGTTTAGGATAGGTTAGAAAATCAAAAAAGACCCTTAAAATAACCAAAATTATGAGAAATTCATTAATGAAATGAGCACTAAACAGTGTGCAGGAGTCCCATAGTAAAGAACCACGGCTCAGGTAGAGGACCACAGATCGTACTAGGGTCCATGGTAAGAGTCTTCAGAAATTTAACCAAAATTTCAGACTAAGGACGCTTCCACTAAAGGCAACATGGTCTATTCAAGGATGCACTGATCGTACAATGGTCCGTACAAATGACCCAAATACTGTGATGGTAATTTAATACCTAGAATCACATTTTGGGATGAGGGCTTCATGAAACACCCCACCAGGGCTTATGGTAAGTTGCACGAGACCCCACCACGGCTCGTGGTGCACAAGACCCGTACTGGGTTTCTTGGTGGCTTCCTTAGCTACTTTTTTGGCTTGAACGTTGGGGCACCTACCAAGAGTCCCTTCCATGGCTAGTGCTGAGGTCCATGGCTTGTGGGAGGTGCCTTAGAGAGCCACAAAGCCTAAAATCCCTACATAAGCCACACTAAACCATACACAAGAACCCCATGGGTTGCATACGCCCGAGAACTTAATTTTAAGCATCGATAAAGTCTTACGAGATCCAGGCCCTTACAGGTTTTGCAGAGTTCAGAGAGGATTTTAGGGGGTAAAACGAGAGATATTTCATGCATTTTAGACTATATACTATGGTGAAACCAAGCACAATGCCAACTTATTTCAGCATAGGGCATTTTTGCGTGAAGTTTAAATTTTTGTAATGACCCTCCGAGTCATTTATATGTTTTTGCAATTATCTTCTGGATTTGAGCAAATATATAGTGACCTCAGGCCATTTTGCTTGTTGAGACTATTGGCTTAGTTATTGGATGAGTTGGTTGTGATTTATGTGGATTTTTAAATTAATAGGAAGTTATAACAGTAAAAATGAGACTTCTACTAAAGTCCTAGTAAACGGCCTCGGAATGGAATTTTGATGGTTCCATTAATTCCCGATCATCTGAATTAGGCCAGGATCATGGTTGGCCTGAGTTGGAGGGTTCCAGTATGTGCTCAAGTCAGAAATTGCAAAATTAATTCAATTAGAGGTTAAAAAGTGTTTTACGTAAAACCCCTGGTAAACATGCTTAGAATAGGAATCTAATGGCGTGGCTAGCTCTGGAATGTCAAATATAGCCTAGAATGACCTTTTGTAGGATGGCGAGGGATTCATGCTGCATTTTGACACCCTCAATTCCTTTAGCTAAAGTTAGTCGAAAAGAAGTGGGACCCTCATTTTTTTATAGGATGCTCCGTTGGGAAATTCGATCGTACTGTTGGATCCAGAATGTCAAAATCTCTGTGATTGAACTATTTATTTATGTAAAATGGACATCGAACGGGCCAAGAATACCCCAAGAAAGATTTGGACTTAGTTGGTGTAAAAAGCAGAAAAATAACCCTCCGCATTCGCAAAGTGTCAAGGCACGCACGTCGAAGGCAAGGGCGCCAGTTTCCCGTGTTCGCATGGTTGAGGGTGCATAAGCGCATGTCTAACATTCCAAAGGCATGACTTTGTGGCACCTCGCCTGCGTTCACAGAGGCCTAGCATGTGCCATCCCCACATTTGCGGCTCACAGCCCACATTCGCGGAGGCCCTTGGTGAGGCAATGGCCATGCCTTTAAAAGACTTATAATGACAGCCTTAGAGGCAAAACTTCATCAAAGCATAAAAATCAATCCATGACTCCATTTTTAGTGATTCAGAAGATGTTGTATGGATTTTTGCAAACAATGCTGTGGAAGTGTCAGATTCTAGTTTCAACACGTCTTTCGAGGTAAAATTAATATTTTAGCTTGGTATATTTCCATAAATGAATGAAAACTTTACAATGTGATATCTTGGTCAGTTCTCATCAGAATTAAGTAAAATTTGATTGTAAGTTATTCTATTTTTCGAGGGGAACATTTTGGTATATTTGGATCTTGAGAATTTGATTATATTTTTATGGAATTTGACCAAGAAGATGTATATACAAATGTTTTTTATAAGAAATATAACCTCATTACTTAGTTATTTCTCTATCTTCTGGGGTCTATTTTGGGGTTAATCTATAGCTATAGACTCGGGGTGACATAGGGGTAATCTTACTGGGGTTGCTTTGGGTTTTCAAATTTGGGCCCCATTTTCCCCATTTTATATGTAATTGATATGATTTTCCCTAATTCTTAAGATTTTACAGTCGAATCAGCCATAATGATCATGTGACTTGTGTTTTTGCAGATGAGCAGCGTTTGGAGGTGATCGAGAAGGGAAAATCTCGAGTGAGCTGACCCAGGACGCGAGGAACCACCTGCCTGGTAGGCTAGGCTTCTTAAACTCTTAAACCACGATGAAATGTGCGACTGTCTGAGTTGATGTGTTGTATATGGGCTTATTTTGCTGAATATGTGGTGTATATATAGTTTGTGTTGCTAACTATGTCGTATACATAAAACTATGGGATGGTAATTGTTGTATTGATGGCTATATTAGCAGTAGCTATAGTATTAGCTAAGTTTTGGCACTTTTAGACTACGAGAGGGCCTGGTAAAGGCTAAATATAGGTTGATTCCTTATGACGGGTATGTATACTAAGCTTGACTCTTGTCTATATATGTGCAGCCTGATGCTACTGAGATATGATAGCTTGTGAGGCTGACGGTTTCTACATGTTGCACTATATATAGATTCATATATATATATATATATATATATATATATATATATATATATATATACACACACACATATAATTCCAATAGTTTGCTTATCTAAATACTTATGTATGATTAGGACTATCGATATTTATTCTGAGTACTTGTGGCTACTTAGGTACTGGTCTAATCTCTTGGTTAGACAGGATTTTGTGTTGCTCTATGACATATATGCTTCAGTATATAGTTGTTATCCATTGTACACTTATTATACTTACTATATAGTTGTTATCCATTGTACACTTATTATACTTACTAGTAACTAGAAGAAATATGCTATATTCTGAGAGATATGGTGATTGTGCTCCTGATGGGCCTGGTGACTGTTGATATATGATGCGATACCACTAAACCTCTTGTAGGCTAAAAATAGGGATATGACCCTGTTTGGGAGATGTATATTATATCCTACGGGATTCATTGGGCTATTGTGGTTGAAATACTATAGAAACAAGTTACTTATTGGGACTGGTTCCTAGTTTGAGAGGTTGGCATATTACTAGTGGGCTGGCACACAGTTGCCTTAGGCCTTATCATTTGTACCAGCTAGGCTATGGTACGAATCTGGATAGGTAACACACCCCTGATTATCTATTCTCCCTATGCCTTAGCTTAGGCTTAAGAGGATGCTACCCTAGGGGTGATATGCATAGAGCCACGTAGTTATATACATATTGAGGGTCTTGGCAGATTTATAGGTTCGAGTGTCACGACTAAACACGGTATCTTTAGAGGCTCAAAGCATGGTAACTAGTTGAGTAGTTGACTATACTCGAGATCAAGTCTCAGATGATTATGACGACGTTCAAGTGCCTAGTGATACTCATTCATGGACCCATATACCTATACACACCCTAATTATGCATCGGTATACTCTCGGGGCTTATGGGGGCTTAGGGGACATACATGCATAGATATTAAGGCCTTTCACCCATGTATAGTCTGACACCTTGACCATGTGATACTGAGGGTTTGGGTTCCACTGTGATTCTATTACTTGGATTGTGATATACTACTTGATTTTGTCGGCTCAGATACGATGATGTCCGCAATATACTTACTATTAGCTCGGGTTCCAATTTGCTATCTTTACTATAGTTCTCTATATTTGGGCATTCTACATTTATCACACTTCACTTAGTCGGCTGATAATGCCTATCAGGAGTCTTTTTTTGATACTCACCCCCAGATTTTTGTGTCTTCCCATGTTGCAGGTCCAGGTACTAGCCGCAGTCACTGAGTTGGGCTTCGTGGATGATTTAGGAGACATTTGTTGAGCACCAATAGCTCTAGATATGCTGCAGTGTCCTTCTATTGTGGTGGCCATAATATTATTGTTATGTATATATATATATATATATATATGAGTGTGTGTGCTTGTCTCTATAGTAGCTCAGTGCAGATGACTTTTAATTTCTAGGTAGATTGAGTTTGGATTGTTCATATATGACTAATATTGTTATGTTAGAGATTAAAGATAGGTTTTATGGGTTGAGTTGGCTGGCGAGTAGGAGGGATCTAACAGGCGCCATCATAACCTGAAAATTAGGTCGTGAGAAGTTAATATCAGAGCTTAGGGTTCACTAGTCTCAGTTTTACAGAGCTATTGTCTAGTAGAGTCCTACAGATTGGTATGGAGACATCTGTGACTTATCTCCATAAGGCTATAAGATGTAAAAGAACTCCCTGTGTTGTTGATTTCTTTCATGTGATATTGTTAATAGTCCATCAATTTCTCGGAATCTGATTGGTTCGTTATTTTACAAATATGTCGCGTAGAGGATAGACTCTTGTAGGGGTAGCATTGTGTCATCAGCCATGAATAGGAAGCAGCCTCCAGAGCCCATCGAGTAGAGACCGAATGCCCCAGCTACCCCATAGTTAGAGGCACTAGTTCCCCCAGTCACCTTCATGGTCATACCTGAGGTGCAGGTGGGTATTGGACAATTTATAACGGCACTCCAAGCTTTATAGTAAGGTGTAGCACCAGTCCGGCACCTCCAATTCAGGCACCAATAGAGCCTGCCACTCCAAAGACTCCAACACAGCCAGAGGAAGCCATACCCTTTCAGGATCAGCGAATGTTGGGATATTTTCCAAGGTTGACTCTGTCGAGGTTTTCAAGAGCGGCGAAAGAGGATGCACAGGAGTTTTTGATAGCATGTAAGGAGCGATTACAGGCATTATGACTATAGGAGTCTCGAAGAGTGGAGGTCACTGCATATCAGTTAGATGAGACTACCAAAAAGTGGTGGTGGACTTACAGAGACACCAAACCAGCAGATGCCATGCTGGTGACTTGAGAAGAGTTTACAGAGGCCTTCATGGCTAGGTTTGTATCTAGGAGTTTCAGGAATAGACGTCAGGATCAACTTGTTCAATTGAAGCAGGGCAGATGACACAATATGGGGATTGTGAGGACCAATAGAGTTTCCAGCAGGGTTTCAGGAGCCCCGTCAAAGGTGGTAGAGCTGGAGGCAGCGGCAATGTACCAGGTGGGGGATGTCAGGGCTATTCCTATGCCTTTTCAGCATAGACTGAGGCCGAGGCTTTTGACGAGGGTATTACAAGTATGATTATTGTGTGCCAGCAGCCAGCCTCAGTATTATTTTTCCCATGTTCAACTTTCTCATATGTATTTGTTCACTAGGCTTCTCGCTTGGGTGTGATTCCTAATTTGCTTTCCTCAGAGGTTTATGTACTGGCCCTAGTGGGGGATTCATTAGTGGTAGATTAGGTATGCATAGCTTTTATGATTAATCCTTAGGTGTTTGATACTTGGGCTGATTTGATAATGCTTGACATGCTAGATTTTTATATTACTCTGGTTATAGATTACTATGACAAGACTGTCACTTTGGTGATACTGGAGATGTTCCTAGTTGTAAGCCAGGGATATGTGAGTCAAGTACTGATTGGTATTATATCATATATTTAGGCTTAGAGGTTGACGTCTACATGGTATTTAGCTTATTTAGCTCATCTCTGTGAGGTAACTACAAAGACTCCTACTATGGAGTCAGTTCTTATTGTTTGTAAGTTTCCTGATGCGTTTCCGATCTACCAGGATCTTCACTAGACAGAGATGTTGATTTTTCAATAGAGGTTAAACTGGGCATCAAGCCCATATCTATTCCACTGTACTGGATAGCTCCTGCGTAGCTTAAGGATCTCAGTACTCAGCTTCAGGGTATGCTAGATTAGGGATTCATACAGCCGAGTGTTCACCTTGGGAAGCCCCTAATCTATTTGTGACAAAGAAAGATGAGACTCTCTAGATGTGTATTGACTATTAATAGCTGAACAGGGTGATTTTAAAGAACTGTTATCTTCTATTTTGCATCGATGACTTATTTGATCAGTTACGGGAAGCAGTAATATTTTCTAAGATTGATTTGAGATCAGGGTATCACCGGCTGAGGATTCAGGCGGATACATTGAGAAGACTACATTTCTAACCCATTATGGGCATTATAAGTTTTTAATCATGCCATTTAGGCTTACTAATTCCCCTACAGTATTCATGGACTTGATCGATCGTGTATTCTTGTCATATCTAAACTCTTTTAATGTGGTTTTTATTAATAATATTATGGTATATTCACATAGCCAAGTGCAGCATGCCCAACATCTTCATATTGTGTTACAGATACTTAGAGATCACAGGTTATATGCTAAATTTTCTAAATATTAGTTTGGCTTGAGTCTGTGACTTTCTTGGGGCACGTGGTGTCCAAAGAGGGTATATGGTGGATTCAGCTATGATTGAGGTGATTTGTGGCTGGCCGAGGACTATTTCTATGTTAGAGGTTTGGAGTTTTAGCGAGTTAAATGGGTATTACGATGATTTGTTACTGGATTCTCTGCTATTGCTGCTTTATTGACTCGGTTGACCCATCATGGGGCACCGTTTGTATGGTCCGATGAATGTGAGGCCAATTTTCTGAGGTTGAAGAAGTTATTTACTACGACTGTAGTTTTGACCCTTCCTATTAAGGCGGAGAGCTTTGTTCAATATTATGATGCCTCCCGTATCGGGTTAGTCTTTGTGTTGATACAAATAGGTAAGGTTATTGTGTATGCTTCTCGTTTGTTACGGTTCCACGAGTATAATTGCCCCATGCATGACTTTGACTTGGCAATGGTAGTGCTTGCGCACAAGATCTAGAGACACCATTTATATATTGTTTATTGTGACATTTATACTGAACACTGGAGCTTATAGTATATTATGACTCAGCGGTATCTGAATTCTCAACAGAGACGATGGATCAATCTATTGGCTAACTATAATCTCTCTATTTTGTATCATCTGGCAAGGCAAATGTGGTAGTGATGCCTTGAGTCGGAAGGCCGTGAGCGTGGGCAGCCTAGTGCACTTGACTATAGAGGTGTGACTCTTAGATTTGGACATCAAGTCCCTATCTAATAGGTTAGTATGATTTTGGATGTTGTAGACCCCAGATAAGTGTTGGTCTTCATTAGAGCTTAGTCTTCATTAATTGATCAGATTCGAGTCCAACAGTTCGAGGATGAGCCATTAGTGGCCCTCAGAGACAGAGTTATTCAAGGTGTTAGTGGTCAGGCTATAGTTGAATCAGATGAGGTCCTTAGATTTGATATCCAATTATGTGTTCCTATAGTGGTGGATTTGATACAAATGATTCTGCATAAGGCACATGACTCCAGATACTCTATCCACCTAGGTGTGGCGAAGATGTATTGAGATCTGAGACAGTACTTCTAGTGGGACAATATGAAGAGAGATATTGTCGATGATGTGTCACAGTGTTAGAGTTACCAGCAGGTAAAGTCTGAGCGCTAGTGACCCAGTAGGACAATTCAGCAAATTACATGTTCCCGGGTGGAAGTGGGAACATGTAACTATGAACTTTGTTGTAGGGATCCCTCATATTTCAAGAGGTTAAGATAGTATTTGGGTTATAGTTGATTGGTTGACTAGGTTTACACATTTTTTCCTTTTCTTCTACCTTCAGTGTCAAGCGGTTATCTTATATTTATATTCAGTAGATGGTTTGGTTGCATAGGGTGCTAGAATCCATTATGTTTGATGAGTATCATAGTTTACATTCAGCTTTTGGAGGGCCTTTCAGCGGGATTTAGGCACCCGGGTGCTCACAGTTTACCTTCAACTTTTGGAGGGCCTTTCAGCGGGAGCTAGGCACCTGGGTTTATTTGAGTACAACATTTCATCTCCAGATCGATGGCCAGTCAGAACATACTAAACAGGTTATGAAGGATATGCTACGATCTTGTGTGTTAGAGTCTGAGGGTCAATGGGACTAGTTTCTACCACTGGTCGAGTTTGCATATAACAACAGTAATCACACCAGCATTTAGATGGCCCCATCTGAGGCACTATATGGTCGACGATGTTGTACTCCTATTGGGTGGTTCTAAGTCCACAAAGTTGGGCCCATACAGTACAAATTTATTGTAGGATAGACTAAAGACAACTCAAAGTCAGAACCAGAGTTATGCCGACTTCAGATGCCAATTCTGGAAACTTGAGTTTGGAGATAAAGTGATCCTAAGGATATCACCCTCCAAAGAGGTCATGCAGTTTTGTGGATTGGGTAATCTTAGCCCTCGATATATTAGGGCTTTTGAGATTCTGATAAGTTTTGGATCGGTTGCATATGAGTTAGCCATACCTCTAGCATACTTTGTTATACAACTCATTTTCCATGTGTCGATATTGCACCAGTTTAATCTAGATAAGTCACATGTGCTTCAGTATAATTCAGTTGAGTTAGATAACCATCTGACATTTGTTGAGAAGACTATGGCTATTCTAGCCAGGGTTATCAGAAAGTTATGCTCCAGGGGTATATTGATGGTTAAGGTTCGAGCTTTTCCTGGGAGTATGGCATGGGTTACTTCAGCACCGTACCGCCTGGTATTCTAACATTGATGCAGTCATCGATTCTCCCGAGAGGTCACAATTGTCGCGAGCTGTGGGGTTCCAACAAGCTACTCATACATCCATTTCATTAGGAATTAATGATCTTTTTACCATACCTTCTCATCAATCCAATCCCTGTACACGTTTTTTCTTTTTCTTATCAATGAATAGATCTCTTTACTTGTATGACTTAGATGTCTCGTATTTCTCAAAAAAGTGAATCAACAATGGGGTTTGTTTGGCACCTCCTAAATAGGCGTCCAAATTGGACCGAACCCTTAGTCAGGCTGTGGTTCCCTCAAAGTTATGGAATAAGACATCCATCCATTATTCAAAAATAAAAACTCTACCATATCTCCTTATTGTGTATGAATTTTATGGTTTCTATTGGTGTAAATCCAATCAACTAAATTTAGGATAAGCTCCCTACTTGAGAAGGTTCTTACTAGGCATACTACTTATCGGTTATTTTTCCCTTTGGAATGGAAACATGGTTATCGGTTCAAGAACGTAAGGTCTCTCTACTTTTTCAAAGTAAGAAGGGGTAGAGAAAATTTCTCAAGCCAATGCTCAAATACCAGGCTTTCTGACTTGCTCCTATGAAACCAAGGTCGAAAAGATTGGAAAAATTAGTCATTCACAACCACTGATGATGGATTCCTTGAAAAGTCGTGAGTCGAAGCTTAGCTTCCGTCTAGGTATGCGACTTTGGAGGGATTCAAACCCCCAACACCATGGTTCGTAGCCACGTGCTCTAATCCTCTCAGCTACAGGCCCTCCCTTACTAATGTATTTTTACATCCCACAGCTTTGGCAGATCACTTAGCCCCATTCATCTTCTATCGAAAGGCCAAAGAAGTTGGTAACCTGATGACAAGAGAGCCGACGACCAAAGCCCCGGTGAACAATGTTCAGTTATAAGCAGAAAAGAGAGGTGCATGATCTTGCGAATTGCTTTTGTATAAATTTAGAAATTATATGTAAGAACCATAGCATTTCGTGATTCATTGGTAAATCTATTTTGATTCGAGGAAAAACGTATTAGTAGCTTATATGTCGTGGGAGGGTTACAATTTTGAGGATCAACCCCTTAAAGGAACAGCAAACAGGGGGGACAGCGGGTAGGAGAAATGGAGGTTTGGGCTCTAAAAGGGATTGGGGTTGCTCATATTTTACAAGAGATGCTTACTTACAAATATCTTTCAAAAACCTCATGTTTTGGAAATCCATCTATGGTAATAGACAATAAAACCTCCATACAGATGGTGGCACCTTCTAGTTGAGGAGACTACCTAGGAATTAGAGGCAGAGAATACGAGCAGTAAAATGGCCTATTTGAGTCATCACGTATGCCTTTATCCTTACTTTTGTGGATGAAAGTCCTATTAGTATGGTGTAATGACCTGGTTGGTCATTTTTGATATTCTCAGTGAACATTACTATTTTACCCTTTTATAAGTTGCTTTGGGGCTATTTTGAACTATTTGAATTATAGGAATTGAAATTTTGAGTTTTAAAACTTGAAAATATGAATGCTGACATTTTTGGAGGCTTAAGTTATTGAAAAAGTAAGTTTTTGTGCTATTTTGAGTTTCGAAGGTCAGATCAGGGATCCGTTGGTTCCATTAGCTCCAGAATATTGAAACTAAACTATGAGAAGATACATAACTGAATTTGGAGTCAAACGAGATTTTTAGGCCCAAAGTTATGATTTTAGTCATCCCCGAAACCAAAGTTTGACTTTGATTAACACTCAGAGATCGAAAGCTCAAATTGGAATTTTGACAGTCCACTAGTTCATGATAGTGAAACTAACGCTAGAAATAGTCTTGAAATAATTTTTGAAATTGCCAAGGGATGTATTGGTATTTTGAGTTTTAAACTAATTTTATTGACTTGCATCGGTATATGTGTCATGGAGACCTCGAAAATGAATTGTGATTGTTACGTTAAGTCTGGATCATTCTATCTAGTATGGATACATATTTGGTTTGAGAGATTCTAAGTTTGGATGAGTATTAGGGGTCCATTCCGAGTATGGAAAAATGAACTTGGCTTTGTTTGTTTGTTGATATCTGGTGCAGGTAGATTTCTTCTTTGCCTTTACGAAGAAGCCTCTACATTTACGGAGGTGTGTGTCTGCAGAGCTTCGCGTTCACAGAGTTGTGACTTGTTGGTCTCCGTGTTCGTGGTATGGGCTCTACGATCACAGAGTAGGTTTTATACCTCGACAGTTTTAAACTCGTACAATACCACTTTTAATTCATTTTTGAACTTACATGTTTTTGGGAGATTTTTAGAAACTTTTTCAAAAATTCTTATTGGATAAGTGTTTCTAACACCAAACTAATCATTTTTTATGGGTTTCATCTTGATTTTATCTTTGATTTTATGAAATTAAACACACAAAATAGGAGATTTTTAGACTATGTTTTCCAAATTTTATTTATTGATTTCTCATTCAATTTAAGCTTGATTTTAATGGGATTTTCACCCATGAACTCCATTGTTCATGTAGAACTAGGTATTAAAGTCATTTTTCAAATTTTAGAATTTTGGATTTTCGAGCTAAATTTGACCATTTTCCCCCTAAGTCTAATTCATGCCAATATGGTAAACAAAATCCTTCTCTTGATGAGTAGCATCTATTTGTTGATAGTGGTTGATCAATTCGAGGATCATTTGGATACTTGAGCGGATTTGAAAGCCTGTCCGAGTATGATTCCGATATTGAGGTAGGTTTGGCTAACCTTTTTGGGATTGAATTTGAGTTATTGAGCATGCTTATGTGATAATTGTGAGATGTAGATTGAATTTTGATCCAATAACATGATATGATTGAACTTGATGGGAAAATGATGTTGGTTATGTCAAATATTGAGTAAATGGCAATCCTATTGATTAATTTAGATGAAATCATATGATTTGAGATAATTGGGATATCATTGTGATAATATGAGACACGAGATAACTTTTGGATAGTGTTGTGGCTAATTGATGATAAATGTTGTGAACCTAAAGTTCATGAGCCTAATTGGGGGTTATGGGGTAGAGGGTTCTTGTGGAGTTTGATTGACAGACACCTTAATCATTGATTAGATAATGATGATATGAGATATATATGTCCTTACGATCATAAGTGATATACACGGTATAGTTGTATAATGTATACTCCATTTTTGCATTAGGATGCACATTTCTTATATAGACTAGTTGCATTTGTATGCACAGATCTTACACCATTGTTGCATTGGTATGCACATTTCCTATATTGACTAGTGCCATGTGTATGCACATATCTTATATTGGAATGGTGCATTGGTATGCACAAATGTTATTTTTAATTGGGTTGCATTGATATGCACTCATGTTATATATGACTAATTGCGTTGGAATGCACACATTTGATACGTGATTGGATGTATTGTTATGCACATTTTTACATCATTTGAGATATTATGATCATGTTGAGATGGTGGTTATGCCCTTCGATGCCTTGAGAATTATGAGGCCTACGACGCCTCGAGATAGTTCTGATTATGGCCTGCGATGCCTTATTATATATTTGAGTACATGGCATGTGATGCCCTCGGGTTCTATCTTGTAGCTTTGGATCAATAGACGTGTAAATTGGCCCTGCAACGGTCGTGATTTCATCTCATACATGGCCCACGATCCCATTGCATTCATGCATAGCATTTCATTATATCATTGGATCAGTTTACCATCTGTATTTGTCATTATTCATGACTTATTTGTATTGCATATAAAAGTTTTGTTGCAGGTGATAGGATTCTTCGTCATTACACACCTGTTAGATTTCTTTAACCCAATTAGTTGAACCTACTGATACATTTCGGTGTACTCACCCCTATTTTATTTCCTCTCTACCAATTGTGCATAGAGTTCAGGACAGGGTAGTTGATCATTCCATCTTAGAATTATTGATACCATCCAGATCTCAGTGGTGAGGCTCAGACTTCGAGTTTTCATAGATCTTTGGGTCCTCTTTTTATTTTTTTTCTGAGACTATGTACCAAATATTATGTGACAACATTGTATTTTCTTTTGAGACAAATGTATTTTCCCTTCAGTACTGTTTTAGATGCTCTTATACTTATGACTTTAGGTTTTGGGAGATTTCTTTTGTTAAATGAGTTGTTTCTACTTTACTTTATTCTTCTTTAGTTGTGATCCAATTTTCGGTTGTTACAAGTTTTGAATCAGAGCTTTAGGTTTGTTGGGCGCATGATTCAAGAGCAGGGTGGCTAGTAGAGTCTAATGGATCTATGTGTAGACGTCCACGTTCATACCCATCTTCAGGAGGCTATGGGATACTTGATAGGAAAGACTTTCACATCTTTCTTTTATTCATGTGTTTCCTTGTATTATGCAATTTGAAAGTGTCTAACCTACTCCTTTCTGCTTAGATGTTGATTACCAAATCCCATTGATCTGTGGGAAAGCCCGAGGTAGTTGATATGCTCCCACTCAAGGTCGAGGCAGAATTTATGGGAGGGACAGGGCGTAGGACTTGCTAGAGGGGCAGCTCTACCCAGAGGAGTGTTTAGATCGGCTTCTCCAGACCCTGAGTGTGAGTTAGAGAGGCCTATAGACTCTGTTCCATCATCTCCATCCCCTGATGCTACACCTTCGTTCCGAGAGTTACTTCTTCATATATTGGCTAGGCTTGAGAGAGTTTCTCTGACCCTCATCGTTCCTGATGCACCAGTTCCTACGGTGTTGAGTGACCCTTCTACAGTTTTATTGGATCTAGCATGTCACCCTTCCTAAAGTGTGTTGGACTACAGCCGCATGTGTGAGAGTATCAAACATTACATACAGGGTGGTGAGAAGAGATTCCAATAGCATGGTCAGTTTAGATAACCCTCGCCCCGCTGTAGAGAGTTTCAAGCACAGCCATCTCAACGGCAAGAGCATAAAATTTGTTATGTTTGTGGTGAGGTGTGGCATTTTTCTATACATTGCACGTATTGTGCACCTCCCACTCAGATATCTCATGGGCGAGACCCTAAGGCTTGTTATGTTTGTGATGAGGTTAGGCACTTCGTCAAGCATTGTCCATATCGAGTGTTTCCTACTCAGGCTTCAAGACCTGAGGTAGCAGCCAGAGACACCTTATAGGGTATGGCAGGTAGTGCTAGAAGAGGTCATGGTACAGGGACAGGTGGAGCCCATGGATTCCCATAGACTTATGGTGGTCATAGAGTTTGCTATGTTGTTCTAGATAGAATTGAGGAAAAGGCCTCTGATTCAATTATCACAGGTATGGTCCTAGTGTACCACCGTTCAGCTTCAGTTTTATTTGATCTAAGCTCTACTTATTTTTATGTGTCAGCCAATTGTGCTTTTGACATTGATATTATGTGTGAGCCGCTTGCCGAGCCTATTTGTGTTTTCACCTCGATAGGTGAGTCTTTAGTGGTGAATCAGGTGATCGGGGTTGTGTTATGACCTTTATGTGGCGAGATACTGTTGCTGATATGATATTGTTTGATATGGTAGATTTTGATATGATATTGGGTATGGACAAGTTATCATCTTATCATGTTATTCTTGACTATCACACAAAGATCATGACCTTATAATACCCCGACGTGCCTTAGTTGATGTGGACTGGAGCACCTAGCTCCTATCCTAAGGGCATTATTTCTTATATGCATGCCTTGACAATTAATTGGGGAGGGGTATTTGGCATATTTAGCTCATGTTAGGGTTGTTTCTAAGGAGCTTCCATCATTGGAGACTACCAGGGTTTCTAGAGAGTTTATGGATGTATTTTTTACCGATGTACCTGGTGTTTCTCCGGACCATGATATTGACTTTGTTGTTGAAGTGGAGTCGGGCACTAAGCCCATATCTATTCCTCCTTATTGGATGGCTCTGGCTAAAATGAAGGAGTGAAGGAACAATTGGAAGATTTGTTGAAAAAAGGCTTTATTCGTCTTAGTGTATCTCCCTTAGGTGCTCCTGTATTATTCATGAAGAAAAAATATGGCACTATGCATATGTGTATTGACTTTCGTCAGCGTAACAAAGTGACCATCAAAAAACAAATATCCCTTGCCTCACATTGATGATTTTATTGACTAGTTGCAAGGTGCCTCGGTATTCTCTAAGATTGAATTGAGGTCTCGTTATCATCAGTTGTGAGTTCAGGAGTCTGATATCCCAAATATAGCTTTCACGACCCGTTATGGGCATTAGAGTTCGTGGTTATGTCGTTTGGGTTGACTAATGCCCCGGATACTTTTATGAAGTTGATGAACCGAGTGTTCAGGACCTATTTTGACATCTTTGTGATTGTTTTTATAGATAATATCTTAGTTTATTCCAAGAGTGCGGCAAAGCATGTTCAGCACTTGAGGATCGTACTCTGGAGATTAAAGGAAGAGAAGTTACATGCTAAGTTCTCAAAGTGTGAGTTTTTGCTTTAGTCTGTTGCATTTCTTGGCCATGTTGTATCAAAAGAGGGTATTATGGTTGATCCGGCCAAGAGAGTTATTGTTTAAGAGTGGGCTAGGCCTACTTCTATGACTGAAATTTGGAGTTTCCTTAGTTTAGCGGGATATTATCAGTGTTTTGTTCAGGATTTCTCATCTATAGAAGCCCCATTGACTAGATTGACTCAGAAGGCTGTGGCATTTCATTGGTCAGATGATTGTGAGGCGAGTTTCCAAAAGCTCATGGATTTGTTGACATCAGCACCTATTCTTACTTTACCTAATGAGGCAATCCCATTTGTGGTATATTGTAATGCTTCAAGTGTGGGTTTGGGTGGTGTATTTATGCAAAGGGGTAAGACGATAGCCTATTGTCACGACCCGCCAATCTTCTATAAAAAGAAGGAAGAATCTAGAGTCAAGGAGAAGAAACTAGAGTCTTGGAGAGGTTTATGGTAGACTCTAGAATAGTGTAGATATATCCTGGAGTCTTTAGTTCTCTCTGGGCTTGTATGGAAGAATCGAGAGAGGGACTAATGTGTAAATACTTAGGGACCTGTAAGTAAATATTAATTACACTTTGACCTCAGGTAGGAAGTACAAATAAAGGGGGTCATTTGCATTGTGAGGCATCCAGAAATCAAGCATTGAAAAGCATTCACTCTAAGTAATACAAGTCTTCTTTCTCATCAAGCTCTCTTATCTTTTCATATCTAGCATTCCCTTAGCGATCAAGAGTAATAGGTTTATTAGTATTTGCAAGATCATGAAAGAGTCGTGAGAGTACCGCACGGAAGGCTTAGTGAAAGTTCTAAGTCTGTGACAAAGTGGTACCAGAGTAGGTCTTACTAAGGGAAACATGGCAAGCGGAGGAGGCTTTGACGCCACCAATACCTCCAACGTTATGCTGGATGTTGGCAAGAAATGCAACGGAAAAAAAAGCTCAAAGAAGATTGAGGAGGTGTCGGTCGGACCAACACTGAGCAATGCATAACAACTCACTCACTCTCAGCCGCTGAGTTGAGTGATGATGAATGAGGCAAGGAACCCGCCGATGTCATGCTCAACATGGGATGGCTCACGAGGATGGATGTTGTCAAACAAGTGGTTGAGTTCTTGGGTAAGTGCTTGAATTGGTTCAATGGCAAGTTTCAGACTTTAGGGGAGTTCACCCTTGAGATAACAATAACATCCGGAAAGAATTGGGCGGACGTCAGACAGCTGAGTACGAGCTGAGGGAGGCAGTCACTTCCTTAGAGTGTTAGGTCATTTTCTTGGAGGATAGATTCATGGACATGTTGAAGGCCATTAATGCTAGAGTGAAGGCACTCAAGGACATCATTAAAAAAGGGAGATATTCTACACCGGATGCTGAAAGGGAGGCCAGGATTAAGGCTCCCAAGCCACCAGTCTTCAAGGGCGTCCGTTACGTACAAGAGGTGGAGAACTTTCTATGGCACTTGGAGAATTACTTCAAGTGAAACAAGGTGAGGAATGATGAGACAAAGATCAACACAGTCATGTTGTATCAGGAGGAGATGGTCATGCTATGGTGGAAACGAAAGGAGTCGGAGATAGGGAAGGGGTTATGCACCATCAACACATGGGAGCAATTCTAGAATGAATTCAAGAAGTCCTTCTTCCAAAACAATGTCATCTATGAGGCGAACCAAAAGTTCAGGGAGTTGAAGTAGACAGGTAGCATAAAGGCCTACATGAAGGAGTTTACTACCCTCACGCTCTAGATTGCTAACTTCACGGATGAGGATATGATGTTCCACTTCATGGACGGCCTACAGAATTAGGCCAAGAAAGATCTAAAACGCCGACAGGTTAGGACCATTGACGAGGCCATCACACGAGCAGAGGCTTTGACAGACTCTCAATATGACAGGTGAGATAGAGAATGAGATGAAAAGTCTGAAGGTAGTCATGACCAAGGTGGGGGAGATGGTGCCAAAGGCAAGGGTTGGCAGCCATATCCCAAGCATCATGACACCTATAGGCCTGATAATAGGAGGTCCGGGCGACAAAGCAGCAGCGAGGGCAAGGCATAGCCCGGAAAAGAGTTTAAGCTCTATATATGTGGTGGACCACATCGCTATAAGAAGTGCCCTGAACTGAAGAGACTTGGTGCCATACTGCAGGAAAGGAAGGAGCAGAAGGTGTAGGAAGAGGCATCCGAAATAGGGAAAGAATTGGGCACAACTTGGGTAGGTGTGATCAGGCTATGTGGAGAAGTCACGCAACAGCTGGAGATGCCAAATGAGTATAGTACGCGGTATGTGGACATCACAATCAATGGATGACCCGCTCGTTCCTTGGTTGACACGGGTGCAAAGGCCAACATCATGACTAAGCCCGTAACAACCAAGTTAGAGCTTAAATATAACCTAAGTAACGCGCAACCCAAGAAGATCAATGATCCACTGACTCATGCATGTGAAGTTACTCAAAGAGTTGACATAGTGTTGGGCAAGTGACATGGAAAGACCAACTTCTATATCGCCCTGGTAGATCTCTTTGACATCATCCTTGGGTTGGAATATTTCCAAAAGTACCATGCGGTGATCGACCCCTACCTCCAACAACTCGTAATCTTAGAGCAAGGAGGTTTCCGCATGGTGTCCTTGGTCAAGATGCCTAGGTCAGGGGGACAAGCTCAACTGTCATCCTTGTGGCTTGCAGAGGGGTTCCAGGATGAAAAGCCATTATCATGTTCCACACCCGCTAAGAGGAAAAGTCATTAGAGGAGAAGCCGTTGAAGGAAGCTAAGCGAGACCAAAGACAACCAACTGCAGCGATGCTCCTCGGGCATGGAAAGGGGGAGAACTCCAGAGAGAAGACCACAAAGGACGGCATGAAGACTTTTCGCAATCCGAAAGTAGACTTTGGGAGTTCAAACAACAGTATTACAACGAGGACATCACAACATCAGGTGGGGGAGAGTGTTACGACCCGCCAATCTTCCATAAAAAAAGGAAATATTTACAGTCAAAGAGAAGAAACTAGAGTCTTGGAGAGGTTTATGGTAGACTCTAGAATAGTATAGATATATCTTGAAGTCTTTAGTTTTCTTTAGGCTTGTATGGAAAAATCTAGAGAGGGACTAAAGTGTAAATACTTAGGACCCTATAAGTAAATATTAATTACACTTTAATCCCAAGTAGGAAGTATAAATAGAGGGGGTCATTTGCATTGTGAGGCATCCAAAAATCAAGCATTGTAAAGCATTTTCTTTAAGTAATACAAGTCTTCTTTCTTATCAAGCTCTCTTGTGTTCTCATATCTAGCGTTCCCTTAGAAATCAAGAGTAATAGGCTTACTATTATTAGTAAGATCGTGAAAGAGTCATAAGCAAATCGACTATTGCGATACAGAAGTCTTAATGAAAGTTCTATGTCTGTTACACTACGCTTCTAGATAGATGAAGGTGCATGAGAAGAACTACCCTACCCATGACTTGAAATTAGTTGTGGTTGTGTTTGTGTTGAATTTATGGTGATGTTATCTTTATGTCGTGCATTGTGAAATCTATACCGATCACCGGAGTCTCAAATACATCTTTACTTAGCCTAATCTAAACATGAGACAGCGTAGGTGGTGAGAGTTGCTTAAGGAGTATGATATCTCTATTCTATATTACCCCGGGAAGGCCAATATGGTGGCAGATGCTTTGAGCTGGAAAGCTACTAGTATGGGGAGTTTGGCATTCTTGAGGGCTGAGGAGAGGCCCTTAGCCTTGGAGATTTAGTCACTTGCTAAGCAGATGGTCCGTTTGGATATTTCTCCTCCTTAGAGCATTTTGGCCATTGTTGAGGCTAGATTTTCTTTGTTATATGCTCATCCGTTTGTGGATCCCAAATTATGCATGATTCATGAAAAAGTGTTGAGAGGTGAAGCCAAGGTGGCTATTATTGATTATGATGGTGTATTGAGGGTTAGTGGTAGAGCTTCTATGCCTAAAGTTGGGGATTGGGTGAGACTGATATTAGAGGAGGCCCATTGTGTTAGATATTCCGTCTATCTGGGTGTAGCTAAGATGTATCATGATCTTCAACAACACTATTGGTGGTTGGCATAAGGAAATTCATAACTGAGTTTGTGGCCAAATATTTGAATTGTCAATAGATGAAGTATGAGCTTCAAAATCTTGGTGATTCGATGCAAAGGATGCCCATTCTCGAGTGAAAGTGGGAGAGAGTGACTATGGATTTTATTACAGGCTTGCCCATGGCCTTGGGTAAGTTTGATTCAGTTTGGGTGGTTTTTGATCAATTGACCAAGTCAGCACATTTCCTACTGGTGAAGACTAGCTATAGCACGGAGCTGGCTAGGTTGTATATTCAGGTCATTGTCCGATTGCATGGTGTTCTAGCGTCTATAGTATCAGACAGAGGGTCTATGTTTACTTCTCATTTTTGGCAGGCTCTAAGTTATTGTTTGGGTACTAGAGTGGATTTGAGTTTCGTGTTTCACTCTCAAACTGATGGTCAGTCGGAGTGCACCATTCAGGTGTAAGAAGACATGCTTAGGACCTTTGTTATTGATTTTGGGGACCGAATAGGACTAACACTTACCATTGGCATAGTTTGCATATAATAACAGTTGCCATTCCAGTATCCAAATGGCACTATTTGAGGCCTTGTATGACCAGAGGTGTAGATCACCCAATGGATGGTTTGATTCAGGTTCGACTGAGGTATTGCATGTTGATTTGCTTCAAGATGCCATGGACTGATTACAACTAATTCAGAGTAGAATCTTGACTGCCTAGAGTTTCCAGAAGAGTTATGTTGATAAGAGGGTTAGGCTTCTTGAGTCCTTTGTTAGTGACAGTGTTTGGTTGAAAGTTTCACCCATGAAGGGTGTGATGAGATTTAGGAAGAGGGACAAACTTAGTACCAGATTCATTGGCCCATTTGAGATTTTGAGGAGAGTTGGTGAGGTAGCCAAAGAGTTGGCTTTACCACCGAGATTTTCTTTTATTCATCCTCTTTTTCATGTTTTCACGCTCCACCGGTACATTCGGAGCGGTACATTCCAGATGAGTCCCATGTGATTTCTTATAACTCTGTTAAGTTGGACCCAGATTTGTCCTTTGAAGAGGAACCTATAGCTATATTGGACAGGTAGGTCCGGAGATTGAAATCCAAAGATATAACATCTATGGAGTTTTAGTAGCGGCACCATTCTATTGATGAGGCTTCTCCGGAGTTGGAGTCTGACATGTGGGCTAGAAATCCCAGCCTTTTGAGGCTTCAGGTACTCCTCTTTTCTTATGTTCGAGCACGAACATTCTTTTTAGTGGTGAATGATGTAATGACTTGGTTGGTAATTTTTGGCATTATCTTTGGATATTATTATTTTTACTTTTTGTAAGTTTCTTTAAACCTATTTTGAACTATTTGAATGGTCGGAGTTGAAATCCCGAGTTTTAAAAGTTGAAAATATGAATGATGGCATTTTTGGAGGCTTAAGTTATTGAAAAAGTAAATTTTTGTGTCATTTTTATTTTCCGAGGTCGGATCGAGGATCCATCAATTCCATTAGCTCTGGAATGTTAGAACTAAACTATGAAAAGTCACATAACTCAATTTGGAGTTAAAATGAGGTTGTAGGCCCAAAGTGGTGATTTTAGTCGTTTTTGGAACCAAGTTTTTACTTTAGCCAACATTCAGAGTTTGGATCAGAATTTTGACAATTCCACTAGTTCCAGATGGTAAACTAATGCTAAAAATGATCTCGAAATAATTTTTGGAATTATTGAGCACAATTTTGGTATTTTGAATTTTAAACTAGTTTTATCCACTTGCATTGGTAAATGTGTTATAGAGACCTCAGAATCATATTCTGATTATTCTGTTGAGTTCGGATCGTTGTTTTTGGTATGGATATATATTTGATTTTTGAAATTCTGAGTTTGGATGAGTTCCACGGGTCCATTCTGAGTAGGAAAATTGGACTTGGCATTATTAGCTTGTAGATATCTGGTGCAGGTACATTTCTTCTTGATTTTATCTTTGATTTCATAAAATTAAACACCCAAAATTGAGGATTTTTAGACTATTTTTTCCAAATTTTAACTAGTGATTTTCCATCCAATGTAAGCTTGATTTTAAAAGAATTTTCACTCATGAACTCCATTTTTTGTATAGAACTAGGTTTTATAGTCATTTTTCAGATTCAGGAATTTTGGATTTTAGCCCTAAATTTGACCATTTTACCACTAAACCTAATTCGTGCCAATATAGGTGTCAAAATGCTTATCTTGATGAGTAGTATCTATTATTAATAGTGGTTGATCGATCCGAGGATCATTTGGAGACATGAGTTGATTGAAAGCTTGTCCGAGTGTGGTTTCGACATCGAGGTAGGTTCGTTTAACCTTTTGGGTCTGGATTTCAATTATTTGGCATGCTTATGTGATAATTATAAGGTGTAAATTGAATTATGAGTCAATAACATGATATGATGATGTTGGTTGTGTCGAATATTGAGTAAATGGCGATCATATTGATTAATTGAGATAAAATCATGTGATTTGAGATAATTGCTATATCATTAGGATAATATGAGACATGAGATAACTTCTGGGTAGTGTTCTAGCTAATTGATGATGAATGCGGTGAACCTAAAGGTCATGAGCCTAATTGGGAGTTATTGTGAAGTTTGATTCACAGACATCTTAATCATTGATGAGATAGTGATGATATGAGATATTGATGGCTTTGTGATAATGAGTAATATACATTATATAGTTGTATAATGTATATTTCATTGTTGCATTGGTATGCACATATCTTATATTGCCTACTTATGTTGGTATACACAAATGTTACTCCATTGTTGCATTAGTATTCACATATCTTATATTGACTAGTTGTATTGGTATGCATAAATCTTACTCCATTTTTGTATTGGTATGTACATATCCCATATCAACTAGTGGAATGTGTATGCACGTATCTTGTACTAGACTGGTGTATTGGTATGCACAGATCTTATTTCTAATTAGGTTGCATTGATATGCACACATGTTGTGTATGATTGATTGCATCGGTATGCAGACATTTGATACAGGATTGGATGAATTCTTATGCATATTTCTCATTATATTTGCATCATTTAAGAAATTATGATCCATGTTGATATAGTGGTTATGGCCTGCCACGCTTTGAGATACTCGATTATGAGGCCCGCGATGCCTCGAGATACTTCTAATTATGGCCTGCAATGCCTTATTATATATTCGAGTACTGTCTGCGATGCCCCCGGGTTCTATCTTGTAGGTTCGACTCACTAGATGTGTACATCGGCCTAGCGAAGGTCTTGATTTCATCTCATATATGGCTCGTGACGCCATTGTATTCATGCATAGCATTGCATTGCATCTCTGGTTCAGTTTACTATCCGTATTTGCCATTATTCATGACTTATTTATATTTCAAGCCTTTTGATGCAGGTGATATTATTTGTTTCCCCCCTGCAGATCGTGCATAGGATTCAGTACATGGTAGTCGATCATTCCATCTTAGTATTATTGATGCCATCCAGATCTCAGCGGTGAGGCTCAGACTTTGAGACAATGTGGATCTTTGGAGTCCTCTTTTTATTTCTATTCTCTTAAACTATGTGTCAGATTTTATGATACAACATTGTATTGTTTTTAGATAGATGTATTTTCTCTTCAGTACTTTTTTAGATGCTCTTGTACTCATAACTCCAGGTTTTGGGAGATTTCTTGTGTTAAATTAGTTGTTTTCCCTTTATTTTATTCTTCTTTAATTGTGATCTGATTTGGGGTTGTGACATAGAGGATGTTGTTATTTTGTGGTTTTGAGAAAGTATATAGTGACCTCAAGGCATTTGTGACTTGTTGGGACTTTTGGCATGGTTATTGGATGAGTTGGTTGTGGTTTATGTGGATTTTCGAGTTAATAGGAAGTTAGAACGGTAAGAATAAGTCTATTGGTAAAGTCCTAGTAAACGGCTTCGGAATGGAAGTCTAATAATTCTATCAGTTTTGGAATGATCGAGTTAGGCTAAGAGCGTGGTTGGACCGAGGTTGGAGGGTTCCAGTATGAGTATAAGTCAGAAATTGCAAAATCAATTCAACTAGAGGTTAAAAATGGTTTTTCATAAAAACCCAGGTAAACATGCTCGAACAGAAATCTGATGGCATAGTCAGCTTCGAAACGTCGGACATAGCCTAGAAGGTCTTTTGTTAGATGGTGGGGGCTTCCGAGTGCATTTTGACCCCCTTAGTTCTTTTATCTAAAATTAGCTAGAAAGAAGTGGGACCCTCATTTTTCCGTAGGATGCTCCATTGGGAATTGCCATTGCATCGTTGGATCCATAATGTCAAAATCCATGTGATTGCACTATTTATTTACGTAAAACGAACATCGGAGGGGCCAAAAATACCTTGGGAGAGATTTGGACTTAGCTGGTGCAAACAACTGAAAAATAACCCTCCGCGTTCACGGAGAGTTGGGTGCGCGCTGCGAAGACAAGGGCGCTAGTGTCCCGCATTTGCATGGCTGAGGGCACGAACGCTCATGCCTAGCGTGCCATAGGTAAGAGTTCACGGTGCCTTGCTCGCATTCGCTGAGGCCTAGTATATGCCATGCCCGCGTTCGCGGAGGCCCTTGGTGAGGGGTGGCCATGCCTTTCAAGGGCTTGTCACAACAGCATTAGAGGCAAAACTTCATCAAACCATTAAAATTGATCAGTAACTCTATATTTAATTCAAAAGGCTATGTTGTACGGATTTTTGCAAGGAATTTCATGTAAGTGTCGGATTCTAGTTTCGCTGTGTATTTCGAGGTAAAATCGCTATTTTAACCAATTATATTCTCGTAAATAAGTGAAAATTTTACAATGTGATATCTCAGTAAATTCTCATCGAAATTAAGTGAAATTTAAGTCTAAGTTGTTCTATTTTTCAAGAGGAATGTTGTGGTATATTTGGATCTTTAGAATCTGATTTTATTTTTATGGAATATGACCGAGAAGGTTTATGTACAAATGTTTTTTGAAAAGAAACGTAACCTCATTTTTGAGCCATTTTTCTGTCTTCTAGGATCTATTTGGGGATGAATTTTTTACTATTGACTCGGGGTGACGTAGGGATCATTTTACTAGGGTTGTTTGGGTTTTCAGATATGGCCCTTATTGTTTTTCCATTTTAGATTTAATTGAAATGATTTTCACCGATTCTTAAGATTTTATAGTCAAATCAGCGATAATGATCGTGTGACTTATGTTTTGGCAGCTGAGCAGCGTCAGGAGGCGATCGGAAATGGAAAAGCTCAAGTGGACTGACCGAGGACGTGAGGAACCACCTTCCAAGTAGGCTAGGCTTCTTAAACCCTTAGACCAAGCTGAAATGTGCGACTATCTTAGCTGAGATGTGCTATATATGGGATGTTTTTGCTGAATATGTGGTACATATATGCTTGTGTTGCTAAATATGTGGTAGACATGACAATATGGGATGTTAATTGTTGTATTGATGGCTAAATTAGCAGTAGCTACGGAATTAGCTAAGTTTTGGCACTGTTAGACTATGAGATGGCTTGGTAAAGGCTAGATATAGGTTGATTCCTTGTGATGGGTATGTATACTGAGCTTGACTCTTGTCTATATATGTGCAGCCTGATGCTACTGAGATATGATAGCTTGTGACGCTGACGGTGTTCTACGTGTTGCACTATATACTTGTTTTGATGTGTGTGTGTATAATTTTGATGACCTATTTGTCTAGATACTTATGCACGGTTGGGACTATCGATATTTATTTTGAATCCTTGTGGGTACTTAGATAGTTGAATAATCGCTTGTTAGACATGATTCTGTGTTGCTCTACGACATATATTCTTCTTTATACAGTTGTTATCCATTCTACAGTTATTATACTTACTAGTAATTGGTAGAAATATGTTATATTTTGAGAGACTTGGTGATTGTGATCCTGATTGGGACTTGTGATTGTTGATATACGATGTGATACTACTAAACCTCTTCTAGGCTAGAAACGAGGGTATGACCCTATTAGGAGGATGTATGTCGTATTCGATGAGATTCATTGGGCTATTGTGGTTGAAATACTATCAAAACGAGTTAGTCCATGGGACTGGTACCTAGTTTTAGAGATTGGCACATTACTAGTGATAGTTGTCTTAGGCGGTATCATTTGTAGCAGTTGAGCTGTGGTATGATTCTGGATAGGTGACATACCCCTGATTATTTGTTCTCTTGGGGACTTAGCTCAGGCTTAAGCATATGCTGCCCTAGGGGTACTCCGCATAGAGCTACGTAGTTATTGTCATATTGAGAGTCTTGGGAGATTTACAGGGTCAAGTGTGACGGCCTGACACGATATGATATTAGAGGCCGGAAGCCTAGTAGACTAGTTGAGCAGTTGACTATACCTGTGTTCGAGTCCAAGATGAATATTTTGGGGTTCGAGTCCCTGGTGATTATTCTTGGATTTGAGTCTCAGTTGTTCGTCAGTTCATCTAGCCTTGGTTGACTTCCCCTAATCGCAGGCCAAGTCAGGAGGACTAGGGTTTCAAGTCCCCATTTTCTAGCTAGGAGTTCGAGTCCTCGTCTAATCTTATAGGGGTTTGAGTCCCCAGGGTAAAGTAAGGAGTCAAGTCCCCAAGTGATACTGATTCATGGACCTACACACTATACACAGACTGCTTGTTCGTTAGTGTACCCTCAGGGTTGGGCATACATGCATGGATATTAGGATCCTACACCTATGCATACTCCGACACCCTGACCATATGATACTGAGGGTTTGGATTTCATTGTGATTCTGTTACTTTGGTTGTGATATACTACTTGATTCTGGCTTCTAGGATTCGATGATGTCCCTGATATACTTACTGTTAGCCCGGGTTCCAACTAGCTAGATTTACTATAGTTCTCTATATTTGGGTATTCTACATTTACCGTATTTCACTCAATCCACCGATGATGCCTATTGGATGCCTTTTCTAGTACTTATCCTTAAATTTTTGCATCTTCCCATCATGTAGGTTCAGGTACTAGCCACAGTCCCTGAATTGGGGGTTCCTGGATGATTCAAGAGACATTTGGTGAGCACTAGTAGCTCTTTACATTCTGCAATCTCCTTCTATTTTGGTGACCATCTTTTGTATTTAGACATTGGCCTTGTACATGATAGTTGGGTTATATGTGTAGGAGTTCCTCCAGGTTATGTATGTTATTATCGTTATATGTGTGTGTATATATATATATGAGTGTCTGTGTTTGTGTCTATATTAGCTATGTGCAGATGACTTATAGGTTCTGGGTAGATTGTGTTTAGATTGTTCATATATGCTAGTATTATTATGTTAGAGATTCAGGATAGGTTTTGTAGGTTGGGTTGGTTGTCTTATAGGCGAGATCTAACAGGCGCCATCATGACCTAAAATTGGTTCATGATAATTTTCTACCAATTTGGCTCTGGAATGAGTCCCGGCCAATTTTAGGCTAAATGAACGTTCTCTACGACGTGGAGAGGTCGCGAATACCTCTGGAAAGTTCAAAAAGTAACAAAAAAAATATTTTTCAATATGGTTGAACTAAAAATTGAACGAGACCATTTTCCCATCGAACCTTGCCTCCTGATCAAGTGTAAGGACCCAAACATTATACGACCTTATTGGAGCTTGGAAATTTGATTCCGAAAAGTTTTAGACCAAGGTGACACTCCATGGAAACCCTCACAATCTGTGTGAGGCTATACAGACCATATGGAGCCTCCTTGGAGTGACCCTTGTCCTTGTGTGGGGTGTTGGAGTTTAATTATGGAGTTTTGGACTAAGCCATGCCATACATAGACCCCACATGGGTCGTGTGATGCTTCACAGATTGTGTGGTGGGTCGTATGGTAGACTTAGTCTTGAAATTCTGTAGTTTTGGGACCAAGTAAGGTGGTACGGTCAGTATGGCCTCCCGTATGGGCTCTGGAGTGAAAATTTTCCAAGTATTGGATCACCGTCTCGGAATTTCATCGTGGAAGAAATGATTTTCTAAGTGATGTGAAATAGAGGAGACACACGAACCATGTGGCTTGGTACAGTCTGAACCACCCTCCATTGGATGCTTACGTTGAAAAATTCTAAGTATGGGATAACCGTTTCGGATCTTCATTAGGAGAATTTTCTTCAAGTGTTGGACCACGGACATGTATACGGTCTGTGTGACCTATCACGAACCGTATGGTCTTTCCTGAGACTCAACTTCATCAATTTTCTACTCATTTCATTAATGGTGTTTTTGTAATTATGGTTTATCCTAAGGGTCTTTTGTGATCTTCTATGCTACCTAAGGACTTTCAAATGTCCTATACTTTATTCCTTCATTCAAATTCATAACTCACAATTAGAATTCTCTCAAGTCACTCTTAAGAACACTCTCTCAAAGGATTATTGTGAATCTAAGTTTGAGAATCAAGGGAAGGCTCATTCTTTTTCAAATTTCTTCTTGAATCTTCTTCATTAGCTAAGGTATGTGCAATTGATTGTCCATCCATTTCAACCAAGACGACCCAAACTCTTTTACAATCAATTTCATGGAACTTTAGCTACTTTAAATATGGGTTTTCAATATTATTGTTTATTAATTTTGATTGATGTATGGGCTATGTTTATTTATTGATTTTAGAGTGATTTAAGCCCTATATGATGAATTGTATCGAAGTTATGAAGTTATGAAGTTATGAATGTCCATGTCCCCTTTAAAGCTTGATTTGTGCATGAGTAATCTATATTATGATTTAAATGTGAATTTTACTTATGTATTTACTTGAATTTCATAATGTATTGTTTATTTAAGTTTGAATCTCTATTACCCATGCTATTCTCATCTTATTTATAGCATGTGCATTCATGAGCATTGAGTTTTATGAAAATTATGAAGTGGGTTAAGCCCAATTATGTTTATGTATATGATTTTGATAAGATATTGGTTATGACAAGAATGTGATTAGATTAATGTCTATAATTATGGCTCTTGGAGCATTTTGGGTGCTTGCATCATTGCTTATATGTGCATGAGCTATTCCTATGCATGAGAGCATGATTACAACTATGATTTGGCTTTTGAACTTAATTATGAACGATCATGAAATCAGTTTGGCTTTTGAGCCCAAGTATGCATTTGAAATGATTTGATATGACTTGCATCTCTCTTTGAAAGCTTGTATATGTATACGTATTCTCGTGGGATGTTTTGACTTAGAACTGATGGATTGGGGGCGTTAGGGCTATCCCCAATAGCCCTCTCCCATTCCTTGAACTATGTACCAGTATAGGTATACGATAGCCATTGCCGAAATGACTGGGTCATAAGGAATGGTTACACTTTGAAATGATATAAAATGATTTTGAAAATCCTTCTGAAATGATGTAAGGAAGGTGTCCATCCATCGAAATAACATTATCCTTGGCAAGTAAACTTCTTCTACCAAAAGGAGGTCTACATCGGACTAATTCATGTTATAGCTCACATGAGTTTGATTTTGTCGGTTATGGTCCATCCCCACTATATATATGAGCATCATGGCATTTCATATATCATGGATTTCATGGCATATTGTTGTACTATTCTTTGGATATATATATACACATATCTTTCTACATTATGTGCCCTTGTCATCTAACATTGAATGCAGGTTTGATAAGTCATATGCATTGCATGCCCGCATACATAGTACATTCAAACGTACTAACGCATATTTTTGCCTACATGCTCTAACCATGTAGGGACCGAGGACTATCTTCATCCACCATATGAAGCCTAGCTTGGATCTTAAAATGTGCTTGTTGTGGTGAGTCCTATCTTCCAAGGACCAACCACCATTCCTCCACCTATGGCACTTTTGTCTATGTTATTTACTTGAGGGTGAGCCCGGGGTATGTCTTGGCCCCCGTCCTATCTTACAACTAGAGGCATGTGTGACATCTTGTAAACTCCAATCTGTTTATATGCTAAGTGTTGTATTTTGAGTTTATGCTTATGGATATGGCTACCTATTGGTTATCATTATCTGGATGGGTTATGAGCTTTATGATTTGATTATATGTTTTGATGTGAAAGATCCTAAGTCCCGAATTGCCCTCACAGAGTGAATCATACTTACCTGCCTCTTAGTATTATGTGATATGTGTTATGTGAATCTATGTTACTCTCTTTCCCTGTAACATCCCCATAGCGTGAGTCCTACTTACCCGTCTCTTGGAACTATGTGTTTACTATTAGATTATGCTTCCGAACAGATGATGTGAATTTGTTTACTTTGAGGCTCGTTTTGGGGACTCTCGGGTTCCCATTCGCCATGTCACTCCTAAACCCTAGGTCTAGGTCGTGACATCAAGAATCTAGACTCGAATTTTCCAAAAAGAACATGGATGACGCATTATGTAAGGCATCTTCGTAAGGCACTTGGGAGGTGTTACAATCACTTTCTTTTGGAAGTAAAACTATGCTGGTCAATAGTGTATTACAGAGCATCCTTATACATTAATTTTCTGTTATCATTCCTCCAAAATGTGTGATAAAAGATCTTCATAGAATCTTAGATTCTTATCGAACTTTAAGGAGGAGGGAAGGAAAAAGCATTAGGTATCATGGGAAAAGGTCTGCTCACCTAAAAAAGAGGAAGCTCTAGGATTCAGATGCTTATTTGATGTTTCAAGAGCTCTTTTTGCTAAGTTATTATGGAACTTTAGAATAAAAAACAAGTTTTGGTCCCAATTTATGTGGAATGAATACTGTAAAAGGCATAAACCTCACACAATAGAATGGAAGGGGGAATCATAATTACGGAAGCACATGCTTGCACCAAGGGACTTTATTGATTAGAAGATATATATAGTGGCAATAAATTTGTGGGCACCTTACTATTATTTTTTATAATTGGACATAGGTAGGTGCTCTTTTCTACTTGTTACCAGTTTTTCAGTCTAAAGTTTAATGCGTAGTGATGTTGAGGAATTAGTTAAGGATTGGAGGTAGAATGAAGAATTTCTGAGAAATATGTGCTCTCACCCTGTAGTGGAGCATGTCCTCAACAAAATTGATATAATTCATGACTTTGAGAATCGAGATACACCTGTTTGGATGCTTACTAAGTCAGAAAATTCTCAGTAAAGTCCGTTTGGGATATAATAAAAACCCTTAGAATTGAACAGGTTAGTTTTGAGAAAATATGGGAAGAAGAATTACCTTTTAAGGTATCTTTCTTTTGTTTGGTGATTAGTTAAGAAGAGAATTCCCATTAGGGAATTTTTGGTCAACATTAAGACTAAAGAAGAGGTGTTGTGCTGCTATTGTCATCTGATAATCCATGAAGCTTTCTTCACTTGTTCATCAACTACCCTGCAACTACTTATGCGTGGAGGAGCTTTGTTAGTATTGTAGTTCTTCTATTAAAGGATAAAGTGTACAAGTGGTGAAATGTTAGTTGCTTTGCTAAAATCATACTCCTATTCAATGCTTCTCCTTGTATAATTATGTGAAAAAATATGGAAGAGGAGAAACAAAATAAGACATGGAGATAACATGTTTGTACAAGGTATAGTAGTAGAAATTACTAGGAACTTGTACAAGCTAGCTTGATTCGGATATTCTTTGCTAAAGAAGCTTCTTGAGAATTGACCCAACATGGTATATTTCTTGAAAGGGTACAAGCCAATCATTATTCCAAAAGTTGTCTATTAGAATCTTCCTGGTGATGGGTATTACAAGTGTAACTCAGATAGGGCTTCTTGACCCAAGTGCTAGAGGAGTTTGTGTTAGAGACAGGAAGGAAAATTTTATTTTGGTTGCATCCAATGACTTTGGGATAAAGTCAAGCTTGTGGGCTAAATTAAGTTTGGCTTTGGAGAAAGGGTTAAGCTATTGTATTACACATAACTTAATGCTTGTTATTCTGGAATGTGATTCTTTAATCTTATGCAAGATTTTAGATGGAATTTCGAAGATTCCTTGATGTATCAGCATGAACATCAAAAAGATTGATTTGTTTATAAGGAATTGGGTGGTTGAAGTGCATCATATTTTCAAGGTAGGCAACAAGGTGGCAAACTATTTAACTAGCATTGTTTTTCTTTTGCAAGTACTAAATTAATGTGTCAATGCAGAAAGTTCCAATAAAAGAAAAGGCACTGCTAATCATGGATGCTCATCAAGTGTCTAATATTAGAGTTTTAAAAATGCAAAACACATCTTATCAAAGTACAGCCTAATTCAGTATATTTAGAAGGTGGTATGAACATATGTTAGTAAAGTCAGTAGAGCAAAAATTTTACCTATCAGACACGAAAATCTATAGATCCTAGCTTGTTAGACAATGGTATCAGTTTTTCCAAAACTCAATCTGTCGATAGGCAATGATTTAGGGAAATTCGTGCTTATTCGGTAAAAATCAAAACATTAACTTAGGAATGAATGTGTAATACTCATCTATTTTTGTAGGAAGTTCATGCATTGAGCTGAGTTTGCATCATTTTGAGGTCACTAAAAAGTAATATTTAGTGTGATATTTTAAAGTTCAAGACGTCTAGTGAAAGAATTGTTGTGTTAGCTTACCTTAGCACACAGGGGCAGGAGTTAGCTTGTTAAGCTGAAGAGATCTTCATAGAACAAGAATATATGGCGTTACTGAGATATATAATGTCAAGATGTAGTCTATCCAAGCTCAACAATCTTTCTGGTGTTGTCAATTTTAAGGTGATTTTGCCTCATCATTTGCTCAAGCTCTCAAGGACATTTGCCCTCACCTTCCCTTTTTTGGTGCAGATTGGATGAAGAAGTCTATGGAGCTTTCCAAACATCTCCATTTTTTCCTTTCTTTTGGTCTTTCTTTTTTATATTATACATTTTCCTTTTTATGAATAAGGCCTTGAGCAAATAGTTTGACTTTTACTCAGTTGAATTATATTGAGAAGGTTCTTAAGAGGTTTTGGTCACTTTGATGACAAATTTGCTCTCACACCATTTGATTCAAGCATTAAACTAGTACGAAATTCTGGTAATGTTTTTTATCAAATGACATATTCTCAAATCATTTGGACTCTTATGTATGCCATGCATTGTACCTGGCTATATATTGCTTATGCGATACAAACTTTGAGAAAAGTTACTAATAACCCGGGAATTGAATATTGGAATGTCTTAATAAAGGAATAATTAATGTTGGCCTACATTATTCTACCTTCACAGTAGTTCTTGAAGGCTATAGTGATGCTATTTGGAAATCTGATTTGAATGACTCTAAATTTATTACTGCTTGGATTTTTACTTTGGCTGGAGCAGCAACCTCTTGAAAGTGAAAGAAGCAGACATGTATTACCCATTCAACCATAGAGTCAGAATTTATAGCTATGTCTTCTGTTGGAGAAGAAGTTGATTGGTTGCGAAGTATACTAATAGATGTTCCTTTATGGAGTAAGTTAGTTCCACTTTTAACTATCTGTTGTGATAATCAAGCTGCTATATTTCGGGCATCACGTGATTGATACAATAGACATCGAGACAAGTTCGTCTCAAACACAATCACGTGAGAAGATTATCGGAGGAAGGCATATATTGCTTCAATATGTGTAGTCCAAATTTAATTTAGCATATCCTTTATCTAAAGGGTTAGGCAAAGAGTAAGTGGTGAATTTACGATAACCCTACCTAATGATGTAACCTTGGTTTCAAAGGGAAAAACAAATGAAGTTACAATTGTGAAGCACATCAATAAAATTCTCATTTATCTTTAAAAAAAAAAAATGTGCATGATTGAGATTCATTTCTCTTAATAAATCTATAAGACCGCTGTCGGTTGGAGTTACTAAGAAACTCTTGATAGATTTACCAATATTCCTACAAAAGATATGGATGAAATCCTAATAAGTCTATAAATCGATTTTGGTTATAGTATGTGGGAATACTCATAATAGATTTACCAATACTTTATTGTAAAAGAGGATGAGATTAATTTCTCTAATGAAATTCATAGGTTATTTGGTTGGAGTATATAAAGTAACTCTTGACGAATTCACCATACTAAGTGCGAAGTGGAGGCCGCTTCCATGAGATTTTTAATAGGAAAATCTTAAAGTACTTAGTTAAAGATTCATTCACTAAATAGTCAATGATTTGGAAAGTTTTTACTAGCTAATGGTTCAAGTCCAAAAAACACCAATATTGATGCATGTTGCTAGATTAATGTCTCAAAATATTTATTTTTTCAAAGATAAAAATTTCTTGAAACAAGTGCAGGATTGTATGATTTAGTGTTTTAATTAATGTTGGAACAAGTCATTTGATAAAAGTTTCTTAAGTTCAAAAAAATAAATGTTCATTGAAAACTTATTTTTCATTTAGTTTTATGTTTTATGTTCTTGAAGATAAATATTTATTTTTCACATTGATGAACCTATTAATAACATTTTCTTAATGAAACTCTTTTACGTTGAAAAACTTTTATCCTATAAATAGTGTTGTTTTTCTTTGAAAAGTTATCACTTCAAGATGCAATAAAAAATACTTTCCCTTGAAAACACTTGAGAGACATTAATCAAAAGATGAAATCACCGATGCAAGAATAGAAGAGCAACATTCTTCAATGCTACTTGTTCTGTGGCTTAGTTGAATTCAAAGATAGAGATGTTATTTATTCTTTCATTTGCTCGTGGGAGGGACTCCAACTATCAAGAAACATAATAACGTGCCTCTAAGCCGAGCAAGTTCCTATTTAGAATTTCTTGTACTATCATCGTTCTTGTTCTAACAATAAGAACTTTAGTACACCGGACTATCCATAAGTACTAAAACCTCTATGTTGTCTTCTGGGGGGTAAGAAACCTAATAGTCACTTTGTTAACACAGATGATTTGAGTTTTTCGAACGGTTGAAAGTAAAGTGTCAAAATGAGCCTAATGATATGTAACCCACTTAACCTGTTCAAAATTTTATGGGTTGAGCTTAAGATCATTTGAATTGGGTTCAATTTCAACTCATTCAAACGTTAACCCATTTTGAAAGAATTTTCAATTGAACCCAATTTAATCTCCAATTTCAACTCATTCTAAGGTCTTTTATTTATATTGATGTAATATAAGTTCTCATATTAAATGTATAAATTACTATTTATTTTATATTTTCTAGGATTTATCTATCTTTTTTAAAAAAAAAAATTAGGTGGTCATATGACAATTTTATTCAAAATTTGAAAAAAAAAATAGAAGTCCAATTCAAGGATTTATCTATTTTTAACTTCTTTTTATTTTTGTAGTTGAAATTCAAATTTTGCTTATAAAAGATAAATAATAATATGTTGATATTATGAGAAAACCACCCCACATATTTAATTAGATTTAATATTATAACCTTTAAATCTACTATTTTATAATTATTATTAATAAAGTTTTAACTACGGATCTTAGTAGTAGATCTTTATTAATTTATAAAATATTTAATTTAAATTTATTAGGAGTAATTGAATATTAAATCTCATCATAATCAATAAGAAAGAAAAAATAAATGTGCCTTTGTTTTGTTATTATCAACTAGTATAAGTGCCCGCGCGATGCGCGGTAAATTTTGAGTATATAAAATTTATAAAAAATATGTTCATAAGTAAATACTAATGTAACACCCCAACTTTTTTTTACTAAGATTGAGCCATACTTCATATGATAGGATCAATTCCTAAGTATTTAAAGTATATTAGAGGTGATTTAGAGTTATAATTGATCTTTTACATCAATCCAAGTCCAAAGAAATTCTAGCAACTAAGTTTTCATATGAGTTGATGTAAGGGTCACCTTTAAATGACCATATCTCCTAAAGTATAATGAGTTAGGTGACCCATAATATATCAAATTAAAGATCTTTGAAGTATCTTTCCAACGCATTTTATTTCGTGTTAAACGGAGTTCGGAGTAGAGAGTTATGACCATTTTACTGGAGACCTGCAGAGCTGTCTAAAGGTCCGCGATGGCTCCGCGTCGCGGACATATCGCAGACCCTCTCTGGATAAGCTAACCGATGTTTCTTTATTTTATTTTGAGGGTACGTTAACCCTAAAGCCTTTGGGGGTCTATTTAAGGTCCCAAAATGCATAATACGTCAGTTTCATAAGTCAAAACCCTCTCTTTCACTCCTAAACATAAAACGCTCAAGAATCATCAAGAAAGTCATCAAGTTAGGATTAACTTTCAAGATGCTTCATCAAGGTGAGTTATTCTTCATAAGCTTTAAGCTAATTTCTCTATCTATTCATGAAATCCGTAATAGAATCTTAAATTCTAACTTAGGGTTTCAAGAAAGCAAATTCAAGAATCCCAAGAAAGGATTCCTTGATTCTTCTTTCCATGGATTAGGGTTCTTTTATCAAGAAACTCTAAAGATTTTGAGTCAAGAAGTCAAGAATCAAAAAGAAGTTCTTCAACAATGTCTTTCCAAGTCCTTCCATTCTAAAAGAACTATCGAAGTTGAGGATTTTCTCCAAGAAACGAGTATTCATCAAATTTTGATTGTAATATCAAATTTCCAGGTATGTAAGGCTAACCTAAAAGCATGGGAATGTCCTCTCATGTGCCCATGAGTAGTGTATTGAAGTTTAATGGTGATGATGTTAGGGTAATGAATTGAAACATGTTTAATTCATGTAATGTAATGAATAATTGCCATTATTTTTATGCATAAACCTACATATTTTCTGCATTAATGATGATCATCATAAAATCTCTATATACCCTAAATCATTTTTGTGAAGTGCATATGTTTTAAAAACCTTATAATTATGATAATTGGAAAAGCTTGCATAATGAACGTAGGGTGGCATGTCTAGAGCCTTGAAGAATGATATTGATGTTATGATGACTGATGTTGATGTCTCTAAGTTGAGAGTCAAAGTTCCTAAACTAGTATTCCTAAAGTCTATGGTGTTAATGTCAATGGAATGAGATGATGATGATATTTATGTAAAAGAGATGCTAATGATAATGTAATGTGTCCCTATGGGACAAATGAATGTTGGTGCCAATGATAATGTATTATGCCCCTATGGGGACTAATGATGATTAAATGCGTCCCTATGGGACTAATGAATGTTAATGTTTTATGAGCATGTCGAGTTCTGGGAGGAGTATCGAGCACCGAAATGGATAGAAAGGTGAGTCCCACCTGAATCCATTAACTACGTGGCCCGCGTAGGAAGAGAGGATTGAACCGCAACGCGGATGGCACCTTTCTTGTCCCAATGAGGACTAATATTTTCTAATGAATGTCCTTTGCTCCGGGCAGGGTATTGGATGGATGTGGCAACGGCATCGCTTCGTTGTATCATCACTAGCTCATAAGTGATGGTTGTCGGTTAAAGAAACTCCCAGTTAGGCTTCTTAGAAAAGGTTTCCCTAATAGTATGTTAATGTAAAGGTCAAGGTTAATGTAAAGGTCAATGTCAATGTTTCCCTGATGTAAATGTTAAGGTCTCATGATGATGTACGTTATGTTCGTATATTCCTAACAATGTGTTTCAGCTATTTTACATGCCAGTACATTCCACGTACTGACGTCATTTGGCGCTGCATCGTTTCATGATGCAGATACAGGAGCTAGAGGACTTCAGCAGCCGCCCCGTTGAGGTCAAGTGTTTCCAAGTTCTGACTGTGGTGAGCCTCCTTGTTTCCGGAGGAAACCTTTATTTATGAATGTTATCATGTTCTTTTGAGTCGAGTAGCCATGGTATGTCATGGTCCTCTTCCTAGACGTTTTAAGGAATGTTAGAGGCTTTGTAGACATAATGGTGTAGTCAAGGTGAATGTTATGATACCTGAGCAATATTCCTTTGCTTGGTGTAATGAACAGTTTTGATGTTTGGCCATTGGCCCACTACTTTTAAGTATTATTTACTATTTCCTTCCGCAATGTCTGAAATAAATGATGTAATGAAGCTAAGTGGTTCGCTTGGAGGCTAGCAATAGTCTCTGAGTGCCGGTCACGCCTAGGGTACCCTTCGGGGCATGACAACTAAAGACATTGATAACATCAATACGTTCTTTATAAACATTAGTCATACAATAAAATACCTCTAAGTGATCTAATGATGACCTAAATTTATGATCAATCAAAATATAATTATGTGAATCATAAGCATAGTACATTCTCAACTTATGTTAGAATATCATGATTAAATTATTAAAATAAAGAGCATATCATAGAATTTAGACATTTTTATTATATAGAATTCAAATAAACTCTCAAAACCAATATAAAAAAGAAATTATATCAGCCAACTTTAAACCAATTTTTTTTTTGCATAATTTGTCAATTAATGACTTAGATCTATGTCTACATAAATAAATTAAGTATAATTGTATTAATTATATTTATGTAGGATGATATATATAAATATATCCTCTGAAAAAAGAAAAGAGTTCAATAGATAATGCATTTTTTTATAAGTATAAATGACAAAATTAGATAAAAATAGATAATTATATTATGAATGTATCTTCAATATTTTATAAATGTATTTTTCTTATGATGTTGCAAGAATATTGTAATATAATTTTCAAAAGATTTTTCTCTTCTATTTTTTGAATAATAACTAACTTATTTAATCTAATTATTTTATTTTTTAAAAAATAAATCCATTTTAAAAGTTGTAACTCTACAAATCATTTTTCTTATCACTTTGAAATCTTTTTAATTTGTTTCATGACAGGAAGTATTAAAACTTCCTATTAATTTTATTTTTTAAAATAAAGATTAATTTTTTTTTTTAAATGTTACTTTTGAAACCATAAATATTTATTTATTTCAATTTGTTTTTAAAACTCAATATTTATTTGTAACACGTTTTTTTTAAAAACATAAAAAGCAATTCATTATTTAAATTATGACTTTTGATTTATTTATTTTTACCTTAAAAGTTGTTCAATTCTTTTAGAAGTAGGATTGTAATGGGAAGTTTTAAATTCCCAGTTTATCTAGAAATGTGTCTCTTTGTTATACGAAAAAAGGATAATTCTTGATTATATAATATTTAATTTTATATTTTTTGAATAATAACTAACTTATCTATTCATTTTATCTTTAAAAAGAAAAAATCATTTTCAAAATTGTAACTTTTCAAGTTGTCTATTTTTTTAATCACTTTGAAACTTTTACGATTTGTTTCGTAACCGAAAGTGTTAAAACTTCCTATTAACTCGGGTACATGTATTTTAGTTTTCAAAATAAATATTAATTAATTATTTATTTAAATTGTTACTCTTGAAACCGTAAATTGTTATTTATTTTAAATTTTTTGGTAAGATTGTAATGGGAAGTTTTAAATTCACTATTTACTTCTTTACCTGTTTTTTTGTAAAACATAAAAACTAATTCATTAGTTAAATTGTGACTTTTGATTTTTTTCCCTTAAAATATTTTTCAATTTATTTAGAAGTAGGATTGCAATGGGAACTTTTAAAATCCCTATTTACTTGGAAACACAATTTTTTTTTTTTAATAATATGGATAATTCTTAAATATTTATTTTTTATTTTGTAATTTCATTTTTAAGATAAATAGCATTTTTTTATAGTAAAGAAAAACAGTTATAAAAATGGGAATCTAATTTTAACTGTTTCTAAAAATCCGGAAAAATGAGTAATGGGGGTTGGAGTGTGAAAGTGTGTAATGAGGTTATTATGGTGTTAGTTCATTTAAATAGTTAAAATATTTAAATTCAACGTTTTCCAATTTATTTTTTAGATTTTAAATTAATTTAGATTTTTTTCAAAGTTTTTTAATTTTTTAGAAGTTGGAATTTTGTGGGTAGTTTTAAAACTCTAGATTTTGCTAAACATGTGTTTATCTTTAAAATAAAGATTAATTCATTGTTGAAATTGTAACTATCAAAACCATGACTTTTTATCATTTTGTAATTTTCAAAATTACAAAATTATAATATTTTAATAATTATATTTTAAAATAATAATTCAAGTTTTGATTTTTAATATTAATTTTAATTTTTTTAAAAACTAAAATTTGAGAATATTTATGATGCTGTTGTCACCTCTTATAGATAAAAAAAAAGGTGAAAAGTCAAAATAATAGTAAAAATTAGATATTTACTATTATTCAGTTTTTTTTTAATATAAGAACATGCATGTTTGCTTGTGAGTTAGTGAGGATATGAAAAAGGTGCAGTTAATATTTCTTTTTCTTGTTTAGTTTTACTTTTATTAAAAGTAATATTAATATATACTTTATGTGTTAATCTAAACTAGTATTCGTACCCGCGCGTTGCGCGGAAAATTTTGAGTCTATAAAATTAATAAATAGTGTTCATAAGTAAAAATTAAAGATATTGGTAACACCAAAAACTTACTTCATAAGCATTATTTATAAGACAAAATATCTTTAAAAATCTAATGACAACCTATATATTTGGTCAAACAAAATATAATTATGTGAAGTCTACAGCATAATACATTCTAAACTTATTTTAGAATATCATGATTAAATTATCAAAATGAAGAGCATATCATATAATTCAGACATCTTTATTATATTAAAATAAAATGTCAAAACCAATGTCACCAAGAAAATTATATCAATCAAACTTCACAATTTAAAAAAATTACATAATTTATCCATGAATAGGTTAGACTAATTTCTAAATAAAAAGTGTATGTATAATAGTATTAATCATATTTATGTAGAATAACATATACAAAAATATTGTCTGAAAAGAGAACAGACTTCAATATATAATGCATTTATTGTTTTAATAAACACAAATAAGATTAAATAGATAATTATGTTTTGAAGGTTTTTTCGTCATATTTTATAAAATGTTTTCCTTCTGATGTTGTCGGGATATTTTTGATATAAATTTAAAAAGCTTTTTATCTTATTGTGTTGCAAAACTATTTTAGTAAATTTTATATAATAAATTTATGATCGTTGTGCAATTATACTTTATAAAAATTTTGTAAAAGTATTTTTCTTTCTTATTGGAAGGTTACTTTTATTACATTTGTGAAAATATTTTCTTTATCATTATAAATGTACTTTCATTACAATTATAAAAGTGTTTTACGTAATCATCTTATAAGAATACTTCTAGTATAGTTTTGAAAGTGTTTTTAGTATAAATTATGCAGCTTAATTATTATTTATTGTTTAATACAGTTTAATGTATGTTGGGAAAACTAATGTATTGCACTTACTAAAACTTGATTCCAATTAAAACGGAGTTTTAATTAGGATAAAATTTATCTTATAAATAAAATGAAAAATTTTGAAATTTGAATTATTATTTAAAAGATATGCATACTAAATAAATTATTTCATTAAGACCTCAACTAATTTTATAAGAATCTAAGTAACTATCATTAAATTTTTTTATTTTTCAAAATTAAATATTGACAGATAATCAATAAGATAACTTTGTTAATGTATAAAACTAAATGCCCAAAATATTTTAATTAAAAATTATGAAATATGAAGTTAAAAATATAATAAATAAATTAGCCACTATTTTAAAAGTTTAAATTGATTGCCAATTATATTAATATTAGAATTTATGTTTTAAAAATATATTGTGACGGTTGAAAATGTATTTAGCTGTAAATTTTATCTGGACAAAAATTATTTATTTATTTATTTAAATTGAGAATTATAAATGATTTATTTACTACAATGGGAAGTTATAAAACTCCCCATTTACCTGGAAATGTAATGGGAAGTTATAAATTCCCCCATTAATTGGATAAACATTTATTTTTTCAAATTAAAAATTATTTTTTTTAAATGGTGTCTTTTGAAAAAATAATTAGGTTAACATTTTTTTTCTGAATAAAATTTATTTATGTATTTATAAGGAGAATTTTGAAACCGTATGTAGCATATTATTTTAATCAATAAAATGTGTAACCAAATAAATAAGAGTTTTAAGTAGTATAAAATTTCTACAAAAAAATGGAAAAGTTTTAAATTTGAATTAATAATTTAAAAAGTTATGCATAATAAATAAACTATTTCATTAAGATATCAACTAATTCATACGAATCTATTTAAGTATATTTAATTGTTATTATTTTTCTTAAATTAAAATATTTCCAGATAATTAATTAGTTACGTTTGTTAATGTATGAAAAGTTAAAACTAAATACCCAAAATATTAAAATTTAAAATATGAAGTTAAAAATATAATAAATAAATTAGTTATTATTTAAAAAGTTTAAATTGATTGCCAAATATATTAATAATAAAGTTTTTGTTTTTAAAATATTATATAACTTTTTTAAAAGGTGTTTAGATTCACATTTTTTTTATAATAAAAATTATTTATTTAGTTATTTTGAAAAGTTGACTCGTAATTAATATGATGAGGAGTTATAAACTTCCCATTTACTTGGAAAAGTGATGGGAAGTTACCAAACTCCCTATTAAATTGGATAAACATTTTTGTTTTTCTAAAGAGATAAAGATTGATGTGATTTTCAAATTATGACGGTTGAAAATGTAATTGGACAGACAGTTTTTTAATATTAAATTATTTCCATTTGTTTTTATGTATAATATTTATGGGAAGTTTTAAAATTCCTATTTATGTGGTCATGTTTTTTTTATTTAAAAATTTTTGTATATTTTTTTTTCATATATCATACTTAGATTGTGTACAAAAGTTATATTAAAATTTTAAAATATAAACTATATTATGTAATTTTATTTGGCAATCAGTATAAACCATTAAAATAAGTACTAAGCTATTTAGTAGTTTTTTGTTAAGTTTGTATTGTTAAATTTAATTTCTTAGGTGCGCAGTTTTTAAATTTTAGATATCAACTAAGTTCACTAATTAGTTTAAGAATGAAAATGAAAATTTGCACGAAAAATTTAGTTTTAAAATCTATTTTGACTTTTGAAAATGTATTTAGGTGCACTTTTTTTTCTGAATAAAAATTATTTATTTATTTAAATAGAGAATTTTGAAAATGTAATTAATATCATGGGAAGTTATAAAACTCCCCTTCGGTTGGAAATGTGATGGGAAGTTATAAAAATCCACATTAAATTGGATAAACATTTTTTGACAAATTATTAAAGATCAATTTTTTAAAAAAAATTGTGTCTTTAGAAAAAATATTTAGGTTAACAATTTTATTTGTAGAATAAAAATTATTTATTTATTTTTTATATTGAGAAATATAAAAACCATATTTAGTGTAATGGGATTATGGAAGTTATATAACTCCCAGTTCATTTTCAAAATCAAAAGAATAATATTTATTTTAAATTGTGAATTTCAAAAACTTATTTGGGTATACAATTTAATTTTTAATGTTGCAAAATTATTTATTTATTTAAATTGAGAATTAGAAAATTATATTTTGTATTTAGTTTAATTTAAATTAACCAAGATTCGTAGAAGGACTTTTATAGGTGTTAAAAAAACTCTTATAGAAGTACGTCTGTTATAAATGAATTCAACTTCAGGATTTGTCGAATTTTGATGAAATTGTATTTTATCTAAAAAGTTTTTAAAAATAAACTTTATCTTTTTGTTGTTTCAATTTATGTAACAATTGTTACAAATTAAATATGTATATATATTTTTGTAAATTTTATCTCTACATGTAAAATAATTTTGATAAATTTAATATTTTTATAGTTACAATTTAGAACTACAAAGAATTCATTTTTTTGTAAGAATGACATCCCTCAAAATACCTGCTTATTTTGTCGACTTTTGTATTCAAATTGTTATCTATATTTTAAATTAAAATAAATGACATAAAACAATATCAAGATCGTAAAATTTTTTTAAAAAAATACAATATAGTCTTTAAAATTCATATTGAAGTAGTTGCTACCAAAATACATTAAAATTGACTTACAATACACATATTTTATGATATGATAGCAAAATTGCATATATATTAAAATTAATAAATATAACGGGAATGTTTTCTATCCGAAGTTTGCATTTATTAACCTAATTTGATGAGTACTCATAAAAAGTATTTTAATATATTCTTTTTAAAAATCGATAGTTTGAAAATATTTTTATCGATGATCTTTTATTTTATTTTTACAAAAAACATATTTGAAATATTTAATTTTTTTTTTAAAATCAAATGTAGTTTTTTTTTGTGATGTTTATATGACACTTTTGCATTTGCTATATAGGCATAAGATTAAAATATATAATTGAGTTTTCAAAGATTGGGATAATAACATAAATAAGTTGGTGAGGAGTTTTAGGGATGATTTTGGGTTAGTTGTTGTTTTTTCTTGATCTTTATCCTTTTTTTAAAAAAATTTAACCTATATATTTTTAACTATTTCTTTATCAATATTTTCTACTTTATGGATTGTTATTTTGTTTATATAATTTTGTCATGACATTTTTTGATTTTCATAGATATTGTCACTTAGAACAGCAAAATTGCGGTAAAATAAACAATTTTATGAGTAAGAATTTAATCATCTTTAAGAAGAGAAATGTGAAAAATGGGGGTAGTGGTAATCTTTTAGTCTTCTTTTATTATTTTTTGTTTTTGACAGTGTTATTTAACATTTTTTTCATAATTATTTAATAAATTAAAATTATATTTTGGAGATAATTGGTTTTTACAAAATAATCAAATTGAAATGTTGAGAATTATTTTAACAATAAAATGTGACACTATTTTGCAACATACAAATTTATAATATATTGCTTTTTTTTCTTTAAGAAATAATAATTTTTTACTAATTAATATTCCAATCTAAATTTGTCAATTTAAAACTGCTCAATGTACACCCACTTCTTCACAATATCTAAAGCTACCTAATTATTTATTCTTTTAAATAAAAAAAACAATTAGTATTTGAATTATACATTCAATATTTTCTTTCATATTTTGAATTTTAAATAAATTAATAACTTTTATAATTTCTTTCATTTATAATATATTTTTTATACTACAACTATAATAACTTTCTAGTCTTGATAATACAAATATTTATATTAAGAATAAGGAAGAAGGAATTTTATCATTTACATATAATTTAGAATGTTAAATTTTTCAAAAATAATGTGAATTAGTTATAAGAACACTAAAAGTACCTGTAAAGAAAAATAATAATTTCTACAGTCAAGTAGTTATTTGACAAAAATAATAATAAATTATATCTAAAATTGATATATTAAACGAATGGCCAGCACCTCGTTTTGTCTAGGACGTCATTCTCATTTTTTTTTTTTTTTAAGAAAATAAGAAGTAGCAAATGTTTAAAAAAACAAATAGTTTACACCAAAATTATATCTAAATCAATTGATTTTTTTAGAGAATTTATGTGGATTTCATTGTGTGTTGTGTGTTATATTTGTGCAAAAAAAAAAAAAAAAATTCAAACAATACTATACATATATAGATACTACTGTTAAATTTGAATAGTATATAAATTGTAAAAAATTCAACACTAAAAGCTAGTGTTAACTATCACAAAGATTTCCAACATCAACGTATTAATTAGTTACTAAAAAATGAAGTAAGATAATCATAATTAAGTAATACATAATTATCAATGAAATAGTCATTCCTCAATTGAATAATAATAATAATTCTAAATCAAGAAAAAGGAAAACATATACATGTGCAAGTGTTCAAAAAAGAAGAAGAAGAGAACGAATAGTAATCCAAACTTAGTAGGTATGCACCATATATAATGAATATTCTAACTTATCACTTCAAATCATGAAGATTCATGGCAAAAAACAAAGAGATTAGAAAAAGAAAGTCTTGAAATCATAAGAGCACCATGCGAAGCAAAAGAGCAATATGGAGTTAAGACAATCTTTATTTTTATAATACGTGGGTTATGGGGTTAAGCGGTTTTTAGAGATAGAATTAGTTATTCATCTTTTAAAATTTGAATTTAAATTTAATTATTTTCTCATTTAAAAAAAAAGATATTTCAGATATTTATTTAGATAAATGCAATGTTAAAAGACAAAGTCCAAAAGGAGATCAAAGAAGGAATTAAGATACTATTTTCGTGTGTAAAATTGTGTTTATGTGAATTAGTTCTATAATAGGGGGTTATAGACGTGCATGTATTAGTTTACCTTTTTTTTAAAAAATAAATCTATTTTTGTGCCTTTTATGTTTTTCTTTTTAAAGTTTAAAAACATACAAAGAATAAATAAGGTTGCAGTTATTGTTTCTAATAATTGTCTATTATTAGAAAATAATTCAAATAGTAATTCGAATAATAATCTTATAACTTAAATATTTTTTGAAATTTTTTTAGATTTTTGGAACATGCAATAAAATAAAAAAGTTCTATGCTTGATTAGAAATATATATTTTTGACAAATTGGAGAAATCAAATGGCTAAATGGGTTAGTGGTTGCCATTATTATAGACTTCATAAATAAGGGGTGGTTATACATTTGAGGAAAACCATATTTAAAGTTTTTTTTTTTCAATATGTTAAAAACTATTTTTGTTTGCATTTTATTATATTTTAAACTTTTTTTGTTAAAAGGCAAAAGACCTATACGTGCAAATTAGTAGTATACTATACTAATCCGCTTTGCTTCTTCTTCTTTTTTAATATTATAAAAAATATTTTTATTTTTATGTTTGTATTTTTTTATGTTTTAAATTTATTTTGTTAAAGAGAAAAAGACTTAACATGCAAATTAAAATTTAATTAATTTTATTTGCGGTAAAGAAGAAGTAAATAGATAATCATGACTAAAATTTTTTTTAATGTGAATTTTTATATATAGGATTTGTTTTGTTTAATTAGTTTTTATGATAATTAATTTTTAAATTTTAAATATTAACTAATAACTAATTAAATAATTACGTAGCCTAAAATGCCATATGTCATCTTAATATGCTGTCACTTGGATAAATGTGGTGGTTTTATCCTCTCCTTTTAATAATATATAGAAGATAGATGTTTTATGTTTTGATATAGATAATGTGTAATCCGTTAATTGAAATTTTCAGTAGTTTTAAATATGTAAATTTAATAATTAATAGTAATATCAATTAATATATAATATTATTTAGTTAAGGTTTGACATCAATTTAAAAAAATTGATTTGTTCTTTTTAAGATTTTCGTTATTGCTTAAATACTTATATAAAGTTAGTTAATATATTGATTAAATACTTATTTAAAGTTAGTTAAATATAAATTTTTAAAATTATTTTAATTTAATTGTAGAAAATATTTTATATTTATATATTTTATTTTTATAATTGAATTTGATTTAATTGTAGTAAATATTGTATATTTATATATTTTGTTTATATAATTGAAATTAATGTAATTGTAGAAAATATTTTATATTTATATATATTGTTTTTATAATTGAATTTATTATTTAAATTAACTAATAATTTATCTAACTAATTTTTTTCCTAAGATGCCACTTGGCATATTTATAGGCTGCCATTTGGCTTAATATGGTGGCTTTGTCCTCTCCTTTTAATAATATATAGATATGGGGTTAAGCGGTTTTTAGAGATAGAATTAGTTATTCATCTTTTAAAATTTGAATTTAAATTTAATTATTTTCTCATTTAAAAAAAAAGATATTTCAGATATTTATTTAGATAAATGCAATGTTAAAAGACAAAGTCCAAAAGGAGATCAAAGAAGGAATTAAGATACTATTTTCGTGTGTAAAATTGTGTTTATGTGAATTAGTTCTATAATAGGGGGTTATAGACGTGCATGTATTAGTTTACCTTTTTTTTAAAAAATAAATCTATTTTTGTGCCTTTTATGTTTTTCTTTTTAAAGTTTAAAAACATACAAAGAATAAATAAGGTTGCAGTTATTGTTTCTAATAATTGTCTATTATTAGAAAATAATTCAAATAGTAATTCGAATAATAATCTTATAACTTAAATATTTTTTGAAATTTTTTTAGATTTTTGGAACATGCAATAAAATAAAAAAGTTCTATGCTTGATTAGAAATATATATTTTTGACAAATTGGAGAAATCAAATGGCTAAATGGGTTAGTGGTTGCCATTATTATAGACTTCATAAATAAGGGGTGGTTATACATTTGAGGAAAACCATATTTAAAGTTTTTTTTTTTCAATATGTTAAAAACTATTTTTGTTTGCATTTTATTATATTTTAAACTTTTTTTGTTAAAAGGCAAAAGACCTATACGTGCAAATTAGTAGTATACTATACTAATCCGCTTTGCTTCTTCTTCTTTTTTAATATTATAAAAAATATTTTTATTTTTATGTTTGTATTTTTTTATGTTTTAAATTTATTTTGTTAAAGAGAAAAAGACTTAACATGCAAATTAAAATTTAATTAATTTTATTTGCGGTAAAGAAGAAGTAAATAGATAATCATGACTAAAATTTTTTTTAATGTGAATTTTTATATATAGGATTTGTTTTGTTTAATTAGTTTTTATGATAATTAATTTTTAAATTTTAAATATTAACTAATAACTAATTAAATAATTACGTAGCCTAAAATGCCATATGTCATCTTAATATGCTGTCACTTGGATAAATGTGGTGGTTTTATCCTCTCCTTTTAATAATATATAGAAGATAGATGTTTTATGTTTTGATATAGATAATGTGTAATCCGTTAATTGAAATTTTCAGTAGTTTTAAATATGTAAATTTAATAATTAATAGTAATATCAATTAATATATAATATTATTTAGTTAAGGTTTGACATCAATTTAAAAAAATTGATTTGTTCTTTTTAAGATTTTCGTTATTGCTTAAATACTTATATAAAGTTAGTTAATATATTGATTAAATACTTATTTAAAGTTAGTTAAATATAAATTTTTAAAATTATTTTAATTTAATTGTAGAAAATATTTTATATTTATATATTTTATTTTTATAATTGAATTTGATTTAATTGTAGTAAATATTGTATATTTATATATTTTGTTTATATAATTGAAATTAATGTAATTGTAGAAAATATTTTATATTTATATATATTGTTTTTATAATTGAATTTATTATTTAAATTAACTAATAATTTATCTAACTAATTTTTTTCCTAAGATGCCACTTGGCATATTTATAGGCTGCCATTTGGCTTAATATGGTGGCTTTGTCCTCTCCTTTTAATAATATATAGATTTTTATATATAGGATTTGTTTTGTTTAATTAGTTTTTATGATAATTAATATTTAAATTTTAAATATTAACTAATAACTAATTAAATAATTACGTAGCCTAAAATGCCATATGTCATCTTAATATGCTGTCACTTGGATAAATGTGGTGGTTTTATCCTCTCCTTTTAATAATATATAGAAGATAGATGTTTTATGTTTTGATATAGATAATGTGTAATCCGTTAATTGAAATTTTCAGTAGTTTTAAATATGTAAATTTAATAATTAATAGTAATATCAATTAATATATAATATTATTTAGTTAAGGTTTGACATCAATTTAAAAAAATTGATTTGTTCTTTTTAAGATTTTCGTTATTGCTTAAATACTTATATAAAGTTAGTTAATATATTGATTAAATACTTATTTAAAGTTAGTTAAATATAAATTTTTAAAATTATTTTAATTTAATTGTAGAAAATATTTTATATTTATATATTTTATTTTTATAATTGAATTTGATTTAATTGTAGTAAATATTGTATATTTATATATTTTGTTTATATAATTGAAATTAATGTAATTGTAGAAAATATTTTATATTTATATATATTGTTTTTATAATTGAATTTATTATTTAAATTAACTAATAATTTATCTAACTAATTTTTTTCCTAAGATGCCACTTGGCATATTTATAGGCTGCCATTTGGCTTAATATGGTGGCTTTGTCCTCTCCTTTTAATAATATATAGATGATAATAATAAATATATTCTTAATATTTTCAGTATACTATTTTATGTCTTGCTTTAGATTAAATTTTATTACTTTCACTAATAATAAAATATTGTGTTTTATGAAATACAAAATTTTAAGTGTTTAATATATTTCATTAAATTTTTTTAAATGTTTTTCTATAAACAAACTGTAAATATTTTTTAATCAAATTCTGCCAAATGGCAGTTTTTATAAAAAATATATAATTTTTTTTTTGTAAACTGACAATTTTTACTAAAAGAACTTCAAAATCTTAAATAATTCGTAGGAGATTAGTTACTCGATCATTATCTGAAATTAGATATTATCTTGTTATGAAAAAAAAGATGTTTTATATCAAGAAGCAAATTGTGATTCTGTAAAGAAATACAATAATTTTCTTAAATATTACGGTTTCAAATTTTTTTAAAAATTTGAAATTAGAATAATTAAAAATATTTAGTTGCTATAAATAAGGAAAAAACTGATATTGTGAAGAAAAAAAAAAGATATATTCAGTTTAAGTTTTATTTAATTAATGCAATAATAAATGTGCATGTGTGATTGAGAGTTAGTGGGGAAGAGAGGTGCAAAAAAGTGCTATTGCAGTAAAGTAAAAACAGTTTTTAATTAATTATGAAAAAAAACGTGCAGATTGTGAATTAGTGGGCTATGCAGGGGATATGTCAGTTAATTTTTTTTATTGTTTAGATTTACTTTTCTAAAAAGTATTATTAACATATACTTTATGTTAACATAAATAATAAATTTATTATTTATATTTTCAGTATATTATTATATATTTTGGTTTATAAATCTTTCTTTGGGCAGTTTTAAAGCAACTAATGTAAATTTAAATATTAATTTATATTTTTATAAGAAAATATATGAAAATATTTAGGTGGTTGTTTCTATCCTGTATAATTGTGTGGATATAGTTGAGAATTTTTTGGTTGTTAATTTTTGTGGGATTTTTTTCTTATTTTATCTTGTTGTTAATAATAACAATAAAGTGGCACAACTTGATGCTGAAATTAGTGATTTATTGTAATTTATTTCGATTTGAAATAAATTAAATCGTGCTAAATTTATTTTTAATGTGAAATAATTAAATTCATCTATGCATTAAAATAAATATTTAACTAATTAATTTATAACAAATATAATCATATTTTATTTACATTAAAATAGTAAAAAACAATTGAAAATATATATGACTATAAAATAAAGATTGTCAAAAGTCATAAAAAGTGTACACTAAACATAAAATGTAGTTTAATTATACATGAGTTATAAACTGAATATAAATTATAATACACCTAAAAATGAATACAGTTTGATTAATACATAACATATGCACTGATTATATATTCCTATACAACGAATGATCATTTATTTTATAATTATTTTGACGAAAGGGCATATGCTATAATTATCTCTCTTATGATTATTAAACTATCATTTTTTCATTTTACTTTGAAAATGTGTATTCAACTTAACGCATAAAATGAGAATTAATTTATTCAACTAAACTTCCTAGCATTATTTAGGCATTGGTTTGGATTTTTTTCATCAAACTTTCAGTTTGTAAGTTCTTTTACTATATAAAGAAGTTTAGTAGCAAGAAAATTATTTTATTTTTAAAAAAATAATAGTTTTTTGGGTTCTATAACTGTCTTTTTCCTTTAAATATGAAATCGCCTAATGTAAGTTGTGATGTAATTAATAATAAAATGATTTTGTATTTAAATGTTTTTCTAAAAGAAATAAATTTTTGAAAAAAAAAATGTTACGTTTTTTTTTAATGATTGATATAGTTGAGTTTTGAAGCGATGAGGAAGTTATGAAAGTGATTGAGAAATTCTAGGGATGCTTTAGAGTTGATATTTTTATCTATTATAACTACTTATACAATAATTTTGATTTCAATCAATAAATTAATAATTTTTATGCTATTTTAAAGTAGATTGACAATAAATAAAAAGCTATACCTTTTAAATTTAAATATTAATTTTTCATAATGAAAATCCCTTTGTATATTTATAGTTATATATAATGGGAGTGGTAAGAAAAAATCACCTGTCAACACCACAAAAAAATAATATTTATTACTAACATTGCAAATAGTATACGTATATACGCTATTTTAAAATATAAAATTTACTATAGTAATTTAAATTTTATTTCTTAAATTAAAGTTCTAATAATTTTTAGAACATGACTAAAATAAATTGAAAAGAATGAACAATTAATCTTTAATAGAAATAACTGAAATAGCAAAACAAAAGAGCATGCATTATTCTTCAAAATTAATAAACAAAAAGAATCAAATCACGTTTACTTATAATAGAATCAAATAAGGGGTAATGGGGTACTCATTTTAATTAATTGTATATGTACCCGCGCGTTGCGGGGAAAATTTTTGACTCTATAAAATTAATAAATAGTGTTCATAAATAAAATTAAAGATATTGATAACACAAAAAACTTACTTCATAAGTATTATTTATACAACAAAATATCTTTAATTAAACTAATGATAACCTATATATTTGGTCAAACAAAATATAATTATGTGAAGTCTAAAGCATAGTACATTCAAAACTTATGTTAGAATATCATGATTAAATTATCAAAATATAGTTTTTGGGATTCTATAACTGCCTTTTTCCTTTAAATATGAAACCGCCTAATGTAAGTTGTGATGTAATTAATAATAAAATGATTTGGTATTTAAATGTTTTTCTAAAAGAAATAAATTTTTGAAAAAAAAATTGTTACGTTTTTTTTAATGATTGATATAGTTGAGTTTTGAAGCGATGAGGAAGTTATGGAAGTGATTGAAAAATTCTAGGGGTGCTTTAGAGTAGATATTTTAATCTATTATAACTACTCGTACAATAATTTTGATTTCAATCAATAAATTAATAATTTTTATGCTATTTCAAATTATTAATTTATAATAATGAGTATTTTTAATTCTACTTTTATATTGTGTTTTGTATACCGTGTTTTTTTTAATATATATATACATTAATATATTTTTTTGGTTAGCCATTTTTTTTATTTTTTGCTCAGTTGATAATTGTTTCAAATTTTTATATTGTAAATAGTTTTATTTTCATCTTAAATAATTTGACATTATATTCAATAATGTATTTTTGTTAGTTAACTATTTTTATTTTTTTGTAGTTTAATTTTTTAAGCAATTGATTAAAACTTGAAATTTTATTTTAGAATTTATGTACATTTAAACTCATTTTTTTCAAATATATTAGTTGAATAAGGTTTAGTATTAATTTTTTTTTATAGCAATATTTATGCATTTGTAAACATAAATTATGTTGAAGTTCATTATCATATATTTTAGACAGGCCAATGAAAAAAAAGAAAAATTATTTTTTTTGGTATTCCACATCTTAATAGGTAAATGTAAAATACTTATGTTTCTATGTCTATAGGCTAGTGGCATATATATGCGGTAGTTGAAATTCAAAGGGTGCAAAAGTTGAAACATTTTTTTTCAAAAATAAATAAGGCAAAAAAATACAATAAACGAAAACATTGAAGAACAATTTATTTTGTACTTTAAAAGGTTAGCATTTTTTTGGGTCTGATTCAAAAGTTTGAATTTGATTTGATTTATTTTGAAATTCCTTTGAAAATAAAAGTGATCATATAGTTACAATTTGAAGTATGTTTTTCAATAAATTATTTATATGAGATTTGAGATATTTGATTAATAACATTGATAATATAAAATAGGATATATGTAATCAATTATACCTATTTCTTCTTTGCTGGTCTCATCCCACTTTGTATGTTCTCATATCATGAAAGGGAAGAATAATCTTTGCAGCCTCTTATTTATCCCTGTACTACAAATGAATAACAATGAGGAATGTAACACCCCAACTTTTTTTTACTAAGGTTGAGTCATCCTTCATATTATAGGATCAATTCATAAGTATTTAAAGTATATTAGATGTGATTTAGAGTTATAATTGATCTTTTACATCAAGCCAAGTCCAAAGAATTTCTAGTGACTAAGTTTTCATATGAGTTGATGGAAGGGCCAACTTCAAATGACCATATCTCCTAAAGTATAATGAGTTAGGTGACCCATAATATATCAAATTAAAGATCTTTGAATTATCTTTCCAACGCATCTTATTTCGCGTTAAACGGAGTTCGGAGTAGAGAGTTATGATCATTTCACTGGAGAACTGCAGAGCTGTCTAAAGGTCCGCGACGCGGACCTATCGCGAACCCTTTCTGGATAAGCTAACCGACATTCCTTTATTTTATTTTGAGGGTACTTTTACCCTAAAGCCTTTGGGGGTCTATTTAAGGTCCCAAAACGCATAATACGTCAGTTTCATAAGTCAAATCCTTCTCTTTCATTGCTAAACATAAAATGCTCAAGAATCATCAAGAAAGTCATCAAGTTAGGATTAACTTTCAAGATTCTTCATCAAGGTGAGTTATTCTTCATAAGATTTAAGCTAATTTCTCTATCTATTCATGAAATCCCTAATAGAATCTTAATCCTAACCTAGGGTTTCAAGAAAGCAAATTCAAGAATCCCAAGAAAGGATTCCTTGATTCTTCTTTCCATGGATTAGGGTTCTTTACCAAAAAAACTCTAAAGATTTTGAGTCAAGAAGTCAAGAATCAAAAAGAAGTTCTTCAACAATGTCTTTCCAAGTTCTTCCATTCTAAAAGAACTATCGAGGTTGAGAATTTTCTCCAAGAAAACGATTATTCATCAAATTTTGATTGTGATATCAAATTTCCAGGTATGTAAGGCTAAACTTAAAGCATGTGAATGTCCTCCCATGTGCCCCATGAGTAAGGTATTAAAGTCTAATGGTGAATGATGTTAGGGTAATGAAGTGAAACATGTTAACTCATGTAATGTAATGAACAAATGCCATTATTTTATGCATAAACCTACATATTTTCCTGCATTGATGATGACCCTCATAAAAACCCTCATGCATCCTTTTAAACTATTTTCTTGAAAAACATTTAGTTGAAAACCTTATATCTATCGCATATGTATTCTAGAAAGGCATGCATGATGAATATGGGTGTGTGTGTAGAGTCTAGAGTAATGACAAAATTAATGAATGATGAATGTTGAGAATGTGAGTGTGGATTGTCTCTAAGTTGAGAGTCAAAGTTCCTAAACTAGTGTCCCTAAAGTCAATGATGTTGATGTTAATGCGATGGAATGACAATGATGTTAATGTTGATGTAAAGGAGATGCTAATGACAATGTAATGTGTCCCTATGGGACAAATGAATGTTGATGCCAATGATAATGTATTATGCCCCTATGGGGACTAATGATGATGAAATGCGTCCCTATGGGACTAATGAATGTTAATGTTTTATGAGCATGTCGAGTTCTGGGAGGAGTATCGAGCACCGAAATGGATAGAAAGGTGAGTCCCACCTGAATCCATTAACTACGTGGCCCGCGTAGGAAGAGAGGATTGAACCGCAATGCGGATGGCACCTTTCTTGTCCCAATGAGGACTACTGTTTCTTTTCTAATGAATGTCCTTTACCCCGGGCAGGGTATTGGACGGATGTAGCAACGGCATCGCTTCGTTGTACCATCTCTGGCTCATAAGTGATGGTTGTCGGTTAAAGAAACTCCCAGTTAGGCTTATTAGAAAAGGTTTCCCTAATAGTACTCCAATGAAAAGGTCAATGTTAATGTAAAGGTCAATGTTAATGTAAAGGTCAATGTTAATGTTTCCCTGATATAAATGTTAAAGTCTCATGATGATGTACGTTATGTTCGGATGATTCTAATGATGTGATTCAGCTATTTTACATGCCAGTACATTCCACGTACTGACGCCATTTGGCGCTACATCATTTTATGATGCAGATACAAGAGTTAGAGGACTTCAGCAGCTGCCCCGTTGAAGCCAAGTGTTTGCAAGTTCTGACTGTGGTGAGCCTCCCTGTTTTCGGAGGAAACCTTTATTTGATGCTATCCTATTATTTCATTGAGTCGGGTAGCTATGGCATGTCATGGTCCCCTTCTTAGACGGTTTAGATAATGTTAGAGGCTTCGTAGACATAAAGATGTAGTCAAGGTGAATGTTTTGACAACTGAGCAATAATTCCTTGCTTGGTTTTGATGATCAAATTGATGTTTGGCCATTGGCCCACTACTTTTAAGTATTATTTACTGTTTCCTTCCGCAATGTCTGAAATGAATGATGTGATGAAGCTAAGTGGTTCGCTTGGGGGCTAGAAATAGTCTCTGAGTGCCGGCCACGCCTAGGGTACCCTCCCGGGGCGTGACAAACTTGGTATCAGAGCACAGAGTTCAAGTGTCCTAGGGAGTCTATGAAGCCGTGTCTAGTAGAGTCCTTATTATTGGTGTGAAGCGCGCCACATCCATAATGGGGAGGCTATAGGACATTTAGGATAAGTTTCCCTTCTTTCTGATTCTGATCGTGCGATAGAGCTATTTCCTAAGAAATCTGCGATGATTCGTGCGTTGCTCTAAATCTTTCGACGATGCCTCGTCCACGAGGTGATAATGATAGTAATTTTCTAACTCTTACGGATGAGATTTTCTAAGATAAAGTAACCAGAATGGTAGAGAGACTATCTAGGCTTGTGAAAAGCCGACTGAGATGCGAAGTTGATTGACGAGGAAGAGTGCACTATTATTCATATGAATCGTGTATTTGAGTTATCTCTAGATGTACCTAGACCCATTTGTTTTTATAAACTATCTTCCGAGGTGACCCATGAAAGGGAAACATATGTCTCTAAAGAGTTTGATGTTACCACTTAAGAGAGAGATGTGAGGTCTTATAAATCCTGAGTAGAATCAAATCATCACAGAGTTAGAAGGGATGATTGAAAGAAAGGGACGAGATGACAAGAGTGATGGCTGATTGAGGCTCGTAGTTCGAGTTACATATTTATTAGGTAAGTAATGATGTGCTGAGTTGATTGCCATAAGTTTGATGAAAGAGTCATAAGTACTCTAGTGATTTTCATGATGAGGTATAGAGGAAGAGTTATTGTCAGAATGTGAAAGAGCGTGTTCAAAGTAGAAGGAAGTTATGTTGATGTGTTGTAGTATTCATACTATTGAGGGTGAAGTGTAGATGTTGAATAGAGGAAAAGAGTGCTTTCAATGTAATATATCTAAATTAGGCTTATGATTTTTTTTGAATTGTGAGTTCATGAGACTCATCGAGTTATGAGGTTAGACAGATAAGAAGAGGCTTGAGATATGTATCCATAATTGTGTAAAGATGTGTGAAGTTCTAAGTTATGACTGCTATAAGAATCTAGATAGTATGTTTGAGTTATCGATGTGGAGTAGGCTGATGTAAGTAATCTTTATTATCACGAGTAGCTAAGCTGATTTGGGGCTTATCGATAGATGATGATGAGTTTTCTATGATAGATAAATTCTTACGTAATTAAATTTATGAGAGCACAGAAGTTGAGCGCCAGCAGGCAAAAGAAGAGGTTAGATTGTGAGAGTTGTGGGAAGTGGTTATGTACGCCATAAGAACAGCAAACATAGAGAGATTTCCATAGAGACCGGAAGGAGCTAAGAGTAATAGCGTTGAAAAGAGTCTGAGTGGCTAGCTATATGTATGCGACTATAGCATAACAGAAGAGTTTAAGATATTCTTGTGGATAGTGATTCCTTGACCATGTAGAGGTATATGCTTATAGCCTAGTAGAGGAAATCGATTTATAAACTTAGAGAGAGGACCTTGAGAGCTAAGGAAGAGTTGATGTAAGGCCCGGTAAAATTACCAAAGTACCCCTAGAGGAGAGATGTGCGCATAACACGTCTTCTGATGCTCGGATGGCGAATCCGAGGCCGAATTTGTGATCAACACAAAAATTTGAGTGGGAGAAAGGCCTTGGTCGATTTTTAGAGTGACCGAGTGAAAAGATAATTTTTCGATCCGAACACCGAAACAGTGTCGGTGCGCGACAGAGGCGCGTCGCGCACATGTAGCGGAGTGAAACTTGCATTTTTCCAAAAACTTTTCGACAGGATTGAGGAAACTCGTTCAGAAAATTTTTGCAGAAAATGTACTGTTCGCGACCAGTCCACGTCGCGGACTGAGTCACTTTGAGGTTGGAAATTTCAAAAAAAAAATTTATTGAGGGGGATTCTGGTCCATTCCTAACACCTTATAAACTCCCTATACGGCTAATATAAGTCGTTTTAACATGAAAAGGGTCTCAAACCCCATTCTAAGTCCTTTTCTAACAATTGAATAGGACTAGAGCTTGAGAGAAGAAGAGAAGATCTTGAGATGGAGGAATTCAAGAGATAATGAGAGTTCTTAATTCTGAAGATGATGTGATGTCATTTCCTTTTAAGGTTATAGATGACGAGGAGTAGTTAGAGAAATCGTGAAGAGTCTGATAAATAGGTATTAATATTAGTATCTCCCGAGGTAAGAGTTCATCCGATCGAGGGTGTGAGCTGCTATGATATGCTCAAATATGTGGATGTTATTATGCAAATGTATTAGAGTGATGAGGACGAACAGTATTCTCTAAGTACAGGTTACTATGGAGTAAGAGTTCTTGATTCTGATGTCATCTTACGTGTGTACTGATCTTCGGCTTATTATGCCATTATTGATGATGTGATGTAGAGCATCAAGTTTTTGAGGTATAATCATGCTTATTTTGCATGGAGAGGTAGTAATTTGGGGGTTTAGTCAAAAGGGGGAGATAATGAGCTCCTCCACGTCCAAATAGTGATGTTGATGATATTAGACTGAGAGTGGGGGTAAATGAGAAGGAGTGAATGTATCCTTATTGTGATACCGGTATTAAACTTGTGTCGTGAAGGGATAGAGATAGGGATGAGGAAAGAGATGAGATCATGTGATGCGCAAATGATAGGTAAGAGTATGTTGATGTGACTTTGAATGAGAGTTCATTGAATGATGGAGGTAGAGGTGATAAGTAGCCTTGAAAAATTCTAAGACATAATCAATGTGGTTGTTATTGTGCGAGTATGCATAATAGACTATTGAAGACCTCATAATAAGTGTTTCGAGTATAGAGTTGAGTATTGAGGATTAGCTTTGTATGAATATGATCACCTTAAGAATAACACCTTAAGGCTTAGAACTAGGCCCGAATGAAAGAAGAAGAGGTGGTTAGGTAGAGGTTTGAATAAGAGCTATAAGTTTGCATTGATGGGGTAAAGTTCCATGAAAAGGAGCAAAAAAAAAAAATTTATGGTGGGGACTTGAGCATGAGAGTATCCTCAGAGTCTTATTTATATGATGTTCCTATTCTCAATTTGAGTTGATGGCTTCCTTCCTGAGTTCGAAGGACTGATTTATGAGGTGTCTAAATGATTCAAATTAATTGAGTTTCGACGTTCCATTCGTGCCTGATGAAGAGAATGTAAGATGTAATTCCCTTACTCTTGATTTAAATTGAGTTGTCTATTTGAGTTAATGTGTCCATTCCTGAGTCTGAATGGAGGTGGTTTAAGATTGATGAGAAGTTGAGGTTTTGATTGATGGCGTGAGTTTTGAGAAGAGTTTTGATTCTTATTCGTGCCTTGATGTCTACCTTTACTCATCATTCGAGGACGAATGATCCCAAGGGGGAGATAATGTAACACCCCAACTTTTTTTTTACTAAGGTTGAGTCATCCTTCATATTATAGGATCAATTCATAAGTATTTAAAGTATATTAGATGTGATTTAGAGTTATAATTGATCTTTTACATCAAGCCAAGTCCAAAGAATTTCTAGTGACTAAGTTTTCATATGAGTTGATGGAAGGGCCAACTTCAAATGACCATATCTCCTAAGGTATAAAGAGTTAGGTGACCCATAATATATCAAATTAAAGATCTTTGAATTATCTTTCCAACGCATATTATTTCGCGTTAAACGGAGTTCGGAGTAGAGAGTTATGATCATTTCACTGGAGAACTGCAGAGCTGTCTAAAGGTCCGCGACGGCTCCGCGACGCGGACCTATCGCGAACCCTTTCTGGATAAGCTAACCGACATTCCTTTATTTTATTTTGAGGGTACTTTTACCCTAAAGCCTTTGGGGGTCTATTTAAGGTCCCAAAACGCATAATACGTTAGTTTCATAAGTCAAATCCCTCTCTTTCATTGCTAAACATAAAACGCTCAAGAATCATCAAGAAAGTCATCAAGTTAGGATTAACTTTCAAGAATCTTCATCAAGGTGAGTTATTCTTCATAAGATTTAAGCTAATTTCTCTATCTATTCATGAAATCCCTAATAGAATCTTAAATCCTAACCTAGGGTTTCAAGAAAGCAAATTCAAGAATCCCAAGAAAGGATTCCTTGATTCTTCTTTCCATGGATTAGGGTTCTTTACTAAAAAAACTCTAAAGATTTTGAGTCAAGAAGTCAAGAATCAAAAAGAAGTTCTTCAACAATGTCTTTCCAAGTTCTTCCATTATAAAAGAACTATCGAGGTTGAGGATTTTCTCCAAGAAAACGATTATTCATCAAATTTTGATTGTGATATCAAATTTCCAGGTATGTAAGGCTAAACTTAAAGCATGGGAATGTCCTCCCATGTGCCCCATGAGTAAGGTATTAAATTCTAATGGTGAATGATGTTAGGGTAATGAAGTGAAACATGTTAACTCATGTAATGTAATGAACAAATGCCATTATTTTATGCATAAACCTACATATTTTCCTGCATTGATGATGACCCTCATAAAAACCCTCATGCATCCTTTTAAACTATTTTCTTGAAAAGCATTTAGTTGAAAACCTTATATCTATCGCATATGTATTCTAGAAAGGCATGCATGATGAATATGGGTGTGTGTGTAGAGTCTAGAGTAATGACAAAATTAATGAATGATGAATGTTGAGAATGTGAGTGTGGATTGTCTCTAAGTTGAGAGTCAAAGTTCCTAAACTAGTGTCCCTAAAGTCAATGATGTTGATGTTAATGCGATGGAATGACAATGATGTTAATGTTGATGTAAAGGAGATGCTAATGACAATGTAATGTGTCCCTATGGGACAAATGAATGTTGATGCCAATGATAATGTATTATGCCCCTGTGGGGACTAATGATGATGAAATGCGTCCCTATGGGACTAATGAATGTTAATATTTTATGAGCATGTCGAGTTCTGGGAGGAGTATCGAGCACCGAAATGGATAGAAAGGTGAGTCCCACCTGAATCCATTAACTACGTGGCCCGCGTAGGAAGAGAGGATTGAACCGCAATGCGGATGGCACCTTTCTTGTCCCAATGAGGACTACTGTTTCTTTTCTAATGAATGTCCTTTACCCCGGGCAGGGTATTGGACGGATGTAGCAACGGCATCGCTTCGTTGTACCATCTCTGGCTCATAAGTGATGGTTGTCGGTTAAAGAAACTCCCAGTTAGGCTTATTAGAAAAGGTTTCCCTAATAGTACTCCAATGAAAAGGTCAATGTTAATGTAAAGGTCAATGTTAATGTAAAGGTCAATGTTAATGTTTCCCTGATATAAATGTTAAAGTCTCATGATGATGTACGTTATGTTCGGATGATTCTAATGATGTGATTCAGCTATTTTACATGCCAGTACATTCCACGTACTGACGCCATTTGGCGCTGCATCGTTTTATGATGCAGATACAAGAGTTAGAGGACTTCAGCAGCTGCCCCGTTGAAGCCAAGTGTTTGCAAGTTCTGACTGTGGTGAGCCTCCCTGTTTTCGGAGGAAACCTTTATTTGATGCTATCCTATTATTTCATTGAGTCGGGTAGCTATGGCATGTCATGGTCCCCTTCTTAGACGGTTTAAATAATGTTAGAGGCTTCGTAGACATAAAGATGTAGTCAAGATGAATGTTTTGACAACTGAGCAATAATTCCTTGCTTGGTTTTGATGATCAAATTGATGTTTGGCCATTGGCCCACTACTTTTAAGTATTATTTACTGTTTCCTTCCGCAATGTCTGAAATGAATGATGTGATGAAGCTAAGTGGTTCGCTTGGGGGCTAGAAATAGTCTCTGAGTGCCGGCCACGCCTAGGGTACCCTCCCGGGGCGTGACAAGGAAAGAGTCAAAAATGTATATTTATTTCTTTATTTGTTATAGAAAAAGAAATACACAAAACAAATCCAACACAGAGTGATGAAATAGATCCGAAAATAGCAAAAATTAAGTGAAATTTCAATACATACATAATACTTGTGCATACACTTTTTGCATGAAAAAAGTCAATCACGTTATGCACTAAATTAATTAGATAAGTACTTGAGTCCGTAAGAGAAGTGTTGATGCACAGAATCAACAATTAAATTTTTTTTTATGATGACTGACACACAAAGTCTATTTTGTTTAGCATATCAAATTCTCAAAGATTTAACCTTTGAGAAATTTCATACTTATAAATCTTCCTGCTACTTTTTTGTTGAGCAATAAAATTGCACGAATTGTATGATTATTTTCTTTGACTGAAAATCTTAAAGATGTCTAAACATAGAAAGAAGTGATGAAGATAAATTTATGAGTCTTTAAATATTTTTCGTGAAATATGTTCATTTACTTATATATTATTTTTTGGAAGTTATAGTTTTTAATTAATGTTAAATTTGAAACGGTAGTGAACAGTTACCCAAAAAAATAGCAATAAAGGAGACAAAATGCATCCTGCATTTAGGAAATGTGAGTTACCGGGTTAGTTATTTGCAGCCCATTTAAATTTAAAAAATATAGATTTAAACTTTAATAATAAATTAATAATGTATTTAGCTAATTTAATAAAGTAATTTGCAGTTTAAGTTCTATTTAATTAATGCAATAATAAACGTGCATGTGTGATCCTGAGTTAGTGGGGAAAGAGACATGCAAAACACTGAGTAAGAAGTAAATATTTACTATTTTTAAAAGTTCTCTTTTTTTGTTACAATGGAATGCATTTATTAAAACAGGTTTTAATTAATTATGAAAATAAAAACGTGCATGAGTGATTGTGAATTAATGGGGATATGGAGGTGATATGCAGTTAATTTTTTTTATTGTTTGGGTTTAATTTTCTAAATAGTATTATTAACATATACTTTATGTTAATATGAATAATAAATTTATTCTTTATATTTTCAGTATATTATTGTATGTTTTGATTTATAAATCTTTCTTTGGGAAGTTTTAAATCAACCAATGTAAATTTAAATATTTATTTATATTTATAAGAAAATATATGAAAATATTTAGGTGGTAATAATTTTTATATATTTGAAAAAAATACAGAGAATAAATTTATATAATAAATCTTTTAATTAAAGTTTTATTATTATAACCTTTTATATTAATTTTTTTTGATTTTATGACTATATTTTATTTTTATAATATATAATTTATTATTTTAAGTAACTAATAACTAATTAAACTAATTGTCCTAATATATATATATAGACTGCGAAGTGACTGAATATGATGGCTTTTTAATAATATATAGAAGATTACTACAATTAAGGATATTATTAACTTACATATGTTTTTCAATTCCCCAAATTTCTCTGGTAACTGCAAATTTTCTTTCTCTTTCTCCATTGTTCTTCATCATTTTTTTTAAAAAAAAAATATACATCACCCCAGTTCATCTTCACGATTTTAGTAGTGCATCTTTCTTGCTGCATAAGAAAATCTTTATAGTATGCATAAGAAAGAGCGCTATATTTGTCGAAGATAAATGTTACTCTAGTGAAGAAGAATTCAACACCAGACAAGAACGAAACTACGAAGAATAGAAATTCATCTTCATCAACCCAGAAGGAGCAAAAAGGAAAGGGGAAAATTGTGGATTGTTCTTCGATTGAGCATTTGTTGGTGATTTTGATTCAAATTCAAACTTTTTATATTCAAAAACTTTAAAAAAACAAAAAGCGAAAAGTATTGTTAGAGGAATCTTCAAAACTCACAAACAAAAGAATATATGCAATATTGAAGATGATTAAAAAAATTTCAAGTTAAAGAAGGTCAAACCTATTGTTAAGGTATTTTTATGATTTTGATTTTTTTAAAAAATATTTACATACCCCTATAAAATATTTTTTTTTAGTACTTATATTTGCAGTTACTTAATCCCATTTATTGTGTATGCGATTTTTGAGGTCTAAATGTTAGTTTGTTGGAATCATAAGATGCAAATTAATTTTAAATTTGTATGATTGACATAACCTTATATTAATTAGATATTTTCTTTTAGAATTTCATAAGTATGCATATTAAGTTTTCAATTGTAATGAATTTGGTGTAATTTGCATTGTATATATGTGGGGTTACTATATATATTATTTTGATATACAAGTATATTATATTTTAAGTATTTATTTCTGGTATGAACTTCAATTATAATGTATCATATATTCACTATACAAATTGGTACGAAATTTGTATGTTTTCAGTATATTTTTTATGTTCGGCAACTATTTCTTTGGCATGAGTTATTTTGGGGCCCAGTCAGTTGTTATGAAATTGATACAATTTATATTGCAAAACATGTTGTGTTTAATTTTTATATTATTTTAATATAAAATATACATGTGTTAAAGTTTGTACAGTATTGGCATACTTTTGGTATGTTTTTGAAAAAAAAATTATTGGCAAACATTTGTATGAATTTGACTATGGAATTGTTTTTTTTTAATCCCATGTTCACTATAAATTGGTATATAATTTGTATGGATCCAGATTATTTTTTAAGGTAGACAAGTATTTAACATGAATCTGATTTGTTTTTTGGATTCACTACAGTTCATATGAAATTGGTATAATTTAAAAAAAAAATATATGTGTAACGCTAAATAAAATTATTAAAATATTCCTAGAGGAGAGGTGTGCGCAAAACGCGTATTCCGATGCTTGGATTGAAAATCCGTAAATGGATTTGTGATCAGCACAAAAAATTGAGTGGGATAAGGGTCTCGGTCGATTTTAAGAGCGAGTCAAAAGATAATTTTTCATTCGAAGACGAAAGACAGTGTGTGTCCGCGATAGAGCCCCATCGCGGACCTATCGCGGAGACACACTTATGTTTTTCTGTGTTTTTTGACGGAGTTGAATTTTTGCCAAAGTGCACTATCTACGACAGGTCCTTATCGCGGACTGTGTTATTCCAAGTTTGAAAATGTTTTAAAAATATCGAGGGGCATTCTAGTCCATTCCTAATACCTTCTAAACCTCCTATATGACAAATATTTATCGTTTTCCCAGAGAAAGGGTTCCAAAACGCATTCAAGACCCTCTTCCTAGCAAATCACTAAGTCAGGGCTTGAGGAGAGTTGAGATTGAAGAATTCAAGGGGAGATTTTTCAAAGAATTGTTGTTAGCAATCATCCCAGGTATGTAAGGCTAACTTAAAGCATGAGATTGCTCTCTCATGTGCCCTTTTGAGTAAATTGAGTCATTGATTGAAGATAATGAGTTTGATGTGAAGATTGTTGAGTATTATACTGAGTTTTACTTGATTCATATATTTTACATGAATTGATGATCATCATAAACGTGATTTATTGCATAATTTATTCTCATGAGTGTTTTCACAAAACCTTATGATTATTTTATTAAAGAAATGCAAAAATGAACTTAAGGGATGAGTCTAGAGCCTTAACGATGATGATGTTTGTGATGTGGTGATTGTGTTTCAAACTGATGAGAATGATGTTCATGAGTCTTAAAACTTGAAATTAAATTCTAAAAAGAGTGTTTCGAGTCCATGATGTTGATATCGATGTTGATGAGACGAGTTGATGTTGATGTTGAGGTCCCTATGCGACTGATGATGATGTACTATGTCCCTATGAGATTGATGGTGATGTACTATGTCCCAATGGGAGGGATGATGATGTATTACGTCCCTATGGGACTGATGATGATGATGTTTTATGAGCACGTCGAGTTCTGGGAGGAGTATTGAGCATTGAAATGGATGAGAGTGAGTCCCACTCGAACCCATTAACTACGTGGCCCGCGCAGGAAAAGAGGATTGAGCCGCAATGCGGATGACTCCTTTCTTGTCCCAATAGAGGACTAAGGTTTTTCTTCTTGTGGATCCACTGAAGTTGATGTCCTTTACCCCGAGCAAGGTACTGGATGGATGTGGCAACGAAATTGCTTCATTGTATCATCACTGGCTCATAGGTGATGGTTGTCGATTTGAGAAACTCCCAGTGAGGTCTTACTTTGATAGTACTCCGATGTTGATGTTGAAGTGATGGTATGAGTCCGAGTTTCCTTGAATTGAGTTGAATCGAGTTTCCTTGAGTTGAGTTGATGTCAAGTTTCCTTGAGTTGAGTAGAGGTTCCTTGAGATGAGTCTGATGTATTGATGATGTTGAGATGAGATGCTGATGAGTCATTTGTCTACTCTAATTTCTTGCCTTAGATAGACATTTGATATTCTGATGGAGTATGATGTTGAGTTGATGTTATCCCTATACTGCTGTACTTGTACTATTACATTAAGCCATTTTGCATACCGCACATTCCACGTACTGACGCCACTCAGCGTTGCAGCATTTCATGATGCAGATACAGGAGTTAGAGGACTTCAGCAGACACATCGTTGAGGTCAGAGATTCTGAGTTCAGTCATTGGTGAGCCTCTTTTCTATCTGGAGGAAACTTTTTTATTGTTTGCTTTCTATATTTATTGAATTGGGTAGTCATGGCTTGTCATGGTACCATCTTAGACAGTTGAGTCAAGTTAGAAGCTTCATAGACATGAGTCGAGGTTTGACGTTGAGGTTTTTCCCATATGAGTTGAGTTAGCACTTACACTTGCTTATTCTGATATTGAGACTGATGTTGGCCATTGTCCCTTCTTGTTGAGGTAGCTCACTGCATTACTTCTACTATTCTGCTATACTGATATTGAGTGACTATCCTGAGAGCGAGTGGTTCTCTTGGGGACTAGCAATAGTCTCTGGGTGCCGGCCACGCCCAGGGTACCCTCCGGGGCGTGACAATATGGTGTGTTAATATATGCATGTTTTCAATAGTTACATGATGAGTGGTGAATTTGCACTCATCTAGGGCTTGAATTGTGCATAAAACGTGTCCTTGATGTCCTATTTTGTGCTATCATCTGACATAAATTGTTATTTTTGTAGCAAGGTGAAGATTGAAGAGCACTTTGAACACAAACATGCAGAAAGAGGTCGTAAATGAGCAAACAATGAAGTATGAGACACTGAGTATCGCAAAAGGGTACTTGACGAGTATCCAAAGTACCCTAGACCTCACCAAAAGATCACTCAACAAGAAGCAAGTCAATTGGAAAAGGGGCGAGCTACAGGAAGGATTGGGCGAGACATCAACTTTGTTGGCAAGCTCGACTTAGCTCGCACAATAGGCCACTAACTTGTCCTAGAACCACTAGTTAAAGGGAGAACTCAAGCTCCAAATGATATATCGGAAACTAAGTTGGCGGGCTCGACTTAGCTCGCCAAAGTTCCATATTAAGGCCAGTCAAGAGGAGCAGTTTGTGATGCTGAAAAAGCACTATGTGAATCGCCAAATTGATCGGCGAGCTCGACTAATGTCGTCGACTGAAACTTCGAGAAATATTTTGTACTTTTTTTGAATAGTATAAATAGCTCAGAGGTTGGCATATTTTATAGGGGAGTTGTTAACAATAGAGTAGTACAATTTTTATTAGGAAGCAAATCTTTCTTTACTTTTGAGGGGAATAGGGGGCAAAAAACGCACCAATCTTCGTTGGAGATAAGTGTTTTGCTGAACCTTTTTTTGATTTCTTCTGCTTTTCTTATGCTTGAAGACTAATTCAATGAAATAAAATCTATTTAGTAAATTACCCATCTTTTATTTGGTGATTAGTTAAAACGCAAATACTTCTAAGGGGATAATGTAGACTTTTATGTAGTAATTGGTTGTTGGATGCTTGATTTTACTTGAGTTATTGATGAATTCTTATAGGTTTTGTTATTTAACCATGTCTTTATGTATGGGTTGAGATTGCAAACTTAACCCTAGCCTAGGATCTTCATGTATACTTGAAACGGCTACATGAAGTGAAATTAAGTAATAAATAGTCATTAATGTGTTGAATTAATGAAACCTCCTTGAGATAGGTGATTTTTGCCAAGGTTGAGATCTTATGTATTGAACCCATAGTAGCTTGAGAAAGTTATTGTGGAAAGTTGATCTTGAGTTTGGGAGAACCTTGATCAAATATTAGATCCACCTGCCCTATCCATGTAGATTAATCATTCTTTGACTATTATCAAATACCTATGCCAATTACTACTTATGAGTCTGTTTATCTTCCCTAGAAGTTGCTTAAACTCTCTTGATCTTTGCTTTTATTACTTTGTTTTAGTGGTAATTTTTCCTAAATTTTACTTTCAGATTGCTGTTTATTTTTATATGTTATTTGCTCATACTACGAAAGATTAAAGCACCAATGTTACTTCTTGATTTGACCTCTAACCTTATCATTTCTCTATGGGTTCGACCCCAACTTCAAGTTGGGTAAATATACTTTTGACGATCGCAACACTTGAACTTGTGAGATGTATGTTGACGCATTAAACATCATTACAGTAATGGCATTCATTTTGGTATGGTTTTGATTTTATTTTTTTGTGGTTGGCAAAACATTTGGTATGAATTTTTATATGAAATTGGTACAAATGTACATTAATTTGTAAGAATGTGTTTACCTTATATTTCAGGAAAGAAAGATGTATATACGTTGGAATTCATACAGGTACGTGAAGATTTTTGACGCTTCAAGAAAATTCTTAAGTGAAAAGCAGTTTCAAGAGTTTCTACAATCTCTATTTGAGTATTTCAACGATATGCCCTTCATGAGGGTGCGTCACAACTTTTGTGTTGTCTATATTTATATCAAATTAATACAAACTTTAAACACAGCATATATTTATTTGTAATCATACAAATTTTATTTCAAACTCATGCAAACTACAATTTCATTTCACATATTATTGTTAACACACTTTTTTTTATATCATGTTATAGTACCTTCCATCTTAATATTAAAAAAAACACCATATATATAACAATCATTCTACTATTTTCACATTAGATTCATGCCATGAATAAGTGTTGCTTCCCTAACACACACAAGTGTACGTAGTCAATCCAAGTAATGTAATGGCCTTGAGAAAGAGGCCCGGATGTCGAACCCACAGGATTTAAGGATTATTGGTGTTTCCCTAAGTGATGATGCTAAAGTGATATCCAAGGTAATGAGCAATAAGATTTGTAAAAGAATGAACTATGTCTAAATTCTACGGCTTAATGCAGGATTCAAATTGTTTGAAATAGTGATTTACCAACTCAGAAGTAATTTCGGGATCATAGCCATGGCGACTCCGTGTCTCTCAATCAGTGTTCATGCATATGGGTATATACTTATTAGTTCACAGGGTTAAATTTACCTAACAGGGTTGCACACCTCTGCAGGCCAACCTTTGATGACTGCCTAACTACATCATTGAGCGGGGATAGATAGATCACCACAAGTGCATTAATTTTATCTTCCTGTATTATGAACCAAGCGAGGTGTAAGGGTAGTTGTCACAGGTCTCCCTTACACGAACCAATCTAATAACCTAGTTGGACAAGCCCCCTGTTCCACTGTATTCTAATTATTCCAACATCTTTCGAATTCAGAATAACTAACCCAATTTCTCCTTAGTGATCAGGCTAAGAAGTATAAATAAAAGTGGCACAAGAATAAGTAACAACCCAATCATACATAAACCAAAATTAAGAGATCACGTTGTCTAGGGCTACAATCCCAGAATACGGGAGAACTAGCCACTCATAGTTGGTTCCCACATTAAGCTGAAAATAATGAACATTCAAGAATACAAAGATGAAAGACAAACCAAAGTTGACCTAGGTTGTGTTCTCTAAGACTCCCGTCTGTTTCTTGCTCCAAAAAAGAATAAACAAAAGTTGTTTTTCAAATAATTAATAGACTCCTCTCCTTCCAATCCTGTAACTTGTTTTTTCTCTTTAAATACGTGTAGTCCATGACGCGGACCGATGTATTTTGACCCGGCTCTGAGATTTTACTGACTGGACTAATTCGCCTCTTCATGCATCCTGGTCCGTGATGTGGACCCTGCAGCGCGCTGGGCCTTTGCATATTTTTCTTCTCCTTTTCAGTCTCGCTGGCCTGCTCCCAGGTTCGCGACGCGAACCTTAGCTTCTGTTGCCGCCTGCTTCTTTTCTTCCTTGCTTTCTGGGCCGTGTTCGTCCGTCCAATTTGCACTTGGCTTCAACATGCTATTATTTGACTAAACTCTGCAAAATGCAATTAAATGGAGTACTCGACTACCAGATTAGAAAAATAACAACAATCATATTAAAAACAATTGTTCTCTTTATGTTCACCCTCTGACTTAGCTCAATTTATGGGTTTATTTGGCTAACTAAGCGTATAAGCAGGCCTAAGATCACCACCCCACACTTTGAGTTTTGACCGTCCTCGGGCAATTGGAACACTCATGCATGAGACTTGCCAGGCAGTGTGTACCCCCAAACAAATGATATGAATGGCTCGCATGCACCAAAGAATCAAAACCTTCCTAGATCCTGATAGTATCCTCTTCATCTAATCCTTCACGCTTAACCGCGGAATCATGCAGGAATTTAGTCAACATTATCCTCTGGTTGCTAACCTTACTTGGGTTTGTGCCCTCACCAGAAGAATTACCCATGCACACCTATCAGAATGGAAGATAAAACAAACACAAGAATCTGGGTATTCAATCAACTCTCTCTCTCTCCCAATTGATGTCTTGTATTGGGTCTAGTTCCTATAGGCTTGCCCTTAATGTACAAATGTGAATTAGTAGTAGTCGGCTCGAAGGATCACTCAGGTCTTTTGTGTGGTTATAATGTAGGCTAAGGGCTGGCGGGGTATCTTTTATGGAATATAGGTGACATGGCTCAATCCCCAAGCGCACCTAGCTCAACACTGCATTTTACAGCACAGATTACATAATTCATCACTCCACCCACAATAGTTATTCACATGTGTCATTGTTCCTTCCCTGTTACAACCACCCTTTTTCTTCTGCTTTTCTCCCTCTATTTTGTTTTATTTTTGTTTTCTTTAAAAAAAAATTCGCGATGGGTCCGCGACGTGGAGACATCGCGGACAACCACTTTTTTAGACGCAATGAGTCCGCGACACGGAGAGGTCGCGGATCACCACTATTTTCAAACCATATCTCCAGTTTTCTCTCTTTTATTCCCTGAGATATCCATTTAGGCTTTCCTATCCTCCGACAGTCATGCTACAACGCTTGGGGATCAGGTTCATCCGGGTTTAGATCGAAAGGAGGGGTAGGCTTAACACATGGCTAACCAAAGAAAAAGCTAAAGCTTAAAGGGGCTGACTAGGGAGATGATGTTAGTTGGGTAGATTGCTGACGGCTTAATGCCTACCAAAGAAATGCCTCGATCCTTTCCTTCAAATTCGACTCCTTCTAAATTCATCCTACATACCGGGAAAGTTCTAGCAACTATGTCAACACAGACTTCTACAATTCAGCTTACTACTTTTGGCACACTCCCCTTATAAAGTTAACACAAGATTCAATGTTGCCTAATGCACATGATTCTTTGATTACATCATTTTATTCCGAAGTGTTAGAATTAGGTATTACTTTTCAGGGTGATTAAGCTACTTTGATTTACACGACCATCATACCCTGCTTGGTTGGATCATTGCTGACACATTACTTCAGAACTAAGTTGCCATCTCTAATCTAACATGTTGCACAAACTAAACATTAATCAGAATTACTAGAGAACAGCTGCTTTAACATGAATAACTCCACTACTGATCAAGAAAGAAGCAATATACAGATAACTAGGGAAGAACAGGAACAAAAGAAAGAAAAGAATTGTCTAAATTATACATGCCAAATGAATATATAAAATAAGATGCATCTAGTATTGTCATTGCCATCCACCCCACACTTAGTCTCAGCACTGCCCTCAGTGCTGATCATACAAAACCTGCATCGACTATGGCTGCTCCTACTCATCCGGGCCTGGCAAGATTAGCTCCCCTCTTGTGGCCACTGGGACCTCATCCTCAATATCCTCCTCCTCAGTGTCGGAGGCCATCCGCGCATCTTCAGGGTTAGTAGGGATGTTATCATCCACAGGCTCCACAAAGGTAGGCCCGATGCCCAGCACAACATTAGCATGGGCGTTGAGCGGGTAGCGGGTGGCAACTTCGTCGAGTTCCGGCTGTGTAGATGGGTGACCACCCACCCTGTGCCTTAGTATTTCGAGCTCGTACATGCGTGCCATGATGAGCTCATCCCTATGGTTGCGCTCCGCAGTGAAGAGTACTGGCCCCGTAGCATCCTTAAGCCCCTTAATGTTAGTGACATTATACGGTGGGGCCTCAATCTAGGGCCAACAATCTAGCTTTTCAGTGGGGACACCTGCACGATTGCATATTTCAGTTATAAGGCTCCCCGAAAGCATACCTGCGACCCCGGTGGACTCGGGCCTTCCTCATGGCGGACTTGAGAACAACCCCAAAGTTAAACTCCATGCCTGCCATGAGGGCATACACCAAGAAGGTTCTGTCTCGTGTCACGGCCGTGAAGTGCTGGCCTAGGAAGAAAGAGTGCATCATGATTTTAACCCACACCGAGCTTCCCGATTCATGTGGGCAAAGGGGAAGCTTTGGTGGTATCCTCGGCCTGCATGCCGAATCCATCTCACCCTGGAGTTTACTCCTGCCAGTGTGTGTCGGATGAGACGGTAGGGGGTGCAACTGCAACTCATTGAAAGTACCGGCGGGGACATCTGGCGTGCCCTGAATGGTATTGATGGCCAGGGGTCCTATGTTGACCTCTACACCTCGCACCATGACCACCTGTGTGCGAAGTTCCTTCTTCATGTTAGCATAGAACTCCCTAACTATGCTGAGGTTGCATGGTAAGGGATCGTTGAAAAGGAACATGAGGTGGTAGTCCATGCACCTTTGGTAGATATTGGGGAACTCACGAGCCAGGGAGTCTGCATCAATGGGGACATCTGGGAAGTACTTTGTCTCGTTGTGAACCGGTACCACCGCTGTCCCTCTCTGTCTACTGCCCGAAGCCCAAAACGAGGTCTTTGGCCTCTGTGCTCAGGGGCTCGGGGTACCACCGGGACATCCCTGGTACGCCTTCGGCTGCTAGAGGCGCCCGCTCCGCTTGTTTGCCCTATTCTTATGATCCTGGAAGCCATTAATACCTGCAGCACAACAAGCTCAGTCGAACAATGATAATGCAAAGGGGCCCGTGGTTAGGCCTAGGTGATGCTTACCCCACACTTAGACCAAGCCACACCGGGTGAAGAGGATACTCAGACTTCTCCATTTCACCGGTGGCACATGGAACCACGGATCACCACACAATGTATAATATCGGCCAGTTGCGACAATCACATAAGCCCCATACAAACCATACAACCACAATGCACACAATGAGCAACAAACTACCCACACATAACAATTTCCTACAATTTATGGTAGTTTCACTCAAAAGAACCCTTCCCCATCAGTTATGGCAAGTTTTCCCCAATTTTTGCAACTAGGGTTTTCACCCCACCATGATTATGCCCAAAAATGACCTTCACCCCCGAATCACACCCAAAATTTCAAGATCTAGCATAAACCATCCAATCAACTGAATTTAAGATGATAAGAAATTTTCCATTGGTAACAAATGGTTATCCATTAAGCTTCCCCTTTTCGCCTGGAAGAGGGTCAGTCTCAAAGCAAAGGAAAGCGGTTGATTTGATGCTCTCCGGAAAGAGCCAAAATAGCCGCGGATGCAGAGTTAGCACTACCCTGCTTCCATCCCCTATCTCACCTTCTTTTCCTATGTCGACGTTGTCATTTGGTCACTAACGGTCTAATTAGTCATAGTTTCCTTCTTCGGAGGGTTGGTTTGCCTTCTCATCCAGCTTGAGATCGGCCAGATGGGCTTTTGCTTTGTTTACTCGGAGTTCTTTCCGTCTAGTCTGGTTTGCTTCTTTGCGTTCACTCGTGGAGTTCTAGTTAGGTGAATTCTTTGCATCTTTCAATCAAATGAATGCTAAAATTCTCTCACCAACCAAGCTATCCCAAGCTGATTTGGCTAAACAAAGGACTTGGTGATTAGTAGCTGGTTTAACAAGAGCAATTTGATCTTATTGGTTTGCTTATTCAACTCGTTTGAGTAAACCCCGTCTTCACTTCGTCCCTCTTCCCTTTCATCCATTACCGTTAGCGCAATAGGCTGCTCGATGTTACCACTTCTCTCCCCCTTTCTTCCTTCTATTCCGCTCCTTTCATTGGCCACAACTGCTCTCTCTTCAATACTAGCTACAAGTAGCTAAATCGGAGTTCGCTTTAGGGGCGGAATCTATTCGAAAATACAAAAATGAACGAGTTATTAGAAGCTGTCGTGCCCATTTAATACCTTCGTATCCGAGAATCAACAAATTCGACTCCGCATTGTTCACAAAATTTCGGGTCTTCGGTTAGCGAAACTTTTCCGGTAGTACTATGCACACTACAACCCCATTAGGATAGTGACTCCTACAACACTTATCACATGCTTGTATGTGTTCAAGGAAGCAAAAAGCAACTCAATCCAATGTAAAAACAACATTGAGACCAAGATTACTTACTTGAGATGCAGGGTAATGATGTGGGAATGAGTATGCATCGCGTAGATCTGCAAAACTTGGAGAAAGGGGGAATATTTGAGAGTTTAGAGAGAAAAGGGGTGAATTTTCGAGTAAGAAAATCCTAGAATGAGAAGATGGGTTTATATAGGGGTGGGGCCACGTGGAAATCGAAGCCCGAAATACACGAGTCCACGATGCATCTGCGACGCGGACCTGTCGCGGATAGCCACTTAAGAAATTTAGTACCTGGGCCCTGAAGAAATCACAAGTCCGCGATGCATCCTCGGTGCGGTACAATCGCGGATGGTCACTGTTTCGAGGCTAAATATTTTTAGAATTTTGAGCTACGGGCCCCGAAAAATTCAACGAACCATGGACTAAGCTACAAAATAGCAAAACATGTTAGTTCATTCAAAGAAATGACACAACAACTCACGAATTTAGAGAAAAATCGATGACGCGTTCTTTCACCCAAAACAACCCACAAGTGTGAGTGCACGACACCTCCGTGACGCGGTCCTGTCGTGGAGGGACACTATTTTGGGGCCCAAAAAATTTATGCTTTTTAGCTACGGACCCCAAAAAATTCACCGAACACCTGCAAATCCTTCGAAACATTACCACATGTTAGTTCAGCAAAAATTAACTCACAAAATACCTCCCGGGTCAACCAAAATCGATGACACAATTTGTTCACTGAAAACAGCCTATAAGTGTAGGTTCGCGACACGACCGCGATGCGGTCCTGTCATGGAGGCTCACTGTTTTAGGGCCCCAAAAAGTTTTCAAATTTGAGCTACGGGCCCCGAAAATTTCCCGAACAATGCCAATAGCTGCAAAACATAAACACCAGTTAATCCACACAAAAAAATTTCCATATTGAACGATGGATTACCGAGAATCGGCGATATTCATTTCAGCCCTGGGATGAGCAGTCTGTGCGATGGGTCCGTGACGCGTTTGCATCGCGGACAACCACTTGTTGCTTGTTGTGGCCTATTTTTTTTCTTTCTTTTTTTTCCTTTTATTGCTTTTTTATAAAGGAAAAAAAACACTTACCTTACCACGAGTTGCCTCCCGCGCAGCACCTGATTTACAGTCGCGGCACGATGCAGCATCACTCATTCATCATTGGCCAACTGAATGATCTCTTCTTCTCTGTTTGTGTCAGCACCATAGTAGTGCTTGACACGTTGTCCATTCACCATAAAAGTTTGGTCCGAATCTATACCCTTTAGCTCCATAGCTCCGTGTGGTGTGATGTTCACCACAGTGTATGGTCCACTCCACTTGGACCTCAGCTTCCCTGGAAACAATTTTAAGCGAGAGTTAAAGAGAAGTACCTGCTGACCCGGTCCGAAGGCTCGAGGAATGATGCGCCAGTCATGCCATCTCTTGGTCTTCTCCTTGTACAATTTTGCGTTCTCATACGCGTGAAGCTAGATTTCATCCAACTCCATCAGCTGCTCTAACCTTTTTCTTCCCCGCTAGCTTAGGATCCAGATTTAACTTCTTGATTGTCCAGTACGCTTGATGCTCGGGTTCTACTGGGAGGCAGCATGCTTTCCCATATACTTAACCGATATGGGGATGTGCCTATTGGTGTCTTATATGTTGTCCGGTATGCCCCCAAGGCTTCATCAAGTTTGATTGCCCAATCCTTTCTTGTGGCATTCACGGTCTTCTGCAGTATCTGCTTCACTTCTCTATTCGATACCTCCACTTGCCCACTCGTTTGTGGGTGGTAGCGATGGCCAACTTATATCATACCCCATACTTAGCTAGCAAATTTTTCACCGTTTGGTTAATGAAATGAGTACCTCCATCACTAATGATTTCCCTTGGAGTTCCAAATCTAGTGAATATTTGCTTCCTTAGAAACTTGCTTACCACCTTCGCGTCATTTGTGGGCAATGCTGCTACTTCCACCCACTTGGACACATAGTCTACTGCTACTAAGATGTACTGGGTCCCAAATGATGGTGGAAATGGCCCCATGAAGTCCATCCCCCATACATCAAAGATCTCCACCTTTAGGATGTTGTTGAGGGGCATCTCATGTATCTTGGAGATGGTGCCCGTTTTCTGACAGGCCTCACATGTCCGCACAAACTACACAGCATCCCTAAATGATGTGGGCCAAAAGAGCCCGGACTTAGCACCTTATGAGCTGTTCGTTCACCACCGTGATGACCTCCATAGAGAGAATCATGGCACCTTTCTAAAATCTGCTGCATTTTGTATTAGGGTACGCATCTTCTCACCATTCTGTCAGCTCCTTGTTTAAACAAATATGGCTCATTTCATATGAATGCTTTTGAATCATGAGCCAGACGCTTTTTCTGTTGATGAGTTACCCCAGGTGGAAACACCCCGCTTACCAAATAGTTGATGATGTTTGCATACCACGGTAGCTCCTATACTTCTAAGGCCATCAACTGCTCATCTGGGAACTCTTCTTTTATGTGCAATTATTCCCCTATGTCAGCATCATTTTCCAAGCGAGACAGATGATCAGCGATCTGGTTTTCACACCCCTTACGATCCTTTATCTCAATGTCAAATTCCTGAAGTAACAGGATCCATCAAATCAACTTGGGCTTCGCTTCCTTCTTATTAAACAAATACCGCACCGCTACATGGTCGGTAAACACTATGACCTTGGTACCCACTAAATACGCTCTGAATTTGTCAAAGGCACATACTAATACCAGCATTTCCTTCTCAGTCACGGTGTAGTTACACTGCGCTGCATCAAGTGTTTTACTGGCATAGTAAATGGCATGGAACACCTTATCTCGCCGCTACCCCAGCACTGCTCCCACAACATTGTCACTTGCATCGCACATCAGCTCAAATGGGAGCTCCCAATCTGGTGTTGTTAGTATTAGGGCCTCGACTAACTTCTTCTTCAACATTTCATAGGCGTGCAAACATGAAGCATCAAAGTTGAAAGTTACCTCTTTCTCCTAAAGGGTTGACAAGGGCTTGGCAATTCTGGAGAAATCCTTTATGAATCTTCTATAGAACCCCGCATGAGCCAGAAAGCTCCGGACTCCTTTTACTAACACAGGGGGTGGCAACTTCTATATGGCATCTATTTGCCTTTTCGACTTCCAGACAACGCTTTGAAACCTTATGCCCCAAAATTATTCCTTCTTTCACAAGGAAATGGCACTTCTCCCAGTTAAGGACCAAATTAGTTTCTTCACAGCGTGCCAGAACTCTGTCAAGATTCTGCAAGCATGTTTCGAAGGACTCCCCAAACACTGAGAAGTCATCCATCAACACCTCCACTATGTCTTCCACCATGTCGTGGAATATTTCCACCATGCACCTTTGGAAGGTGGAAGGGGCATTGCACAATCCAAAAGGCATGCGCTTGAAGGCATAAGTGCCATATGGACATGTGAAAGTTGTCTTTTCCTGATCCTCAGGGGCGATGGTGATCTGATTATACCCAGAGTATCCATCCAGGAAGCAGTAGTACTCTTGTTCAACCAATCTGTCCAGCATCTGATCAATGAAAGGCACCGGATAGTGGTCCTTGCGGGTGGCATCATTCAATCTCCAGTAATCCATGCAGATGCGCCACTCTGTCACCGTTCTGGTTGGAATCAACTCATTCTTTTCATTAGTGACGACTGCCATCCCCCCTTTCTTGGGTACACATTGTACCGGGCTCAACCATTTGCAGTCAGATATGGGGAAGATGATTCCTGCGTCCAACCACTTGATGACCTCTTTCTTTACCACTTCTTTCATGATTGGATTTAGCTTCCTTTGTAGTTGAGCCACTGGCTTATGGCCCTTCTCCATGTAAATTCAATGCATGCACAGGGCTGGACTGATGCACTGAATGTTTGACATCTGCCATTCCATCGCTTTCTTCCTTCGCCCTTGCACCGCTACTGCTGATTCTACCTGGGCTGCAGTCAATGACACAGACAAGATTACAGGCAATGTTTCATTTTTTCCAAGGAATACATACCTGAGGTGCGAAGGCAGCAGCTTCAGTTCCAGTTTAGGTGCCTCTTCAATTGAAGGTTTAAGGGGAGGTCCCAACACTCTGTTTAGTGGTTCTGCTTCTTTTTTCAGCATGCTGACATTGTGGCCATTCAGCACACTTTCTATTTCTCTGGCTTCTGCATTATCCACTAACCCTTGGTTCAATAGAACTCTAGTCAGTGGGTCTGTTATCTTTACTTGGCTTACTGTAGCTGCCATTTCTAGCATGGTGATAGCTGTCAAGTTCTCATAGGCTGCAGGGAGCTTCATAGCTTTGTACACGTCAAACACTATCACTGTCAAGTTCTCATAGGCTGCAGGGAGCTTCATAGCTTTGTACACGTCAAACACCTCCACTTTATCATGAGCTCTTATGGTGAGCTTCCCTGCTGCTACATCTATCAGTGCTCCACCTGTCGCTAAGAATGGGCGACCCAAAATGAACAGGACCTCAAGATCTAGTTCAAAGTCTAGGATGACAAAGTCCACTGGGAAGATAAGTGATCCCACTTGGACTAGGACATCCTCAATCACCCCGTCTGGCCTCGCCACTGAGCGATCCGCTAGTTGTAGGACGATGGTGGTCGGCTTTGGGCTTCCCAGGCCCAATGTTATGAACATGGAGCTAGGCATTAGATCAATGCTTGCGCCTAGATCACACAACCTTTTTGCATTCACGCGACCACCTATCGTCACCTGCACAGTGAAACTCCCCGGATCTTTTATTTTTGTTGGCGATTTGGATCCATTCAAGATCCTGGAGCTGCAAGTTTCGGTGAGTGCTACAGTCTCGTACTCAGCTAACTTGCTTTTATTGGCCACGATGTCCTTCACGTATTTAGCATATTTTGGAATTCCCTGCAAGATATCAATCAGTGGTAAGTTAATATGTACCTGTTTCAACAGCCCGATGAACTTCTGAAAACAATCATCCTCCTTCTTCTTCTTGAACTTCTGTGGAAATGGAGGAGGTGGTTTCGAGACTGGGGTACTGTCTCCCGAAGCTGGACTTGGCGTGTCAGCCTCATCACTTGGGGCAGTGCCTGATTCAGCTTCAACCCTCTTCTTAGGGACTGCTTCCATGAGGGGTCGTCTGCTCCTTGTACTGACTGCATTAACCTGTTTTGGGTTAGGATCAGTGTTACTTGGTAGACCCCCTTGGGGTCTGGAATTCATGTTTCCTACCAGCTGCCCCAACTGCCTTTCCAAGTTCTGAAGATCTTGCTTGTTTCTCTGAATCTCCTCTTCCTGTCTATTCTGGTTTGCCGGAATCTGCCTCAGTACCTCACTGTCGGTCATACTATTTGGGTTAGCCTGTTTGGCAGGCTGTTGTGCTTGCTGATTATAGTATGCATTATTACCCTGTGGTCTTTTCTGAAATGTTCCCTGATTTGCTTGCTGACCTCCCCATGAGAAGTTGGGGTGGTTCCTCCAACTTGGGTTGTATGTGTTACCATAGCCTTTATAACCACCTCTATTAGCATTCCCCACAGCGTTCACTGCTTTAAGATTAGCCCCACACGACTCAGCAGTATGATCTCATCCCCCCCAAACATCACACCACCCAGGTTGTTGTTGTTGTTACACTACATCTACTGGGGCCGCCTGCTGACCTACACTTGCTTGCGCCTGTTATTATTGTCCTAGTGCCAAGTTGTTGAACTGAGTAGTAATCATATTCTGCATGGCAGACATCTGCGCTTGCAGAGCGGTTATGGCATCAATTTCCAGCATACCAGCTTGCCTCTGGACTGCCGGCCTACTTGATCCTCCATTCCATTCAGGATTTCCCTGTGCTATCCTATTCAGCAGGGCATACAACTCATAATACGTCTTTTCCAATGTTTGCCCGCCTGCAGCCGAATCAAGAAGGACCTTGGTGTTTGGTTCTAGACCTTCTATGAAGGTATGAACCAGCACTTCATTAGCTTGGCAATGATGAGGGCAATTTATAAGCAAAGTTTTGAACCTGTCCCAAGCTTGATATAAATTTCCTTTGGCTTTTGCTTAAAGCTCAAGATTTCACTTCTGAGTTTTGCAGTCTTTCCAGATGAGAAGAATCGGGTGAGGAACTTACGAGCCAAATCATCCCATGATGTGATAGAGTTTGGTGGTTCTATCTGCAGCCACCTCCGGGCGCCTCCCAACAATGAGAAGGGGAACAGGGTCATTCTCACATAGTCCGTATTCACCCCTGCAGGGATGAAAGTGTCCGCAATTTCCAGGAAGTTCTGAAGGTGGACCTGTGGGTCTTCATGTGGTAGTCCTGTGAATTGTCCGGTGGAGTGTAGCAACTGAACCATATTTTGTTTAAGTTCCCACCGACCTCCATGCTCCGGTTTCAAGAAGCAAATCATCACATTAGTAGTCCGCGGGATTGCCACATCCCTCACCGGGTGAGGTGCTGCCGGTGCCCGAGGTGTTGTCGGTGCTCGAGGCGCTGCTGGTGCAAGAGGATTTCCTCCATCCATTGGTTCCCTAGTAAGATGTGCGTTAGTGTTGTTGTTATCACGATCCTCCTGTTCAATAAGTTCTAGTGGAGGAGCTTGGAATAGGACACCTGCTCTCCTTCTTGGTTGTCGAAAGCAAGAATCCTGGTCCTCCAGTTTAGTACTCGACTGCCTGAAATAAAGGAACAACTAAGATCAAATGCAGTGAGCACAACACTCAGAAAATTAACCAATTCACTTTAAATCCCCGGCAACAGTGCCAAAAACTTGTTGCTTCCCTAGCACATGCAAGTGTACGTGGTCAACCCAAGTAATATAGTGGCCCTGAAAAAGAGGCCGGGATGTCGAACCCAAAGGATTTAAGGATTATTGGTGTTTCCCAAAGTGATGATGCTAAAGTGATATCCAAGGTAATGAGCAATAAGATTTGTAAAAGAACGAACTATGTCTATATTCTACGGCTTAATGCCAGATTCGAATTGTTTGAAATAGTGATTTACCAACTTAGAAGTAATTCCGGGATCGTAGCCATGGCGACTCCGTGTCTCCCAATCAGTGTTTATGTATATGGGTATGTACTTATTAGTTCACAGGGTTAAATTTACCTAACAGGGTTGCACGCCTCTGTAGGCTTACCTTTGATGACTGCCTAACTACATCGTTGAGCGGGGATAGACAGATCACCACAAGTGCATTAATTTTATCTTCCTGTATTATGAACCAAGCGAGGTGTAAGGTAGTTGTCACTGGTCACCCTTACACGAACCAATAACCTAGTTGGACAAGCCCCCTGTTCCACTGTGTTCTAATTATTCCAACATCTTACGAATTCAGAATAATAACCCAATGTCTCCCTAGTTGATCAGGCTAAAAAGTATAAATAAAAGCGGCACAAGAATAAGTGACGACCCAATCAGACATAAACCAAAATTAAGAGATCGCATTGTCTAGGGCTACAATCCCAGAATATGGGAGAACTAGCCACTCATTATTGGTTCCCACATCAAAATTAAGCTGAAAATAATGAACATTCAAGAATACAAAGATGGAAGACAAACCAAAGTTGACCTAGGTTGTGTTCTCTAAGGCTCCCGTCTGTTTCTTGCTCCAAAAAACGAATAAACAAAAGTTGTTTTTCAAATAATTAATAGACTCCTCTCCTTCCAATCCCGTAACTCGTTTTTCTCTTTAAATACGTGCAGTCCGCGACGCGGACTGATGTGTTCTGACCCAGCTCTGAGATTTTGCTGACTGGACCAATTCGCCTTTTCATGCATCCTGGTCCGCGACGCGGACCCTGCAGCGCACTGGGCCTTTGCATGTTTTTCTTCTTCTTTTGAGTCTCGCTGGTCTGCTCCCAGGTTCGCGACGTGGACCTTAGCTTCTGCTGCCACCTGCTTCTTTTCTTCCTTGCTTTCTGGGCCGTGTTCATCCGTCCAATTTGCACTTGGATTCAACATGCTATTATTTGACTAAACTCTGCAAAATGCAATCAAATGGAGTACTCGACCACCAGATTAGAAAAATAACAACAATCAAAAAACAACTGTTCTCTTCATGTTTACCCTCTGACTTAGCTCAATTTATGGGTTTATTTGGCTAACTAGGCGTATAAATACGCCTAAGATCAATAAGCATAGTATACATACTAAAAAACTATACTACGATCATACCAATAGACTATATGGCTAAATCAATTAATATACACATTAAACACAACATATATTTAATGCTCACTATACGAAATTCACATTAATTTCATGCAAGCTACAAATTTCATTTCTACATCACCAATTATATATTATATAAATTTCATTCTAATAAAAGACACCAGGTTATATAAAATGACACCATCACTAGGTAATTAACCGGCACTTCACGCGGTCATAAGCAATCTAATTAAGTTTATAAATCTTAATATTAAAACTAATGAAATACTCTAAAGTTATTAAGTTTTTTCTATATAGAAAATTTAGCATTATCAATTTAACTAAATAACTTCTATTAATGTACTATTGTCAAAGTCCTACCTATCTTCAATAATGTTTTTGGATGATAACATTATTTCTTGATATAATTGGCTCGTCAATAGTGCTTGAACTTCCTAATTTGAATATTAAATTACTATAATGTTCCCAACTTAAAAATTAAATTAATATACTTTTTATATTTTATATTATACTATTGAACTCCCTAACTTGAATATTAAATTAATGTAATACTCCCAACTTAAAAGTTAATATAATATACTTTTTATATTTTCTATTAAATTTATTTAATTATATTATGTTACATTGAAAGCAGATAATTTTTCACATTGAAGGATGGTAACTTTTTTGAAAGGTTGTGACTTTTTCAAGGAACTGTGACTTTTTTGAAGGGTTATGCCTTTTTCAAAGGACTATTAGTTTTAGAAAGGGATATGATTTTTCCAAAGGCTTGTGACTTTTTCTAAAGATATTACTATAGTAACCCAACTTAAAAATCAATTTGATATATTTTAAAAGCAAATAACTTTCCATATTGAAGGATTGTGACTTTTCGAAGGTTGTGACCTTTTCAAAGAGTTGTAACTTTTTCAAAAAGTTGAGACTTTTTTGAAAAATTATGAATTGTCACTTTTTCGAAAGATTTTGACTTTTTCAAGGAGTTGTAGCTTTTTTTGAAAAGTTGTAAATTTTTCAACAAGTTATGACGTTTTGAAGGATTATGACTTTTCTGAAGGGTTGTGACATTTTTGAAGGATTGTGACTTTTTCGAATGATTTTTCAAAAAGTTATGACTTTTTAAGGAATTGTGACTTTTTTGAAGGGTTATGACTTTTTCAAAAAGGATTGTGACTTTTTTGAAGAGTTGTAACTTTCACGAAGGGTTGTTACTTTCCGAGTGGTTATGACTTTTTTGAATAGTTGGGACAGGCTAAAGTACCATTTAATAAGAAACTGTGCATTTTGAGTTTTGATAATGTCTATTGGGTTATTTAATTAATTTTTAAAATATTAAATTATTTCCCGAATAGAAAGAGGTCTTTGCTGCTTATTTAAGAAAAATAAATAAAATTATGTGAGAATGCGAAATAGGCGGGCCGAATATTCTCTTATATTATATATATACTAGAAGGGCCTTGGCCCGTGCTAAGCACTAGCTCAATATGCCCGATTTTAATTTATTTTGTTGAAATTGTATAATTTAAATAATTACTTAATAAAATACCATTGTATTTATAAGAACAAAACATGACATTTTCATCTACATATGTAGAAAACATAAGCTCATGTGTACCTTCGAATAATAATGACAATGAAATAGTAGTCAATCAAACAATAAAATTAAACACTAATTTAGATTGAAGTATAAACAGACAATAATAATCAATTGTCTATATGCAATATGGGCATAAATGATTTTGTTTATTACAGTGAGTGCATAAGACACGTGAATTAAACATTCTATTATTTATAAGCTAACAATGGTTTCTAACAAGATTTTACTTCGACAAATATGAATAAATTTAAATTCGCCCATTTTTTTGGATGATACTCGAACAATATTTTTTTTATTTCCTCGCACTACCCAGATGTATTATATATACGATCAAGGTGTGCCAAAAAAAAGGTAAATTCTCATGTGATAGAATTAGTTAGTGACTCAACTCTGAATTATGATATGCAAAGTATAGTAATCTTTACGTGATAGAATTATGTGATTTATTACTTTACTCTAAGCAAGATATGTTTTTACACAATAGAAAAAAGTTTAATAACTTTATTAAATTAACTCATAGAAAATTGATGTATTATAATAACTTGACAAGACATGATTAAACGTAATCAATGGCAAGGAGGGGAGTCATATCTTGCTCAGGAGACAATTTGTGTCTCAAGATCCTAGAATCTTATTTTTGAATGCTTCTTCTGAAGAGATTTGCACGAAGAAATGAAATTCATTAGCTAAATCTTGCTCTTTTACATTCATAAAGATGTATAAGATTAAAGAAAATTCAATTACAAGAAATATGTACAGAAACAAAATAAAGCTTTAGCAAGTATTTAGGCAACGTACTAAAAAGTACATTACTATGCTAAGAAACAATGAAATTTAAACCACGCGAAGAACATAAAGCATTAACAACTCCATCATCAAAGATTAAAAGTCTAGAACTGGAAGGAGCAAGTGATTGTTGAATAGCACCACCTAGATACAAAGAGGATCACAACTGAGGTAAAGGATGAACATTTCTCAAAAATCAAGTATCTTCGTTCGAATAACATCCTTTCATTCTTATATATAAAATGCGTTTTTCTTTCCAAAGATACATTTGTCTTTCTGATTTTCTTATAGCTAATATTTCAGCTTGGAATGTCAAGCAACATCACAGAATCATGAGACAATCAAAACCATCAGAAAACATAACTCAAAGTTTAGGTATATTTGAAGCAATGAAAAATTTCAACTACAGCAACAACATATCCAATGAAAACAAAAGAAAAAAGAAACTAATGATAACCTGATACTAAAACAGAGAGATAGTACCCATCATATCAGTTTTCGATCACTATAAATTGACATTCCATGATGTCGTTAAGGATATGATACACATTTTTCCTTTTTGAAAATATATTCTAAAGGACGCTCTTTATAATATTGAAACAATGAACCAAAATAAAGTTTGAAGAAGTAGTAGAGCTTAGAAATGGACCATAAAAGGTTCACGTATTATATAAGTCCAGTAACTTTTGATGTACTTTATTGTGTAGGTGTTTCACTCTTTGGTGCTTCTACCTGAAAAAGTATTTACTTTTATGAGATGGCATAAACAAAAACTTTCAAGAGAAATCGAAACCCGTGTTCAAATAAAGGAGATACTTAAACACATAGATGCATATAGACTATTTATAAATTATAAAGAGAAACTCTTTTATACAATATAAAATTCTCATTTGATAGGAAAGAATTAAAAGAAAGATAAATGCATACCATGAAAGAGTAACAAAACAAAAAAAACTAAGAAAAGTTGTCTAACTTCAGTAATATTCTAAGTATCACTGTACTCATCAGTCTTTTTAGTGTATTTTCTTGCAACTCTAAAAGAATTAAGGGAAAAAAAACTAATATCATAACCACAATTCTTGCAGTTTTACTATTTCTTAATTTAAAGAAAAAGTAAAATAACTAATCAAAGGCCAAAATAAAAAAAATGATAGTAGTCATGAACAATACTCAAGATCTCATACCTTGCATCTTTAGCGTGTGGAAGATGATAATAGCTAATATAGTGAACCTAGTCAAGAAGAGCATTTGCTCACCTACTCCTAGAAATTTCATTATCGCAGCAAAGAAAAACAAACAATGGAATAGTCAAAACATGAGAAGAAGTTACGCGGATTAATTTAAGAAAATAACATGTGATAACTTTTTGTAGAGAGAAAAAGAGTAAGGGATTATTGAGTGAACAAAGAAGGGGAGTAAAAAATAGAAGTGAAGCAAGATTCCATAAAATAGAAAGATAAACAGGTGTCTGACAAAGTGTCGTTGACACTATGTTGAATTGGCAGATTACCTAATGAAGAAGCTAGGAAGGCACCAACTGCCTCCGTGGCGTTAAACTAAAATGCTAAAGAGAGCAAAGGAAAAGTTATAAACTACCTTTCATGTAATGTAGTACATTACAAGAGAGTTAGAGTACTGCAGTGGACACAATTCAAAAATAACTTTAAGGAAAGGGCAACTATATATAAAATAAAGAGAAATTCAAAACAAGTTACATGTTTGTGACCCGCAACAACTAATAGGGACAACATTTTCAGAATCACTATTTTTCTTTTTGAATTATATATTTTCCTGGAATAAGAAAATTTGAAGGTGACTTTGACTATTTTTTTAAAATTATCTAGTGTTTCAGGCGACCAAGTGCTCTATGAACAATGAGAGCTTCCTTCTCGGCCTACAATGCTTGTTGTTAGAATGTATGAACATATAATTTTAGCCTTGGAACTCTACATATTTAAACAATTCAATAGCAAGAATTCATCACAATGATTTTTTTAATTTTGAGATGTTTAATTAATAAAAAAAACATTCATCATACTAACATTTTTAACAGGTTTAGTTCTTTGAAGATGTTGGAGATGTTGAAAGACAAAAGGCTTATGTTTGTTGAAGACTCCATACAAAGAGACATGTTTGAGTCAATGGTCTGTCTTGTTCAATCAGTAATTGTAGATGGTGACCATTCCATTATAGGAGTTCTTCCCAGAAAGATTTTCAGAATTGAGGTGTTAATTACTTATTAACCTGAATCAATTCTGTAACATTTTCATGAAGTGTTATCAGTGAGATTTGAAACTCCTAAGATAGTGGCTATTTTTCCTTCCCCAAGATAGGGTCGAAACTGACCAACATAGTACTCATAAATAACCATATTCAACCCCTGCAATCGAAAAAAAACAATTGTCCTGGAGTTTCAACTTCTACAAGTGAAATGTCAGCATATATATGAGTAGTCGAGTTTCATTTATAGAATTTGAAACTTTCAGATATATGGCTATCAACTTTCAAAAAATATCCACTAAGATCCACTAAACTCATGTGAAGTTGCCTCAAGCAACTTATTAACAGGATATGGCATATCAACTTACATGTAAATTTGGAACACTGAAGCGGCATATGATCGCAATAAGACACTTATTTTTCTATATCCTATTATCGAGTATTGGGTATAGAGGTGGTCTCTAGAAACATGAACAACTTATATGACACTGTAGAGTTGTAAGTATGTGGAAGGAGATGGTTATATAGCTGCTCACATATGGTAAGATTTTTAAAAATAGCAAACATCAATACGGTAAGGTCATTTGCTTGCCACAACTATAAGTTTTTCACAATGAAATTAAAACAATCAAAACTTAATCCAACTATCACTAATATACAAATAAAATGCTCCTAAGAAACTTTTCAGAATCAGATCTCATTATCCGACGAAGATAAAATTTCAGACTTCCATCAATGGCGTCGAATGATCCACTCTCTATATTGCTCACTTTGAGATCATGAGTAAGTTGAAGGGCAATCGAAAAATTGACAATACAAAAATGTATTACTAACCTTTGAATTCTCTTTTCGCAAAATATTTTTTTTTAACACCATTGGATGAGTATATGCATGTGCAAAGTAATTAACAAATAGACAAAGTCATAAGAAATTTTGCAGTAACCTTCAACATATCTAATTTTTTTCTGGTGGGCCAAGCGATGATGGAGAATGAGGGAGAGGGAAAAAAGTTACCAAAACAGTACTTCTATTATAGCCCTCTTAGGTTTCCTGCTTGAAAAATATGGTCTAAGACATTGAAATAGGGCGACGAAAAATATAAAAGCAAAAATCTTACTTGTCAGTCACAAGTACAATATCGCCGAATCCAAAGCCTAAACCACACTCCAAAAAAAATTTTGGACAACAAAAGATAGAAATAAAATTGAAAATTAAAATTGATGAGCATAGTAACGACATATGTTTCAAAGTTACTACGAAAAATAAGATTAATGTATGGACTTCCAATTCTGAGTGAAACTCACCTTCTTTCACCATCAGAGACTCCACAGTGGCCGTTCATCATCAATTACAATTATGACAACGTTTCAGAGTCCTCTTCTTCGATTTTGAGAACCCAAAATCACGCTGCAGGATATAGTGTCTTTTCCATAGTGTCTCTTCGATTTTGAGAAACCAAAATCATTGGAAGAAAGAAGAAATGTGAAATGGGTATAGAAACTCTATGAACTCAGTGGTAAAGAAGTGGAATACAACTGTTAGAAAGCTAATATGATAAAACACGTGTCATTGAAGGAGGAAAGCATATTGGCAATGGATTGCTAAAAAGTACTATTTACACTATGTTTTGTACAATCTAGCAGTGCAATGTTCGTCTCTTGCCTTGTTGGCTTATATATAAGGGTAAATTAATATTTATATATATAATTTTAGATTATCCTTTTCTAAAAGTTGAGATTACATTACATCTATACATCATAATATTCAACAAAAGGTCAAATTAATCAGTGTTAGAATTATTGTTTTTTTCCTCAATTCATCGAAAAAATATGTAAGATTTTTATCTCTTTCATATGCAAATAAAATTTACACCAATAAAAAAAATATGTAAAAGGAAGATGCTGAAGGAAATAATATTATACTTATAGGAAATCAAATATTTTCAGAACACTTTAATCAACTGATTTGAGCAATTTAATAAAATCATTTTTTTCCAGTTAAAATCTCCTTAGTTTATGCCAATTAAAACCGTTTACTTACATATTGAAAATTCTTTTTTTTTTTTTTTGAAAGAAATCTTTTCCGTTTCTTCCTTTTTCCCATTTTCTCAAAAATTGTTATACATTCTTAATATTTTAATATTAGAATTTGAAACAATAAAACTCCTGTCAAAACCTAAAATAAAATATTTTATAAATGTTAATTACAACATTCTCCAAAATTATTTAAATTGAGCAGGTTGAATAACGAACCTGATTTCTGTCTAAACCTATTTTAATATCTCAAATTTCAACCCAACCCGCCCATTTTGACATCCCAACGGAAAGCGCATCTTAATCAACCAAGCAGCTTAGCTACTCTTTTTTTTGACTTTCTAAATGATACTTTAATGAATATTATTTCAAAGTTTATGGTCTAGCAAGCTTAGCAACATATTCACAAACAGGAGTTTTTCTTTTATTTTCTCATGTGCCTAGTGTTGTCATATATTTAAAAACACCAGCAATTTCGTTAATGTACTCCAGAAAAGATCTTCAATCAATTTGACAAGGCAAAGCTACAACTTTGCAGAGTCATCTGAGAAACAATATTTTGGTGAAAAGGTAGTTCTTCCCTGTTGCAACCATAAAGTTGACATAGTAGACTGATCAGTCTATTCATGTCATAACAGAGAATATGCATGAATAAGAAGCTGAACCCCGTAAGAGCAATTGAACTTCTCTAGCACTTGCATAGGTGATCCCTAATATACACACAATCAGAGTTAAAAATCTGGTGATGCATGTTTACAGTTACTAACAAGAATCTTGAGTTGTGCCATGTTAAAGCAAATTCTTTCTTTTGATCCAGAAGTGCCTTGTCCAATACCACATGAATTTCAATCATTGATCTTTCAAAACTTTGTTTAGAGCATCAAAAACACTCTGCAAAGTAACATCCTCCACGATGATGACCTTATCCCTGGATTTTGACCCAGAACCTATAGAAATTTGTCTTTTTTTGACCCCAACAACCTGTACAAAATGAAGTGAAATTTTATCAGAGGAATCGTAGATTTTGTTCGTGTTAATTCCAAGTAACAAGTATACAAGGAATCGGAGCTTATTTTCATCTAAACACTACTGAGAAGTATCATCTGCTACAATCTTAACCAAACTCAGTTTCAAGTGGCTGTTTCCGTAATTGACTTCCAAGTCAACATAGGAATATCAAATGAAAAGGTACATTAAAGTAGGAAATTTCTCTCTCCTCTTTTTCATCTTTTAGCCTGTGTCTGTATGTGCAGTTGTTAGCAGTTTATCAGAGGCTGTTACCAAATAATGGAATAATAAATAAGAACAGAATAGATGATACTAATGATGAAAACAAATATAAATGGCAATAAATTCCCTAAGCAACTGTCGTACCAAATTGCTAATCAGACGCTAGAGGCTCCCTATGAATGTTTTTTCAGAGAAATCTTATTGAAGGTTTTCTTTCAACAAGCACTCCATTCTTTTCCTGTCAAGACATTTACTCCAGCCATGATCTATTATGTGGTATGTCAGCAGTTACCTTTTATTTTTCTGATAAGCAAGATATCCCAAAGTACCAGCAGCACAAGGTTCGAAACTCAAGTATATAATGGGCTTCCCTCTATCCTGTACCACTTGAAATATGCAAGTACTTTCCCTCTCCAAGATCCAAACAAAACAAGAGAGTAGTATTCCAGTAACATTTTTCTCTCGGCTTCCTTTTTAAGACATACCAACTCAAGATGAAAATACCCACGAGAAAAAAGAAAGAAAAATATCACTAGTATAATCGTACTAAACTTATATTGCAGGAAAGTTAGAAAAGTAAATTATGCAGCCAAAAAGTATCGCCTATTCTGAAGTTCCTCAGAAAATCAAAAGCACCATAAAATCATTGATCGGACAATAGAAAATCTACATAAATTATCACATAAGTATTAAGTAAAGATCGCCATCAGAAACTTTCCTATGCAGTCAGCTGAATTTTTTCCTTCTTCTTCTTTTCCCTCTCAGGAAACTCAGCTGGAAATGCTACCTGAGGGATTTCTTTCAGCCGGCAGCTACTGTCTTTGGCTACACCACCCTCACCCTAATTTGTTTCTTTGGAAACCTCCACCCCATGGAAATCCATTCAGAAACTAATATCCAAAAACCATCTCTAAATGAGACACATTAAAATTAAAGACAGTTTTCTGAGGCTCGAAAATTGCTATGTCATTGTTGCTGGAGTTGTGGCTTACAGGTTATATCATCACCATCTCACCTCTGTCTCTCTCAATCCAAACCCTGAACAACCCCACAAGTCGACAAGTACCTTGATAAAGTTAGCCAACTGACTCCATTTTTTAGGTGTTACTGCTCCAGTGTGGAGTTTATGTTGCGACTCCATTGGTATGCCATCATCATAGTCATACTTACCAAAACCAAACCTTTCAGTCAAGGGGTTGCTCGGTTCTTGAAAATGCTGTCAAAGGCTCACTTGAGACGCGCTTAAGCCCTAAATATAGATGCAAAATAGGATGTCCACTTCACCTTACTTATGCAGAACTTCAGTTCAGGCACCAAGTAGCCAATACATGCACCTTATCGCCCATGGGTTCCGACCTAAAGAGAGCGATAAAAAACACAAAAGAATTTACCTAATATGTGTGAGTGTGTGTATTATCTTTTCCTTCAATGTGACCTTTCTCGGTAAATTATGAGTTTTGTTGACTCTTTTGAGCTTAAATATCTGTTTTAGCTCTCGTTTGCACTTCTCATCTTTGATAATACCAGAACTCTTCACCCACGACGTGCTCTGATGTAGTAGCACTGATTTGTCAATTTTAGCTTCTCTGTAAACTGATACAGAGATTCAGATGTAGGGTTAATAATTTTTCGACAATTTTGATTGTCTAAGCAATATAAGGATAAGTGAGGCATTCTTTCATTACAAAATTTAGTGGATGTTTGGACATAAAATTTTGAAATTTGAAAAAAAGAAAGTTGAAACATGGTATTTGGAAATTGGGTTTGCATTGGACAAAAATATTGAATTATTGTGAGTGATCTAGAGAGAAAAGCGTGAAAAGAGGTATGTGGAGTTTCTCGAATTCTGGAATATTACGGAATTCATATTATAAAATTTCTCTGTCCTCATATATGCAATATAAGTCTGTACAGTACAACATCATGGTCGGGCCCTTTCCTGGAGCACGTGCAGAGCTTTAGTGCACCGAGACGCCCTTTTAACAATTCTATGTCCAAACATGATTCCAGAATACATAGGTCCCAAGCTTTACGACTTCTTTGATATACAGGATTATAGTTCAAAGAACATCCATGCAATTAATCCCCAAATAGAGGGGGAAAAAAACAGAAGCTTTAAATTCAAGCTTAATCGGGGAAACAATTTAAGGGGGAAAAACTGCTGAACTAATTGAATGAAAGTGCAGGCTAAATTGATGATGTTGTACAAGCACATGTTACTATATACGAATATTGAATGAAAAGATGGACTTACGGAGCTTAGATAATCGACAAGTGCAGCATTCGCTTCACCATCTTTAGCAGGTGCGTCAATCTGGACCCCAACTGCATCGTCATTCAAGTCTGCAAACGTCATAACAATGATTTCAAATCAAAATCGACAATTTTATAGAAAAAAAAAAAGATTGAGAAAGGAGAGAAGATGAGGGGACCAGTTACGGTGGCTTGCTTGGAGCCTGGCTTGGCATGGATGGTGATGGAGACGGAGGACGGAGGAACGGCCCGAATACATGCTGGAAATTTGGGAGTTGAAACTGCCGGCGCCGGTGACTGAATTAACTCGGTTGAGATTTTTTTAGGTTTCCCTTTCTTGGAGGGAGGCATCCAGAAAATGTTGTGTTTCCCACGATCAGCGATCTTAGGGAAAGAGAGTGAGCAATAAGAACACCTTTTCCATCTCACTCTCATTACTTTACTTCCGATTGATAGAATATTCTAAATATAGGGTGTGTTTGGTACATATAAAAATATTTTCTTAGAAAATAGTTTCTTGAAAAATAAGTAAGTTTCTAATTTATTTTCTCACGTTTAGTCAGTGACTGAAAAATATTTTATATTATTTAGTTAGTGGAAAAAAATATCTTTTTAAAAATATATTTTATTTTGCCAGAAAGTAAACAATACTTTTTAGAAAAATAGTTTCTGGTATTAAATTAACAACAGTAATCGATTTGGGACCCTACCCCGACATTTGATGCGGGATCCAACTCAACTTTCGTCCTAAGATTCGACTTTCAAATTTAAACTCAACCCCGACTTTCAAACCAGAATTCGACCACATCCGACTCCCAACCTAACTTTCAAATAATTTTTTTTTCCGAAAAATATCTTTAGGGGATGCGAGGGTCGGGGTGGGGGTGGGGGGGGGGGCGGGTAGAGGAATCAGGGCTAGTAATAGAGTTAAAAAATAAAATTATCAAAATTTAAAATAATTTCAAAAATAAATTCTTTTTTTAATGTGTAAGGGGTAGGGGTGGGGGTGGGGGTGGGGGGAGTCAAGATAAGGGTGAGGTAAAAAAATAAAATTTTGAAATATTTTTAAAAAAATTAATTTTTACATTTTTTTATTGGGGGTGGAGGCAGGTTGAGGGAGGTGGGGAATGGTAAGTGGGTCCGGATTGAGGGTAGTGTTAAAAAATTGAAACTTTCATAGTTTGAAATATTTTTTATTTTAATTTTTTTATGGGATGAGGTGTCACAACCTAAGTTAGGTCCTAGGTGTGATACGATGATTGGAACCCCAAAGACTACAACCAAGCTATCTTACATATCAAATATGAGCATATACAAGACATAATAAGCATTACATATTAGAGTCAATAAAGGAGCGAAATTGTAATACCCCTTAGCATTTGAAGGTTGAGATATGATATAATAAGGTAAAATATTGAAGAAATAGTCTTGGTGAATTTTTTAAGTCAAGCGGATCGCAAAATAAAATTTTGACAAAATTGCTTATCTAGAAGGATCTGCAACAAGAGTTCATCACGAACTTGTTTCAAGATGGTTAAATTCTTTCCTTAATCAAATTTGACCAAAATTGAACTTCGTTAAAAAATGAACTGTGATGAAACATCTAGTTGTTGGGGAGGTGCTCCATGGCAGTTCAAAATATTTCCTACGATTTCAGTTTCCAGTGAGGGTACTTTGGACTTTTTCTTATGTGTCATTAACTAAATGTAAACAGTTTTTGGACTAAATATCGTCCTATAAATTACCTTTTAACCCCCAAATTGACCCCATTCTTCCACAATTCACACATTATTAAAAATATATCTCTAGAAAAATTACTCTCAAGGTTTTCTTCTCCTTCAAGCAATTCCATTGAAGACCAAGTCAAATCCTCCATTTCTCTTCAAAATTTTCAAGATGATCATTCAAGGTATGCGAATTTTCATCCATAGAATCCTTTCTTATGGAGCTCCTCTAGTTTCTTAGTTTTTTTTATCTCATTTCAAGTATGTAAATTTTATGGGTCTTCTCAACTTCTACCTAGTTTCTTCAAGTATGATTGGATCATGATTATTAATCTATTCTAGTATGAATATATGGTAAGTGCATGAAATTGATGATCTTCTTATTAAATCTCTTCAAATTTCCTCTAGGTTTTTTGATCTCATAATGGGTCTTGTTCAATTTTCATTCAATTGCATGAATTATTCTTCAATTATGGTCTATTTACTCAATTAAACATGAATTATTATCTAATTGGGTGATTATAATGATTTTCAAGTAATTTGTCTACAAGGCTTTCTAGGGTTCATGATAACTAATGTGGATTATTATAATTATGATTTTAATTGATGTTTACTATTGTAATTATGCATGAATTTCATTAAATTGCATGTTTTTAAGTTGATTTGAAGTTAAATCCACACCATGTCTCTTGTCGATGATGAATGATGATCATGAATGATAAATGCCTCTTTCAATGTTTATGAACAGTTATTCAATGATGTTTTATGAAGTCCCTTGAATGATAAATAAATAATGAATAAATACAAGTGAAAGGACAAATCTCACCTACTAATGATGGATTCACATGTGATTAGGACAATTCTAACATTGATGAATCACCCAAGGTTTTAAGAGCTACTCTTATATGAATGATGATTTTTGATAACTCAAAGATATGAATGATTTATGATTTACTATGATATACTATTTAGTGGAATTGGACCTAGCACTAAGAAGGCTTGAGGCATGATTTAGTTCAAAAGTTGAAGGTTTGCTTCCAAAGAGAATCCTAGTATCAACCTCTTGTCTAAAACTATGTCACCACCATAGGTTGCTTCTTTAGGCTAGGGTAGTGGATCAACGTAAGCCCTAATGTTAAAGTCAAAGAATGAATTTAATGGAGTTTTACCTTGCAAGTAGTTTCCCCTTTCAACGTAGTGGGTTAAGTTGGATTCCATGTAGTAGCTCATATGTTTTATTATCAATTATGAAAATCTCCCACAAAATGATTATGTTACTTTAAGTTTTCTATGATTTTGATCTTTAGAACACAACTTACGATTATATTTTACTTCAATTTTTACTTCATGCCTATGTTATTGTGGTGTCACAACCCAAGCCTAGGGCTTAGGTGTAACATCGCTCATGTTTTTAGGCCTGAAAAACTAAAGTACAGAAAACTTACTGATGGTAAAAACTTACGAGCCAGTTTATGGCTCATAAAAGAATCCACAGGTTGTAGGTGATATCATGGAAAGTTCCTAGTGAAAATGAAAAACTGAAAGATTTCTGAAAGTCGACTTATGAATTATTAGATAAGCCCGTATGTTTGTCCTTGGCCCGTAGGTAGGTCTCGTAGGGGGAGGCCTAGAGGAACCAAAAATTTTCTAAGTCTGGGCGCTTCTTACGAAATGTCCAATCACGTATTATAGATACGAGCCGTGTGTTGCATGTTCGTGGGTCAGAAGCTGCAATTCCAGTAGCTCAACTTTTGTGACACCCTGACCTACGGTACAGGATACGACCTATAGAAAAGGTTTCGTGGATGACTCCGACAAATTTTAATGAAGGGTATTTTTGAATTTTTCAATCCATCTATGTCCTAAACTATGTCGTTTTGGCTACCTAACTACCCTAACCGATCTAACCTCTATAAAGACCTACTTCTAACTCATTGAAAGCTTTTAATTCTCAATTTCTCAAGGGTTCTCAATAATTCTCTCTCTAAGTCAAGGATTCCATTAAAGCTAAAGCTTGAAAATTGACCAAGGTTTTTCCAAAGTTTTCTTCTTTAATTCCAAGGCTTCTACTCCAGGTATTTAAGGCTTCATTCATAGATTAGTTTCATCCATGAAGCCCAATCCAAAACCTTTCTTTTTGTCTAAATTCATGATGATTTCGTATGGACTTTTAAGCTATGATTCCTAATGCATGGACTATGATTCCTATCTGATGATTATGACTAATTATGCATGAATTATGATGAATTTCGTGATGTATATGATTTTCAAGAAAAAGTATGTGATGAGAAATATGATAGACTTAGAAGAATTCAATTGTATTTTGGGTTGATTAACCAGCTTATCTCCCCAAAGGTTTTTTTTTATAATACATATCAAAAGTAACTCCAAGCTAAGACAAGTGTTAAACCAATATGAAGAATAACTAGGGTATTGTGTTTTTCGTGATTCCCTAACTTAGTATTACCAGATAATCAAATCTTCTTCCAGTGTGTAGCATGCAAAACGTTAAATTATGTTCATTAAACCCTTTGGCCCAGGCTAGAGGCGAATTTCACTACGTGATTTGGTCCATCCCCCAGTGTGACATTACTAACTCTTACCTATTATCCAAGTACAACCTTCCGTTGGCCCAGTTTGGTTGATTAGATGAGAAACATCAATCGAATCCTGTTAATTAATCTATTTTCCTATTCATTACTACCTTGATCCAGTCAATAACACTAGGCGGGTTCTAATGTTGGCCATTATTAGAAAGCAGTCAATATAAAGAGAATTAATTAATACATGTATGTACATTTTTCAAGAATTATGAATTATTCGATTTTACCTTGTTAGTTCTTCATGGTTCCCACAATCCTAGTAGTGGATTTAGCTTTAAATGCAAGACTTATGAATTTGAATAACATAATTGAGCACTTACACAATAAAATTAAGCACAAGAAATCCCACTCTTCAATAAGAATCACAAGATTGAAATTAGAAGATGAAATAATGTTTTACAATTGTTTCTCAAACTCTATAATGTTTTTCTCTTCGTCCCCTTTTGGTTTCGTATGAGAAATAACCTAATCACAAGATTGAAATTAGAAGATGAAATAATGTTTTACAATTGTTTCTCAAACTCTATAATGTTTTTCTCTTTGTCCCCTTTTGGTTTCGTATGAGAAATAACCTAAAAAAACCAATTTATAGTGTTTAAAATACAAAACCAAAATGAAATAGGACAACTGGGTTGTCAAGCTCTATGAGGTACTTTGCCGTATAACAGTTTATGGCTCGTGATCGGGCTTTTGTGAGCTGTTGCTTCAATTCTGGAGTTGTCTTCTACGGCACCCCTCTACGGCCCGTAAAATATTCTACAGCTCGTAAGGGGTTTCGTCTGATGGAATTTCAGCAACTCCTCATTATTTGATCCTCAGGGTACAATACCAAGTCTATGGTCCTTCTGCGTGTTTGTAGACTCAACTTCAAAATACACCCTTCACTGGAATTGCACACAAGACCCCCTTTGTAGGTCGTAAAAAACTCTACGGCCCGTAAAGGGTCTCATGGATCATCATTTTCAGCAACTTCTGCACACTTTGCCCAAAAATAGTGTCAACCCTGAAAACCCTAAAAAAAACATAAAAACACATCAAACCTACTAACATCGCATTGAGAACACACAAAATTCCAAGTTTTAAGCATAAAAATGTTGTATTTTGACAGCACATTAACAAAAGATAAGGAATTATCACCATTCAATCACATCAAGTTAATCTAAGGTAAAGGGAGTATGAGGTGCACTTTATGGGGAGTAGGGACTTAGGAATTTCTCTATCTTGCCAATACATCACAAGCAATAACAAAGCGTGGGACACGGACCAAGGAAAAGTCTCCATAGATACCTAAGCATCACATATCTTATACATAGCATGTCATCCAACAATACCTTTAATTATGGATGGAACAGGAGCCAAGACATGTCCCGTGTTCACCCTCAAAGGTAAATATCAAAAGTAGAAATGTCTTAACATAGGTAGATAGAAAATATATGGTGCCCTTGAAGTAGAGGACTCACCATAAGCAAAGTCTTCAAGAATCTTACTAGTCACAAGGAGGTGAATAGATAGGAGCTTCGATCCCTACATGGTTAGATCATGTAGGCAAAAAGCATTTGTTAGTACTTTGAATATACTAAGTATGAAGGATGCAATTCACCAAGAGATCATAAGCCATAATAGACAAGATGCATAATCATATACAAAGTCAATAAGCTCAATATGACATGAATGATCAATGCCCTAATAAAAATGTGCATGGGAAGTAAATCATAAGTTCACAACATGGCAAACATATGTGGAAAGAGACCTTAACCGACACTTAAGACCATGCGAGTTACTATATGAAATCTCTATGTTGCCCCCACAGTAAAAAAAGAGTAGTCTACTTGCCAAGGTAGACTAGCCTCACCTTACGGGATCCAACCCATTTCGGAGAGTGCTTTAGAAGTATCTTATGGGATCTTAACCTATTTCGGTGAATATGTGACAAGTTCTTAAGGGATCTAACCCATTTTGATAAATATATGACAATTACCTTACGAGAACTAACCCATTTCAATGACTCTTGCAATATGAGCTATATGAAATCCATTAGGTTAAGATCTAGGACATCATAATATCTCCCTCTTAGGAATATTCATCCTTCAATGTGATTGAAATACACTTGAGAAGAGTTAATAAACAAATTCAGCCCAACGAATGCATTAATGCAATTTAAAAACCACTTTCATGAACTTTCAAAATTATGCATCAAATATCATCAAAACATATTAACACGTGTATGCATGCATGCAACATGACATAAAGGGCTAAAATGGAAGATTTAAGACCTTGTACATGATTGACTTATTACCTTAGGCTCGATTAGGCTGGAAAAAATAAGGGTATCATTTCCTCATATCCTCTTCCACTTCCCAACTAGCACTTTTACCTTGTTGATTCCTCCAAAGGACCTTAACGGATGGTTCCTTAATCTCTTCACTTGTCTATCCAATATCTCTAAAGAAACTTCTTCATACGTCAACTTTTCTTCAACACCTACTACCTTCAAAGGAACAATGGAGCTTGGGTCTCCTACACGTTTCCTCAACATGAACACATGAAAGTTCAGATGAATCATGCTCATTTCCATAGGCAACTCGAACTCATAAGAAACCTTACCAATGCGCCTCAAGATTCTATAAGGTCCTATATTCCTAGGACTCAATTTCCCCTTCTTGCCAAACTAAACCACACCCTTCATGGGCGAGACCTTTAAATACACCCAATCATCGATATTGAACTCATGATCTCTCCTCCTAATGTTGGGAAAAGAGTTTTGTTGACTTCGAGCCATCTTTAATCTTTTCCTTATCATCCTCACCTTCTTCAAGGCTTCCAAAACCAAATCCGAACCTATCATGGCCATCTTACCCACTTCAAACCACTCAACCGAGGATCTATATCGTCTCCATATAAGGCCTCAAATGGTTCCATCCCAATGATAGAGTTGTAACTATTGTTGTAAAAAACTCAATGAGGGGAAGATGATCATCTCAACTACCCTTGAATTCCAACACACAAGCTTTAAACATATCCTTAAGAGTTTGAGTGATCCTTTCGACTTGACTATCCGTTTGTGGGTGAAATATTGTGCTAAGCTTGACCTTAGTACCAAGGCCTCTTTGGAAAGATCTCCAAAAGTGAGAGCTGAATTGGGCACCATGAACCGAAATGATAGATAATAGGACCCCATGCAATCCAACCAACTCATGGATGTACAACTTAGAATAGTCTTTGGCACCAAATGTTGTTTTAACCAGTAGGAAATATGTCGATTTTGTCATCTTATCAACAATAACCCATATGGAATCAAAATGCCCTTTAATCTTAGACAAACCAACCACAAAATCCATGTTGACCTCTTCCCACTTCCACGTGGGGATCTCAATGTCTTGTGATAGGCCACTTGGCCTTTGATTTTTGGCTTTGACTTCTTGGCGATTGTGACATCAAGCTACAAACTCTGCGTTGTCCCTTTTCATACCATCCCACTAATATACTTCTCTCTAATCCCTATACATCTTTGTAGAATCGGGGTGGATGAAATAGGGTGAATTATGAGCTTCTTCCAAAATCAAGTCCCTCACCCCATCAACATTTGGCACACATAACCTACATTGGTGTCTAAGGACACCTTCTCCCCCTTGAGAGAAACCCTCTACTTTGCTCTCTTTTACTGATGCTTTCAATTTAACTAAGGAGGAATCAAGGTCTTGCTTTGATTTGACCTCCTCAACCAAGGAAGATTTGGAAACATCTAGAACCACCGTGCCTCCATCATCGGCCTTATCCAACCTAACTCTCAACCTAAATTATTGATGAAATTCTTGTTTCTTAATATCCACTTTTACTCCTTCACTCGACACCACATGCCCAATGAATGCAACCTATTTCAACCAAAATTGAAATTTATCAAAGTTGGCAAACAACCCTTTCATCCCTCAAGGTTTGAAACACTACCCTTAAATGCCTCACATGATCTTCCTCATTCCGAGAATAAATCAAGATGTCATCAATGAACATTATAACAAACATATCAAGGTAGAGTGTAAAAACTCTATTCATAAGATCCATAAATACTGTCAGAGCATTGGTTAGGATAAATGATATCGCCACAAGTTCAAAATCCCCATACCTTGTCTGGAAGTCTGTTTTAGGAATATCATATTGCCTTATCTCATTTGATAGTATCTGAACCAAAGATCAGTCTTAGAAAAATGACTAGCCCTTTGCAAATGGGTCAAATACGTCATCTATCCTTGGTAGGAGATACTTGTTCTTTAAAGTGATCTTGTTGAGTTATTGGTAGTCGATGCACATTTTATGTGAGCCATCATTCTTACTCACAAACAACAGCGATGCACACCAAGTTGATTTACTAGGCCTAATAAAACCCTTCTCAAATAAGTCCTTCAATTAATTCCTTAATTCTTTCAACTCCACTGGGGCCATACAATATAGAGGAATGAAAATGAATTGAGTATTGGGGAGGAGGTCTATGCCAAAATCTATCTCCCTTTGGGGAAGGACACCGGGGAGTTCGTCGAGAAAGATATCTGGAAACTCATTGACCATCGGAACCGACTCAATAAAAGAAACTTTGGACTTAACATTTCTAACCCTTACAAGTTAATAAATACAACCTTCAGCAATCAGTTCCCTAGCCTTAAGATAAGAAATGAACTTACCCTTAACAACTGATCATGACCTTCCCACTCAAGGATGAGTTCATTAGGAAATTGGAACCTAATCTTACGGGTTTTATAATCGATAGAGATATGATATGTATATAACCAATCCATCTCAACAATAATGTCAAAATCTATCATGTCAAATTCAGAAAAATCACAAATCCATCTCAAGAATAATGTCAAAATCTACCATGTCAAATTTAACAAAATCACAAGGCAAGACTTTATGCAATATGGACACGAGACAACCTCTATAGACTCTATTAGAAACAATAAAAAATCATCAATGGGAGTAGATACCAAAAATGGTTCACATAAAAATTTGGGACACATATCAAACCTACTAGCAATGTATGGGGTAATGAAAGATACAGTGGTACCCAAATCCAATAAAGCATACATATTATAATAAAAAACCTTGAACATATCGATTACAACATCAGGAGTCTCCTCAACCTCTTGCCAAAAATGTGAAACATAGAATTGATCATCAAGTGGACCACGTCCTTGAGTTTGGGTACCTGCTTTGACTTGACCTTTTGGAGCCATTTGACCTTGAGGACGCCTTTCCGTACCTTTGTTAGTAACATAGGGACACTGGAAGAACCCGTGTCCCATTTTTCCACAACCAAAACAAGCACCCAAATCTCATAAGCATTTACTACCACGGTTCTTCTCACACTTTGAAAACCTAGGAAATGTTAGTTCACCATCTGTGGAATCACCAACTTGAAACTTAGGGGTAGGCGCCCGACCTTTAGCAAAACCTTAGGGAGCAACTGGTGACATGCCTTGGCCTTGTTAGAAATGGCCCATACCTCCAAATCTTAGAACGTAGAAGTCCACCTTCAAATTAAGCCTTTTTTCTCCCTTCCCTAAAATCCATTGGACAAGCTGTCACGACCCTAAGTCTAGGAGTGACATGGCGAATGGGAACCTAAAAGTTCCCAAACAAGCCTCAATGTATCCATGTTCACATCATCAGTTTGAAAGTGTATACGAATAGTAAATACAATTCTAAGGGGCGGGAAATTAGGACTCATACTATGGGAATGTCATTAGGAAATGGGTGAACATGTACCCACATAACACGTAGGACATAAAGACTAAGGGATGGGTAAGTATAACTCACTCTATGGGGGCAATTCAAGACTTAAGATATTTCACAACATAACATACGAATACATCATAATACTCACAACCAATCCACATAATGATATCCAATAGATAGCCATATCCATAAACATAATCTCTGAATACCATACTTAGTATATAAACGTAAAAGAGTCTAGTAGATATCCAACAATGCCTCTTGTCATAGGATAGGACGGGGGCCAAGATATGTCCTGGGCTTACCCTTTAAGTAGATAACATATACAAAAGCACATAAGCAGAGGAATGATGGTTTGTCCTTGGAAGATAGGACTCACTATAACTAACAAATATCAAGATCCAAGACGGTGGATGAAGGTAGTCCTCGGTCTCTTTATGGTTAGATCATGTAGGCAAAAGTATGCATTAGTACATTTGAATGTACTAAGTAAGTGGCATGCAATGCATATGACTTATCAAATCTGCATTCAATGTTAGATGACAAGGGCATATAACATAGAAATATATATATAGCAAGACATATAGTATACAATATGCCATGGAATTCATGATGCATGAAATGCCAAATACTCATATATAGTGGGGATGGACTATAACTAACAAATCAAAGTCATGTGAGCTATTACATGAATTAGTCCGATGAAGACCTCCCATTGGTAAGAGAAGATTATTTTTCAAGGGTAATCTATATCACACCTTATGACCCAGTCATTTCGGTGGATGGATACCTTTTACACGACCCAGTGATTTTAGAAGGATTTCCAATATTATATCATATCAATGTGTAACCATTCCCTACAACCCGGTCATTTCGATAATAGCTACCATTCCTATGCTGACACATAGTTCAAGGAAAGGGATAGGACCCTTGGGGATAGCCTTGACGCCCCCAATCCATCGACGTTAAGTCAAAACATCCCACGAGAATACTTATACATATACATGCTTTCAAAAGAGGCAATAGTCATTTCAAATCCTTTTAATGCACATTTAGACTTAAAAGCCAAACACTCTTTATAATCATTCATACTTGGGCTAAAAAGCCAAATCATAGTTCACAATCATGTTTCTCATACATAGGAATAGTTCATGCACATAACAATATGGTGTAAGCACCCAATATGCTCAAGAGCCAATAACAATAGACATTTATGTGATAACATTCTTTTTATAACCAATATCTTATCAAAATTATATACGGAAACTGTCATGACCTGATTCTGGTCATGATGGCACTTGCTGAGCCTACCCATAGGAAAGCCAATTCCCAACCCAAGGGTACCTGTCCTAGCTCTCTAGTCCAAACCAAATTGATACAACAATTATATATACGTTGAAACCTGCCCAGAACCTGGAAGTCAACTATATAGAGGTATAATAGACACGAGGGCATATCGTATACATATATCGATAATCATAATGATATACAAAACCAAGAGTGCACCAACAAATACCAAACTCTATTGTACAAGGCCGATGTCTTAATAACAAAGACGACCATCGACAAGAAGGAGACTTTGAAGAAGCTAGAGCTGTTGGTGCTTACCAAAAATCTCCTGAGCGCTTGTGAAGTTCTCAAACTCAGTTATCACGGCCCATATAGGGATCTGTACCATGGAAATATGAAGAAGCAGGAGTAAATACCAGAAAAAAGCACCTAGAAGGCATCGCCGGCCGACAAACTAAAATATAGAATATATATAAAGCCCAAATATAAAGAGAACTGCAACAATATAGCAAAGCAAAATCAGATCAAGGAATAGACATGTCTGGAAACCCTCAAACCACCACTGAGACAACTAGGGAGATGAACAATGATAATTGAACCATCCCAAGTGATAAACATCGATACCACTAACGAAAACTGCGTAGGCTCATACCACAATGGCCCCCTTATGTCGCCTAAGTTACACCTTCTTTTAAGAGGATAAAACGTCGTTGTCAAGAAATGGAACCTAAAAAAGGTTAGGGTCAAACCCATTGGGAATATGTAGACTCAAGAGAATTCAACGATCGTAATACGAATGGTTAACTGACTTACTTTCCCGAAAAGGGGGGGGGGTTTCTTGCAATAATCGATGAAAAATATAACTAAACTAACCAACACAAGAGAGAAGTCAATAAGGGGAGAAACTAGGGTATTGTATTCCCCATGATCCCTCAACTTAGTATCACCGGATAACCTAATTCTTTTCTAGTGTATAGCATGCAGGACGGTAAGTTATGTTCAACAACCTCTTTGGTCAAAGGTGAGAGGTGAATTTCACTATGCGACATGGACCATCTCCGTAGTGTGCATTACTAACCCTTACCTATTAGTCCCAGTACAACCTCCCCTTGGCCTAGTTTGGTTGATTAGACGAGAAAAGATCAATCAAATCCTGTTAATTAATCTCTTTTCCTATTCATTACTACCTTGGTCTAGTCAGTAATACTAGGAAGGTTCTAATGTTGTCCACTATCTGGAAAATATGCAAAACAAAGAGAGTTAATTGATACATGCATATACATCTTTCAAGAATTATGAATTATCCGGTTTTACTTATTAGTTTTTCATGGTTTCCACAACCCTAGATGTTGATTTAGCTACTCATGCTTTGTGTAGATGCAAGAATTATGGATTGAGAAAATATCATTGAACACTTACACAATAGAAATAAAAACAAGCAAATCCAACTTCAATAAAATCACAAGCTTAAAGATGAAATTCAAACACAAGTGTTCTCAAAGGCTCTCCAATATGATCGCATAATTTTCTCTTTCTAATTACTGAGTTCTCTGAGTACTAGCCGAAAACTTCTGAAAAATAACCTAAAAAACCTATTTATAATAAGTAAAATACAAGTCCTAAACAAAATAGGAAAAATTAGTCGGCACGCCACACGATAGGGGTTTACGGGCCGTATCGTATTGCACGACCCATAATCGGGGTCTCATCCTCCGCTGTTAGAATATCGGACTTCAACTCTACGACACCCCTCTATGACTCGTAAAGTGGTTTACGACCCGTAAAGGGGGGTTTTGTCTGATGAACATCAAAAAGTCCCAATCTACGATCCTCAGGGCATGAACCATCTTCTACGACTCGTAAAACCTTCTATGGCTCGTCTACATGTTCGTAGAATAAACTTTAGAAAATAGCCCCTCACTGGAAGTATTCACGAAACCACTCTATGACCCGTAAAAAGTCTCGTATAACAGCAAAAATCAGCAACTTTTGCACTTTTTTCCAAAATCAAGGCCAACCTGTAATCTTACAAATATAAAAACAAAAACACATAAAACCAACTAACATCACATTGAGAACGCAAAATATTCCAAGTTTTAAGCATCAAAAGTGTTGTATTTTGGCAGCACATCAACACCCTCAACTTATAATTATTGCTTGTCCTCAAGCGAGGAACTCAATCTATATAGATAATACAGTAACACAGACCTCATCCCTATGGCATACACCACATAAATCTCAAACACAGTTACTCGCACCAACTTTTCAAAGCAAGATCAGATAGCTATCTAGGAAACCAATACAAACTGGTGCATGTTACAACACAACTTATGACAAATGAGGTAGTATCAACAATCCACAATCACTAATCAAGTCTAATACTAACAATGCAATACAAGTGCCCTTATAGAAGGAAGTACCATATCTGTCACTAAATGATGTTTTCATGTATAACCTTGGGACTATGCAAAATCATTCACTCTCACAAAAGGTATTCATGCATCATGCCTAATACCATAGGCTTGCCCCTATACTCATGATTACGACCTTCAACTAACTGGACTAGGATCACTTTAGGACTTTCTAGGCTTGTAACATAGGCTCAAGGGGCTTTGGTATGACATTATGGGAACATAGTAACTAAAGGCCCTCCTTGACACTATATTTTTCTACACCTTTTCCCTACTAACTCTGTTATTTTCACCCTATTCTCCCTTTTCCTATTTTCAAGCTTTTCTGGGTGATTTCTTTTCATTTTCAGCTGTGTTCTTAATTTCTACACTTCATTTTGCTTTTTAGCTCACAATTAAGGCATCACTTGTTTTTCTTGCATCCGGTTCATGATTTCTCTATCTCACTAATTCACCCTTCATTTTTTTGTTTCACCCTTTCACCAGCCACCCTCAACTTAGGCTTTTAGCCTATGTTGAAGTGTCTAATATCCGTTCTCAGAACAGGGGCACTTTTGGTAGCCACCCTCAACTTAGGCTTTTTGCCTCAGTCAAGGTGCACAATGTTCAAGGAAGGACCAGGGCCAATTTCAGGATTTTATAACTAAGACAACTAGGTTAATCAGGTGTTTTCAAAGAATAGATACATGTTAGGCTCAAACATTAGGAACAAGGGATATATCATAATTTTGGTTGGTCATTTTTGGCTAAGTGGACTATTAAGAACAATAGCCTAAGATCCTTTCCTAATCCAATTATTTTACCATCTAACTTAGAGTAATAGGGCAAGTTCTGAATTAGAATGAACACATGAATCTAGCAAATTAAGCTCACACTCATATGGCACTGCATACATCATCAAGAAAAGACTCTCAAATCATGCTTCTTATCTCAATTGATCCTCCCTTATCTATTCAAAGATTGTCATGCACCTAAATATGCATGGTTGCTATCTAACTACTAATCAAAATAAAGTTTTGATGGGTATCGTTTTTCAAACAAAACACAACAAACATGCTATATGCCACAACTATTGGTACTATATGCTAGAAATATCACCTAAACATCCTAAACGTGCCAGTTCAACATAAAGTAAATATCCATGGGGAAAACGAACACATGCAAGAAAACCCCAGGATAAAAAATTGGGGTAATTATGAATCCAAGCTACTCAGACTTCACTAAGGCCCATAACTACTCACACCCCATCGAAAAAGATGAGCATTGTTCCTAGTGCACTCAATCAAAAAAAAAATAATATATAAGGGGTAAAAAATCATACCTGGGCGCCTAAGAACGAGTATCCACCCTGCAAGCTGTGCTTGATTTACTGTCGTGGCACGACTTGGACAACTTGGTTACTCAGACTTTACTAAGTATGTATGCTTCCACTTTTTCTTTCACCTTGAACTTATGAATTGTACCCCTAGTTCTATCTAATTTTCTATTATGCTCATAAGGTGGTGGTGTAAAAATAAGAAGAACAAATAATAGATATCGTGTGTTGTACTTTATGGCCGTTAAATGAGGAATGCAGTTTTTTTTTTGAGCCAAACTAATTCAAGAATATAAATGTCCTCCACCTAACATTCTTCTATGTGATCAGATGATTCGATAAATATCTCATCATCTAAACATATTGTAGAAAAATGATTGGAATGAAATCCAGTACGTCCGAATTCATGAATTATGTTATTATTTATATCCTTATCTTCACACACCCTAGAGTTTTTAAAAATAATATTATCTACTTCTTCACACAACTCTTGTGTACTTTTCTCAACAGTGACAACATCAATAATCTTCTGGTCAAGCAGTTGACCCTCTAATTTTGGCTCTTCAAGTTGACCTATAAGCATTTTTTCTTCTTCACACAATTCATAACTAGCTTGTTGAGCGTTAGACGCATCAACCTTTACACTCAACTCAACACTTAAATTGTAGCATCCAAGCTAAACTAATTAACATCTGACAGAATCACATAGTTGTCTAGGTCGAGATTTTCTAATATTTTCAAGAAGTACACATTGTGACTCAAAAACTTATCCACACCCCCTCTCATCTCAATACCCTGATCATTCAATATTTCTTCAATAGAGGGTGTCATATATAAAAGAGAGAAAGAAAAAAGAAAAACTATAAGGGAAATAAGGATTAACACTCAAATAACTATAAATCAACTAAGTCTAGCCTTATTCCCCAGCAACGATGCCAAAATCATGATGTCGCCCAAGTTACACTTTCTTTTAGAGGATGAAGCGGTTGCTGTCAATAAATAAAACCTAACAAAGGTTAGGATCGAACCTACAGAGAATACATAGACTCAAAAAAATTCAATGAGCGCAATTTGAATGGTTAATCGACTTACTTCCCGGGGGGGGGGGGGTTTCTTGCAATAATCGATGAAAAATATAACTAAACTAACTAACATAAGAGAGAAGCCAATATGGAGAGAAACTAGGGTATTGTGTTCCCCATGATTCCCCAACTCAGTATAATTAGATAACCTAATTCTTTTCTAGTGTATAACATGCAGGAAGGTAAGTTATGTAAAACCAAGCCCTTTGGTCAAAGGTGAGAGGTGAATTTCACTATGAGACTTGGCTCATCTCTATAGTGTGCATTACTAACCCTTACCTATTAGTCCCTGTACAACCTCCCCTTGGCCCAGTTTGGTCGATTAGACGAGAACACATCAATCGAATATTGTTAATTAATCCATTTTTCTATTCATTACTACCTTGGTCTAGTTAATAACATTAGGCGGGTTCTAATGTTGTCCACCATCAGAAAACATACAAAACGAAGAGAGTTAATTAATATATGCATATACACCTTTCAAGAATTATGAATTATCCCTTTTAATTCTGTTAGTTCTTCATGATTCCCACAATCCTAGTTGTGGATTTAGCTATTCATGCTTTTTGTAGATGCAACAATTATGGATTGAAAAAACATAATTGAACACTTACATAATAGAATTAAGAACAAGCAAATCTAACTTCAATAAGAATCACAAGCTTAAAGATGAAATTCAAATACAAGTGTTCTTAAAGACTCTCCAATATGATCTCATAATTTTCTCTGTAATTACCGAGTTCTCTGAGTACTAGCTGAAAACTTCTTAAAAATAACCTAAACAACCTACTTATAATAAGTAAAATACAAGTCCTAAACAAAATAGGAGAACTGGTCGGCACGCCATGTGAAAGGGTTTACAGGGTTGTATTGCATCCCATCGCCCGTAATCAGGGTCTTATCCTCCACTACTGGGTTTTGGACTTCAATTCTACGACACCCCTCTACAACTCGCAAAGTGGTTTATGACTGATAAAGGGTGTTTCATTTGATGAACTTTAGAAAGTCCTAATCTCTGTTCCTCAGGGCACGAACTATCTTCTACGACTCGTAAAACATTCTACGAGCCGTCTACATATTGATAGAATAAACTTCAGAAAATAGCTCCTTACTGAATTGTTCACGAAACCACCCTACGGCCCATAGAATGATCTACGGCCCATAACGGGTCTCGTATAATAGAAAAAATCAACAACTTCTGCAATTTTTCTCAAAATTAAGGCCAACCTATAATCCTGAAAATATCAGCACAAAAACATGTAAAACCAACTAACATTATGTTGAGAACACACAAAATTCCAAGTTTTAAGCATCAAAAGTGCTATATTTTGAAAGCACATCACCCACAACTGAGGCATAGTGTTGTACGTGGGTGTAAGGCCTTAGTATCTGTTCCTATATGCCAAATGGCCCCCCATAAGCCCAGAAGGTACACCTGCACACAATAATCATGCCGATAGATAATCACAGAATCCCTCAAAACCATCACTGAATCCCATAGAACCATCATAGAGCACAACTCTCCACATCATTAGAACAAGGGTCGGTCGTACGTGGGTGTAAGGCCCTAGTGTCTAATCCTGCATGCCCTCTGAGCCTCCATAAGCCTAGAGGGTACACCCACACACAATCGGGGTGTGAATAGGTGAGTGGATCCATGGGTAAACAATCGGGCCCTGATCTCCAGCATTACAATAGTAACCTAGTCCCCGACCCATCAGAAGTAGTGTCACATGGGGACTCGAACCCCTAATTTCATCTGGGACTCTAATCCTTGGGTCTTCTATCCTGGCCTCCAGTCGGGCAATCAGTCAGGGCCAAGTGGTCATACCATAAATATAACGGTGGGACGTATCCCCTGCGGGAGAAAGAATACCCCTAGCATACTAGCCATGCGTCATCATTAGAGTATCAATCACGGGCCCCAGCCCCACATACCATCAATCATGGGGTCATCGACCCAAAACTTAGCTGGCGCTGAGTCCTCAAAATCTGCATCCGCCACCTGGCATCACAGTCACAACTACCGGGACACAAGTCCATAGGGAGTGTCACCTAGGACCCAGACTCTACAGACGTGACCACCAGTGCTTAATGATGATGGATAGCGTCATATGGGATGAGATGTCAATAGTCACTCCCTCAACCAGTATATTAGGATCTGGAACTATAAAGTTGTATCGTGTCTAGAGTGAACGTAGATAACAATCCTCTCAACCTAGGTATCCCATAGTCTCAATCCAACCCACATAATCACAATCACCACCTCTATCAGATACAACAGATACCCCAGTATAAGACAAAATGAACCAATGCACCACAACTGTCAACCATACATCAACATATATATATATCACAGATCAGTACAAAATTATGCCTCACCAAGGCAAGTATACCATAACCTTGTCAATCATAAGTTCCCATAATAATCATAGACCATTACGACAAATCATAGATATCCAGGATACCCAAACCAAGATGAGTCATATCTATACCAGGGTCAAGCCGCAGTACGACGTATAATCAATGCACAGTGTCCTGGTTATCATATCTCAGTTGCAACATGCTATAAACATCAAATAGGTATGAGCCAAGTAAGAACACATGCTTTCCCCTGGGCACTAGCCCATATTCGACCCTTACCAGACCTTTCTTTGTGTAAAGCAACTCTTAGGGCAGTGTCAGTGTAACCTAAGCTAAGGTTTAAGAGGCTAGAAAATTAGAAGGATGCCGTCTACCCCGACTCATATCGCAACCCAGCTACTGCAAGGATACCCCCTAGGCCTCGCTAATAGGGTCCCACTCCCATTTCTAACCCGCCAGCGGCTCAGGGTTAATGCATCTCGTATTATAGGTCACAATGCTACTTTAGGGGTACAATTATGACCGTCCGCAGAACATGGTGTAACTCTCTAGTCACTAATCAGTGGCACAGGTACATAATAGATAACAACATGATATAGAATCATATAAACCACAGGGCAACACAAACTCATGTTTAATCAGGAAATTCTATCCGAAGTACTGAGAAATAATATATATAAATGTAGCCATATCATGCATATACATACCAACCAAATATAGATACTAGATTCAGCACACAGGGTAGCATGTAATCATAGGTCAACCTCAATAGCTAGTATATTCTTGTAGCCTCAGACCACACACACATACAAGCAAAAGTCAAGCTCAGTGTACATACCTTTCACATGTTCACAGCTCCAACCAACCCCTTTCAGGCCCTTCATAGTCATATAATGTACGAACTCAAGTAATACATCAACTACAACCAACACAACACTCAATACAAGAACTACCGTCCCATAACATTATATATACACAACAAACAGATCACATCCAACCATACACAGCATATACTCCACAACTCAATCCATAACCAAGATATTCCTACACATTCCAACTCAAAGATGCAAATATTTCACCTCAGTCTCTTACTCTGAGTCAATCCAACTAAGTTTTTCACTTTCGAATTTCCTCTCGATGTTGCTCAACTATAAAACATAAGTCACAAGATCTTTACAACTGATTTGGCGGTAAAATCTCTAAAAACAGGTGAAATTACATTAATTACGACTAAAATGGAGGAAAATCAGGGCCTGCAATTGTAATGCTGAACCAATCCCCCTAAAATGATCACCACATCACCTTGAGTCCATATCTTGAAATTCATCCCAAAACGAACCCTAGAAGACCAAGAAAAGGCCCAAAAACGAAGTTAAAAACTTTATCGGGAAAACATTCTTTTCAAAACTTTCTCGATTAAAATTCTCATCCGGGAAACAATTCTCGAGAACATTGAACAGGTCAACTATTAATCGGTTCTGATGGAAAAATATGAAATCCATGATATAATTGTACTGGACATGCTCGTAGCCTAATTCGACTATTTCAGAGCTAATAGAATCGTTTACGGGTATAACTTTCTGATTAATTGAAAAATCCATAGAACTCCCGAATAACTTGACCAATAATGACACCAATAGTCCCGAGGTCACTATACACATGCTCAAGTCAACATAATAACAGAAAAATCATAGAAATGGCCCGGAGGGTCATTACAACATCCCTCACTAATAAGACTTTCGTCCGCAAAAGTACGAACACAAGTATACCTGTAGGCTTCACTCCATACCACAAGTATATAAGTCATAAACATGTTCTGTATTCTACAATAATCAGTACCACCCTTACTATCAATAAATCCCACCACCTGTCTGTATATAATAGCGAGTCAGTGTGAGGATTCGACAAGAAAGTCTCAAGAATCCATTATTCGTCCCATCCGCTTAATCAGCGTACAAGTCATGAGGATCAATCGGTAGGCATACCTATCCGTACTACATCACCAGATGTTCGAATAATCATAGTTGTTCATAAATGTACTCGTGGTTTACAAATACAACTTTTACTCTATACCTAGCTTCCTTATACAAGTGATTCCCACAATCAACCACAAATGGCCTACAGGCTAACCAAATAACTATGGACAATAGCTAATAATATGCTCTCATTCACACGAAGGGCAAAAACTCCCTTTCCTTGCTGTCCAATCCACCCGGCATTGCCACCAACACTCACCAATGCAGCAAATATCGAACAAGCTACCCACTCATAAGGCTCTCTATACTTCCCTTCATACCTAAACATTCGTATCTCACTTATCAAACATGGTCCTTAGTAGTTATTACCACTCAGCCCCTCCTTTTGTAGCATCTAATGAGTAACCCGTGGCAAAAACCATAACAGCAGCCACCGACGCTTATAAGTCACCAAATCCTTACTATACAACATGGTAGTCAGCTTGACAGACACTATCAACCACTAACAATGGACACAAAGGATTAGGGTACAACACCCACAGAAAGTTTTGATACATGTAACTCATCTGCAATATATTGGCACACTATCGATACACAGAGATCAAGATGTATAGAAAAACATGCTAGAGGTAGGGCCAACTCAGATGCAACTGGTCCAACCTGTTAAAAAACCTCAATAGGGCATACATATCGAGCCCAAGCTCACCTCACCTTTCGATCTGCAAGACTTATCTCAATGGTAACACCCTCAGAATCGCTTTGTCCTAAATCTCAATCTGTACAAATTGGCATTCATGGTCGGCATAACTTAGGGTGCTGACTCTGAACTGTCCTCAATCTACTCGCATACTCCTGACCTTGGCTAAGGTACCCTATAACATGTTTATACCGTATGGTTCGGGCTCTATAGGCTCAAACCAGCCAACTGGAGTGCCACATCGATAACTGCATAATAGGAATAAGTCAATCTGCCCCAGGGCAATATTAAAACTGAGGCCATCCGACAATATCACTCGACCCACGTATCATAATCTTGAAGAATCGTCATATCTAATCCCCCACTAATAAAAGAGACATTCCACTACCTCAATATCTGAGGCGGGATAAAAGAAGTTCGGAACTCATACTCAAACAAGTGATTGGCGGAGCAACACACCTAACACTATATAACCATAACCCAAGTACAAGGCGATCTAGAAAAATGATCAACATTACCACTAAAAAGCATAGATAAGAATCCGAACAATACAACCTCAGTCGGCTAACAATCATAACAAGTCCCCAAGATGGAGTAGTTGGCAGTTCAGCTGATAACTCAACAATATCTGATATAACAATAGAAAGCCCAACTAAGCCTCCAAGCATAACATCCATCTCACAATCCAATGACCACAGAATTAGAAGAATCATATATCAACCAAATCACCATAGGAAATTATGGCCATAGAGGCACAAGGTGTAGCCAAGGGGACAGCCGATTTCTCAATTATTATAAATGCCAGTATCAGACTACCCACCCCAAAAGGGAAGTATCAAAATTGTCATAGGTGTGAACCACAAGGTTTGGCTTACATTCAGCCACCAACTGGGTATAATCGCAATATAGGCGACAACTACTCAGAATCCCACCAGGTACATATACTAATCAACTTCAGAAACCTAACAGGTTGAAGCAGTAGGTAAATATTTGAATACGGATATCGGAAAGGCACCAATGCTCAGTCTTACCTCAATCTCAACTTTCTCGCCTTCAAGATCTTTATCAAAAGTGCTCACACTTTATATAACCTTCAACCAACCACTGACGTATGAATATACATATCACAAAACTCTATCCCCAACAACATCTCTCATAGCACAATACATAGCCACCACCAATCAAACACTAATCATAAAGCCTACCTCTAAGGCCCTTTTACTTTTTCATTGCCTGCAAGCTTCCTTATTCAGTTGTTACAACTCGAGGGCATCCAACCTCTACAATGGGGTCTAGGGGTTGCTCCCTATCTAGGAGTGATGATGCAACCCTTCCCCTGCCCAGAGTCTGGCCTCTACCCGACATCCACACAGAGGGGCGAACAGAGTTAAATTCTCAGACATCGAAGAACCATTGACAAGACGAACAACCAGAGATAAGCCACAGACGTCTCTGCACCCATCCACAAGACTTCACTAGACGGTAGCTCTGTACATTTGAGACTAGTGAACCTTAAGCTCTGATACCACTTTTTCATGACCCGGTTCTAGTCATGATTGCACCTGCTGGTCCCACCTACAGGCAAGCTGATTCCCAATCCAAGGAAACTTGTCCTAGCTCTCTAGTCTAAACCAAATCGATACAACAATAATATATACGTTGAAACCTACCCCGAACGTGGAAGTCAACTATACAGAGCTACAATAGACACGAGGGCATATCGTACACATATATCAATAATTATAATAATATACAAAACAAGGAGTGTACCTAAAAATACAAAACTCTATGGTACAAGGTCGATGTCTAGATACAAAAGACGACCATCAAAAGGAAAGAGACTGCAAAGAAACAAAAGTTGTCGGCGCTTACCAAAAGTCTCCTGAGTGCTCCTAAAGTTCCCCAACTCAGCTATCACAGCCCGTACCTGGACATGCTCCATAGGAAGATGTAGAAGTAGGGGTGAGTAACAAAAAAGGCACCCACTGGGCATCATCTGCTATATGAGTGAAATAGTGAACATATATAAAGCCCAAAAATAAAGAGAACTACAACAGTGCAGCAAAGCGAACATAGATCAAGGCATAAACATGTCTGGAAACCTTCAAACCACCACTAAGCCAACTGGGAAGATAAACAATGATAACTAAACCAACCCAAGTGATAAACATCGATACCACTAATGAATATTGCATAGGCTCATCCCACAACGACCCTCAACTGAGGCATAGTGTTGTACGTGGGTGCAATGCGCTGGTATCTATGCTTGTATGCAAACTAGGACCCCATAAGCCCAAGAAGGTACACCCGTGCACAATAATCATGCCGACAAATATTAGAAAATTCCTCAAAACTATCACAGAATCCCATAGAACTATCATAGAGCCCTGCTCTCCACATCATCAGAACAAAGGTCGGTTGTACGTAGGTATAAAGCCTTAGTGTCTAAGCCTGCATGCCCGCTGAGCCCCCATAAGCCTAGAGGGTAAACCCATGCACAATCAGGGTGTGAATAGGCGAGTGGATCCATGGGTAAACTATTGGGTCCTCGGCCCCTAATATTACAATAGTAACCGGGTCCCTGACCCATCAAAGGTAGTGTCACATAAGGACTCGAACCCCTAATACCACTTGGGGACTCTAACTCCCGGGTCTTCTGACCTGGCTCCAATCCGACAGTCAGCTAAGGCCAAGTAGTCTGACCATAAATATAACGGTGGATGTATCCCCTGGGGGAGAAAGAATCCCCCTAGCATACTAGCAATGTGTCTTCATCAAAGTATCAATAATGGGCCCCAGCCCCACTGGCATCACAGTCGCGGCCACCAGGACGCAAGTCCACGGGGATCGTTACCAAGGAACCTGACTCTACAGACGTGACCATTGGTGCTTAACGATGACGGGGAGCATTAATAGGACGAGATGTCAACAGTCACTCACTCAACCAATATATCCAGATCCAGAACCCTAAAGTCATGTCGTGCCCAGAGTAAATGTAGGAGACGACAAGTATATCGTGCCTAGAGTGAACACAGGCGACAATCCTCTCAACCTTGGTGTCCCACAGTTGCAATACAACCTACATAATCATAATCACCACCTCTATTAGATACAGTAGATAACCCAGCATCAAATGAAATGAACAAACGCACCATAATCATCAACAATACATTAATATATATATATATATATATATATATATATATATATATATATATATATATATATATATATATATATATATATATATATCACAGGTCACTACATAATCATGCCTCACAAGCAAATATACCATAACCTTGTCAAATCATAAGTTCCCAGAGTAATCATCGACCATTATGGGAAATCATAAATATCCAAGGTATTCAAACCTAGCTGAGTCATATCTATTCCAGGGCCAAGCCGCAATACGACATATAATCAATGCATAGTCTTTTGGTCATCATATCTTAGTAGAAAAATGTTATAAACATTATATAGGTACGAGCAAAGTCAGAACACATGCCTGCCCTAGGTCTCTAGCCCATATTCGACCCTTACAAGGCCTTTTCTCAGTTTAAAGTAACTCATAGGGCAGCGTCGATGCAGCTTAAGCTAAGGCCCAAGAGGCTAGACAATCAGAGGGATGCTACCTACCCCAAAACATATCGTAACCTAGCTGTTACAAGGATACCGCCTACACCTCGCTAATAGGGTCCAACTCCCATCCCTAACTTGCGAGTGGCTCAGTGTCAATGTATCTTGTATTATAGGTCACAAGGCTCCTTTAGGGGTACAACTATGACCATACCTAGAACATGGTGTAACTCTCCAGTTACTAATCAATGAAAAAGGTACATAACAAATAACAACATGATATAGGATCGTATAAACCACAAGGCAACACAAAGTAATGTTTAATTAGGAAATTCTATCAGAAGTATTGAGAAAAAATATAGATAAACGTAGCCACATCATGCATATACATACCAACAAAATATAGATACTAGATTCAGCGCCTATGGCATCATGTAATCACAGGTCAACTTCGATAGCGAGCATATTCCTGTAGCCTTAGACCGCACACATATCTGAGCAAGAGTCATGCTCAGTGTACATACCTATGACATGTTCACAACTCCAACCAACCCTATTCAGGCCCTTTCCTAGTCATATAATGTAAGAACTCAGGTAATACATCAACTATAGCCAACACAACCCTCAATACAACAACTACCATCCCATAACATTATATTTACACAACACACAATACACATCCAGCCAAACACAACATATACTCTACAACTCAATCCATCACCAATGTATTCCTACACATTCCGACTCAAAGATGCAAATATTTTAGCTTAGTCTAGGGCTTAGGGAAAGCCTATCCTACTTGGCATCCACCATTTCTTGCTTTGGGTCAATCCAGCAAAGCTTTTCCCCTCTGAATGCCTCTCGATGCTACTCAACTGTTAAAACATGAGTCACAAGATCATTACGATTGATTTGGCTGTAAAATCTCAAAATATAGGTGAAATTACATCAATTATGACTAAAATGGGGAAAATTAGGGCCCACACTTGCAATGCTGAACCAATCCCCATAAAATGATCCCCACATGACCCCAAGTCCATCGCAAGAAATTCGGCCCAAAATGGAAAGCAGAAGACCGAGAAAAGTCCCAAAATTGATGTCAAAACTTTATAAAAAAACATTGTTTTCAAAACTTTATCGGTTAAAATTACCATCCAGGGAACAGTTCTCGAGAGCATTGACTAGGTCAACTATAAATTGATTCTGTCTGCCAAACTTGCAATCTATGATGTTATTGCATTAGACATGCTCCTAGTCTAATTCGATTGTTCCAGAGCTAATAGAATCGTCAAAATTCCATTCTGAGGCGGTTTACTAGGACATTACTCAAAAACTCATTTTACGGGTATAACATATCGGTTAACTCAAAAATCCACATAACTCCCGAACAACCAACCAATAATCACACCAATAGTCCCGATGTCACTATACACATACTCAAGTCAACATAATAACCGCAAAATCATAGAAATGACCCGGAGGGTCATTACATAAACATAATTGAGCTTAATCAAGTTCATAATTTTTATAAAATCCAATGCTCATGAATGCATGTGCTATGAATGATATGTGAATAGCAATGGGCAATATAGATTCAATCTAAAATCAACTATATAATATAAAGTTCAAGTAAACCCATTAGTAAAATCCACATTCAATAATATTGACTACCCATGCTTAAATCAAACTTTAAAGGGATAATGCGTATTCAAATATTCATAATTATCATGTCATTCAATATATTAGGAATTAAATCAATTTAAAATCAATAATAAAGCATAGCCCACACTTCACTTGAATTTAATAATCAATAATATTCAAAACTCATATTTAAAGTAAGCAAAATTTCATGAAATTCAAGTGGAATGAGTTTGGGTCTTCTTGGTTGAAAGGGACCAAGAATAAAGCCCGCATACCATAGCCAATGAAGAAGATTCAAGAAGAAATTTGATGAAGAAAAGAGTTTTTCCTTGATTCCCAACCTTAGTCTTCACACGAGCCTTTGAGTTAATTCTTAAGGAGTGTTAGATATAGTTCTAAGTGTAGGAATGAATTTGAACGAGAGAAATAAAGTATAAGTCATTTGAATGTCTTTTGGTAGAATAGAAAGTCACAAAAGACCCTTAGAATAAACAATAATTATGAAAACGCCATTAATGTAACGAGTAGAAAAATTGAAGTCAGGGGTCTCAGGGTATACGGTCCGTGCAAGGGTATACAAACCGTATACTTGGTCCATGAAAGGGTATACGAACCATATACTTGGTCCGTGATCTGGCACTTTGACTAATTCTATGTGAAGAAGGTCCGAGATGGTAATTCGATACTTATAAATATTTGACGTGGGCATCTATATGGACGGCTTCACGGTCGTACTAAGGTATACCGATTGTATGCCTCCTCTGTACTACTTCACTTAGAAAATCTCTTCACGACAATTTTTTGAGATGGTGATTCAATACTTAGAAACTTTTCACTTTGGAACCTATTCGGGGGACCTCACGGACCGTGGAGGTTCATATGGTCTGTGAGACGGTCCGTGTGGCATGTATTGGCTTCAAAACTATAGAACCTCAAGGCCAAGGGTACCACACAGTCCGTGAAGCCTCACACAGCCCGTATGGGGTCCATGTGTGGTATGCCTTAGTCTAAAACTCCGTGTTAGAGCTCATATGCTCCACACAAGGCCAAGGGACACTTCAAGGAGGCTCCACACGGTCCATATAGCCTCACACGGTCCATGAAGGCTTCCATGAAGCGTCACCTTGGTCCAAAACTTTTCGAAACCAAATTTCCAAGCTCCATTAAGGTCATACAATTTTCGAGTCCTTACATCATCTCCCCTCCAGGAACATTCATCCTTGAATGTGCTAGAACAAGGCTTGAAAAGCTTCACTTAGAACATGAAAAAACAAAACATAAAATATAATGCATATTTCATCACTTGAAAATCATTAAGTCATTAAAACTCATACCAAAACGTACTCAAATCATTCAAAATATCATAAAAATCATTTTGCTGCACATGTATACATGTCATGTCATGAAACTCAAGAGTGGATGAATTAGGACCACATGGAGAAGGAAGAACCTAATACCTTAAGCTTGAGTAGATTGGAAAATATGAGGATATCATCATGTCCAAGTCTGCTTCCATGTAGCACTCTCCACATGTTGATTTCTCCAAAGTACCTTAACCGAAACCACATCCTTGTTACGAAGCCGCTTCACTTGCCTATCAAAACTTTCAACCGGAATTTTCTCATAAGACAAGTTCTCATCAACCTCAAAACCTTCCAAAGGCAGAATAGTACTAGGATCAGCAACCAACTTTCTCAACATAGACACATGGAAAATCGGGTGAATAGAATTTAAATTTGGAGGCAAATCCAACCTATAAGCCACATTCCCAATCTGCTCAACAATCTTCTGAGGACCTACATACCGAGGACTTAGCTTGCCCTTCTTCCCAAAACACATCACACCCTTCATAGGTGTGACTTTCACATACACTCAATCAGCAACATGAAACTCAAGGTCCCTCTTCCTAAAATTTTAATAGGACTTTTGTCTACTTTGGGTCGTCTTCAACCTCTCTCTAATGAACTTCACTTTCTCCATAGCCTCCAACACCAAATCTGGGAAAATCAAAGCCATCTCTCCCTACCCAAACCACCCCACCGGAGATCGACATCTCCTACCATATAGGGCCTCAAACAGTGCCATACTAATGCTAGGATGAAAGCTATTATTATAAGAAAACTCAATGAATGGAAGATGTTCATCCCAAATACCTTTGAACTCCAATACACAAGCCCTTAACATTTCCTCCAAAGATTGAATTGTCCTCTCAGCTTGTCTATCAGTTTGAGGATGAAAAGCGGTACTCAACTTCACCGTAGTACCGAGTCCTCTTTGAAATGACCTCTAAAAGTAAGAAGTAAATTGGATGCCACGATCCGATATGATAGACCTAGGCACACCATGCAACCTTACCAACTCTTGGATGTACAACCTTGCATAATCTTCGGCATTAAAGGTAGTCTTGACCAATAGAAAATGGGCCGACTTAGTCATCCAGTCCACAATAACCCAAATTTAGTCAAATTGCCTTAGGGTATAAGGCAAACCAACCACAAAATCCGTGTTCACATCTTCCCACTTCCAAGTAGGAATTTCAATACCTTGAGTCAAACCACCGGGCCTTTGGTGCTCTATTTCACTTGTTGATAATTAGGGCATTCATATACACATTTGGCTATATCCTTCTTCATACCATGCCACCAATACACTTTCCTCAAATCCCGATACATCTTAGTAGATCCTAGGTGAATAGAATAATGAGAGTTATGGGCCTAACTCATGATCACCCTCCTAAGATCATCCATATCCAAAATGTATAACTAATCTTATACCGAAGCACACCATCTCCCCCTTGGGAGAAGCATTCTACCTTTCTTTTGGCAACTAACTTCTTCAACTCAACCAACGACGGATCTAGAACTTGCTTAGCCTTTACATTAACAACCACAAAAGATTCGGTCCAATTTTGGACAAGAATACCACCATCATTAGAGTCGGCCAACTCCAACCTAGCCAAATGGTGAATATCTTTTGGCAACTCTTTCTTCCCTTCATCAACATAAGCCACACTTCCCATAGATAGCCTACTAAGAGCATCGGCTATAACATTTGCCTTGCCAGGATGATATTGTACACTCATGTCACAGTCCTTGGTGTGTTCCAAACATCTCCTTTGCCTCAAGTTAAGATCCCTTTGAGTGAACACATATTGCAAGTTCTTGTGGTCGGTAAAAACATCAACATACACCCTATACAAATAGTGTCTCCAAATATTTAAGGCGAACACCACCACCACTAAGTCAAAATCATGAGTTAGGTAGTTACGCTCGTGCATGTTCAATTGCCTTGATGCATAAGCTATCACCTTACCATGTTGCATAAGTACACAACCCAATCCAATCAGAGAAGCGTCACAATACACCACAAACCCATCGAAGCCATTCGGTAAAGTCAAAACAGGAACTGATGTAAGCCGATTCTTCAAGGTCTAAAAACTCTTCTCACACTCATCCAACCATAAAAACATGGCCTTCTTTTTAGTCAACTTGGTTAGTGGAGATGCAATAGATGAGAAACCTTCTACAAACCTCCTATAATAACCAACCAACACAAGAAAGCTTCGAATATCCAAAGGAGTTAATGGTCTAGGCCATTTCTTCACGGCCTCAGTCTTCTTCAAGTCAACCTTAATACCATCACCGGACATCACATGGATAAGAGAAGCTACTCACCCAACCAACACTCACATTTGTTAAACTTAGCATACAACTTCATTTCCCTCAAAGTTTGAAGAACCAACCTCAAATGATCCATATGCTCCCACTCACTTTGAAAATAAATAAGGATATCATCAATGAAGACAACTACAAAACTATCAAGGAATGGATTGAACACCCAATTCATGAGATCCATAAACACGATCATAGCATTAGTCAAACCAAATGACATCACAACAAATTCAAAGTGCCCATACCTAGTTCAAAAGGCCGTCTTGGGAGTGTCGCACTCCCTAACCTTCAATTAATGATAACCGGAACGGAGGTCAATCTTTGAGAAATGGGTAGCCCCTTGAAGTTGATCAAACATATTGTCAATCCTTGACGAGGGGTACTTATTCTTGATGGTTACCTTATTCAATTACCTATAATTAATACACATCCGAAGAGATCCATCTTTCTTTCTTACAAATAACACCGGAGTACCCCATGGAGATATACTTGGTCTAATAAAGCCCTTCTCCAACAAATCCTTCAACTTTTACAACTCAGCCGGTGCCACATGATAAGGAGGAATAGAGATAGGTTGAGTATTCGGGAGAAGATCTATGCCAAAGTCTACTTCCCTTTCGGGAGGAATGTCGGGAAAGTCTTTGGTAAACATATCCAAAAACTCATTCACAACCGAGATTGATTCAAGAGTAGGTGACTCAAACTCCATATATTTGACCTTCATAATATAATTGATACACCCTTTCGAGATTATCTTTTAGGCCTTAAGGTAGGAAATAAACCAACCTTTAACAGCAGAGTCACTACCCTTCCATTCCAGGGCGGGCTCATATGGAAGTTGAAACTTAACTTTTTGGGTTCTACAATCTGTGGAGGCATATAAATCATGAAACCAATACATCCCGAGAATCACATCAAAATCAAACATCTCAAGTTACATAAGATCACACAGGAAGACTTTATGCAAAATAGACATAGGGAAATCTTGATAAACTCTATGAGCAACAAAGATTCACCCATTGTAGTATAGAATGAAAAAGGCTCCCTCATTATTTTAGGACTCAAACCAAACTTAACAGCCAACAGAGGAGTCATAAAAAATAAATTTTCACCCAGATCAAGCAAATCATAAGAATCAAAATCAAAAACTTTTAATATACTAGTCACAACATCCGAAGCCTCCTCAATATCCTGGCGAGCATGCAAAGTATAAAACCTATTATTTCTCAGGGAAACACCTTGGGGAGCTCTTTGTTGTGCTTGACCACCTTTAGCCACTTGACCTTGACCTCTCTGAGCATTCTTAGGACAATCAACAACCTTGTGGTTCCTATCACTTTACTCATAGCACACACCCAACTCCTTCTAACAAGTACCTGAGTTATTCTTCCCACACTTGTCACATCGGGTAAACAATGGTCCACCACCAATCGGTGCCTTTGGAAGAGGAACCCTAGCATTAGCAACCCGAGCATTAGAACCTTGACCCTGTAGGAAGCGACCATAACTACCACCCTTGGTGTTGGAGAACCCACCATCACAATGGGCCTCTTAGGATCATGTGCCCTCTTCTCTTTGAGCTTTTCTCCTTCAATCTATTTAACATATACCATGAGCCTGGATATATCCATATCCAAAATAAGCATAGCCATATAACATTCTTTCAAAATCAAGTTAGAGATCCCAGAAATAAACTTATGCATTCTCGCATGGGGATCATCCATAAGCATTTGAGCATACTTAGAGAGCTTTGTGAACCTGAGGGCATAGTCCCGTACACTCATACCACCTTGTTTGAGGTTGATAAACTCTGTCATTTTGCTTCCCTAAGCTCAAGTGGAAAGAAACGATCCAAATATGCGAACTTGAACTCTTGTCAATTAATAGCATTACTAAAAACCCTCTCTATCAACCATTGAGTGTACCACACTTGAGACACATCTTTCAACTAATATGCCGCAGACTCAACTTTCTCTTCAGAAGTGACTCCCATAACAGTCAACACCTCAGTGAGTTCATCAATGAACTCTTGAGCATCCTCATCAACCTTTGACCCATAGAACTCCGCAGAATTCATCCGGGTGAAATCTCTCACCATATAAGCCAGAGTGGGATCTCGAAGAAGATTAGCCTGCCTAGTCTGAGAAGTCACCTACTGTACAAGCATAGCAAAGGTCGTACAGAATTCACCATCAGAGATAGGCTTTTCCATAGGCCCTTGCGGAACTTGGTCCTCACACGCCGAGCCCGATCTTGGTAGGGGAGTTCTTCATGAAACATCTTTTGTAATGTTGCAAGGATAACATCAGGATAAGGAAACCAAACATACAACCCAAAGCATGACATAAGACATGAAGAAGTGAGACAATTCCTAGAACGCCATCATAGCCTCCCACTCATAGGTATGGTGCACTTCACACCCATGAATAAGACTCTACTTGATGAGACATGTTGGAATTGGAGGATTATTGAAAAACCTAGTGCTCTGATACCAAGTTTATCACAACCCAGACCTAGGGTCTAGGAGTGATATAGTGAATGGGAACTCAAGAGTCCCCAAACAAGCCTGAAAGAATCCATATTCACATTATCGGTTTGGAAGCGGATACGAATAGTAAATACATAGTTCTAAGGGATGAAAACGTAGGACCCCTACAACGGGGATGTCATTGGGAAAGGGGTTAACATGTATCTACATAACACGTAGCACATAAGGACTAAGGGGCGGGTAAGTATGACTCACTCTGTTGGGGGCAATTCGGGATGTAGGATCTTTCACCACATAACATAAAAACACATCATAATACTCATATCCAATCCACACAACGATATCTAATAGATAGCCATATCTATAAACATAATCTTTAAATACAACACTTAACATATAAACATAAAAGAGTCTACAAGATGTCCAATAATGCCTCTAGTCATAAGATAGGACGGGGGCTAAGACATGTCCCAGGCTCACCCTTATAGTAGATAACGTACACAAAAACACCATAGGTAGAGGAATGATGGTTTGTCCTTTGAAGATAGGACTCATAACAACAAGCAAATCTCAAGATCCAAGCTAAGATCATACAGTGGATGAAGGTAGTCCTCGGTCCCTACGTGGTTAGATCATGTAGGCAAAAGTATGCGTTAGTACATTTGAATATACTAAGTATGTGGGCTTGCGATACATATGACTTATCAAACATACATTGAATGTTAGATGACAAGGGCACATAATATAAAAAGAGATGTATAGCAAGATATATAGTATACAATATGCCATGAAGTTTATGATGCATGAAATTCCAAATACTCATATATAGTGGGGATGGACTATAACCGACAAATCAAACTCATGTGAGCTATTACATGAATTAGTCCGATGAAAACCTCCTATCAGTAGGAGAAGATTACTTGCCAAGGGTACTCTACATCACACCTTACGACTCAGTCATTTTAGAAGGATTTCCACTATCATATCATATCATATCAATGTATAACAATTCCTTACGACCCAGTCATTGCGGTAATGGTTACCATTCCTATGTTGGCACATAGTGTAAGGAAAAGGAGAGGACCCTTGGGGATAGCCCTGACACCGCCAATCCATCGGTGCGAAGTCAAAACATCCCACGGGAATACTTATACATATACATGCTTTCAAAAGAGGCAATATACATTTCAAATCTGTTTAATGCACATTTAGGCTTAAAAGCCAAACACTCTTCATAATCATTCATACTTCGGTTAAAAAGCCAAATCATAGTTCACAATCATGCTTTTCATACGTAGGAATAACTCATGCACATAATAATATGGTGCAAGTACCTAATATGCTCAAAGAGCCAATAGCAATAGACATTTATGTGATCATATTCTTTTCATAACCAATATCTTATCAAAATCATATACATAAATATAATTGGGCTTAACCCTCTATATAATTTTCATAAAATCCAATGCTCATAAGTGCATGTGCTATGAATGATATGTGAATATCAATGAGTAATATAGATTCAATCTAAATAATATGAAATTCAGGTAAACCCATAAGTAAAAATCCACGTTCGAATCATAATATTGATTACTCATGCTTAAATAAAACATTAAAGGGACAATTCATATTAAAATATTCATAATAATCATGTAATTCAACATATTAGGGCTTAAATCAATTTAAAATAAACAATAAAGCATAGCCCACACTTCAATTGAATTTAATAATCAATAATATTCAAAATCCATATTTAAAGTAAGCAAAATTTCATGAAATTCAAGTGGAAAGAGTTTGGGTCTTCTTGATTGAAAGGGACCAATAATCAATCCTACATACCTAAGATAATGAAAAGTTTCAAGAAGAAATTTGATGAAGAAAAGCGTTTTTCCTTGATTCCCAAGCTTAGTCTTCACAAGAGCCTTGAGAGAGTTCTTCAGGAGAGTTCAATGTAATTCTAAGTGTATGAATGAATTTGAATGAGAGAAATAAAATATAGGTCATTTGAATGTCTTTAGGTAGCATTGAAAGTACAAAATATCCTTAGGATAAACCATAATTATGAAAACACCAATAATGAAACAAGTAGAAAAATTGAAGTCATGGGTCTCAAGGAGGGGTATACAGTTCGTGCATGGGTCTACAGACCTATATACTTTGTCCGTGATTTGACACTTAGAAAAAGTATGCCTGATGAAGGTCCGAGACAATAATTTGATACTTAGAAAACTTTGACGTGTGCATCCATACGGACGGCTTCACGGTAGGTACCAAGGCATACGGACCGTATGCCTCCTCCGTACCACTTCACTTAGAAAAATTCTTCATGATAAAGTTCCAAGATGATGATCTAATACTTAGAAAATTTTTGCTTCGGCACCTATACGGGTAGGACCTAACAGACCGTGGAGGGTCATAGCTATGTGAGACGGTCCGTGACATGGTTTGACTTCAAAACTATGGATTTTCAAGGCCAAGGTTGCCACATGGTCCACCACACGGTTCGTGAAGCCTCACACGACTAGTGTGGGGTCCACATGTGGTATGCCTTAGTCCAAAACACCACATTAGAGCTCACACACCATACACAAGGTGAAGGGCCACTTCAAGGAGGCTCCACATGATCTGTATAGCCTCACACAGACCATGAAGGCTTCCATGAAGTGTCACCTTGGTCCAAAATGTTCCAAAACCAAATTTTCAAGCTCTATTAAGGTCGTATAATGTCCAGGTCCTTACACAACCCTCATCTTAAGTCTGGCAATGTCATACTTGTAACAACCATTAGTGTTGGCCAAATGATGTCCTTGATGCTTCTTACCACGCCCTTGACATATGGTGAAAGAGTGTCTTTCCTTGTTGGACTTGGGCATCTGAACACCAATAGAAGATGCAACACTATTAACACGGGCTTTCTTAGCCTCCCTCTCCCCTATCTTATCATTTTTAGTCCCAAGGGTATCCCCCTGTTGGTTTAGTTGAGCGGTTACAACTTTAGCCAAAGCCATAGGACATTATGAATCTATGCATTAGATATGTGGATGTTGGGGGATTGATCATCAAGCGAGGGATGGTTGCCATCTTGTCCACATTTCCGTTAGATTTGAGACATATTCTGAAACATAAAGGATAGGAATCAGGACTAAACTTTAGAGGATTTAGTCCTATCACACGACATAGATCATGAAGAAGTGAGTCATTTTCTAAACGCCTCATAGGCTCCTATTCATAGTTTTGGCATGCTTCGCAACCATGAACACGACTCTACTTGATGTAGTATGTTGGATTTTTGAGGACCATTTATAAATCTAGTTCTTTGATACCAAACTTATCATAATACAAGCCTAGGGAGTAGGTGCAACATAGATAATAGGGAACTTGAAGGAACCACAAACAAGCCTCAAAGCATACGTAAGCACATCCTTGATAAAAAAGCATGGATCTATCATCAATAATTGCTAAGGGGATTAGGAACTTAGGATGCACTTTATGGGGACAAAGGATAAGGAATTACCTCCATTTAATCACATCAAGTGAATCTAAGAAAAGGGAATATAGGACGTATTTTATTGGGAGTAGGGAGTTAGGAATTTTGCTTTCTTGCGGATACATCACAAGAAATAATAAAGCATGGAATAACGACTAAGGGAAAGTCTCCATAGATACCTAAGCGTTGCATATCTCATGCATACCATGTTATCCAACAATACCTCTAATCATAAATATAACGGGCGCCAAGACATGTCTCAGCTCACCCTCAAAAGTTAATATCAAAAGTAGTAATGTCTTAATATAGGTAGAAAGAAAATGGATGTTGCTCTCGAAGTAGAGGACTCACAACAAGAAAAGACTTCAAGAATCATACAAGCCACGAGGAGGTGGATGGATAGGAGCTCTGGTCCCTATATGATTAGATCATGTAGATAAAAAGTACACGTTAGTACTTTGAGTGTACTAAGTATGTGGGATGCAATGCAACAAAAGATCACAAGCCATGATAGACAAGATGCATAATCATATACAAAGTTAATAAGATCAATATGATATGAATGATCAATGCCCTAACTAAAATGTGTGTGGGAGGTAAATCATAAGTTCACAACAATGCATACATATGTGGAAAGAGACCTTAACCGACAGTACCATGCGAGTTACTACATGAAATCCAGATGTTGCCTCAACATAGGAAAAAGAGTAGTATACGTGCCAAGGTGTCCTATCCTCACCTTATGGTATCCAACCCATTTTAGAGAGTGGTTTTACAAGTACCTCATTGTAACACCCCTCAATATAGCTTGAAAAGATCCTATGAAGTATTTTTCAAATATCTTAATTTTCGTGTATTATTTTGAAAATCCAACTTTGTATTCTTTTTAAGGATGCAAAATTATGTAGGAAAAAGGCAACCTTCAATTTTTAGGACACCCATATAAAAAATAATTTTTCAGGTAAAATTGCTGTGAGACCCCATGTTTCTCGTCTTCCATTATTTAAATAGTGTGGCGTTATATAAGGAACATATGATTTTTGCTACCACCTAAGGATAATAAGGCTGAAAATAAGTCTTAATATCAAGGACCTAAAGTTTTAAGCCAAAGGAAATACCCTAAATGCACGTTCGGGATTAAAGAAATGACCCGAGTGGCACCTCGCCCTTTTTGGAATTTTTAAACTAGGTTTAACTTTTTGGATGGAACTAAAAGTGTATACTTTGCTAATAATGGATTTTTAAACGCTATTTTAATATCACAAAGGTCATACATTAAGTTTTGAAATCAAGAAAGTTGCAAGATAAAGGTTGGCCAACGTTACCGTAAGTTTCTTTATGAAATCCTTCTTAAATTTGGGTAAAATGTATCAGGTGATATCTCCCAAACTATAAAGATTTAGAAGCTGAATGAGCTATCAAATTGAAGATCTATGAGTCTAGTTTGCAAGGCATAAAACCGCGCATCAAACCGATCTCAGAATAAAGAGTTATGACCGTTTTACCAGGACTTCCCGAGCTGGAAACCGGGTCATGGGTCGGGTTGACCCAACTTAATGTCGGCTAATTTGAGCTTTTTAAAGCTCAAATCACTTCCATTTCGTCCCCAACAGCTTAGAAACTGAAGGAAAACTCCCTCAAGGTGCCAAAGTGATTTGAGTAAGTTTTTTCGCATTTTTACCGTTATAATTTGTTCGTGTGCCTAGAAATGCGTGCCTTACGCTTTGCAATTATTTTCCCCATGTATTAGCTGTGTTTGGAACTGTTTTTAGGATGTGAAAAAAGTGGTGTTCTTGCTGGTATTGTTGGTTTGCAGCTGGTGTGTTTAGGTAATAATTTTGGAGCTCTTTTATGAAGTTTTACGGACATTTCCTCGTGTAAATGCTCCTTGCCGAATTTGGTCATTAATGCTGAATTTTTTACTGTTTATAGGTGTCTTTAAGATACGTATATATAGTCGTTGAAGCTTAGGACGTAAGGAACAACTTTCGTAAAGGAACTTTTGGCAATTGGACGTTCGTTGGAGAGGTATGTTAAGGCTAAGCTCCGTCCCTCCTTTTAGCACGAAATCCGGAAAGTTTCCCGAAACGTCAAATATGATATCTTACTATTCTGTTGCTAGAAAGACCTTCTGTGAAAGGCGTTGGGATTGCAGCTAAGTTATATTCACGATGGTATTAGGTTGAAATTTCATTCATTCTCTTAAACTGGACATTCAATTTCTATATATCATTTTGTCAGTTCCCGGCCACCTATTCATATGTTCGAGGAGTTTCTCTTCTTGGTGTAGTGCCATTAAAATAAACGTAGAATGCAAAGGGAATTTAGCATTCAGAGTCAGTCCTTCTTCCATACAAAAATACAATTGAAGAATTTAACAAGTAACGCATTGGTTTCTAATATTCTCAAGTGAAATGCTCCTGTATAAACTTGTAAGACACTTGATACTGTTTAAATACATTCTTTTACTAATTAACATAGGACCAAATATAATCATTATGTAAAGCACCTTTATGAGCATTTTCAAAGTTAAGGCTTCACTCTAAATGTTGGCTTAAATTCCCAAACTTGTTTAAAAGACATGTATGATCCCACGAGCCATATGTATATGCAATGACAATGATTATGATGTTATGAGAATAAGTGTACCAACGAGCCAAGATTGGCTGAATGACAATGATTATGATGCTATGAGAATAAGTGTATCGATGAGCCAAGATTGGCTAAGTTCTTGCTATGGCTTACTATGTGCATTCAACATTCATATCATACATTGCACGTTATGCATGGACTTCGAGCTATAATCGAAGGTATGGGGCCTATTTGCCCAACTATATATGCATATGGTACAGATGGCCACAGGCTGGCAGATATAATGTCGGTTAGCTACCGGAAAGGACCACCAGTGCTAGCATTTGGTTGGGTATGCCATGCATTTGCATCTATATATATGTATTCACGACATGCGATACTCGAGCATACCATGCATTTGTTTTATCACTAGAAGATGACTTATTGGCCATTAAGGTTAGTTGATTTTTGGTTACAGGTGGTATTTCTATTAACCTTTTTACTACGATTATTATGATTTTACTTCCTGCCTTACATACCAGTACATGTTTATTCGTACTGACGTCCCTTTGCCTGGGGACGTTGCATTTTATTTCGTGCGTGCAGGTTCAGGTAGGGGTTCTGATTTACCCCTCCACTAGGAGCCCATTCAGCTATGAGTTGGAAAGCTCCACCTCTTCCTGGAGCTTTCACAGGATGTTTACTTTTTGTTGTACAGTTGGGCATGTCGGGGCCCTGTCTCGACAGTGTTAGTGATTCTCATAGAGGCTATGATGGACATGTTATTGTGGGTTGGTCCTTTTGTGTCTTTCAGTCTCGAGTCATAAGATTGGCATGTATATATGGTATGTGGCTGTACCTCTGTGGTGGCAGTCTTTTCGGCTAGCTAGTACTTTATCGTTTGGGTTTACTTATCGTGATGTACGTGATTTACAGTTGACCAGGTCATGACTTAAAATATTTACGCTTAGTCTTTCAGACGTTATGCTGGTCGATTTTCTTTTGGTCCCTATTTAGTTCACTAGCATGTTTAGTGGCTTACCCAGCCACTAACGGTATCGGGTGCCATTCGCGCCTCCCCTCTCTTTGGGGCGTGACAATTACGCAGGCTAGTAGTGTGTTTGACAAGTCCGCATCGTGCCCCTTGTTCCACATAGTTCAAATTTTTTGAGTTTCATTTCTTTCCTGGAAAGTTAGTTCAGACTTATCCCAACACCTTTATATACTTGATTTCATGAAAACTGTCTTACTTTTAGACCTAATCCTCTCTCTAAACACCCCTAAATCCTCCCAAACCTCTCTCTAAAAATCCTCCATTGAATTCCTACAAATTTCTAGAAGATCAAGTCATGTCCATTGAAGAGAAAGCTTCAAAAAGGGATTCTTAAAGTTTTAAAGTCATTTTCTTCAAGTTTCAAGGTCTAAAAGGTATGTGAGTTTCTTTATCCACGGGGTTTTCCACCCATAAAGTCCTGAAATTTAATTTTCTAAAACCTTCAAGTTTTTAATGAGATTTCTTATGAGCTCTTCTTAATTACTCTATTAAGCATGAATTATGTTAGATTCTTCATCTAATTGCATCAAATTGAATGAATAGATTTCAAGGGTTTTCTCTTTGACCTATTTTTGAGGTTGTAAGTCATGAAAATTATATTACTATGAGTTATTATGAAAGTGATGATTATGTGTTAATAACTCCATTGAGCATTGATGTGCAAAAACTTACAATTTTGAGTTTTGCGTACCAAACTTTGTACAATATCATTGAGGGGAGTTTACTAAGATAAACTTAGCGAAAAGTGAGGCTACATCCAAAAACTATGGAGTCTCATAGATGATATGTGATGGTTTTTTCTTTTTGAACCTGAAAGAGTGTATGTCCCATCTGTCCATATTCACTAGCCCCTTTACTTGATTAGGAAGTTCGGTATGAGAGTTGAAGACATGGATTGACTCAAAACTATGGCTCATACTTGCCAATTTATCAGCAGGTCTATTGGCTTCTCGCATACAATGGTTGATTTCAAATCCATACTCATAAACGATTTTAAATTTCATTGATGATGTGCATAACTCTCCATGGAACTTTCTATTCTCTTCTGATGTATTTGGTAATGAGGAGAGAGTCAGTTTCTCCAATTGTCATATTTTTCCATTATTTATACATCACTTTATGCCAAACAACATTGAAGTCACCTCTGCCATGTTTGATGTCCCTGGTCCCAGAGGTATTGAATAAGAAAAACCAATTCCTCCTTTGTTGTTTTGAATCACTCCACCTCCTCCACATTTACCATGTAAACAACTTCCATCACTATTAAATTTGATGATGTGGACGGGAGGCTTGTTTCATTTGATGGCTTTTGAAACTCTCTACTCATTGTTTGCTTCGCAAGCCTGGCAAATTATTCCCCATTCCTCTCCTAGGTTAGCTCGTCTAAACTTCTAGTTTAGAACTTGCCCGAGTATTTATAACATTAGTCTTCGTTCGACAAAAGGATACCCTCAAGCTTTCAAACATTCTACTACATCTTGCTCTCCATAGCTCCCACACTATGATTAAAGGGAGAATTTTGGATATATAGGTCGCAAAAATGTTGTGGGACTTGTAGTTCCACCAGCTAAGCATTATCATCCTGTAGTTCTTACTATTGTGATCATTTCCTAGGGAACCTGCAAAAAAACTCCAAATTCTTTTAGCATGGCCACTTTGACAAAAAAGATGATCGGTGTCTTCTATGATATGATACATATTGTTATCGTTACAACAATAGCAATCAAGGTCAACTTGGATTCCAAATCTAGAAATTCTTTCATTGGTAGACAGTTTATCCCTAACGACCCTCCAATTAAGGAAAGAAATTTTAAAGGGAATGTCTTCATGCCAGATATTTTAGATAAAAACTGTTACTATTGTTTCTCTGTCTAAAAATGTTCCAGGAGGATTTAATAGTGAAATATCCGTTGGTGTTAGGGATCCAGATGGCCTTATCTGTCATGTTACTATGCAACACAATATTGAGCCTTATAATATTCTCTTTAGTGTCTACATCGGGTTAATTCAGTAACTTGTCCCAATCCCACACTCCATCAATATAGACATCTTTGATATTGATCTGCTGAGGGGTTTCACTTTCAGGAGATAAGAGATATGAAGGACTAAGATTTGTCCAATTATTATACCAAAAATCTACATCTCCTTTACCAATATTCCATTTGATGTTATTATCCACCTTTTCTTTAATGTTTCCAAGGGCTTTCCAACTTTTAGGTTTCCCTTTACTCCATAGAGCCTTGATAGGGTGCATAGTGTTGAAGTACTTGGCTTTCATGAAATCCCTCCATAGAGAATTTGATCTTCTAAGATTCCACCACTATTTTGTTTGAAAAGCATGGCAAGTATCTTCAAGGTCTCTGAAGTTTGTTCCACCTTCATCGTAAGGATAAGCCCAGTGATACTTACCTCCACCATCTTGTCTAGACCAAAATAATCTAACAATTTACTTCTCTATTAATTCAATGGTTCCTTTATGATTGGAAGTTGCACGCAGATGTATGGGAAGAGTGAGGAGCACATGTCTAATCAAAATAGCTCTTCCATCGGTTGATAAATATTTAGTCTGCCAACCTCTAATCTTGTTGATGATCTTGCTAACCATATTCGAATAGTGTGAAATCTTCTTTTATCCTGTAATGAGAGGGCAACCAAGGTATTTAATAGGAAAGAGTTGATGCTTTACTAGTAATATTCTTGAGCCTATTAATAGTGGCAGCGTTAGTGTTATTGGCGACTACAAAACAACTCTTTTCCTTATTGACAAGCTGTCCAGAAACTTCCTCATAGATTTTCAAAGCATTGAGTATCATTTCAAGTGGTTTCTTGCTACCATTACAAAAAAGGATAGTATCATTTGCAAGGATAAATGATTTATCCTTGGTCCATTATTGTTCATATAGAAACCTGTATACCCCTGATTATCAAATGAACTATTCAACATTCTTGAGAGCAATTCAGCACTGATGACAAATAAGGAGGGGGACATAGAATCTCCTTGTCTTAAGTCTCTACTGGACTTAAAAATCCATGCCTTCTCCCATTGACTATAACAGAATACCAATTACTGGATATGAGATTGTAGATCAACTGAGTCCACTAATAAGAGGATACAAACCTCTTTAGAGCTTGGCATAGAAAATCCCAAGAGACTCTATTGTAAGCTTTGTCCATGTCTAATTTTAGCACAATATTTCCTCCTCTAGCGGGCTTCTTAATGTCACTGATGATTTCCTGTGGTATGAGGATATTCTCAGAGATTCCTCTCATTTTAATAAATCCTGATTGATTCTTGGAAATGATCTTGGGGAGTATGTTGGAGATTCTATTGTTGAGAATTTTGGAAATGACTTTACTGGAGACGTTGCAAAGGCTAATAGGTCTCAGGTCGCCAAATCTCTGAGGGTGCTCAATCTTGGGAATCATAACTAGGCAGGTATGAGTGAAGAACTTTGGAAGTTTAGCACCTTGATAGAAAGACTTCATTGCTCTGTGAAGATCATAACAACTTACGGTCCAAGCACTTTGTTAAAAGGGTCCGCTAAGTCCATCAGAACCTGGAACACTATCTTTGTCAATAGAAAAGATGCAATCTTTAATATCTTGCATAGTGGGAGTAGCTTCCAACATGGTGTTATCCTCTTTTGTGATGCATCTCTCTATACGACCTAGAGCATCAAGTTGGAATGATAACTATTCTAAGTAAACATATGTTGAAAGTGTCTGACCGCAGCTTCAGCAATATTCTCACTTCCTTGCATCCACAGGTCATGATCATCCATTATTTTTGAGATATTCAACTTTCTTCTCCTTTCTTTGATAAAATTATGAAAATAGGCAAGTGTTCGCATCTCCTTCTTCAAACCATTTATTTCTGGCATTCTGTCTCAAGATACTATCTTGAATCTTAAGATATCTAATGAATTCAGCCTTGCATTTTGAAATCGCACTTGTGTTCTCGGGGTGGTTGTTAATCGCACAATTATCCTCAAGGATCTTGATTTATTGTTCAAGTTTTTTTCCAATCTCATAAATGTCCCCAAAACTTTCTTTGGACCATTTGCTGAGATATTTACTCACCCTTTTGATTTTCTGATTAAGAACGTACATAGGATTTCCATAAATATTTTCTACCCAACTTTCTTGGACAGTCTTAAGATAGTCACGGTGATCCATCCAAAAGTTAAGGAATCTAAAATATCTTATGTATGAGGTGGTGTTATTGGTCATTTGACAACCAGGGGAGCATGATCAGAATTGGTTCTAGACAAATGAGTCACTGTAGTGGTAGAGATGGAGTTAGACCAAATTGAATTATAGACTAATCTATCAAGTCTCTTCAAAATGGTAGTAGGAGGATCCCAATTATCGCACCAAGTATATATGGATCCATTGTAACCTGCATCGTGGAGACCACAGTCATTAAGACATTATAAGAAATCAAGACTTTCTTCTAGTCTGTAACTTTTGCATCCTTTTTTTTCCTCATTAGAGGTGATAACATTGAAGTCACCAATTTCTCCCCAAATACCTTGAATGTTGTTAGCCATATCTCTCAAATCATTCCATAGGTATCTTCTTAGATCTTCAATACACTTCACATATACTACGGTCAAGAAGAGGGGTTGACTGTTAGGATGGATGGCTTTGATCAAAACATGTTATTCTTTATCTTGAAAGATGGTAATGTCCACCTCAGATTTCCAAAGAATCCAAATCATATTAGAGCAATTACAGTAGCCATGATCCATTCTTAACTTTCTTTTGAATTTTTCCATCTTGCTACTATCTACCATAGGCTCTTGAAGACATATCAATGGAATTTGATCTTGTTGCTGAATTGTTTGGAGTCTCTCAAGAGATCCTGCTGATCATATCCCTCTTATGTTCCATGATAGTGTATCAATCATTGGATATTTTCAGGAGTAGAAAATTTTGGGCCTGTTTGAATACTTCTGTCATGGTGTCGCATTGATCATAAATCCTTCCAGAATTCTGATTGCTCCTAGGGGATAGGTTACTATAGATCTTGATGTTTTGTTGAACTTGAGAGGCTAAATTGTTGTCAGTTTCTTGAGATTTTGATTTTTTAGATCCTCTAATGACCTCATCGTCTGACACGGATTGGCCTTCTTCCCAGGTATCACCTGGATCAGACTCAATTTCCATGAATTTCACATCATGATAAACTTCTTCATATTCCTCTCTTTTACCAGGTTCTCCCCAGTGTTTATCTGGAGGTTCATTGTTGTTATAATTACCTTCTTGTTTATTCTGCATTCCATGACTTTCGGTATCTACTTCCCCTTTCCTATTAACATCTTGAAAAGTAGTTTCTTCCTGATCCCTCATTTTGTTGTTGAGAGATGTCCATTTTGTCAGTTGCTCTGCTTCTTTTTTTTCTAATATTTCTATCATCATCTCTAAATTCACCTTAAATTGTGATATCTTTCTGGATAGAAACTTCTCTAGTGAACTTCTTCCTTTTATTTTGTATGCTTTTTATATCTCTGGGATCTTTGATAACTAAACATAACTTTTCGCCTTGTAGGTCTGCCTCAGGATTGATAGTAATTTCACGATTTTATATCTAAGTATGAAAGATGATATGTATCATTGTGGTGGGTTATCTAAGAATGATTTAAATTGATTATTTTCATTACAATGATGCATAGTCTTCTTGGGTTTCTTGATTTGAAGCTTGTATGAATGAAATCCACCCAATTATCATATCAATATTATGAAAAGGAGTACAATCAACAAAGATGACGGCTCAATTCAAGTTATGAAAGCTACGAAAGCTTATGAAAATTAAAGTTATGACATTTTGAATACCTCAAAGCTATGTCAAAGATAAATCTATTATGAAAGAAGCAAGCCCTACATGTGGATCTTAAGTTAAGATGAGTTACTCCTATTATGATGTTAAAGCCACGCTTTCAAATTTATGATGATTATGATTATGCATATGTTTTCAAATGTATTCTCTGGGAATGACTTAGCACCAAATGGGGCATTAGGGTAGGATTCGACTAGAGAGACCTAGTAGCAACCCCTTGTCTCTCAACCTATGTGCCACTATAGGAGGGTCGCGCCCTATTTAGTCTCATGAAGAAATGGGAATCTGTATGACGTCGTGGCAATGACTCTTTTGGAATTTTAAATATAATTTTGAAGAGTCACCACCTAATGAGTTTAAGGTGCATTAAGGCACCACTCTAACCTAAAAACTAACTCTAAAGGTCTGGACGGAGAAGCCCTTCCCATGTCACACACCAAAAGGAAGCCCTCCAGACTACCGTCCAAATAATAATTAAGAAGTACGAGAAGGAAAAGTGTGAAACCCAAAAGGGGTATCAAACTTATGAATCTATTTTCTTTGTGATTTTGTGGTTAGTCTTTGAATCTAGAAAGAGCATAGAAAGAAATAGGCTAAGAATTCACTTCAAATGAAGAAACTAAGGGAAATAGGTTTAATTGTCCATCTTTTTGATATATATCAGGCATTGCATTCTCTGGATAATTCAAATCGAAGCAATTGGATGTCCAACTCGGGCCTATATGACATGACCGATCAATAGATCCACTTGTTATTTTGGCAAAAATCTTTTTGGTTCTTAAAAAGAAACAGTTCGAAAAGGTTCAATTGGCTGAAATGAATTTCTAGATTCACAAATTTATCGATATCAAGTATGTAAAAAAGAACCAAATTCTTGTTGGTGATTATTTATGATCAAAAAATGAAATTATGAAAACTCCTTTGTCTTATTTATACTCTTCTTCAAAATCTATATACTATGTGGTATAAGGGATTCCTAGCATCTCGTAGAAAAAGAGTGTGTAAAGTAGATTTTGAAAAAGAGTATTTGACTTTCATTTATTTTGATTTAGTTTTTTTTTAATTGGAGTAGTGTGGATATGTTTATTGCCATATTTCACTGCCATAAGACATATAAATAGTTTTCTATTCTAAATAGAAAGAAAGGCAATTTTGTCTAAATACTAGACATAAGGAAGCGGGGGATAAATGCGGGGAAGAAAAAAATTCTAGGAGAGATTATTTGTCTTCCTAGTCTTCGACACAAGAAAGGGGTGTAGAAGAATCCTTTTTTCTTTTGTCGAAACAAAAGAGTAATGATTCTTGATCCAGTCTGTTAAAAATTCCCCAGTCTTGGTTTCAATTTTTCCCGATGTGTCAGAAACCCTACACTCAATCCCTTTACGTTAATATACGAATTGGTTGACAAACAAAAAGAGAGAGAAATTTTAGTAATTAAATAAAACTTCTTCAATCAACTTATCTTAGAAAAAGTTTGATGATGAAATAGAAAAACAATAAAAATAAATAGAGTAATGTAATATAGAGAGTAAGGTTCTACATTAGATTAGTATAGAAAGGATTTGTATGCTATCTAATATATGATAGCAGCCAAGAAATTGAGTGATTCCATCTTTCTTCCAACTTTGAAAGTACCGATAGATACTATCATATAAAACGAAGAGGTGGTCTGACTAACTCAATAAAGAAGAGGTGGTCTGACTAACTCAATGAAGTGAATTTTTCAAAAACATGATCAGAAAAATGAGAAAAATGGAGTTTTTGAAAAGAAAAAGAAATCCATTTTATCATTTCGACAAAAAAACATTGTAATTCTTAAGAACTCAACGAGCCCTGCCCCTTCGAATCAAACAAATAAAGAAGGGAATCCCGTTGAGTTCTTACACTTTCATGTTGACAACTCAATTCAGTCGATTACTACAGGAATGAATCCAATCCGGAATATGAACCATAAAAGAAAATACCTATTAAACCAATTACAAGAATACCAGCTACAATATCTATTATCCAAAGAGGAATCCTTCCAGTAGTATTAGCCATTTACCCCACTTCCCTCTAGATTTCATCAACTGGTCATGCTAGAGACATAAACAATCATGGATAATTAAATTATGAGATCCTTCCGAATGAGCTAAGAGAATTTTATTTATTCTCTTTCGTTTTCTTAATTGAAGAAATAATTAAAAAATAAAACAACAACTACAAAAATGAGTAATAACCCCCACTAGAGACTGGTACGATTCAATTCAACATTTTGTTCGTTCGGGTTTGATTGTGTCGTAGATCTATAATTCTATGATTTGGATTAAGTTTATTATTGGATGAACTGCATTTCTGATATTGATCCAAAAAAAAGACGGTAGGTACAGCTAGGCCGTGAATAGCCAACCATTGTACTTTAAAAATTGGATAGGCTCGATCTATAGTCATTAGGGCCTCCTAAAACGATTTATCGAGTTGTTCCAAAGGATCAAAACGGCCAATTATTAATAAAATTCCTTGTCGGCTCTCTGTAAAATACTCGTTTGGCCGCGGGCTTCCAAACACATCGTAAGCTAAACCGATGCTGACAAATAACCAAACCGCAATGAATAGGGAAGGTATAGTAATGCTATGAATAACCAGTATCGAATACTGGTAATAATATCATCAAACAAACGTTCTCTTGTGCTTCCTGACATGCTGAGCTCCACATATTCTTGTACAGTCAAAGAAGATCGATTCCATAAAAGATAAGATCAGTAAATGACAATTAACTAAAATTATATCTTTGTGATATCGTCAATATTGCACCGAGGGCGTCTTTAGAGTATACCGAATAAGTATTGCTATCCTTCTTTTGAGACAGCAGCACAATTTAAATTCGTATTGAAAGTAAGTACTAAATAATTTCTTTTTTCCTTTACTTGTTGATGTAAAATCATCTTCCCTTCAATAGAAAATTCCTTCAATTCAATAAAAAAAATCCCCATATTCCCACCATTTAAGTAGATGTGAGATATAGAAGTTCTTTTTTCAGAGTTGTGGAAGCCATTTTGTTGTTGGATTTTTTTTTTTAAGAAATTGAAATTACTAGTTTTAGAATCTAGTTGGACAAAAAAAGATTTTTTAAAGCGATTGGGTGATAACTTTTTCTTCTTCTCCATCATTCAAGATATTATGTAAATTAATATATTACTGAATCTAATGAGTTAAACTAAAATTAAATTCAAAAGAAAAAGTTTTATAAGGTAACTGTTCGCTTTAAAATCAAAAATGGATTCGATACAGTTCACCAGAATCTATGAAATGATCAAATTAGAAAATCATTTCTATTTTGATTTTATAAAAATTCTAGTTTCATTTTTTAATGAAGTTAGACGATACAACTCTTATTAGTTTAATAGTTTACCCAAGAGTTACTCAATGAATCAGTTGATTGGAATTGCGGGATAGATAGATGTTACAGATGATGAATCGATTTCTTTTATATGTCTGGCACTTTATCTTTGTTAATGCTATCTACCTATAATAATAGCCGAAAAACTTTTCATTCAACTTATTCTTTCAATTGAAATTGAGATTGAGATTTTTGTCTACCCTCCGATTTTATTTTGCAAAATTTGAAACATAGGTAAGTGCTTTTTAAACATATGTATAAAAAAACATATTTCATTTAATTTAACCTCTTCATGCTTAATATAACTAGTTATTTCGATTTTCTATTAGCGGCTTTAACTATAACCTCATCTCTAATTATCGGTCCTAGCAAGATACGACTTATCTAAATTTAATATTGAAAATGAACAATTCATAAAAAGAAACCCTTCTGTAGGATTACGTGCATTCTATACTTACTTACGTTACCAAATGTCAATTCTTGTTTATTGTCATTGAGATCCATGTCAATTCGGATTAATATTTAGATATTGATATTCCCTCTTTTTTTTCTCCTTTCAAACAAATAAAAATGATTGAGGTTTTTCTATTTGAAATCGTGTTAGGTCTAATTCCTATTACTTTGGCTGGATTATTCGTAACTGCAGATTTACAATATAAGTGTGGTGATCAGTTGGACCTTTGAATAATTAATATTTATTTTTGATTGACCTCCTCCTTTCTTTAATTCACAGGCATAGGAGGTCAAATTCCGATTGTTGGGAAAATTACTAAATGGATTTATTTTATTCTAATTCGATCTAAGAAGGAAAAAATCACGCTCTATAGGATTTGAACCTATGACATCGGGTTTTGGACGCCCACGTTCTACCGAACTAAACTAAGAGCGCTTTCTTATCAGAATAGATAAGACTGTAGACATAAGGATTCTTTTCATAACCCCAAATATGCATATACTAGAATAGCATGATAAAAATCAAAGCTTATGTCCAATTTGAAGTGATCTCAATTGATCCCTCGGTACTGCTCAAAGGAGCAGTAATAGGTAGGGATGAGAGAATTTGAACCCATGACATTTTGTACCCAAAACAAACGTGCTACCAAGCTGCGCCACATCCCTTCAATTGTTCCACAGTGTAATTGTAGAGAATTCTTGTCTTGTTCTCGACATGCTTATTTCCTCCATTGATATATACAAATTTCTACTCATTTCGTCTTTTTGGTCTCATTTAACATATAATTATAATAGTAAAGGGAAAAGACTTTTCTTATAAATTATATAGAAAATACTTATTTACAATTATATACAAAATATAGAAATACAGAACCCGTCGTAAAAATAAATTAGTCTTTTTCGGAAATTCTCGGTAAGAAAGAAGGGTTTTTTTTTTCGGTTTTAAGAGAAGGAAAATCTTATTTCTCGAATCATTTTACATTTCAATTTGAATTAGGAATTCTGTGTCCAACTCTAAGCAACCCTTAACTACATATGTGTGTGATCATATATGTATTATCTATTCCAACAAATAATACAAAAGAAGGAGGTTTTTCAATGTGAGATCTAAAAACATATCTCTCTGTGGCACCAGTACTAAGTACGCTATGGTTCTGAGCTTTAGCAGGTCTATTGATAGAGATTAATCGTTTTTTCTCGAATACGTTGACATTCCCCTTTTTTTCATTCTAGTTATTGTCATGGTAAGGAATGAAGAAAATTAGAGATCCAATCAAATATTGGTGATGAATCCCTCTCCTCCTCTTTTCTCCTTTTCCCCTTTTTAGAATAAGAGAGGGGGGGGGGGGGGAGGCAAGAGAAAGAATAAAAAAAGTGGATTCAACATTCGGGCTCAAGTTCGAATTACCTGAATATTAATCATAGAGGAATGGGGATAGAATAGAAAATGGGGGTCTAGGGCAAAAGGGTTCAAGTTACCTCGAAGGGAAGGTGTTATGCATCCTTCGAGGTCCGTAAAGGTGGTTCCTGGTCGTATCTCATAATTTATATGGGGGTTAAAACAAATAGAGTCTCCTAATTTAATAATTTATGGTGGTTAATTCAAAGTGATAAAAAAATAAAACAATAAATTAAATAAAAACAAGTCAATAACTAACTACCCCAAAGAATTAAATATAAACAAAGAGAAGAAAAATACTAAACTAGGCGATTTGTTTACCACTCTAATCAATTTACTCGACTTTTATTTTCGAAAAACAAAATTAGATTTTGTCATTTTAGCTTCGCATGGCTTATTTAAGCCAAAGGACAAAACCAAGATTTGTCCTATAAAGCGCAAATTTAGATTATCCTTTCCGAGGGTCCTATTTACCCCTACCCCTCCTAGGTTGATTTTTTATAACCTAAAAGCGCACTAAAAGAAAGGAAAAAAAATCTAACGAGTCTTAAAGTGACCAACATCCCATTGTCCAAGACGCATTGGACTTCCAATTTTGATAAGTTCTAGACTTGAAGAAAATCAAAGTTTCCTAAAGGAACTCGCGTAAAACAAAAACAATTAAGATGACAATTAGTACGTAAAGTCCAAATAACCTCCAAACATATAAATATGCAAGGATTGTGAAAAAAGGTTCATATGCAAATCAATGATTTAAAATATGTGAATAGAAAAGATACCCAAAAACAACTTGAGTTACTTGAAGAAAAATTCTTGACTACTTTAAAAAATTGTCAAATATATTTATTTAAATAATACTTTAAGAACATTATAAAACTCAATAAAAATGATTTCCCAATAAAAGATACATATACATACATGCATACATACATACATACATATATATATCTTTATGACCATGACCCTTAGTTGTTTAAACATGTGCAAAAACATTTACAACCATATGTGAAAAGTTTAGAAAGAAATGACATACTTAGCAAACTAAACTCTTTAAAATATGAATAATACTTATTAAAAGTTGTTATAAAATTGTGGGAATGATTTTTTTGATAAAAACATTTATGAGATTCATATACAAAATAAACTTGTGAAAATCGTTAAATAATATCTAAGAGGTTAATCTTGACAAAACAATATTGTCTTTCAAACATTTAGAAGAAAAATCCTAATTTAATGATTTATTGGTTTAAAATCATTTAAACATGAGATCAAATATTTGACAATTAATAATAAGATAAGATTAAAAGTTAAATTAATAATGAACTAAGAAAACTTTTTATGCCATTTTTAATAAGTAAACATTCCTAGAAAAATTAATCTACGCGTGATTAAACGTAATGGATCCTATGTGCACGTTTTCTACAACAAACTCACATAAAAAGGAGAAAGAATTAAAATAAAAACAAGTAATACATTAGTTCTTTCCCCCTTTAAACTAGATCTCCAATTTTATTGTACAATTACATTATTTTGCAAACTGAAATATAAAATAATTAAACAACACTTCAAAAGCCATATTCAAGTGTGAAAAAGTGTTGTTTATATGATAAAAAAAAGTCAATCAGTGAGGAGGGAAAGAATCAATCAGGGATCAATCATAAAAATAATTTCCTTAAATTCGTGACAAAAAATCAATTAAGCAGAAAATTAGAATAATCGAGTGTAATGACCCGGACATTATACGATTTCATTAGAGCTTGAAAATGTCATTTTTAGCAAGATTTAGACCAAGTGTCATCTTAAGGGAGATTACATAGTCCGTGTGAGGTCACATGACCCGTGCAACCTCCAGCGAGGAGGCCCTTGGCCTTACTTTTGGATGTGTGGCCTTGGCGTGGTGTTTTGGGCTAAGGCACATCACACTTGGATCCCACACAGGCCGTGTGACACTTCATGAACCGTGTGGAGGGTCGTGTGATGGCATTGAGCTTGGAACACCAATGATTCAAGCAAAGTATGGTCACACGGCCACCTTCACGGGCTGTGTGAAGGTTCACGGGCCATATGGCCAATCGTATAGCTTTCGAAATAAGAATTTTTCTAAGTATAAATCACCATCTCGTAACTCATCAAGAGAATTTTTCTCTAGTATGGGGATACGAGCACCTACACGACCCTTGTAGCTTCATATAGGCCGTGTGGCCTATCCACGTGGCTAACATTTTCGTCAAACAATATTCTAAGTGTTGGATTCTGGTTCAAGACCACCGTCAAACAATAATTTGTCTAAGTGTTGGTTCACAGGTACTGTACACGGACCTTGTAGTGTCACACGACCCGTGAACCCTCCCTTGAAGTGGTGACCACCAATTTTTTCATCTGTTTCATTAATGACGTTTCATAAATTCAATTTATCCTAATCGTCTTTTAGGACATCCTATGCTACCTAAGGACTCCCTAATGACTTAAACCGTATTCCTAATACTCTAAAAATCACTCCTCACATTTGGAATTCTCTAAAGTCACTCTTAAGTCCCCTTTCAATGGAACTCTTATGGATTTTTAACTTGGGAAGCAAGGAAACTCATTTCTTCTTCAAATTATATTGGGGTTTTCTTCATTTTGTCAAGGTATGTGGGTTTTCATTTTTGGTTCCTTACATCCAAGGAGATCCAATCTCTTCCAAGTGATCTTTCATGAAATCGAGCTTACTTTAAATATGGGATTTCATTATTTTGATTTATTAAATTCAATTGATGTATGGGCTGTACTTTATTTATGATTTTAACTTACTTTAAACCCTAGTATGACGGTTTACATTGAGATTTTGAAGTTATGAAAGTGCATGTCCCCTTTAAAACTTATTTTTTACATGGGTGACCAATATTATTATTTAAATATAGATTTAATTGTGGATTTACTTCAATTTAATATTATATTGTTGATCTTAGATTGAATCTCAATTACCCATACTATTCCCACATCATTCATAGCATATGCTTTCATGAACATTGGATTTTATGAAATTATCAATGGGTTAAGTTCACATATGTTTTATGAAATGTTTTCAGTGAGTTAAGCTCACAGATTGGTTATGGCAAGGATGTGATCACATAAATGTCTATTGTTAATGACTCTTTGAGCATTTTGGGTGCTTGCACCATATTGGCATGAGCATGAGCTTTTCCTATGCATAAGTATCATGATTACGAATGATGTTTGGATTTTGAGCCTAAATGTGCATTGAATGGATTTGTAATGACTACTTCCTCTTTTGAACTAATGTATATATATAAGTATTCTCGTGGGATGTTTGACTTATCACCGATGGATTGGGGGAGTCAGACTATCCTCAAGAGTACTCTCCCTTTCCTTATATTATGTGCCAGCATAGGAATTGTAGCCATCACCGAAATGATCAGGTCGTAAGGTATGGTTATTCATTTATTGATAGGGTATGAAATGATAATGGAAATTCTTCCGAAATGACCTGGACATAAGGAAGGTGGCCGCCACATACAAAATGATAGGGTCATAAGGTGTGGTGTAGATTACCTTTGGCAAGTAATCTTCTCTAACTGATGGGAGGTCAACATTGGGAAAATTCATGTAATAGCTCGCATGAGTTTGAGATGTTGATTATGGTCACATCCCCGCTACATATGAGAATTTGAGTATTTCATGCAGCATTAGTTACATGACATATCGTATATTATATCTCTTGTTATATATTTCCTTTTATATTATGTGCCCTTGTTTTCTAACATTGGCTGAAGGTTTGGTAAGTCATATGCATTACATTCCTATATACTTAGCACATTCAAATGTACTAACACATACTTTTCCTATATGATCTCGTCATGTAGCGGCCGAGGAGTACATTTATCCACCACACAACGTTTAGCTCAGATCTTGAGTTTTTGCTTGTTGTGCTGAGTTCTATCTTCCAAGGACAAGACATCTATCCTATACCTATGGTGCTTTTGTTTAGGTTATTTACATTTGAGGGTGAGCCCGTGGTATATCTTGGCCTCCGTCTTATCTTATGGTTAGACACATTGTTGGACATCTCATAAACTCCTTTACGTTTATATGCTAAGTGCTATGATCAGAGGTTTGGCGTTGTTACCTATTAAATATTGTTATGTGTTTTGGCTATGAGTGTTACGACATGATTACATGACATGATGTGAAAGATCCTTTGTCCCGAATTGCCCCCATCGTATGAGTCATACTTACCTGCCCCTTAGTCCTTATGCGCTACGTGTTATGTGAATCCATGTTAATCCCTTTTCCTATGATATCTCCATAGCATGAGTCCTTCTTTCCCGCCCCTTAGAATTATATGTTTACTATTTGAATACACTTCCGAACCGTTAATGTGAATTTTGATACTTTGAGGCTTATTTGGGGACCTCATGTTCCCATTTGCTATGTAACCCCTAGACCCTAGGTTAGGGTCGCGACTGAGATGGTATTAGAACACTAGGTTTGTAAATGATCCTCAGAGTCGAACATGCAGCGTCAAGTAGAGTCCTATTTATGGGTATGAAATGCACTATGCGTATGAGTGGGAGGCTACAAAGGTGTTCTAGGAATTATCTCACTTCTTCATTCCTTATGTAGTGCTATGGCTTGTATATTTAGTTTCCTTATCTTGATTATGTCGTCGCTCCATTACAGAAGATGCCTCGAGGAAGAGCTCCTAGACCAGCCCCAACTAATGAGGGTCAAACATCTCAAGGTTTTATGGATGAGCCTATCTCTAATGGTGAATTTTGTACGGCCTTCGCTATGCTTGCCCAGGTGCTGACCTCTCAAACTAGGTAGGCTAATCTTCCACGGGATCCCTCTCTAGCTTCTAGGGTGAGGAATTTCACGGGGATGAATTCTCTCGAGTTTTATGGATTCTCAAGAGTTCATTAATAAGCTCACCAAAGTGTAAGATGTTATGGATGTGACTTCTGAGGAGAAAGCTGGATTGGTTGCCTACAAGTTGAAGGATTTGGCTCAATTGTGGTACACCCAGTGGTCTATGGAGAGGGTTTGTGGTAGGTGTTATCAATTGGGAGGAGCTCAAGCTTGCCTTTCTGGATCATTTCTTTCCACTTGAGCTTAGGGAAGTCAAGAAGACTAAATTTATCATTCTCAAGCAAGGGGGCTTGAGTGTGAGGGACCATGCCCTCAAATTCACTAAGCTCTCCAAGTATGCACCGACACTTGTAGCTGATCCTCGTGCAAGGATGCATGAAATAATACCGTATAGCCATGCTCATATAGGATATGGATATTTCCAGACTCATGGTATATGCTGAGCAGACCGAAGGGGATAAACTTAAGGAGAGGAGAGTACATGATCCTAAGAGGGCCCGATTTGGTGGTGGGTTCTCCGGCTCTAAGGGTAGTGGTTTTTTTCGCTTCCATCAGGGCCAAGGTTCTAGTGCTCAGGTTGCTAATCCTAGAGTGCCTCCTCCTAGGGCACCAATTGGTGGTGGACCATGGCTTCCCAGGTGTGACAGGTGTGGGAAGAATCACCTGGGTTCTTGTTGGAAGGAGTTAGGTGCATGCTATTGATGTGGTGATAAAAACCACAAGGTTGCTGATTGTCCTAAGAATGCATAAAGAGGTCAAGGTCAGGTGGCTCAAGGTGGGCAAGGCCAACAAAAAGCTCCACATGGTGTTTCCCCAAGGAACAACAGGTTCTATGCTCTTCATGCTCGTCAAGAAGTTGAGAAGGCTCCGGATATTGTAACTGGTACATTAAAAGTCTTTGATTTTGATGCTTATGCTTTTCTTGATTCTGGGTGTAAATTTGTCTTTTGTGACCTCTCTGTTGGCTGTTCAATTTGGGTTGAGTCCCGAATTTTTGAGGGATCCTTTTTCAGTTTACACCCTTATGGGTGAATCTGTTGTTGCTCACAGGATTTATCGGGGTTGTCCTATTTCTATGTTGCATAAAATCTTTCTGTGTGATCTAGTAGACTTTGAGATATTTGATTTTGACGTGATTTTTGGGATGGATTGGTTGCATGCATCATATGCCTCTATAGATTGTAGAACTCGGAAGGTCAAGTTCCAACCTCCCGATGAGCCCGTTCTCAAATGGAAGGGTAGTAACTCCGCTATTAAAGGTCGGTTTATTTCCTACCTCAAGTCTTGGAAGATGATCTCAAAGGGGTGAATTTATCATATTGTGAGGGTCAAGGACGTGGAGTTTGGATCACCAACTCTAGAGTCGATTCCAATGGTGAATGAATTTCTGGATGTGTTCCTCAAAGACTTTTCCAGTGTTCCTCTCGAAAAAGGAATAACTTTTGCATAGATCTTCTCCCGGATACTCAACCTATCTCCATTCCTCCCTATCATATGGCACCAGCTGAGTTAAAAGAGTTGAAGGATTAGTTGAAAGACTTGTTGGAGAAGGGCTTCATTAGGCCAAGTATGTCTCCATGGGGTGCTCCGATGTTATTTGTGAGGAAAAAAGATGGATCTCTTCGGATGTGCATCGATTATAGGAAATTGAATAAGGTGATCATTAAAAATAAGTATCCGTTTCCTAGGATCAATTACTTGTTCAACCAATTTAAAGGCCACCCACTTCTCAAGGATTGATCTCCATTTCAGATATCATCAGTTGAAGGTTAGAGAGTGTGATATTCGGACAAGGTATGGGCACTTTGAGTTTGTGGTGATGACGTTTGGCTTAACTAATGCTCTGGTCGTGTTCATGGATCTTATGAATAGGTGTTCAAGCCATTCCTTGATAGTTTTATGGTTGTCTTCATTGATGATATTTTCATTTATTCCCGAAGTGAGCAGGAACACATGGATCATTTAAGGTTGGTTCTACAAACCTTGAGGGAGAACAAGTGGTATGCCATGTTTAGAAAATGTGAGTTTTGGTTAGGTGAAGTAGCCTTTCTTGGTCATGTGATGTCTGGTGATGGTATTAAGGCTGATCTAAAGAAGACGAGGCCGTGAAGAATTGGCCTAGACCATTGACTCCTTCGGATATTCGAAGTTTTCTAGGGTTGGCCAGCTATTACAGGACGTTCATTGAAGGGTTCTCATCTACTGTGTCTCTGTTTACTAAGTTGACCCAAAATAAAGTTAAATTTGTGTGGTTAGATGAATGCGAGAAGAGTTTTCAAACCTTGAGGTCGGCTTACATCAACTCCTATCTTGACTTTACCTAATGGCTTGGAGGGATTTGTGGTGTATTGGGATGCCTCATGGATCGGGTTGGGTTGTTTACTTATGTAACACGGTAATGTAATAGCATGTGCACCGAGGCAATTGAAGGCACATGAGCGTAATTACCTGACACATGATATTGAGTTAGCGGTGGTGGTTTTTGCCTTGAAAATTTGGAGATACTACTTGTATAGGGTGAATTTTGATGTTTTCACCGATTACAAGAGTTTGCAATATGTGTTCACTCAAAGGGATCTCAACTTGAGGCAAAGAAGATGGTTGGAACTGCTAAAGGACTAAAGGACTACGACATGAGTGTTCAATATCACCCCAAAAAGGCCAACATTGTGGCCGATGCTCTTAGTAGGCTATCTATGGGGAGTATGCCTCTGTTGAGGAGACAAAGAGGGAGTTGGCAAAGGATGTTCACTGGTTGGCTAGGTTGGGTGTTAGGTTGGCCAACTCTAATGATGGTGGTATTCATGTTCAAAATGGGGACGAATCTTCAGTGGTTGTTGATGTGAAAGCTAAGCAAGATTTAGAATCATCATTGGTTGAATTGAAGAAATTGGTCGCCAAAAAGGAGATTGAGGTGTTCTCCCAAGGGGGAGATGGTGTATTTCGGTACTAAAACCGACTAGGTGTTCCGGATGTGGATGATCTTAGAAAAGTGATCATGAGTAAAGCTCGCAACTGTCATTATCTAAGATGTATTGGGATTTGAAGGAGGTATATTGTTGGCATGGTATAAAGAATGACATAGCCATGTTCGTATCCGCGTGCCCGATTTGTCAACAAGTGAAGGTAGAGCACCAAAGGCCCGGTGGTGTGGCTCAAGACATTGAAATTACCACTTGGAAGTGTGAAGATATGAACATGGAATTTGTGGTTGGTTTGCCTCAGACCTCAAAGACAATTTTACTCCATTTGGGTCATCGTTGATCGGATGACAAAGTCGACTCACTTTCTACCGATCAAGACTACTTTTGGTGTTGAAGATTATGGAAGATTGTACATCCAAGAGTTGGTGAGGTTGCATGGTATGCCTAGGTCTATTATATCAGATCATGGTACCCCATTCACTTCTCACTTTTTGAGGTAGTTTCAGAAGGGACTTGGTACTAAGGTTAAGTTGAGCACCGCTTTTCATCCTCAAACCGATGGGCGATCCGAGAGGACAATTCAAACCTTGGAGGATATGTTGAGGGCCTAAGTGTTGGAGTTCAAGGGTAATTGGGATGACCACCTTCTACTCATGGAGTTGGCCTATAATAATAGCTTCCACACTAGCATTGGTATGGCACTATTTGAGACCTTGTATGTGAGGAGGTGTAAGTTACTAGTAGGGTGGTTTGAGTTGGGGGAAATGACATTGATTGGCCCGTATTTAGTGTTGGAGGCTATGGAGAAGATGAAGTTGATTAGATAGAGGTTGAAGACGGACCAAAGTCGCAAAAAGTCCTATTTGTATGTTAGGAGGAGGGATCTTGAATTTCATGATAGTGATTTGGCGTATGTGAAGATTTCACCTCTGAAGGGTGTGATAGGTTTTGGTAAGAAAAGAAAGCTAAGTCCCCGGTATGTAAACCCTTATGAGATTGCTGAGCGGATTTGAAGCGTGGCTTATAGGTTGGAGTTGCCTTCGAATTTGAGTTCCATTCACCCAGTCTTCCACGTGTCTATGTTGAGGAAGTTAATTGGTGATCCTAGCTCTATTGTGCCTTTGGAAGGTGTGAAGATTGAGGAGAACTTATCTTATGTTGAAGTCTCGATGGAGATTTTGGATAGACAAGTGAAACGCTCCATAACAAAGATGTAACTTCAATGAAGGTACTTTGGAGAAATCAACACGTGGAGTATGCTACATGGGAGACGGAGTTGGACATGATGAAACCATATTCTCATCTTCTCCAATCTACTCAAGCCTAAGGTATTAGGTTCTTTCTTCTTCTAAGTAGTCAAAACTCTTTCATTATTGAGTCTTATGATATGCCATGCCTACTTGTGCATTAAAATTATTTTTATGATGTTTTGAATGATTTTAATATTCTTCAACATGAGTTTTAATGACTTTATAATTTTCAAATGGTTAATTATGCATTTATCTCAGGTTTGGAAGTTTCATGTTCTAAGTCAAGTGTTGTTCTTGCATATTCGGGGACGAATATTCCCAAGGGAAGATGATGTAATGACCTGGACATTGTACGACTTCATCGGAGCTTGAAAATGTCATTTTTAGCAACATTTGGACGAAGTGCCACCTCAGGGGAGACTACATGGTCCATGTGAGGTCACATGGCCCGTGTGGCCTCTGGTAGGGAGGCTCTTGGCCTTAATTTTTGATGTGTGTCCTTGGCGTGGAGTTTTGGGCTAAGGAACATAACACTTGGACCCCACACAGGCCGTGTGACACTTCTCGGACCGTTTGGAGGGCCGTGTGATGGCCTTGAGCTTGGAATATCAATGATTGAAGCAAAGTATGGTCACACAGACACCTTCAAGAGCCGTGTAAAGTTTCACGGGCTATATATCCAACCATATAGATTCCAGAATGAGAAGTTTTCAAAGTATAAATCACCGTCTCATAACTCGTCATGAGAATATTTCTCAAGTATGGGGATATGGTCACCTAGACGACCCGTGTAGCTTCACACGGACTGTGTGGCCCATCCATGTGGCTTATGTGTTGGATTATGGTACCGGACCTACGTCAAACAATAATTTGTCTCAGTGTTGGTTCACAGGCACTATACACGGACCGTGTAATGTCACATGGCCCGTGAACCCTTCCTTGAAGTGGTGACGACCAATTTTTTCATCCATTTCATTAATGACGTTTTCATAAATTCGATTTATCCTAATGGTCTTTTAGGACTTCCTATGCTACCTAAGAACTCCCTAATGACTTAAACCCTATTCATAATACTCAAAATCACTCCTCACATTTGGAATTCTCTCAAGTTGCTCTTAGGTCCCCTCTCAAAGGAACTCTCGTGGATTTTCAACTGGGGAAGCAAGGAAACTCATTTCTTCTTCAAATTCTCTTGGGGTTGTCTTCATTTTGTCATGGTATGTGGGTTTTGATCCTTGGTTCCTTTCAACCAAAGAGATCCAAACTCTTTCAAGTGTTTTTTCATAAAATTGAGCTTGCTTAAATATGAGTTTTCATTATTTTGATTTATTAAATTCATTTAATGTATGGTCTGTACTTTATTTATGATTTTAAGTTACTTTAAGCCTAGTATGATGGTTTGCATTGAGATTATGAAGTTATGAAAGTGCATGTCCTCTTTAAAACTTGTTTTATGCATGGGTGATCTATATTATTATTTAAATGTGGATTTACTTCAATTTCATATTATACTGTCGATTTTAGATTGAATCTCAATTACCCATGCTATTCTCACATCATTCATAGCATATGCATTCATGAACATTAGGTTTTATGAAATTATCGGTGGGTTAAGCTCACATATATTCTATGAAATGTTTTTGGTGAGTTAAGCTCACATATTGGTTATGACTAGGATGTGATCACATGAATGTCTATTCTTAATGGCTCTTTGAACATTTTGGGTGCTTGCACCATATTGGCCTGAGCATGAGCTACTATGCATAAGTATTATGATTATCAAAAAAATGCTTTGGCTTTGGAGCCTAAATAAGCATTGAATGGATTTGAAATGACTATTGCCTCTTTTTAACTCATGTATATATATAAGTATTCTCGTGGGATGTTTGACTTAGCATTGATGGATTGGAGGCGTCACGACTATCCCCAAGGATCCTCTCTCTTTCCTTAAACTATGTACCAGCATAGGAATGGTAGCCATCACCGAAACGATTGGGTCACAAGGGATGGTTATTCATTTATTGATATGGTATGAAATGATAATGGGAATCCTTTCGAAATGGCTGGGTCGTAAGGAAGGTGGCCACCACAACGAAATGATCAGGTCGTAAGGTGTAGTGTAGATTACCTTTAGCAAGTAATCTTCTCTAACTGATGGGAGGTCAACATCGGAAAAATTCTTGTAATAGCTTGCATGAGTTTGAGATATCAGTTATGGTCACATCCCCGCTACATATGAGCATTTGAGCATTTCACACATCATTGGTTGCATAACATAGCGGATACTATATCTCTTGTTATATATTTTCTTCTATATTAAGTGCCCTTGTCATCTAACATTTAATGCAGGTTTGGTAAGTCATATGCATTGCATGCTCGCATACGTAGTACATTCAAGTGTACTAATGTATACTTTTTCCTACATGATCTCACCATGTAGGGTCAGAGGAGTACATTTACCACCACAAGACATTTAGCTCGGATCTCAAGTTTTTGCTTGTTGTGGTGAGTCCTATCTTCTTAAGACAAGCCACCTATCCTCTACCTATGGTGCTTTTGTTTAGGTTATTTACATTTGAGGGTGAGCCCGGGGTATGTCTTGGCCCCCGTCCTATCTTATGGCTAGAGGCATTATTGGACATCTTGTAAACTCCTTTACGTTTATATGTTAATTGCTATGATTGGACGTTATGTTATGGCTTGGTTACCTATTGAATATCATTATGTGTTTTGCCTATGAGTCTTACGACTTGATTTCATGATATGATGTGAAAGATCTTCAGTCCCGAATTGCTCCCATAACATGAGTCATACTTATTCGTCCCTTAGTCCTTATGTGCTACGTGTTTTGTGAATCCATGTTAATCCCTTTCCCTATGATATCCCCATAGAATGAGTCCTACTTTCCCGTCCCTTAGAATTGTGTGTTTACTATTTGAATACGCTTCCGAACCGATGATGTGAATTTGTATACCTTGAGGCTTGTTTGGGGACCCTCGGGTTCCCATTCTCCATGTTACTCCTAAACCCTAGGTCCAGATCATGACATCAAGTGATATTTACCATGATAGGAGCAGATAAGAATCTCACGAAACCCGAAATTGAGTAAAATTAAAAAACCCTTCCATAAAATGGATTCTGAGCAAACATTGATTTCCAAAATCAATAAGCCAAATACTCTAAATTGACAACCACATGGATTACGCTAGATCTCTTTGACACCAGATAATATTTTTTTTACTAATTACCGAAAATAGTCTAATACCAAAATTCTTCATGCAATTACAAATCAAACACAATAATATACTAATTATGACAAATAAACCCCCCAAATAAAAATCGTACCATAACAGTTCTAATCATCTGAAGCATAAACACTTTAAAGAGAATAAAGTAGGCCAAGAATCAACATATTGTACACCTAATTTAAGCTCAATTTAAACTAAAAAGGAAAATATATCAAACAATGGTAGAATCAATGATTCCCAGGACAAAAAATCAGTCATATTGTAGAAGATATCAAAATTATATCCCATTATTTGCATAAGACTTCAGGAACTAGAACAAACACAAGGTTACATGAATTAATCAATTACAAGATAGTGAATAGAAAATTAACTTAAACGTACCAAAACAGGTCCGAAAATAATAATCTTGACTTAATTTTTATCGATTCTTACTGGATGTATTGCTAATGACAAGTTGCATGGTTGGTTTTTTTGGTTTCCAGAATTGGGGTCGTTTGGTGATTTTTGTGGGGGCTGGACAGAGGAGGGTTGAGCGGAAGAAGAAGAAGAGGAGAAAAGGAGAAGGCGACGACGACGGCTATGGTGATTTTCCAGCGAGGTAGTGAGGAGGAAGAGGGTGTTGGGCTCCTTTTCCAGTAAGATTTCGCCAAAAATAGGGAGAACAGTAGAAGAGGTGCAACGAGTAAGGGAGAGAGGAGAAAAGAGGTCGTTTTGGGTGGTGAGGCGATGGAAAAGGGGAGATCTTTCAATGGGTTTGGGGTTGTTGGGTGTGACTGTAAGGCGAGGGAGGTGGTGGTGCGGCCATGGTGGTTTGGGCAGAGGAACGGTGGTAGCAAAGTCTGCCTCGCTCGAGACGAAGAGAGGCAGCGGTTGTGATATAGCGAGCAAGGGGGTCGGCTGGTTGGTTTTGAAGAGAGAGGGAAAGTTTGGAAAGAACGAAGGGTTTTGGGTATTAGTTAATTTAGGAAAATAAAATGGAGAATAAATTCTAGCCATTGGATAACAATAAATGAACGGACCAGATTAGATCTTGACAAAGTTCAGTTGGAAATTTAAAATTGAGTAACAATTTGACTCAATAGGCTAAAATTAAAAGAAATTGTGAAGGAATGGATTAGAATTGAAATAAATTTAAAGAAAATCGACTAGAATTGAAAGGAATTTGGTAAAAAAATCACCAATTGAATAAATTGGGATAAAATTGAATGGATTGTCATCTAATTGATTAAAATATATGCATAAATAAAATATACAATATTTTAAAAATAATACTTTTTACGTAAAGAAAATACGTAATATATAATAACTATGTAAAAATATTTAAACATATTAAAATATTATTTCTATATTAAAAATTGATAAAATAAAATTGTAAACATCATATTTAAAATATGACACTAATAATAATAATAATAATAATAATAAGTATACTACTAATGCTAAGTAAAAATAATAAAATACTAAAAGTAACAGTGAATAATAAATAAAATTAGTTATAAAAATAATGAATATTATACTGAATAATAATAATAATTTAAAATAACAAAATAAATTTTAAAATAATTAACGCTTAAATTTTGAAGGTCTTAGAAAATCTATTATAAATACGTGATTATTTGGATAAAATTGAAAATAAACCCTTTTTTTTAAAAAAAAACCCATTTTAATCAAATGACAACCTATAATGGATTATAGGTCAGTCAAAATTGGATGTCAACAAGGAGCCCTTATAGGCTATGCTTAGGCTAGTGGATCCATGTAAGCCATTATGTTTATGAAAGATGTAATTGCGAAGTTAGTAAGATTTTGAATTCTACCTTGGCTAGTAGATTCCCCTTCTCCCAATGAAAGAAGTTCATTGGTCTTTTCCCAATGGAAGGAGTTCATTGGCCTTTTTCCAATGGAAGGAGTTCATTAGATTCTTTGTAGTAACTCACATGATCTATGTCGGTTACGATCTCCTCCCACATATGTATGATATTATGAAGTTATGTTTCATGTAAATTTTCATTTAAGCATATTCATGTATGTCATATTGATCCTATATTTCATTGTGTATGATTATGCATCTCGTTTATGAAGCTTATTATCTATTGTTGCATTGCCCCCCACATACTAGTTCATTCCAAGTACTAATACATACTTTTGACTACATGATATAACCATGTAGGGAACAAAGCTCCTATTCATCCTTCTCCACATGTCTAGCTTGGGTTCGTGAAGATTGTTATTGTGGTGAGTCCTCCATTTCGGAGACAATATCCTACTTCTATCTTGCTTATGTTGAGACACTAGTACTTTACTTTCTATACTAAGGGTGAGCCTTGGACATGTCTTGACCCTTGTCATATTCATACTTAGAGGTGTTGTTGGATACTATGCTATGTACTCACTATGATATGTTTGAGATTTTATTGAGATTTATCCTTCAGACCCTATCCTTTATGTGATGCTATTTAATGTTGTTGATGATGATGGAAAGTGATGAAAGTCCTAAGTCTCGACTTCCTCATAGCTTGAGTCATACATACCCTCCCTTTACGCATTGCTTTCTATGTGATTCATAAAAATCCCTTTCCCATATTCATCCCAAAAGTGTGAGCCATAAGACCTTATTTCCCTTAGAATTATTTATTCAATGTTTGTTTTATATTCCACAATCAAGTATATGCAAATGATATGCTAAGGGGCTTGTTTGGGTTGCCTTCTGGTTTCTCATTCGCCGTGTCATGTCTAGACCCTAGGCTTGGATCGTGACACTTACGAGATCTTAACCCATTTAAATAAATATGTGACAAGTTCCTTACAAGATCTAACCTATTCGGTAAAAATATGACAAGTACTTACTGGATCTAACCAATTTTGGTGAATCTTGCAATATGAGCTATATGGAATACATTAGGAAATCACAAATCTATGGTGGCAACATAGTTAAGGGATCACGAAAAATCTACCAAGGTCCTCTCGGTCTAAGTCAACATCCCATGGAATACATAAAGCAGAAGTATAATCATAACATGCATAAACTTGTAAATTATAATATCATAATAGGAGTAGCGCATTAAAATCAAAGCATCATAGCATTATAATAGGGCTCAATAATCTTGCATAATTTTATATACTTATCATGAGACTATATCATTTGAAACTATAATTTAAATATTCCATAATGTGATACCCATAATACTTTAAAATAGGAAAATTTTCAAAATCCATCAACTCATACAATTGGATGACAATACATACTCATTGGAACATAATATTCACGATTTAGTCTAAAATATAAAATTTGGGTAAGGATTTACAAGACCCATTTAAAAATCATCAACCCAATGTAGTAATATAAAGGGTTCATAAACACCAACTCATTTCATGAATTTTAAATCAATAAATAATAATTTCTAACACGAATGATGCATATAATTAGGAATAGGAAGTACCCATAATAAAATAAACCTTGAAATTTAAATTGAGTTGGAAAAGATTTTGTACTCTATGGGTGAAGCGACCCATGGATGAAGAAACCCACATATTGTAGAGCAAAATAGAGATGAAAGTTGAAGAAAATCATGAATTTGGTGAAAAGCTTGAAAGAAATTGAAGCTTGTTCTTTAGAAGAGGATTTGGGTCTTCTTCCTGGAGAGAAAAATTTGGAATTAACGAAGGGGAAGAGGGAATGGAAATAGATTTAGGATGGTGTTTTAGGTTGAATGGGTTAAGAACCCCTTTTGGGAATGTAAAAATATCATCAAAAGTTAAAAACTGACATTTTCATGAGTCTAGCAGAAATATCGGCGGTCCAGGTGTCACGACCCAAAATAGATCGCAACTAAGAAAATGAAATAAAGCAAAAATAAACTCATATGACATAAGGAATCTCCAAAAACTTGGAGTCATGAGTACAAGAGCATCTAAAATATCACTGAAGAGTAAATACAACTACCTCATAATATATGAGACATAGTTTTTTTATGTAATTTGATCCACAACAACTCGAAATTTGAGCGTCACCACTGAGATCCGGATGGTATCAATAATACTGAGGTGGAATGATCAACTACAGTGTCCTGAATATGCAGGGGGAAACAAAGTAGGGGTGAGTATACCGAAATGTATCCAGTAGGTTCATCGACTGGGTAAAAGCAATCAAACAAGTATGTAATAATGAAGAATACTATCACCTGCAAGAAAGGGTTAGTGTACAATGTAAACCATATATATACTAGTAAAATAAGATCATAGTGTCAGTCAAGGATACAATGCATATGTAATGTATGAAAGCAATACATGAAGAGGAATACAACAAACGATGGTACCGATTTATACATGTACCGAGCGAATGCTACAAAGTAGTACCATGAGGTTCTCGTCAGACTATATACAAAGCCTCTCAAGTGTCATGACGATTATTGTCGCCGATGATACCACAGCGGACTCTGGCGCCGATGGAGAGATCTCTAGTACCTTAGTGGACTTTGGCACCAATGATACCCTGACGGATACTAGCGCTGGTACAGAAAATATAATGAGGATTACATTTCAATGACAGAGTATATAGATGTACGACAACAATCACATGTGTTGGCGGACTCTGGCTCCAGTAAATAGTATGTAGAGGTATTACAACAATAACTTGTCTTGGCGGACTCTGGCGCCCCTAAACAGATCTCATGTAATACCACTATTTCAAGACCAATGCACTATCAATGAATGCAAGCCAAGTCACTATAACAAAATAAGTATAAAAATGTGTTATGCCTCGGTGGACTCTGGCATCGACGAATAGATCACAAGTAAAATGACTAACTCAATATCTCATCAATAATCAAAACATCAAGGCAACTGGACTGTTTTAGTCCCACATTATTGTCACGACCCGGGGTCGGGGCCTAGATGTGACACGGCAAATGGGGACCCGAGAGTCCCCACACAAGCATCAAAATTTCAAAATTTACGAAGCTTGGTTCAAGAGCTTTTAAAGACAAGTAATTAAATAACGGAAAGTTAAGTCCCAAAAGAGCATTTCCTTAAAAAGTTAATCAAAATGACAAGGTTTTGTTTTACAAAACAATTAACATATGCCTCTAGTTAAGGAACGGGGGCCAGGACAAGTTCCGGGCTCACCCTCAACAAAATAATATACATAGTGGACACAAGGAACAAAAGCTCGCCCTTAGAAGATGGGGCTCACCACAAAATATCTTCAAAGAGGGACTATTCGTCCCTCAGAAGATGGGGCTCCCCCAATCCATCGGTGCTAAGTCTGACACATCCCATAAGAATACTTATATATATATATATATATACACATATGCTTTCAAGAGAGTCAAATGCCCATTTCAAAACGTTAAATGCACATATAGACTCAAATGCCAAATCACAAGATCAAAATCACATGGTTCATGCAAGGAATAGCTCATCTACATATACAAGATGGTGCAAGTACCCAAAATGCTCCAAGATCCATAATCATAGACATACCAGTGATCACCTTCTTGTTATATCCAATGTCTTACCAAAATCATATCATAATTCATTTCAAAAATGAAATTGGACTTAATCCATATTCAAAAGTTCCATATATCAATGCTATGGATGTAATACAATGCATGATGTAGGGATGACTTGGGTAATGTAGAGTATATCTAAAATTAGCATTATAATGTAAAGTCTAGGAAATCCACAATGAAAAATTCATATGAAAATATAGTATAAATCAGCCATGCATAATAACTTCTTTAAAGGGACATGCATGTTCATAGTTGCATAATCTAAGTAGTTCATCATGATAAAACTTAACATAACTCAAAATTCGGAGTCTTAAATAGCACATGCATGGTTCAAGGTTACCAAGAACAAGTAGTAGAAATTCACATTTTAAGTAGATAATTTTATAAAATATCTTGGAAAGGACTTTGGGTCTTCTTGGTTGAAAGAGACCAAGAATCAAAACCCACATACCTGATTTGAAGACAACACTTGAAGAGAAATGGAATTCAAATTGTGAGTCTTGCCTTAACAAATCCTAGTAAGATCTATGCCGAATATCTCTTTATCCGGAGGAATTCCTGGTAAGTCCTCGAGAAACACATCCGAAAATTCATTCACCACAGGGACCGACTCGAGAGTAGGCACCTTGGAATCCGTATCCCTGACCCTCACCATATAGTAAATGCACCCTTTAGCAATCATTCTCCGCACCTTGAGGTAGAAAATAAACCTACCTTTAATAGAGGAATCACCACCCTTCCATTCAAGAGCTGGCTCACCGGGAGGTTGGAACTGGACCTTTCGGGTTTTCTACAATCTATGGAAGCATAAGACGCATGCAGCCAATCCATTCCAAGAATTACATCAAAATCAAACATCTGAGGTTCCACAAGATCACATGGAAGGATTTTATGAAACACAGCAACAGGGCACCAGTGATAGACTCTATGAGCAACAATAGATTCACCCATGGGGGTGTAGACCGAGAAAGGATCCCTTAGAATCTGGGGTTTCAAACCGAACTTGACAACCAACAGTGGAGTCACAAAAGACAAGTTTGCACTTGGGTCAAGCAAAACATAAGCATCAAAATCAAAGACTTTTAACATACCAGTCACGACATCTGGAGCTTCCTCGACATCCTGGCGAGCATGGAGTGCATAAAACCTGTTGTTCCTTGGGGCAACACCTTGGGGACCCTTTTGCTGTCCCCACCCACCTTGGGCTACCTGACCTCAGCCTCCGCGTGCACTCCTAGGGAAATCGGCAACCTTATGGTCCTTACTTCCACATCCATAGCAAAGTCCCAAATCTCTCTAGCAGGCACCTGCGTGGGGCCTCCCACACTTGTCACACATAAGATATCCTGGTCCGCCACCCACCGGCACCCTAGGAGGGGGTGCTCGAGCATTAACCACCTGAGCCCTCGAGCCTTAGCCCTGCTGGAAGCGACCAAAACCCACATTCCTGGCATCGGAGAATCTACCATCAAAGCGGGCTCTCTTGGGATCGTGTGACTTTTTCTCTTTAAGTTTCTCCCCTTCAATCTGCTCAGCATACACCATGAGTAGCAATATCCATGTCCCCAATTAGCATAGCAGTCCGACATTCTTTCACCAATAGGTTAGAAATACCTGAAACGAATTTGTGCATCCTTGCACGGGGATCGGCCACTAGGGATGGAGCATATTTGGAAAGCTTGGTAAACTTGAGGGCATAGTCCCTCACACTCATACTCTTCTCCTTAAGGTTAACAAACTCGGTCATTTTGGCCTCCCTCAGCTCAAGTGGAAAGAAGCGATCAAGGCAGATTTGAACTCTCCCCATTTAACATTACCATTACAGACCCTCACCGTGGCCCACTGCGAATACCACACCTGAGCTACATCCTTCAGCTGGTAAGCAGCTAATCCAACCTTTTCCTCAGAAGAGACGCCCATAATGTTCAGTATTTTTGAAAGCTCATCAATGAATTCCTGTGCATCCTTATCAGCCCTCGACCCATAGAACTCCAGAGGATTCATCCGGGTGAAATCCCTCACAATAGATGCGGGTGTAAGGTCTCGTGGCAAATTAGCTTGCCTTTCCTGAGCATTCACCGCCTGTGCAAGCATGGCGAAAGCGGTGCAGAATTCACCGTTAGAGATAGGCTCCTACATAGGCTCGTGAGGGGCCTGATCTTCAACAGCCAGAGCCGGCCTAGGTAGTGGAGGTCGTCCTCGAGGAATTTACTAAAAGGGATTAACGACACCAGTAAGTAAGGAAATTTCATAAACCGGCCACAACACGATACAAGACATGAAGAAGGGAGGAATTGCCTAATACTTCTTCGTAGCCTCCCACTCATAGGTATGGTGCACTTCACACCCATGAATAGGACTCTACTCAACACGGCATGTTGGGCTCCGAGGACCATTATAAACCTAGGGCTCTGATACTACCTTTTGTCACGACCAGGGGTCGGGGCCTAGATGTGACACAACGAATGGGGACCCGAGAGTCCCTAAACAAGCCTCAAAATTTCAAAATCTACGAAGCTTGGTTCGAGAGCTTTTAAAGACAAGTAATTAAATAACGAAAATTTAAGTCCTAAAAGAGCACTTCCTTATAAAATTAAGAAAAATGATAAGTTTGTTTTTACAAAACACCCAACATATGCCTCTAGTTAAGGAACGGGGGCCAGGACAAGTTTCGAGCTCACCCTCAACAAAATAATATACATAATGGACACAAGGAACAAAAGCTCGCCCTCGGAAGATGGGGCTCACCACAAAATATCTTCAAAGAGGTACTATTCGTCCTGCGGCTAGTACTCAAACTGCTCGGTCCGTACATGGTAAAAATCATGTAGGCATAGAGTATGCGTTAGTACATTTGAATGAACTAAGTATGCGGGCATGCAATGCATATGACTTATTGAACCTGCATATCAATGTTAGATGACAAAGGCACATTATATCCAAAGATCGTATAAGCAACAGAATTTAGTATACATGATGCCATGGAATGCATGATGCGTGCGATGCGATAATTCTCCTATATAATGGGGGATGGACTATAACCGACAACCCAAATCCATGCGATCTATTACACAAATTGGATCAATTGGGACCTCCCACTGGTAGGGAGAAGATTACTTTCCAAGGGTAATCAACATCACACCTTACGACCACGCTTTTCAGTGGATGGTCACCTTCCTTATGACCACACCTTTTGGAAGGATTTCTAGAATTATATCAAGACATGTCATATCATAAACAAAATAGACGAATAACATCCGTCTCTATGTTGGCACATAGTTCAAGGAAAAGGAGAGAGACCTTGGGGATAAACCTAACACCCCCAATCTATCAGTGCTAAGTCTTACACATCCCACAAGAATACTTATGCACATATATATATATATATACATATGCTTTCAAGAGAGTCAAATACCCATTTTAAAACGTTAAATGCACATGTAGGCTCAAATGCCAAATCACAAGATCAAAATCACATGGTTCATGCAAGAAATAGCTCATCTACATATATAAGATGGTGCAAGAACCCAAAATGCTCCAAGAGCCATAATCATAGACATACCAGCGATCACCTTCTTGTCATATCCAATGTCTGACCAAAATCATATCATAATTCTTTTCACAACGAAATTGGACTTAATCCATATTCAAAAGTTCCATATATCAATGCTATGGATGTAATACAATGCATGATGTAGGGATGGCATGGGCAATGTATAGTATATCTAAAATTAGCATTATAATGTAAAGTCTAGGAAATCCACAATGAAAATTCATATGAAATGTAGTATAAATCACCCATGCATAATAACATCTTTAAAGGGATATGCATGTTCATAGTTTCATAATCCAAGTAGTTCATCATGATAAAATTAACATAACTCAAAATTCGGAGTCATAAATAGCACATGTATGGTTCAAGGTTACCAAGAACAAGTAGTAGAAATTCACATTTTAAGTAGACAATTTCATAAAATATCTTGGAAAGGACTTTGGGTCTGCTTGGTTGAAAGAGACCAAGAATCAAAACCCACATACCTGATTTGAAGACAACACTTGAGGAGAAGTGGACTTCAAATTGTGAGTCTTGCCTTGACAAAATCCTAGTGAAAGGTTGGAGAGCTTGAGGGAGCAAATTCTAGAGAGAGAAGTGAAATGAGAGAAAATGGTTGAACTGTGGTGACGTTCAGCTCATATAGGAGTTTAGAAGGGGGTGGAAAGGACCAAATTCACGTTTGGAACAACCAATATTTCAAAAATGCCATTAATGAAATGAGCCTGAAATTGGTCCGTCTGGGGCATACGGTAGGGTACACGATCAGTGTAGTGTCACACATACCGTTTACTTTGCCGTGGCCCTGGACTTAAAATTCTCGGAGGCAAGATTATCCGGACTAAGTATCACAATATGAACAAGTATACGGACCACCTGGGGTCACACGGATCGTGACCCCGTCCGTATACAGGTGTCTCACCACACCAAAACTAAACAAAGGGCCACACGGACCATCTAAAGTCACACAAGCCATGACTTGGTCCGTGTGAAGGCGACTCTATGCAGTACACTATACAAAAGGCCACACGGACCGTGTGGATTTACACGGACCATGTGGAGGCCTATTTTCCCTAACTTTCCCAGGTGTAACTCCACGGGAGGCCACACGGACCGTATGACTCCATACGGGCCGTATAGGACCTTTCGTGAGATGATGCCTGACAGTTTCCTGGGCAAGGTTTGTGGACCTTAAAGTGACGTCAATGATCTAGGGCCTTTCAATTATGCTCATCAAATAATCATGGTGTTACAATTGCTATCAATCTATCACGTATTTTCCCTCAAATGGTGTTACAAGCGTCATATTTTCGCATTAATATCAAAGATAACTGGAAACCAAATGTTCTACCTAAATTTATCAAAAAGATCACCCTTTACTCAATTTTCAACATAACCGGCATCATATTTTCATTGAGAATCCGTCATATCAAGCCCTTGGCTCATGCATCAACTTAAATCTTAGATTTACCACATAAACAAGTTCAATGACTTTAATCCAGTCCCAAAGGGTTAGCCAAACCTACTTCAATGCCAAAAATTGCACTCGGACAAGCTTTCAATTGGCTCAATCCCCAAAACAATCTCCAAATCGTCAACCTCTATCAACAATAGACACTATTCATCAAGAGGAGTGTTTGACACCCATATTAGCATAACTTTGGCTTAGGGGTAAAATGATTAAAATTAGGGCTAACATTCAAAGTTTCCAAATCTTAAAATTAACTTTAAAATCAAACTCTACACGAAAAATGGAGTTCATGGGTGAAAATCCAACTTAAATCAAGCTTAAATTGAATTATAAATCAACATTTAAAGTTTGGAGATTATAGTATGAAAATCTCCAATTTTGGATATTGAAAATCATGAAATTTAATACAAAATCAAGATAAAATCAATGGAAAAAACTATAGTGTTAGAAAGGCTTACCCAACATTAATCATAAAAACTACTTCAAAATCGCCTAAAAAAGCTTGGAAGTTGGAAAATGGGTTAAAAATGGTGATTCCTGATTTTAAAATTGTTCAGTTAAAAAGTGTTCTCTGCGAACGCGGATGGGGTCTGACAAACACGGATAGTCTACAAAAAATGACCTCGCGATCGTAGAGATCGACCGCGAATGCGGAGAGTAAGAGTTACAGGAAGTCCTACACATGTGCGCTCCACAAACACGGAGTCTATCCCTGCAAATGCGGAGTCCGGAGAATAAAATCCACTTGCACCAGAACAGTGCACCAGCAAAATCACAGCTTTAACCAAACTCGGAATAGACACTCAGAACTCAGCTGAAATTAGAATTTCACTAACTTTATATGTATCCATACCATAAACAGCGATCCAGATTCAACTAAATCATTAGAAATTAGTTTTAAGGCCTCCCCGCCACATTTATCTATTCAACTCAATAAAACTAGTTTAAAGAATCAAAATACAATAACTAACCTTGGAAACTCCTAAAACTATTCCGTAACCATTTTTAGCGTTGGTTTCACCATCTAGAACTATTGAAACTATCAAAATTCTGATATGAGCTTTTGAGTTTCGAAACTTCGAATGTTGACCAAAGTTCCAAAAACAACTAAAATCACAACATAGGGCATAAAACCCTCATTTTAACTATTAATTCAGTTATGTAACTTATCATAGTTCAGTTTCAACGTTCCAAAAATAATAAAATCAACGGATCCCCGATCCAACACCCGAAATCTAGAATGGTACAAAAACACACTTTTTCAACAACTTAAGCTTTCAAAAATGTCAAAACTCATATTTTTCACTTTTAAAACTCAGGATTTCAATTTTAACCATATAAATAGTTCAATTTAGGCTCAAAGCAACTTAGAAAAGAGTAAAATAGTAAATTTCATAGATAATGCCCAAAAAGACCAACCAGGTCATTAGATTATTCAACACTAAAAAGAATGTTTGTCCTCGAACATAAGGAAAAGAGGAGTACCTGAAGCCTAGAAGACATTGTGATATCTGGCCCGCATGTCAAAATCTAACTCCCAAGTAGCCTCATCGCAGAACGGTACCGCCACTAGACCTTCACAGAAGTTATATCTTTGGACCTGCCTGTCCAATATAGCTATAGGTTCTTCTTCAAAGGACAAATCTGGACCCAACTCAATTTAGTCATAATAAATCACTTGGGACTCATCTGGAATGTAAGGGCGGAACATAGAAACATGAAATATAGGATGAACATAACATAATCTTGGTGGTAAAGCCAACTCATAGGTTACATCACCAACTCTCCTTAAAATCTCAAAAGGGCCAATAAATGTGGGACTAAGCTTGCACCTCTTTCCTAATCTCCTCACACCCTTTATGGGTGAAACTTTAAGCCAAACACTGTCACCAATAGAGAACTCAATAGGTCTAACCCTTTTATCAACATAACTCTTTTGGTAACTTTGGACGGTAAAAGGTCTACTCAGAATCAGTCGAACCTGGTAGATGGCATCTTGAAGCAAATCAACACCCAACACCTTAGCTGAACCTGAAGCGAACCATCCAATGAGTGATCTACCTCTCCGATCATACAAGGCCTCTAACAGTGCCATCTGGATGCAGAATAGTAACTACTATTATATGCAAATTCTACCAATGGTAAGTGTTGGTTCCATCGGGCCCTAAAATCTGTAGAACAGGCCCTAAGCATGTCCTTTAATGCCTAAATGATGTGCTCTGACTCACCATCAGTCTATGGGTGAAAAGCTGAACCCAAGTCCACCTTAGTACCCAAACCACATTGCAGAGCCTGCCAAAAGTGAGAAGTAAACAAAGACCCTCTGTCTGATACTGTGGACACTGACACACCATGCAATCTGATAATATCTCAGATATATAACCTAGCCAGCTGCTCCATACTATATCTAGTCCTCAATGGTAAGAAGAGTGCTGACTTGGTCAATCGATCAACGACCACTCAAACTGAATCAAACTTTCCCAAAGCCATAGGCAAACCTGTAACAAAATCCATAGTCACTCTCTCCCATTTCCACTCAAGAATGGGCAACCTTTGCATGGATCCACTAGCTTTTGATGCTCATACTTCACCTGTTGACAATTCAAACTCTTTGCTACGAACTTGGCTATGTCTCTCCTCATGCCAAACCACCAATAATGCTGTTTTAGATCATGATACATCTTCGCCACACACGGATGAATGAAATATCTAGTACAATAGGCCTCTTCTAGTATCAACATCACCAAATTCCTAACTTTAGGCACACAAACTCCACCATTAACCCTCAAAACACCATCATAATCAATAATAGCTACCTTGGCCTCACCTCTTAACACTTTGTCATGAATCATGCATAATTTGGGGTCCTTAAACTGGTGAGCATATATCTGGTCAAGCAAAGAAGATCTAGCCTCAACAAAGGCCAAAATAGTCTTGGGAGGAGAAATATCGAAACAAACCATCTTTCTAGAAAGCGACTGAACCTCCAAAGCTAGGGTCTTTCCTCAGCCCTTAAGAATGCCAGACTCCCCATATTAGTAGCCTTCCAGCTCAAAAGCATCTACCACCACATTGGCCTTCCCATGGTGATATAAGATAAAGATATCATAGTTCTTAAGAAACTCCAACCACTTATGCTATCTCATGTTCATATTAGTTTGAGTAAAGATGTATTTGAGACTGATGTATTTGAGACTCCGATTATTGGTAAAGATCTCACAATGCACCCTATAGGAAGTGATCGAGCGATGACAACCAGGAGGTGGGCTTGGAAGCAGCCATCCTTTGAAGAAAGCGTAATAGCTCACTGGTCTAGCTCCATGGCACCGAAAATGTCACCTTGCAGCTAACCATCTTCGTGTCATCTTTTCTTCTAAAGATAATGTCGCCACAAGTTTAACACAAATACAATCACATCCAACTCTAACTCATGGGTAGAGTAGTTCTTCTCATACACCTTCAGCTGTCTAGAAGCATAGGTTATCACCTTCCTTTTTTGCATCAATAGCGCACCCAAGCCCATACCTAAAGCATCATAATATACCACAAATGGAACTCTCTCCTTGGGTAAAAAAAGAATAGGTACTGAAGTCGACAAATCCTTGAGATTTTGGAAGCTCGCCTCGCAATCATCTGACCACTCAAATTCCACAGCCTTCTGAGTTAATCTAGTTAATGGGGTTGCTATAGATGAGAAACCCTGAACAAAACACGAATAATACTCCAGCCCACTAAACCAAGGAAACTCCAAATCACAGCCACAGAAGTAGGCTAGCCCACTCACGAATAGCTTCCGCCTTAGTTGGATTGACCATAATACCCTCTTTTGACACAATATGCCCAAGAATGGCAATAGTATCAAGGCAAAACTCACACTTTAAGAACTTAGAATACAACTTCTCTTCCATCAATCTCTGGAGTACAGTCCTCAAGTGCTGAACATGATCTGCCTCCCTCTTGGAATAAACGAAGATATCATCTATGAACACAATTACGAAGAGGTCTAAATAGGGCCTGAACACTCAGTTCATCAACTCCATAAAAGCAGCCAGAGCATTAGTCAACCCAAATGACATAAACACGAACTCATAATACCTATAACAGGTCTTGAAAGCTATCTTCGGGATATCCAACTCTTGAATTCTTAACTGATGATTACTGGACCTCAAGTTCATCTTGGAGAATACCAAGGCACCCTGTAACTGGTCAAAAAGATCAGCAATGCAAGGCAAGGGATATTTTTTATTGATGGTCACTTTGTTAAGGTGAAAATAGCCAATACACATGCACATAGTGCCATCTTTCTTCTTCATGAATAATATATGATCACCACAGGGTGATACACTTGGACGAATAAAGCCTTTTTTCAACAAATCTTCCAATTGTACCTTCAACTCCTTCAATTTAGTGGGCCATTTGATAAGGAGCAATAGATATGGGCTTAGTGCCTAGATCTACATCAATACAAAAGTCTATATCACGATCTGGGGGAACACTTATCAAATATTTTTGAAATACATCCATAAACTCCCTAACAACCCTGGTAGTCTCCAATGATGGAGATTCCAAAGAAAACGCCTAAACATGAGCTAAGTATGCCAAACACCCCTTTCCCATCAAACGACAAGAATACATATAAGAAATAACACCCTAAGGATAGGAACTAGGTGCTCTAGTCCACATCAACTGAGGAAAATTGGGGCAAGATAAAGTCACGATCTTCGCCTGACGGTCAAGAATAGATGGATAAGGTGACAACCAGTCTATACCGATATCAAATCAAAATCTACCATATCCAATAATATTAGATCAGCAACAGTATCTCTCCCCAAAAAAGTCATAACACATCCTAGATAAACTTGATTCACCATTAAAGATTCACCTATCGAGGTGGAAACACAAATATGCTTGGTGAGCGGCTCCCACATAATATCAATATTAAAAGAAAATTAGGCCGAAACATAAGAATAAGTAGAGCCTAAGTCAAATCGAACTAAAGCTGAACGATGTCACACTAGAACCATACTTTAGATAATAGCAGCAGAGGCCTCTGCTCGGATCTATCTGGGACAACATAACAAATCTCACACCCTCCACCACGAGCATCACCTCTTACTATACCATGACCCCCTCTTGCACTACCTCTCGTAGGTTGAGGTGTGTCCCTTGGTGAAGGTACTAGAGCTGGACGAGTTGCCTGAGAACCTGAAGTCTGGGCATAAGATGTATGATAGGGACACCATCTAGCTAAATGCCCCACCTCATCACAACTATAGAAAGCCTTGTTCTCTCGCCCCTAAGATAGATGCCTTGAAAAGCCACCACGCTTGGGTGTGCTACCCACCTAAGTAGATCTAGGTATGTCAACACTGCCAGATGCTAGGAGAGCTGCCTAAACTGCTCGAGCCCAGTAGCCCTGCCCCTGAAACTATCTATCCCATGGCGGGTGTCCACTAAACTGTCCATATTGACGGGGCTTCTTCCCGCCACCCTATCCATCCTCTTTGAAGCGCTCTATCATTCAAGTGTGATTCATAAAACTCTTAAAAGTTCCTCTAGCCCAAACTAAAGAAGTTATAGCCTCCTCAAGGTAACCTGCTAATCCCTTGGCAAATATTTGAATCTATTAGAACTCGATAGGAATGCTAGACAAAGCATATCTGGACTTTGCATAGAATCTAGTCTTATAGTCTGAAACTGACATAGAAACCTACTGCAGCCTATCAAACTCATCCTAATAGATATCTCGGAGGCTATATGGCATGAACCTCTCTAGATATATAATTTTGAACTGTGACAATGTCATGGCTAGAGATTCAACTGGCCGACGAGCTACAACTGACCCCTACCACTCCTTGGCGAGTACGGTGAACTGGTATAAGGTATAGGTGACCCTGTGCGACTCTAGAATAACTAGTTTACGTAGCTTATCTTGACACTTAGATAAGAAATTATAAGCTCTATCTCTAAGGGTGCCATCAAACTTCGGGGGAGCTAACCTGATGAACTATTCAAAACTCTTTTGTTTAGTTAAAGATATAGTTGGACTGACAAAAGATTTTATAGTGGGAACATGAATAAGGGAGGTAAAATAGATGGAGAAATAGCCAAACTCTAAAATTGAGAACCTCAACTCGATCTAGTTGTATGAGGCTTAACCATAGTAGTCATTGGAGAATCTGCATGAACTAAAAAAGGACCAACATGAATCATAGCTGGCTCAGATGGCGCTATTGAAGGACTAGTTGGTGTTTAGAAACCGGTATATCAACAGTAGTTGGGGCAGGGGGAGCTCCCTCCAATTTAGTCAATAGCCGCATAAGTAGCTCCTGAACTAAGGGTGTAGGGGCTGAAGCTAAGGTTGGATGAATAGGGTCTATAGGCCCCTTTGGTTCAAAAGCAAGCTCCGAAGAAGCCGGTTAGGTCTGCCCTCTAGGTGAACTATACCTTATCCTTGAGTGAGGACCACATCAGTTGCCTCGAGCTCTACCACTAATCGATGGGATGTAGTAATTGACATCTGCACAGAAGGAATAGATTATACTCTTTCGAAATGGGTAATACAAAGAAATGCATGAATAGAACCAAGATGTGAAAGTCTTTCCTAATAAGTATCTCGTAGCCTCACGAAGATGGGTGTGGACGTCTACATACCAATCCGTGAGACTCTACTAGACACCCTACTCTTAACTCACAAGTGCAATGAACCTAGGGCTTTGACATCAAACTTGTCATGATCCAAAATAGATCGCAACTATAGAAAATAAAATAAAGAGGAAATAAATTCATATGACATAACGAATCTCCCAAAACCTAGAGTCATGAGTACAAGAGCATCTAAAACAATTTAAAGAGTAAATACAACTACCTCAAAAGAAAATACAAGATTGCTACATAATATCTAATACATAGTCTATGAGGTATGAAATAGAATGAGGACCCAAAGATCTACGACAACTCAAAATCTAAGCCTCACCGCTAAGATTCAGGTGGTATCAATAATACTCAGGTGGTATGATCAACTACCTTGTCCCGAACCTGTGCATGATTTGCAGGGGAAACAAAGTAGGGTGAGTACACAAAAATGTACCCAATAGGTTCAATCGATTGGGTAAAGAAAGTGAACAAGTATGCAATAACGAACAATATTATCACCTACAAGAAAAGGGTTAGTGTACAATGTAAACCATATATGTACAAGTAAAATAAGATCATAGTGCCAGTCAAGGATGCAATGCATATGTAATGTATGAAACAATACATGAGGAGAAAATACATCTACTGAGCGAATGCTATAAAGTAGAAAGCATGGAGGTCTTGTCAGACCATATACAAAGCCTCTCAAGTGTCACAATGGTCGCTGGCACCGATGACACCGCAGTGGACTCTGCCACCGATGGAGAGGTCTCTAGTACGTCGATGAACTCTAGCACCGATGATACCCCGATGATGCGCTAATGGATGTTGCCGCCGGTAGAGAAAATATAAGGAGCAATACATGTAAATGACAACATATATAGATGCACCACAACAACCACATGGCTCGGCGAACTTTGGCACCACTAAATAGTACGTAGATATATTACAACAATAACATGTCTTAGCAGACTCCGGCACCACTAAATAGATCTCAAGTAATGCATACCAAGTCACTATAACAAAATAAGTATCAAATGTGTTATGCCTCGACAGACTTTGGCACTGGCAACTAGATCTCAAGTAACGTGACTATCTCAATATCTCATCAATAATAAAAATATCAAGGCAATCAGACTCTTTTAGTACCACATTATGTTCATCAAATAACACAGTGTCACAATTCTTATCAATTTATCACGTATTTTCCTCCAAATGGTGTCACAAACGTCATATTTCACATTAATATCAAACATACATTAAAACCAATAGTTCTATCTGAGTTTATCAAAGGATCGCCATTTACTCAATTTTCAATATAACTAGTATATTTTCATCAATAATCTATCATATCAACCCCTTGGCTTATACACCAACCTTAATGTTATAATTACAACATAAACATGCTCAATGAATCAAATCTAGTCCCAAAGTGTTAGCCGAACCTACCTCAATGCCGAAAACTACACTTGAACAGGTTTTGAATTGGCTCAATCCCCAAAATGATCTCCAAATTGGTCAACTACTATTGGCAATATACACTACTCATCAAGAGGAGGATTTTGATACCAATATTAGCATAATTTAGGCTTAGGGTTAAAATTTTAAAAATTAGGGCTAAAATTTAAAGTTTTTGAATCGGAAAATTAACTTTAATATTAAACTCTACACGAAAAATGGAGTTCACGGGGGAAAATCCAACTAAAATTAAGCTTAAATTGAATAATAAATCAACATTTACAGTTTGAAAGTTATAGTCTAAAAATCTCCAATTTTCGATATTGAAAATCATGAAATTTAACACAAAATTAAGAAAACATTAGTGGAAAATACTTAGAATAGTGTTGGAAAGGCTTACCCAATAATAATCTTCCAAAACCCTTCTTCAAAATTGCCTAAAAAAGCTTTGGAAGTTTGAAAATGGGTAAACAATGGTGATTCCCGATTTTAAAACTATTCAGTTAAAAAGTGTTCTCCGTGAACACTGGTGGGGTTCTGCGAACGCGGAGTACTCTACTAAAACTGACCTCCGCGATTGCGGAGACCAACCCGCGAACGAAAAGAATAATAGATAGGGGGGTCACACACATGTGTGCTCTACAAATGCGGAGTCTATCCTGCGACCGTGGAGTGCAGAGCATCTAATACCTCCGCGAAGACATGGTATCATCCGTGAACGCGGAGAATAAAATCCACTTGTACTAGAACTATGCACCTGCAAAATCACAACTTTAACCAAACTCGAAATAGGCACTCAAAACTTATCCGAAATCATAATTTCACAAACTTTATATGTATTCATACCATAAATAGCAATGCGGATACAACAAAATCATCAGAAATTAGTTTTAAGGCCTCCTCGTCACATTTATCGATTCAAGTCAATAAAACTAGTTTAAAGCATGAAAATGCCAAAATTGCCCTCGGCAACTCCAAAAATTATTCCAAAACCATTTCCAGTGCTAGCTTCACCATTTAGAACTAATGGAACTGTCAGAATTCTAATCTGAGCTTTTGCACTCCGAATGTTGACCAGAGTCAAACTTTGATTATGGAAACAACTAAAATAACAACTTTGGACCTAAAAACCTCATTTTAACTCCGAATTCAATTTTGTAAATTCTCATAGTTTAGTTCAATGTTCTGGAAGTAATTAAATCGATGGTTCCCCGATCCGACACTCAGAACTCAGAATTGTACAAAAACTCACTTTTTCATTAACTTAATCTTTAAAAAATGCAAAACTCATATTTTTAACTTTTAAAAGACGGGATTTAAATTCTAACCATACAAATAGTTCAATTTTGGCCCAAAACAACTTATGAAAGGATAAAATAGTAAATTTCACAAATAATGTCAAAAATGACCAACTAGGTCGTTACACTAGGGTTCCACCGGCCGATCAAATGAGAACCTTTGACAACTGTTCTTGACAATTTCTGAAGCTTCTCGGAGGTTGTCAACAATTGATTCAATAAACGGCCGAATGCATTTGGATGTTAAACTAACCATAGCTCTTTTTGATAGCCTAGATAAGCCTCAGTAAAATAACCATAACTTCTTACTTTGAACATGGACTTAGGTAAAATTTGATGAGTTAGAAAGATAATTCAATGACTTATAACATGATAGGTAGTGACTCACCTAATTCATTACATTCTAAGAGATATAGCCATTTGAAATTGACTCTGATACAAACTCCAACTGAAACTTAGCCGATTAAAATCCTTTGGACTTGGCTTGATGTAAGAGATGCCTTATGACCCCAAGCCACATGTAATACAGTTTGAATACCTAATAATTTGTCCCATTATATATGAGGAATGACACGAGTCTTAGCTTAAGATCTAGGCTGTCACATGTGGTTTTACATCTCATGACTTGTGCATCATGCTATACAAGTCATATGTATCTATATCTTATTATATCATATATTTCTCATATATATAGTACATTCTAATGCACTAATGCATATTTTGCCAATATTATTGTTAAAATTGTAGGGTATAGTGTTCCTTCTTTTTCTTGAGGTGATCTTGTGAAGGCTATGGAGACCATGTATTGAGTCTTTATGCTTCGAGGACAAGCCAATGGTACTCTTCCTATGTTTGACTATTTAGCTTCAACTTGTATATTGAGATTATGTCACTTCCTTTCTTTTGAGGGTGAGCTAGGAACAAGACTACAACCCCGCCTATGCTATGTTTGAAGGCATAATTGGATGATGTGTAAAGAGTCTATGATCTATATCTCTTCTGATTAAGTGGTTTATTCTCTTTTGATGTTGATATGAGGCTCATATACTTTTTCCCATATATCTCGTGATTGATGTTTTTATTACCTTATGTATGCTTAACGATCCATTAAGATGGCTTGGTTGGAGTCTTTTGGGATTTTAATTGCTATGTCACGCCTAGGACCTAGCTTGAGTTATGATAAACTTTCTATTTGAGACAAGATTTTGAAGTATCCTAGGGAGTCCAACATACTGCATCAAGCAGAATCTTATTCATCGTTGTGAAGCGCGCCACATCTTGGAGGAGGCTATGAAATTGTAAGGACTTGGATCTTGTGAGACTTTATAGATGCTTAAGTCAAATTTATGGAGGTTTGTGACCCATGGGGGGATGCTTTTGTATGGCTTTGTATGGCTTAAGAAGGAATTTTAGGCTTGGTGGCCCTCTAAGGAACCTCCCACGAGCAGTGGTCCACACCATTGGTCGTGGAAGGGACGCTTAGTAGGAGGCCCAACCTTCAAGCAAAGAATTAGGCTAAGGCAGCCACCAAGGTCTCTTACACGAGTTGTGCAACCAACCACGAGCCGTTGTGGGGTGTCGTGGTATCCACCAAAACCCATGGTGAGGTGTTTCATGAAGACCTCATCCCAAAATATGGTTACAAGAATAAAATTACCATCTTGAAACTTAGGTCATTTGTACAAACTATTATATGGTCAGTCCACCTGTGAATTGTCTGTGAATCTATGTGGAAACAACCTTAGTGTCAAAATTTTCTAAGTGTCTAAGGACCCTTACCACGGAAACTTGTACGGTCTGTGGTAAGTTGTATGGACCGTGGTGCCGTTTCCGGTCACTTGGGCACTTTTTAGTGTTCATTTCATTAATGGCTATCATTTTATTTTGGTGATTTTAAGGGTCAATTCTGACTTTCTAACCTATTCTAAACCCCCTGAAAAGACCTATACTTCTTTATTCTTATTCAAATTTATTCGTTACACTTAGAATATTCAATGTGTCTCTTTTAAGAACTCCTCTCAAGTATGCCATTGGAGATTCGACTTGGAGCTCAAGAAAATGTCTTCTTCTCAAATTAATTTCTTCTTAATTCTTCTAAGTTATCTAAGGTATGTGAGATTGATTCATGGTCCCTCTCAACCATGAAGACCCCCAAACACTTCTTACTCCTTGATTTATTAATTTCAAGCTTACTTTGAATATGGATCTATTAAGTTAATGTTGATTTAATGCAGTTAAGATGTGGGTTGTATTTAATTGATATTTTAAAAAGTGATTTAAGCCCTAGTCTGTTTAATTGCATTGATATTATAAAGGTTTAATATGTGTGTCCCTTTAAATGTTGATTAAGGCATGGACAATCTTAAGTATGCTTTACATGCAAATTTCTTTATGGATTTACTTTGAATTTCATCTTATAATGTTTTTTTTAAGTATGAATCTCTATTTTCCATGCTATTCTCTCATCATTCATGACATATCCATACATGAACATTGATTTTCATGAAGTTTATAATGTGGGCTAAGTCCCAATTATGATGATGATTATGTTTTCAAGATAAGCATAGGTATGAATAGAATGTGATCATATAATATTTATGATATGTATCTTTGAGATATGATGATTATTTACACCACTATGTACAATTGTGAAGGTGTTATTCCTATGATAAAAGTATGACATGAACTATGATTTAGCTTTATAGCGCAAGTATGCATGATTATGAAGTATGTTTTGACATTTTAGCCTAAGTATGAATGATTATCAATTGTCAGACTTATGCATCCATTTTAAGCATGTATATGTATATGTATTATTGTGGGATGACGATTTAGCACCGAGCAGGCTTGTGTGAGGAGGGACATCTCCAAGGTCCCATATATAAATCCTCGAGTCCCATAACTATGTGCTAAACGTAGGCATGTTTATGCCCCTTTTAAGGGATGACTATGTTAAGGATCTCCCTTAGGAAAGTACGTTACCTTTTTATCCATCGCGGGGAAGACGACAGAGTTCAAAGTTATATCTCACTTGGTCTTACGTCTGTTGAGGTAAAATATTCTCTATGTACTAAGCATTTTGGCATTCATGCATCATGAATTCATGGTATATTGATATATTATCCATTCCTATATGCTTCTTTCTCTATATGTGCCCTTGTCATCTAATATTTATTGCAGGTCAATAAGTTTATAAGCATTTGTATGCCTGTATACTTGGTAAATTCAAACGTACTAATGCATACTCTTTGCCTACATGATCTAACCATGTAGGGACCGAACACTATCTTCATCAACCTCTTGACAGTTAGCATGGATTATGAGAGTTACTTGTGGTGAGTCCTATCATTCAAGGACAGACCACCTTCGATCTATCTATTATGATATTTCTCTTGTGTCTTTACTTTGAGGGTGAGCCAGGGACATGTCTTGGCCCCCATCCTAATATATGACTTAGAGGCATTGTTGGACAACATCTAAACTTTTGTATGGGTTTGTGATGTGTTATACTATTTGCTTATGGGTACTATGATTATGGCTATCTCTTGATCTTGATGATATGTTGTTATGTTCATGATGAGTTATGGAAATGTGGTAAGTCCTAAGTCCCTTCTGCCCCCATAGCATGAGTCATACTTTCCTTATTTTTATATGCTATGTCCTATGTGAGTCCATGAAAATCCCTATCCGTATCACATCCCCATAGCGTGAGTCATACTTTCCCATCCGTTAGAACTATGTGTTTACTGCTTTATTATGTGCTTTTGAACCGATGAAGTGTATGTGGATGCTATGAGGATTATTTGGGGACTCTTTGGTTTTCATTTTCCTTATCACTCCTAGGCCTTATGCTTGGGTCGTGATATATATTTTTTAGGAACCTTCAATTCTTTCATGATCTATGTCGTGCCACATAATATAACTTAAGCTTTCTTCTCTCTAATGATTGTCCTGGCAATTTTTAGAACATGCCTCCTCGAAGAGCACCTTTGCAATGGAGAAATAATGTTAAAGAGGGACAAGCTCCTCTGATTCCTCAAGCTCCCCATGATCCTATGGCCAAGTTGGTCACTAATGTGGAATTTCGTACCTCCTTCCAAATGCTAGCCCAAGTGGTTATAGTGTATCCAACCAATGCAAAGTTGTTCAAAATGTAGGAACCCTAGCAACTAGACTCAAGGACTTTGTGGGGATGAACCCACCTAAATTCCATGGTTTCATGGTGGAGGAAGATCTACAAGAACTTGTTGATGAGGTGTATATAATTATGGCTATTATGGGAGTATCCCATGATGAGAAGGTCGAGTTAGTGGCCTACCAACTTAAGGCCATTTCTAGAGAGTGGTTTGAGTAGTGAAGGATCTCCCTTAGGCAAGTACATCACCTTTTTATCCATTGCGGGGAAGACAACAGAGTTCAAAGTTATCGCTCACTTGGTCTTATGTCCGTTGAGGTAAAATACTCTCTATGTACTAAGTATGTTGGAATTCATGCATCATGAATTCATGGCATATTGATATATTATCCATTCCTATATGTTTATTTCTATATATGTGCCCGTGTCATTTAACATTAAATGTAGGTCAATAAGTTCATAAGCATTTGCATGCATGTATACTTAGTACATGCAAAATTACTAACGCATACTCTTTGCCTACATGATCTAACCATGTAGGGACTGGAGACTATCTTCATCCACCTCTGGACGATTAGGTTGGATTTATGAGTGTTGCTTGTGGTTAGTCCTATCATTCAAGGGCAATCCACCTACTATCTACCTATTATAATATTTCTCTTATGTCTTTACTTTGAGGGTGAGTCTAAGACATGTCTTGACCTCCATCCTAATCTATGACTTAGAGGCATTATTGGAAAATATGTAAACTCTTGTACGGGCTAGTCATGTGTTATACTATTTGCTTTTTATGGATACTATGATTATGGCTATCTACTGATTTTGATGATATGATGTTATGTTTATGTTGAGTTATGGAAATGTGGAAAGTCCTGAGTCCCTTATACCCCTATAGTTGAGTCATACTTACCCAACCCTTAGTTATTATATGCTTTGTGCTATATGAATACATGCAAATCCCTATCCCTATTACATCCCCATAGCATGAGTAATACTTTACCGTTCCTTGGAACTATGTGTTTATTGCTTTATTATACGCTTTCGAACTGATGAAATGCATGTGGATGCTACGAGTGTTGTTTGGGGACTCTTGAGTTTCCATTCACCATGTCACTCCTAGGCCCTAGGCCCTAGGCTCAGGCAATGACACGCTTGGTGTTAGAGCATTAGGTTTATAAATGATCCTCGAAGTCTAACATGTCGTGTCAATTATAGTCTTATTCATGGGTGTGAAGTGCACCATACATATGAGTGGGAGGCTATGATGGCGTTTTAGAAATTGTCTCACTTTATCATGTCTTATGTCATGCTATGAACTGTGTCTTAAGATTTCTTAACTTTGGTAATATCCTTGATGCCTTACATCAAATGCCTCCAAAAAGAGGCCCTCTACCAAGACAGATCCCGATTATTGATGACCAAGTCCCGATAGAGCCCATGGGGGAGCCGATTACTCAAGAAAGATTCAAGACTACCTTTTCCATGCTTTCCCAAGTGGTGACCAACCGGGCTGGGCAGGCCGATCCCCCTCTTTATGCTCCCACTCCAGCTATCAGAGTGACAGATTTTACCTTGATGAATCCTCAAGAGTTTTATGGGTCAAAAGCTGATGAGGATGCCCATGACTTCATTGATGAACTCTCTAAAGTTTTGACTACTATGAGGGTGATTTTAGAAGTGAAAGATAAACTAGATGCCTATTAATTGAAGGATGTGGCTCAGGCGTGGTATAACCAATGGTTGATCGAAAGGGTTGATGATGATAGAGTTGGTTGGAAAGAGTTTAGGTTTGCCTTTCTATACCATTTATTTCCTCTTGAGCTTAAAGAAATGACACATTTATCAACCTAAAAGAGGGTTGTATGAGTGTGAGGGAATATGCCCTCAAATTCGCAAAGCTCTCAAAGTATGCTCCTATGTTAGTGGCTGACCCCGTGCAAGAATGGACAAGTTTATTTCTGGGATCTCTGATATTGTTGTGAAAGAATATCGTATGAGTATGCTTATTTGGGACATGGACATTTCCATACTTATGACTTATGTTGAATAGATTGAAGGGGAGAAACATAAGGAGAAGAGGTGAATGATTCCAAAAAGGCTCATTATGATGGTGGGATCTCTAACTCTAAGAGTGGTGGCGGTTATGTTCACTTCGAACAAGGCTAGGGTTCAAATGCCAGAGCTAACAATAATAGAGTGCCTCCTTTTAACGCACCTGTTGGACGTGGATCAGTGCATCCCAAATGTGATAGCTGTGGAAAGAGCCACCCCGATAGGTGCTTGCTTTGGGTGTGGTGAAACATGCCTCAAGTACATTTATTATCCAGTGACACATAAGAAAGTCCCAGTGGCTCTTGTTAATCAAGGTCAACAAATGAATCAGCATGGTGGTACACCCAAAAACAACACGTTCTATGTTTTGCATGCCCGACAGAAAGTAGAGAAGACTCCGGATGTAGTGACTTGTATGTTAAAAGTCTTCGATTTTGATGTTTATACTTTGCTTGATTAGGGTGAAAATTTATATTTTGTGACTCCTTTTTTGGCTTGTTAAGTTTTGATTGAGTCTTCAAATCTTACAGGAGCCTTTTTCCGTTTATACTCCCGTGGATGAGTCTATTGTTATCCAAAGAGTCTATCAGGGTCGTCTTATCTCTTTCTTGCATAAAGTCCTTTCGTGTGATCTTGTGGAGCATGAGATGTTTGACTTTGATATTATTCACGGGATAGATTTGTTACATGCTTCTTGTGTCTCCATTGACTGTAGAACCTGCAAGGTCAATTTTTAGTTTCTAAATGAACTTATTCTTGAGTGGGAGGGTAGTAACTTTACTTTTAAAGGTTGGTTTATTTCCTATCTCAAAGCCCCGAAATGATTTCTAAAGTGTGTATTTATCTTATTGTGCAGGTTAGAGATGTGGAGTCCAAGTCACCTACTCTTGAGTTAGTTTTGGTGGTTAATGAGTTTTTGGATATTTTTCCTAAAGATTTGCTCGGCATTCCTCCTAAAAAGGATGTAGACTTTGGCATAGATCTCCTTCCAGATACTCAACCTATTTTCATTCCTCCTATCGTATGACTTTGGTTGAATTGAAGGAGTTGAAGGATCAGTTGAAGGATCTATTGGACAAAGGCTTTATAATACCAAGTATATCTCCATGGGGTTCTCTTGTTTTATTCGTGAGAAAGAAAGATGGATCACTTCGGATGTGTATTGACTATAGACAATTGAATAAAGTGAATATCAAGAATGAATATCCATTGCCAAGGATTGACGACTTATTTGATCAACTTCAAGGATCTACCCATTTCTCAAAGATTAACCTCAATTTTGGTCATCATCAATTGAGGTTCAGAGAGTATGATATCCGCAAAATAGCTTTTCGAACTAGATATAGGTATTTTAAATTTGTGGTGATGTCATTTGGTTTGACAAATGCCCCAGCTGTATGTATGGATCTGATGAATTGGGTGTTCAATCCATTTCTTAATAGTTTTTTTGTTGCCTTCATCATCGATATTCTCATTTATTCCCGAAGTGAGCGGGAGCATATGGATCATTTGAGGTTTGTTCTTCAGACATTGAGAGAGAAGATATATGTGCCAAGTTTAGTAAAAGTTTTGGTTGGGTGAAGTAGCTTTTCTTTGTCATGTGGTATCCAGTTATGGCATTAAGGTTGAACCAAAGAAGTTTGAGATTGTGAAGAATTGTCCAGGACCATTAACTCTTTTTGCTATTCAAAGATTCCTTAGGTTGGCTTGTTATTATAAGATTATTTGTTGGAAGCTTCTCATCCATTGAATATCCGTTGACTAAGTTGATTCAAAAGAATGCCAAGTTTATGTGGTCGGATGAGTGTGAGAAGAGTTTTCAGACTTTGAAAGATTAGTTGACATCAGCTCCTGTTTTGACTTTACAAGATGGCTTAGATGGGTTTGTGGTGTATTTTGATGCCTCTCGAATTTGGTTGGGTTGTGTTCTCATGCAGCATGGTAAGATGATTACTTATTCATCAAGGTTATTGAAGGTGCATGAACAAAATTATTTAACTCATGATCTTGAGTTAGCAACTATGGTATTTGCTTTGAAAATTTGGTGACATTATTTATACGGGGTTCATGTTGATATGTTCACCGATAACAATAGCTTGCAATATAATTTCACCCAAAGATATCTTAACTTGAGGCAAAGAAGGTGGTTGGAACTTCTAACAGATTACAACATGAGTATTCAATATCATCCCGACAAGGCAAACATTTTAGCCGATGCACTTAGTTGGCTATCCATTGGAAGGGTAGCCAATGTTGGTGAAGGAAAGAAAGAATTGGTAAGAGATGATCATCGTTTGGCTAGATTGATTGTTAGATTGGCTAACTCTAATGATGGTGGCATTCATGTTCGGAATGGAGCTGAGTGTTTGGTAGTTATTGATGTTAGGCAAAACAAGACTTGGACCCATCCGTGGTTGAGTTGAAGAAGTTAGTTGAAAGAAGATAGAGGTTTTCTCCCATGGGGGAGATGGTGTGCTTTGGTATCAAGATTGGTTGTGCATTCCGGATATTAATGGTCTTATAGAAGGGATCATGAGTGAGGCCCATAACTTTCATTATTCTATATACCCGAGATCTACAAAGACATATTGAGATTTGAGAGAAGTGTATTGGTGGCACCGTATGAAGAAAGACATAGCCAAGTTTATATCCGAATGTCCTAATTGTCAACAAATGAAGGTAGAACATCAAAAGCTCGGTTGTTTGGCCCAAGATATTTAGATTCCTACTTGGAAATGTAAAGATGTGAAAATGGATTTTCTTGGTAGGTTTAGCCCGTACCAGAAAGCAATTTGATTCTATTTTGGGTCATCATTGATAGGATGACTAAATCAACTCATTTCCTACCCATTAAGACTACCTTAAATGCCGATGATTATGCAAATTTGTATATTCGAGAACATTGGCACTAAGGTGAAGTTAAGTACCGTTTTACATCCTTAAACTGATAGAAAAGGCGAAAGGACAATTCAAACTTTGGAAGACATGTTAACGGCTTGTGTGTTTGAATTCAAGGTCTTATCAAGTTTTCCTACATAGACAATTTTCATGCTAACATTGGTATGGAATTGTTGGAGGCTCTATATAGGAGATGGTGTAAATCCCCATGGGATGGTTTGAATTGGGAAAGATGGTATAAATTGGCCCGAATGTGGTGATGAAAGTCATGGAAAAAGTGATGCTCATTAGGGAGAGGTTGAAGATGGCTCAAAGACGCCAAAAAGACTTATTCATATGTTAGGAAGAGGGATCTTAAATTCCATGTTAGTGATTGGGTATATGTAAAGGTGCTTCCTATGAAGGGTGTAATGCCTTTCAGTAAAAAGGGCAAGTTAAGTCCCTAATATATAGGCCCTTATGAGATAGTTGAGCATATTGGCAAGGTGTCCTATGGATTGGATTTTCCATTAGAGATGAGTTCTATTCACCCGATTTTCCGTGTGTCGATGTTGAGAAAGTTGATTAGTGATCCTAGTTCTATTCTACTCTTGGAAGGTGTTGAGGTTGAAGAGAACTTATCCTATGAAGAGGTTTCGGTTGAAAGTTTGGATAGACAAGTCAAACGGCTTCGCAACAAGGATGTGGCTTCGATTTAAGTGCTTTGGAGAAATCAACATATGGAGAGTGCAACATGGGAGGCAGAGACGGATATGATGAGCCGATATCCCTATCGTTTCCAATCTACTAAAGCTTAGGGTATTAGCATTCTCCTATTCTCGATTGTCCTAATTCTTTCACTCCTATATTTTATGACGACATACCTACATGTGCACAAAAATGATTTAAAAGATGTTTTGACATGAGGTTTAATGATTTTATGACTTTCAAAAATTGAGTTATGCATTGTGTTTTTGTGCTAAAATGTTTCATGATCAAGTCAAGCCTTTCTAGCTAGTTCATTCGAGGATGAATGTTCCACAGAAGAAGATGATGCAAGGAATTTGGATCGCATGAGACTTTATAGATGCTTAAATCAAGTTTGTGGAGGTGTGTGACCCATGGGGAATGCTTGTGTATGGCTTTATGTGGCTTAAGAAAGGATTTTAGCCTTGTTGACCCTCCAAGGATCCTCCCACGAGTCGTAGTCCTCACCATTGGCCGTGGAAGGGACCCTTGGGAGGAGCCCCCACCTTCAAGCCAAGAATTTGGATAGGCAGCCACCAAGGACTCGTGCATGAGATACGCAACCCACCACGAGCCGTAGTGGGTCTCGTGGTACTCACCACGAGCCATTGTGCGTTTTTTGGTGGAGCCTCATACTAAAATATGGTTCTTAATATAAAAATACTGTCTCAGAAATCGGATCATTTGTACGGACCATTGTACGATCAGTGCACCTTTAAATCGACCGTAAACCGTTAGTGGAAATGACCTTAGTCTTAATATTTCCTAAGTGTTTGAAGATCCTTACCACACACCTATACGGTCTGTGTTAAGTTGTACGGACCATGGTGCCCTTTCAAGGGTCACCTGGGTTCTTTTTAGTGCTCATTTCATTAGTGGCTTTCTCGTAATTTTGGTAATTTCTAAGGGTCATTTGTGACTTTCTAACCTATCCTAAACCCCTAAAAAGGCCTATATTCCTTCATTCTTACTCAAGTTCATTCGTTATACTTAAAATATTCAAAGTATCCCTTCTAAGAACTCCTCTCCAGTGTGCCATTGGAAATTCAACTTGGTCTCTAGGAAGGGTCTTCTTCTCAAATCAATTTCTTCTTAATTCTTCTAAGTTATCTGAGGTATGTGGGGTTGATTTATGGTCCCTTTTAACCATGAAGATCCCAAACACTTTTTACTCCTTGATTTATGAATTTTAAGCTTACTTTAAATATGGGACTCTTAAATTAATATATATTTGATTCAATTGAGATGTGGCTGGTATTTAATTGATGTTTTTGAAGTGATTTAAGCCATAATATGTTGAATTCAATTGATAATATGAAGGTTTGAATATACATGTCCCTTTGAATGTTGATTTAGGCATAGGCAATCTTAAGCATGCTTTAAATGTGAATTTCTTCATGGATTACTTTGAATTTCATCTTATAATGTTGTTTTAAGTATGAATATCTATTTCTCATGTTATTTTCTCATCATTCATGGCATATGCATATATGAACCTTGATTTTCATGAAGTTTTTGGTGTGGGCTAAGTCCCAATTATGATGATGATTATGTTTTCAAGATAAGTATGGGTAAGATAAGAAAGTGATCACATAATGTCCATGACATGGCTCTTTGAGCAATGATGGGTGTTTACACCACTATGTTCAAGTATGAAGGATCTATTCCTATGCACGAAAGTATGACATGAAGTATGATTTGGCATTTTAGTCGAAGTATGCATGATTATGAAGTATGTTTTGGTATTTGATCCTAAGTATGTATGATTATGATTTGAAAGACTTATGCTTCCTTTTTAAGCATGTATATGTATATGTATTCTTGTGAGATGATGATTTAGCACCGAGCGGGGTTGTGTGGGAGGGGATATACCCAAGGTACTTTATATAAATCCTCAAGTCCCATAACTATGCGACAAACATAATCATGTTTATGCCCCTTTTAAGGGATGACTATGTTAAGGATCTAGCTTAGGCAAGTACATCACCTCTTTATCCATTGTGGGGAAGACGACGGAGTTCAAAGCTATAGCTCACTTGGTCTTATGTCAGTTGAGGTCAAATCCCCTCTATGTACAAAGTATTTTGGTATTCATGCATCATGAATTCATGGCATATTGATATAATATCCATTCCTATATGCTTCTTTCTCTATATGTGCCCTTGTCATCTAATATTTATTGCAGGTCAATAAGTTCATAAGCATTTGCATGTCTGTATACTTGGTAAATTCTAACGTACTAATGCATAATCTTTGCCTACATGATCTAACCATGTAGGGACCGAACACTATCTTCATCAACCTCTTGACAGTTAGCTTGGATTATGAGAGTTACTTGTGGTGACTCCTATCATTTAAGGACATACCACCTTCGATCTATCTATTATGATATTTCTCTTATGTCTTTACTTTGAGGGTGAGCTAGGGACATATCATGGGCCCAATCCTAATCTATGACTTAGAGGCATTGTTGTACAACACATCTAAACTTTTGTACAGGCTTGTGATGTGTTATACTAATTGCTTATGGGTACTATGATTATGGCTATCTCTTGATCTTGATGATATGTTGTTATGTTCATGATGCGTTATGGAAATGTGGTAAGTCCTAAGTCCCTTCTACCCCCATAGCATGAGTCATACTTTACTTTTTTTTTTTATATGCGATGTGCTATGTGAGTCCATGCAAATCCCTATCCGTATCACATCCCCATAGCGCGAGTCATACTTCCCATCCGTTAGAACTATGTGTTTGCTGCTTTATTATGTGCTTCCGAACTGATGAAGTGTATGTGGATGCTATGATGATTATTTGGGAACTCTTTGGTTTTCATTTGCCATGTCACTCCTAGGCCTTATGCTTGGGTCGTGACATATATTTTTTAGGAACCTTCACTTCTTTCATGATCTATGTCGTGCCACATAGTATACCTTAAGCTTTCTTCTCTCTAATGATTGTCCTGGCAAATTTTAGAATATGCCTCCTCGAAGAGCACCTTTGAAATGGAGAAATAATGTTGAAGAGGGACAAGCTCCTCTGATTCCTCAAGCTCCCCATGATCCTATGGCCAAGTTGGTCACTAATGTGAAATTTCTTACCTCCTTCCAAATGCTAGCCCAAGTGGTTATAGTGTAATCCACTTAATGCAAAGTTGTTCAAAATGTAGGAACCCTAGCAACTAGACTCAAGGACTTTGTGGGGATGAACCCACCCGAATCCCATGGTTTCATGGTGGAGGAAGATCCACAAGAGCTTATTGATGAGGTGTATATAATTGTGGCTATTATGGGAGTATCCCTGATGAGAAGGTGGAGTTAGTGGCCCACCAACTTAAGGCCATTTCTGGAGAGTGGTTTGAGCAGTGAAAAACTGAAATAGTTAAAGGCTGGGGTCCTATTTCTTATGAGGTGTTCAAAAGTGCATTCCTTGACTGTTTCCGTCCCTTGGAATCGAGGGAAGCTAGGATCCGAGATTTAATCAATCTATGCCAAGGGAGAATGAGTGTGAGGGAGTATGCCTTTAAGTTTACTAAGTTTTCATAATATTTTCCCTTCATGGTTTTGGATCCAAGGGCAAGGATGAGTAAGTTTGTAATGTGTGTCTTCCATTTGGTGTCCCATATGTGTAAGACAACCATGTTGATCAAGACTTATGACTTATGCGGAACAAATTGAGGATGAGAAATGAGGAAGAAGTCTAGGTAGTTTAAGAGGACTCATGATGATATTTGTTGTTTCTCCTATCAAAGGTAAATGAATGATGGGAATAGGAGTGCCCAAGGTGGGCAAAGATATTTCAGTCAAGTTAAATACAATATTTCTATTCAACGACTTAACAAAGTAAGGGGATCAACCCCCAAGGTTCGAGGAGAAAGTTTGGGATCTCAGTTACTCCCTGTTCGAGTGCTCAAGTTACTCCCAGTTATAAGAGTTATCCGAAAATCTATAAGAGTGACTGTCTAGCCGGGTCTGATGTATGCTTCAGTGTGGGAAGCTCGATCACCATGCTAAGGATTGCAGGAGTAGTTGTAGTGGTAGTGGGAGTAGACCTTAAGGTGAAGTTGCTACCCAAGATGGACAAGTTCGACATAGTAGTGCTTAACACCACAATCGATTCTTCACACTCCAAGCTAGAAGGGATATTGAGGAGTCTCCCGATGTGGTTATGGGTATATTGTAGGTGTTTCACTTTGTTTTTTATGCTTTATTTGATTCAGGTGCTTACATATCCTCAGTTTTTCTATATCTTGCTATGCGATTTGATGTGACTCTCAAAATTTTGTTAGAACGTTTTTCAATGTATACCTTCATTTGTAATTCGATCTTAGCCAAGAAAGTCTATAGAAATTTTCCCCTGTCGATCTTCTATAAAGTGATTCCATGTGATCTTATTGAGTTTGATATGACCCAAATTTTGATATTATTCTTTGTAGGGATTGGCTCCACGTTTCATATTGATTGTAGAACCCACAAGGTTGAGTTCAAGTTTCCTAATGAACCTATTCATGAATGGAAGGGTTGTGATTCTGTAAAAACCCTCAAGTTAGGAAGTGCAAAATTGTTGGGCTGAAAAATGTTCCATGCTCATTCCGTGAAGTCAAGTACACGGCCTATGGTTTAGACCATGAAACTAATTCCCAGCACGTGGTTTAGCCTACGAGCCATAGACTATGCTTGTAGATGAGTGCCTTAGAAAGTTGAAAATTGTCCAAGTAAAATCATGATCCATGAAATTCATTCACGGCCCGTGGAAGAAAACACGAACCTTAGATAGGGTTATAGGTCTGAGTTCCAAAAATGAAGGAAATTTAGAGTTTTAGGAGGGTGACCCATGATTAACAGGATGAATTTTGGTCCTTCCCATAACGCGTAGTTAGCTTTTGTAGATGGGTGTCTAGAAAAGTAAAACGTTTTCTAAGGGTGGACGGGCTCTACGTGGCCATCCACAACCCATTGATTGAACTACTGTCCATGGATAGGTGTTTCATGGTTGGTGGTTGGTAACCAATTTCTGAAGAATGGAAAAGGAGAACAAGATGACGAGAACAACACCTGTAGTTCCTTCCACGGTTGTAATTGGGGTCTCGTGAAGCGAATCTAGCAGTTTTAACAAAGAGCAATTTTGTCCTTTTTGTCAATCCAAGACCGAAACTTTGTCATTTTGGTGACTCTTTAGGCCTTTGATCAGGCCTTAAAGCTATAGAATCCCTTTTTTTGCATTCTTTATCTTTCTCAAATTTCCTAAGGCATTCATCTTCTCCAAAGGGAAGGCAAGGAAGGCTAGGGTTTCTAGGGTCTCTTCTGTAACAAAATTCCTTCTTCATAGACTTACCCAAGGTATGTGAGTTGATTTGTGGGTCTCCTTTCACCCACAAAGTCCTACATGTAAAGATTTTACCTTTTCTTTAAGTTTCTTAGATACTATGATGCATGCTAATGATAATTTCATGATGTTTTATGTTACAATATGTCTTTAATATTATCATGTGATGTTTTATTAAGTATTTTCATATGTATTGAGTTGATGGTGATGACCTAATGATGTGGGTTTGTGAATGAAAATAGTGGGCTATTAATGCATGTTTGTTATAAGTATATTACTCCTATGATCGTGCATGTTTCCTATGGTTTATAAGTCTTTCCTAACTAATGATTTGGCCCACTAAGTTTGAAGTCAAAACTTTCATATTACATGATGATAAGTTGGGCACAAAGGACAGGTTTTATGTTGATGATTTGTCAAAGACATAAGCATGTCAATAATGTCCTAAATGATATTTATGATGGTCGACAAAATGAAAGGGCATTTCTCGTTTGGTGTTTCCTTTAAGTTTTGAACTACTCTAGAGATTGCTACTCATTATCCTAAGTATCATAATTTGACCAAGTATATGCTTAAAGATTTCATGGAATGACTAGCACTGCATAAGGAATTGAGGTGGGGTTCGGTAAGGGAATCCTAGAAGCAATCCTTTGCCCCACAAACTATGTGTCACAATAGGAACCCTTGTAAGCTAGGCTAGTGGATCCACGTTGGTCAATTATGATATATGATGATGCATGCTAAATGATGGAGTTCTAGCCAGCAAGTGGTCTCCTCATACCAACGTAGGGGGCGATATTAAATTTCATGTAGTAGCTTAGATTATCTTGTATGTTGGTTAGGAGAAGCGTAGCGGCGCCTATAAATCCATTAAGGTTGCCCCAAGGACTTCCTTTTGACTCGAAATCCTCTATTTATCACACATATGGTCTATTCCCACAATGTCTATGCAACGACGCTTAAGTTTGAGGTTGAGGCTAAGGCAAAAGTTGAAAATTTGGTCACTATAATGAAAGCACGAGACTTAAGTACGGGTCATGGTTTAATTCACGGCCGATACAAAGGACTAGTGGATTAGGCATTTTTCTATGGGAAAAATTCTAATTCTGGAAGTAAAGTACGAGAAGAGTCTACGAGTCGTGAAGTGCTTTATGAGTCGTAATAATTGGTCGTAGATGGGGTCCTGGAAACTGGAAATTTTAGTTAAGTTCAGAAGGGATCTACATAGGGCTTTATGGCCCGTGGTAAACTTTAGACCATGGAAAAATTCATGGTTTTAGAGCGTGGTTGGATAGTTTTCGGATCTTGATTTACGATATGCGGGATAGGTCGTGCATTCATTTACGGCCCGTAATCGGGCTTTCATGGATTGATCTGGCCAGTTTTTATGAATAGTAGTTTTCACCTTTACTATACCCTTGAGCCCTTAATATCCTTATCTAGCCCCTCCATGACCCCTCATGCAATTTCAAGCCCCTCTCCCATCAAGTCGAGTGCAAACGATTCCAATCATGTATGTTCTACCACTAGCTTGTATATGTGTCTAAGTTAAATAGTAATATCTTTTAGCACAAAATGAATTAGAGTCTGGAAGACATGTCGAATGAATGCTCTTCCAATTATCTTGCCAACCCCACTTATTTCACTTTATTCGGAGTTCGGAACAAAATGTTATGCCCATTTTAATGAAGCACTGTTAGGCTACCTACACCTTACAACCCACACTACGTCCAGTAGTGTTGTTGATAGGTCACGGATGGCCTTCTTGGAAGGTTCTTTCCAGGTCATTCCCCCATATATATTTCAGTATCCAAAGGTATATTTTGACCCTTTTACCCGCGCATACCTATACTAATACACTCAACACTCTCTCAATCAAACTATTCAAACCAAAATATTTTCTCTCTCTCTCTCTCTCTCTCTTTCTCGTTCTCTCTTCCTCAAGTTCAAGAGAAACTCAACCTACGGTTTTAAGTTCTTCTTCTAAAATCAAGGTTCTTTCATAGTTCTTCTACCAAGGTATGTGAGTTTCATCCATGGGTTCCTTTCACCCATGGAGACCCAAATTACATTTTTACTCCATTCTTTAATTTCAAGTATGTAATTCTTCATGGTTTTCATATTATGATTCCAATTACTTATATTATGAATTTATTGATGTTATTTAACCTACATTATAATAAAATAATGTTTAATTTCATGGGATGAATGTTATGTCTTGAATTCCTATGTTATGGAAGTTCGGGTTTTAAAGATATTTGATGAGTTTCCTGAACTTTGTGTTAAATTGATGGATTCTACTACCTATATGCATGAGAAACTATAAACTAAGTTGTCTTACTTGAAATTTATGAATTTATTTGAGGTTTCTTTTACAAGCCAATTTTGGGGTCACAAAGATTATGATATAAGTTCCTTAAATAATCTTTTAAATTGGTAAATCATACTACTATTATACAAAATAGCTAATAATTTTTTTGATTCCATGGCTAATTGTGATTTTTCCTTACTTATGGAATTTTGGGTTATGTAGTTAATAGAATTGCTTGATTTTACTCAAATTCATATTTTCTTTATTATTATTATATATGAATCAAGTCTAAATAACACGAATTTCATGAATTTGGTGTATTGACTCATGTATCTTATTGATTTCATGTAATGTGTTTATGAATTACTTCAAGTATGGGTTTGTTGTCATGGATACATATGAGTATGCATATTTCCTTCACGTTTCAAAATCTTAAACCTAATTTACATGTACTAGTGTATTGCATCATGAGATATCCCATGACATGACATGACATGCTCCTAGAATGATATTTAAATCAACAATGAATGAATGATTAAAGTTTGAGTTCACTCACCTAACTACGATTATGGGATGATGATAGCCCGTTAGTAGAGTCATAGATAATATTTGAGAGCTATCCTTATGAAGATGATTAATGTTCTAAGTGCTTATGGGGATAGGTTAGTAGATTACCTCTTCATATTAAATAACTCTATGATTCATGCTTATGATTATTCCATGAGAGTTTTGCTTCAGACTGAGTGAACCTCAGGATGAATGTGGAAGCTCCTCATTAAAAGAGGCATGAGACTATTAGTAGAATCCCATTCTCCCATAACTACGTGCCATCATATGGAATAGAAGTCACCGGGTCTTAGGGGTTAATTTCTAGACCACCTACTAGTAGAGGTTTGATCAATAGTTATCTTTAATGGATCCACTTAGGCATCTTAGGAGATCACCTTGGAAAGTGATCTCCCCCTTTGTTTCAGTGTAGGGGAAACATCGGGACTCCATGGTTTAGCTCACATGGTTTATGTCATTTAAAGATTGCGCTCACATATGTTCATGTTCTCCTCATATTCCCAAGCTATCCTTCTGTGATGATTTATGATGGTTCCTTCATATTATTTCCAAAGGTGTTTCAAAGTTCCTATGACTTATTGTTTCAAACGTCCAAATGGTATTTCTCATAAAGGTATATGACTATGTCTTCAAGTGTGCAAGGTGGCCTCCATTATGATTACTATTGATTCTTTCATAATAAAAATAGTATTTTATAACACATAAGAACTAAGGGGTGGGTAAGTATGACTCATTCTATGGTTTCAATACGGGGCTTAGGATCCACATTTACACATCAAACATGCATATATATCATAATCCCCATAATCAATCTATGATAGCCATATCTAATAGATATCCAAATTTGTAAGCTTCAAATATAACATATAACATATAAAATCTACGAGGGTCTACAAGATGTCCAACAATGTCTCTAGTCATAATATGGGACGAAGGCCAAGACATGTCCCAGGCTCACCCTTAATGAAGAAGATAAATAGAAAAAACAACATAGGTATAAGGAAGGTGGTTTGTCCTTGGAAGATAGGACTCACCCCAATATCAACTCTCCGAATTTGAGCTACCCGTCAAGCGGTGAATGATCATAACACACGGTCCCTACATGGTAAAATCATGTAGGCATAGAGTACACATTAGTACGTTTGAATGTACTTAGTATGCGGGCATGAAATTCATGACTTATCACCTACATTTCAATGTTAGTTGACAAGGGCACATAATATAGAAAGAATTATATATCCAAGGAAGAGTAGTATACAATATGCCATGGAATTCGTGATGCATGAATGCAGTGATGTTCATATTTAGCGGGGATGTAACCTCAACCGACATGTGTAAGACCAAGTGAGCTAATACTTGGAATCCCGATGAAATCCTCTCACCGATACAGAGGTGGTCTACTTGCCAAAGGTAAAACATACTTCACCTTACGGGAACACATCCCATTTTGTATGAAGCAACCCACTTATGGGAACATATCCCATTTTGGAAAAGATTTTTCATATCATATCATAATACTTCACCTAACGGAAACATATCGCATTTCAAATAGGATTCTCATAACATATGCTAGGCACATAGTTTGTAAAGGGAGAGGACCCTTGGGGATAGTCCTGACGCCCCTAATCCGTCAGTGCTAATTTACCATCCCACGAGAATACATATAGCATATATATACATACTTTCAAAAAGGCAATAGTCATTTCAAATTCGATCAATACCCATTTAGGCTCGAATGCCAAATCATAACTCGTAGTTACAACATGCATGCATAAGACTAGCTCTATTACAATTACAGAATGGTGCAAGCACCCAAAATGCTCAAAGAGACATAATCATAAGACATATATGTAATCATATTCTTGTCATAATCAATATCTTATCACAATTAATACGTAAAACATAATTGAGCTTAATCCACTTCATAATTTTTCAATAAAGATCAATGTTCATGAATGTAAGTACAATGCATGATGTGAGAATAGCATGGGTAACATGGATTCAAGTTAAAATCAACATCATAATATGAAATTGAGTAAATCCATAATTAAATCAACATTTAAATCATAATATAAATCACCCATGCATAAATCAACTTTAAAGGGGACATGCATGTTAATAACTTCATAACTCCAATGTAAATCATCATGATAGGGACTTAAAGTAATTTAAAATCATAGGTAAAGTACAACCCATACATAAATTGGACTAATAAGATCAAATAATGAAAATCCACATTTAAAATAAACTAAAATTCATGAAATCAATTGAAAAGATTTTTGGGTCTTCTTGGTTGAAAGGAACCGAGAATTAATCCCACATACCTTGATTAGGAAGATGAATTTGAGAAGAATTTAGCTTGAATTGGAAACTCCAATTGATTCCTAGCTTGAATCTTGAAGATGAAACTTGGAGAGAATTTTGAGAGTCTAATTCTAGAAACTAAGTGTTTGTCTTGAATGAGGGTTTAGAATTAGTGTAGGAGAAGTTTTAGGAATATAAAGGGGGTTAAAAAGGTCTTAAAAGCCTTGGAGATGGGTCAAAATATCAAAAATACCTCAATAAAATGCCCTTTAAATTTTAAAATGAACTTGACATGGTTGGCTTCACGGTCTGTGAAGGCCTCTCGTCTAGCCAGACAGATTCTACAAAAGAAGGAATAACTTCGTGCTCCAAACTCAGAATGAGGTGAGACCAGATGGGTTGGAAAAATAATTCAAAGAGCTTCAATTTGATAGGTCATGGGCTACCTAGTTCCTCTTTTTCTAAGAGATATGATCATTTAAAGTCGACCCTTCTATCAGTACTTGTGAAAAACATAGCCAATAGAATTCCTTTTAACTTGACCTATATGTAGGCGACCTATTATAATGCCCGATAAATTACCAAAATACCCCTAGGGAAGAGGTGTGTGTAAAACGCGTCTTCCAATGCTCAGATGGAAAATCTGAGAGAGGATTCGTGATCAGCACTGAAAATTGAGTGTGAAAAGGGTATCGGTCGATTTTTTGAGCGACCGAGTCGAAAGATAACTTTTCGTTCAAAACAAAAATCAGTGTGACTTCGCGAGAGAACCGTATTGCGGACCTGTCGTAGAGCCACACTTATCCTTTTTAGTGATATTTCGATGGAGTTGAGTTTTTCGAAAATACACCGTCCGCAATAGGTCCCCGTCGCGGACTGTGTTATTTCAGGATGAGGAAAAAGTTCTTTTAAATTTCGAGGGGCATTCTAGTCCTTTCCTAAACATGCCTCTACGACGAATAAAGGTCGGTTTCTAAGAAAAAGGGTTTTAAAAACCCCATTCAAGAGCATTCTTCCTAGAAAGTCACTAAGCAAGGGCTTGAGGGGAGTTGAGGTTGAGGAAAACAAGAGAAGTTTGTGCAAGAACTGTGTTAGCAAATCATCCCAGGTATGTAAGGCTAACCTAAAGCATGGGAATATTCTCCCATGTGCCCTTTTGAGTAAAGTGAATTGTGTCTTGTAACATAATAAGGTTAATGTGAAGATTTTGAGTATGTATATTTAAATTTTACTTTATGCATATATTTTTACATGAATTGATGATCATCACAAACTTATCATATGTCATAATTTATTTTCATGAATGTGTTTTTGTTAAAACCCTATGATTATTTTATTAAAAGGTATGAGAATAAACTGAGATGAGTCTAGAGTCGTAATGAGTTTGATGTTATGATGTTGTGATTGTGTTCCACATTTGATGTGAGTCTGATGATGATGTTGATGAGAATGATGTTTTATGATGTCTTAAAATGAGAAGTTAAATTTCTAAAAGAGTAACTTGAGTCCATGATGTTGATCTTGATGTTTATAAGATGAGGTGATGTTGATGTTGATTTTGAGGTATTATGTCCCTACGGGACTAATGATGGTGTTGAGGTATTATATTATGTCCCTATGGGAGTGATGTTGAGGTTGAGGTATTATTTTATGTCGCCATGGGACTGATGATGAGGTGTTATGTCCCTATAAGACTGATGAGGTTGAGGTTTTATGAGCATGTCGAGTTTTGGGAGGAGTATTGAGTACCGAAATGGGTAAGAGTGAGTCCCACGTAAACCCATTAACTACGTGGCCCGCATAGGAAGAGGGGATTGAACCGCAATACGAATGGCTCCTTTCTTGTCCCAAATGAGGACTGAGGTTTTTTCTTGCAGATCCACTGAGGTTGATGTCCTTTACCCCGGGCAGAATATTGCATGGATGTGGCAACGACATCACTTTGTTATATCATCACTGGCTCATAGGTGATGGTTGTCGGTTAGAGAAACTCCCAGTTAAGTTCCATTTCGATAAAACTCTGATACTGATATTGATGTGACGTTTTGAGTAGAGTCCCTTGAGTTGAGTTGATGTTGATGTTCCCTGAGTTGAGTTTATATTAATGTTCCCTGAGGTGAGTTGATGTTGATGTTCCTTAAGTTGAGATGAGTCGAGTTCCTTGAGTTGAGGTGAGTCGAGTTCCCTGAGTTGAGTTGAGTCGAGTGGAGGCTCCTTAAGATGAGTTTGATGTGTTGATGATGTTAAGGTGAGAGGTTGATGAGTCAATTGTCTATTCTAATCTCTTGCCTTAGATAGACGTTTGACATTCTGATGGAGTATGATGTTGAGTTGCTGTTTTCCCTATGCTGTTGTACTTATACTGTTATCAACTATTTTACATACTAGTACATTCCATGTACTGACGCCATTCGGCGCTGCATCATTTCATGATGCAGATACAGGAGTTAGAGGACTTCAGCAAGCGCATCATTGAGGTCGAAGATTTTGAGTCCAGTCATTGGTGAGCCTCCCTGCTATCTGGAAGGGATCCCCCTTTTATTTGATGTTTTCCGTTATTTATTGAGTTGGGTAGCCATGGTCTGTCATGGTACCATCTTAGATAGTGGAGTCAGGTTAGAGGCTTAATAGACATGAGTAGAGGTTTGATGTTGATGGATTTCCTTTAAGAATTGAGTAGTACATTACTATTTACTTCTTATGATGAGACTGATATTAGCCATTTGGCCCTTTATTTGAGGTAGCTCAAACAAAATTCTAAAATTTTTTAATTAAACTTTTTATTACAAAGTATATTAATTTTGTCCTGAAATTGCCAAGTGGGTTTTCAATAGCTTGCCACTTGGCTTAACTACGTTGCAAACTACTCTTTACATATATATGATTTTAAGCCAAGTGGCATCCTTCATACGATATACGATTTAATTGAGAATTCTTAATTGAGAATAGATGTTAAAATTAATTTCGTAGTGTGGAAATATAATTGGAGATGATAAAAGGTCGCAGTTTTAATGTAAGATTTTATAAAAGTTAGATAGACCAATGACTTTTAGGTTGTATATACATGCTAGGATCAATTCCTAAGTATTTAAAGTATATTATATGTGATTTAGAGTTATAAAGGATCTTTTACATCAAGTCAAGTCCAAAGAATTTCTACCGACTAAGTTTTCATATGAGTTAAAAGAAGGGTCAAATTCAAATGACCATATCTACTAAAGTATAATGATTTAGGTGACCCATAATATATCAAATTAAAGATCTTTGATTTAACTTTCCAACGCATCTTATTTCGCCTCAATTAGAGTTCGGTGTAGAAAGGTATGACCATTTAACAGAAGACCTACAGAGCTGTCTGAAGATCCGCAACAGCAACGCTTCGTGGATCTGACGCGGACCCTTTCTGGATAAACTAAGTGATGTCCTTTTATTTTATTTTGAGGGTACTTTTATCTTAAAACCTTTGGGGGTCTATCTAAGGTCCCAAAACGCATAAAACGTCAGTTTTCATAAGCAAAACCCTCTCCTTCACTCCTAAAACACAAACGCTCAAGAATCATCAATAAAATCATCAAGTTAGGATTAACTTTCAAGATTTATCATCAAGGTGAGTTATTCTTCATAAATTTTAAGCTACTCAATCTAAATGTTTTTATCTATTCATGAATTCCTAATAGAATCTTAAATCATAACCTAGGTTTTCAAGGAAATAAATTCAAGAATCCCAAGAAAGGATTTCTTGATTCTTATTTTCACGAAGTAGGGTTCTTCATCAAGAACTCTAAGGATTCTAAGTCAAGAATTCAAGAATCAGAGAGAAGCCCTTCAAACAATGTCTTTCCAAGTTCTTCCACTCTAAAAGAACTACCAAGATCGAAGATTTTCTCCAAGAAAACTAGTATTCATTTAATTTCAATTGTAATATCAACTTTCTAGGTATGTAAGGCTAACCTAAAGCATGCGATGTTCTTCCATGTTCCCCTCTTTGAGTAAATTGAGTCTATGATTGAAGATGATGAGTAATATATGAAAATCCTTGAGTATTCTACTTAGATTCTTCTTAATTCATGTATTTTTCTTAAATTGATGATCATCATACACTTGATTTACTGCATAAGTTGTTTTCATGAATGATTTTTCCAAAGTTCTATGTTTATTTTACTAAATAGTGCAAGAATAAATTTAGGGGATGAGTCTAGAGCCTTGACGATGATGATGTTTGTGATGTTGTAATTGTGGTCCAAATTATTGAGAGTCTTGATGATGATGTTGATGAGAATGATATTCACGAGTCTTAAAACTTGAAACTAAATTCAAAAAGAATATTTCGAGTCCATGATGTTGTTGTTGATGAGATGAGTTGATGTTAATGATCCGAGTTGATGTTGATGTACTATGTCCCATGGGACCGATTATAAGAAATCTTGATGATGATGTTTTATGAGTATGTCGAATTCTAGGAGGAGTATTGAGCACCAAAATGGGTGAGAGTGAGTCTCACTCGAACTCATTAACTACGTTGCCCGCGTAGGAGAGGATCGAGCCGTAATACAGATGTTTCCTTTGTCCCAAAAGAGGACTGATGTTATTTCTTGTGGATCCACTGATGGTGATGTCCTTTGCCCGGGATAGGGTACTGGATGGATGTTTCTACGACATTGCTTTGTTGTATCATCACCGGCTCATAGGTGATGGTTGTCGGTTAGAGAAACTCCCAGCTAGGTTCCATATTGATAGAACTCTGATGTTGATGTGATTGTATGAGTCTTGAGGGATGTTGATGTTTTATTATCCACCCTTTATCCTTGTCCTAGACGAGTATAAGTCCTTCAAGTTGAGTTGAGTTGAGTCAATTTTCCTTGAGGTGAGTCTGATGTATTGATGATGTTGAGATGAATTGTCGATGAGTCATTTGTCTACTCTTTATTCTTGCTTTAGACAAACATTTGACATTCTGATGGAGTATGATGTTGAGTTGATGTTATGCCTAAATTATTCTACCTGATTATGTTTCATTCAGCTATTTTATATACTTGTACATTCCACGTACTGATGTCCCCTTTTGGACTGCATCGTTTTATGATGTAGAGGCAAGTATTAGAGATCATCAACAGGTGCTTTGTTAAGGATCTATTCGAATTCAGCTGATCGGTGAGACCTCTTTATTTTTTGAGGATTTCTACATTATTATTATCTAGCTTGAGTTGGTACTTTATATCCTTGAGTTGGGTAACCATGGCAAGTCATGCCACCATCTAGATGTTAGGGGTAGAGGCTTCATAGGCATTGAGTAGAGGATGTTGAGTATTGCTTGTTTTCCAACTCTTCTTTATTGGAAATTAACTTTTTATATAAAGGCTTGATTACTTTAATTACATTACAGTCTTTTCCTTGAGAATTTTCCTTCCTCATTTGAGTATGAGGCGATGATGAGGGCAAGTGGTTCGCTCGGGGACTAGCAATAGTCTCTGAGTGTCGGCCACGCCAAAGGTACTCTCTCGAGGCGTGACAAACTTGGTATCAGAGCACAGAGTTCAAGTGCCCTAGGAAGTCTATGATGTCGTGTATAGTAGAGTCCTTATTATTGGTGTGAAGCACACCATATCCACAATAGGGAGTCTATGGAAAATTAGGAAAAGTTTCCCTTCTTTCAGATTTTGAATCATGCAATAGAGATATTTCCTAAGAAATCTACGATAATTCGTGTGTTGCTCTAAAACTTTTGACTATGCCTCATCCACGAGGCGATAGAGACAATAATGTTCAAACTTTTACAGATGAGATCCTCTGAGATAAAGTAATCGGAATGATAAAGAGACTGCACTAGGCTTGAGAGCAGTCGACTAGTGTGCGAACTTGATTGACTAGAAAGAGTGCACTATTACTTATATGAATCGTGTATTTGAGTTAGCTCTAAATGTATGCAGACCCTCTTTTTTTCAAAACTTGTTTTTGACGTGACACATGAGAGAAGAACTTATGTCTCTAAAGAGTTTAATGTTACCACCTAGTAGTGAGATGTGAGGTCTTATAAACCCTGAATAGAATTGAATCATCCCAGAGTTAGAAGGATGATGATGTAAAGAAAGGAATGAGATAGCAAGAGTGATGGTTGATTGAGGCTTGTAGTTAGAGTTATGTATTTATTACGTAAGTAATGATGTGCTGAGTCGATTGCCATGAGTTTGATGAAAGAGTCGTAAGTACATTATGATTTTGATGATGATGTATAGCGGAAGAGTTATTATCAGAATGTGGTAGAGCATTCTCAAACTAGAAGGAAGTTATATTGATGTCTTGTAGTATTCACACTATTGAGGGTGAAGTGTAGATCATGAATATGGGAAACGAGTGCTTTCAAGGTGATAGATCTAAATTACACTTATGATTTTTAATTGAGAGTTCATGGGACTCATTGAGTTATGAGCTTAGTCAGATAAAAAGATATGATTGAATAGGTGACTGGTACTGAGTTGTGAGGAAGGGATGTGTTGAATAAATACTCATTATGAAATATTAGTGGGCTTATGTTCTCTAAATTTTACCCTAGTAGTTGTAAGTTAGAATTAAAGAGGTGTGTGATGTAAATGTTAGTGCTAGACCCTAAGCTTGAATTTTGAGGAGTAGTGTTAAAGAGGAGACAATATCATGAGAATGATAGTCTTAGTTGGAGATTTTCTCTAAGAGGCTTTCCATAGTGAATGTTCGAAGATGAAGATGTTGATTTGTGAGAAAGTGATGCTATGGGAAAGGTACAATTGCCCCTTAGGTAAGATGAGTAAGACAAGGATAGCTCAATAGATAAGAAGAGGCTTGAGATATGTATCCATGATTGTGTAAAGATGTGTGAAGCTCTAAGTTATGACTTCTATAAGGTTCTAGATAGAGTCGTCGATATAAAAATGTGTAAAGTTGTCGATATAGAGTAGGCTGATGTATGTAATCTTAATCATAATGAGTAGCTAAATTGATTTGGGGCTTGCTGATAGATGATGACAAGTTTTCCATGATAGACTAATTCTTATGCAATTAAATTTATGGGAGCACAGAAGTTGTGGGTTAGTAGGGGAAAGAAAAGGTTAGATTGTAAGAGTTGTGGGAAGTGGTTATGTACACCATAGGAATAACAAATATAGAGAGCTTCCCATAGAGAAGGGAATGAGCTAAGAGTGATAGCGTTGAGAAGAGTCTGAGTGGTTAGTTATATGTATGCAACTATAGTATAATAGAAGAGTTTAAGATATTCGTTTGGATAGTGATTCTTTGACTGTGTGGAGGTATATGCTTATAGCCTAGTAGAGGAAATCAATTTACAAACTTAGAGTAATGGCCGTGAGAGCTAAGGGAGAGATGATGTAACACTCGGTAAAATTACAAAAATACCTCTAGAGGAGGGGTATGCGCGTAACACATCTTTCAATGCTCGTATGGAAAATTCGAGGCCTAATTTGTGATCAGCACAAACAATTGAGTGGAAAAATGGTCCCGATCGATTTTTAGAGCGACCAGATCAATAGATAATTTTTCGATCCGAACACCGAAATAGTGTCGGTCCACAACAGAGGCGCGTCGCGCACCTGTAGCGAAATTACACTTAGGGTTTTTAAAATTTTTTTTGACGGGATTGGGAAAACCCATTCAGAAAAATTTTGAAGGAAAAATACACTGGTGCGTGATTAGTCCACATTGCTGACTGGGTTATTCCAAACATAGAAAAATTCTAAACTTTGTGAGGGGCATTTAGGTTAATTCCCAATCCTCCTAAACTCAATACAAGATCAAATTGGGTTGTTTGAACGTAAAAAAGGTCTGAACCCCATTTGAAGTCCTTTTCTAACAATTGAACAAGACTAGGGCTTGAGAGAAGAGGAGAACAGCTTGAGATGGAAGAATTCAAGAAAGAATGAGAGTTCTTAATTATGATGATGATGTGATTCCATTTTCTTTTAAGGTCATAGATGAGGAGGAGTTAGAGAAATCGTGAGGAGTCTAATAGATAGGTAAAATCATATTAGTATCTCTTGAGGTAAGAGTTCATGCGATCGAGGGTGTAAGCTGCTATGGTAGGCTTAAATGTGTCGTTGCTAATATGTGAGTGCATTAGACTGATGAGGATGAGCAGTATTCTCTAAGTACAGGTTACTACAGAGTGATAGTTCTAGATTCTAATGTCATCTTACACATGAACTGACCTTCGGCTTGTTATGCCTTTGTTGATGGTATGATGTAGAGTATCAAGTTTTAGAGGTGTAATAGTAGTTTGGGGGTTTCGTCAAAGAGGGAGATGATGAGTTCCTCCACATCCAAATAGTGATGCTGAGCTGATAATAGTAGATTGAGAGTGAGGGTAGTTAAGGAGTGAATGTATCTTCATTGTGATATCGGTGTTAAACTTGTGTCATATAACGATAAAGATAGGGAGGAGGAAAGAGATGAGATTGTGTGATACGCAATAGATTGGTAAGATTATGTTGGTGTGACTTTGAATGAGAGCTCATTGAATGGTGAAGGTAGAAGTGACAAGTAGGCGTGAAAAATTCTAAGACATATTTAAAGTGGTTAGGGTGATAGGCTTGAATGTGTGGTTGTTATTGTGCGAGTATGGATGATAGACTATTGAAGACATCATAATAAGGGTTTCTAACATAGAGCTGAGCATTGAGGATTAGCTTTGCATGAATATGATCATCTTAGGAATAGCACCCTGAGGCGTAGAACTAGGCTTGAATAGAAGAAGAAGAGGTGGTTAGGTGGAGGTTTGAATAAGAGCTATGAGCTTGCATTGATGGAATAGAGTTCCATGAAAAAGAGCACAATTGAGGTAGGGACTTGAGCATGAGAGTGTCCTCAAAGTCTTGTTTATACGATGGTTCTATTCTCGATTAGAATTGATGGCTTCCTTTCCTGAGTTTGAAAGAATGATTGTCGAAGTGTTCAAACGATTCAAATTAATTGAGTTCCGACGTTCCATTCATGCATGATGGTGAGAATGTCTAAGATAATATCTCTACTCTGGATCTGAACCAATTTGTCTATTTTAGTTGATGCGTCAATTTCTGAATCTGAGGAGAGACGGTTTAAGATTGATGAGGAGTAGAAAGTTTGATTGATTGATTGAGTTTTGAGAAGAGTTCTGATTTTTATTTGTGCCTTGATGTTTAACTTTACTCATCATTTGAGGACAAATGATCCCAAGGGAGAGATAATCAAACACCCCAACTTTTGTTTAACTATGATTGAGCCATCCTTCATATGATATACGATTTTAATTGATAATTCTTAATTGAGTATACATGTTAAAATTAATATTGTAGTGTGGGAATAGAATTGGAGATGATAAAATGTCGTAGTTTTAATGTAAGATTTTATAAAAGTTAGATGGTCCAACGACTTTCAGGTTGTATGTACATGCTAGGATCAATTCCTAAGTATATAAAGTATATTATATGTGATTTAGAGTAATAAAGGATATGTTACATCAAGTCAAGTCCAAAGAATTTCTACCGGCTAAGTTTTCGTATGAGTTGATAGAAGGGTCAAATTCAAATGACCATATCTCCTAAAGTATAAAGCGTTAGATGACTCATAATATATCTAATCAAATATCCTTAAATTAGCTTTCCGACACATCTTATTTCTCCTTAATAAGAGTTCGAAAGAGAATGTGATGACCATTTTACTGAAAACCTGCAAAGCTATCTAAAGATCCGCGATAGCTCCGCGTCGCGGACACGACGCGAACCCTTTCTGGATAAGCTGAGGGACGTCCTTTTATTTAATTTTGAGGGTACTTTTATCCTAATACCTTTGGGGGTCTATTTAAGGTCCCAAAACGCATAAAACGTCAAATTTTATAAGCAAAACCCTCTCCTTCACTCCTAAACACAAACTCTCAAGAATCAATAAGAAAATCATCAAGTTAGGATTAACTTTCAAGATTCATCATCAAGGTGAGTTATTCTTCATAACTTTTAAGCTATCCAACCTAAATTTCTTTATCTATTCATGAATCGCTAACAAAATCGTTAATCATAACCTAGGGTTTCAAGAAAACGAATTAAAGAATGCCCAAGAAAGGATTTTTGGATTCTTCTTTTCACAAATTAGGGTTCTTCATCAAGAACTCTAAAGATTCTAAGTCAAGAATTCAAGAATCAAAGAGAAACCCTTCAAACAATGTCTTCCCAAGTTCTTCCATTCTAAAAGAACTACTAAAATCGAGGATTTTCTCTGAGAAAGCTAGTGTTCATCGAATTTCGATTGTAATATCAACTTTTCAGGTATGTAAGGCTAACCTAAAGTATAAGATCGTTCTTATATGTGAAAATCCTTGAGCATTCTACTGAGATTCTTCTAAATTCATGTATTTTTTCTTAAATTCATGATCATCATAAACATAATTTACTGTATAAGTTGTTTTCATGAATGATTTTACAAAATTCTATGTCTATTTTACTAAAGAATGCAAGAATGAACCTAGGGGATGAGTCTTAGAGCCTTTACGATGATGAAGTTTGTTATATTGTGACTGTGGTCCGAATTGTTGAGAGTCTTGATGATGATGTTAATAAGAATGATGTTCATGAGTCATAAAACTTGAAACTAAATTCTAAAAGAATGTTTCGAGTTCGTGATGTTGATGTTGATGAGATAAGTTGATGTTGATGTTCTGAGTTGATGTTGACGTACTATGTTCCCATGGGACAGATGATGAAAAATCTTGATGATGATGTTTTATGAGCATGTCGAGTTCTGGGAGGAGTATTGAGCACTAAAATGGGTTAGAGTGAGTCCCACTCGAACTCATTAACTATGTTTCCCATGTAGGAGAGGATCGAACCGTAATACGTATGTTTCCTTTATCCCAAAAGAGGGCTGATATTATTTCTTATGGACCCACTGATGGTGATTTCCTTTAATCGAGGTTGGGAATTGGATGGATGTGGCAACAACATCGCTTCATTGTATTATCACCAGCTCATAGGTGATGGATGTCGGTTAGAGAAACTCCCAGCTAGTTTCTACACTGATTTAATTCTGATGTTGATATGATGGTATGAGTCTTGAGGGATGTTGATGTTTTATTATCCACCCTTTATCCTTGTCCTAGAAGGGTATGCGTCCTTCGAGTTGAGTTGAGTGGAGTTTCCTTGAGGTGAGTCTGATGTATTGATGATGTTGAGATGAAAAGTTGATGAGTCATTTTCTACTCTTTATTCTTTCTTTAGACATACATTTCACGTTCTGATGGAGTATGATGTTGAGTTGATGTTATGCCTATATTATTCTACTAGTTTATGTTTCATTCAGCTATTTTACATATCAGTATATTTCACGTACTGATGTCCCCTTTTGGACTGCATCATTTTTTGATGTAGAGACAGGTATTATAGATCATCAAAAAGTGCTTCATTAAGGACCTATTCACATTCAGCAGATCGGTGAGACCTCCTTATTTTCGGAGGATTTCTATATTATCATTATCTAGCTTGAGTTAGTACTTTATTTTCCTTGAGTTGGGTAACCATGGCTAGTTATGGTACCATCTAGATGTTAAGGGTAGAGGCTTTATAGACATTGAGTTGAGGGTGTTAAGTATTGTTTCTTTTCCAATTCTTCTTTATTGGAAATTAACTTTTTATATAAGGAGTTGATTTCTTTAATTACATTACATTCTTTTCCTTGAGAATGTTCCTTCCGTTGTTGAGTATGAGGTGATAATGAGGCCAAGTGGTTCGCTCGGGACTAGCAATAGTCTCTAAGTACTGGCCATGCCAAGGGTACCCTCCCGGGGCGTGACAATTATATCAATACAATATTTTGCTATTATATTTAATAATATCTTATATCAAAAAAATAAATTAAAATATATACCATATCGTATACTATAATACTACAATCGTAGGTTTAAAATAATTTGACTAAATATCTACCGTACCATCTCCAAATATAATATTGGATTAGTTCATTTAGTTGGGCTACAAATGATAGCTTGGTCCAATTTGCTAAGCTCAAAATGTCATTTTTATCCTATAGGTCTGGTTCGGTGCTACATGTCAACTGACATGGCACGCCAAATCAAATAAAGTAATCAATAAAATCATGTTGCATGTCAAAATAATATCGCATACCTAGTCAAATTCAATGACAATAAAAATATATTATGTACACAACTCACATGTACCTGTAATTAAATATCACTATGTCACTTAAACCTGACAAGCAAAAATGGTTTATACTAATCATACCTCTTTTGTCGTACAACAACAAATCGGAGGACATAATTAAAAAGTAATTAGAACTCTAATAAAAGATTACAGGAAACTCATCGATAAAAATTATCAGTTTTCTGCAAGTTACAAGCATTCAAATATTCATCTAGAAATTTAAAAAACTTGAAGATAAACGACGGAGGCCAATTAAATATCAAAACAATAGATCAAATTCACTTGTCTATAGGAGAACTTATTTGTGGAAGTCATCAAAGTGTTTATGGCAAATTAAATTCAAATCCAAATATATCAAATTCAACATAAATTCTAGTTCAAGCTACAAAATTCACAATTTTATATTGAAAAAGAAGAATTTCAAAATTTATAGAAATTGTAACACTTAACATATTTTTCTTTTTCAATTATTATTTTTCAGGAACGAAATTTAATGTCTATAGCCATATTTTAATGGTAATATAAAAAAAATTTAAAGTGTGAAAATAAAATGAAATCAATAAATTTTCATGCATAATGTCACACCCCGGGAGGGTACCCTAGGCGTGGCCGGCACCTAGACTATTGCTAGACCCCAAGCGAACCACTCATTCTCAGGACGGTCACCCAAATCAGTATAGCGGAATAATAAATGTAATGTAGTGAGCTACCAAAATAAGAAGGGCCAATGACCAACATCAGTCTCAACATCATGATAAGCAAATGCAAATGTTAGCTCAACTCATCAGGGAAAAACCTCAACATCGAACTTCGACTCATGTCTATGAAGCCTCTAACTTGACTCTACTGTCTAAGATGGTATCATGACAGGCCATGGCTACCTAACTCAATAAATGAAGAAAGCAACAATAAAAGGGTCTCTTCCGGATAGCCAGGAGGCTCACCAATGGCAAAACTCGGAAACTTTGACCTCAACGATGCGTTTGCTGAATTCCTCTAACTCTTGTATCTGCATCATGAAATGATGCAGCGCCGAGTGGCGTTAGTATGTGAAATGTACCGGTATGTAAAATAGCTGAATATCACAGTACAAGTTCAACGGTATAGGGATAACATCAACTGAACATCATACTCCATCAAAATATCAAATGTCTGTCTAAGGTGAGAAGTTAGAGTAGACAAATGGCCCATCAACATCTCGTCTCCACATCATCAATACATCAGACTCATTTCAAGGAACCTTGACTCAACTCAACTCAAGGAATTCGACTCAAAACATCACATCAACATTCAACATCAGAGTACTATCGCAGTAAGACCTCACTGGGAGTTTCTCTAACCGACAACGATCACTTATGAGCCAGTGATGATAGAACGAAGCGATGTCGTTGCCACATTCATCTAGAACCCTGCCCGGGGTCAAGGACATCAACCTCAGTGGATCCATAAGAAGAAAACCTCACTCCTCTATTGGGACAATAAAGGAGCCATCCGCATTGCGCTTTAATCCTCTCTTCCTACGCGGGCCACGTAGTTAATGGGTTCAAGTGGGACTCACTTTCACCCATTTCGGTGCTCAATACTCCTCCCAGAACTCGACATTCTCATAAATCATCACCATCATCTGTCCCATAGGTACATAATATATCATCATCAGTCTTATAAGGACATAGTACATCAACAACAACATCAACTCGTTTCATAAACATTAACATCAACATCAACATCATGGACCAGAAACACTTTTTTTTAGAATTTAGTTTCAGGTTTTAAGACATCATAAAACATCATTCTCATCAACATCATCATCAAGACTCTCATCAAATGTGAAACATAATCACAACATCACGAACATCATTCTCATTAAGGCTCTAGACTCATTCCCTAGTTTATTCTTGCACTTTTTAATAAAATAATCATTGGGTTTTGTGAAAAATACTCATGAAGATGAATTATGCAATTAATCAAGTGTATGATGATCATCAATTCGTGTAAAACATATGACTTAAGTAAAACACAATATAATGCTCAACAATCTTCACATCAAACTCATTATATTCAATAAATGACTCAATTTGCTCAGAAAGGCACATAGGAGAACAATATCATGCTTTAAGTTAGCCTTACATACCTGGGATGATTGCTAACAACAATTCCTTAAACAATCTCCTCTTGAATCCCTCAATCTCGACTCTCCTCAAGCTCTGGCTTAGTGATTTTGCTAGAGGAAGGTTTTTAGATGGGTTTTTGGAACCCTTTCTCAGAGAAAACGACATATATTCATCATATAGGAGGTTTAGAAAGTATTAGGAATGGACAAGAATGCCCCTCGAAATTTTAAAGAAAAATTCCCAGACTTGAAATAAAACATTCCGCGACGCGGACCTATCGCGGATAGGAAAAATTTAACTCCGTCGAAAAATCATAGGAAAACATAAGCATGTCTCTGTGGTAGGTCCGCGACGCAGCTCTGTCGCGGACTCACACTATTTTTCGTTTAAGAACAAAAAAATTATCTTTTGACTCAGTCGCTCTAAAAATCGTCCGAGACCCTTTTTCCCCTCAATTTTCCATGCTGATCACGAATCTGTTCTCGAATTTTCAATCTGAGCATCGGAAGACGTGTTTTGTGGACACCTCTCATCTAGGGATATTTTGATAATTTTACCGGGCATTACATCATTTCCCCTTTGGGATCATTCGTCCTTGAATGATGAGTAGGAACGGTATTATGGCATAAATAGACTCAAGACTCACCTCGATACTCATTCACCAACTCAACTCCTCAACTCTTCATCGACCTCAATAACATCTACGAATACATCAAGAATATACACATCAACTCATGGTAGGAACATCAATTTAAATTAAAAAATAGGAATATAACCTCCGATACTCTCATCAACATCAGGCATGAATAGGTGCGGGTATTTAGTTCTCATCTCTTCCTCAGATTCCCATGTGGCTTCCTCAACAAGTTGGTTCCTCCATAAAACTTTGACGGAGGTTATCTCTTTGTTTCTCAGTCTGAGAGCCTGTCGATCAAGGATTTGGACTGGAATTTCCTCAAAAGACAAACTAACTCTAATTCCTGTCTTCTCTACAGGGATTACCAAGGCTGGATCCCCCAATCACTTCTTCAACATTGAAATGTGGAACACTGGATGGATTTCGTCTAACTCAGAAGGTAACTCTAGCTCATAAGCAACCTTCCCAATTCTTCTCACAATCTGATCATGGCCAATATAATGAGGACTTAATTTCCTCTTCTTCCAAAACCTCATGACACCCTTCATGGGTGATACCTTTAGGTATATCCAATCACTTACCTTGAACTCTAGGTCTCTTCTCCTCACATATGTGTAGGATTTTTTACGGCTTTGGGTGGTCTTCAATCTTTCTCTAATAATCTTCACTTTCTCCATTGACTAGTGGACAAGGTCCGGCCCAATCAACTCAATTTCTCCAACTTTAAACCACCCAATGGGTGATCTACACCTCCTCCCATACAAGGCCTCATAGGGGGCCATTTGAATGCTTGCAAGATAACTATTGTTATATGCAAATTCAATCAATGGTAAATGATCATCCCAATTTCTTTTGAAGTCAAGGGCGCATGCTCTCAACATAGCTTCTACTATCTGAATAGTGCGCTCTGCCTGACCATCCGTCTGTGGATGAAAGGTCGTGCTCAAGTTCACTTTAGTACCCAATTCTTTCTTGAAAGACTTCCAGAAGTGAGGGGTAAATTAGGCTCCTCTATCCGAGATGATGGACAAGGGAACTCCATGCAACCTTACAATCTCTTGGATATACATCTTGGCATACTTCTTCGCAGTGTTAGTCGTCTTGACTGCCAAGAAGTGCGCTGACTTAGTCATCCTGTCTACAATCACCCATATGGAATCATGCTGCTTCCGAGATACCGGTAGGCCAGTGATGAAATCGATATTGACCATCTCCCACTTCCATTCTAGAATCTCAAAGTTTTGAGCCAAGCCATTTGGCCTTTGATGCTCAACCTTCACTTATTGGCAATTTGGGCACTTTGAAATAAACTCAGCAATGTCTTTTTTCATTCCACTCCACCAATAGACTTCTCTCGAGTTGTGAAACATCTTGGTGGATCTCGGATAAATGGAGTATCTAGTATTGTGGGCCTCAGCCATAATTCTCACTCGAACACCATCAATATCAGGGACACATAGCCTACTCTGGTATCTCAATACCCTATCTCCCCTTTTGGAGAAGACCATCACTTTTTGTTTGTGGACAACCTCCTTCAATTGGAGTATAATAGGATCTCGATCTGCTTCTCTTTTACCTCAGTCACCAGGGACAATGAAGACCTACTCTGAACATTGATTCCTCCCTCATCATTCTCCTCAAGTTGGACTCCCAGTCGAGCCAACCTATGCACTTCCTTCACTAGCTCTTTCTTCTCTTCCTCAACATGGGCTGTGCTACCCATAGCCAACCTGCGAAGACCATCAGCAACAACGTTAGCTTTACCTGTGTGGTACATGATGCTCATGTCATAATCTTTGAGCAATTCCTACCATCTCCTCTATCACGGGTTGAGATCTCTCTGACTGAAGACATATTGTAAGCTCTTTTGGACAGTGAACACGTCCACATGCACTTCATATAAGCAGTGGCGCCAGATTTTAAGTGTGAACACTAGCGCCGCCAACTCAAGATCATGGGTCGAATAGTTTCTCTCATGAGCTTTAAGCCGCCTGGAAGCATAGGCTATCACTTTCCCTCTTTGCATCAATACAAATCCCAACCTAACTCTTGATGCATTACAATATATTACCAAATCTTCCATCCCGTCGGGCAAAGTCTAGACAGGTGCGGTGGTCGATCTAGTCTTCAACTCTTGGAAACTCTTCTCACATTCCTCAGACCATTGAAACCTGACCTTTTTCTGAGTTAGTTTGGTCAATAGAGCGGATAGGGAAGAAAATCCCTTAACAAATCTGCGGTAGTAGCCTGCCAACCCTAAGAAACTTCTTATGTCAGTTGGAGGGGTCGGCCTTGGCTAGTTTGTAACCGCTTCAATATTCTGGCTATCTACTCGAATTCCATCACCCAAAACAACATGGACTAGGAAAGCCACTGACTTAAGCCAAAACTCACACTTGGAGAACTTTTCATACAATTCATGGTCCTTAAAAGTCTGAAGGACAACTCTAAGGTGTTTGGCATGCTCCTCCTCATTCCTCGAATACACATAAATATCATCAATGAACACGATTACAAACATGTCAAGGTAGGGCTTAAAAACCCTATTCATCAAATCCATGAAAGCTGCTGGTGCATTTGTCAACCCAAAGGACATAACCAAGAACTCAAAGTGGCCATATCTTGTCCTAAAGGCTGTCTTTGGAACATCACATTCTCTCACTTTCAACTGGTGGTAACCCGATCTGAGGTCTATCTTTGAAAACCATGAGGCACCCTGAAGTTCGTCAAATAGGTCCTCTATCCTGGGAAGAGGATATTTATTCTTGATCGTGAACTTGTTTAGTTGCCTATAGTCTATGCACATTTTGAGAGACCCATCCTTCTTTCGTACAAGCAGAATGGGAGCACCCCAAGGAAAAACACTTGGCCTAATAAAGCCCTTCTCTAACAAATCCTTTAACTGTTCCTTCAACTCTTTCAACTCAACGGGGGTCATCCTATATGGTGGAATTGAAATAGGTTGCGTGTCAGGAAGTACATCAATACCGAAGTCGATCTCCCTATCAGGAGGGACTCCATGTAAATCCACAGGGAGCTCATTTACAATCGGGACCAACTCAGTAGGGGACTCAATACCATCAGATTTAACTCGCAAAAGGTGATAAACACAACCCTTGGAGATTAACTTTCTAGCCCTCAGGTAGGAAATAAATTTACCCTTGGGTGCAACAGAACTTCCCTTCAACTCTAGGACCGGTTCATTCGGAAATTGGTATTTAACAACTTGAGCCTACAATCTATGGATGCATGGCAGGCATAGAGCCAATCCATACCAAGAATTATATCAAAATCAACCATCTCCAACTCTACCAAGTCGGCCAAAGTATCCTTATGATAGATGGATACTACATAGACTCTATAGATCCTCTAGGCTAGGATAGACTCACCAGTAGGAGTTGAAACAGTATAAGGCTCAAGAAAACACATTGGAATAATCTCAAACTTATTGGCCACATAGGGCATCACAAAGGATAAAGTGGCGCCTGGGTCAAGCAATGCATAACAATTATAAGAAAAGATTCGGTGCATACCCGTAACAACATTTGGTGAAACCTCTTGGTCCTGTCCATTACCCTTCATATATAGACGATTCATCCCGCCTTCTACATTCGCAATAGTATCCTTCTGATGACTGCCCATAGGTGGCGCTAAAGAAGACTGAGCTCTGTTACCCCTATCACCCCATCTCCTCGAAGGACACTCACCCTGAAAATGGCAAGGCTATATGCACAAAAAAATAAGTGTTTGTGCCCTCACGGCACACACCAAGGTGTAGTCTGCCACATCTGCCACAAGGTGGCTTTCCTCTCGGGCCTTGGGTAATGCTAGCTTGGGACTGAGGTCCCTCAGCTCTGGAATTTTGGTGACCATTGGATTCTGATCATACCTGTTTTGCTGAACAGCCTACTCTTCCTTGTCCTTCTTTTTGTCCTCCTCAGTCTGCTGGGGATAGACCATAAGTCTGGAGATTTCCATTCCTGGAATCAGCAATGTTGCCTTACACTCCCTCTTTACATGCCTGCCTAATCCAAACACGAACTTCCTCATCCTCGCCCTCATATCAAGGACCATCTTAGGAGCATATCGGGACAACTGGATGAACTTCAAGTTGTACTCTTTGATAGTCAACCCCTCTTGCTTCAGGTTCACGAACTCCTCAACCTTAGCCTCCCTCAACTCTTGGGGAAAGAAGTGATCGAGGAAAGCACTCTCAAACTCCTCCCACTCAGCAGGCTCAGCATCCTCACCTCTACCATCTTCCGACTGGTTATACCAGATATTGGCAACATCCTTAAGTTGATACAAGACCAACTCGATTCCCCGAACCCCATTCACATGAATAGCCCTCAGGAGCTTGCGCATCTCATCAATAAAGTTTTGCAGGTCCTCCTCAAGCTTTGACCCTGTATAGACTGGCGGGTTCATCCTCAGGAAATCTTTGAGCCTGGTTGTAGCTGTAGGCTCTTGGGAGCTAGAGTTAGGGGATTGGGGGATACGGCTATTACTCTGAGAGGCCACCAATTGAGTGAGCATAGCAATGGCTCCCCTAAAGATTGCTTCCAAAGTAGAGGATGACTGAACAGGAGGTGCCAGTGGAGCCTTAGTAGCTTTGGCAGCTCGACCCCGTCTCCATGTCTCATTCTAGCTAGGGACCTCTGGTGGGGGATTCTCAGCGTTAGGGACTGAGGCATCTCTTTAGGCATCAGTGCGTTTTGGAGGAATAAACTGCAAACGCGTAATGCACGAATTAGAAAAGGGTTTCATAGAGTAGAACTCTATCGCAAGAACTCAGAACATCAAAGAAGTGTAAGCATTCCTAATTTCCTATAGCATCCTGTTTATGAAGTGTGGTGCACAACACACATATAAACAAGACTCTACTAGATACGGCTTTATAGACTCCCTAGGATGCTTGAACTCTGTGCTCTGATAGCAAGTTTGTCACGCCCCGAGAGGGTACCCTAGGCGTGGCCGGCACCCAGAGACTATTGCTAGTCCCCAAGCGAACCACTCGTTCTCAGAACAGTCACTGAATATCAATATAGTGGAATAATAGATGTAATGTAGAAAGCTACCTTAATAAAAAGGGCCAATGACCAACATCAGCCTCAACATCAGGATAAGCAAATGCAAATGTTAACTCAACTCATAAGGGAAAAACCTCAACATCAAGCCTCGACTCATGTCTATTAAGCCTCTAACTTGACTCTACTGTCTAAGATGGTACCATGACAGGCCATGGCTACCCAACTCAATAAATGAAGAAAGCAACAATAAATAGGTCTCCTCCAAATAGCAAGGAGGTTCACCAATGACCGAACCCGGAATTTTTGACGTCAACGATGCGTCTGCTGAAGTCCTCTAACTCCTGTATCTGCATCATGAAATAATACAGCGCCAAGTGGCTTCAGTACGTGGAATGTACTAGTATGTAAAATAGCTGAATATCATAGTACAAGTTCAACAGTATAGGGATAATATCATCTCAACATCATACTCCATCAAAATATCATATGTCTATCTAAGGCAAGAAGTTAGAGTAGACAAATGGCTCATCAACATCTTGTCTCCACATCATCAATACATCAGACTCATTTCAAGGAACCTCGACTCAACTCAACTCAAGGAACTTGACTCAAAACATCACATCAACATTTAATATCAGAGTACTATCGAAGTAAGACCTCACTGGGAGTTTCTCTAACCGATAACCATTACCTATGCGCCAGTGATGATATAACGAAACGATGTCATTGCCACATTCATCTAGTACCCTACCCGGGTAAAGAACATCAACCTCAGTGGATCCACAAGAAAAAAATCTCAGTCCTCCATTGGGACAAGAAAGGACCATCCGCATTGTGGTTCAATCCTCTCTTCCTACGCGGGCCACGTAATTAATGGATTCAAGTGGGACTCACTCTCACCCATTTCGGTGCTTAATACCCCTCCAGAACTCGACATGCTCATTAAACATCATCATCATCAGTTCCATAGGGACATAATACATCATCATTAGTTCTATAGGGACATAGTACATAAACATTAACATCAACTCGTTTCATCAACATCAACATCAGCATCAACATCAACATCAACATCAACATCATGGACTCGAAACACTTTTATTTTAGAATTTAATTTCAGGTTTTAAGACATCATGAAACATCATTCTCATCAACATCATCATCAAGACTCTCATCAAATGTGAAACACAATCATAACATCACAAACATCATCCTCATTAAGGCTCTAGACTCATCCCCTAGTTCATTCTTGTACTCTTTAATAAAATAATCATAGGGTTTTGTGAACACCACTCATGAAAATAAATTATGCAATAAATCAAGTGTAGGATGATCATCAATTCGTGTAAAACATATGACTTAAGTGAAACTCAGTATAATGCTCGATAATCTCACATCAAGCTTATTATATTCAATTATTGGCTTAATTTGCTCAAAAGGGCACATGGGAGAACAATCCCATGCTTTAAGTTAGCCTCACATACCTGGGATGATTGCTAACAACAATTCCTTGAACAATTTCCTCTTGAATTCCTCAATCTCAACTCTCCTCAAGCTCTGGCTTAGTGATTTTGTTACGAAGAAGGTTTTTGGAACCCTTTCTCAGAAAAAACGATATATATTTGTTGTATAGGAGGTTTAGAAAGTATTAGGAATGGACAAGAATTCCCCTCGAAATTCTAAAAAAAAATTCCCACACTTGAAATAACATGGTCCGCCACTTGGACCTGTCGCGGATAGTGCACTTCGGCAAAAATTCAACTTCGTCGAAAAATCACAGAAAAACATAAGTATGTCTCTGCGATAGGTCCGCGACACGGCTCTGTCATGGACTCACACTGTTTTTCATTTTATAACAAAAAAATTATCTTTTGACTCGGTCATTCTAAAAATCGACCGAGACACTTCTTACACTCAATTTTCCGTTCTGATCTCGAATCCATTCTCGGATTTTCAATCCGGCCATCGAAAGATGCATTTTGCGCACACCTCTCATCTAGGGGTATTTTGTAATTTTATCGGGCATTACACATAACTACTTAATATCTTCTTTTATTAGGATAAATAATTAGTTTTCTCCCCAATATGTTTTTGCATATTTATTATCTTGGTTTTACTTTGTTTTTTCTTACTTTTTTTTCCTTAGATTGCTTAAAAAAATAATATCTCTATTTTTTATAACTCTTTAATTCTATTTTTTCACATGATATATTTAATATTGAAAGATTAAAAAATATTTTCATACAATCTGCAAATCATTAGTCTAAGATTACAAGATTTAAAAGTCTTGTGTACTTTCATAAATTTCATATCAAGTGAAAAATCAGATAAAGTTATTATTTTTAAAAAATTTGTGACAAGTCAAAGTTAGAGAATTTTTATTATTATTCTTGAATTTTATATCAAAATAAAATAAAATAAAATAATTTATTAAAAATTAGATGTGGAAATTAAAATAGAGAGAATATTCCTTTTTTCCTTTAAAAGCAAGGTCATGAGGGGTGTTTTATTATTTTATTAAGATAAATAATAGAAAATAAAAGTTCTACCTAATCTAAAATTCTAAAGTAAAGAGGAAAGAGAAACATTAAAAATAAAAAAACACCCGTCCCTTTTTTTACTCCTTTTCCACAAATTACTCCTTTAGTTATTAGCCACACCCATCCCCTATCTCCCCCACATAATGTTTCTCTCCCATTATCTCTATTTTTATTTTTTATTTTCATTGAATTTTGAGTGTTTTACTATTAGATGTATACTCCTAAAAAAATAATTTTGAGTGTTTTACTATTAGAAAAATATTTTTGTCACAAAATAAATTAGTTCGCCATAAGTTGACTACATTTAGTAACAAAATATAATGGTCCCGCAATACTTTTCGTGACAAGATGATAGATTTAATTATAATATTGTTAACCTTTTTTTATAATGATAAATTTGTCCCTAATTTAAATATTTTAGGATGAAATAATTTTTGTATATAAAAAGTATATATTAGTGACAAAATTATATTTGTTCAACTATGAAATACATATAATTTTAGAGACAATTGATATCATCACTGATTGAACTAAATAATTTGGCAATGTAATTTTGTCGGTAATAATAACTTTTTAGGACAAAATCATACAATCAACTACAAAAAATTACACTTTTTGTGACGAATATATTCGTCACAAATATTCACGCAATTAGGGACAATTTTACTTTTTGTAGTTAATATAACCTTTTTAGTGATGACACATTAAATCGTCTTTGTATACTTTTAGTGATCCACGTTTAGAGACAATTGATTGACAAAATTATTTTCGTCACACAAGATCTTTGGTGACGAAATACGACTAATCAAATTTGTTGTAGTGATTCATACTTGTACATCATGATCATAAGCTTGGTCATCATCTCATAGTTCATAACATCATGCATAAGAGTAGTTCATTTCATGCTAGGGTCCTCGGTCACTTTTTAGGATCCCGAATCTCCCTTTTTGGACTGCAGGTCACCTTCAAAGTCCTAAATTCCCTATTAAGTCGCATACTAGGGTACTAGGTCATCTCTTGAAAATTTCCTTTTGGGATCCCAAGTCACCCTCAAGGTCGTAGATCTCCTATTCATACTTAGAAGCTCGTTTGAAAACCTTGTACATGCATGATCATGTGACGAAAGATAGGAGAATAGCAAGGATTCATATCCAATAAGTTCGAAATCATGACAATTGAGTAAATACATGCATAATCATTGAACTGGAGATTATTTGAATCATAATTGAAGGAATTCAATCGTTATTTCCACATATATTTTAGCGTACTTGAGAATACTCATGTAAATCATATGGTTCATTTATATTGGAGGTAATTCATGCATATTCTAGTATATTAAGGTAAACTACATCTTAATAATAACATTTAAAATCAAAGTCATGAAAACCTTATTTAATCATACTTGAAATTAATGATAAAGTGAGCAAATATGTTCGGACTCCATGAGTAAAGGGTACCCATCGATGAAAACCCACATACCTTTGTAAGGACCCGGACTTTTTATGACCTTAATGGGGCTTGGAATTTGGTTCCGAAAACTTTTTAACAAAGGTGACACTTATGGAAGCCTCCACAGGCTGTGTGCCTCACCAGGGGTCGTGTGGAGGTGCTTTGAGGTGGCCCTTGGCCTTGTGTGTATAGTGTTGGCGTTAATGTGGAGTTTAAGACCAAGGCACACCTTACATGAACCCCAAATGTTCTGTGTAAGGCTTCACTGGTCGTGTGGTGGACCGTGTGAAGGGCCTTGGCCTTGAAAATCCAAATTTGGCCATGGCACTTAACACATGGACCTATCACGGACCGTATACCTCTTCACGGTCCATGAAGCCTTCCGTATATGTGTTGGTGTGAACATTTTCTATGTATGGGATAATCGCCTTAGAACTTTTAAACAGAGAATTTTCCCTAAGTGTGGTAACACGGGAGGCCACATGGTCTGTGTGACCTCTCATGGGCCACAAAGCCCTCCGTATGGGTGTTGGCGTGGAATTTTTCTAAGTATGGGATTACCGTCTCAGACATCTGTTAGTGGAAATTTTTCTAAGGTTGGCTTCGCAGAAAGGATCATGGTCCATGTGGCCTTGTACGGACCGTGAGACTTTCTCACAGGACCCCTGGCAACATTCTTCTATCTGATTCCTTAATAGCGTTTTCATAATTATGGTTTTTCCTAAGGGACTATTGTGACTTCCTATGCTATCCCGAGACATTCAAATGACCTATACTCATCTTCCATCATTCAAATTCACTCTCACACTTAGAATTATATTCAACTTTCTCAAGAACTCCTCTTTGAGACTCTACTGGAGGATTAGCTTGGAAATCAAGGAAAGGCTCCATTCATCATCAAATTCTTCTTGCTTCTTCTTTGTGAATTTAGGTATGTAAGATTGATTCATGGTCCCTTTCAACCATGAAGACCCAAACTCTTTTACTTGAATTATTATGAAATTTAGCTTACTTTAAATATGGGGTTTTAACATTATTGTTTATTTGGTTCAATTGAAGTATGGGATATGGTTAATTGATGTTTATGAAGTGATTTAATCCCTAATATGTTTAATTGCATGATTATTATGAAGATTTGAATATGCATTATCCCTTTAAAGTTTGATTTAAGCAAGTGTAATCTAAATTGTGATTTTACTTATGAATTTACTTGAATTTCATCTCTTATTGTTGATTTAAGATTGAATCTCTATTGCCCATGATATTCTCATCTCAATCATGGCATACACATTTATGACTATGGTTTTTATGAAGATTATGAATGGGCTATGAACCAATTATGTTTTATGAATATGATTTTGATGAAAGTTTAGTTATGACAAGAATGTTATCACATAAATGTGTATGTTATTAGCTCATTGAGCATATTGGGTGTTTACACCATATTGTTATAAGTTAATGAGCTATTCCTACACATGACAAGTATGGATTGAATTGTAATTTGACTTTTAATCCCAAGTATGAATGATTGTGAAGAATGTTTGGCCTTTAAGTCCTAGTATGCATTGAAATGATTTAAAATGACTTGTTCCTCCTTTGAAAGCATGTATAAGTATAAGTATTCTAGTGGGATGATAACTTAGCACATAATGGATTGGAGGCGACAGAGTTATTCCCAAGTGTCCTCACCCTTTCTTTGAACTTTGTGCCAACATAGGTCTATGGTAGTCATTACCGAAATGATCAGGTTGTAAGGAATGGCTATATATTTGATATGATATGGAAATTCTTCTGAAAAGATTAGGTCGTAAAGAAGGTGTCCATCACACCAAAAAGATGGGGTCGTAAGGTGTGATGTAGATTACCCTTGTCAAGTAATTTTCTCTTACCGATGAGAGGTCTACATCAGACAAGTTCATATAATAGCTCGCATGAGTTTGAGATGCCAATTGTGGTCACATTCTCTCTATATATGACAATTATGATATTTTATGCATCATGGATTTCATAGCATATTGTTATATTACTTCTCTTTGTTATATACTTATTTTCTATATTATGTGCCCTTGTCGTCTAACATCGAATGCAGGTTTTGTAAGTCATATGCATTGCATGCCCGCATACTGAATACATTCAAATGTACTAACATATACTTTTTGCCTACATGATCTAACCATGTAGGGACCGGAGACTAACTTCATCCACCATTGGATGACTTGATTTGATTTTAGATACATTTTGTGGTGAGTCCTATCTTCCAAGGACAAGCCACCATTCCTCTACCTTATGTTGCTTTTGCTTATGTTATCTTTACTTTGAGGGTGAGCCTGAGACATGTCTTGGCCCCCATCCTATCTTATGACTAGAGGCATTGTTGGACATCTTGTAGACTCTTGTATGGTTATATGCTATGTGGTGTACTCGAAAATTATGGTCATAGTCATGGCTATCTATCAGATATGGTTATTATGAATTGTTATGAGTGTTATGATGCAGATTTATGTTATGATATGGAAAATCCCAAGTCCTAATTTTCCCCAATAGAGCAAGTCATACTTACCTGCCCCTTACTCTTTACATGATAATTGTTATGTAATTCCATGTTAATCCCTATCCCTATGACATCCCGATAGCGTGAGTCCTACTTTTCCATACCTTAGAACTATGTTATTGTTATTTCGCATATGCTTCCAAAATGATGATGTGTGAATGGATGCTATGAGGCTTGTTTAGGAACTCTCGGGTTCCCTTGCGCCATGTCACTCCTATGCCATAGGTCTGGGTCATGACAACCTTGGTGAAAATTGAAGAATTAAATATGAGCTTGACTTGAAATTAGGAGTTCTTCAATGAATTCTTCACTTGAGTTTGAGAGGAGAGTTGACAGTGAATATCGATGAGAGGGTTATGAGTTTGGGAGAATGAGAGTGCATGTAGGACTTAGAATAGCTAGAATGGCATGGGAGGGGTAAAAATATCCATAAAGAGGCCTAAAATATTAAATCATGGATAAGGAAAAAGACCCAAAAGCTCCCACTTAAGTCCCCAAAGAAACATGCACAAAACCCTTCAAAACGCCCTCCACAATCCGTGCAAAACACCACGCCCTGTGGTGTGGCTTGTGGAATGCACATGGATCAACGGTCTGGAGTGGTTATCCCACCATGAACCCTTCCACAAGAGGGGAGAGCACCATGACTCGTGGAGGGTCTTGTGGTGTGCACCTTGCACAAGGCAGCCACTAATCAATCTAAGAGGCCCTTCCACGAGCCTCTTCATGGTTAGTGGTGTGCACCATGGTCCGTGAAGGGTGTCTTGGTGGGAATCATGGGACAAAATCTTTGAAAAATCTATTCTCATGCCTTGATTTCATCTTTCGAAGCACGAGACCTTACAATTTGATACTTATCTTTCAATACAAATACATAAAGTGTAAAATATAAATCCTGATACAAATACCAATATCTAACTGTTTAAGGGCTTTATAAGTATTGAATTGTATTTCATACTTATGTTTCAATTGAAAATTCATATGAATACAAATGTTTAACAAGAAAAAATACAACTGAATATATTAGTATGAAAAGTATAACGATGAACTAAAACACTTGAATATGTTGAAATAAATATAAGTAGAACACATTGATATAATTGAATATGTTGATACAAAGGTATACCAATGCACAAATGCATTTGATTACATTGATAGAAGAAGTACAATAGTGAAATTTATACACTTCAATATATTGTATAAATATCTAAAAATGAACAAATACACAAAAAACAAAAATTCACAAAAAAGTACATCCAGATCTGAAATTTCATAAATAATACATAAACAAAATGAAACACCCATCTATTCATCATTTTAGCCATAAAAAAGATATACACAAATTGAAATACCCACCATAAACATAGTCTATTAAGAAATTATTTGATCTCATAAAGAAGTACCTTCGTCAGGCCATCATGAAGGATCTCAATTTGTTTTTGCCTTTCATGCACTAAAATTTAATTTTTGAGGTTGATGATTGTGGTACGATAAAGTAAGAGAAGGTGGAAGCAGTGAAGATCATAGAGGAAGAAGAGGCGGAAGCAATCGTGGTTGAAGAGGAGTCATGATTGGAATTGAAGAAATTAAATCGAATTGAATGATATAAATATAACAAAAAAGAGTTTTAACTTGTAAAATACAAATTCAAAATAAGTAATCAGAAGTTATCTGATTCTAAGGAAGATACACATGCTGGATTTCACCTTGAAACAATGATTTGGAAAAGGTTAAAAGCATATGTAACCGAATTTGGTTTGAAATCAATGAAAGTGAGAGAGGAAAAAATATATGAGAGAAAAAGGATCGAGAAGATTAAGTCGCTTATACGGAAAAAGGTAAACTATTAATGTTTAAACTAACTTTTGTGATAAAATTAATAATATAGGTATAATGAGTAATTTTTTAAAGTATATTTGTGTTTCATAAATATATAGTATATGTTTACCTTGTTGTGCAATTTTTTCTTTTCTTTTTTAATGTACATGTGGTATGGGATATTGAGCATTTTTATTTAAGGCATGTTTGAAAACTACCAAGTAATTAGATTTGGTGTAATTGGATATATATATATATATATATATATATATATATATATATATAGAGAGAGAGAGAGAGAGAGAGAGAGAGAGAGAGTCGAGGTTGCATTTAATCTTCGGGACTTAACAGTCGGTATTATTGCATATTACTTGGGATGTTCAGTTGTGGTTCTCCAGATATGCTTATCTTTTTGGTCTGGTTGTTCTTACCATATTTACTGTATTTCACTTAGGCAGTTGATGAGGCCCATTGGGTGCTTTTCACCGGTATTTACCCATACTTTTCTGCATCATCTCATGGTGCTAGTCTAGGTACACGCTACGACCGTTGATCTAGGGGCTTGTAGACTCTTCAATAGATTTTGGTGAGCTTCGGCAGCTTCAGATATTCTATAGTCTCCTATTTTCTAGGTCGTCTTTTGCAATCAGACACTGGCCTTGTACATTTATAGTTTGGACTTATATATGTAGGCGTTTCTCCTAGTTATGTATATATATATGTGTATATTTTTATTTTGAGTCTACAGTAGCTCTATACAAGTGGCTTCTAGGTTCTGGGATACATTGTTGTTGGGTTGGGTGTATGTTATTAGTTTCCATTGTTCATAATGATTTAGGACAGGTATTATGGGTATGGGTTGGCTTGCCTATAGGAAGGATCTAATACGTGCCATCATGACCTAAAGGTTCGGGTCGTGACAAGTTGGTATCAAAGCTAGGGGTTCACTAGTCTTATTTATACAAAGCTACCATTTGGTAGAGTCCTGCGGATGGGTGTGAGACGTTCGTGACTTATCTTCTGGAGGCTACAGGATTATTAAGAAATTTCCCCTAAATGTTGATTTTGTTTGTATGGTATTGCCAATGGTCTATCAATTCCAATAATCAAATTATCTCATTCTTTCGTAGATACGACATGTAGAGGTCAGACTTCCGGTAGAGAGAGGGATGCACTGTCAATCCCCGATAGTGAGCAGTCCCTAGAGCTCATGGAGTAGTGACAGATTGCTCCAACTCTCCCATAGCTAGAGGCACTAGTTCCCCCAAAGGTCGCGATCGCTTTTGTGACTATGTCGGAGGTACAAGCGATTCTTAGATAGTTGATAGTTGCACTTGGGGTCAGTCAGTCGGGCTCAATTTCTTCAGCACAGGTCCTAGTAGGGTACATGATATCGACCAAACTAAACCTCCTTTTCAAGGTATAACTGATCGATGTCAAATATATAACCTAACAAAGGTTAGGGTCGATCCACAGGGAATATGGTCTAGACTTGGAGTAATTACGAGCAATTCAAATGAATTAACCTGATTATATCCCGAGAGGGGGGTTTGTAATTATCGTAAGTAAACCTAAACTAGAAGCAAGTGTTGTGAATTCAGTAAGAGAAGTAACTTGGGTGTTGTGTTCCCCATGAATTCCTAACTTAGTATAGCCAGATAATCTTAATCTTTTCTAGTTTGTAGCATGCCGAACTGGTAAGTTAGGTTTACCAAACCCTTTGATCAAAGCGAGAGGTAAATTTCACTACGTTATTTTATCTATCCCCGTAGTGTGGCATTACTAACCCTTACCTTTTGTTCCAGTACAACCATCCCTTGATCCAGTTAGGTTGACTAGACGAGAGGGATCACATCGAATCCTATTAATTATTCCCTTATTCCTTTTATTACCACCTTGATCCAACAAGTAAGAAATAGGTGAGTTCTAATGTTGATGACCGTTAAAAATTATTCTACATAAAGGGATTAATTAATACATGCATTCAGACTTTCCAAGAATTATAGATTATCCGATTTTACCTTATTAGTTCTTCATGGGTCCCACAACCCTAGTTGTCGATTTAGCTATGCATGATCATTGTGGATGAGAAAATCATGTTATGGAATAGCATAATTAAACACTTATAATGATGAATTTAAGAACAAGAAATCTGAAATTCTCACAAGAAATTTCGACATAATAATCTCAACGTAAAAAATCACAAAGTATGAGTTCTCAAAGTGTTTCTGTCCCCTCTCATGTGTTTCCCTTCTAAAAAGACCTAAAAAAACCGATTTATAACAAATAAAATACAAATCCAAACCTAAATAGAAAAATTGGATTCGGCAGCTTCAACGAACGAGGTTATGATGATGTGTGAAACCATGGCCCGTACCTGGGGTTCATTCTCTGCACTTTCTAAAATGAGACTTCAACTTCATGAGACCTTCTTATGGGTCGTTTTTTGTCTAATGACCCGTAGAGGATTTCATCTGCTAACTTCTTTTAAACTATTCAAAATCTTGATCCTCCATGCACGACCTTGTCCATAACTCGTGAAGAAATCTACGGCTCGTTTGATAGTTTGTGGATGCAACATCTGAAACTTGGTCCTTCATTGGATCTTACTCGCAAAACCAACGTATGACTCGTGGAGTGAACCACGGCCCATAGAGTTGTCCTAAATCCCCAAAAGCTTCAATTCTATAGAACTTTGCCAAAAATCGTACCAAATCTTGTAATTTTGCAAAATCAACATAAAAACACTTCAAACCCACTAAAATTACTTTGAGAACACCCAAAATTCCAAGTTTTTAGCATAAAAAGTGTTATATTTCAGCAGCACATCAATGCCCTCAATTTAAAATTGTAGGTTGTCCTCAGGCAAAGGACTCAATCTACATAAGCAGTATAGTAACCCACATACCTTAATCTAATGACATATATCATCTCTAAATCAATCACAGATACCCAAATTAACAAATCAATTCATAGTAGATAGTCATCTAACAAACCAATGTAGATTAATATCAATGACAATGCAAATATGAAAAGCAAGGTAACCATAGATAAGCCACAATCACTTAACCAGTCTAGAATCAATAGTATACTCAAGTGCCTTCACAAAAAGAAGTTTCATATCTCACTCATGATAGTATTTTCAAATTCGATGCTTGGAACTGACAAAATCACTCACAGTCATAATCGATATTCAAATACTATGCTCAATACCATATACATACCCCTATACTCATGACCATGATTTTCGACTACTTGGACTAGGATCACTATAGAACATTCTTGGCTTGTAACGTAGGCTTAGGGGGCTTTGGAATGATGTTTTAGGAACATAATGACTAATGGACCTCCTTGACACTGTGTTATTCTATACTTTTGCCCTACCAAAACTGTTATTTTTGAATTATTTTTCCCTTCTCTTACTTCAAACCTTTACAAGTGCCTTATTCAAACTTTTAAGCTCATTGCCTTTTTTATTTTTCACATTCATTTTCTTTTTAGTTCATTATTTAGGTATCTATTCATTTTTTATTGCACCCATGGTATATTTTTCCCTTTTCATATATCACTAGCTTACATCTCCATTTCATGTGATTTTCCTTACACTAGCCACCCTCCACTTAGGATTTTGACTTAAGTTGAGGTGCACATTATCCAACTTATGAACCAGGGCCACTTTTGGTAGCCACCCTTAACTTAGGATTTCTACCTGAGTCAAGGTGCAAAATATTCAAGGAAGGACTAGGGACGAATTCAGGATTTCACATTCAAAAAGGCTTGGTTACTTAGGTGTTTACCAATAAAAAAAGGTATATGTAAGGCTCAAATCTTAGAAACATGGGATACATCAATCATTTGGTTGGTTATTTAGGCTAAGTGGACTAATATGAACAATGGCCTAAGATCCTTTCCTAATCAACTAACTTACCGTCTTCGTCAGAGTTACAGGGCAATTTCTAAAATGAAACACAGTAGAAGAATTTCACAAAGAAGCTCAGACACACTTGGCACTAATTATAGTATCAACGCAGTCTTTCAGATCAAGCTTTTTGTTACAATTAAACCTCAACTTATTAGAATAAGCACTATCAATTACCAAATTCACATAGTTGTTATCAAAACTACCTAACACAAAAATTTGATGGGTATCACTTTTCAACAAAACTAACATATGCCATAGATTTTTGTACAATATGCTACTAATACTATTTACACATCCTAAACGTGCCGGCTCAACCAAAAATAAATGTCCTTAAGGAAAGAACATAGGCGAAAAAATCCCTCGTACTCAAAATTTGGGATATTTATCGGCTATGGTTACTCAGACTTCACTGAGGCCTATAACTACCCACACCCCTTCAAAAAGGTTTTGCATTGTTTTCAATGCAACAAAATATAACCAAAGAAAAGCACAGGGGGTCAAAAACAACATACCAAGGCACCTGTCTCTAGTTGTGTCTGACCACCCTCAACTTGTCTAGCGGTCTCCTTAATGTCGACATCATGTCTGCAGGGTTTTGCGCCCGTCATCCTCTCAATCTCATGTGCCTACGCACTCTCTCATCTGCGATGGAGCATAGTCTCACAACCTCAAACTACTTAATCTTTGTCAACTCTGCCTCTCACCTCAAGGCATTCGGATCATCACCCTCTAGACAAGGTCTCTTCTGAAGGGCGTAAAATGGTATCTCCTCCAGTAGAAAACAAATCAACAACCATCTCAGTAGTGTTGGACAGAGGAAGCACAAGCAGTTCTAATGCTGCTTTCCTCATCTCGGTATAGAGTTGGTGGATCTCTTCCTGAATGGATGCCAAGTCAGTAGGCTGGGCTAAACTGAGGCTCTACTCTACTCTACTCTTATCTTAAACAAATTGATATGGCAATCAACCGATTCTAGTCTCTTGTATAGTGTGGCTACAAAGTGTGACTCTATGAGTGCCTCAACTTCTGAAATCGGCTGGTGAACCCAAGGCTTGATCTATTGTAAGAACTGAGCCAATTGGGACTCAGTGCAAGCCCGTCGGTGCGGCAGGGCCTAGATCAATGTCGCAGACACGCATACCATGCTAGCGAAGGAAGGCTATGTGGGCTTGGCCTCTAGTATAGGAGTAGAAGTGGTAATAGGCCCCCTCTGTCTCTCAGCCTCAATCTGTGGGGCCCCCTCAATCACTAGAGCAACATCAGTAGAAGAAGGAGGCTCAGACTGTGGTGTTGCAGTGAACATCTTAGGTAAGTGAATTGGTGGATACAGTGCTCGCCAAAAGACCATGAGATTCTTATCAACCTTTATCAGGTTGGCGTCTAGTTTCCTCTGAACCTCGATCAAGGTGTCCACCTAATGTAGAATCTCCGCCTTCACCCCAATACATAGGGAATAAATCAAACATGGGAAAGGGATGGAGGTGGACCTCTTTAGGGCTCCCTCATGTATATGATCTACTATTAAATGGGACCAATCAATACTCAGTTGTAGTCTTGGGAGCCTGATACTTGACACCAAATAAAAATTGATTATTGGTAGCCTCAGATATGTCAATCAAAACTCCTCTCACCGTTGTCTGTGTAATGTGGGGCTGAGAAAGGTATCTCTTCCCTATAATGGTAGCAATGTAGGATGCGTAGAACTCTTGTGTAAGTTCTGAGGAGCACTTCCTTAACAGTGCTGCCAACCACTCTATATGGTACCGAGACATGGTGCTCCAGATAGTAGGAGCACTATTAAGCCTCGATGTTACTAGCCTCGGCTCCTTGAATATGGTCTGAGCTTTTCAACAGCTCTCGTCATGCTGGATTCCTCTCGATATTGTCCTGCATATGTCGGACGCACGAACGACTCCTTAATGCATCTACCAAGGTCAGAAGTACTAGAGGTGCTGAGGTGGACTCTGACCCATACTTATTTCCAGCCTCAGAGCCCTCTTCGTCATCTGAACCTGCTTGAGGCCCCTCTTTAGAGTTTGATATCTGCATAGAGTTTCTCTACTTGGCATCTCCCTCGTTAAACTAGGGAAGCCAAACCAATATAAACTGAGTCTGGGGCGGTGCTATATGTCTAGATACCGTCTGTGTATGCCATTGCTCGACGCCTGAGTCTAGCTAGATGCAAATCTCCTCAATGGACATACTAGCCACAAGAGCGACTTGGGTATCTGAAGGCTCATGTTGTAGTCGAGTCTACATGGCCCGAATCTCACTCCTTCTAGATTTGGGAGCCAATGCACCTAAAATCCACACAATTAACACACATGTAAGTCCTAATAATATAGGAAAGAAAATTAGAAAGTTACAAAATAAGTGACAGAAGGACCTATGAAGGCTCACCTACGAGCTGTAGTGAAAACTACAGGCTGTAAAAGACCTTCATAGGTGGCAGGGTGAAGTAATTCAAGTTACTTAAAATGCACCTATGGGACTAGGTAAGGCTCAAAAAAATAACCGCGAGCCATAGATTGAGCCTTAGGTACAAGTCCAGAATCTGTATTTGTAAACAAGGAACTTAGGAAACCAAGTTATGAGTAGTAGTCTAAACTATGACCCGTAAGTGGTTTCGTATGAGGACATCTCAAAAACCCCCTAGTTGCTGAACTCAACTTACGAGGGACATCAACGGTTCGTGTATTATTCCACAGGTCGTAGAAGACCCTTGTGCTACAGAAAGAACAACAACATGGGTTTTCCTCGGTCACCATATAGGGTTCCTTTAGTGCATATTCAACCAACGATCACATCCAACAACAAGGTATATCAATTTAAACAACATCAAAGAAAATTCACGCACTCAATTCATCTCATCACACATTTTCACAATTACCCAACATTCCATATGTATGAATCATTAATCCACCCCATCATCTATCACTTCAACATGTACACATCACTTCAACCACCATTGGACACATAATGTAACATCCTATCATTCAATACACACACCCACATGCCAATTGCAACTGAATAATTCAATATAATTCCAATGTAAAGTGACTGATTTCAAACAATAGCATACCAAAACATTTTGTTTAATTTGAATCAATTTCATTATTTTGGCATATGTATGGTTCAAGTTCAATGCAATTAAACAAAGTTCGAAGCATGTAATACTCCTCATGTATAAGCAACATCCATTATAAGAACATGAACATCAAAACATCATTCCCAGCAATATCTCAACCTATTGACACAATTTTTGGTAAAATATAAAAATTCAAGTCAAGCAAATATCAAAATTTTTGTCAAATAGTAAATGATTTGCAAGAAAAATCCAAGAAACTAAAACCCTAGGTGCTCCGAAGAGAGGTCAAAATTTGGTCGAAAACGATGGTGGTGGTCAGAACGATGGTTGGATGGTTTAGGGAAGAAGAAAGAGTTAAGGTATTTTAGTGTTCAGGAACAAATTGAGAGGCAAATATTTTTGCCCCTTTTTTTATTCAACTAGCCGAGTCGGGTTTAAACGGGGTTTAGGTCCCAAGAATGCTCGTGTACGGGCTCTAAGATATTCTACGACTTGTCAACCATGGTTCATGGTTGCTTGAACACTAGTTTAGAGATATTGGCACCACAGATCCATCTACGTGGCATACATAGACATACGACCCGTATGCTAGATTGTAGATGCCCCCAATACTTAGAAAGTTTTAGAAATCTTTCTTGTGGCCCATGAGCCCCATTCAAGACCTTTAGTTTTATCTACGAGCCATGAAGTTGGCTCGTGGGCTAGAGTGCACAAACATTTTCTTACTGGAGTGATTCTACGAGTTAGTGTGTGGGTTGTGGCATGAACCACGGCCCGTAGAACTGGTCGTAGAATTAACGTCTCTCACTTTTCAGCACCGGTTTGCTGAATTAACCCTATTCCAACATATTCTCCATAGAATCAATTGTTATCGTATATGCCACAAGTCCTGAGTCCAAAATTACAACAAAAAAACAAGAAAAGTAAACTACCTACAAGTCTAAAAAGCTAAAATCTAACAAAAAAACATAATATTACATCAGATATCTTGGGTTACCTCCCAAGTAGCACCTGATTATTATCGCGGCATTAATTGGATAACTTAGTTACTCAGGCTTCACCATGTGCCCAAACTTCTATCTTCAGATCATAGGGCCTCTTATAGATTGACAAATATTAAAGACGACTTTTTCATCATTCAATCAAAACTTGAGTTAGCCTCATTCCATATCCACTATTGCGCCCCCAGTGGCTAAGAAGGGCCTTCCAAAGATGATTGGGACTTTGAAGTGAACTTCACAATCAATAACCACAAAGTCTATAGAGAATATGATATTTTTACTTTGACGAGAATGTCGTAATATTCCCACAGGCTTCTTCATTGTCCTGTCAACAATCAAAAACCGCATGCTTGTTGTAGTAGGGGTTCCTAACCCTAGCTTCCTTAATATTGCAAGAGGCAGTAGATTGATGTTGGCGCCTAAATCACACAATGCATTCGCAAATTCTACATCTCCAATGGTTCTGAGTATGGTAAATGCTCCGGGATCTTCTTTCTTTTGCACCAAGGACCTCATTGAAATCACACTGCAATGTTGAAGCTCTTGATAGAGCTCTTAACTCATAGTCCTCTTTTTTGTCACCAAGTCCTTCATGAATTTTGCATCCCCGGGCATTTCCTCCAATCCTCAATGAAAGAGATGTTGATCGAAAGTTGCTTCAACATAGAGATGAGGTGCTAAAACTTACCTTCCGCGTTCATCTTTCTGAGTCTCTGAGGGAAATAAGAGGGAGGTCTAGGTACGGGTTTGAACTTTTGTGGCGTCACTACCTCATCTCTCACCCTATCCTTGGCGCTATCATCTCCAGGTTCTGCATCCTTGCTATCTACCATCTCCTAGGAGCTTCATCATCACCATCTGGCATTCGTGGGTCAATATTATGCTTACCACCACGTGTCATCATTGGTATACACTGTCCCTCATTCTTTGGATTCTGCACTGTGTTGCTTGGTGATGTAGCATTCTTGCGCTAGTTCAACTGAGTTGGCATTTGACCAAACTGTTGCTCCAACTACTTGATAGCAACAAAATAAGATTCAATCTTTTGAGTAATGCTAGAGATGTTAGATTTCATCCCCTTCAAGGTCTCATCCTGAGCGTCAACCTTCTTTAATAGTCTGTCGAACATCTCCTCAATTCTCAAACTACCAGTACCAATGTCACAAATGTGTGGAGGCACATACAGACCATTCCTGTAACCATCTCTGCGACCCCAATCACTATCGCTATCCTTGCCCTTGTTCTTGTCATAGTAGCCACCTCGATTATTATCTCTAAAAGCACCGTCTCCATTGAAGTTTCAACCTTGATTCCCTTGACCTTGGAACCAATAGTCCTGATTGGACCCTTGGGTATTGGTCTGGAAACCTCCCATCTAATCAGTGACAAAGCAAGTGTCCTTCTCATAATAGGGATCCTCATACATGAGTGCCCGTAGGAGTTGATGATTGACTACATTCACGCGCTCCTAGATCCGCTTCATAAATAACCCTACATTAGTACTAATTCGAGCCAACCCTTGGATCATCTCCTCATTTATCTTCACCTGCTCAAAATTAGTGCTAATTGAAAAAGACCTTTTAGTCATTGACTTATCTCTCTAGCCTATGCACGGTTGGTGCTTACAACATTTTCTAGTAGTTCATACAATCGGTAATGGATAATCTAAGAATGAGCCGCCAGTGATTGTGTCAGCCATACCTTTGCCATTATCATCAAGTGCTCGATAGAAAATCTCCACCAAGGAATCATCAACAATCTTGTGGTTAAAAATACTCCTTACACACTTCGTAGACTCTCCCATGTAGTGCTGATTGAATCACCAGGAAACTACTCGAAGTTGTTGATCTGATCCTTCAGCTTTAGCTTCTTCGAGCTAGGAAAAAACCTCTCCAAAAAGGCTTTCTGCATTTTAGCTCAAGTGGTGATTGAACTCTGTGGGAGCTCAGATAACATAATGTTGCTAAACTTGTTAAAGACAATGGGAAGACACAGAGCCTAATGACATCTATGGACAAATTTTGATTATTAATCATACTCTTGTTGATAAAGATGATGTTGTGTAGATGGTTATTTGAATTCTCTGATGGTAAACCTGCAAAAAATCCTCTATTCTGTAGCATTTGAAGTAACCCATTCGAAATGACAAATTTTTTGTTATCCGGTAAACGAGATAACACAATAGCTCCGGTGACATCCACCACCACAGGGTCAAGCCTATATTGATTCCATATGTTAGTTGCGGCTTGAGGATCCTGTGGTGGTGGAGTTGCATCCTTGAGTGGTGGTGGTGGGTTATCATTATATGGGTTTAGTGCTACATTTATGACATCATCTGCACCATTGTTCGAATTATTTTTGGCCATTCTTCTCAGTGTTTTCTAGATCTTTGGGTTAAATGGAGACAAGGTATTGCCTCAGCTACGAGTGTTTTGCATACACTACACTTGTATGTTGTAACAAAACAAAAACAAAAAAAAAACGTAAAACAAGAGAAATAAGGATTAATTCATAAATTACCAAAACTAAACCAATTCAAAGCCATATTCCCCGACAACGACACTAAAATTTTAATGTTTCTAGACTACACCTCCTTTTGAACGTATAAGCGGTCATTGTCAAAATATATAAACTAACCAAGGTTAGGTTCGATCCATAGGGAATACGATCTATACCTAGCGTAATTATAAGCAGTTCAGATGAATTCACCTACTTATCCTCGAAGGGTGGGGCATTTTGTAATGCAGTAAGTAAACCTAGACTAGAAGCAAGTGTTATGCAATTAGTGAAACTAAGGTATTGTATTCCGCATGAATTTCTAACTTAGTATAGTCGAATAATCGTATTTTTTTGCAAGTGTGTAGCATGCAGAAATGGTGAGTTAGGTTCACCAAATCCTTTGATCTAGGCGAGAGGTAAATTTCACTACATGATTTGATCCATCCCCCCGTGTGACTTTACTAACCCTTACCTTTTGTTCTAGTACAACCACCACTTGGTTCGATTAGGTTGATTGGACGAAAGGAATCACATTGAATCTTGATAACTATTCTCTCATCCAATTCATTACTATCTTGATCTAGCAAGTAAGAATTAGGTGAGGTCTAACGTTGGCCACCATTAAAAAGCATTCTGCACAGAGGGATTAATTAATACATGCATACACACTTTCCAAGAATTAAAGAGTATTCGATTTTACCTTCTTAGTTTTTCACGATTTTCACAACCCTAGTTGTTGATTTAGCTATGATCATTGTAGATGATAAAATCATGTTATGGAATAGAATAATTAAACACTTACAATGATGAAATTAAGAACAAGAAATCCAATATTCAGCACAAGGAATCACGATGTAATAATCTCAATATAAATATCACTAAGTATGAGTTCTCAATGTGTTACTGTCCTCTCTTATGCGTCTCTCTTTTAAAAAGACCTAAATAACTTATTTATAATGAGTAAAATACAAATTCGAAATGAAATAGGAAAACTGGATTCGGCAGCTTCTCCAGACGAGGTCACAAGTCGTGTGTGAAACCACGGCCTTTACCTTGACTTCAGGCATTGTACTTTTTTAAATCAAACTTCAACTTCACAAGACCTTCTTACGAGTCGTGTTTTGACTTACAGGTGGTAGAGGGTTTTGTCTGCTAACTTCTCTAAAACTCTTCTAAATCATGATTTTCCAGGCATAACCTTATCCATGACTCATGAAGAAATCTACGACTCATCTGAAAGTTCGTGGATGTAACATTTGAAACTTTGCCCTTCACTAGATTTGACTCATGAAACCAACCTACAACTTGTGGAGTGAACCTTTGCCTGTAGAGTTGTTCATAAATCGCTAAAAACATCAATTCTATAGAACTTTTCCCAACATCATACCAAATCCTGTAATCCTCCAAAATCAACATAAAAATACATCAAACCCATTAACATCACTTGGAGAACACACAAAATTCTATATTTTAAGCATTATAAGTGTTCTTTTTTTAGTAGCACATCAATACACCCATTTTGGTGAGCAGTTCAGTCGTGAGGCCCAAAAAGGTAGTAAAAAATGAGCGTGGTGTGAGGGAGGTTCAATAGGGTGATAAAGATTCAGGGGACCAATGAATAGACCATCATTGAGGTATCAAGCCGGACCTTCTTCTTCTGTGGATCAGAGTTCTAGGGCTTTGAGGTCTAAACAGTGTTGCCGGGCTAGCAGGGCATGAGCCTTTCAAGGTTTTTTTCATTTTAGAGCATTAGACCACTAGCTTAGACATTGTCTGAAGCATAGGGCAGCATGTATAACTTTGTAGGCTGCCAAGTTAGCTCCCCAACCTACCATTAGGGCAAGATATAGGTCACAGGGGAAATCACTACGAGCAAAAAGAGGATCATTAGAGTTCTTTACATGACCAATAAGTTCTCATGGGTATTATTGGAGGTAACAGGGCTGGGGTAAGAAGCGATACCAGATATAGAGGCTAAAAATGCGATTTCTGCACACCCCCAGTTCAGCTAGAGGTTGAGGCATTAGATGAGTCCACCTACAAGTATTACTATTTTATGGCAATAGCTAGCTTCGTCTCTAATTTACCCAGGTTCTACCTTTTATTTATATCTATTTACTTGTTGGTTGCCTAGTATGAGAGGGAGGTTGATGTTATTATAGAGGTCAAATATTTATTAATTGAGGATCAGGACAGAGGATATTCCAAAAATTATACTCGAACACATTGTGGCCATTTTGGGTTGTTGATCATGTCTATAGGATGATTAATGTCCTTATTGTGTCAGGGATCTGATGACTTATGGGCATTGGCTTCTTTTTTCATGGTTGAACTGTTGAGGGCCTTACTTATTAGAGTTTGATTTGTTAAGTGCTATACTGTTGGGGTTGTTCTTTTAAATATTGAAATTGCTGGATTTTAATCAGGCGAGATGGTATGTGTTAGGTTGGATTGTAGAGGCAAGCTATGACTTGTATAATGTTAGCTCGTGGTAGTTTTAGTTATCAAATTTTGGGATTAGCGGGTGTGGATTAATGATGTTTGAGGTTCCTTGCTCGTAGTATTTTTCTTATGACCGAATGATGATAGCTACTGAGGATTGTGACTGAGAATAATATATATATACATATATCTGTGTATAGATGAACGTACAAGAACTCTACCGATGATTAGTAAGTGAATATCTACTGTTCTTGTGAATGTATGACGATTATGAGGGGGATGGTAATTAGTATGTAGATCATTTGTTGTGTTCAGGATTCCTCTTGTTGTGTTGAAGCTACTAATGGTTGTTACATAATTAATGTGTTATTTTGGGATAGCATTTTGGCTATTTACCACACTTATGTTTGCTATTGTTGTCGTGATTGACTAACTAAACAATGAGGAAAGAAGCTGAAGTCCCTACATTAGAGTGTGATTATTCAAATACATGCTAATGTGTTGAGGGCATGTATACCTAACCTGTTTATTCCTTATTACGTGTTAGCTGATTAAGCTGACAAGATGAATGCGTGATTGCTGAGGATCTGTTAGAGATTACTACACTGATTCTCTGTTACATACAAATAGGTTATTGTATTTTTTGTTAGTTGAGATTACCAAAACTCTTGTTGGACACTGAGCATGCTTATGACTGTTGCATTCACTACCTACTAGGTATTCAGGGTCAAACTCCCTATGCATGTTGCGGCTTTGTGTCCTGATGTGCTCTAAAATCGGAGACAAGCATATGGGAGCAGTATCCAGCTTATTGGAGCCTTTGAGTATGCCGTTATCCTTACTTTTGTGGATGAAAGTTCCATTAGTGGGAGATGTTGTAATGACACTCCAGGTCATTTCGGTATTTCCACGAATATTTGGTCAGTTTGAGTATGTGCATAACGACCTCAAACAATTTTTGACTTGTTGGTATTGTTGGTATGGTTTGTGGGAGAGTTGATCGAGTCTTTTACAACTTTTTGAGTTGAATGAGAGATTATAATTACACAATGAATTTTCTAAAGTCCTAGTAAACGACCTCGGAGCAAAATTCTGATGTTTCCATCATCTCCAGAATGGCCAAATTAAGATAGAAGCATATTAGGTGCAGTCATATTGTGCTTTGAAAATTTAGCGGTCGGAATAGGTCAATAATTGACTTTAGTCAACATGATTGGGAAACAATCCCTGAACGAGAATTTTTATAGCGCGATTAGCTTTGGAATGTCGAGTTTGATCTAGAGCGATCCTTCATTTGATAATGGGGACTTCCGGATGTGATTTGAACATTTGAACTCTTTTCATTAAAAGTTGCATATAAGGAAGTGGGAGCCACACTGGATTGTAATGACCTCTAGTGGGAATTTCGCCTGCACCATTGGATCCAAAACGTCAGAATTATTAGGGTTACATAGTTTGTTTGCAAAAATTGAAGTCAGAACAAGCCCGTAAATAAAAAAAAAGGTTTGGATGATTGTTAAAGGGAGGTGGCAATTACATGGCATGTTGGGAGGATGAGGTGGTGAAATCTGACCTTACCACATGTCAACAACTAGATAAAGGGGCTTTCTATAGGAAGTTTTATATATATCTCAATCTTACAATGCATTTTCAAGGTCATTTTTCATCTGATTTGAGTGATTCAAATGGTTAACTTATGTATTTTTGTTTAGAGAAATCATTACTCTTGTTGCTTATGTCAGAAATTTCTTTTGGCATGCCATTCGAGGTAAAAATCATTACTCTTGTTGCTTATGTTATCCTAAATTGCAAGAAAACTTCGGATTGTAATATCTTCACCATTTCTTATTGTAAATAAGTAAAATTTGAGTCTAAATTCTACTAGTTTTTGAGACGCACACTGTGGTGCATTCAGATTCTATTGGTTTGACTATATTTGTGAGTAATTTAATAAGAAACTGCTACAAAAAATGTTTTTTCGATAAGAAATGTAACTTGATTTTGACCTATTTCTCTTTGTTCAGAGCTTCATTTTAGGCTCAATTTTTTGTTATAGACTCGAGGTAACATAAGAACTATTTTACGAGGGTTGGTTCGGGATTTTGCATGTGGGCTCCATTTTCTCCATTTTAGTCGTAATTAACGTATTTTCCCCATCTCTTGAGATTACTGTCAAAACAGTCATATTTATATTATGATTTATGTCTTGATAGCTGAGCAACATTTGGAGGCGAGTAGGAGAGGTAAAGTTCATGTGAACTGATTCAAAGCATGTGGATTCATGCTTTTGGTAGCATGTGGATCCATATATTTGGTTGTTTATTGGGCTTTATGATGCTTATATCTATGTATTGATGGTGTGATTCTTGTTACTTTTTTCGTATGTTATGACGAATGTTCTGTTTAAAGCTAAATGTAACCATGTGCCCTGTCATTGATATGTATGACTATATAGATACTTGATTACCTGTGTGGGTGGCCTGGCACTTGGGCTATGTAGTATTTGAGAGGCTGGTTGTCAGTATACTCCTGGATCCACATTGCGGACCTGTACTTATGACTTTATTGTTGTGATTCTAAAGATATACCGTTTCCCCACTTCTATGGTGACTGAATTGTGTTCTATCGAAGGGATGCATGTTATGCTCTAAGATCATCTAGCATATCTATGGTTGTTCTTGATATAATTGTATTTATCAGTTGGATTGTCTACAGTTGTCTTGGATACTTTTGGTTGTCTTGGGTTGTGATAAACTTTTCAATACCTAGACACGATCATATATTGCTCCTACTGAAACACATATCCCTTTGGTTGCATGTGTGCTTGTTTAGGTTGTGGTCACGATCCAAGCCTAGGGCCTAGAAGCGACACGGCGAACGGGAACCTGAGTGGAATTCCAAACAAGCCTCATATACATGTAAGCACATCCTTGGTTTGCAGATGCATAAAAAGCAACAAACATGTAACACTTAATATCTAGGGGAAACGGGACTTTGGACTCACGCTATGGGGATAATATAGGGAAGAGGATGTACATGAATCACATAGCAAATAATTTCTAAGGGTAAATACTCACGCTATGGGGTGATTCGGGACTTAGGACTTTCATCTCAACAACATCAACAAGCATTTAACATAAAAGAGAAACATGGGACTAAGGGATGTTTATCATAACACAAAAGTATAAGAAGTATAGCTCAATAGTACATAACCATCACAACATCATACAACACCTCTAAATTTCGAATAGGTCGGGAGCCAAGACATCTCCTGGGCTCACCCTCAAAGATAGTATCCAAAGATAACTGAATCTAAACAAGGCAAGAAAGTAAGTGGAATTTTGTCCCCGAATGTGGAGGACTTACTAAGCAAAATTCTGATCGGAACGTCTAGCCACATGGAGGAGGATAGTAAAGGGCTGGTTAGATCATGCAGGGAAAACGTATGCGTCAGTACTTGAAATATACTAAGTATGCTGGCTGCAAATGCAACAAGGTATATACACCATATTTACAATATGCATAATTGTAGTCAACAAATGTAAGCTCAATATGTCATGCATGCTCAAAACTATGTTCAAATCATGTAAGAATGAATCATCAAATCATGTAGCATATCATACTTAGATTGGAAGGAACCATAACCAATAAATAAGACCAAGCAAGCTACTACTTGGAATTGTGGTGTTCACCCCACACCGAATATAGGGGTGGTCTACCTTGTCGGGGTAAACCAAACACTCACCTTATGGGAACATCACCTATTTCGGAAAGTACCTCATAGTTACCTTACGGGAACATCTCCCATTTTGGCACCCATGTTTTATCAACCTTATGGGAACATCTCCAATTTCTGTTTATGTAATTTATTAACCTTACAGGAACATCTCCCATTTCGGTATATGTATCTTTATTAACCTTACAGAACATCTCCCATTTCGGTATATCAGTTACATGAGCCATACAGAAACATCACCCATTTTAGTCAATCATGAAACTTAACCTATGTGGATCCATTAGCCAATTTTGAAACCTATAGTGGCAACATAGTTATTTAACAATGGTTATTTACCAAGGTTTGCTCGGTGCTAGGTCACAATCCCAAGGAATACTCAAATTATTCTTATTATCATAATATGCAAAGTATTGTATTACCCTTATAGTTCATAGAGTAGCTCATCAAAACCAAGGCTTCATCATATCAAAGATAGGGATTCATAACTTTTCATAGCTTTCACAAGATGTCATAATTCATAGCATACAATATATTCACAATTTATATCATTCATAAATCACATATCTTGCCGTAAAGCCTTTGTCAACATAAGAAGCTTGATTCATGATTTAGTAAAATATGGTGGGTATGCATTTATGCTCAAAACCATGAAAGAACATCATCTTTAGACATAAGGAGAGTAGCAAAATCCTTTTTTTAATTTATGCAAAATAACCAACTTTATCATAGCAAAACATAGTTAGGGCATCATAAACCCTCATCTTAAATCACATATTTCTCATTACCTGTCATTTCATAATATTATAAGAAGAAAAATAACATAATACTCATCATAATATCATCATAGTTTTCTTCATAGTCATGTCATGCAAATAGTTCTTGAAATCTCCATAAAACCCATAACTTAGAAAAGAGTATTAGAGAGAAAATGGTTGAGCTTGTGAGAGAAAGGTTCCCATAATCAAAACCCACATACCTTATTAACTTAATAGAGAGAATACTCGACTTGGAGGAGAAAACTAAAACACAGCTTGTTCCTTATTCTTCAGAGCTTGAGAACTTGAGAGAGAGATTTGGGAGTTAGAAAATAAGGGTGGGGAGGAAAATGGATGACATTAGGGCTTTCGGACTGATAAAGGGCTCCCTTGAAGGTGGGGTCTTACAATATCTCTCACTTGGAAACCTTCATCCCCGAATGTCCTAAGGAAAGCTCTATAGAATGGATTTATGCACCACATGCCACCATACATGCAACATTTAAATCCTAAAACCATGTTTCAAATAGTACTTATAATGCATATCTCAAAACCACATAAATATGCATAAATGTAATGAGAACGGTATGCAAGGAAAGGAGATCCTAAGTTTTAAAGATCATATGACCTCAAGCTTGACTGGAATGGAAGAGATAAGGATATCGTTTCTTCATATTGGCCTCGGTTTCCCATGTGCCACTTTCTACATGTCTGTTCCTCTAAAGGACTTTGATGGAAGATATCTCCTTGTTTCTCGACCGCTTAACTTGCCTATCCAATATCTCCATTGGGACCTCCCCATAAATGAAGTTTTCTTCGACATTCACTATTTTAGTGGGCACAATAGAACCAAAGTCTCCAATACACATTCTCAACATGGAGACATGAAAAAATGAATGGAACATATTCATTTCCATAGGCAACTCTAACTCATAAACAACTTTACCAACAAACATCGATATCCGGTAAGGCCCTATGTACCCAGGGCTTAATTTTCCCTTCTTGCGAAAGCGAACCACACCCTCCATTGATGAAACCCTCAAATACACCCAATCATCAAATTTGAACTCAAGGTCTCTCCTTCTAGTGTCGGTATAAGACCTTTGCCAGCTTTGAGCCACCTTCAATCTCTCGCATATCACTCTCACCTTCCCGAAAGCCTTAATAACTAAATTCGGACACAACAAGGAAATTTCTCCCACTTAGAACCAACCAACTAGTGATCTACAATGCCTCCCATAAAGGGCTTCAAAAGGGGCCATCCCAATCCTAGAATGGTAGCTATTGTTTCAAGCAAACTCGATGAGCGGGAGATGCTCATTCAAATTACCCTTAAACCCCATGATGCAAGCCCTAATCCTATCCTTGAGAGTTTCAATAGTCTTCTCGGCTTGGCCATCCGTTTGTGGATGAAACATCGTGCTAAGCTTTACTTTAGTGCCAAGGCGCTTTTGGAAGGACCTACAAAAATGCGAAGTAAATTGAGTACCGCATTCTGAAATAATAGCCAATGGAACCCCATACAATCTCACAAACTCATTAATATATAACTTGGCTTAATCTTCGGCTCTATAGGTTGCCTTAAACGGTAGGAAGTGAGCTGACTTCGTCATTCTATGAAAAATAACCCAAGTGGAATTAAAATGCCTTCTAGTCTTTGGCAACCTAACTACTAAATTCATATGGATCCCTTCCAATTTCAAACTAGGAATATTTGTGTCTTGGGTTAAACCACCCGGCCTTTGATCCTCGGCCTTGACTTGTTGGCAATTATGGCAACCGGCTATAAATTTGGCAATGTCTCTCTTCATGCGACTCCACCAATACATTTCCCTCAAGACTTTGTACATTTTGGTAGGATCGGGTGAATAGAGTAAGAGGAGTTATGGGTTTATTTCAAAATGAACTCTTTCAAGTCATCAACATTGGGCACATATAACCTACCTTAGTACCGAAGAACACCATCTCCCCCTTGGGAGAAAGCCTCCACTTAGCCATCTCTTACTAATGACTTGAACTCCACCAAGGCGGTGTCAAGATCTTTCTTCGACTTGACTCTTTGACCAAAGAAGATTTGGAACCATCAATAATTACCACACCTCCATTTTCAACTTCATTCAACCTAACTCCCAATTTAGCCAACCCATGGACCTCCCTCGCTAATTCCTTTTTTCTATCCTCAAGATGTGCCATACTATCCATGGATATCCGACATAAGGCATCGACCACCACATTATCTTTGATCGATGGTAATGCCCACTCATATCATAATCCTTTAGGAACTCTAGCCACCTTATTTGCCTAAGGTTCATGCCTCTTTGGGTGAACACATATTGGGGACTCTTATGGTTAGTGAACACGTCCACATAAACCCTGTAGAAATAGTGACACCATATTTTCAAGGCGAATACCACGGATCCTAGATCAAGATTGTGGGTTGGATAATTACGCTCATGAACTTTTAGTTGCCTAGAAGAATAGGCGATGACTTTTCCATTTTGAATTAGCACGCACCCCAATCACTTTCTTGAAGCATAATAATACACCACGAATTCCTCTAACCCTTCCGATAAAGCCAAAATAGGAGCGAGAATAAGCTTGTCCTCCAAACTTCATTCACATACATCGGTCCATACAAACTTTGCCTTCTTTGGGTTAATTTTATCAAAGGGGAAGCAATTGTGGAGAAACCATTCACAAATCTTCGGTAGTACCCGGCCAAATCCAAGAAAGTCCTAATATCTATTGGAGTCAAGGGTCTGGGCCAATTCCTTATTCCCTCTGTCCTTTTCAGATCCACCTTAATCCCATCACTCGACACCATGTGACCTAAGAATGCAACTTCCTTTAACCAAAACTAACATTTGTTAAACTTAGCAAAGAGCTTTTCTTCTCTCAGTGTTTGCAACACTATCCTTAACTTATTTGCATGCTCCTCTTCATTCCGGGAATAGATCAATATGTCATCAATAGATACTACAACAAACGTATCAAGTTAGGGTTTAAAGACCCTATTCAAGAGATCCATAAATATCTCTGGAGCATTAGTTAGGCCGAAGGACATCACTCTGAACTCAAAATGCCCATACCTGGTCGAGAAAGCCATTTTGTGAATATCACACTCCCCTTACCCCCAATTGATGATACCAGGCCAAAGGTCTATCTTTGAGAAGTGATTAGCCCCTTACAATCGATCAAATAGGTCATCGATACTTGGCAATGGACACTTGTTTTTTATGGTGACCTTGTTGAGTTGTCGGTAGTCGACGCACATTCTAAGCGAACCATCTTTCTTTCTCACAAACAACACCGGTGCACTCCATGGTGACTTGCTTATCCTTATGAACCCTTTTCCATCAAATCTTTTAATTGCTCCTTTAATTCCTCCAAATCCACCATGGCCATTCGATAGGGAGGAATGGGAATGGGTTGGGTATTGGGGAAAAGATCTATACCAAAATCTATCTCCCTTTTTGGAGGCACACCGGGAAGTTCATAGGGGAAGACATCAAGAAACTCATTGACAATCGGGATCGAGTGAATAGGAGGGACCCTAGACTCGACATCCCTAACCCACACAAGATGATAGATATAGCCTTTAGGAATCAACTTTCGTGCCTTAAGATAAGAGATGAATCTACTCTTGACCACCAAATCACGACCTTCCCATTCAAAGACGGGTTCATTTGGGATTTGAAATTTAACCTTACGATTCCTACAATCAATAGTAGCATGATATGCATGTAACTAATCCATCCCAAGAATGATGTAAAGATCTACGATATCGAGTTCAACAAAATCACAAGGAAATACTCTATGCAATATAGACACGGGACAACCCTTATCGACTCTTTTAGCAAGAATGGACTCACCGATGGGGGTGGACACCTCAAAGGGTTCACATAACAATTCAGTACACATATGGAACCGGTTAGTAATAAATAGAGTTATGAAATAAAGAGTGGCACTCGGGTCCAATAAAGTATAAACATCAAGATTGTAATTCTTTAACATACCGGTAACAACATCGGGCGCCTCATCAAACCCTTGTCTCCCTTGAAGAGCATAGAACCGGTTGTGTCGAGGAGCACCTCCTTGTTGTCCAACTTGTGCCCTTTGATCACCATGAACACCTTGTCCTTGGGGATAGCCATCCCTACCCTTTTTTGGACATACTGCAACCTTATGGCCTATTTTGCCACACCTGAAGCAAGCACTAATATCCATGTAGCATCTACTAATATCCATGTAGCATCTACCTCCATGGTCTTGCTACACTTTCCACATCTAGGAGCAATTTGACCACTATTACCACCGTGAGTCTTTGGGTTATGAACTCTATCATTTGCAAACCTTTGGCCTTGGGCATTGGAGGACCCTTGGCCATGAAATTTGCAGCCTTGTTGAAAATAACAACCTTTAGCACCTTGGAACCCACCATCAAGTCGAGCTCTCTTGAACTCCCTCATTCTTCTCTTTCTAATTTTCACCCCTTCAAGTTTTTCGGCATATGTCATAAGTCGTAATATATCCATGTCCCCAATGAGCATGGCGGCTTGGCACTCTTCATTGATCAAGTCGAATACACATGACACAAACTTGTGCATCTTTGCCCGAGGGTCAGCAACAAAATGAGAAGAAAAGTTGGAGAGGTTGTTGAACTTAAGAGAATACTCCCTTACGCTCGTAGAACCATGCCTAAGATTCATGAACTCGGTCAACTTTGCTTTCCTTAGCTTAGTTGGGAAAAAGAAATCAAGGAAAGAAACTTTGAATTCCTCCCATGTAATAGGTAGATCATCCGCTCTCTTCATCTTCCATTGATTATATCATATTTGAGCAAGCCCCTTAAGTAGGTAAGCCGCTAGTTCCACTTTGTCCTCCAAACTTACCCCCATGATATCCAAGACTTTATACACTTCATCAATAAATTCTTAGGGGTCTTCCTCTACCTTTGAGCCATGGAACTCCATGGAATCATTCTTGTGAAATCCCTTACCCTCGAGGCCGGTATAGGAGCATGAGGAGCTTGAGCCCCATGATTGGTCGTGGCCCTTGCCAAGAGGGTGATCACATTCTGGTACTTAACATGGGTGACCCCTTGTCCTTCCACTTGAGGAACTTGTGGGGTTGGAGGGGCCAGTTCATCCTTGTGAGTAGGATCTCTTTGCGCCATGCGTCTCGGTAGCATAATCTAAAAGAGCAAAAAGGCCGCTCGTTAGATGTAAGAAACCTTATGTTAAATCTAGAGCACAAAGTAAAATATGAAGAAGTGAACCATTTCTTGAAATGCTTCATAGCCTCTCACTCATAGTTATGGTACACTTCATAACTATGAGTAAGAATCTACTCGACGTGGTGTGTTGGATTTTCGAGGATCACTTACAAACCTTGTGATATGATACCAAGCTTGTCACGGACCAAGCCTAGGGCCTCGACGCGACACGGAGAATAGGAACTCAAGTGGGATCCCAAACAAGCCTCATATGCATGTAAGCACATCCTTTGTTTGTGAAAGCATGAAAAGCAACAAACATATAACACATAATATCTAGGGGAAACGAGACTTTGGACTTATGATATGTGGATATTATGGGGAAGAAGATGTATATGAATCACATAGAAAATATTTTCTAAAGGGCAGATAAGTATGACTCATGCTACGGGAATATTAGGGACTTAGGACTTTCATCCCAAAACCATCAACAAGTATTTACCACAAAAAGGAAACATGGGACTAGTGGATGTTTATCAAAACACAAAAGTATAAGGAGTCAAGCTCAATAATATATAAAAATCACAATATCCAACAACACCTCTAAATTTCTAATAGGTCGGGGCCAAGTCATCTCCCGGGCTCACCCTCAAAGATAGCATCCAAAAGTAAGTGAGTCTAAACAAGGCAAAAATATAAGTGGAATTTTGTCCCTGAATGTGGCAAACTAGCCAAGAAAACCTCTGATCAAAACGTCTAGCCACGTTGAGGAGGAGGATGGTAAGGGGCCCCTATTCCTGCATGGTTAGATCATGTAGGAAAAATGTATGCGTCGGTACTTGGAATACACTAAGTATATCGGGTGCGAATGCAACAAGGGACATACATCATATTTACAATATGCATAATCATAGTCAACAAATAAAAGTTCAATATGTCATGCATGCTCGATACCATGGTCAAATCATGTAAAAGTGAATCATCAAATCATATAACGTATCATAAATAGATGGAAAGGGACCATAACAGACAAATAAGACCAAGCGAGCTACTACTTAGAATCCTGGTGTTCACCCCACACAAAATAAATGGGTGGTCTACTTTGTAGGGGTAAATCAAACACTCACCTTACGGGAACATTACCCATTTCAGAAAGTGCCTCATAGTTAACTACCTTAAGGGAACATCTCCCATTATGGCACCCATGTTTTATTAACCTTACAGGAGCATCTTCCAATTTGGTATACGTATTTTATTAACCTTATAGGAGCATCTCCTACTTCGACATATGTATTTTTATTAACCTTACGAAAACATCTCCCATTTTGGTATATCAGTCACATGTGCCATACGGGAAGATCACCTATCTTTGTCAATCATGCAACTTAAGCTATATGAATCCATTAGCCTATTTAAAACCTTTGGTGGAGACATAGTTATTAGGAGAAGGGACCTAGATTTCGAAGTTAAAGATTAGGTATACTTGAAAGTGTCACCCATGAAGGGTGTAATGAGATTTGGGAAAAAGGGAAGTTGAGTCCTCGATGCAATGGTCCCTGCCAAATTGTGAAGAGAGTGGGAAACATAGCTTATGAGTTGGAGCTACCACCAGAGCTGGCAGCTGTCCATCTTTTAAATGCTTTAAAAGTGTTTGGGAGATCCATCCTTGGTTGTGCTTGTTGAAAGCATTGGAGTTAAGGATAGTTTGAGTTATCCCGGTCCAAATCCTTGATTGTCAAGTTCGCATGTTGAGAACTAAGGAGGTTGCTTCTATAAAAGTGTTGTGGAGAAGTCAACCAATTGAAGAGGCTACATGGGAAGATGAAGAGGATATGAAGGCTAGATACCCTCACCTATTCGTTCCTTCTAATGATGAAATTGATGGTAATAATTCATTTCTCTAAGTTAGTGTGTCCCATTGTTAAGTTGTGTTCTTATCTTTGAGGTGATGCTTTTCTTGAGTCTATGTTTTAGTATACATGTCTTTAACTGCATTCGTGGCTAATGATAATACTATAACTAGTCTTTCAATTCTGAATCCTGAGTTGAGGTTGATTTCTGGAGTATGAGTATTTTAGTTCCCTCTTAATAGGTCTCCAAGTTACTCATCATTCGAGGATGAATGATCTCAAGAGGGAGATATTGTGACACCCTGTAACTCTATTTTCACATGTACTTATGTTTCAAGACTCATTCTTATATTTGAAAAGTGTATTAGGGTCATAAGAGACCTATCTATGTCAGCTTTTGGTCTGAATACAGACAAAATGAATAGCTTTGTAGATGATCCTTCTAGAAGAGGGGGATTCTACCAACCTTTCTAGTTATTTCGTTCTCTATTTCTATTTAATAGGATCCTGAGGAAAAGGATTTTGTTTCTACCGAGCTAAAACAATATGTTGATGTCTCTAGTAAACCAAAGTCATCCTTTAATAGCTATTTTGCTTCACTTTCTTCTTTACAAATCAAAACTTGAAGAGTTAGTTACGATTAGAAATCAACTTTACTTAGCCGATTTCAAAACCTTCCTATAAATTGAGTTTCTAGTGCTAGATTATGCAAGGGTTAAATTTAAATAATCATAACTCTTAGCGCACAAAGAATTATGTGGCCTATGACCTACCAAATTAAAGGTCTCTGAATTAGCTTCTCAAAGCAACTTATTTCACCTTATTTGGAGTTTGGAGTAAAAGGTTATGACAGTTTCACTTGAGACTACCATATGTAGAGTTGTTATACGAAACCTAATACGGGCCGTGGAAAATAGTGGGGCCAATCTGCTAACTCATGGAAAAAGTACTGAAAATTCATATATTTTGTTCTAGACTTTATAGACCAATCTACGGGTCATAGAAACTTGACAGGCTATAGATTGGGCTCGTTGAATTGATCTAGAGACCCTGAAATTGGCCCAAAAGTTTACGAAAGGGTCTTTACGAGTCGTGGAATTTTCCACTGGCTGTAGATTGGCCTGTAGATGACATTTGGCAGCTTTTTGAGAAAGGTTATTTAGGTCTTTTCTCACCCTTTCAAAGTTTAAACCTGACACTTTTATACCGAGATAAAGCCATAAGCATGTCAGTTCAGCCTTTTTACACTAAAACACCCTCTCAAACATAGAGCAAGACTCCAAGGGAGAAAAAGTCTAGTGTTTGAAAATAACCCTGTGACTTTTTCTAAGATGGTTCAAGATTCAAAGCTACCAGGTATGTAAGGCTAACTAAAACATGGAAGACTCGAATTGATAGAGTTGTGAGTTAATTGAGTCTTCCATAAATGTTCCTTCAAGGTTTTTCTTAAATTCTAATGTATTTCTATATAATCTTGCATGAATTACTATTTTTATGAAATATATACTTGAAATAGATGATTCTGTCATACTACATGAACCCTAGCATGAACTCTTATTATTTTTACATACTACATTTAAATAAGCATGCATAAGTATAAATTGAGCCTAAAGAGCCTATGGAATCTCTAAATTCTATAATTCTACTTTTGTTCTCTTGAATGTTGTGAGTTAGAGTGATGCATGATAGAGTCTCTATGAGTCAAGAGCTGAACCTTAAAAGAATGTAACCAAAGAGTTGATAGCTAATGTGATGAACTGAGTTGACAAGTATCCAGTGAGACTAGTTGATTGAGATTGTTTGTCTTATGAACATTGAGGCTTGGGAGGAGTATTGCGCACCGAATCGAGTAAGAATAATTCTAACTCAAACTCAATAACATTTTTACCAGATGTAGGAGAGAATTGAAATCATCAAGTCAAATGTTCCTCCTGATAGGTCCCTAAAACAATAGAGGAGTTGGTTGATTGGATTCATTATTTATCGATTTGTTCTTTACACTGGAAAGTACTGAATAGTTATGGCAACTTCAATGAGATTGTTTCGCAATCACTGGCACATAAATGATGGTTGTTGGATAAGAGAAACTCTCAGATAAGTTCCATACTTATAGTACTCTAACTTGATTGGATCAGATTGAATTGGATTGTATTGATTTGTCATTATCTACTCTTTATTCTTACTTTAGATAGATTGGATCAGATTGAATTGGATTGTATTGATTGGTCATTGTCTACTCTTCATTCTTACTTTAGATAGACATTTGACATCTTGATTGAGCATTTTTGAGTTATTGTTATTCTACGTATATCTGTTTCACTCAGCTATTTTACATACTCGTACATCCCACATACTAACGTCTATTTGGGCCTACATCTTTTCATGATGCAAAGACAGGTACTCGAGATTATCAACAGGCACTTTGTTGAAGATCATTCTCTTATTCAAGCTAATTGGTGAGTCCTCCTTGAGTTTGGGGGATGCATATTATTTCATCTAGCTTTAGAGTCAGACTTTTAAACTTGTCTATTTTTGTTTTGAGGTAGCCATGGGTCTGTCATGGCACCATTTAGAAAACTTAGATAGAGACTCCATAGATTAGATTTGGAATTGATGACTTGGATATTGTCTGACTAGTATGTATACTAGTCTGGTTTATTTGTTTTGATTGCATTTAATTGAGATTTTCCACCTTTATTTATCTTTAGTCTTCCGCTGATATGTTAATTGTTGATCAAATGAATGTGATAAAACCAAGTGGTTTGCTTGGGGACTGGCAATAGTCTCTGAGTGCCGGCCACAACTATGGTACCCTCCCGTGGCGTGACAACACTTCATCAGTTTCATCGATCCCCTTTCATAATCAACTAGAAAATCTCGATATACAAGATTTTCTCACACTTCAAAAAGTAGATGTTCTGAGAATTTGTGAACTAGGTAGCATATATTTTTAAAGTTAAATAATCCTTTTTTATTGTATTTTCTAATAAGATATTTTTTAAATTTTTAGTACAAGTTTAAGAATTTGAGATTATTAATTGATATTTTAATTTATTAACTATCGAGTTAGGTTCGTCAACAACTATCAACCTTAGAGGCTAAGGTTGATGTTCAGTTCTATGAAATAAAGTCCATTATTGAATAGTCTATCAAAACGCTCATGTTAGAGATTAGAAATCAACAGAAGGTTGATTCAAAAAATGATAATTTATATAAGTTCAACGAAGGTCTGTTTCACTTATTATTTAGTCTCTAATCTAATTTAAATCAATTTTTTAATGTTTATGTTATAATTGATTTTTGTTTCCCTAAATAATTTACAACATCTTCATTCATTTATGTTTTTATTTTCATACTAGGAGTGTGGTGAAAAGGAAGCTAATATGTTGGAAAATGCAAGTGGGAAGAGTGTTCTTCCTAATGATTTGTCAACATCCCCTATAGTTTGATTTTTTTACTATTTTGTTCTATTTACTTTCTGTTATCCTACACTAATAAAAAAACTGTGAATAGCGACCTCAAAATTATTGATCTTCAATTGAAGTTGGTAAATTTCGACTTCCGGAAGTCGATACTGTTTAAAAAATAAACAAATAAAATAACTTAAGAAAATCAACTTCATGAAGTCGGTATTTTCTGTGAAAAATGCGGAAAAATAATATAGCGACCTTCAGAGATCAAAACCTTTCCCAGGAAAATATAAATACTAGAGAAACTGACGTCTTGAGGTCGCTATTAAATTTAATAAATAAATAATAATATTTTATTTTATCTCAATTAAATATTTAAAATTTTAAAAAAATCTATTTTTAAATAAAACATCCTCCAAAGGACGGTTATGTGTAAAATAACAAAAAAAGGAGAAATTTTTTATCGGCTTCTAGAAGTCAGTATGTTTAAGTTTTATATAATTAAAATTACTTTTCATTAAAATATGTATATATTGACCAGGGGAAGTCGATATATGTTATTTTTATTTAATTATTTTACTAATACCGACCTCCAATGACCGGTAATATGACAATAAATCAAAATTAAATTTTAATGTTATTTGAATGAAAAATACAAAAAAATCAATTAAAAATTAGAGCAACGATTTTATGTAAAATGTAGAATAAATTAATGTGAATTACCGACCTGCAAATGTCGGCATTAATGTCATTATATTTATTTACATTTTAAGTCAATGTAATACCGACTTTCGGAGGTCAGTAAATTTTATATTATCTAACTGTTTTAATAAAATCGATATATGAAAGTCAATTTTAAAAACTTTATTTATTAATCATTATTGTTGTATATTGTGTATAACCTTAACTATTTATTTTATGCTTATGATTGACCTTTTAAAAGTGTAATATTTTTTTATAAGTTTTATTATAAAGCTAGAATTAGTGTAATAGAAAATAAATAAAACATCGATAATTTATATTCAAAGTATGAAATAACATTGACATTAATTAAGAGATAATTTTATATATATTCATAAAATAATGTAACAAATTCTATCAGCCTGATGCGTGTATATATATATATATATATATATATATATATATATATATATATATATATATATATATATATATATATATATATATATATATGGATGGATGGATGGATATATGTATATGTTTGTGTATCAATTCTCTGAATGTCCATAAATCCAAACTTAAATGAATCTCTCATGTAGTAATGTCGTCGGCAAAAAAATGACAATCCATCAAAGATGTGTGAAATACGTTAATTGTATGTAGTAGGTTATATATACTCGTTGAGTAGTATAAAAAATAAAAATTCATATATTAATTAATAGTTTGAGTATGAAATACGTCATCAATTAAAAAAACACTACTTAATTCAAGTATTAAATATGTTATTTATGAGGTGATAAATCATTGTTGATTGATAAACTATAATTCACCGAAGATGTATGGAATATGTTGATTTTGAGAAATTATATATTCTTCCATTAAATTCAAGTATGAGGTATGTTGATATACTTAGGATGTAATAAGTATAAACTACTATTACAATACTCGCTAAGTTATATATATAACAAATTATATCAAGCTCTATAAATATCAACATCCGTGGATAACCGATGGTCTATTTACCTATAACAATTTTATTGAAAAAGTATAATAAATGTAGATAACATATAAAAAAATCTTCAAAATTTGGCCTCCATTAATCGGTAAATTGAAAATCTATATATATATATTTTTTTACAATATCAACATCTTAAGATTGGTATTCATTATATAGTTTTATTTAAATTAATAAAATTTCATCTCAATAGATCGAAATATTTTAGTTATTACATCGGTTAAATAATATCAACTTCTTGAAATTGGTACCTTTTAAATATTTACTGTGATATTAATCAATAAAATCAATACAACGTATATTCATACCATGTATATATCAGTAAAAGTGATTCTTTTAAACAAAAATACCGACTTCTAGAAGTCGGTATAATTTTAGATAACCCACCTTGAACAAATATTTTCCCCGCTTAGACGAGCACTCTTCTCTTTCTTTGAAATAAAACCCCTCTCTTTCTCTTTCTCTGAAAAAAGCCCTAATTTGTTTCTCCTTGGCCGGCAGTGAGCTGAAGCATTTGGTCTACGCAGGCACAGTAATGAACTGAAGCATCTCCTTTTCAACTTTCAAGTTGGTTTCTTTGTTCCCCTCTCCTTTTCTGAATTTATGTCTATTTTGTGAAGATGGATTTTGTGTTTGAATGATTTGTGCATTTGGAGTTGTTTGCTGAAAAACCCACATTTATTTTTCTAAGTTCTTTGATCAAGTTTTAATAATGTGGGGTTGTTGAATTTGCAGATAAGGTGTTTGCTTTTATTCCTGATTTAGTTTGTGATGTTGTCACTTGCAATAGCGTGATTTCTGGGTAATTACACGGTGAGTGTTGTCATAAAGCAGTTAAGGTGTTTGGAAAATTGTTGTGCAGAAGTGACGTAAGTATTCTGGAAAATTGTTGCACAAAATTGTTTGAAAAATTGTTGAACGATGTGAGTATTGTGAATGCTCTTATAGCTTGTGCAAGAATCAGGTTGCTTGATGCGGGAAAGAAAATTCATGGGTTGATTGTGGTCTATGGACTTGTCATGGATGTCTTGTTTGGTTCTTCTTTGTTTGACATGTACACGAAATGTGGGTCTTTAGAAGATGCTAAGACTGTTTTTGACAGATTATTACGAAATATTACAGTCTGTTGCACTTCTGCGACTGTAGGTTATTTAAATTCTGTTGTTGTTATTTGATCAAGTTTTAGAGAACTAATTATATTTCTTCTCTGTCTCTCTCACAGACACACAAAAAACAAACCCTGGAAATGATAAAGTTGGCGGAAAACAAACCATTACAACCATAACAAATAGCTTCGTAGTTGCATGCTAAGTGAAATGCTTTAATGTTGTTTAAACATGTTTACTGTAGGAATTTTGATTGTCTGTTTTTAAGTGTGTATGTCGACCAAATAGCATTGATTTGTTGCATTATTGGTGTTTTCTGTAAATAAGGAGTTAAATACAGCCCGATAAAAAGTGAGAATTAGTAAAATTAGAATTAATACTTAATCATTATAATTTAAAGTTTAACCTTATCATTATTATTTATGTAGATGGAACGTGATCGTAGTTGGATGTATAATAGAAACAATCCTAGTCGAGCGGGTATGGTTCCAGAATTTGTAGAAGGTGTCACTCGCTTTATAAATAATGCAAAGAGACTTGATTCTTTTTTAACTTCCAAATTGATTAGGTGTCCTTGTGTTAACTGTGAAAATGTGTGATATCAACAACAGAGAATGTTTCTATGCATCTGATGAAAAATGGGTTTAAACAAGGGTATACAGTTTGGACTAGTCATGGAGAATTTGAAAGTAACAGTTGGTTTAAAAACTTTGTTGCTGGTGAGAGTAGTAGATCTACGTAAATAATTTTTTTCAGGATTCTAGAATGTCTGTAACGCCCGATAAAATTACAAAAACACCCCTATAGGAGAGGTGTGCACAAAATGCATCTTTCGATGCTCGGATTAAAAATTCAAGAATAGATTCGGGATCAGCAAGAAATATTGAGTGGGGGAAGTGTCTCGGTTGATTTTTAGAGCGACCGAGTCAAAAGATAATTCTTCGTTCAAAGACAAAAAACAGTGTGAGTTCGCGTCGCAGAACTATCGCGGAGACACACTTATGTTTTTCTGTGATTTTTCGACGAAGTTGAATTTTGCTGAAGTGCACTATTCACGATAAGTCCACATCGTGGACTGTGTTATTCCAAGTCTAGAAATTAGTTTTAAAAATTTGAGGGCATTCTAGTCCATTCCTAATACTTTCTAAAACCTCCTATACGACGGATATATATTGTTTTCTCAGAGAAAGGGTTCCAAAAACCTTCTGCCTAGAAAAATCACTGAGTTATGGCTTGAGGAAAGTTGAGATTGAGGAATTCAAGAGGATATTGTTCAAGGAATTGTTGTTAGCAATCATCCCAGGTATGTAAGGCTAACATAAAGCATGGGATTGTTCTCTCATGTGCCCTTTTGAGTAAATTGGGTCATTGATTGAAAATAATGAGTTCGATGCGAAGATTGTTGAGTATTATAATGAGTTTTACGTAATTAATGTATTTTACATGAATCGATGATCATCATAGACATGATTTATTGCATAAATTATTCGCATGAGTGTTTTCACAAAACCCTATGAATATTTAATCAAAGAATGCATAATGAACTAAGGGGGATGATTCTAGAGCCTTGACGATGGTGATGTCTGTGATGTTGTGATTGTGTTTCAAATTGACGAGAGTCTTGATGATGATGCTGATGAAATGATGTTCATGAGTCTTAAAAGCTTGAAACTAAATTCTAAAAAGAGTGTTTCGAGTCCATGATGTTGATGTTAATGTTGATGAAACGAGTTGATGTTAATGTTGATGTACTATGTCCCTATGGGACTGATGATGATGTAATATGTCCTTATGAGACTGAGGATGATAATGCTTTATGAGCATGTCGAGTTCTGGGAGGAGTATTGAGCATCGAAAAAGGTGAGAGTGAGTCCCACTCGAACCCATTATCTACGTGGCCCGCATAGGAAGAGAGGATTGAACTACAATGCGGATGGCTCCTTTCTTGTCCTAACAGAGGACTGAGGTTCTTTTCTTGTGGATCCACTGAGGTTGATGTCCTTTATCCCGAGCAGGGTACTAGATAGATGTGGCAACGACATCACTTCATTGTATCATCACTAGCTCATAGGTGATGGTTGTCGGTTAGAAGAACTCCCAGTGAGGTCTTACTTTAATAGTACTCTGATGTTGATGTTGATGTGATGGTATGAGTCGAGTTTCCTTGAGTTGAGTTGAGTTGAATCAAGGTTTCTTTGAGGTGAGTCCATTGCATTGATGATGTGGAGAAGAGATGTTGATGAGCCATTTGTCTACTCTAACTTCTTGCCTTAGATAGACATTTGATATTTTGATGGAGTATGATGTTGAGTTGATTATATCCCTATACTGTTATACTTGTACTATGATATTCTGCTATTTTACATACCAGTACATTCCACATACTGACGCCACTCGACGCTGCATCATTTTATGATGCAGATATATGAGTTAGAGGACTTCAGCAGATGCATCATTGAGGTCAGAGATTCCGAGTTCGGTCATTGGTGAGCCTCCTTGCTATCTGGAGAAGACCCTTTTATTGTTGCTTTCTTTATTTATTGAGTTGGGTAGCCATGGCCTGTCATGGTACCATCTTAGACAGTAGAGTCAAGTTAGAGGCTTCATAGACATGAGTCGAGGTTTGATGTTGAGGATTTTCCCTTATGAGTTGAGTTAACATTTGCATTTGCTTATCCTGATTTTGAGACTAATGTTGGCCATTGGCCTTTCTTATAGAGGTAGCTCACTACATTACATCTATTATTCCATTATACTGATGTTGAGTGGCTGTCCTGAGAGAGAGTGATTCACTTGGGGACTAGCAATAGTCTCTAGGTGCTGGCCACGCCTAGGGTACCCTCCCAGGGCGTGACTAACTTGGTATCAGAGCATAGAGTTCGAGAGTGCTAGGGAGTCTATAAAGCCTTCTTTAGTAGAGTCTTGTTTATATGTGTGTTGTGCACCACACTTTATAAACGGGAGGCTATAGGACATTACGAATGGTTATATTTCTTTGATGTTCTGAGTTCGTGCAATAGAGTTTGACTCTATGAAACCCTCTTCTAATTCGTGTGTTGCGTGTTTGCAAATCATGCCTCCAAAATGCACTACTGCCCAAAGAGATGCCTCAGTCCCTAACACTGAGAATACCTTACTAGAGGCCCCTACCCAGAATGAGACAAGGATACGGAGTCGACCTGCCAGAGCTACTGAGGCTCTATCGGCACTCCTTGCTCAGTCAGCCTCCACTTCGAAATCAGACTTCAGGGGAACCATTGTTATGCTCACTCAGTTGGTGGCCTCATAGAGTAATCACCGCGGTCCCCAAGCCCCTAGCTCCAGCTCCCAAGAGCTTACAGCTGCAACCAGGCTCAGAGATTTCGTGAGGATGAACTCGCCAATCTATATGGGGTCTAAGGTTGAGGAAGACCCGCTAAACTTTATTAATGAGATGCGCAAGATCATGAGGGCTATGCATACGAATGGGGTTGAGGGAGTAGAACTGGTCTCGTATCAGCTTAAAGATGTTGCCAATGTTTGGTATAAACAGTGGGAAGATGGTAGAGGTGAGGATGCTGAGCCTGATGTGTGAGAGGAGTTTGAGAGTGCTTTTCTCAATCACTTCTTTCCCTAAGAGTTAAGGGAAGCGAAGGTTGAGGAGTTAGTAAATCTAAAGCAAGAGGGTTGACTGTCAAATAGTACAGCCTTAACTTCCTCCAGCTGTCCCAATATGCTCCAGAGATGGTCCTTGATATGAGGGAGTGTAAGGCAGCATTGCTGATTCCAGGTATGGACATCTCCAGACTTATGGTCTATGCCAGCACACTGAGGAGGACAAGAAGAAGGACATGGAAGAGCAGTAGAGTAAGAAGGCCAAATCGGCAGGGCATGAGCCTAGCCAACAGAAGAAGAATAAGGGTTATAGAACTTTCTTTCAGAAGAAGTCTTCTGGCTATGCACCCTTTATGGTGAGTGCGCCTGTTCAACAAAATAGGTATGAGTAAAAATCTTATGGGCACCAAAATTTCAGAGCTCAGGGACCTCAGTCCCAAGCTAGCGTCACCCAAGGCCCGAGAGGGAGGCCACCTTGTGATAGATATGGTAGGCTGCATCTTGGTACGTGTTGTGAGGGCACAAATACTTGCTTTTCATGCGGACAGCCTAGCCATTTTCAGGGTGACTGCCTTTCAAGGAGATGGGGCGATAGGGGTAACAGAGCTCAGTCTTCTACAGCGCCCCCTATGAGCAGTCATCACAAGGCCACTACCGCGAATGCAAGAGGCGGGACGAATTGCCTGTATGCGATGGGTAATCGATAGGACCAAGAGGTTGCACCAGATGTTGTTTCAGGTTGAATCTTTTCTTATAATTGTTCTGCATTTCTTGACCCAGGTGCCACTTTATCCTTTGTGACGTCCTATGTGGCCAATAAGTTTGAGATTCTTCCAGAGTGTTTGCTTGAGCCTTATATTATTTCTACTCATACTGGTGAGTCTATCCTAGCTGAGAGGATCTATAGAGACAGTGTAGTATCCATCTATCGTAGGGATACTTTGGCCAACTTGGTAGAGTTGGAGATGGTGATTTTGATGTAATTATTGGTATGGGTTGGCTCCATGCATCCATAGATTGTAGGACTCGAGTTGTTAAATTCCAATTTCCGAATGAACCGGTCCTCCATTCTGTTGCACCCAAGGGTAAATTTATTTCCTACCTAATGGCTAGAAAGTTAATCTCTAAGGGTTGTGTTTATCACCTTGTGCGAGTTAAATCTGATAATATTGAGTCCCCTACTATGGAGTCGGTCCTGATTGTAAATGAGTTCCCTGAGGTGTTCTCTGAGGATTTACCTGGAGTCCCTCCTGATAGGGAGATCGACTTTGGTATTGATGTACTTCCTGACACGCAGCCTATTTCAATTTCACAATATAGGATGGCCCCTGCTGAATTGAAAGAGTTGTAGGAGCAGTTGAAGGATTTGTTAGAGAAGGGCTTTATTAGGCCAAGTGTTTCTCCCTGGGGTGCTCCCGTTCTGTTTGTACGAAAGAAGGACCGGTCTCTCAGAATGTGCATAGACTATAGGCAACTGAACAAGATCACGATCAAGAATAAATATCCTCTTCCCAGGATAGATGAACTGTTTGGCCTACTTCAGGGTGCCTCATGCTTTTCAAAGGTAGACCTCAAATCAGGTTACCACCAGTTGAAAGTGAGAGAATATGATGTTCCAAAGACAACCTTCAAGACAAGATATGACCACTTTGAGTCCTTGGTTATGTCCTTTGGGTTGAGGAATGCACCGGTAGCTTTCATGGATTTGATGAATAGTGTGTTCAAGCCCTACCTTGACATGTTTTGTAATGACCCGTTAGGTCATTTTGAGAACGAAACCTCACTTTTTCATAAAAGACCCTTTCCATAAATTTAAATTGAAAATTTTGGACTATTCGATAATTACAATCATTTAGTTGACGAATAATTTTAGATAATTAATTTAGTTGGTGGGTTAAAATAATATTTTAATCAATATCCTATACAATTTATCTCATATTTATCAAAAATAGGCTAATAGAATTTATCACTTTTAGTATATGAAAATAAGTAAATAAGTAAATAAGAAAGAGAAAAAAGAAAAAAAAAATATATATATATATAATAGGGGACAAAGGGTTGCATGCCCAAAGTCCCCAAAACAGAAGCAGGCAATGAAACGTGAAACAAAAAATGCAGAAAATTAAGGTGCGGGAAGTAAAAGAAAGAAAAAGAAGAGAAGGAAAAATATGATTTTCATCCCAAAACATCAAGATAACTATTCTCATTCTTTCTATTAAGTTTTCATCAGATTATGAATAAAATTTTGATTTGGAGGTTGAATAACGATCCGGTTGTAGCTGAAATTTGACGTATACATTTAGTTTATTATGGGTAAACATAATCTGAAAGAAATTTTCAGATTCGAATTTAAGGGCTCGGGGTGACTTTTTGACCCGATTTTAGCCAAAATTAAATATAGCAATATGGGTGTCATTGGATTCATATTCTTATGTAGATTATGTATTTGAACAGATTTTGATCATCTCAAAGCGTTACGAAAGACTCAAGATTTAGAGTGTTATTCTATTAATTAAGGCAAGTGGATTTCTAAACTTTTGTTAAATATGTTAAACCTCATATGCTTTCTTATGCTATAATCTATGGGATGAGATCGTATCATGTGTTGGGTTGATAATTCTTATTGTCATGCTAGTGTGAGGGCTTTAATTGTGCATGTGTTGCTTCGAGAGCATGCGAATCCTAAATTCAGAATAGTGTGAACATGACATGTTAGGAAAGGGAGATAACTGAGATATGTATTGAGGATCATGGTTGGTTTGAGAAAATAAAGTTACTAAAATAGGGGGAAATATTTTAAAAGAGAATTGTATCCAAATGTGTATAAAAGAGGATGAATATTATAATTGCTAAACTCGAGAACTTTGATATCTATTGTGCTTATTGAGAGGAATATTGTTTCAATAATTGTGCCTTGATTGTATGCATTCTCATACTACATGTCATGACATTGTGGGAAGTTATGAATGGTGATTCGTATCATGAGTCCTTGACCACGAGCACCTGGGTGGCAAGGTAGCTGATACATCGAGATTCTTATCATGAGTCCTTGACCACGAGCACCTGGGTAGCAAGGTAGTTGATACATCAAGATTCTTATCATGAGTCCTTGACCACGAGCACCTGGGTGGCAAGGTAGTTGATATATTGTGATTGAGGTATATGGTCTGCGAGGTCCTCATGGGTCCCCTTAGTCTTGGAGCCTTAGCTCGATGGGGTTATATATGAAAAGTTGTGCGACTGTCTTGATACCACCTTGCATTGCTTGACATTGCATCTCATCCTTGCTTATTATTATGTGGCATGATGTTATTCATGTGATTGATTATGTTATGACTTGTGAGTTATGGCTTGTAATTTGATAATTGTAATATACTGAAAAGCTATCTTTACTGTGTATTATGTGTTGTTGGGCTGGGACTTTTCTAAGTGCAGGTTTGTAGTTCGGCGGTATGTGGTTGGGTGTGAAGAAGTACTTGGTTCTTCATTGTTTTACTCTAGGTTAGTTCCATTTGTTGAGTACCGCGTTGTTTTGGTACTCACCCCCTTGCTACATTTTTGTAGGTTGCGAGCCCGGTCCCTCTAGTTAGAATTTTCTCATTGTAAAACCGAGCTTCCGGATTATCCTTAAGGTAGCTTCTTATGTCACCGGTGGACCTTCAAAGAATCCATTTTTATGTTACGTTCTATTTGAGTACTAGACATTTGAGACATTTATTTTATTCGAGTATTATGTATTTAGAGGCTTGTACACGTGACACTAGTTCTGGGATGGTTATAGTTTGCTCTTCCTATGATTATGTGTCATATTAGACTATTTTCTCTTCCGCTATTATTGTTATGTTTGGATTAATAGGTATTGGGCTGACTCGCCTTGGTGGATTAGGTGAGTGCCATCACGTCCATTTTCGGGTCGTGAAATTTGGTATCAGAGCCCCAGGTTCATAGGTCTCGCATGTGTACAAGTCGAGTTTAGTAGAGTCTGGATGATCGATATGGAGACGTCTATACTTATCTTCGAGAGGCTATGAAGACTGTTAGGAAACTTCCTTTTGTTTATTCTTTTTCCATCGTGCGTCCCTAATTTAGTGTGATTCTCATCATTTTATTCATTCTCTCTCTCATTTATAGGGATGATTCGTGCTTGGTTCTTTAAATGTGTAGTTAGTGGGTTATATATGACTTGAATGTTAGATCTAGTACTAAAGTGTAAGTGACCTACTTGTAAAAAGGATGTGTGGTTATATTTAAAAGATTCAATGATTAAAACAGGTTGAGTAAGGTGATGACTTGATGATACACTTTGAGGATGTTGAAGTGATAAGATCAAACAGTGGATTGAGGGATTTTATGAATGTGTTATCCTTTTTGGGGTTGGTTATCCAGCAACATAAACAATATTAATGGGGTATATATGATATCGAATATAGTTCAACAATTTAAGGTGGGATGCTAAAAGGATAGGTGGATCACAAACCTTGTTCTGTAAACTAATACTACTAAAGTTTTCATAATATGTATGGATTGCTTAGATAATGATAAGAATGATCTTGTGCCAATTGAGGTCAGAACCTTTATTATGATTTCGTAGATCGAGTGAATAGTAAGGAAGGTCATGATACGACTATCACCAGGACATCAATGTTTACTTGATTAGAGTTATGGAGTATGTTATTTTCACTAGCGATTGAATTTATGAAAAGAATGTTTGTTACTTAGGATAGAGTCATGATGGATTGGATAATGTTTTGCAACCATTGATAGGTAGAAGAATGCAGGCTAGTTTGGTGCTACTTTCTTGATAGGTATGATGTGTTCTAGTGGTGGATCTAATGGACTTTTACAATATGGTATTGGTGGTATATGAAAATGGATATGTCATTTGTCAAGCGTGAATACAAACTATTTTATAAATTATTAGTGTATCATGGGCTCATTTAATAAGGTTTAATGTCGTATTCATATTCGAGAAATCAACTAGTCTACTACTCTGGATACTTAGGTTAAGCATTATTTATAAGGTAAATTTTAGTGGTGGATCTTTGGTATAATTAGTGTATTTAAGTTGTGAGGTGTATCCGGGGGATTCTAAATAAGGACTAATACTCCATAATAAGATCCAAGGGAGTTAGTTCTTTATATTTGACCGATATAGTTTTGGTGTCATATCAATGATGAGGGTAACCTTGAGATGATGGTAATGGCTATAGACCATAACGGTAATAAGAGTTCTAATGGATTATGATCAAGATGCAATTATATGATGAGAATTTTTTATTGAGTGAATTCAGTAACATAAACACAATCTGAAGGTATCAAAAGTTACGTTTGCTACTTTGTGATGAGTATCATGATCATAAGAAAGATGTAAAATGTGTTGAAATACTGCTTCAATAGAATTGAAATGAGCTAGAGTCATAAATGAATAAATTAATGAGATGTAGAGATATTCACTATGATGGTAAAGGTCAAAAATGTAACTTTCGAGAGAGTAGAAAATTGAATTTAAAGCCATGTGATTTCATTTGTTTTATTTTGATTATGGCGATAGTATTAAGTATCATTGGTTTTGGCTAGAAAACTGTTGGATAATATTTGAAAAAAAAATCTACAATGTTGGGCTTGAATATGGTGATAAACTTTTTTGTGATTTTGAGTATGACAATTAGTATATTGAGTTTTTTTTATAAAGGATATGGTAAAGTCGATAAAGAGGTGATCAATATTAAGTTAAGATATATGAATTCATAAAGATCTCAAGTATGAGCTAATGCCAATAGATAAAGAAATAGGGGTGTAAGTTAAAAAGAAGATTCAAGTTTTTCTTTTAGTATGAGCCTACATTTCGATAGTATATTTTGTCAAGATATGAATTGGTAAGCAAAGGAATAATTGATCGCATTGAGTATTGAGCATTTGAAAGGACTTGTGTATACTTGTGATCATAGATTTAGTTATTTTGATTGTTGAAGGACGTAAAGAAGTGCTCCACTTACAGTTTTAGCTTAGAACATGAGGTAAAATGTCATGTGTTGTTGGTGAGAGAATAAAGTTTATAAGTGAGTTAGTGAAGGAATGGGAATCTAATATATTGAAGAGTTTAGAGTATCTGAAATTTCTTTCATAGGAAGAATTTAAGAAAGCGAAGGAATAAGACCTCTTGTATGGACCCTTGGTTCGGAATTAAAGGTTTTACTTATTTTGCCTTTGAGCTCAAACATGATAATGCAATGCGTACTTGATTAGCACAGATTTTCTAGGATGTACTCGTGACTTTTATGAAGACTGAGTTTTGATTCGAGTGACAAATAATGATGTTTGGAATATGCTACATTTTTATATTGGTCTAGATTGTCCAACTATGATAAATGACTTATGAGGGCGCTGTGATATAGACCTATAGCTCTACACGCTTATTGAGAGTATTGAGAGGGTTGAAATTACTTTATTAATGGGACTACATAGATTATTGTGATGCATTACATAGACATTTGATGATGACTAGAGGTTATGTGCTTATGGTATGCATGATTAAGGTGATTGAATCTCTCTAAGTTTTGGCATGAGGTATATGATGTTTTGAATGGTAGTTGAAATTCGGTATGTGAAAGATTATATGAAATTGACTTTAGGTACAATTAAATAACCTTACCTCGATGAGAAAAGTACTATCAAATTTAAAATTTACGTTGTCAGCTTTGTGTGTGATTTACGTCTGTAAAAAAATACTTAAATAAAAATAGAGGAAACCATAGTGTGAAATATTTGAAGGTGATAATGTGTAACTAAGAAGACTTTAATACTAGTAAAAATTTGAGAGAATGGTAAATGACAAGTATGGTTATGATATTCTGTTAGTATTAAGAGTGTTGTCTTTGATGTGGTACTGTGAAGAGTATATGAAGTTTGATAATTAAGTATGTGTACGATTGTATTGGGGACCAGACAAGTTGATTGTGATTAGCAAAAAATAAATAAATAAAATAATTAAGAAGAAAATGGGGTGAGATGAATGAAAACATTTGACAGGAGCACTATGAAAGGAGTATCTTGTATCAGTCAACTTTAATTCTGTGCATTCTTATGTGACTACCTACCTTATTATGGGCTTGTTTTAGAGTATTACTCCTTTCCTATTCCCACTCGTGTCTTCACTTGTGTAGACGGATCCTTAGTGGTGAATCGGGTGAACCGATCCTGCAATTTTCTGTTAGTAAGATAGGATGCTTATGAATACTTGATTATTTCAATGTTGATATATTTAGTATTATTTGGGACAATTGAAGTATATAAGTGGTTCTACACACACAATTTTGCTTATGTGAATTTATAAAAGAGCTACCATAAATATGTATAGTTGTCCAGCAGTTTTAAGGCTCATTTTGTCGTTGAGGTTATGTTCTGACTATGTATTAATGGATGTGAGGCATATTGGGTCTAGCTCTACCACTCTTAAAGAGTGTTTATAAGCACTGCTATTGAAATAGTATTCATGGTAGTGTTTTAGAGATTCTGTATGTTTGAATGAATCATTCGCTAAGTTGTTACTTGATCCTTTCCTGCGTTGGGCCAGAAAAGAATTTGATTCTCTATGATGAGTGTTCAATATCTAAAGATCGCATTTTATAACTTAAGATTGTGGGAAGATTTGACTATGAAAATGTAATCTTAACAAAATCTATGAGGGTTTGTGCATTAGAAGTGTGAGATGGTTGATTTAGGTGCTTTTGATTATGGCTGGTATTAGTTTAGAATTTTATCATGATTATGTGAGAAAAATTTATTGAGTTATGGACTAGTGTGTTTTTGTTCATATCGAATTCATGAGTTAGCTCGTGGGCTGTGGCTTGAAAATCACTACTAAATTGTAAATCTTTCAAGGTTTGATCAAAAGTTCAGTTCTTAATAGAAGATTTTGATGGAATGGTCTTAAAGGAGGAGTTTACTTAGAGAGATGAAATACTGACTTTGAAAGATCAAAACTTTGGATTTTGGTAATGTCAATTATTCTTCCTTCTTCTTTATGTTCGAGGACGAACATGATTTTTAGTGGTGGATAATGTAATGACCCATTAGGTCATTTTGAGAACGAATCCTCACTTTTTCATAAAAGACCCTTTCCATAAATTTAAATTGAAAGTTTTGGACTATTCGATAATCACGGTCATTTAGTTGATGGATAATTTTAGATAATTAATTTAGTTAGTGGGTTAAAATAATATTTTAATCAATATCCTATACAATTTATCTCATATTTATCAAAAATAGGCTAATAGAATTTATCACTTTTAGTATATTAAAATAAGTAAATAAGTAAATAAGAAAGAAAAAAAAAAGAAAAAAAATATATATATATACATATATAATAGGGGACAAAGGGTTGAATGCCCAAAGTCCCAAAACAGAAGCAGGCAACGAAACGTGAAACAAAAAATGCAGAAACGCAGAAAATTAAGGTGCGGGAAGGAAAAGAAAGAAAAAGAAGAGAAGAAAAATTATGATTTTCATCCCAAAACATCAAGGTAATTATTCTCATCTTTTCTATTAAGTTTTCATGAGATTATGAATAAAATTTTTATTTGGGGGTCGAATAACGATCCGTTTTAGCTGAAATTTGACATATACGTTTAGTTTATTATGGGAAAACATAATCTGAAAGAAATTTCCAGATTCAAATTTAAGGGCTCGGGGTGACTTTTTGACTCGATTTTTAGCCAAAAATAAATGTAGCAATATGGGTGTCATTGGATTTGTATTCTTATGTAGATTATGTATTTGAACAGATTTTGATCATCTGAAAGTGTTATGAAAGACTCAAGATTTGGAGTGTTATTCTATTAATTAAGGCAAGTGGATTTCTAAACTTTTGTTAAATATGTTGAACCTCGTATGCTTTCTTATGCTATAATCTATGGGATGAGATCGTATCATGTGTTGGGTTGATAATTCTTATTGTGATGCTAGTCCGAGGGCTTTAATTGTGTATGTGTTGCTTCTAGAGCATGCGAATCCTAAATTGAGAATAGTGTAAACATGACATGTTGGGAAAGGGAGATAATTGAGATATATATTGAGGATCATGGTTGTTTTGAGAAAATAGAGTTACTAATTGTATCCAAATGTGTATAAAAGAGGATGAATATTATAATTGCTAAACTCGAGAACTTTGATATCTATTGTGCTTATTGAGAGGAATATTGTTTCCATAATTATGCCTTGATTGTATGTATCCTCATACTACATGTCATGACATTGTGGGAAGTTATGAATGGTTATTTGTATCATGAGTCCTTGACCACGAGCACCTGAGTGGCAAGGTAGTTGATACATCGAGATTCTTATCATGAGTCCTTGACCACGAGCACTTGGGTGGCAAGGTAGTTGATATATTTTGATTGAGGTATATGGCCTGCGTGGTCCCCATGGGTCCCCTTAGTCTTGGAGCCTTAGCTCGACGGGGGTATATACGAAAGACTATGCAACGGTCTTGATACCACCTTGCATTACATGATATTGCATCTTATCCTTGCATATTATTATGTGTCATGATGTTATTCATGTGATTGATTATGTTATCACTTGTGAGTTATGGCTTGTGATTTGATAATTGTGATATACCGAAAAACTATCTTTACTGTGTATTATGTGTTTTTGGGCTGGGACTTTTCTGAGTGCAGGTTTGTAGTTTGGCGGTATGTGGTTGGGTGTGAAGGAGTACTTGGTTCTTCATTGTTTTACTCTAGGTTAGTTCCATTTGCTGAGTACCACTTTGTTTTGGTACTCACCCCCTTGCTACATTTTTGTAGGTTGCGAGCCTGGTCCCTCTAATTAGAATTTCTCATTGATAAACTGAGCTTCCGGAATATCCTTAAGGTAGCTGCTTATGTCACCGGTGGACCTTCAAGGAATCCATTTTTATGTTACGTTCTATTTGAGGACTAGACATTTGAGACAGTTAATTTATTCAAGTATTATATATTTAGAGGCTTGTACACGTGACATTAGTTCTGGGATGGTTGTAGTTTGGTCTTCCTATGATTATTTGTCATATTAGACTATTTTCTTTTCCGCTATTATTGTTATGTTTGGATCAATAGGTATTGGGCTGACTCGCCTTGGTGGGTCAGGTGAGTGCCACCACGTCTATTTTCAGGTCATGAAATGTTTGTAATCGTGTTCATTGATGGTGTATTCGAGGAATGAGGAGGAGCATGCCAAACACCTTAGAGTTGTCCTTCAGACTCTTAAGGACCATGAATTGTATGCTAAGTTCTCGAAGTGTGAATTTTGGCTTAGGTTAGTGGATTTCCTAGGCCATGTTGCTTTGGGCGATGGAATTCGAGTAGATGGCTAGAAGATTAAAGTGGTTACGAACTGGCCAAGACCGACCTTTCTAACTGACATAAGAAGTTTCTTGCGGTTGGCAAGATACTACCGTAGATTTGTTGAGGGATTATCTTCCCTATCTGCACCATTGACCAAACTGACTTAGAAATAGTTCAGGTTTCAGTGGTCTGAGTAATGTGAGAAGAGTTTCCAAGAGTTAAAGACTAGATTGACCACCGCACCTGTCTTGACCTTGCCCGACGAGATGGAAGATTTGTAATATACTGTGATGCATCAAGAGTTGGGTTGGGATGTGTATTGACGTAGAGAGGGAAGGTGATAGCCTATGCTTCCAGGCAGCTTAAAGTTCATGAGAGGAACTATCCAACCCATGATCTTGAGTTGGCAGCAGTAGTGTTCGCACTTAAAACCTGGCACCACTACTTGTATGGAGTGCATGTGGACGTGTTCACTGACCACAAGAGCCTAAAATATGTCTTCAGTCAGAGAGAGCTCAACCTGCGATAGAGGAGGTGGTTGGAATTGCTCAAAGATTATGACATGAGCATCATGTACCACCCAGGTAAAGCTAATGTTGTTGCTGATGCTCTTAGCAGGTTGTCTATGGGTAGCACAGCCCATATTGAGGAAGAGAAGAAAGAGCTAGTGAAGGAAGTGTATAGGTTGGCTCGACTGGGAGTCCAACTTGAGGAGAATGATGAGGGAGTAATCAATGTTCAGAGTGGGTCTTCATCATCCCTAGTGACTGAGGTAAAAGAGAAGCAGGGTCGAGATCCTATTATACTCCAATTAAAGGAAGTTGTCCACATACAAAAAGTGATGGTCTTCCCCAAAGGGGGAGATGGAGTATCGAGATACTAGAGTAGGCTATGTGTTCCTAACATTGATGGTGTTCGAGAGAGGATTATGGCTGAGGCCCACAACACTAGATACGCCATTCATCTGGGCTCCATCAAGATGTATCACGACTTGAAAGAAGTCTATTGGTGGAGTGGAATGAAGAGGGACATCGCTGAGTTTGTTTCAAAGTGCCCAAATTGCCAGCAAGTGAAGGTTGGGCATCAAAGGCCAAGTGGCTTGGCTCAAAACTTTGAGATCCTAGAATGGAAGTAGGAGATGGTAAACATGGACTTCATCACAGGCCTACCGATATCCCGGAGGCAGCATGATTCCATATGGGTGATTGTAAATAAGATGACTAAGTCAGCACACTTCTTGGCAGTCAAGATGACTAATACTGTAGAGGAGTATGCAAAGATTTATATCCAAGAGATTGTGAGGTTGCATGGAGTTCCCTTGTCCATCATCTCGGACAGAGGAGCCCAATTTACCTTTCACTTCTGGGAAGTCTTTCCAGAAAGGGTTGGGTACCAAAGTGAACTTGAGCATGGCCTTTCATCCATAGACGGATGGTCAGGCAGAGCACACTATTCAGACGATAGAAGATATGTTGAGAGCCTGCGTCCTTGACTTTAAAGGAAATTGGGATAACCATTTACCATTGATTTGAATTTGCATATAACAATAGTTATCATGCAAGAATTCAAATAGCCCCCTATGAGGCCTTGTATGGGAGGAGGTGTAGATCACTCATTGGGTGGTTTGAAGTTGGAGAATCCGAGTTTATTGGGCCTGACCTTGTCCACCAGTCCATGGAGAAGGTAAAGATTATTAGAGAAAGATTGAAGAATACCCAAAGAGAGAAGAGACCTAGAGTTTGAGGTGAGCGATTGGGTATACCTAAAGGTATCACCCATAAAAGGTGTCATGAGGATTGGGAAGACAGGGAAATTAAGTCCTCATTATATTGGCCCTTATCAGATTGTGAGAAGAATTGGGAAGGTTGCTTATGAGCTAGAGTTACCTTCTGAGTTAGACGGAATCTATCTGGTGTTCCACATTTCGATGTTGAAGAAGTGCTTGGGGGATCCTGCCTTGGTAATCCCTGTTGAGAGCACAGGAGTTAGAGATAGTTTGTCCTATGAGGAAATTCCAGTCTAAATTCTTGATCGACAGGTTCGCAGACTGAGAAACAAAGAGATAGCCTCCGTCAAAGTTTGTTGGAGGAACCAATTTGTTGAGGAAGCCACATGGGAAGCTGAGGAAGAGATGAGAACTAAATACTCACACCTATTCATGCCTGATGCTAATGAGAGTATCGAAGGTAATAATCCTATTCTTAATTAAAAATTAATGTTTCTACCATGAGTTGATGTGTATATTCATGATGTCTCAGTGGATGTTATTGAGGTCGATGAAGAGTTGAGGAGTTGAGTTGTTGAGTGAGTATCGAGGTGAGTCTTCAGTCTATTCGTGCCATAATACAATTCTTACTCATCATTTGAGGACGAATGATCCCAAGGGGGAGATGATGTAACGTCTAATAAAATTACCAAAATACCCCTAGAGGAGAGGTGTGCACAAAATGCATCTTCTGATGCTCGAATTAAAAATCTGAGTACGGATTCGTGATCAACACGCAAAATTTAGTGGGAGAAAGGTCTCGGTCAATTTTTAAAGCGATCGAGTCGAAAGATAATTTTTTATTCGAAGATGAAAAATAGTGTGAGTCCGCGACAGAGCCGCGTCACGGACCTATCGCAGAGACATACTTATGTTTTTTGTGATTTTTCGATAGAGTTGAATTTTGCCGAAGTGCACTATCCGTGACAGGTCCGCGTCGTGGACTGTGTTATTCCGAGTTTGGAAATTTATCTTTTAAATTTTGAGGGGCATTCTAATCCATTCCTAATTTTTCTAAACCTCCTATACAACAGATATATGTCGTTTTCTCAGAGAAAGGGTACCAAAAGTCCATCAAAAAACCTTCTTCCTAGCAAAATCACTGAGTCAGGGCTTGAGGAGAGTTGAAATTCAGGAATTCAAGAGGAGATTGTTCAAGGAATTGTTGTTAGCAATCATCCCAGGTATGTAAGGATAACTTAAAGCATGGGATTGTTCTCCCATATGCCCTTTTGAGTAAATTGGGTCATTGATTTAAAATAATGAGTTTGATGCGAAGATTGTTGAGTATTATACTTAGTTTTATGTAATTCATATATTTTCACATGAATTGATGATCATCATAAACGTGATTTATTGCATAAATTATTCTCATGAGTGTTTTCACAAAATCCTATGATTATTTTATTAAAGAATGCATAATGAACTTAGGGGGATGAGTCAAGAGCCTTGACGATTGTGATGTCCGTAATGTTGTGATTGTGTTTAAAATTAACGAGTGTCTTGATGATGATGTTGATGAAATGATGTTCATGAGTCTTAAAAGCTTGAATTAAATTCTAAAAAAGGTGTTTCGAGTCCATGATGTTGACGTTGATGTTGATGAAATGGGTTGATGTTAATGTTGATGTACTATGTCCCTATGGGACTGATGATGATGTATTATGTCCTTGCGGGACTGAGGATGAAAATGTTTTATGAGCATGTCGAGTTCCGGGAGGAGTATTGAGCACCAAAATGTGTTAGAGTGAACCCCACTCGAACCCATTAACTACGTGGCCCGCGTAGGAAGAGAGGATTGTACCGCAATGTGGATGGCTCCTTTCTTGTCCCAATAGAGGACTGAGGTTTTTTCTTGTGGATCCACTGAGGTTGATGTCCTTTACCCCGAGGTGATGGTTTTCGGTTAGAGAAACTCCCAATGAGGTCTTACTTTGATAGTACTCTGATGTTGATGTTGATGTGATGGTATAAGTCGAGTTTTCTTGAGTTGAGTTGAGTTGAGCCGCGTTTCATTGAGTTGAGTTGAGTCAAGTTTCTTTGAGTTGAGTTGAGTCGAGTTTCGGTTAATTGAGTTGAGTGGAGGCTCTTTGAGGTGAGTCCGATGCATTGATAATATGGAGATGAGATGTTGATGAGACATTTGTCTACTCTAACTTCTTGCCTTAGATAGACATTTGATATTTTGATGGAGTATGATGTTGAGTTGATGTTATCCCTATACTGTTGTACTTGTACTGTGATATTCAACTATTTTACATACCAGTACATTCCACGTACTGACGCTACTCAGCCCTGCATCATTTCATGATGCAGATACGGGAGTTAGAGCACTTCAGTAGATGCATCGTGGAGGTCAGAGATTCCGAGTTCGGTCATTGGTGAGCCTCCTTGCTATCCAGAGGAGACCCTTTTGTTGTTGCTTTCTTGGTTTATTGAGTTGGGTAGCTATGGCCTGTCATGGTACCATCTTAGACAGTAGAGTCAAGTTAGAGGCTTCATAGACACGAGTCGAGGTTTGATGTTGAGGTTTTTCCCTTATGAGTTGAGTTAACATTTGCATTTGCTTATCCTAATATTGAGACTGATGTTGACCATTGGCCCTTCTTATTGAGGTAGCTCACTACATTACATCTATTATTCCGCTATATTGATGTTGAGTGACTGTCCTAAGAACGAGTGGTTCATTTGAGGACTAACAATAGTCTCTGGGTGCCAGCCATGCCTAGGTTACCCTCCCGGGGCGTGATAATGTCGAATATGGTTGATGATGTTTTTGGGTTACATTCTGATTTTGAATTTGGGGAAAATATAGTAGAAGCTCCTAATGAAGAAGCAAACACCTTTTATGAATAATTGTGTGATGATATTTTTCCCTTTTTTTGATGATTAATGATCACATGCTATATATCATTTTTGCAGGAAAAAGAATTGGGTAGGCCGGTATCTCAGGAGGAGTTATTCAAGGTTACTCACACAAAAAAGATGACAGACCCCACAGAAGGAGAAAAGTGGATTGAGCCACATGCTCAAGAGACATATGTAAGAATTCCAATCAATTTATATATACAAATTCTCTCTTACATGGTCGTGATTGGTGATATGGTGATATGTACTTCACTACGTATTATAGATGTCTCTGAATGTTATTAACATGAGTTGAAAATGGAAGTACCTACAAGATGTAGATAGGAGGAGAAATGGAAACTAATATAAATTGGCTTTCTATAGTTGGAGGCCTACTTATATGACTGAACTATGCGAGTGATGTGAATTATTTTATTATTTTCTAATAAACCAAAATTGTTGTGTTACTTTCTCTATTCATTAGATTTGATCATATTTCTTTTTTGTGCTATTATGTTGCATTAATAGCATGAAACAACCCTCTAAACTCAATTACAATTGTAAAAGAAAACTGTCATTTCCTGGTGAAGCACATTCATTTATCAAATCTTAGGCATATGCAAATGGAAGCTTTCAGTTGAGCTCCAATGCAGCCTCGATTGACCATTGTGTATGTTGTTGTTGTTATATTGTTTTATTTCCTTTTCCATAACTATTTTGCTTGATATAATATTTTTATTCTAATAGTTTTCATTTAAATTATTGGAGAGGTTTACACAAAAAGTGCAGGAGTATCGTAGTACCCTACCTGTGGAAAGTCAACATGCACCACTGTCACAAGAAATTACCGAGCAGTTGTGGCGAGAGAGTGCAGGTGAACCAGTTAAAGGGGTAGTCTACGGTTACACAGAAAAGGCCTATCATGAGAAGAAGGTTGGGTTTTATTGTACGTCATCTTCAAGTGTTGATGGTGTGGATAAAGCAACACTATCTAAAATGGAGGATAAGATATCTTTGCTCACTGTGGAACTTGCTGTAGTAGCCGAAAGAGAGAAGAAGAGAGACGAGCAAATTGCAGTAGATAGCCAAAGGTATGCGGAGCTTTGGGCCCAATTAAATTCTCTTCTTGATTCAGGAAAAATTATTCCTCCCGGTCGAGCTTTTGGGGATAAAAGTGAAGAGGAGAGTGAAGAGGAGAGTGATGAAGGATAGTTGTATTTAGTAAACATTTCATGTTTTGTACTATTACTTTGATGGTATTTTTATTTATTTGAATGGATTCAAGGTTTAATTAGTTTACTATAAAATAGTGTAATATAAATATTAAAACTACTCTGTTGGAACTCTTATGAGATTGTTCAATTATGCATACAGGTGGGAAGAAATTTTGTATCCAGAAAACCGACCACTGGAAGTCGCAAAGTGGTCGCTTTTGCAGTAAATAATACAATAATAAAAATGAATTAATATCGACTACTAGGGATCGGAATATCAAAAAATAAAATTATATAAATCAAAAATATCAACCTCAGTGGGTCGGAAAATCAAGAAAAAATTGAAATAAAAATAAAGAATATCGACCTATAGAGGTCGAAATTTTCAAAATAAAATAGAAAATAAATAAATAATTTTGACCTCCAGAAGTCAAAATATTAGAAAATTAAAATAATAAAAATATATACTACCGACCTCTTGTAGTCGGTATCAATATTTAATATTTTATTATTTAAACGATCTCAGGAGGTCGGAAATATTAAAAAATTAGAAAAAACATATATATGCTTTAGCGACCTCATGAAGTCGAAAAGTTTTTTAAAAATAAAATTACTAATTTTTCGACTTAAAAATATAATCGACTTCGTGAAATCAGACGAAGTCGATATGGAAAAGTGACCAAGGTTTTTCTAACTTTTGTTCGGAGTCTCTAGTGAGTCGGTAATTACAGTATTACCGACCTCCAGAAGTTGGTATTTCGTGGTCGGTTTTCCCAATTTTTTTAGTAGTGCTAGTGGTTGAGAATGTTTTGATACATCTAATGGTATTTTTCAAAGTTAGTTGACAATGATGATGAAATTCATGGTTTCTTAAATGACCCCTTGCTGCATTTTTTTGACAATGTTGGTGTAATCTCTTTAACATTTATTAGTGGATCTTTTGGTGAAATAGTTAATAGTAAACTTTTATATGCCTTTTTATTTTGAATTTTTCGATGTTAAGTTTACATTCTAGTGTTGGTTGTTTTCTGAGTATTATTATGTATTAACATGAATCAAATTTGTAAGTGTTAATGTTGCTTAACTTTTTGATTATTATATGAACCAAATTTAATTTATTACCTTTTGCAGTTTTTATGAAATGTTTGGCGAATTTTTTATTTTTTTTTTGTGTGTATTAGTTGATATCAAACTTTGTAGATTTATCACCGATTTATTTTTGCTGGGAATTTGACTGGTTTTAATTGACAAATGTTGGTTAAATTCTTGGTATTTTTGTTTGGTTAAAATGTTGATAGTATAGTTTAGCAATGATATGTTATTTATATTTGGTAGTTCATTTGGTGTTATTATTGATATTTACCATTATTTTTTGGTAAATTGTTGATACTAATTTGGTAACTGCAGAATTTGGTTGGTTTTAATTGACAAATGTTGGTTAAATTCTTGTTAATTTTGTTTGGTTGAAATGTTGATAGTATAGTTTAGTAATGATAGTGTTATTTATAATTGGTAGTTCATTTTTGTGTTATTATTGATTTTTATGATTATTTTTTGATAAAATGTTGATACTGATTTGGTAAGTGGAGAATTTGGTTGTTTTTTAATTGACAAATTTTGGTTAAGTTTTTGGTAATTTTGTTTGGTTAAAATGTTGATAGTATAGTTTAGTAATGATAGTGTTATTTATAGTTGGTAGTTCATTTGGTGTTATTATTTGGTAACTGGAGAATTTGGTTGGCTTTAATTGACAAATGTTGGTTAAATTCTTGATTATTTTGTTTGGTTAAAATGTTGGTAATATAGATTAGTAATGATAGTGTTATTTATAGTTGGTAGTTCATTTGGTGTTATTATTTGGTAACTGGAGAATTTGGTTGGTTTTAATTAACAAATGTTGGCTAAATTCTTGGTAGTTTATTTGGTAATGTAATGACCTAATTGATTAATTTTTTCGTCTTATCTGAGAAAATTACTATTTTACCCTTTCGTAAGTTGCTTTGGGCCTATTCCGAACTATTGGTGTTATTGGAACTGAAATACTGAGTTTTAAAAATTGAAAATATGAGTTTTGGCATTTTTTGAAGCTTAAGTTATTAAAAAGTGAGTTTTTGTACCAGTCTGAGGTTGGTGTGTTGGATCGGAGATCCGTCAATTTCATTAGCTCCGGAATGTCAAAACAGAACTATGAGAAGTTACAGAACTGAATTCAGAGTAAAAATGAAATATTTAAGCTCAAAGTTGTGATTTTAGTTGTTTTCCGACACAAAGTTTGACTTTGGTCAACATTCGAAGTTTGAAAGCTCGGATCGGAATTTGATAGTTCCAGTAGTTCTGAATGGTCAAACTAATGCTAGAAATGGTCTTGTCATACTTTTTGGAATTGTCGAGGGTAGTTTTGGTATTTTGAGTTTTAAACTAGTTTATACAAGTTGCATTGGTAAATGTGGCGAGGAGGTCTTAAAATCGATTTCTGATGATTCCATTGAGTCAGGATTGTTGTTTCTCGTATGAATATATGGTTTGTGAAATTCTGAGTCTAGATAAATTTCGAGGGTTCGTTTCGAGTAGGAAATTAGACTTGAGCATTGTTGGTGCACAGGAATTTGGTGCAGTGATATTCTGTGTTTCAGGAGAAGCCTCCACGTTTGCGAAGGTCTGGAGGACTTTGCAATCCACGTCTGAGGAGGTTCAATCTGTGTTCATGGAGGTACTGTAGGAATCCCCTACTCCGCATTCGTGGGATGGCTCCGCCTTCGCGGAGCATGCATGTAAGTGGACCCCGGAACTTCTTATCCGATATAGCGGGTCAGTCTCCCTGTTAGCGGAGGGTATTTTGGTCAATTTCCTCCACGTTCGTGTGACCGCACCCACGTTTGCGAAGTGTTTTGGTCACCTGAACAATTTTGAACCCGAGAGAGTATTTTTACTCCATTTTAAAAATTGTCAAAGCTTTTGAGGCAAAGTGTTTCTAACACTATATTAATTATTTTCTATAAGTTTTATCTCGATTTTAATTTAAATTTCATGATTTTGAATGTCCCCAATTAGAGATTTTTAGACTATAATTTTTAAACTATAAATGGTGATTTCTCATTCAATTTGATCTCAATTTTTGTAGGATTTTCACCCACAAACTCCATTTTTTGTGTAGAACCTGAATTTGAAGTCAATTTTCAGATTCGGGAACTTTGAATTTTTAGCCCTAAATTTTACCTTTTGTCCCTAAGTCTAATTCGTGCCAATATGGGTATCAAAATCACCTCTTGATACATAGTATCTATTATTGATAGTGATTGATCGATTGGGGGGATCATTTCGAGGATTGAGGTAATTGAAAGCTTGTCCAAGTACTGTTTTGTCATTAAGGTAGGTTTAGCTAACCTTTTTGAGACTAGATTTAAGTTATTGATCATATTTCTGTGGTAATTGTGAGATCCAGATTGATTTATGAGTAATTTTGCTGATATAATAAAATATTAATGAAAATATGATTCTGGTTGAATTTTGAGTAAATTGTGATATTATAGATAAACTGCGATGAGATCTTATGGATTATGATAACTTGGAATAAAAAGGTGATACGATAAGACTTGTGATACTATTTAGGTAATTATGTGGTAATTGATTGTCTGTTGAGATACCTTGAGGTTTATATGTATAATTTTGGGCCGAGTGAGGTCCGGTATCGTATATGCTTGTATGGGAAGACTGAGGTGCAATATTGTTAGTGTACTTGGCTATTGATATAATTATGATGATCTGAGACATGTTGATGTTTTGAGGATTAATTGTAACACTTGATGTTTTTCTTATTGTTCATATGATTATATGAGATTCATGTATTAGTGTTCTTGTTTTGATGTCATTATGTATATTTACATGTTTGTCTGGGTTGTATCATTGATTTACATCTATTCCATGTTGCATTGTGTGATCCCTTGACCCTGGTAGAAGGAAAGGAGGCAAAGGTGAGATTCATATTTTATAATTCTTGACAATATGCAGGTGGCAAGGATGAGACACTGTGATGCTTCTTGACCACAGTTAGGTAGCAAGGTCGAGACAGTATAATACCCCTTGACCACAGGCAGGTGGCAAGATTAAGAGACATTTGGTGTATGATCTAATTAGACTTCATCTACTGTATTCATATTCCTATCATGTTGTATTATCAATTATGTTGGATATCTGATCTGCCTTATGTATATTTAATTATGCACTGACCTTTTTGATAACATGTGTAGAATTCTTCATTATTACATACTTGCTTCGATTTCTCTCACCTAGTCGATTGAACCTACTGGTTACATCTTTGTATACTCACCCCTACTTTGTTTCCTCCTTGCATATCGAGCCTTGGGATCTGCACAGAGTAGTTGATCATTCTAGCTAGGCTATTAACCATCCATCTAGATCTTAGCGGTGAAGCTCAGACTTTAAGTCGTTATGGATCTTTGAGTCTTCCTTTATATTGCTTATATTTCAAACTTTGTATCGAGTGTTATGAGACAGCTTTGTAGTTTCATTTGAGACAGTTATATTTACTCTCCAACACTACTTTAGATGCTCTTGTACTCACGACTCCAGATTTTGGGGATTTCTTATGACAAGTTGTGATGGTTTTCACTTCATTTTATTCTTCTTTAGTCGTGAAAAGTTTGATATCAGAGCTCTAGGTTCGTTAGGCTTGTAAGTCAAGAGTAGGGTGTCTAGTGGAGTATCACGGATTAGTGTGTAGATTTCTACACCCATCTTCGGGAGGATACATGGCACTTGATAGGAAAACCATTCATAATTTTCTTCTATTCGTGTGTTTCTTCATATCACATGTTTGAATGTTTCTAATCTATTCCTTTTGCACAAATGTCAGTTACTAGATCATGTCGATCAGTGGGAGAGCCTGAGTCAACTGATGTAGCTCTTACTTGAGGTCGACGCAGAGTTTGTAATAAGGCCAGGGGTCGAGGACTTGCTAGAGGAGCAGCTCTGCCTAGAGGACAGCCTAGATTGGCTTCTCTAGAGCCTATTTATGAGCAAAAGGGGCATTTAGATCCTACTCCTTCTCCCTCTGCCCCAAATGTGTTCAGGAGTTTCTTTTGAGGGTACTGGATAGATTGGAGGGAGCACCTGTCACCCCAGCTGCTATCGATGTACTAGTTTCTATAGCACCAGTTGGTCCTTCTACTACTCCAATTGAGCTAACTATGATTCATGTGGGTCCTTCATTAGTTCTAACGGATCCTCTTATGACTGTTGTGACTCTACTTCAAGTATCTCAGTCATCTTTGGGTTCATGGTTTTAGATTTGGCAATTGCTCCATCTATTGCACCGCCTTTATTAATGGTCCCACCATCTTCTACTAGCCCATCCATGTCCACAGCTGAGGAGAAGATCTTTGATAGGTTTATACGATTGGCTCATTCGCGATTCGATGGCACCCATGGTGATATAGCCTACGATTTTCTATCGGAATACGAATATCAGTTATGCGACCTGCCTATTCTTGAGTCGCATAGCCAAGGAGTGGTGGACGTTAGTTTTGGCTCGTCAACCTGTTGGATCTCAAGCCATGATATGGGTGTAGTTCATAAAGGTGTTCTTGGAGTGGTTCGTACTATATAGCCTTCGAGATGAGTTCGACAGACCTCAGTAGGGTTTTATGTCAGTTTCGAACTACGACACTAGATTCTATACATTGTCCAGTATTCCTACTGAGTTTGAGAGGATTCGATGATTTGCTAAGGGGTTGGCAGCGTATCTTCAGGAAGCTACATCTTCCTTGGTGTTGTCTAGAGGTACATTTTAGAATATAGTAGACTACACTGGCATGATAAAGTGCATCATACATAAGAGACAGGGTGGCAGGAAGAGGTTCCGTCAGCATGGTCAATTTAGTGGACTCCTACTACGTTATCAAGAGTTTCAGAGGTAGGTCCATCTCAACTGGGTAGTCCATATAGCGATCCCATCATCTGACTATGTTGAAAGGTCCAGGCCTACATAGATAGGCTGTGATAGCTCCCTTGGTTCGACTAGACATGGTAGTTCTTCGGCACAATTATCTCAGGGGCGAGACCCTAAGGCTTGTTATGTTTTTGATGAGGCTGGGCACTTCAACAACCATTATCCACATCATGTATTTCCTGCTCAGACTTTGGGTTCTCAACTAGCTTATCCAGCTCCAGCACCGACACCCAGGGATACACCCTAGGCTACGAGGGGTAGTGCTAGAGGAGGTCGTAGTATAATGAGAGATGGAGCCTGTAGAGGCCCACAAACTGGTGATGGCTGTAGTGTTTCTTATGTTGTCCCAAATAAAGCTGAGGTAGAGACCTTCGATGCAGTTATCACAGGTATGGTTTTGGTGTTCCGTCATTCATCTTCAGTTTTATTTGATCCATAATCTACTTATTCATATGTGTTAACTTATTTTGCTTCAAATATTGATATTATATGTCAGACATTTGCCGAGCCTATTTGTGTTTCCACCCCAGTAGGTGAATCATTAATGGTGAATCGAGTATATCGGGGTTGTGTTGTGACTTTTATGGGAAGAGATAATGTTGCTAACTTGATATTGTTGGATATGGTTGAGTCCAATGTGATATTAGGTATGGATTAGTTGTCGCCCTATCCTGCTATTCTTGACTATCATGCGAAGACCGTGACCTTATCTTGCCCCGACTCGCCTCGGTTGGTGTGGAGTAGAATATCTAACTCCTACCCTAAGGATGTTATATCTTATATGGATGCCGGTCGGTTTATAGAGAAGGGATGTTCGACATATTTAGCTCATGTTTGAGTGGTTTCTCAGGAGTCCCCATCATTGGAGGACACTAGGGTAGCTAGAGAGTTTATGGATGTATTCTCGACTGATTTACCCTGTGTTCCTCTGGATCGTGACATTGACTTTTCTATTGATGTGGAGTCGGGCTCTAAGCCCATTTCTATTGCCCTTATCGGATGGCTCTAGCTGAATTGAAGGAGTTGAATGAGCGATTGCTGAATAAAGGGTTTATTCATCCTAGTGTATCTCCCTAGGGTGCTCTTTTCTTATTTGTGAAGAAGAAGGATGGCAATATATGTATGTGTATTGATTATCGCCAGCTTAACAAAGTGGCCATCAAGAATAAATATCTTTTGCCTCGCATTAGTAATCTTTTTGAGCAGTTGTAGGGTGCCTTTGTATTCTCCAAGATTGATTTGAGGTCCAGCTATCATTAGTTGAAGGCTCGGGAGTCTCATATTTTGAAGATAGCTTTTAAGACACATTACGGGCATATGAGTTAGTGGTTATGTCATTCGGGTTGACTAATACCCTGACTGCTTTTATAGAGGTGATGAACCGAGTGTTCAAGTCCTATTTGGATATCTTTGTATCATGTTTATTGATGATATCTTGGTACATTCCAAGATTGAGGCCAATCATGTTCAACAATTGAGGACCATACTATAGAGATTGAGAAAAGAGAAGCTGTATAAAAAGTTCTCAAAGTGTGAGTTTTTGCTCGAGTCTGTTGCATTTCTTGGACATTTTGTGCCAAAAGAAGGTATTATGGTAGATCCGGCAAAGGAAGCAGCTGTTCAAGAGTGGTCTAGGCCTATTTCTGTGACAAAGATTTAGAGTTTTATTGGTTTGACGGCGTATTATCAATGGTTTATTCAGGGATTCTCTTCTATAGCAGCCCATTGACTAGATTGACCCAGAAGGATGCGGCATTCCAATGGTCCAATGAGTGTGAGGCGAGCTTTCAAAAGCTCAAATATTTATTGACTTCAGAACCTATTCTTGCTTTCCCCGAGGAGGGAGTACCATTCGTGGTATATTTTGATGTGTCTGGTGTGGGTTTGGGTGGTGTATTGATACAAAGGGGGAAGGTGATAGCGTATGCTTCGAGACAATCGAAGGTGCATGAGAGAAACTACCCTACCCATGACCTGGAGTTGGCTGCGGTCATGTTTGTATTTAAGTTATGGAGACATTATTTTTATGGGGTGAATTCTGAAATCTTTACTGATCACGGGAGTCTCAAATACATATTTTCGTAGTCTAATCTGAACATGAGACAATGTAGGTGGTTGGAGTTTCTAAAAGACTGATATCTCTATGCAATATCACCTTGGAAAGGCCAATGTGGTGGCATATGCTTTGAGCCGGAAGGCTACAAGTATGGGGAGTTTGGCATTCTTGAGGGTTGAGGAGAGGCCCTTAGCCTTGGAGTTCCAGTTGCTTGCTAGACAAATGGTTCATTTGCATATATATCCTCCTCAAAGTATATTGGCCTTCGTTGCGAGTAGAATTTCCTTGCTTGATCATATACGTGCTCATCAATCTGAGGATCTTAGGTTATGCATGATTCTTGACAAAGTGTTGAGGGGTGAAGCCAAGGCATCTATTATTGATTATGATGTTGTATTAAGTATAAATGGTAGAGTTTGTGTGCCTAAGGTTGGGGATTGGGTGAGATTGATATTAGAAGAGGCCCATTAAGCTAGATATTCCATCCATCTGGGTGTGGCTAAGATGTACCATGATTTAAGATAGCATTATTGGTGTCGGGCGGGCTGGTCTCCATGTTCGCGGAGAGTCTTTTGGTCAACCTCCTAAGCGTTCGCGGGACTCCACCCACATTCGTAGAGTATTTTTGTCACTTGAATTGTTTTAAACTCGAGACACCATTTTCACTCCATTGTTGAACTTGTCAAGATTTTAGGGAGATTTTCAAAGAAGATTTTTGAAGGATTTTGTTGGGTAAGTGTTTCTAACACTAGATTAATTATTTTCCATAAGATTTATCTCAATTTTGACTTAAATTTCATGATTTTGAAAGTCCAAAATTGGGGATTTTTAGACAATGATTTCCAAACTTTAAATGGTGATTTCTCATTCAATTTGAACTCGGTTTATGAGGGATTTTCACCCACAGACTTCGGTTTTTGTGTTGAACCTGATTTTAAAGTCAATTTTCAGATTCAAAGACTTTGAATTTTAGCCCTAAATTTAACCCTTTAGCCCCTAAGCCTAATTCGTGTAAATGTTGGTATAAAAATACACCTCTTGACGCATAGTATCTATTTTAGATAGTGATTGATAAATTCGGGATCATTTTGAGGATTGAGTTGATTGAAAGCTTGTGCGAGTGCGATTTTGACATTGAGATAGGTGTGACTAACCTTTTTGGGACTGAATTTGAGTTATTGGTCATACTTATGTGTTTGATTATGAGATCCAGACTAATTCATAAGTAATTTTTCTTATATGATGGAATATTAATGGAAATATGATCCCGGTTGAGTCGAATAATGAGTAAATTGCGATCATATTGATAAATCGAGATGAGATCTTATGGATTATGATAATTTAGAATAAAAAAGTGATAAGATGAGACTTGTGATACTATTTGGGTAATTATATGGTAATCGATTGACTGTTGAGATACTTTCGATGTCTATATGTATAATTTGGGACAAGTGAGGTCCAGTATAGTATTATGCTTGTATATTTGGGATGAGTGAGGTCCGGTATAGTATTATGCTTGTATATTTGGGACGAGTGAGATCTGGTATTGTTTGTACACCTGGCTATTGATATAATTATGATGATCTAAGACATGTTGATGGTTCGGCCATTAGCTATGACACTTGACATTTTTCTTATTTTTCGAATGATTATATGAGATTCATGCATCGGGATTCGTGTTTTGATGTCATTCTGTATATTAACATGCTTATCTGGGTTGTATCATTGATTTATATCTATTCCATGATGCATTGTCTATCCCTTGACCATAGTATGAGGCAAAGGCGTTATACTCATATTTGTACCACCCCCTTAGCTCGGGCAGGAGGCAAGGGTGAGATTCATATTTTATAATTCCTTGACCGCAGGCAAGTGGCAAGGATGTGACACTGTAATACTCCTTGACCACGGGCAGGTGTCAAGATCGAGACAGTTTGATACCCCTTGACCACAGGAAGGTGGCAAGGTTGAGAGACACTTGGTGTATGATCTAATTAGACTTCATCTACTGTATGCATATCTCTTATCGTGTTATCCTACTGATTATGTTGGATATCTGATCTGCCTTATGTATATTTTACTGTGCACTAACCTTTTTGGATGCAGGTGTAGGATTCTTCGTCATTCCATACTTGCTTAGATTTCTTTTACTCAGTTGTTGAACCTATTGGGTACATCTCAGTATACTCACCCCTACTTTATTTCATCCTCATAGATCGAGACCAGGGACCTACACAGGGTAGTTTATCATTCTACCTGGGTTATTATCCATCCATACAAATCTTAGCAGTGTGGCTCAGATTTTGAGTAGCCGTGGATCTTTGAGTCTTCCTTTTTATTGCTTCTATTTCAGACTTTGTATTTGATGTTATGAGACAACTTTGTATTTTTTATTTGAGACAGTTCTTTTTACTATTCATTACTATTTTAGATGCTCTTGTACTTATGACTCTAGGTTTTGGGTATTTCTTATGATATGTTGTGATGGTTTGCACTTTATTTTATTTTTCTTTAGTCGCGATTCGATTTTGGGTCGTGGCATGTTATTATTGATATTTATGGTTATTTTTTTGTAAAATGTTCATACTAATTTATGTGTACTAAATTTTGGTGAGACATTTGTCAATACACCTAGTCAATTTTTTTATGTTTCTTTTTTAGTTTGAAGAGACTTTTAAAGTTGTTCGTTGTCAAGGACCCCCGGATGATGTACGGAATAAAAACAAAGCAGGTGGTTTGACTGTTAATAAACAGTGCGCCGATGACCTGTTGTTACCAAATGCAAGTAAGTTTTTCTTATTAAGTGCCCTTTTTAGTGTTGTAATATATAAACATTATTATTATGTTTAGGAAATTAATAATTAATTAGGTGAAGTTATAGGTGAAGCAAAAGGCGGTACACATAATATGCCATTGCTGGATGATTTTGAATTATCGATTTTTTGTGAATCTGAGAATGTTGCAATTGAAAATAAAATCCCATATATACACCAATGCAACAAGATAGGACTAAGGTAAGTGCGAAGTACGTTCAATCATCATACACGGAACTTAGTGTCATGACCGAGCCTAAGGCCTAGGAGTGACATAACGAATGAAAACCCGAGAGTCCCTAAACAAGCCTCATAGCATCCACATACACATCATTAGTTCACAAGTGCTTAATAAAGAAATAAACACATAGTTCTAAGGGAAGGGCTAGTATGACTCACGCTATTACGAAGTCATAGGGATAGCGATTAGCATGATCCACATAGCACATAGCAAATAAGAACTAAGGGGCGAGTAAGTATGACACACGCTATGGGGGTAGAATGGAACTTAGGACTTTCCACATTTTCACATCTCATCATAAGAAAATCATCATATCATCAACATTCAAATAGATAGCCATAATTGTAATCTTCGTAAGCAAATAACATGACATAGGACAAATCCGTACAAGAGTCTACAATTGTCCAACAATGCCTCTAAGTCATAGAATAGGACAGGGCCAAGACATGTCCGGGGGGCTCACCCTCAAAGTAAATAGAACATAAGCGGAAACAACATAATAGTTAGATGGATGTTGTCTTATCCTTGGATGATAGGACTCACCACAACTTTCACAATCCAAGTTAATCGTCAAGAGGTGGATGAAGATAGTCTCCAGACCTTACATGGTTAGATCATGTAGGCAAAGAGTATGCACTAGTATGTTTGAATGTACTAAGTTTGCGGACATGCAATGCGTATGAACCCGTTAAACCTGCATTCGATGTTAGATGAAAAGGGCACATATATCGAAAGAAGTACATACACAAGGAAGAGTAGTATATAAATATACCATGAAATCCATGATGCATATAATGCACTTATATTTCAACATAGCGGGGATATGACCATAACTGCCATTTCAAACCCATGCGAGCTATTACATGACTTTTCCCGATAAAAGCCTCCCATCGGGTCAGAGTAGACTACTTGCCAAAAGTAATCTACACTACACCTTAAGACCTAGTCATTTGGTTGTGATGGCCACCTTGCTTATGATCCGATCATTTCGGAAGGATTTCCATATTCATATCATAACCATCCCTTAAAGGGGCATGAACATATAGCTATGTTGGCACATAGTTATGGGGCTCAGGTACTGGACCCTTGGTGATAGCCCCCCTCCCACAAGTCCACTCGGTGCTAAGTTATCATCTCACGTGAATACATACACATATACGTACTTCTAAAAGAGGCATAAGTCATTTCAAATTATTTCAATGCATACTTAGGCTTAAAAGCCAACTTCTTCATAATCATGCACACTTGGGCTAAAAAGCCAAATCATATCTCATATCATACTTTCATGCGTAGGAATAACTCATTCATGTATATCATATTGGTGTAAACACCCAAAGTTGCTGAAGGAGACATATCATAGACACTTTTTGAACATTTGTCATGTCAAAACCATACTTTCATGAAAATCATACTCATCAACATTATTGGGTCTTAACCCACATAGTAATCTTCATGAAAATCAATGCTCGCGTATGCATATGCCATGAATGATGAGAGAATAGCATGGGCAATAGAGATTCATACTTAAAGTAACAATATAAGATGTTATTCAAGTAAATCCATGAAGAAATTCTTATTTAAAGAATACTTCAGATTACCCATGCCTAAATTCAACACTTAAAGGGACACGCACATTTCAAACCTTCATAATTTCAAGGCTATTCAACATATTTAGGGCTTAAATAACTTTTGAGACATCAATTAAATATAGTATATATCTCAATTAAAACAAATCGACATTAATTTAAAAGACTCATTTTCAATGTAAGCTTGAAATTCTAAATCAAAGAGTAAAATGTGTTTGGGGTCTTAATGATTGAAAGAGACCATGAATCAATCCCACATCCCTTAGATAATTAAGAATAATCAAGAAGAAATTGGTTGTAGAAGAAAACCCTTATTGAGCTCCAAGCCAAATCCCTAGTAGCTCACTTGAGAGGAGTTCTTTATATGAGAGAGTTTGAATACTCTAAGTGTATGAAATGAATTTGAATAAGAATACAGGAGTATAGGTCTTTTCAAGGATTTAGGATAGGTTAGAAAGTCATAAATGATCCTTCGGAATAACTAAAATTACAAGAAAGCCACTAGTGAAACAAGCTTCAAAATGTGTCTATGGTCCCGCCAAAGAGCCATACAGCTCGTGAAGTGGTCCACGGACCGTGCAGTGATCCGTGGAGGTTAATTTAGCCAAAATTATAGATGATGTTGACTCAACTGAAGGGAACATGGCGCGTGCAAAGGCATATAACTATTTGGTCATTCGTGAAAGTGACGTAAGTTTCGAGACAATAATTCTATACTCAGAATATTATTTTTGGATGAGATCTTCCACGAGGCACCACTCCACGGCTCGTGGAAAGTCACAGGAGACCCCACATGGCTCGTGAAGTTCCACACAACTTGTACGGGGTCTTCTTGTGACCTATCTTAGCCAAATTCTTGGCTACTCAGTAGGGGCATTTTCCAAGGTCCCTTCCACAGTCAGTGGTGAGGACCACGGCTCATGGGATATTCCCTAGAGTGCCACCAAGCCTCAAATCCTTTCTTAAGCCACCAAAACTCATACACAAGCATTTCTCATGGCTTACACATCTCCTCAAATTTACACATCGAAAGATCTTATGAAGTTCGAGTCCTTACATCATCTCCCCCTTGGGAAAATTCGTCCTCAAATGTGCTAGAACAAGGCTTAGAAAGCTTGAATTGAACATGAAACATTCCAATATGGAGACACAATGCATAATTCATCACTTGAAAATCATAAAGTTATTAAAACTCATGTCAAAACATCTTTTAAATCTTTTTCGTGCACATATATGGATGTCATGTCATGAAACACAAGAGTGAAAGAATTAGGACCATTGAGAATAGGAATAATCTAATACCTTAGGCTTGAGTAGATTGGAAAGTATAGGGATATAGCCTCATCATGTCCGACTCCACGTTCAAAGTAGCACTCTCTACATGTTGATTTCTCCAAAGCACTTTAACCAAACCCAAATCCTTGTTGCGAAGCTGCTTCACTTGCCTATCCAAAATATCAACCAGGACTTCCTCATAGGACAAGTTCTCCTCAACTTCAACCCTTCAAAGTCAAAATTGAACTAGGATCACCAATCAATTTTCTCAACATAGACGCATGGAAGATCGAGTGAATAGAACTTAAATCTGAAGGCAAATCCAACCTTTAAGCTACATTCTTAATCTGCTTCACAATCTCATAAGGACCTACATATCGAGGACTCAATTTGCTCGTCTTACAAAAATACATCACACCCTTCATGGGCGAAACCTTCACATACACCCAATCACAAATAAGAAACTAAAGATCCTGCTTCCTAACATCCGAATAAGACGTTCGGTGACATTGAGCCATCTTGAACATCTCCCTAATTAACTTCACTTTTTCCATGGCTTCTAACACAAAATTCTGGCCAATCAAAGCCATCTCTCCCAACTCAAATCACCCTATCGGAGATCTACACCTTGTACCACACAAAGCCTCAAACCGTGTCATACCAATGCTAGCATGAAAATTATTATTTTAAGTAAACCAGTAAGTGGTAGATCATCATCCCAATTATCCTTAGACTCCAACACACAAGTCCTCAACATGTCTTCCAAAGTTTGAATTGTTTGGTCGGCTTGTCTATCGGTTTGAGGATGGAAAGCGGTACTGTGATGACCCGTATGGCCAAAATTATATTTTCATGTATATATATATATATATATATATATATATATATATATATTTTTCATATTTAGAGCGTATATACAGTTACCTCAGGTCGTATATACGACCTGCTGGGACCGGTAGTCCGGTGCCCCGGTGACTAAATTTATAAATATCTCTTTTTCCTCATTTTTGGAACTTAAGCTTAAGTTAAGTGCACCAAAAAGTAAAATCTTAGCAAACGATGTCAGAATCGAGCTCTGACAGTTCCGTTAGCTCCGAAATATCGAATATGACTTAGGTGAAGTCTCGGTTTGGTTCCCGGAACCTCACGAAAGATTTTGAACTAAAATATGAAAATTTAGTTCTTAAGGCTTAAGGAAATGGCCCAAAAGGGAGCACTTATTGATCGGAGCATCAAAACCTGTTTCCGTCACTTCCATTAGCTCTGTAACGTCGAAAATAGTCAAGATAGACTATTGGTTTGCTTTCGGATGAGTTCGACTTGATTTTAGGCTCGATTTTGTAAGTTTTGAAGTTTACCGGTAAAAGTGGAGCCATATTGCATTTCCCGTCAAACGGTGCGTCCTATTGCCTTTCCGTCGATTCCTAACAGTTTTAAATGATGATTTTAGGCTAGGGGAGGTGTCGTTTCGATTCCCGGGGTTTTCGTTGTGATTTTGGCCCCCCGAGTTCCTTATTCGTTAAAGGAACTCAATGACTCTTTTTGAGCAAACGACCTCCGATCGCGATTTCGTCGATTCCGTTGGATCCGGAACGTCGAAAAACATATAAGTGCATATAAAGTTTGTTAAAATCGGACTCCATTTGAGTTTCGAAATATCCGACGGAATTCCAAGAAAGTTGGTACAAAGCTGTTTCCAGCTGCTGTCTTTTTGCTATTTCAGCCATATCGGAGCGTCGTATGAAAAAACGAATGGTTCCGTTGGGTCCGGAACGTCGAAAAACATATAAGTGCATATAAAGTTTGTTAAAATCGGACTCTGTTTGAGTTTCGAAATATCCGACGGAATTCCAAGAAAGTTGGTACAAAGCTGTTTCCAGCTGCTGTCTTTTTGCTATTTCAGCCATATCGGAGCGTCGTATGAAAAAACGAATGGTTCCGTTGGGTCCGGAACGTCGAAAAACATATAAGTGCATATAAAGTTTGTTAAAATCGGACTCCGTTTGAGTTTCGAAATATCCGACGGAATTCCAAGAAAGTTGGTAAAAAGCTGTTTCCAGCTGCTGTCTTTTTGCTATTTCAGCCATATCGGAGCGTCGTATGAAAAAACGGATGGTTCCGTTGGGTCCGGAACGTCGAAAAACATATAAGTGCATATAAAGTTTGTTAAAATCGGACTCCGTTTGAGTTTCGAAATAACCAACGAAATTGATAAGAAGTTGTTTTCAGCTGCTGTTAACAAATGAAAAAAAAATTGTATAAAGGGGCGCTGCTAGTGAGATTCGAACCCGGCCCGTGTTGGAGGATAGTTAGGCCCAAGGCTACCTGGGCTACTGATTTCCTTATGTCATATGTGTTTTGTTTTAGTTAATATGGGTAAACAATTGGGCCCAGCGTATTTAACCCTCCAAAACAGTCCCTTAGCCCCCCATGTCTCATTATTTCGACTTTTGCAAGAAAATAAGGGTTAGGGTGACGATTCTTGGTGGGTTTTGAGTGGAAATTCGTGGGTGTCGATATTGGAACGTGTGGGGTCGATTGTTATCGCGGTATTAAGGTAATTTTTTCGCCCTTAACTCGTTTTTAGTGATTTTAGGGGGTGTTTACTAACTATAATTAAACCCAATGATTTTTGCTAGCTTCTTGGGTGTTTGAGGATTGATTCTTGGTCTTGGAGCTAGTGTGATCACCGCGGGTAAGTCTCAAAATTTTTGAACGCCGTATTGTCAATTCGCGCTAATTAGTTTGTGTAATTGGAGCGTTTGAGGACCTTTTGGTGGTCCGTTGGAGCTCAAATTCGAACCATGAGTCCCATAAATCATGAGGGACGACCCGGTGTGTTCGAAATATTTTTTTGGAGCTTCGGGCTCGGGGGCTCATTTTTAGGCCCGCTTGACCCGGCAATTTTTGTATTGCAATATGGGTATCAAAACGCTCCTATTGATGTCTAGAATATATATTTGATAGGTATTCATTGATTTGTGAGCCGGGTTGCAACGTTGGGGCTATTCTTGCTCGTTTTGGCTATCGTCGGCGCCCAGGTAGGCTCGGTTTACCTCGTAGCAATGTGAGACTAGTTTGAATAAATGTAATATGATAATGGCTAGTGAATGAGATGATCTTTAGGTTGATTTGACCTCGTTTATATTGTTACCCCTCACTAGTGAACTTAGGGTCCCATCGCGGGACGTAGACGGGACAAATTGAGTTGTGTCCGGTAGGCTTGTGGTGCCGTAGGGGGGGTACGTAGAGTATGGGATGTGTGGATATCATCTATTGTGAGGGTTGCATCGTGAGATCCTTAGTAGTAGGATTCCAATATTTTTTTTGAGATTGTTGTTGATGTTGCTTTGTATAGCGGTCATAGCGGTTGACGCGCACGCCCTACTTAGCTCGCATTTTTCATAGAGATTGAGCTATGCTAAGCCCTTGCTCATGTCGTCGTAGAGGTCGACCTACACTGAGCATGTTCGCGCATATTGCCATAGAGGTTGGTTTATATGGATTGTGGCTCGCGTCATCCTAGGGGTGGGTGTTTCGCTCGAGCGGGTGTTGTTTTAGTTGACGGATTTGGTTCTACTTACTTAATTTTTGCCCCCATTTCCTTGCTTATATTCTTGTTGTGTCCACCGGGCTTACGGGGGAAGTCACGGTGGGTTTTGCTTTGACTGTTTGTACTTGCCGGTGGTATGGGACGCTAGGTAAGTTTTGCTTGTTATATTCGTTTTTACTTTCTACATTTACTTACTTACTTGCTTATTATTCCTGCGTTTCGGTATTCGATACTATATTGGTTCGGGCTGTGATAGAGGTATGGTATTATTTGCCTAGCGGTGGCTTCGAGATTTTTCTTATTATTCGGGCTAGGGGTGCCCAAGTTTGTTACTACTGTTGTCCATTGGGTATTTACATTACATCATGTTGGTATTTGTTTTCTCACTGATATTGCCTGTTTTACTTACCTCGTTATTATTATGTTATATTTATTGATCCTAGTCGGCCTAGCCTACTGGGTATCACTTTATTGTGGTACTCATGCTACACTTGTTGTGCCTTCTCGTGGTGCAGAGCCAGGTGTGGGTCAGCGTAGGCATCGCGATCGTGCGGACTGAGGAGTCACATTTTGGAGGATTCGGTGAGCCTACCGCCCCGCTGATCGAGTCTTTTATTCAGGAGTTGTTTATTCTGTCATTTATTTCTTGACAGACTTTAGACCCATTTATATTCAGTCTGATCATCTGTATATGTCTGGGTCTCTTTTGGATACTGTACTTATTTAGCTCCTGTTTTTGCCACATCACTATTCTTGGGTCGGGATTTAGCTTTTGTATCTACTTATGTCATGATTTGCTTATGCATTTCTTATTTATTCCTCCTTTATTTATTATTATTTATTGTGAGTGTTGTATGGCCCACCGCGTATGCTACGGGCCGTAGGGTTTTGGCTTGTCTACGTGGGGTTAGTAGACGCCATCAGGGTTCGAGAAATCGGGCCTTGACAGAGTGGTATCAGAGCTTAGGTTCTTGTAGTTTTGTGGCAAATAGGAGCGGTGTCGGTAGAGTCTTGTGAATGGTTTCGGGGACGCCTGGAATTTCATTCACGAGAAGCTACATGGTGCTTTAAGAAAGTAGTTGATCTTTCTAATCTCTTCGTGCGAATGGGTTGAGTCAGTTTCTTGAATATAGCTTATCGGCTTTACTCTTGTCGCAGATGGCACGCACGCGAGCTACCCAGGGAGAGGATACTCCTCCACCGGCTACGGAGGGAGTTGAGAGGACTGATATACCCGTTCAGGATCCTCCGCCTACCACTACTACTACTACAGCACCTGCGGGAGTGGCAGACCCGCCTATAGTGCCCCAGTCGGCATCAGCTGTCTCACCGGTTGCGCCGTCTTTATTCCAGTCTCCTGCATTCCAGACACTATTCCTGCAGATGATGCAGATGATTGGCGGGGCAGCCGCCCCCACTACATCTACTCCGGAGTCTTCTTCTCAGGGTGCAGCACGAGCTGTGTTGCATACCGCTGAGGCTCCATCTACTGAGCCGCCACCAGAGAGGGTTCAGGCGCCTATTCCAGATGACAGTGCCGCCGCAACCACTACTTCTACGGTTCTCCCGGCGTCTGAGGTCGGGAAGGCCTTGGACAGGTTTTTGAGGATTGCCACTATACGGTTTTCTGGAGCTCCATCTCAGGATGCCACTGAGTTCATCACCGTTGTTGAGAGTAGACTGAGGACTTTGCAGGTATTAGAGTCGCATGGGCCGGACTTTGTCTCTTACCTCCTGGATAAGGAGGCGGGTTACTGGTATCGTTCATACATGGATTGTAGGCCTATGGGATCGCCCCCTCCTACTTGGGGGCAGTTTAGAGATGCATTCTTGGACCAGTATGTACCCCGCAGTGTCAGAGAGTCCTTTCGTTCTCAGTTCCTACAGTTGCAGCAGGGGTCGATGTTGGTTTCCGAGTATGAGGCCCAGTTCACGAGATTGGCCCGCTATGCTCCTGATCTTTTACCTACTGAGCAAGCCAGAGTTAGATTCTTTGTTGACCGGTTGACTTTGGAGAGGCAGAGACAGGTTGACCGTACTGTTGCGCGAGGTGGTACCCTCGCTGAGATCATTGAGGAGGTTCGCCAGCAGGAGCTCTTTGATCGTCGGGCCCGAGAGGCCGACGATAAGAGGGCACGACATTAGGGTAGCTTTTCGGGTACCCGGTCAGCAGGTGGTGGTCACAGAAGTGGTGGTTCGAGGTCTCGTCAGTCACAGGGCCGTCAGGGCCAGAGTTATCATGCTGCACTACATACTTCCGAGCAGGGTCAGTCTAGCCAGCCCGCCAGGGGCCAGAGTTCCGGTTCTGGTACTTCAGCTGAGGGTTCTCGAGGTACAGCCAGAGAGAGAGGGGCTTGCTATAGTTGTGGTGAGGTTGGTCACTACTCTAGAGATTGTCCTAGTGAGATTGGGGGTCGTCGCGATCGTGGTTGCTTTGAGTGTGGTGATCTTGGTCATCACGTGAGAGACTGTCCTCGTCGTAGGCCACAGCGTACTGCCACACTACCTGCACAGCCTATTCAGGCAGTACCGCCAGCCAGAGATGCACCACCAGTAGCTCAGGGAGCTAGGGGTGGAGGTCAGAGGGGACGTCAGAGGGGCCGGGGTGGTCAGAGACAGGAGGGAGCACCGCAGCAGCTTTATGCCATTCCTGACAGGGCTAAGGCCGAGGGTGCTGATGATGTCGTCACTGGTATGTTATCTGTTTGTGGGCATTCCGCATTTACACTATTTGATCCGGGTTCCACTCTATCTTATGTGTCTATGTACTTGGCTTCTCGTTTGGGGTTGACTAGTGAGCCTCTATCTATTCCCTTGAGTGTATCTACTCCTGTTGGGGCGGCCCTCGTGGTGGACCGTGTATATAGATCGTGTATTGTGACTATTCGGGGTTGTGACACTCGGGCAAACTTGATAGAGTTAGACATGCTTGATTTTGATGTGATTTTGGGCATGGATTGGTTATCTTATTATCGTGTGGTCTTGGATTGTTATGCCAAGACGGTGACCTTTTCTATGCCTGGTGTGCCCCCGGTGACATGGTGTGGACCCACTAGTCGTACATCAGTGAGGGTGATATCATGTTGTCGGGCTCGTAGACTTGTTGCTAGTGGTTGTCTTGCTTACTTAGTGCATGCCCGTGATACTAGTGCCGATGTATTGTCACCTGCTTCTGTTCCTATTGTTTGTGAGTATGTTGATGTGTTTCTTGCTGACCTTCCTGGTTTGCCTCCCGCGCGTGATGTAGATTTTGGTATTGACCTTGAGCCGGGTACTCGACCTATTTCTATTCCTCCGTATCGTATGGCTCCTGCTGAGCTTCGTGAGTTGAGTACCCAGCTTCAGGATCTACTTGATAAAGGTTTTATTCGTCCTAGTATATCTCCTTGGGGTGCTCCGGTTTTGTTTGTGAAAAAGAAGGATGGATCTTTGCGTATGTGTGTTGATTACAGGCAGCTGAACAAAGTGACCATAAAGAACAAATATCCCTTGCCTCGAGTGGATGATTTGTTTGATCAGTTGCAGGGAGCCACCGTGTTCTCTAAGATTGACTTGCGGTCCGGTTACCACCAGTTGAGGATTCGGGCTGAGGATGTCCCAAAGACAGCCTTTAGGACCCGCTATGGTCACTACGAGTTTCTAGTCATGTCCTTTGGGTTGACTAATGCTCCTGCCGCATTTATGGACTTGATGACTCGGGTGTTCAGGCGTTACCTTGACTCCTTCGTGATTGTGTTCATTGATGACATTCTAGTGTATTCGCGGAGTCGAGTAGAGCACGAGCGACACCTACGAATTGTGTTGGAGACTTTGAGGACTGAGCGACTTTATGCTAAGTTCTCAAAGTGTGAGTTTTGGTTGGAGTCCGTTGCTTTCCTAGGCCATGTCGTATCGAGTGCTGGCTTAGTGTTGATCCAGCCAAGGTGGCTGCCGTTCGTGAGTGGCCTAGACCTACTACTCCTACCGAGATTCGTAGCTTCTTGGGTCTAGCCGGGTATTACCGTCGGTTTGTTCAGGGTTTCTCGTCTATTGCTGCACCCCTCACTAGATTGATGAAGAAAGAGGTGTCTTTTCAGTGGTCCACGGAGTGTGAGTCCAGCTTTCTAAAGCTAAAGGAGTTATTGACTACAGCCCCAGTGTTAGCATTACCGGTCGAGGGTCAGCCGTATGTCGTATATTGTGATGCCTCAGGTATTGGGTTGGGTTGTGTCTTGATGCAGGAGGGCCACGTGATTGCTTATGCCTCTCGCCAGCTGAAGACTCACGAGCGTAACTACCCCACTCATGACTTAGAGTTGGCGGCGGTAGTATTTGCGCTCAAGATCTGGAGACACTACCTATATGGAGTGCATTGTGATATCTACACTGACCACCGCAGCCTACAGTACATTCTTAGTCAGAGGGAGCTTAACCTTAGACAGCGGAGATGGGTTGAGCTTCTGAAGGACTATGATTTGAGTATTCTTTATCATCCGGGCAGGGCTAATGTGGTAGCGGATGCCTTGAGTAGGAGAGCGGTCAGCTTGGGTAGTTTGGCAGCCTTACCAGCTTCGGAGAGACCTTTAGCTCGGGACGTCCAGTCCTTGGCTAACAGCTTGGTTAGGTTGGATCTTTCGTCTCCAGATAGAGTTACAGCTCATGTTGAGTCTAGCTCGGCCTTATATGATCAGATTCGTCGTCGCCAGTTCGAGGATCCTAGTTTGGTTGAGCTGAGAGAGCGGGTTGCTAGCGGTGAGTTCGAGTGGGCTAAGATTGATTCTGACGGGGTACTTTGGGTTCATGGTAGACTTGCGGTTCCTAAGGTTGGTGATTTGATCCAGGCCTTGTTGAGAGAGGCCCATAGTACTAGGTACTCAGTTCATCCTGGCACGGCTCGTATGTATAGGGATCTTCGACAATTGTATTGGTGGCGGGGCATGAAGAGCTCGATAGCTACTTTTGTGTCTAGGTGCTTGACCTGTCAGCAGGTTAAGGTTGAGCATCGTAGACCGGCCGGTGAGTTGCAGCGCCTCCCTATTCCTTTATGGAAATGGGAGAACATTACTATAGACTTCATCACAGGTCTTCCTCGTTCGCCTAGGGGTCATGATCAGATTTGGGTCATCGTGGATCGATTGACCAAGTCCGCACACTTCCTAGCTACTCAGACGACTTGGACAGCGGAGAGGTTGGCGGAGTTGTATGTTTCTGAGGTGGTGAGATTGCATGGGGTGCCTGTTTCTATCATTTCAGATCGTGGTACTCAGTTCACTTCTCGATTTTGGAGGGCATTTCAGCGTGAGTTGGGCACTGATGTCTTGTTGAGCATAGCATTTCACCCCAGACAGATGGCCAGTCCGAGCGGACTATTCAGGTACTACAGGATATGTTGCGGGCTTGTGTATTTGATTTTGGCGGTAGTTGGAGCAGGTACTTGGCATTAGCGGAGTTTTCTTATGATAATAGTTACCACTCCAGCATCGGCATGGCTCCTTTTGAGGCATTATATGGTAGACGCTGCAGGTCGCCGATTGGTTGGTTTAGCGGTCACGAGATGACGCACCAGAGTTCTGAGCTACTTCAGGATACTGTTGATAGGGTCCGTGTGATTCAGGATAGACTTCGTGAGGCCCAAAGTAGGCAGAAGTCTTATGCAGATCGTAGGCGTCGACCGTTGGAGTTTAGTGTGGGTGATAGGGTGTTTCTGCGTGTCTCGCCCATGAAGGGCGTACGGAGGTTCGGCCGGAGAGGCAAACTTAGTCCGAGGTACATTGGGCCATATGAGATACTTGAGAGGATTGGGGAGGTTGCCTACAGACTAGCCTTACCACCTGAGTTGTCAGCAGTACATCCTGTATTTCATGTCTCCATGCTCCGACAGTATGTATCGGACCCGTCACATGTGCTTCGGCAGGATACAATTGAGGTGGAGGTTGATGACCAACTTTCATTCATTGAGCAGCCTGAGGCTATTATTGCTAGAGATGTGAGGAAGCTCAGGACTAAGGAGATTCCGGTTGTGAAGGTTCGCTGGGCACGCAGGCCAATCGAGGAGGCTACCTGGGAGATAGAGCGGGACATGCGGACTCAGTATCCACACTTGTTTGAGACTCCAGGTACCTTTCTCACTTTGACTTTTGAGGGCAAAAGTCCCATTTAGTGGGGGACATTGTGATGACCCGTATGGCCAAAATTATATTTTCATGTATATATATATATATATATATATATATATATTTTTCATATTTAGAGCGTATATACAGTTACCTCAGGTCGTATATACGACCTGCTGGGACCGGTAGTCCGGTGCCCCGGTGACTAAATTTATAAATATCTCTTTTTCCTCATTTTTGGAACTTAAGCTTAAGTTAAGTGCACCAAAAAGTAAAATCTTAGCAAACGATGTCAGAATCGAGCTCTGACAGTTCCGTTAGCTCCGAAATATCGAATATGACTTAGGTGAAATCTCGGTTTGGTTCCCGGAACCTCACGAAAGATTTTGAACTAAAATATGAAAATTTAGTTCTTAAGGCTTAAGGAAATGGCCCAAAAGGGAGCACTTATTGATCGGAGCATCAAAACCTGTTTCCGTCACTTCCATTAGCTCTGTAACGTCGAAAATAGTCAAGATAGACTATTGGTTTGCTTTCGGATGAGTTCGACTTGATTTTAGGCTCGATTTTGTAAGTTTTGAAGTTTACCGGTAAAAGTGGAGCCATATTGCATTTCCCGTCAAACGGTGCGTCCTATTGCCTTTCCGTCGATTCCTAACAGTTTTAAATGATGATTTTAGGCTAGGGGAGGTGTCGTTTCGATTCCCGGGGTTTTCGTTGTGATTTTGGCCCCCCGAGTTCCTTATTCGTTAAAGGAACTCAATGACTCTTTTTGAGCAAACGACCTCCGATCGCGATTTCGTCGATTCCGTTGGATCCGGAACGTCGAAAAACATATAAGTGCATATAAAGTTTGTTAAAATCGGACTCCGTTTGAGTTTCGAAATAACCAACGAAATTGATAAGAAGTTGTTTTCAGCTGCTGTTAACAAATGAAAAAAAAATTGTATAAAGGGGCGCTGCTAGTGAGATTCGAACCCGGCCCGTGTTGGAGGATAGTTAGGCCCAAGGCTACCTGGGCTACTGATTTCCTTATGCCATATGTGTTTTGTTTTAGTTAATATGGGTAAACAATTGGGCCCAGCGTATTTAACCCTCCAAAACAGTCCCTTAGCCCCCCATGTCTCATTATTTCGACTTTTGCAAGAAAATAAGGGTTAGGGTGACGATTCTTGGTGGGTTTTGAGTGGAAATTCGTGGGTGTCGATATTGGAACGTGTGGGGTCGATTGTTATCGCGGTATTAAGGTAATTTCTTCGCCCTTAACTCGTTTTTAGTGATTTTAGGGGGTGTTTACTAACTATAATTAAACCCAATGATTTTTGCTAGCTTCTTGGGTGTTTGAGGATTGATTCTTGGTCTTGGAGCTAGTGTGATCACCGCGGGTAAGTCTCGAAATTTTTGAACGCCGTATTGTCAATTCGCGCTAATTAGTTTGTGTAATTGGAGCGTTTGAGGACCTTTTGGTGGTCCGTTGGAGCTCAAATTCGAACCATGAGTCCCATAAATCATGAGGGACGACCCGGTGTGTTTGAAATATTTTTTTGGAGCTTCGGGCTCGGGGGCTCATTTTTAGGCCCGCTTGACCCGGCAATTTTTGTATTGCAATATGGGTATCAAAACGCTCCTATTGATGTCTAGAATATATATTTGATAGGTATTCGTTGATTTGTGAGCCGGGTTGCAACGTTGGGGCTATTCTTGCTCGTTTTGGCTATCGTCGGCGCCCAGGTAGGCTCGGTTTACCTCGTAGCAATGTGAGACTAGTTTGAATAAATGTAATATGATAATGGCTAGTGAATGAGATGATCTTTAGGTTGATTTGACCTCGTTTATATTGTTACCCCTCACTAGTGAACTTAGGGTCCCATCACGGGACGTAGACGGGACAAATTGAGTTGTGTCCGGTAGGCTTGTGGTGCCGTAGGGGGGGTACGTAGAGTATGGGATGTGTGGATATCATCTATTGTGAGGGTTGCATCGTGAGATCCTTAGTAGTAGGATTCCAATATTTTTTTTGAGATTGTTGTTGATGTTGCTTTGTATAGCGGTCATAGCGGTTGACGCGCACGCCCTACTTAGCTCGCATTTTTCATAGAGATTGAGCTATGCTAAGCCCTTGCTCATGTCGTCGTAGAGGTCGACCTACACTGAGCATGTTCGCGCATATTGCCATAGAGGTTGGTTTATATGGATTGTGGCTCGCGTCATCCTAGGGGTGGGTGTTTCGCTCGAGCGGGTGTTGTTTTAGTTGACGGATTTGGTTCTACTTACTTAATTTTTGCTCCCATTTCCTTGCTTATATTCTTGTTGTGTCCACCGGGCTTACGGGGGAAGTCACGGTGGGTTTTGCTTTGACTGTTTGTACTTGCCGGTGGTATGGGACGCTAGGTAAGTTTTGCTTGTTATATTCGTTTTTACTTTCTACATTTACTTACTTACTTGCTTATTATTCCTGCGTTTCGGTATTCGATACTATATTGGTTCGGGCTGTGATAGAGGTATGGTATTATTTGCCTAGCGGTGGCTTCGAGATTTTTCTTATTATTCGGGCTAGGGGTGCCCAAGTTTGTTACTACTGTTGTCCATTGGGTATTTACATTACATCATGTTGGTATTTGTTTTCTCACTGATATTGCCTGTTTTACTTACCTCGTTATTATTATGTTATATTTATTGATCCTAGTCGGCCTAGCCTACTGGGTATCACTTTATTGTGGTACTCATGCTACACTTGTTGTGCCTTCTCGTGGTGCAGAGCCAGGTGTGGGTCAGCGTAGGCATCGCGATCGTGCGGACTGAGGAGTCACATTTTGGAGGATTCGGTGAGCCTACCGCCCCGCTGATCGAGTCTTTTATTCAGGAGTTGTTTATTCTGTCATTTATTTCTTGACAGACTTTAGACCCATTTATATTCAGTCTGATCATCTGTATATGTCTGGGTCTCTTTTGGATACTGTACTTATTTAGCTCCTGTTTTTGCCACATCACTATTCTTGGGTCGGGATTTAGCTTTTGTATCTACTTATGTCATGATTTGCTTATGCATTTCTTATTTATTCCTCCTTTATTTATTATTATTTATTGTGAGTGTTGTATGGCCCACCGCGTATGCTACGGGCCGTAGGGTTTTGGCTTGTCTACGTGGGGTTAGTAGACGCCATCAGGGTTCGAGAAATCGGGCCTTGACAGGTACTTAACTTCACTTTGGTGCCAAGCTCGCATTGAACGATTTCCAAAAGTGAGAAGTAAATTAGGAACCACTATCAAATATGATAGACATAGTCATACCATGCAATCTTACCAACTCTTGGATATACAACCTTGTGTAATTTCAGCATTGAAGGTAGTCTTGACGGGCATGAAATGAGCTTAGTCATCCTATCAATGATAACCTAAATTGAATCAAATTGCTATCAGGTTGGGGGAAAACCAACCACAAAATCCATATTCACATCTTCCAACTTCCAAGTGAGAATCTCAATATCTCGAGCCAAACCACCGGGCCTTTGATGTTCTACCTTCACTTATTAACAATTAGGAAACCCAGATACAAACTTGTCTATGTCTTTCTTCATACCATGCCACCAATACACTTGTCTCAAATCCCAATACATTTTGGTAGATCCCGGAACTATAGAATAATGAGAGTTATGGGCTTCACTAATGATCACCTTTCTAAGGCCATCAATATCCACACATAACTGATCTTGATACCAAAGCACACCATCTTCCCCATGGGAGAAAACCTCAATCTTCCTATCTATAACCAACTTCTTTAACTCAACCAAAGAATGGGTCCAAATCCTTTTTTGCCTTGACATCAACAACCACAGAAGACTCAGCTCCATTCCGAACTTGAATACCATCATCATTAGAATCAGCCAATCTAACACCCAACCTAGCCAAATAGTGAATATCTTTTACCAATTCCTTCCCTTCATCAACATGGGTGACACTCCCAATAGATAGCCTACTAAGAGCATCAGCTACAACTTTTGCCTTGTAGGGATAATATTGAACACTTATGTCGTAATCTTTAATAAGTTCCAACCACTTTCTTTGCCTCAAGTTAAGATCCATTTAAGTGAATACATATTGCAAGCTCTTGTGATTGGTGAATACATAAACATGAACCCCATATAAATAGTGTCTCCAAATTTTCAAAGCAAACACTACAGCCGCTAACTCAAGGTCATGAGTCGGGTAATTATGTTCATGCACCTTTAATTGCCTCGACGCATAAGCTATCACCTTACCATGTTGCATAAGCACACAGCCCAACCGAATCGAAGAAACATCATAATACACCACGAACCCATCTACGCCATTCGGTGGAGTCAAAATTAGGAGCTAATGTAAGCCCATCTTTCAAAGTCTGAAAACACTTCTCACACTCATCCGATCATGCAAACTTGGACTTCTTTTGAGTCAACTTAGTCAGTGGAGATGCAATGGATGAGAAACCTTCAACAAATCTCCTATAATGACCAGCTAACCCAAGGAAGCTTCAAATATCTGAAGGAGTCAATCGTCTAGGCCAATTCTTCACGACCTCAGCCTTCTTTGGGTCAACCTTAATGCCATCAGCGGATACCACATGACCAAGAAAAGATACCTCACCCAACTACAACTCACACTTACGGATTTTGGCAAATAACTGCTTCTCCTTCAATGTTTGAAGAACCAACCTCAAGTGATCCATATGCTCCCGCTCACTTCGGGAATAAATCAAAATATCATAGATGAAGACAACCATAAAACTATCAAGAAATGGCTTGAAAACCTGATCCATATGATCCATAAACACAACTAGATCATTAGTCAAAACAAATAACAAAAATTCAAAATGCCCATAACTAGTTCGGAAAGCCATTTTGGGAATAGCGCACTCTCTGACCCTTAATTGATGATAACAAGAATGGAGGTTAATCTTTGAGATATTGGTAGCTCCTCAAAGTGGATCAAACAAGTCGTCGATCCTTGGCAACGGATATTTATTCTTGATCGTTACCTTATTCAGTTGCCTATAATAAATACACATCTGAAGAAACCCATTTTTCTTTCTCACAAATAATACCGGAGCAACCCATGGCAATGTACTTGGTCTAGTAAAGTTTTACTCCAATAAGTCCTTCAATTGATCCTTCAACTCTTTTAACTTAGATAGTTCCATACGATAAAGACGAATGGAAATAGGTTGAGCATCCAGAAGGAGATCTATGCCAAAATCTACTTCCCTTTCGAGAGGAATACCATGAAAACCATCAGGGAATATATACGAGAACTCATTAACCATCGTAACCGATTCAAGAGTAGGTAGCTCAGACTCCACATCTTTAACCCTCATTATATGATAGATACACCCCTTAAAGATCATCTTTCAAGCCTTGAGATAAGATATAAATTGACCCTTAACAGCGGAATCACTACCCCTTTCACTCAAGAACCGGCTCATATGAAAATTGGAACCAATCCATCATGAGAATAATATCAAAATCAAATATCTAAGGTTCCACAAGATCACACATAAGAACTTTATGCAAAACAGAGACAGGACAACCCCGATAGACTTTTTAGGCAACAATAGACTCACCCACCTGAGTATAAACTAAGAAGGGCTCCCTTAATATTTAGGAATCAATCCAAACTTAATAGCCAAAAGAGGAGGCACAAAAGATAAATTTTCACCCGGATCAAGCAAAGCATAAGCATCAAACACGGGGGGAACATAGGGACATAAAAAGGGGGTCCTTGTAAAGCCCGGTAAAATTACTAAAATACCCCTAGAGTGAGGGTATGTGTGTAACGTGTCTTCCAATGGTCATGTGGCAAATTCGAGGCCGGATTTGTGATCAGCATGAAAATTTAAGTGGGAAAATAGTCTCGGTAGATTTTTACAGCGACTGGATCAAAAGATAAATTTTCGATCTAAATCAGAAAATAGTGACGGTGCGCGACACAGGCGCATTGCGCACCTGTCGCGGAGAGGCACTTGTGTGCTTTCAAATTTTTTGACAGGATGGAGAAAACTCATTTAAAAACTCTTTTCCAAAAATACACTGATCGCGACCAGTCCGCATCGCGAATCGTGTCCTTCTCGAACTGAAAAATTCTAAATAGTTATGAGGGGCATTCGGTCAGTTCCCCACCCCTCCTAAACCCTAATACACAGCTAATGATGTCATTTCGATGTGAAAAAGGTCTAAAACCCCCATTCTAAGTCCTATTTCATAATCTAACAAGGCTATGGCTTGAGGAGAGAAGAGAAGAGCTTGAGTTGAGGGATTCGAGAAGAGATCCTTGATGTACTCGGTTGATAGCTCCATCCCAGGTATGTAAGGCTAAACTAAAAACATGGGATTGTTCTCTCTTATGCCCCATAGAGGTCATAGATGAGTTAATGATTGAAGAGCCTACATGCATGAATAATTGAGGGGTTTTCTTGAAACATTGATTTGAAATTACATGTTTTCTATGTTGATGATCATCATACTACTTGTTTTCTTAAATTGAATATTTTTATGAGAACCCTACATGACTATTTTGAAAAGCATGCATAACGAACTTGAAAATTGAGTCTAAAGCCCTGAGTTGAGATTATGATTATTGATTGTGATTATGATGAAAGAATGATGAGTCTAGAACCTTGAGTTATGATTGTGATTATGACTGTGATTGTGATGAGAGAATGATGATGAGTTGATAGAGTATGATTGTCTTATGAGTCTCTATAAATGAACTCTACCGATGTGTCTATTCACTCAATTCCTAATGATTGTTCTAAATCTAGAGTCATTGATAAGATTGATTGATGAGAGGGTTAAAGTCCCTATGAGCTTGATTGATGATAGGGCTAGAGTCCCTATGAGATTGATTGATGAGAGGGTTAAGGTTCCTATGAGCTTGATTAATAATAGGGTTAGAGTCCCTATGAGATACCGATCATTGACAGGGTTAAAGTCCCTATGAGATTGGTTAGGATGGAGGTTTTATGAGTATTGAGTCAGGAGGAGTATCGAGCACTAAAATGGGTATGAGTGAGTCCCACTTGAACCCGTTAAACTACGTCACCAAGCGTAGAAGAGGTTTTCCTCTTGCGTTTATGTCCTTGAAAGCAATAGCGGGCTTGTTGAGTTTTCTTACTCCATATTGGGGGAGCGGATATGGTTTTTGATTCTTTCTCTACCTAGAAAGTACAGAACGGCCGTGGCAACACCAGCGGGATGTTGTACAATCACTGGCTCATAAGTAATTGTTGTCCGTTAAGAGAAACTCCCATAAATTTCCTACCTTGGGTACTCCGAGTCTAGATGAGATGAGAGGGGGTGAGCTCCTCTGAGATGAGATGAGATGTGATGAGATGAGAGGAGGTGAGCTCCTTTGAGATGAGTCTGAGATGATTGATGAGTTCTGAGTTATTGATGGGTCACTTGTCTACTCTTTATTCTTGCATGGGTAGACGTTTGACTAATGATGTGATTTGATGTTTCTTTTGAGTTGATATTGTCTCCATATTGTTCTACCAGTTTCTGTTTCACTCAGCTATTTTGTATACCAGTATATTCCAAGTACTGATGTCCACTCTGGACTGCATTATTTTATGATGTAAAGGCAGGTACTAGAGGTCATCAACAGGCGCTCCATTGACGATCTGAGACTCGAAGCTGATTTGGTGAGCCTCCCCTACTCCGGAGGACCCGCTATTGTTATTTCATCTTGCATTTGAGTTAGATTGGACTATTTCATTTATTTTTATTTGGGGTAGCCATGGATCTGTCATTGGCACCACAGATTAGTGATAGAAGATTCATAGATGATGGTCGAGCAATGATGTTGAGATTGTGAGCTAGTTCTTTCTACTAGCCTTTATTATTATATATATATTCCTTGACACTTTAGATGAAAGGTGTCCATTACTTACTTATATTTTCCTCTATTTAGTAGAGTTATTTGATTGAATGATGAGATGAAGCTAAGTGGTTCACTTGGGGACTAGCAATAGTCTTCGAGTGCCGGCCACGCCAAGGTACCCTCCCGGGGCGTGAAAAACTTGGTATCAGAGCACAGAGTTCAAGTGTCTTAAGGAGTCTATCAAGTCGTGTCTAGTAGAGTCTTGTTTATGGATGTGTGATCGACCACATTTCATAAGCAGGAGGCTATAGGACATTAGGAAAGTCTTACCCTTTTCTTTTTATTCCAAATTCGTGCGATTGAGCTAAACTCTATGAAAACCCTCTTCTAATTCGTGCTCTACGCGTGCAGAAGTGACAACATGCCTCCCAGAAGAGCTGTCAGAGAAAAGGGATGCCCTGCCAGACAAGTTATTAATCCACCTGAGCCTCAAGTAACCGAGGAGCCCGTGGCTCAAGTTGTCCCGGTTGAGCCACCCCCTCAAGATTAGGTCTCTAAGGCTGAGCTGCACCGGGCTATTCAAGCTCTTGCCCAGGCTGTCACAGCGTTGGTCATGAGGCAAGGAGCAGGCGGGCAAGACACCTATGACACCTCTAGAATCCAAGAAATTTTTAGAATGAATCCGCCTGAGTTCACAGGGTCTACATCTAATGACGATCCCGAGAACTATGTGGAGGAACTTGAGAAGGTGTTCTAGGTAATGCATGTGACTAGTGCTAATAGGGTAGAACTAGCTGCTTACTAATTAAAGGGTGTGGCCAGACTGTGGTTCGACCAATGGAAGAAGGGTAAGAGAGATGACGCTCTATGTTTGACTTGGGCAATATTTGAGGAGGCCTTCTTGGGACACTTTTTCCCAAAGGATGAAAGAGAGGCTAAGCTGAGAGAATTCCTAAATCTAAAATAGGGATCTATGACGTGCAGGAGTATGGTTTGAAACTCACACAATTATCTCGCTATGCTCCAAACATGGTTGCAGACATGAGGGGAAGGATGGGAATGTATGTCGATGGGTTGAATAGAGGACCCAAGAGGGATGGTAGGGGAACAATGTTTATGAGTGATATGGACATCCGGTGACTGATGACATTTATGTAACAAGCTGATGAGGAGAGGCAGCATGACAAGGAGGAGTTCAAGCGCAAGAAAGCCAAAACATCTAGCTATGAGGTTGGAAGGAAAGGCAATGGTAACCGATTTCTAGCACCATCATTTGCTAGTGCACCTTCGCCTAGAATCAGGGATGATCAGAGGCTCCAGAATGCTAAAGCCCATGGATCCCAGTCGCAAGCTAGTGTGCCCAAGGTACGCAGGGTAAAACGCTGTGTGGTATGTGTGGCAAGTTGCACATGGGAAGATGTCGTGAAGGGGATAATGGATGCTAAAATGTGGCCAAGTGGTTCACTATCAAAGAGATTGTCCGCAGTGGGTTGGCCGAGCTCAATCCACTGCATCGGCCCCACCAGTTAGAGGGAACCACAGGGCCACTACATTAGGTACCGGCAGAGCGACAAACCACTTGTATGCCATGGGCAGTCGCCAAGATCAAGAGAATTCACCAGATGTTATGACGGGTATGATTCGAGTCTTTACTTTTGATTGTTATGTTTTGATGGATCCAGGTGCCACACTATCATTTGTATCTCCTTATGTGGCCAATAAATTTGGTAGAACCCCTGAAAGTCTTCTTGAACCCTTTGATGCTTCTACTCTAGTGGGTGAGTCTATTCGAGCTAAGAGAGTCTATTGAACTTGTGTAGTGTCCATCCATCATAGGGACACTCTCGTTGATTTGATTGACTAGGAGATGATTTATTTTGATTTGATCCTTGGCATGGATTGGCTTCACGCCTGTTATACCTCTATTGAGTGTAGATCCCGAACTGTTAAGGTTCAATTCCCAAATGAACCGGTCCTAGAGTAGAAGGGTGATTCAGTTGCACCTAAAGGAAAGTTTATCTCGTATCTTAGAGTTAGAAAGTTGGAATCCAAAGGCTATATCTATCACCTTGTGCGAGTGAAATATGATGATGTTGAGTCCCCAACTCTTGAATCAGTTTCGATTGTTAATAAGTTTCCGAAAGTATTTCCTAATGATTTGCTTGGAGTCCCTCCTGATAGGGAGATTGACTTTGGGATTAATGTTCTTCCAGATACCCACCTTATTTCGATTCCACCTTATAGGATGACCCCCGCTGAGTTGAAAGAGTTGAAAGATCAACTGAAAGATTTGCTAGAAAAAGGCTTCATTAGGCCAAGTGTTTTGCCTTGGGGTGTTCTTGTTCTATTCGTGTGAAAGAAAGATGGGTCCCTCAGAATGTGCATTGATTATAGGCAACTGAAAAAGGTCATGGTAAAGAACAAGTGTCCTCTCCCAAGGATAGATGATTTGTTTGACCAACTTCAGGGCACCTCTTGTTTCTCTAAGATAGACCTTAGATCTGGCTACCATCAGCTGAAGGTGAGGGAGTGTGACATTCCAAAGACAGCCTTTAGGACTAGATATGGCCATTTTGAGTTCTTGGTCATGTCCTTTGGGTTAACGAATACGCCTGCCGCCTTTATGAACTTGATGAATAGAGTATTCAAACCATAACTTGATTTGTTTGTGATTGTGTTCATCAATGACATTCTAGTGTATTCAAGGAGTGAGGAGGAGCATGCTAACCACCTCAGAGTGGTCCTCCAAACTCTTAAGGCCCATGACTTGTATGAAAAATTCTCCAAATGTGAGTTCTGGCTTAAGTCAGCGGCTTCCTAGGCCATGTGGTTTCCGATGATGGTATTCGAGTGGATGCCCAAAAGATTGAAACGGTTGAGAACTGGCCCCGACAGACCACTCCGACTGACATTAGGAGTTTCTTGGGGTTGGCAGGTTACTAGCGCAGGTTTGTTGAGGGATTTTCTTCCCTATCCGTGCCATTGACCAAATTGACTCAGAAGAAGGTCAAGTTTCAGTGGTCCGAAAAATGTGAGAAGAGTTTCCAAGAAATGAAGACGAGGTTGACTACTGCACCAGTCCTGACCTTACCCGATGGAACCGAGGACTTTGTAATTTATTGTGATGCCTCAATGGTTGGATTGGGATATGTGTTAATGCAGAGGGGGAAGGTGATAGCCTATGCTTCCAAGCTACTCAAGGTTCATGAAAGGAACTACCCAACCCATGACCTCGAGTTGGCAGCAGCAGTGTTTGCACTTAAAATATGGCGTCACTACTTGTATGGAGTGCATGTGGATGTGTTCACTGACCACAAAAGCTTGCAGTATGTTTTCAGTCAAAAAAACCTCAACTTGCGACAGAGGAGATGGTTGGAGTTGCTCAAGGATTATGACATGAGCATTCACTACCACCCAGGTAAAGCTAACGTTGTTGCTGACTCTCTTCGCAGGTTATCAATAGGTAGCACAGCCCATGTGGAGGAAGGAAATAAGGAGTTAGCCAAGGACGTGCATCGGTTGGCTCGATATGGAGTCCGAATTGAGGAGAACAATAAAGGAGGAGCTAATGTTCAGAACGGGTCTGCTTCCTCGTTAGTGGTGGAGGTGAAGGAAAAGAAAGACCAAGACCCTGTCATATTCCAATTGAAGGAGGATGTCCACAACCAGAGAGTGATGGCCTTCTCCAAAGGGGGAGATGGAGTGTTGAGATATCAAAGAAGATTATGTGTCCCAAAGGTTTATCGCATTCGAGACAGAATCATGGCAGAAGCTCATAACACTAGATATTCCATTCATCCTGGCTCTACCAAAATGTACTACGACTTAAGAGAAGTCTATTTGTCGAATGGAAAAAAGAGGGACATTGGGGAGTTCGTTTCAAAATGACCAAATTGCCAACAAGTGAAGGTTGAGCATCAAAGGCCATGTGGATTGGCTCAGAACTTTCAGATTCCGGAATGGATGTGGGAGATGATTAATATGAACTTTATCATTGGTCTGCCAAAGTCTCAAAAGCAACATGATTCGATATGGGTTATCGTGGATAGAATGACTAAATCCGCTCACTACTTGGCAGTTAAGACTACAAACACTACGGAAGAGTATGCCAAGTTGTACATCCATGTGATTGTGAGGTTCCATGGGGTACCTTGTCCATCATCTCGGACAGAGGAGCTCAATTTACCTCACAATTCTGGACATCATTCCAGAACGGCTTGGGTACTAAGGTGAACCAGAGTACAGCCTTTCATCCACAGACGAATGGTCAGGCTAAGCGTACAATTCAAACACTTGAGGACATATTGAGAGCTTGTGTTCTTGACTTCAAAGGAAATTGGGATAATCACCTACCATTGATTGAATTTTCATATAACAATAGTTATCATGCAAGAATTCAAATGGATCCTTATGAAGCCTTGTACGGAAGGAGATGTAGATCGCCAATTTGGTGGTTTGAGGTTGGAGAAGCAGAGCTGATTGGACCTGATCTTGTCCACTAGTCGATGGAGAAGGTCAAGGTCGTCCGAGAGAGGTTAAAGACTACCCAGAGTCGCCCAAAATCATACACCGACATGAGGAGAAGAGACTTAGAGTTCGAGGTAAATGATTGGGTGTATTTGAAAGTATCACATATGAAAGGTGTCCTAAGGTTTGGGAAGAAGGGAAAATTAAGTCCACGTTATGTTGGACCGTATCAGATCATAAAGAGGATTGGGAAGGTTGCTTACGAGTTGGAGTTGCCTTCCAAATTAAATGGAGTCCACCCAGTATTCCATGTGTTGATGCTAACGAAATTCTTGGGAGATCTCGCCTTGGTGATCCCTATTGATAGCATTGGAGTGAAGGATAGCCTAACTTACGAAGAGGTCCCAGTTCAAATCCTTGATCGTCAGATTTGTAAGTTGAGAAACAAAGAGATAGCCTCCGTCAAGGTCCTGTGGAGGAATCAATTCGTTGAAGAAGCCACATGGGAAGCTGAGGAGGAGATGAAGGCAAAATATCCGCACCTGTTCGTACTAAATGGTGAGGGTGTCGAAGGTAAATTTCCTACCCTTCACTAAATTGATTTCTCTATTTTTATGTGACTTATTGTTATTGAGTCGAGAGTTTAATTGATTAAATTGAGTGTGGAAATGAGTCTTGAGCCTATTCGTGCACTAATATCCACCAGTACTCATCATTCAAGGATGAATGACCCCAAGGGGGAGATGATGTAACGCCCAGTAAAATTACTAAAATACCCCTAGAGTGAGGGTATGTGTATAACGCGTCTTTAGATGCTCATATGGAAAATCTGAGGCCGGATTTGTGATCAGCATGAAAAATTGAGTGGGAAAATGGTCTCAATCGATTTTTAGAGCGACCCAATCAAAAGATAAATTTTCTATCCAAATTAGAAAACAGTGACGGTGCGCGACAGAGGCGCGTCGCGCACCTGTCGCGGAGAGGCACTTGTGTGCTTTTCAAATTTTTCGATGGGATAGAGAAAACTCGTTTAAAAACTCTTTTCTGAAATTACACTGATCGGGACCAGTTCACATCACAAACTGTCTCCTTCCCGAACTGAAAAATTCTAAATAGTTATGAGGGGCATTCCGGTCAATTTCCCACCCCTCCTAAACGCTAATACATAGCTAATGGTGTCGTTTCGACACGAAAAGGGTCTAAAACCCCCATTCTAAGTCCTATTCCATAATCTAACAAGGCTAGGGCATGAGGAGAGAAGAGAAGAACTTGAGTTGAGGGATTCGAGAAGATATCCTTGGCATACTCGGTTGATAGCTGCATCCCAGGTATGTAAGGCTAAACTAAAAACATGGGATTGTTCTCTCATGTGCCCCATAGAGGTCATAGATGAGTTGATGATTGAAGAGTCTACATGCATGAATACTTGAGGGGTTTTCTTGAAAAATTAATGTGAAATTACATGTTTTCTATGTTGATGATCATCATACTACTTGTTTTCTAAAAGTGAATATTTTCATGAAAATTTGCATAACCCTACATGACTATTTTAAAAAGCATGCGTAACGAACTTGAGAATTGAGTCTAGAGTAGAGCCTTGAGTTGAGATTGTGATTGTTGATTGTGATTATGATGAAAGAATGATAAGTCTAGAGCCTTGAGTTAAGATTGTGATTGTTGATTGTGATTGTGATGAGAGAATGATGATGAGTTGATAGAGTTTGATTGTCTTATGAGTCTCTATGAATGAACTCTACCGATGTTTCTATTCACTTGATTCCTAATGATTGTTCTAAATCTTGAGTCATTGATGAGATAGATTGATGAGAGGGTTAAAGTCCCTATGAGCTTGATTGATAATAGGGTTAGAGTCCCTATGAGAGGGTTAGAGTCCCTATGAGATACCGATCATTGATGGGATTAAAGTCCCTACGAGTTTGGTTGAGAAGGAGGTTTTATGAGCATTGAGTTGGGAGGAGTATCAAGCACCGAAATGGGTAAGAGTGAGTCCCCCTTGAACCCATTAAATTACGTCGCCAAGCGTAAAAGAGGTTTTCCTCTTGAGTTTATGTCCCTGAAAGCAATAGCGGACTTGTTGAGTTTTCTGACTCCATATTGGGTGAGCTGATATGGTTTTTGATTCATTCTCTACCTGGCAAGTACCGAACGGTCGTGGCAACACTGGCGGGATGTTGTACAATTACTGGATCATAAGTGATTGTTGTCGGTTAAGAGAAACTCCCATAAATTTTCTATCTTGAGTACTCCGAGTCTAAATGAGATAAGAGGGGGTGAGCTCCTCTGAGATGAGATGAGATGTGATGAAATGAAAAGAGATGAGCTCCTTTAAGATGAGTTTGAGATTATTGATGAGTTCTGAGTTATGGATGGGTCACTTGTCTACTCTTTATTCTTTCATAGGTAGACATTTGACTAATGATGTGATTTGATGTTTCTTTTGAGTTGATATTGTCTCCATACTATTCTACCGGTTTCTATTTCACTCAGCTATTTTACATACCAGTACATTCCAAGTACTGATGTCAACTCTAGACTGCATCGTTTTATGATCCAGAGACAGGTAGTAGAGGTCATCAACAGACGCTCCGTTGACAATTTGAGACTCGAAGCTGATTTGGTGAGCCTCCCCTACTCTGGAGGACCCACTATTGTTATTTTATCTTGCATTAGAATTAGATTGGACTATTTCGTTTATTTTTATTTGGCATAGCCATAGATCTGTCATTGGCACCACATGATTAGTGATTGAGGCTTCATAGATGATGGTCGAGCATTGATGCTGAGATTGTGAGCTAGTTCTTTCTACTAGCCTTTATTATTATATATATATTCCTTGAGACTTTAGATGAGAGGTGTCCACTACTTACTTATATTTTCTGCTATTCAGTAGAGTTATTTGATTGAATGATGTGGTGAAGCTAAGTGGTTCGCCTGGGGACTAGCAATAGTCTTCGAGTGCCGACCACGCCAAGGGTACCCTCCCGAGGCGTGACACCTATCAACTTGTCAAAGACTTTTAACATACCGATCATTAAATTTGGAGTCTCCTCTACCTCTTAACAAACATGCAAAGCATTGAACCTGTTATTTCTAGGGGGAACCACCTTGTTGAGCTTTTTGCTAGCCTTGATCACCTCGGGCCACTTGACCCTGGCCCTTCTTGGAAGCCTTAGGACAGTCAGAAATCTCATGGCTTGGACCACCGCACCCAAAACAAGCCCTTATGTCCTTCCAACATGCACCTGAGTGATTTCTCCCACACCTGTCACACCGAGGAGGCATTGGCCAACCTCTTACTTGAGCTTTGGGAGGAGGCACTCTAACATTGGCAACCTTTGCATTCGAACTTTAGCCTTGTTAGAAGCGACCATATCCACCACCACCCTTAGAGTTGGAGAATCCACCATTATAAGGGCTCTCTTGGAATCATTCACCCTCTTCTACTTGAGCTATTCCCCTTCAATCTGTTCAGCATAAGTCATGAGCCTGGAGATGTCCATATCCCAAATAAGTATAGTCGTGGGACATTCTTTCACCACCAAATTAGAGATCCCAGAAATAAACTTATTCATTCTTGCATGGGGTTAGCCACTAGCACAGGAGCATACTTTGAGAGCTTTATGAACTTGAGGGCATATTCCCTCACACTAATACCACCCTGCTAAATGTTGATAAATTCTATTATTTTGGCCTCCCTAAGCTCAAGTGGAAAGAAACAGTCTAGAAAGGCAAACTTGAACTCTTCCAAACCAACACCATCATCACCAACCCTCTCCATCAACCATTGTGTGTACCACACTTAAACCACATCCTTCAACTGATAGACAACTAGCTCAGCTTTCTTTTTTGAAGTCACCCCTATGATAGTCAACACTTTAGAGAGTTCATCAATGAAGCCTTGAGCCTCCTCATCAGCTTTTGACCCATAAAACTCCGAAGGATTCATCCGGGTGAAATCCCTCACTCTAGCAGCTAGAGTAGGAGAATGAGAAGGAGGATTGGCCTGCCTGGCCTGACTGGTCACCACTTGGACAAGCATGGCAAAGGCAGTCCAGAATTCATCTTGAGCAACCGGCTCTGCCATAGGCTCTTGAGACACTTGGTCCTCATTAACAGGGGCCTGTCTTAATAGAGGGGCTTTTCTTGGAGGCATCTTCTGTAAGGTAGCAAGGACATCGTAAGGGTTAGGAAGTCTTAAGACATGGTCCAAGAACAACATAAAACATGAAGAAGTAAGACAATTCCTAGAACGCCATTATAGCCTCCCACTCATAGGTATGCTGCACTTCACAACCATGAATAGGACTACTTGACACGGCATATTGGACTCCGAGGATCATTTATAAACCTAGTGCTCTAATACCAAGCTTTTCACAACCCGAGCCTAGGGCCTAGGAGTGACATGGCAAATGGGAATCCGAGAGTCCCCAAATAAGCCTCATAGCATTCACATACATATCATTGGTTTGAAAGCGCTTAATAAAGAAATAAACACATGGTTATAATGGATGGGAAAGTATGACTCATGCTATGGGGATGTCATAGGGATAGGGATTAGCATGATCCACACAGCACACAACACATAAGAACTAAGGGGCGGGTAAGTAGGACTCACGCAATGGGGGTAGAATGGGACTTAGGACTTTCCACATTTTCACGTCTCATCATAAGCAAATCATCATATCATACACATTCAAATAGATATTCATAATAATAATATTCGTAAGCAAATAGCATAACATAGCACAAATCCATACAAGAGTCTACATGTTGTTCAACAATGCCTTTAAGTCATAGAATAGGACGGGGGCCAAGACATGTCTCGGACACACCCTCAAAGTAAATAAAACATAAGCAGAAACAACATAATGGGTAGATGGATGGTGGTTGTCCTTGGATGATAGGACTCACCTAAACAAATTTCACAATCTGAGCTAATCATCAAGAGGTGGATGAAGATAATCTTTGGTCCTTACATGGTTAGATCATGTAGGCAAAGAGTATGTGTTAGTACATTTGAATGTACTAAGTGTGCGGGCATGCAATGCATATGAACTCATTAAACCTGCATTCAATGTTAGATGACAAGGGCACATATATAGAAAGATGTATATGCACAAGGAAGAGTAGTATATCAATATGCCATGAAATCCATGATGCATGCAATTCCATTATAGTTCAACATGATGGGCATGTGACCATAACCGATATCTCAAACCATGCAAGCTATTACATGACTTTACCCGATGAAAGCCTCCCATCGGGTGAGAGTAGACTACTTACCAAAGGTAATCTACACCACACCTTACGACCCGATCATTTCGATGTGATGGACACCTTCCTTACAACCTGGTCATTTCGAAAGGATTTCCATATTCATATCATAACCATCCCTTAAAGGGGCATAAACATATACCTATGTTGGAATATAGTTATGGGGATTGGGTACTGGACCTTTGGAGATAGTCTCCCTCTCGCAAGTCCGCTCGGTGCTAAGTCATCATCCCATGAGTATATATATATAATATACGTGCTTTCAAAAGAGGCATAAGTCATTTCAAATCCAACATTCTTCATAATAATACACATTTGAGCTAGAGCCAAACCAATTATCATATCATAATTTCATGCATAGGAATAGCTCATTCACGTATATCATATTATTGTAAATACCCAAAGTTGCTCAAGGTGCCATATCGTAGGCATTTTGTGATCATTTGTCATGTCATAACCATACTTTCATCAAAATCATATTCATCAACATAATTGTGTCTTAACCCACATCATAATCTTCATGAAAACCAATGCTCATGTATGCATATGCCATGAATGATGAGAGAATAGCATGGACAATAGAGCTTCATACTTAAAATAACAATATAAGATGAAATCCAAGTAAATCCATGAAGAAATTCTCATTTAAAGCATACTTGAGATTACCCATGCCTAAATTCAACATTTAAAGGGACATGCATATACAAACCCTCACAATTTCAATGAAATTCAACATACTAGGGCTTAAATCACTTTAAAACGTCAATTAAATATAGCTCATATCCCAATTGAATCAAATCAACATTAATTTAAAAGACTCATATTCAAAGTAAGCTTGATATTCATAAATCAAAGAATAAAAAGCGTTTGGGGTATTCATGGTTGAAAGGGACCATGAATCAATCCCACATACCTTAGATAATTAAGAATAATCAAGAAGAAATTGGTTGAAGAATAAGACCCTTCTTGAGCTCCAAGCTAAATTCCTAATAGCTCACTTGAGAGGAGTTCTTTAGATGAGAGAGTTTGAATATTCTAAGTGTATTGAATGAATTTGAACAAGAATAGAGTATAGCTCTTTTCAGGGATTTTGGATAGGTTAGAAAGTCATAAATGACCCTTAGGAATAACCAAAATTACAAGAAAGTCAATTATGAAATGAGCTTCAAAAAGTGTCCAAGGGTCATGCCAAAGAGCCATATGGCTAGTAAAGTGGTCCACAGACCATGCAGTGGTCCATGGAGTTGAACTTGTCCCAAATTACAGATGAAGTTGACTCCACTGAAGGTTCCACGGTTCATGCAAGGGCATATGGACTGTTTAGTCATCCGTGCAAGTGATGTAAATTCTGAGACAGTGATTTTATACTTAGAAAATTATTTTAGGATGAGTTCTTCCACGAGGCACCTCTCCACGACTCGTGGGAGGTCATACAAGACCCCAGACAACTCGTGAAGTACCACATGACCCGTACAGGGTCTTCTTGTGGCCTGCCTTAGCCAAATTCTTGGCTGGTCAGTTGGGGCATTTTCCGAGGTCCCTTCCACAGCCAGTGGTGAGGACCACGACTGGTGGGATGTTTTCTAGAGGGCCACCAAGCCTCAAATCCATTCTTAAGCCATCCAAAGCCATAAAAAAGCATTTTCCATGGCTCATACATCTCCAAAAACTCGAATTTACGCATCGAAAGGTCTCATGAAGTGTGGGTCCTTACATTTAGTGATTCAGTTAGCACTTCAGAAAAGGCCCCTACCATTTTTCAATGAAGCATCCATTTTTTGACTATATTAGCTTTGATGTGGACAAGAATCTTAATGATTCCTTTGCACTATGGATCAGCAGAAACTATCAAAGAAACGTGGCAGGTATGTATAATATCGTGTTATGTTTATTTAACTATTCAATTTACAATTTAGGTAACTTTTTTGTTCTTTTCTAGGAAATCGAGTGCATTCACCATTGCATCCAACAAGATCAATCCACCATTTGAATTTGGTGCTTATAGAGTAAAGTTAATAGATTGATTTTGCGATTTAGTGACCACTGGACGTCCATGGGGAGATTTGATAATATAAAAAATTCTTATATTATGTAATCTTGACACTGTCTTTTCATATCTTTTAAACTCATATTTTAATTTGACCCAGTCAAACCATTTAATGCAGCATGTTGATGTCTTAATGTATTATCTCTGCAAAAAAAATAAGTATGAACCCGAAAATGATACAAGAGTTACATTTACTGACTTTTTTTCATATGCATGGTTGAGCAAATTCGTGATTCTTGGATGAAGAGCATGAAGGATAACTGATTAATTACTCGTGATCATGAAGTGGAGCAATATATTAGAGGATTTAAGATACATACGAACACACCGTGGGATTTAGTTAATTTTGTTTGCATTCCCATAAACATACCTGAAACATGCCACTGGTTCTTGGTTGTATTATGCATAAAAAAAATAGGTGTCTTCATGTTTTAACTCTCTGTGAAAGTTGGATCAAAGCATTCTGTTGCGATTAATGTTATGGTAAATAAACTAGCGGAAATTATTTCTTTGTTCTTCATTAGCACAGGATATTATGGGGAACGGAATGACATTGATTGAAAAAAATACAAGAGAATACATGGATTGTATTATTGGTGATCCTTTGGATTTTTTCATCGATGACAATATTCCAGAACAATGTGAAGATTCAAAGTAAGTTCTTTTTATAATTATTTTTTGACGAAAACATATCAACTATTGTTATCTTGCTTGTTAGAATGTGTTTCATTTTCCGTTCAATGTTATTTGTTCTTTTTCCTCTTTGAATTTTTTTTAATCAATTCTGGTTGTAGTTTCTTTTATCCTTAATTATATTAATGTTGCAGTGATTGTGGTCTATACACTTGTGTTTTCATTGAATACTTTTTTCAAGGCCATCTGGATAATTTTTACCTGTTTTATAGATCCTGATTTATTTCGATTGGGGTACGGTGCACTACTTTGGGATTATGGTAAGAGAAAGATAGAGGGTGATGCAATCAGTGAAAGCAAAGTTACTAGAAAGGTTGTATGTTGATTTGGTGCTCCGAAAGTTGCAAGGAAATATGTTTCAGTCAGCGACAATGTGGTTCGTTCAAAGTATGTACCAAAAAGAAACAAATAGACACTATGTTCTCTTATTCAAATTTAAGTCTTTTATTTAGACATTATTTAACTGTTGTTTATGCATTTTGACCAAATATTTGGTATTGATTTGTTCGCTGTGCAGTTCTTTTTGGTTGTTTGATGACTTATGGTGAATTTCTAATGATTTATTATGGTTGTTTTTTCTGTCATCATCATGTATATGTCTGAACCAATTATTGTGTTATTTTGCAGTTAATACGTTAAAAGCTTATGCTCAATTCTTGTCTTATTTTAGTTAAAAATTTACGGTTGTAGATACCATTATTAAAAGCAACATTATACTATAAACAAGACCCAAAATAAATTCAATATTTTTTACAATTGCAGAATTTATTGTGAGGTTGCACTGCTGTTTTTCCAATACTTGACAGGAATTTTTGTTATTAACCAATAATACAACCAATTATAATCAAAATAAAACACACAGATAAAATCAACATTATACCATGACTAAAGAAAAATGGTACCTTTTGAATAATTGTAAAGTTGCAGTACCCTTTGAATAATTGTCAGGAATTTCTGATATTAACCAATAATACAATCAAATTATTACCAAATGACATACCATGCATAAAACTAAGATAATACTATAAACTAAATCAAATAAACAACCAAAATTTAGTTAATTGTACAATTTATTGTGCATATTAACCAAAAATAGAAGCAAATTATTAACAAAATTAAACCCACTTATAAAACCAACATTATAACATAAACAAAATCAAAGCAAAACTTTTGTTTAAGAATCAAAATTACCTTATGCTCAATTACAGTCTAATATAATAAAAAATTTACAATTGCAGAGATTCATTGTGAAGTTAGTCTCTCTCTTTTTTTTTTTGGAAATATTGATAGCAATTTTGGTATTAACCAACGAAACCAAATTATTGCAAAAATAAACCCCATTGATAAAAACAACATGATATCATAAACTAACCCGAAATCAACAAAAAAAATTTACAATGGTAAAGTTCCCATCGATAAAAACAACATTATACCATAAACTAACTCAAAATAAACAAAAAAAATTTACAATTGTAGAGTTCATTGTGAACTTGCAGTAGTCTTTTTTGAATAATTGATAAGAATTTATGATACTAACCAATAATACAATCAAATTATTACCAAATAAAACCCATGGGTAAAATTAACATTATAACATAAATTATCCCATAATAAAACCAAAAAATCTATAATGTAAACCATCAACAATTGTGTCAACAATATTACTTGTCTGTATCCATGTCCTCTTTACTGTTCAATGTGCACGAAATCACTTCTCAAAATCAGTTTTCATCAAATGTGCATGGAATTTTGAACTTATCTTTTTCATTCGACTCATCAGCTCCTCAAACTCCTAAAATTGTATGCTTTTGCCAAATTGAAAAATAATTCTCTCACCTCTTTAGTATTTTTGTGTGGCTCTTTTAGCACATTTGTCTATAGATAATAAATGCAAGCGTAGTGTGGAAAATCTAGGATAAACAGGTGCAACGGCATTCCAAATGCTTTTGTTCCTATATGAAACAAAGTACATACCTTCTCTATCACCGAATACCGACTTGAAACATGGAAAGAACCAATTCCATGATTTATCATTCTCAGAGTCAACCACACTGTATGGCAGTAGCAAAATATGTCCTACATTTAAACAGAACTCTATTTTTTTTAATAACACATCAAGATATCAATTTTAAACCAGATGTCAATGGTAAGTCGCTCTTGACCCTTTGCTTTTTAAATTTTTTCGCAACCACTCTTCAACCTAGTTTCAATGGAATAAATTCTTCTGAAAAAGTCAGAAATATTTGTAGTTTAATGAGGATACTAACACTGATTATAACACTAATTGTAGTGAATTGTAGCTAACTAATGGCAGTTAAGAGTTAGTCGTAGTTAGTTACCAAATCAGTTAATTAATTAGTCTAGTTAGTTAATTAGTTGTTAATTAGTTGACTAATCCTCTTGTATAAATAGAACCAATAGCTCAGAAAAAGAGCTTAGAGCTTGTAACTCATCTGAAATAATATTTCTTCCCCAAATTCTCTCTCAAATTCATCATGGTATCAAAGCCATAATGAATCAATAATTGTTTGATTCAAGTTTAGATCCAAAGAGGAATTCGAAATCTTCGAAAGATTCAGAAGAAGAAGCTTCTATCAAATTGCGGTAATGGAGAACTCGAGCAGAGCAACAGAGACACTGGAGAGAATCGAAACGAAGAGGAACCACCCACTCTATTTGCATTCTTCGGATACTCCTGGATGTGTACTGACTACGATTCAGCTATCAGGAGCTGAAAATTACTCCTTGTGGAGCAGATCTATGTTGATCAATCTCAGGGCGGAGGGCAAAGTAGGATTTGTACTAGGAATGTGTAAAAGGGATGATTCTCCCACGGAATTGGAGGAGCAATGGGAAAAATGCAATGCTTTTGTGCTTGCATGGAAATGAACACCATCTCGAAGGAGGTATTGAGCGAAATCATATATGCATCTAATGTTGCGATAGTGTGAGCAGATCTGAAGGAACGATTCGACAAAATTGACGAATCGAGGATTTATCAGCTTCACAGAGACATTTGTACAATTCATCAAGGTAATCTATCAGTATCTAGGTACTTTACTAAACTAAGGTTGTTATGGGATGAATTTGATGCCTTGGTGCCTTTGCCATCTTGTAATTGTGATAAGTCAAAAACGTATGTGGATCATATGCAATATTTGAGATTGTTTGCTTTCTTAATGGGTCTAAATAAGACTTAAAGTCATGCTAGAAGTCAAATTTTGATGATGTATCCTCTACCGAGTGTTGGCAAAGCTTATGCTATGGTAGTTTCTGATGAGAGCCAGAGAATCACTTCAGGTAGTGTGACTGTTGGGAGCTTGGCTGAACGTACAGCACTATATGCTAGTAAAGGAAGTGTTAGGAATTTTGTGGGGAGAGAAGGTTATGGTAAGGATGCTGGAAGCTATGGGAAAGGAAATTATGATGCTGGAAGAAAGAAAGTAAACTGGAACTCGTATTGTGATTACTGCAATACGCATGGACATACTAGAAATGTATGATATAGACTTGTGGGATATCCTGAGGGCTGGAAGTTTAGAAAGAAATTGGGGCAGAACACTGAACAGGATCATACAAATCAATTCAGAGGAGTCAATTCAAGCAAGGGAAAAGGAATTGCAAATAATGTACAAGTTGACAAGAATAATCATGCAGCAAAGGATAATGATGCATTTGATCAAGTCAATAATTCAGAGGAACTCAATTATTTGCGCACTAATCTACATGCACTAGCTACGCAACCAACATACACTCCAAGTCAATATCAAAGAATATCCAAAATTCTAAGTGAAGAAGGAAGAGCTGGTGACATGGTAAACATGGCAGGTAATTCTCATAATCTCAATCCTGTTGTTCTCTCTATGTGTGATAAGAGGAGTAACCAGGTTGATACAACAAAAGCAAATGGTAACTGTAACATGATAAAGGGAGAAGCCAACTAGATAGTGGACTCAGGAGCAACTTCTCATATGGTGCATAATGCCAATGTACTGGACAGAATTGATAGCAAAGATGTAGGGAGAAAAGTATATTTTCCTAATGGCCAAATACTTTCCTAATGGCCAAAGTACACTGATCACTTGTTCAGGTAGTTGTACAATACCAGCAGGAATAACATTGAAAAATGTGCTAGTGATTCCCGACTTCAAACACAACCTGCTTTCAGTTTCACAAGTAACTAGGCAACTAAAATGCTCAGTCAGATTCTTCCTTGAATTTTGCATTTTTCAGGACATCTTCAATGGAGAGGTGAAGGAGATTGGTAAAGAGATAGAAGGCTTGTACTATCTTCCCAATGATTTTCAATGTACAGAAGAAATTGGAAACAATAATGCAGCATTGATGACAAAGGTAACTGATTCTGAGTATATGTTGTGGCATAGCAGACTAGGCCATCCTTCACACAAGGTGATGAAGCAGATGTTCCTGGCAAATAAAGCAAATGGTGATGTCAAATGTGATGCTTGTCCCATCTGTCCATTGGCCAAAAAAACCAGACTTCCATTTCCTGTAAGCATGAGTAGAACCAAAGTGTGTTTGACCTCATACATTTTGATGTTTGGGGACCATATAGATTAGCTACACATAATAGTTTCAGATACTTTCTGACTGCTATAGATGATAATACAAGGATGGTATGGTTGTTTCTATTGAAATTCAAGAGTGAAGTTTTTACTACCATAAAATCCTTTCTTACCTTGATCAAAAATCAGTTTAATATTCAAGTAAAAAAAGTAAGGACAGATAATGGCACTGAGTTCTTCAACAAAGATTGTAATGAATTGTTTGATTCACTAGGCACTATTCATGAGAGTAGTTGTCCTCACACTCCACAACAAAATGAAATAGTAGAAAGGAAGCACAGACATATACTTGAAGTGGCAAGGGCTCTCAGATTTCAAGGGTCCATTCCTATTGATTTTTGGGGGGAGTGTGTATTAGCAGCAGTGTACTTGATCAATAGAATGCCAACCAATGTATTACAAGGTAAATCACCCTATGAAGGTTTTCACAAATCTAAGCCGACATTTGATCATTTAAGGATAATTGGATGCCTATGCTATGCAACCAAGATAGTAAAAACTGACAAGTTCTCCCCTAGATCTGATGCTTGTGTTATGATGGGATATGCTTCAACTCAAAAAGGATATGTTTTATATAACTTGCATCTTAAGAAGTTTATAGTAAGCAGAGATGTGACATTCAAAGAAAATGTATTTCCATTCAAGGAAATGAAGAACAAATATGTACCAATATTTGGGAATCAATCACTCCATGATTATGACTATGATGACAGAGCAACCAACAGGCCAGCAACAATTGATAATCAGCTTATATCTTAGATTCATCAGAATTATCATGCATCAATAGAAATTTATGCAGAACCTACCAATTTTAATACACAACAGCAGAGAGACAATGTATAAGGAGGTTATGCTCAAGGAACAGAATATAGGACTGACCAATCACCAGATCAAGGCACTGCAAGGAATAGGGTCTCAACAAGAACTATTCATCCACCAGTTTGGATGAAAGACTATGTGACTCACATAAGAGGAATTAGAACTGCACACCCTTATTCTTTGGCCAACTATGTATCTTATAACCATTTGTCTTCTTCATACCAGGCCTACTTGAGCAAAATGTCCCAGGATATAGAACCAAAAACATATGATGAGGCTATAAGGGATCACAGATGGGTGGAGGCAATGAAACAGGAGATAACAGCTCTAGAAGATAATGGCACATGGAAAGTTGTAACACTGCCACCAGGAAAGAAAGCTATAGGGTGCAAGTGGGTGTTTAAAATCAAATATAAAGTAAATGGTGAAGTAGATAGATTTAAGGCTAGACTTGTAGCTAAGGGGTACAGTCAAACTGAAGGCATTGACTACCAAGAGACATTCTCACCAGTTGTGAAGATGGTGACTGTGAGATCCATCATTTCTCTTGCTGCAGCTAAATATTGGGTAGTCTATCAGATGGATGTCTTAATGCCTTCTTACAAGGTGATCTCTTTAAGCAAGTTTATATGGAACTTCCAAAGTGGTACAGTAGTAAGGGGGAGTACAAGGTATGCAAACTTGTTAAGTCCCTATAGCAAGCTTCAAGACAATGGAATGCAAAGTTAACTGAAGCACTGCTACATTTAGGATATATCCAAAGACAACTAGATTACTCATTGTTCACTAAAAGAAAGGGATCAGCATTAGTGATTATCCTAGTCTATGTGGATGACTTACAGATCACGGGGAATGATTCCACACTGATATAGGAAACTAAACAAGTATTACACCACTCCTTCAAAATCAAGGATTTAGGAGAATTGAGATATTTCCTTGGAATGGAGTTCTGTAGATCATCACAAGGAATTGTGATGAACCAGAGGAAGTATGCATTAGAGCTAGTATCTGAAGCAGGACTAGCAGGTGCAAAACCATCAGCTACTCCATTGGAATGTAACTTGAAACTCACTGTTGCAGGTCAGGATGATGAAAATAAATTGTTTGATGATATCAACAAGTATCAAAGATTGATTGGCAAACTGTTGTACCTTACAAACACAAGGCCTGATATAGCATTTGTTGTTCAGTCTTTGAGTCAGTTTATGCAGAAACCAAAGCTCATTCATTGGAATGCAGCCTTGAAGGTAGTGAAATATGTAAAAATGACACCTGGTCTTGGTTTACTCATGAGTTCTGGCAAGAAGACACACCTCACTGGTTATTGTGATGCTGATTGGGCTTCATGTCCTAACACCAGAAGATCTGTAACTGGTTATTTGCTTAAGTATGGAGACGCATTGATAGCTTGGAAATAAAAAAAAACAAAGCATAGTTTCTAGAAGTTTTGCAGAAGTAGAATATAGAAGTCTTGCCACTCTAACAGCTGAAATTGTATGGGTGACAAATTTGTTCAAAGAATTAGGCTTGACACTGAATGGTCTTACTACTATACATTGTGATAGCAAGGATTCTATTCAGATAACAGCAAATCCTGTCTTTCATGAGAGAACAAAGCATATTGAGATTGATTGTCATTTTATCCGTGAGAAGTTGCAACAGGGACTGATAAGAACTAGCTACATCAACACTAAAGAACAACAGACTGACATACTGACAAAGGCATTGGGAAGAACACAACATGATTTTCTATTGGCCAAGCTATGTGTTCTAAATGTCTTTAGTACATCTAGATTGAGGGGAGTAATGAGGATACTAATACTGATTGTAACACTAATTGTAGTTAATTGCAGCTAACTAATGGCAGTTAAGAGTTAGTTGTAGTTAGTTACCTAATCAGTTAATTAGTTAATCTTGTTAGTTAATTAGTTGTTAATTAGTTGACTAATCCTCTTGTATAAATAGAACCAATAGCTCAGCAAAAGAGCTTAGAGCTTGTAACTCATCTGAAATAATATTTCTTCCCCAAATTCTCTCTCAAATTCATCATAGTTTTAATTCTAATGCCTTTGTTGGTGACTATAGCGATAATATGGATATGGGAGATGAATGATGTCAATTTGCATTAATGAATATAAGATGTGAGGTTTAGCTATATTTGTTGTCTAGCCTGATTTTCTTTTTTTTATTTGCAGCAAAGCAAACAGCATGAGAATTTGAAGTGTGCTCCACTCATATCTCCCGCAATTTTCTTCAATCGACCTCCTTCATGATGGATTATTATTCTCTTCCGTATGGGGGTTTTCATGAAAACCCATAAGATTTTGAAATTGTAACTGTGCTTCCTAAAGTTTAGACTCTGATACACTATATCCCTCTCTAGTTTTATACATTAGTTTACTCTCTACAAGGATAAATATTATGACCAATGAATGTATTCATAAGTGTTAATGTTTGAAGAGCTTAGTGCTACTTCATTTTCATTCAAATGTTATCTCTCTATGATCTTATTCTGTAAGTGCATTTAACATCTCTTATTTTTCAGCAGTGAAATGTATAATTCATTTATCGAAAAAAAGATAATTGATTAAGAAGTGAGGTCAAGATATAGAATTCATCTAAATTCTTGGTACACCTACCCATATTGAGGTCAAATACTTTGATATGATTTTATCTCACTATTGATAGATCTCTTTAACAAGAAAAGATAGGAATTTCAAGTCTAAATGAAGGGAGAAACAATCAGTAGGCTCATCCTATCTTAGTTTCAATTTGTTCGTACAGTTGAAGCAGTGCAACTCGATTTCGCTGAAGGAGATCACAAAAGATTGTGTACCATTTAAGGCAATCCTCTTGATTTCACCGTGGTGATGATTGCAGAGTAAAAGTTACTTTATGATTTGTTTCAAAGAAATCACTTCCTTAGTATATTAATCTAAGGTGCGCAGACTCTTAACTTTTAATATTGCATTCATATTGAAATTTTCAAAAATACACTATTTTGGAAAATCCTACATGCACCCATTGGCATTTTTAAAGAGTCCAAGTAATATAAATATTATTTCAATTTAAGTTACTTTATAATTTGTTTCTCTTGTACGCCTGTTCTCTCTGTGATATCTATTGACTATATATTGTTGTATTCTGGACATAAGAATGTTTTTGGAACCTATCTATATTTTGAATTGATAAGAATTAACATGGTGAGTTACGTGTAGTACTGCTTGACATGGAGCTAAAATAAATTGAGCAGGACTTTATGGTTTATATTTGCCGATATTGGATTTTGATAAGTGTATTCTCCAACGCCACATGGATTAAATTTATATTTCAACATGTACAATATGCCTATCTTCTCTGTTAGTTCCCCTCTTTACTTTCTTTCTGCATATTCCCACTATGTGTTCTTTGATTTAATTATGTTAATTTTTTCAACTCCACCAGCGGATGCCAAACTTCCATGTAATTTGATATGTTTCCTAAGCTTTACATTAGAATGTAATTTTTCAGATTGTAATATTCCTTGCCTTTTCTTGGTGGTAGTATTTTTCAAAAGATATGTCATGGAAAAATATATATCTGGTCTAATACTTCTTGTCTCCAAATTATGTTATATATAAGATAAAATGCATTAATTGAATCAAGAGGGTTCAAGAACAAGTGAAGATAATTATATCTAATCTGGTACTTTTATGACGCTTGTTTATATTGCTATTTGGATCTTTAAGTTTTTAACAACGCTACAATATATAAGATAATGTCCTTATTTTGGATATTAATTAGTTTTTATAAGATAGGTGGTCACTCTTGTGCATAGTGATGTATCTTCCCAAGAGTAAACATAGAGAAGCATAGCTTCTTATGGAACACAAGGAATTAAAATCAAGTAAGATGTTTTTGTTTTGATTATTGAATGCTAGCTAATTATCATAGAATCTAGTCTTTCTAAACTATGCCATTTTAGTATTTTTGTTTTCAAAGCACTATTATTCTTGTCAAGTTTAATGCTAAGGTACATGATAATTTTTAGCTTAGTGTGTTATTTTCTCATGATGAAGACTTGAAGTCATATGATTTTGGAGGCTAGTTATTTATCCTGCAAGCCTACGACATTCTCCATAACTTGTATCTTAGGATTTTTGTCTTAACACTGCTTCATTCATTTGTCTCACTAGTTGATTGTGACATCATTAAATGATAATGAGGCATGAGACTCCTACACAACAATGAACAATTCATATAAGCAAGCACATATCACTCTACGCTAATCTTGTGTTTCTGGGAATTTTCTTGCATCCGGATTGAGATTCCTTCTTCTTGCATACACGCATCATTAATACTAAATTTAATCAGGCAAGGAGACATATTTTTATTGCGTGAGCTCTGAATATTTTATAATTCAAAGTCGTATTCACTCTATTAGCCTGAATATTTACTCTTTCAACTAAATTGAGATGTTTAATGTTGTTTCTGCAGTTCGCCAACACCTGATCACCCAACAGATCCTATAAAACCTGTCCCTGAAGAAAGTAAGCAATTGAAATGTTAATGTTCAAGTTGAAGAGCAAGGGAAATCAATTTCCAGTTTTTGAAGCTGTTTAAAGATGTCCCTATTTGTACATGTCAATTTTTTTTTCCTCTTTTGTAACAAGTTGTCAAATATAGTTTTATACAAGTTGCATTCGTATATTTTCTGTAATGATGCTTTACTTCATTGTTATTATAAATATGAATATTAATAATTTCTTACGTTGTCACATATCTTTTATCTACACAGTGAGTGGGTAAACTGAGCATATACAATATTATTAAACATTTTTATTGATCACTGGAATTACAATAAGAGAGAGAAACTTTTGTAAAGATCCGACCTAGGGGTCTACTCATTACACAGCGAACGAGATATCCGAAGGCGCACTATCCAAGCCATCTCAAATATCTTAAGCATTCATAGGTGTAAAACATAAAGAAATATGGAATTTAAAAGCAGGGAAGGATTTGTGGGCCTTTTATGACAATGAAACAACATTAAAAAAAAGCATGTACGACTAATCTATTTGTCCATAACGCGTACCAACTACTAAATCGATGAACGAAATCGGTAAGGGTCGATTTTCATCAAATAGAAAAAACTCCAATGTTTAACAACATAGAACGTAAAAGCCTCAAAAGGGCAACACATACATTGTTTCAGAATAAAATACAAGCTAGAATGAAAAAATGGTAGAGTCCCGAACTAAGGATTCGCCGCAATAAAAATACTAGTCTTGAATGCCAAAAACTAGCTACGAGCTGGTCGAGGAGTATCTGTCCCTACATGGTTAAATCACACTAGCAAAATATGTCTTAGTACTTTTGGAATGTACCAAGTATGTGAGGTGCAATGAAATGCACGAAATTGCAATGCCATCATTTATAAGTAAACATATACATATGAAGTAGTCAAGATACTCAATATAAGCTTAAACATGGACAAGAAATATTGCTCAATATGAATGAGAGTAAATGCATAAAAGAGCACATGTAGAGGAATCATATCATAGAGTCATAAACTTGTGGGAGAAGATCTTAACCAACATTTAAGACCATGTGAGCTATTACATGGAATCCAACATAACACCCCCCCCCCCCCCCCGGGCTCCGGGAGACTACTTCCCAGGTGGAACTCCGCCAACTTAGTGTGCATATTTATAATATAAATGGTCTACATGGATTTACTAGCCTAGCCTAAAAGGGCTCCTATGGTGGCACATACTTAATGAGACAAAGGGTTGATTCTAAGGTTCCCTTGCCGAAGCGCACCTCAATGTCACATTCGGTTCTAAGTTATCCCACAGAATCTTTAAAACATAACTTAGAATCATAAGTAGCATATCATAAGAGTAGCTCGACTTAAGAACCACCAAGTGAGTATTGTTCTTTCATCTTGGGGATCTTCTTAAATATCTTTAGGGCAATTGTTAACATGGTTATATCTTTGACAAATCAAAACTTTGAGATTCATCTTTAATGCTCTATTCATCATCATAAATCATATAACACTTTACTTGGAACTAGGTGGGATAGGCTTTCTAAATGGGACAATCATAAATCACATATGCATGCTTAAATCATGAAAACATGCACATTAAAACATCCAAAAATAGTCCACACTTAAACATTAACAAAACTCATCATTGGGGTCATCACCAATAACTCAAATACATATAAATACTTAGTAAAACGTCATAGGATATCATTGAAATTGTTTAATAACATTATATCTCATAAAATCATCATAAGCATGCATAATAGCTTGAAGGAACCTGAAGAAAAGTAACATACATTATGAAGGACTTTATGGGCAGAGGAATACCCATAAATCAAATTCACATGCTTTGGAAGACTTCCCAACTTTATGTTCAGAAGGATACCCATAAATCAAATTCACATACCTTGGAAAACTAGAGAACAATAAACTTGAAGCCTTGGGAAAAATTTGAAGCCCTAGCCTCGCCTTGCCTTGCCTTTTTGTAGAGAGGATCATGCCTTAGGAAAATTGAGAATGGAAGAATGAGGAGTTAACTAAGGGTCCTAGGGCTTTAATGGTTGGTTTAGGGTCCTTTTAGTTCCAAAAACAACATAGTATAGGAATAGGAGTTGCGTAAATAATAAAACTGCCCTTCCTTAAAATTGTTGGATGAGTCTACGAAAGTCCATTTACGGGTCGTGGTTCAAACCACAGGCCGTAGATTCTGTCCGTCTTGTTAACTTTTTCAAAATTCCTGAAACTGATTTGCTGACCTCGAATATGAACCTATTCTATGGTCCATCCTTTGATCTACGGGTCGTGGTTGAACTCGTAGAGTCCTTCAACACTTAGCCATTTTTCTCATTTTCTTAGAATTTATCTAAGAAGGGATTCCACAGGCCATATAATGGTTTACGGACCATGTTGTTAATTCCTAGATCACTTTCCAGCAAACTCCAAATTTTCTTCATGCCTGATAGTCCCATCTACGACCCTATCTATGGACCATCTTCCTTTCTATGAGCCGTCATTTGATACGTGGGATACCCATACTTGAATTCTTTTTCCTTTCCTAAAGTTTATGTTTAAGGACCAAACCTACGGGTCGTAAGTCACCCTCGTACAATGACTCCAGGTCATTTTTCGTCCAACTTTTCTACACTCTTAGGCTCCTAAACTAGGGGTCATTACAGCTTTAGTCGCTAAATAGAAGTTAGTGACCAAGAATCTCGTTGTTGCTAAAAAGCTTTTTTAATGACTGGAATAATTTTAGTCACTAACCTTTAACAACAGAGCTTTTTACGACTAGTTACGATCGAATTTTGTTCGGTCGTTTTTGACTAATAGCAACCGGAGCAAGACTTTTAGAGACAAATTTTCTCTCGTTGAAGACCATTTTTCTTGTAGGGTAGCTATCAATATTGTACCTTTGAAAGTTGATCTTATATGTGTACCATCAAAAACTCATCTGTTTTTCTTAAATTCACTATTGTACTTGGATATGTTTTTTCCAATATATATAAATATTTTAGTATTTTGCATAAAACTTAACTGGGTCCCCTCGTAATATATTAAATGCTTTTTGCCTACCTCTCCAAGCCTGCATATAAGTTAACGTAATCCCATGTTCTCTTCTCAGGTCTACTTTGATATCACTTGGCGTATAATTGCTATTTGAATCACTGTACTTGTCCAACAACATTATACCAAGAACACCACTTTTACATTGACATTTCGAAATTAGCCTACTCTTCACTGGACACGTATGTATATCACAAAATTTATGTACTTTGAGTAGTCCGGAATTGCTCAAACACGATGATTTAAACTACATACAGTCTTTTGCTGGATACTTCAAGTTGTAACTATAAAAAGACATGACAGTACATATTAATACTATGACTATACTATCAACATTTTAACCAAAAAAATTACTAAGGATTTAGCCAACCTTTTTGTCAACTAACATTCTTCATCTAAGTACACATTGATCATGTTTTAAAAAGAAACCAGAAAAATAAACAAACCAAATTCACCAACAAAAAAAAATCAGTAACAAATCTACTATGTTTTGACATCAACCAGTACACAAAAATTAAAAAAGAAATTACAGTGTAAAACCAAAAATATCACCAAACATGCTACCAAAATAATAAAGATAGTAAAATTAAAAAAATATACTATGACCAAGTTACCCAACATTATCATGTTTCATAATACTATCACCAAGCTAACCAACAAAGTAAGTATCAATACTGCACTAGATCATACAAAATAAAAAACCAATAAAGCTAACAAACATTATCAACTAACAAACTTGGTTCATTTTAATACATAATAGATTCTTGATTAAACAACCTACCATTTATATTTTTTGATAAATTTCATATCTTGTATGACTTGACCTGATATCAGTGAATCGAAACCCCTTCAACAGTGGACATCGCGTCATCACATCTACGAGAGTGTTCTTTCTTTTGTAAATTTGATTAACCGCAACCACATCATTTTGATTGATGTGAATTATTTCTACTTCTTCATTGATTATTATTTCCAATCCAGTTAAACCCATTGTATTTGTAATGGTATAATTCTGTGTTTCAGTTTGGACACCATCTTGGTACGAAATTGTTTCCATAGCTCTATCGACACACGTCACACACAATGGAAACTTTGAGAATAAATCCATGTTGCGCCTTTTTTTGTCCAAATACAGCTGCATACCCATATTGTTATGAATGTACATGGTTGAGGATTCATCACTAACTTTATATTGTAGTACCATTTCAGAAATTGTTATGTCCCCACCTATTTGTGAAGCAATAGTATCAATCAAACCTTAAAATTCATTAGTTGTATAAAAAATAACTCCTTTAATCTTGTAATCAACATACCTAAATATGTTATTCATTACATGTTATTATTTTTTATAGCTAAAACAAGAAATGATTTATAATATATTTTTACAAAAATAATACACAAATCAGGTACCAAATAGTACACAATTCACATAAATAATACGTATTGTCACAACCCGAAATTCGGGTGTGATGAGACTCACCTAACCAACCAAGGCGAGTTAGACAAAACTTAAGCAACTCGGAAATAATAAAAGTGGAAGATGAATAGTCTAATAAGATAGATAAGCATAGAAAAATCGAAAACTACAACCATCTCAGAACTGGTATCAAATGTACAAGCCTCTACCAATAAGAATGTTCAAATGAAATACAAGTTTCAACATTTAGTCCTCAAATAAAACATAACATAAAAGTACAATCCATGAAAACCTGCCAAAGAGACAAGCAACTACCTCTCGAAAGATTCAAGAGCTTTATCCTGTAAGTAAGAAAGCTAGCGAGAAGGACTGGGCTCACACCTATAAAAATGTAGCAAGGAGTGAACAACAAACAACACGGTACTTAGAAAATGAAAACTAACTTAAAGTAAAGCAATAAAGAACACAAGTACTCTTGAAATCTCAACCACATCGTCGAACTACACACCTGCACTCAGGAAAGACCCAGCACAATATAACATACCAAAATACATAGATACAAAAATACATCAAATAACATTAAACCTCAAGTTATACAATTGATACACAAAGTCCTAATAACACAATAGATATTCCATGTCATAAACCGTTTTAGATTAGTTATAATTATCATACAACGAATAATAATACCAAGATAGAATGATATGAGATGGAATGAATGCCATGATAATGTGATGCAATGCCAAATCATTATGATACATATCTGTCCATTTACCTGCCTTGGAGCGTGAGGCCCAACCCCAATATATTCAGTGTTACTTGCCACGAGTGTGTGGCGCGACCCCATAATAAATCAATGTCTTATGCCATGGAGCATATGGCCTGACCCATAATGAGTCAATATCTCATGCCAACCCCAGAGTGAGTCAATATCTCATGCCAAGAAGCGTGTGGCCTGACCCTATAATGAATTAGTGAAACTCGATCAAGAATGCACCACAACATAATATTCACATATAGTAATAAAGAGTGCATGTAAGAGTCTACATTACAATAAATATATCAATTCAAGTCAGGCATCTCAATATACAAGATATAAAGGTCAATCCGTTCCAATCCTATAACCAAATCTCTAACCCACAAGTAGTACTCAACAAATTCATTATCAATTTACAAGTAATGACCATCAATTTTCAATATCATCAAAATCTCAATCTTCTTAGCAACTACCCGGAACCATTTCCCATAAGTTTTTCATCACAAAAGGAGCATTAAGAAATTCATGTCATTGAGGTACTCTAATCACTTTACACATATCTATAAATAGGCAAGATATCCATACAACATAATTTAGTCACAATTTATTAATTCTTTCATTATTTTTCAATATTGGAGTCTTCATTAGTACGATATGTGATAATGACAATATAACCTAGTTCCAACAATATCTCAATGTGAGCATTTAATCTAACATTTCATATAAAGAGATTCAATCGATAATTCCATGTAATAATATCCAAAATTCAACAACGAAGACACCATGCACACTCTCATATTATCAACAATGACATCACATGCTCATTCCCGAAATTGTCTCACAAGCCTAAGGCACAGCAAAGGATACTATCTCAGGATTCAAATCATATATGTCATTATTTCCTTTTCCCATTACCCAAATCATATCCACTAAAATAGTTCACCCCCAAGTTTCACAAGTATTCACAACCCCACAATTATTCCACAAGTAAAGGAATCACAACATTTACAATTACCTAAGTCCAAAATCCCATGCTCAAAGACTACAATAGTATAATTCTATCAGATTTCATGTCACAATCACCCAAGTACATTAACATAGGATTATATAAAGTTCAATCATATTTAACAAAAGGTTAGAAGTCCACTTGCCTTAGCAAAGTCTCGAAATAAGCCAAATTCACGGCTTTTCCCCTTCTTCTCTAATCTAAATCACCATAGTCAATTCAAGTATAGCATCACAATAACATAACGAATCTAATGACATTAAAATCAATCAATTTAGACAAAAAGGGTAAAATGGTTAAAAATATCATTCCAAAAAAAGAAGCTAGAAACTGAATATTTATGCATGAAAACATTCTCCAAGTGATAAGGAATTAAATGGTGAAAGTTATTTCGAAAATGGAGTTAAAATGAGGTAGAAACCATCAAAATAGCAATGGGAATCAATATCTAAAATATCCCCAATTTTTACAATTAAAAACCCCAAATTACAAGTTAAAAACACAATTTAATCAATGAAAATTGAGGAAGTACGTTAGTAAATAGTTACCCTAGAGATGTGCCTTGAAAAACTATAACGCCCGATAAAATTACGAAAATACTCCTAGAGAGAGGGTATGCGTATAACACATATTCCAATGTTTTTATGGAAAATTCGAGGCTGGATTTGTGATCAGCACAAAAGATTGAGTGGGATGATGGTCTCGGTCAATTTTTAGAACGACCCGATCAAAGATAATTTTTCGATCCGAAATGATAGATAGTGTTGGTGCACGACAGGAGCGCGTCGCACCTGCGTCGTGAACCTGCATTTATATTTTTTTAAAAGTTCTGATGGGATTGAGAAAAATCGTCCTGAAATATTTTCTGAAAAGGCACAGTACACGACCAGTCTGCGTCGCGCATTGGGCTTCTCCGAACTGGAAAAAGATTCTAAATTTTATGAGGGGCATTTCGGTCTATTCTCAACCCCTCCTAAACTCTATACATGATCTAATTAGGTCATTCTGACATAAAAAGGGTTTAAAACCCCCCATCCTAAGTCCTATTCCAATAATCTAACAAGGTTAGGGCTTGAGAAAAAAGGAGAAGAGCTTGAGGTTGAGCGATTTGAGAGGAGATCCTTGATGTGATTGATTGATAACTTCATCCCAAGTATGTAAGGCTAAACTAAAAGCATGAGATTGTTCTCTCATGTGCCAGTTAGATTGTCATAGGTGAGTTGATGTTTCAAAGAGTCTACATATATGATCCTTGATGGTTTTTCTTGAAAACTTATTTAAATTCTCATGTTTTTCCTATGATGATGATCATCATAAACTTGTTTTCCTAAATTGAACATTTTCATGAAGAATTGCATAACCCTACGTGACTATTTTTGAAAGCATGCATAATGAACTTAATAATTGAGTCTAGAGCCTTGAGTTGAGATTGTCGATTATGATTGTGATTGTGATGAGAGAATGAGGATGAGTTGATAGAATTTAATAGTCCTAAGAGTCTCTATAAATGAACTCTACCAATGTATCTATTCGATTGTTCCCTAATGATTATTCTAAATCTTGATTGATTGATAAGAGGGCTAACGTCCCTATGAGATGATGATTGATGAGAGAGCTAAAGTCCCTAGGAGATGTTGATTGATGAAAGGGTTAAAGCCCCTATGAGATTGATTGATGATAGGGTTAAACGTTCCTATGATTGGATTGATTGTCGTATCAGCATTGAGTCATGGGAGGAGTATCCAGCACCGAAAGAGTAAGAATTAGTCCGACTCGCACTCGCCAAACTATGTCGCCAAATGTATGTGAGGATTAGAACCATCATACTACATTGTGGTTCCCTCTTGATTAGAAGTCCCTAAATGTAGTAGAGGACTTAGTTAATTGTTGTTTCCCTTAATGGATTCGATTCGTTCCCTATCTAGTAAGTTTGGAACGGTTGCAGCAACATCAGCTTGACTGTTGTACATTCACTAGCATATAAGTGATTATTATCGGATAAGAGAAACTCCCAGAAAGTTCCTACCTTGAGTACTTTCAGTCGAGATGAGATGAGATGAGATGTGATGAGATGAATCCATTGAGTTGAGTTGAGTTGATTGATAAGGTTGATTGGTTGATGGGTCACTTGTCTACTCTTGATTTTTGCATAAATAGACATTTGACGATTTGATTTGATTTGATGATTGCTCTGAGTCGATGATTGTTTCATATTATTCTTTCGGTGCTATTTCATTCAGCTACTTTACGTACCGTATATTCCATGTACTGATTCCACTCGGCACTGCATTATTTTATTATGCAGATACAGGGATTAGGTATCATCAACAGGTGCATCGCTGAAGATCCAGGACGTTCAGCTTATTGGTGAGCCTCCCCTACTCCGGAGGGTTTACTGTCTTTATTTTATCATGCTTTTGAGTTAGACTAGACTAGTATTATATTTTAATTTTAGTAGCCATGGGTCTGTCATTTGCACCACTTGATTAGTGATAGAGGATTCATTATTTAATATTCGAACGTTGATGTGAAAATTGTGAGGTAGTTCTTTCTACTAGTCTTCTATTATTATATATATTATTTGAGACATTAGATGAGATGAGCCTATTTACTTGTTTTTACTTCCGCTGATCTGTAGAGTTGTTGAATTGAATAGATATGATGAGGCTAAGTGGTTCGCTTGGGAACTAGCAATAGTCTCTAGGTGCCGGCCACATCTTGGGTACCCTCCCGGTGCATGACAAAAACCTTGAAGATCCTCTCTAAGACGAAGCTTGGAAGTTTGAAAATGGTGGGAAATGGCCAATCTCAATATTTTAAAAGAGTTCACTGTTACAGGAATTTTCGTTCTCCGCGTACGCAGAAAAACTTTTGCGAACACGGAGTTCAAATTAATTATACCTCCATGAACGTGGAGAAAGTCTGTGAACGCGGAGTACAAATCAACTATAACTTCAGCGAACAAGGAGAAAATTTCGTGAACATGAAGTACAATTCAATTATACCTCCATGAACGGAAGAAAAGTCCACGAATAGAGAGTAAAATTCAATTATACCTCGATGAACGTGGAGTACAAATCCTGCACCAGATATCAGCAATTGCAAGACAACACTAAATCACACAATGAGCCCTCAGGATTCATTCGAAACCCCGTGAACACAGACCAAACATGGGACCCTGCTAGAAAAGATGTTTCTTACTCAATTGAATCGTCAGAATAATTTGAATTTGAGACTCCTTGGGTCAAAATCCGAGAAATATCGTTTAAACTAATATAGGACGTAAATACTTAAAATAATCTCGGAAGCTCTAAAAATTGCAACGAAGTCATTTCTAGCGTTAGTTTTACCATATATAACCACTTAAATTTTCAGAATTTCGATCCGAGCCTCCGAACTCCAAATGTTGACCAAAGTCAAACTATGATCCAAAATGAACTAAAAATGCAACTTTGGGTCTAAAATCATTGTTTTAACTCCAAATTTAGTTATGCAAGTTCTCCTTGACCAGATTCAACATTCTGGAGCTAATGAAATCGACAATAATGCAATCCAACACTCGAAACTCAAAATGACCACGAAACTCAAAATTTTCCAACTTTAGACCTTCAAAAATTCTTCTTTTAGCAAAACTCCAACTTTTTACAAGGTTTTCAAGATCCGATTTTTTACTCAACCAAAAATGACTCGGGAAAACTTTTAGGAAGGTCAAAATGATAGTTTTATCAAAAATAACGGTCGAGGTTGTAACGCTCGATAAATTACCAAAATATCCCTAGGGAAGAGGTGAGTGCAAAACGCATCTTCTGATGGTAAGATTTAAAATTCAAGAGAACATTCGTGATCAACACGGAAAATTGAATGGGAGAAGGGTCTCGGTCGACTTTTAGAGCGACTGAGTCAAAAGATAATTTTTTGTTCCAAAACGAAAAACAGTGTGCCTTCGCGACAGGACTGCGTCGCGGACCTATCGCAGACCCACACTTATGTTTTACTTTGATTTATTGATGGAATTGAGTTTTTCGAAATTACACTGTCTGCGATAGGTCCGCGTCGCGGACTGTGTTATTTCAAGTACGGGAAATATTTCCTTAAAATTTTGAGGGGCATTCTAGTCCATTCCTATACATTCTAAACCGCCCATATGACGAATAAAGGTCATTTTTCTGAGAAAAGAGTTTCAAAAACCCATCCAAAAACATTCTCTCTAGAAAAGTCACTAAGTCAGGGCTTGAGGGGAGTGGAGATTGAGGAATTCAAGAGGAGTTCGTGCAAGAAAGTGTGTTAGCAATCATCCCAGGTATGTAAGGCTAACCTAAAGCATGAGATTCTTCTCCCATGTGCCCTTTTGAGTAAATTGAGTTGTGTATTAAATATAATGAGGTTGATGTGAAAATTTGATGAGCATTACACTGAGTTTTACTTAATGCATATATTTTACAAAAATTGATGATCATGATAAACTTGATTTATTGCATAATTCATTTCATGAGTGTTTTCACAAAACCCTATGATTAATTTATTTAAAAGTGTAAGAATGAACTAGGGAATGAGTCTAGAGCCTTAATGAGAATGATGTTTGTGATCTTGTGATTATGTTTCACATTTGATGAGAGTCTTGATGATGATGTTAATGAGAATGATGTTTCATGATGTCTTAAAACCAGAAGTTTAAATTTCTAAAAGAGTATCTTGAGTCCATGATGTTGATGATGATGTTGATGAGGTGAGGTGATGTTGATGTTGAGGTATTATGTCCCTACAGGGCTGATGCTGATGTTGAGGTATTATAATATGTCCCTATGGGATTGATGATGATGTACTATATCCCTATAGGACTGATGAGGTTGATGTTTTATGAGCATGTCGAGTTCTGGGAGGAGTATTGAGCACCGAAATAGGTGAGAGTGAGTCCCACTTGATCCCATTAAATACGTGGTCCGCGTAGGGAGAGAGGATTGAAGCGCAATACGAATGGCTCCTTTTTTGTCCCAATAGAGGACTGAGGTTTTTCTTGTGGGTCCACTAAAGTTGCTGTCCTTTACCCCAGGCAGGGTATTGGATGGATATGGCAACAACATCACTTTGTTCTATCATCGGCTCATAGGTGATGGTTGTCGGTATGAGAAACTCCCAATGAGGTCCTACTTCGGTCGTACTCTGATGTTGATGTTGATGTTGATCTGATGTTTGAGTCAAGTTCCTTGAGTTGAGTTGATGTCGAGTTCCTTGAGTTGAGTTGAGTCGAGTTTCCTAAGTTGAGTTGAGTTGAGTTGAGTTGAGTTTCCTTGAGGTGAGTCCATTGTATTGATGATGTTGAGATGAGAGGCTGAGGAGTCATTTTTCTACTCTATTCTCTTGCCTTAGATAGACGTTTGACATTCCGATGGAGTATGATATTGAGTTGATGTTTTCCCTATGATGTTGTACTTATATTGCTATATTCAGCTATTTTACATACCAGTACATTTGACGTACTAACGCTATTCGGCGCTGCATCATTTCATGATACAGATACAGGAGTTAGAGGACTTCAGCAGACGTATCGTTGAGGTCAGAGATTTCAAGTTCAGTCATTGGTGAGCCTCCTTGCTATCCGGAGGAGACCTTTCTATTATTGTTTCCGTTATTTATTGTGTTGGGTAGCCATGGTCTGTCATGGTACCATCTTAGACAGCTGAGTCAGGTTAGAGGCTTCATAGACATGAGTAGAGGTTTGATGTCGATGGTTTTCCCTTATGAATTGAGTAGTACTTAATACTTACTTATTATGATGATGAGACTGATGTTGGCCATTTGGCCCTTTAATTGAGGTAGCTCACTACTCTATTTCTGCTGTGTTGATATTGAGTGACTTTCCTGAGAATGAGTGGTTCGCTTAGGGACTATTAATAGTCTCTGGGTGCCGGCCACACCTAGGGCACCCTCCCAAGGCGTGACAAACTTGGTGTCAGAGCACAAAGTTTAAGAGTCCTAGGGAGTCTATGAAGCCGTGTCTAGTAGAGTCTTGTTTATGTGTGTGTTGTGCACCACACTTCATAAATAGGAGGCTATAGGACATTAGGAATGGTTACACTTCTTTGATGTTCTGAGTTCGTGCAATAGAGTTTGACTCTATGAAACCCCCTTCTGATTCGTGTGTTACGCATTTGTAGATCATGCCTCCAAAACACACTGCTGCCCAAAGAGATGCCTCAGTCCGTAACACTGAGAATCCCATAGCAGAGGCCTCTACCCAGAATGAGACAAGGAGAGTGGGTTGACCTGCCAGATCTACTGAGGCTCCACGGGCACCTCCTGCTCAGTGATCCTCCACTTCGGAAGCAGACTTCAGGGGAGCCATCACTATGCTTACTCAATAGGTGGCCTCAAAAAGCGGTCCCCAGGCCCCTAACTCCAACTCCCAAGAGCCTACAGCTGCAGCCAGGCTCAGAGATTTCCTAAGGATGAACCCGCCAGTCTATACAGGGTCCAGGGTTGAGGAAGACCTGCGAATCTTTATTGATAAGATGCGTAAGATCTTGAGGGCTATGCATGCAAACGGGGTTGAGGGAGTTGAGCTGGTCTCGTATCAGCTTAAAGATGTTACCAACGTCTGGTATAACTAGTGGGAAGATGGTAGAAGTGAGAATGCTAAGTCTGCGGAGTAAGGGGAGTTTCAGAGTGCTTTTCTCAATCACTTTTTTCCCCAAGAGTTGAAGGAGGCGAAGGTTGAGGAGTTCGTGAACCTAAGCAAGAGGGGTTAATTGTCAAAGAGTACAGCTTGAAGTTCATCCAGCTATCGCGATATGCACCCAAGATGGTCGTTGATATGAGGGCGAGGATGAGGAAGTTCATGTCTAGATTGGGCAGGCATGTAAAGAGGGAGTGTAAGGCAGCATTGCTGATTCCAGGTATGGATATCTCTAGACTTATGGTCTATGCCCAGCAGACTAAAGAGGACAAGAGGAAGGATAGGGAAGAGCAACAGAGTAAGAAGGCCAAATCAGCAGGGCATGAGCCTAACCAACAGAAGCAGAATAAGGGTGACAGAACTTTCTTTCAGAAGAAGTCTTCTAGCTATGCACCCCCTATGGCAAGTGCGCTGGTTCAGCAAAACAGGTACGATAAGAAATTCTTTGTGCACCAAAATTTCAGAGCTCAGGGACCTAAGTCCCAAGCTAATGTTGCCCAAGGTCTAAGAGGAAAGCCACCTTATGGTAGGTTGCATCTTGGTGCGTGCCGTAAGGGCACAAATACTTGCTTTTCATGCGGATAGCCTAGTTATTTTTAGGGTGAGTGCCCTTCGAGGAGATGGGGTGATAAAGATAATAGAGCTCAGTCTTCTACAGCGCCCCCTGCGGGCAGTCATCAGAAGGCTACTGCTGCGAATGCAGGAGGCAGGACGAAGCGTCTGTATGCGATGGGTAATCCACAGGACCAAGAGGTTGCTCCAGATGTTGTTACGGGTATGCTCCGAATCGTTTCTTATAATTGTTATGCATTGCTTGACCCGGGTGCCACTTTATCCTTTGTAACGCCCTATGTGGCCAATAAGTTTGAGATTCTTCTAGAGTGTTTGCCTGAGCCTTATACTGTTTCTACTCCTACTGGTGAATCTATCCTGGCTAAGAGGGTCTATAGAGACTATGTAGTGTCTATCTATCAGAGGGATACTTTGTCCAATCTGGTAGAGTTAGTGATGGTCGATTTTGATGTAATTCTTGGTATGGATTGGCTCCATGCTTGCCATGCATCCATAGATTGTAGGACCCAAGTTGTTAAATTCCAATTTCCGAATGAACAGGTCCTAGAGTGGAAGGGAAGTTATGTTGCACCCAAGGGTAGATTTATTTCCTACCTGAGGGCGAGAAAGTTAATCTCTAAGGGTTGTATTTATCACCTTATATGAGTTAAATCTAATGATGTTGAGTCCCCTAATCGTGAGTCGGTCCCGATTGTAAATGAGTTCCCGGAGGTGTTCCCTGAGGTTTACTTGGAGACCCTCCTGATAGAGAGATCGACTTCGGTATTGATGTACTTCCCAACACGCAGCCTATTTCAATTCCACCATATAGGATGACCCTCGCTGAGTTGAAAGAGTTGAAGGAGCAGTTGAGGGATCTATTAGAGAAGGGTTTTATTAGACCAAGTGTTTCTCCTTCGGGTACTCCCACTCTATTTGTACGAAAGTAGGATGGGTCTCTCAGAATGTGCATAGACTATAGGCAACTAAACAAGGTCAGGATCAAGAATAAATATCCTCTCCCCGACTTGTTTGACCAACTGCAGGGTGCCTTATGCTTTTCAAAGATAGACCTCCGATCGGGCTACCACCAATTGAAAGTGAGAGAATGTGATGTTCCAAAGACATCTTTCAGGACAAGATATGGACACTTTGAGTTCTTGGTTATATCCTTTGGGTTGACGAACGCACCGGCAGCTTTTATGGATTTGATGAATAGGGTGTTCAGGCCCTACCTTGACTTGTTTGTAATTGTATTCATTGACGATATCTTTGTGTATTCGAGGAATGAGGAGGAGCATGCTAAATACCTTAGAGTTGTCCTTCAGACTCCTAAGGACCATGAATTGTATGGGAAGTTCTCCAAGTGTGAGTTTTGGCTTAAGTAAGTGGCTTTCCTAGGCCATGTTGTTTCGGGTTATGGAATTCGAGTAGACGGCCAAAAGATTGAAACGGTCACAAATTGGCCAAGACCGACCTCTCCAACTGATATAAGGAGTTTCTTGGGGTTGGCAGGCTACTACCGCAGATTTGTTGAGGGATTTTCTTCCCTATCCACACCATTTACTAAACTGACTCAGAAAAAGGTCAAGTTTCAGTGGTCTGAGGAATGTGAGAAGAGTTTCCAAGAGTTAAAGACTAGATTGACCACCGCGCTTGTCTTGACTTTGCCCGATGGGACAGAAGATTTTGTGATATACTGCAATGCATCAAGAGTTAGGTTGGGATGTGTATTAATGCAGAGACGAAACGTGATAGCCTATGCTTCTAGGCAGCTTAAAGTTCATGAGAGGAACTATCTGACCCATGATCTTGAGCTTGCGGCGGTAGTGTTCGTACTTAAAATATGGCACCACTACTTGTATGGAGTGCATGTGGACATGTTCACTGACCACAAGAGCTTACAGTATGTCTTCAGTCAGAGAGAGCTCAACCTACGATAGAGTAGATGGTTGGAATTGCTCAAAGATTATGACATGATGAGCATCATGTACCACCCAGGCAAAGCTAACGTTGTTGTTGATGCTCTTACCAGGTTATATATAGGTAGCACAGCCTATGTTGAGGAAGAAAAGAAAGAGCTAGTGAAGGAAGTGCATAGGTTGGCTCGATTGGGAGTCCAACTTAAGGAGAATGATGAGGGAGGAATTAATGTACAGAGTGGATCTTCATCGTCCCTAGTAACTGAGGTAAAAAAGAAGCAGGATCAAGATCCTATTATACTCCAATTGAAGGAGGATGTCCACAAGCAAAAAGTGATGGTTCTCAGCGTATTTCCTGGCAGTCAAGATGACTAACGTAGGAGTATGCAAAGATATATATCCAAGAGATCGTGAGGTTGCATGGAGTTCCCTTGTCCATCATCTCGGACAGAGGAGCCCAATTTACCTCCCATTTCTGGAAGTCTTTCCAGAAAGGATTGGGTACCAAAGTGAACTTAAGCACGACCTTTCATCCACAGATGGATGGTCAGGCAAAGCGCACTATGTAGACGGTAGAAGATATGTTGAGAGCATACATCCTTGACTTCAAAGGAAATCGGGATGACCATTTACCATTGATTGAATTTGCATATAACAAGAGTTATCATGCAAGCATTCAAATGGCCCCCTATGAGGCCTTGTATGGGAGGAGGTGTACATCACCCATTGAGTGGTTTGAAGTTGGAGAAGCTGAGTTGGTTGGGCCTGACCTTGTCCACCAGTCCATGGAGAAGGTGAAGATCATTAGAGAAAGATTGAAGATTGCCCAAAGCCGTCAGAAATCTTACACAGATGTGAGGAGAAGAGACCTAGAGTTTGAGGTGAGCGATTGGTTATACCTGAGGGTATTACACAGATGTGAGGAGAAGAGACCTAGAGTTCGAGGTGAGCGATTGGTTATACCTGAGGGTATCACCCATAAAGGGTGTCATGAGGTTTGGGAAAAAGGGGAAATTAAGTCCTCCTTATATTTGCCCTTATCATATTTTGTGAAGAATTGGGAAGGTAGCCTATGAGCTAGAGCTACCCTTTGAGTTAGACGGAATCCTTCCAGTGTTCCACATTTCGATGTTGAAGAAGTGTTTGGGAGATCCTGCCTTGGTAATCCCTGTTGAGAACACAGGAGTCAGAGACGGTTTGTCCTATGAGGAAATTTCGGTACAAATCCTGGATGGGCAGGTTCGCAGACTGAGAAACAAAGAGATAACCTCCGTTAAAGTACTGTGGAGGAACCAATTTGTTGAGGAAGCCACATGGGAAGCTGAGGAAGAGATGAGAACAAAATACCCGCACCTGTTCTTGCCTGAGGCTGATGAGAGTGTTGGAGGTAATATTCTTACTTTTTATGTAAATTGATGTTCCTACCATGAGTTGATGTGTATATTCCTGATGTTTGAGTAAATGTTGTTGAGGTCGATGAAGAGTTGAGGAGTTGAGGAGTTGAGTTATTAAGTGAGCATTGAGGTGAGTATCGAGTCTATTCGTGCCAAAATACCGTTCCTACTCATCATTCGAGGATGAATGATCCCAAGGGGGAGATAATGTAACGCCCGAAAAATTACCAAAATACCCCTAGGGAAGAGGTGAGTGTGAAATGCGTCTTTCGATCCTCGGATTTAAAATTCGAAAGCGGATTCATAATCAGCACAGAATATTGAGTGAGAGAAGGGTCTCGATCGATTTTTAGAGCGACTGAGTCAAAATATAAGTTTTCGTTCCAAAATGAAAAACAGTGTGCCTTAGCGACAGGGCCGCATCGCAGACCTATCATAGACCCACACTTATGTTTTTCTATGATTTTTCGACGAAGTTGAGTTTTCAGCAATTACATTTTTCGCGACAGGTCAGTGTCGCGGACAGTGTTATTTCAAGTACGAGAAACGTTTCCTTACATTTTGAGGGGCATTCTAGTCCATTCCTATACTTTCTAAACCTTCCATACGACGAATAAAGGTTGTTTATCTGAGAAAAGGGTTCCAAAAACCCATCCAAAAACATTCTCTCTAGAAAAGTCATTAAGCCAGGGCTTGAGAGGAGTGGCGATTGAGGAATTCAAGAGGAGTTCGTGCAAGAAAATGTATTAGCAATCATCCCAGGTATGTAAGGCTAACCTAAAGCATGGGACTGTTCTCCCATGTGCCCTTTTGAGTAAATTGAGTTGTGAATTGAATATAATAAGGTTGATGTGAAGATTTGTTTAGCATTTCATTGAGTTTTACTTAATGCATATATTTTACACGAATTGATGATCGTCATACACTTGATTTATTGCAAAATTCAGTTCATGAGTGTTTTCACAAAACCCTATGATTAATTTATTTAAAAGTGTAAGAATGAACTAAGGGATGAGTCTAGAGCCTTAATGAGAATGATGTTTGTGATGTTGTGATTGTATTTTACATTTTATGAGAGTCTTGATGATAATGTTGATGAGAATGATGTTTCATGATGTCTTAAAACCGGAACTTTAAATTTCTAAAAAAATATCTTGAGTCCATGATGTTGATGATGATGTTGATGCGGTGAGCTGATGTTGATGAAGAGGTATTATGTCCCTACGGTGCTGATGTTGATGTTGAGGTATTATAATATGTCCCTATGGGATTGATGATGATGTAATATGTCCCTATAGAACTGATGAGGTTGATGTTTCATGAGCATGTCGAGTTCTGGGAGGAGTATTGAGCACTGAAATGGATGAGAGTGAGTCCCACTTGAACCATTAACTATGTGGCCCGCGTAGGGAGAGAGGATTGAACCGCAATGCAGATGGCTCCTTTCTTGTCCCAATAGAGGACTGAGGTTTTTCTTGTGGATCCACTGAGGTTGATGTCCTTTACCCCGGGCAGGGTATTGGATGGATGTGGCAACGACATCGCTTCGTTGTATCATCACCAACTCATAGGTGATGGTTGTCAGTATGAGAAACTCCCAGTGAGGTCTTATTTCGATAGTACTCTGATGTTGATGTTGATGTGATGTTTGAGTCGAGTTCCTTGGGTTTAGTTGATGTCGAGTTCCTTAAGTTGAGTTGATGTCGAGTTCCTTGAGTTGAGTTGAGTCGAGTTTCCTTGAGGTGAGTCCACTGTATTGATGATGTTGAGATGAGAGGTTGAGGAGTCATTTCTCTACTCTATTCTCTAACCTTAGATAGACGTTTGACATTCTGATGGAGTATGATATTGAGTTGATGTTTTCCCTATGTTGTTGTACTTATATTGCTATATTCAACTATTTACATACCATTACATTTCATGTACTAACGTCATTTGGCGCTGCATCGTTTCATGATGCAGATACAGGAGTTAGAGGGATTCAGCAGACGCATCGTTGAGGTCAGAGATTTCGAGTTCAGTCATTGATGAGCCTCCTTACTATCCATAGGAGACCCTTCTATTATTGTTTCCGTTATTTATTGAGTTGGGTAGCCATGGTCTGTCATGGTACCATCTTAGACAGGTGAGTTAGGTTAGTGGCTTCATAGACATGAGTAGAGGTTTGATGTCGATAGTTTTCCCTTATGCATTGAGTAGTACTTAATACTTACTTATTATGATGATGAGACTGATGTTGGCCATTTGGCCCTTTAATTGAGGTAGCTCACTACTCTATTTCCGTTGTGTTGTTGTTGAATTACTGTTCTGAGAACGAGTGGTTCGCCTAGGGACTAGCAATAGCCTCTGGGTACCGGCCACGCCTAGGGTACCCTCCCGGGGTGTGACAGAGGTCACTACACATATAAATACAAAATATCATCAATGAATACCATAATAACATTTACTAACTAAATTTCAGCATTTAAATACTAAACATTAACAAAAAAATACACCAACCAACCAACTATGATATCAACAATTCACCAAACAGCCAATAACTATTTTTTATTATTACAAATATCATATACAATCTACAAACTTATCATCGTTATTAATAATCATTAATATTAATTACTAGTAACACTAACAAATAACTAAATTTCTTCATATAAATAACAAGTAAGACCAAATTAACATCAATTAGTATTAAAATAACACCAACTAACTAAATCTCATCGTAAAAATATCAAAAAATAACCAACTAAATAAATCACAGCAAACAAACCACTTAAAAAATAATCAACCATACCATCGACAATTCACCAATAAAACATTAACTATTTTGGTTCTTCAAAATTAAATACTATTAACACCTACATACCAAGTATAACAAGTATAATAAAGATCATTTCGTCCGGTACAAATAAAACACAAAGCATAATAATTACAAATAGAAACCAAGTACCTAAATTTCACCATATAAATAATAAAAACTACCAAACAAATTAATCCACCCAGTAACTAAGAAATAAATTGTTGTTCATTAATTTTTTATTTTCGAAAGAAAAAAATATGGTAAATGTCATTAACTCCTTATTTCAATGCATAATTAATGTAGATCTTGTTTTTATTTTTTCTCGGTATTTCTTTTAATTGTCCATTTATCGCTGATAGATTTACTCCTTTTTTGGTACTTGGTTTAAATGTTTATTAAACCTTATTCCCCAGACTAATTAATAATGCTTATTTTTTTGTTCCATTAGTTTTTTGTATTTGATTCGCTATAATTACATGCTTAGCTATTTGGTTTTGATGCTTATATTCATCTAATGAACTAATGATGTGATGTTGGTTTTGTTAGGATATACTATTAATCATGTGTTTAGATATAGTATTATCTATTGAATAATTATTTATTTATTTACTCAATTCAATAAAGTGTTACATTAAATATATCAATTTGTCATATATGTATCCTCAACTTATATAGTAGATGATTTGGCGTATAGGGTTTAAGCTTATACACAGAAGATCAAATCGTCGGTGTTTATAAGTTAAAATTATAGTTCACAATCTATATGAAAATTTAGAAAAACCATCGGGAAGATTGTAGCACGAGATTATATGTAATTTATCTTGATTATGAGAACGGTATAGTTCTAACTTCTCGTGGTAGTACATTTTTTATGTATTGAATGGGATCAAGTAGAGATAGATATTTTAGACTAACTGATAAAAACATGTTCTCTAAACTATTAAATTTACTTATATTATTAATCATGATATAATGATTATGAGTTGTATGTATTACTTATCCTTTTGATTTATTAAAAGTAAGATTCTAAGATGGGCCAATATGCTTGGTAAGTTAGATGATAATAACATATATTGATAAAATAATCAGTTAGTTGATGGAATCAATGTCTCAATATAGAGATTGATGATACACCTTTTTATGAGAAGCTTATAAGTTTTCATGTGCAAACCCGGCCGGTAGATTTATGAATCTGGCGCATAAAATAATTTAAGTATCACTCTAAAAGAAATTAATCATTAAATCAATTTCGCCAGTAATTTAATTTATTGATTAGTATTTGTAGTCTTAACATAGAGAATTACATAAATGTTTAATGGGGAATTTTGAAATATAAATGGAGGAATGCAATTACAAATTTTTAGTAGAATTATTTGTAATTTATTATGGTAAAAATAATTCAGATTAAAAAGAATTATTTCCATAATAGGAAGCCTCAGTAATAAATTTTGTGGTCCCTATAGCACCCATATTTAACTAGAACTTAGAATCCTATTTTTAATAAAAGAAGGCTTTTTGTATTTCAAGAAAAGGGGTTAGGGATTCTCCTAACCACCGAGAGAAAAAGAAAAAGAATTAGTATTCTATACAATACTTGTCACCCAAGTATTGAGAGAGTTCGATTGTTAATTTGGGATCACTATGGAAGATCGTGGATCTCGAGTCTAGTTTGCTTCAAGACATTTGTACACGCTTTAAGACGTATTTCTTGAATTAAGTTTATGTGTACTTTGTGTATGATATGTATTTGTGATAGTTATCTATTATTCATGTAAGTTATAAGATCATGGGAATGCTTCCGTTGTGTAATATTTTCCAACAATTGGTATTATGATCCTTGCTTGCATCTTTATAGATTAAACAAAAGTACGTATATGACGGTCTTAAATTGTCAATACCCGTGATAATGAATTGCGCGTAAGTAATTTTTAATTGCATATTATAAGAGAAAGAGAAAAGTGACAGCATGATGATAACATGTAGAGCACTTGTACTTTTGATTTGTCGTTTGCGAATGTACATATTTAGTTGTGAATTTTTCATTAATTAAGTGTGATAAGATATACTGTTCACATGTTTAGTAGCGGCAGTATCCCTATTGCTACAGTTATTTTTTCTTTTAAGAAACAAAGAGAATTTAATTTGATTCATATATTTATGAACCAATGGTCCATAATTCTTAGTATCAATCTATGGCGACAGCTTATAAATTTTAAATTTTAAATTTTCCACTTGTTCTGCATGCTAAGTTCCTTTTATTATGATGTCTAATAAAAACAATGAATAGGCATTAATCATAGGAAATCTTTGTGTGCTTTCTGGAAATTTTGTAAAACTTTTACATGATAATTATTCTAATTATTAAAATTAAATAGTAATAGAGTATTACATTTATGTGTTGTCTTATGCCTTCCTCCCTAATGGATGAATTTAATACAAGTCATTACGTATTTAATTGCTAGTTTGATAATCTAGATAACTCTCCTAAACTGAGTAATATATGATTGGATCAATGCAACTAGAGTTTATGATATAATTAAGAGATTAAATAGTAATGACGTAGTAAGTTAATGTGCCGACTTCCACCTTCCTTCTTAATGGATGAATTTAATACAAGTCATTACATATTTAATCGCTAGTTTGATAATTTGTATTAACTCTCCAAAACTGAGTAATATATGATTGGATCAATTAGCTAGGGCTTATGATTCTCACTTGACTTAAACTAATAGTAAACTCTCCAACTGAGTTAGGTCTATATAAGTTTATGGAGTGAATAATCAGTTATTACATATGTATATTGTATGAATAGTTCTCCAATTCAAACGATTGGCTATTCAAGATGCATGAATATATATGTATGTGATGAGTTTGAATTTAATTATTCAATGTTTATATGATTGTATATTGATCTATTGTAACTTTTTCAATCTCAGATTCAATATGTCTCCTTTTAACCCCATTGTCACTATTTTGAGTCAAAATAAACTTGAGAGTACTAATTATGTTGACTAAAGAAGAAATCTTGACACTGTGTTAACTGTTGAAGAGTACAAATTTGTACTCCATGAAGAGTGTCCATTAAAACCTAATGAATAGTCTAGTGATGAGGAAAAGCTCGCCTATCAAAAATGGCAAAAAGCTGATGAGATGGTGCGTTATTACATTTTGGCTTCAATGTCAAATGTACTGCAACATCAAAATCAAGCTATGGCCTCTACTTTTGAGATTCTGGAGAATCACAAACAAATGTTTGGGGACTAGAATCGCACAGCTACGCAGACTACTATGAGAGATCTCATGAACACTATGTCACGACCCGGACCTAGGGCCTAGATGTGACATGGCGAATGGGAACCCGAGAGTCTCCAAACAAGACTCAAACTATCCAATTTCCACATCATCAGTTTGGAAGCGCATTCAAATAATAAATACATAGTTCTAAGGGATGGAAAGTAGGACTCACGCTATGGGGCAATACGAGGCTTAGGATCTTCCACATTCCCACATACATATCATAATTTCCATAATCAATCCATACTAGCCATATCCAATAGATAACTAAATCATAAGCTTCAAATACAACAACAACATATAGAATCTACGAGAGTTTATAAGATGTCTAACAATGTCTCTAGTCATAAGATGGGACGGGGGCCAAGACATGTCCCAGGCTCACCCTCAATTAAGAATATAGGAAGAAAACAACATAGGAAGAGGGAAGGTGGTTTGTCCTTTGAAGATAGATATCAATTCTCCAAATTCGAACTACCCGTCAAGCGGTGGATGATCGTAACACACGATCCTACATGGTAAAATTATATAGGCATAGAGTATGCTTTAGTATGTTTGATTGTACTAAGTATGCGGGCATGCAATGCATATGACTTACCAAACCTGCATTTCCATGTTAGATGATAAGAGCACGTAATATAAAAAGAACCATATACCCAATGGAGGTATATATAAGATGCCATGAAATTATTATGCATGAAATGCAATAATGCTCTTATATAGTGGGGATGGACTATAACCGACATATCAAACTCATGCGAGCTATTACATGAATTAGACTGATTGGGACCTTCCACCGGTAGGGAGAATATTACTTGCTAAAGGTAATCTACATCACACATTATGGACCCACCATTTCGGTAGATGGTCACCTTCCTTACGGACTCACCATTTTGGAAGGATTTGTAGCCTTTTTTTAGATTATATCATATTCTCATATACGTATAACCATTCCTTACGATCTAGTCATCTCAGTAATGGTGAACATTCCTATGTTGGCACATAGTTCAAGGAAAGGGAGAGGGCTCTTGGGGCTAGCCCTAACACCCCCAATCCATTAGTGCTAAGTGAATAACATCCCACTTGAATAATTATACATATACGTGCTTTCAGGAAATGCAATGTTCAATTCAAACCATCCAATGCACATTTAGGCTCAAATGCCAAATCATAGTTTATACTTGTAAATGCTCATGCAAGGAATAGCTCATTTTGCATATATGTGACGGTGCAAGCACCCATGTGGCTCAATGAGCCTGAATTATAGACATACCGGTGATCACCTTTTTTGTCATAGCCAATATCTTATCAAATCATTTTATCAAATAGTTGGGCTTAACCCACTTCATAGTTTTCATACATTAATGTTCATAGGTGCAATGCGATGCAATACATGATGTGAAGATTGCATGGGTAACATAGATTCAAGTAGAAATTCAATATCACCATACTAGATTTAGTAAACCTATAATTAAATCCACATATAAATAGTGATATAGATCACCCATGCATAAATCAACTTTAAAGAGGGACATGTATGTTCATTCTTTATAACCCAATGTAACTCACCATAATAATGATCAAAGTGAATTGAAATCATAGATAAAATACAGCCCACATATCAATTAGATTTAATGAAATCAAATAATGAAATCTCATATTTAAAGTGATTAAAATTCATGAAATCAAGTGAAAGGAATTTTGGGTCTTCTTGGTTGAAAGCGACCAAGAATCAATCTCACATACCTTGATTAGGAAGATGAATATGAGAAAAAATTGTCTTGAATTTGAAACCCCAATTGAATCCTAGCTTTAATCTCGAAGATGAGACTTGGAGAGAATTTTGAGTGTCTAATTCTAGAAAGTAAGTGTTAGTCTTGAATGAGGGTTTATAATTAGTGTAGGGGGAGTTTAGGTATATAAAGGGGGGGTTAAAAAGGTCTTAAAAGCCTTGGGGATGGGTCAAAATATCAAAAATACCTCAATAAAGTGCCCTCTTAAATTTTTAGCTGAAATTGACACGGTTGGCTTCACGGTCTGTGAGGGCCTCCTGTCTAGCCCAAACATATTTTACGAAAAAAGGCATAATTTCTTGCTCCAAACACGGAATGAGGTGATACTATGTGCGTTGGAAAGATAATTTAAAGGGCTTCAACTTGATAGGTTGTGGGCTACCCAGTTCATTTTGTGCTAAAAGATACGCCTATTTAAAATTGGCCCTTCTATCGGTACTTGTAAAAAACTTAGCCAATGGAATTCCTTTGAACTTGACTTGATGTAGGAGACCCATTATGACCTTAAACAACATAAATAATCTTGAAATGAAGGCTTGAAAGTGAACTTATCTTGAGAATGAAAATCCCATATTTAGAATTTTCAACGAGGTCACCTTCATGGGAGGTTACACGGACTGTGTAGTGTCACACTAGCCGTGACACTGCCCGTACCCCTCTCCTTAGAAAAATTCCACGATCAAGTTATGAGACGGTGATTCCATAATTAGAAAAACTTCACTCCAAAAGCTTTACGGATGGACTCACGGGCCGTGCCACCCACATGGGTCGTACACTTAGTTGTGTAACCATACTTGGTCTTCAAGCTGCGGGATTTCAAGCCAAGGCCATCACACGGCCCACCACACGGTCCATGAAGTGTCACACGGACCGTGAGGGGTCCAAGTATGGTGTGTCTTAGTTTAAAACACCATGTTTAAGGGCAAAACATCCTCCATGGGCCAAGGGCAGCTTCGTGGAGGCTCCACACGGGCTGTGTGACCTTACACGGACCGTGATGGCTCCCATAAAGTGTCACCTTGGTCCATAACTTTTCCAAAACCAAATTTTCATGCTTCATTGAGGTCGTATAAAATTTCGAGTCCTTACACACTAAGAGACCATATTCTGAAGATGATAAGTCTTTAGAATGAACTAGAGGTCCTAGGGGCTGAAATTGATAATGAATCTCAAGTTGAGATGATATTGCAATCTCTGCCGGACAGTTTTCAACAATTTAGCCTGAACTATAATATGAGTAAGATGAGTTTATCTTTGGTTCCCTTGTTTAATGAGCTACAGGTGGCAGAGATGATCATCAGAAAACAAGTGCCATCTATGGCACTACATGTTGAGAAAGGTTCTACTTCCAAATCGAAAGGTGGACAAAAGAAGAAAAAGACTCAAAAAGTGAAGGCAGTTACACCTTAAACTGGAGGCATAAAAAAGCCTGAGGGCAAGTGTTCTCATTGCAAGATGCCAGGTCATTGGAAGACGCAGTGTCCAGTTCTCTTAGACAAGAAGAAGAACTTAGGTATCTCATTTTCACTTGTCGTTGAAACATGTTTAGCAGAAGTTTCTACCACTTCATGGTGTGTAGATTCAGGAGCCACTAATCACATCTGCACTACTTTGCGGGGGTTTCAAGAAACGCCCAAACTAATTAGAGGTGAAGTTAGTTTTTTTCAAACGAATGGCTCAACGGCTCCAGCTTTAGCTTTAGAAAATCTTAGCATTTCGTTTGGTAGTGGTAGAGTTTTAATTTAAAAAGACGCTTTATATGCACCTGTTGTTAGAAGAAATCTAATTTCAGTTTCTAAAGCTTTGAGAGATGGTTATGATGTTAATTTTTCTAATAACGATTGTGTTATTAGTTATAATAAACATTTCATCTCTGTGGGTTCATTAATTGATGGTCTTTATATTATTAATATCTCTCCAGAACTGCAACAAATTAAAGAACTAAATAATGTCAATATTTCAAGTAAAAGAAAGCGTTCTTTTGAATTTAATGAGACTTATTTATGGCACTTGTGTCTATGTCATATAAATCTAGATAGGTTTAAGGTAGGTTTGAGATGGACCTCTAGGTTCATTAAAAGTGGAGGCACTACTAACCTGTGAATCTTGTTTAGAAGGAAAAATGACTAAGAGACCTTTCCCCTCAAAAGGAAATAGAGCCAATGATAAATTAGAGTTAATTCATTCTGATTTGTGTGGCCCAATGAGCATACAAACTTTCATTGATGACTACTCAAAATATGAATATATTTATTTATTGCGTTGTAAGTCTGAATGCTTTGAGAAATTCAAAGAATTTAAGGCAGAAAATGAGAAGCGACATGGAAAATATATCAAGTCACTGCCATCTAATCGTGGTGGTGAATACCTCTCCCATAAGTTCATTAGTTACTTATCAGAACAAGGAATTGTATCTCAAATGTCTGCGCCTAGAACACCACAGCAAAATGGTGTAGCAGAAAGAAGAAATAGAACTCTTTAGAAATGGTTAGATCTATGATAAGTTACTCTGATTTGCCTTATTCATTTTGGGGATATGCACTAGAAACTTGCAAATTATATTCTAAACTTAGTTCCTTCAAAGTCTAAACCTATGACACCCATTGAATTGTGGACTGGGTGCAAACCTAGTTTGAAACACATTCGGGTTTTGGGATGTCCAACACATATGCTGAAAAGGAAGATAGAAAAATTGGAACCTAGTAGAAGTATATGTTTTTATTGGGTACCCCATAGGAACAAAAGGTGGTCTATTTTATAATCCCGAGGAAAAGAAAGTTATTGTAAGTACCAATGCTAAATTTCTTGAAAGGAATTTTTTAACAAACCATGTTCCCAGAAGTAAACTAGTTTTACAGGAATCAAGCAAAGAGATAACAAATCAATCTACTGAATATAATGAAAGCCAAATTTAAACCCCAGATGTTAGATTTAACATACCATTACATTCTAGTAGTGGGTGTGATGTTAACATACATATAATTCCACAAGTACAAATTCCTGAAAATCCATTACATCAAGATAGTGGGAGTAACACTGAGCAGATTGCATTAGAGTAAAAAGTTGTTAATATCTCCACACCGCAAGGTGATGAGGATAACATAGAGACTCAAGATCCTACAAATGATGTTGTTTCACCGAAAGATCATAATAATGCAACTCTCTCTGCATCTGCCCCTACACTTGTAGTGGTTAGTCGTAGTAGGAGAGTGATAAGAAAACCACCTCGATATGCACTCTTGGGAGAGTCTTTTGACAGAATCCCTGAAGATTTGAATATTGAACCCTTGAATTACAATGAAGCACTACAAAATAATGATGCAGAAAAATGGATCATTGCTATGAAATCAGAAATGGAGTCCATGTGCTTTAATAAAGTCTGGGATCTTGTAGAACCACTTATAGATGGAGTCAAACCCATTGGATGCAAGTGGATCTATAAGAAAAAGAGAGGAGTAGAAGGAAAAGTATAAAATTACAAAGCTAGACTTGTTGCGAAAGAGTTTACTCAGAAAGAGGGGATCGATTATGAGGAAATGTTTTCGCCAATAGTCATGCTCAAGTCTATTGGAATTCTCTTATCCATTGCTGCTCATTATGATCATGAGATTTGGAAGATGGACGTCAAGATTGCTTTCCTTAATTGAAGTCTTGATGAGAGCATTTTTATGCGACAACTAGGCGGTTTCATAGAAAAAGAAAAAGAACACATGTTGTGCAAGCTTAAAAGGTCCATTTATGGATTAAAGCAAGCTTCTAGGGCATAAAATACTTGTTTTGACAATACGATCAAGACTTTTGGTTTTGAGAAATGTCTTGATGAGCCTTGCGTGTACAAAAAGTAGAATGGGGATAAAGTGGTATTCTTGGTATTATATGTAGATGACATCTTGCTCATAGGAAATAATGTGAGCATGATGAATTCAGTTAAGGAATGGTTGTCTATTAACTTAAATATGCAAAAATTTGGGAGAAACTGCTCACATTCTAGGGATCAAGGTCCTACGTGATCGCAAGAAAAGGATGTTAGGCTTATCTCAAGCTCTTTGTATTGACACAATTCTCACCAGGTTCAACATGAATGAGTCTAAGAAAGGATTTCTCCCTTTCAAACATGGAATTTCTTTATCTATGGATTAGTATCCTAAGACAGATGAGGAAATAGAAAGTATGAAGGAAGTTCCTTATGCATCAGCTGTAGGATGCCTCATGTATGCGGTGTTGTGCACTAGACCTGACATCTGCTTTGCCGTAGGCATGGTTAGCAGATTTCAATCTAACCCTCGACGAGAATACTGGACAACAGTTAAGCATATAATCAAGTACTTGAAAAGGACTAGGGATTATATGTTGGTCTATCATTCGAATGAGTTGGTGCCCATAGGGTACACAGACTCAAATTTCTAATCTGATAAGGACTCTAGAAAATCGACCTTAGGAAAAGTGTTTACTTTGAGAGGTGGAGCTATTATTTGGAGGAGCATCAAGCAAACCTATGTTGCTGATTCCACCATGGAAGCCAAATATGTAAAAGCCTCTGAGGCAGCTAAGGAGGTAGTATGACTCAAAAACTTTCTAAAAGACTTAGGTGTAGTTCCTGCAATGAAAGTTCCACTCACAATATTTTGTGATAATAGTGGTGCAGTTGCAAATTCAAAAGAACTACGAAGTCATAAGAAAGCAAAACACATTGAGCGTAAATATCATTTGATTCGAGACATAGCGCAAAGAGGAGATGTGGTGGTTGCAAAGATTGCATCTGAAAACAACCTGGCAGACCCTTTCGCAAAAGCTTTACCACAAAAGTCTTCAGATAGACATATTGAAGGAATGGGTATTAGAGTCGTGGGTGGATGGTTATGAGTCTAAGTAGGAGATGGTGAGGATATACTATTAACCATGCGTTTAAATATAGTATTATTTATTGAATAATTATTTATTTATTTATTCAATTCAATAAAGTGTTACATTAAATAGATCAATTTTCCATATATGTGTCCTCAACTTATATAGTAGATGATTTGGTGTATAGAGTTTGAACTTATACACAGAAGATCAAATCATCGGTGTTTGTAAGTTAAAATTATAGTTCACAATCTAGATGAAAATTTAGACAAACCATTGAGAAGATTGTAGCACGAGATAATATGTAATTTATCTTGATTATGAGAACGTTATAGTTCTAACTTCTCATGCTAGTACATTCTGTATGTATTGAACGGGACCAAGTAGAGATAGATGTTTTGGACTAACTGATAAAAACATGTTCTCTAAACTTTTAAATGTACTTATATTCTTAATCCTGATATAACGATTATGAGCTGCATGTATTACTTATCATTTTCTATTTATTAAGAGGTGAGATTCTGAGATGGGTCAATATGCCTGGTAAGTTGGATGATAATAATATATATTGGTGAAATAATCAATTAATTGATGGAATTCATGTCTCAATATAGAGATTGATTATACACTTTTTTATGAGAAGCTTATAAGTTTTCGTGCAAACCCAACAATATATTTATGAATCTGGCGCATGAAGTATCGTTCTAAAGGAAATTAATCATTAAATTAAATTCTTCAGTAATTTAATTTATTGATTAATATTTGTAGTCTTAACATGGGGAATTATATAAGTGTTTAATGAGGAATTTTGAAATATAAATGGAGTGCAATTACGAATTTTTAGTGGAATAATTTGTAATTTATTATGGTAAGAATAATTCAGATAAAAAAGAATTATTTCCATAATAGGAAGCATCACTAATAAATTCTATGGTCCCTATAGCGCCCATATTTGACTAGAACTCAGAATCTTATTTCTAATAAAAGAAAGTTTGTTGTATTTCAAGAAAAGGGATTTTCCTTTTTCTATAAATAGGGGTTCTCCTAATCTAGAAAATTCACTAGAGAAATTTTTTTTAGTATTTTATACAATACTTGCCCACCAAGTATTGAGAGAGTTCGATTGTTAATTTGGATCACCTTAGAAGATTGTGGATGTCGAGTTTGGTTTGCTTCAAGACATCTGCACATGCTTCAAGAGGTATTTCTTGAATTAATTTTCTGTATCGTATTTGTGATTGTTATCTATTATGCATATAAGCTATAAGATCTTGAAAATGCTTCCGCTGTGTAATATTTTCCAAAAGGTTTATTGTTAAGAAAATTTATTTGAATGCCATGAATTATTGAAAAAAATCAAATTAATATCTAACACTTCCTATCATGAATATCTAACGCTCCCTACAAAATTTGGCACCAACTTAATACCTATATGCAAACATCTAATTTTTTTCAGGAAATACAATTATTTTTTTAAAAAAAAAACATAAACAGATGTAAACTTTTTATAATGTATCTATCAATCCAAGACATTCATGTACTTCTTATCATGAATATCTAACACTTCCTACAATTCTTTACACCAACTAAATACCAATATGCAAACCGTCTACTTTTTTTTTTTTATGTAATACGATTACTTTAAAAAAAAAGATGAATTTTTTTTACATTATATATATATATCAATCCAAGACATTCATGTGACTTGTTTGTACCACACACAAAAAAAAAAGAAATTTAACATTAAAAAAAAAAAGAACAAATCTGTTGAATCCAATTTATCATCGTAGTTAATCAAAATAGAGACACTCTCCATATTCAATATAAAACCAATTTCAAGTTTAACATGAAAGCAATGTGTTTGATGTTCAACATATGATGTGTTTTGCTCTTGTTAAATATCGTTAATAAATATCAACAATTAATTAAGAGAGAGATTAGGGGTAAATTAAATAGATTATACACACCGCATTAATTAATCCTTTTTTATGTGCTCCTTGTCAATAGTTCATTAAAGTAACAAATTTACTAAAAAGTGATATTAAGTCGTTTTTTCTTTTTCGTTTTTAGTTCCCCATGTATGTATAGTTTTATTAAAAAATATATTGATATTTGATTGTAATTGAGTTTGTTGACATACTTTTGTAATTATGCTTCTCAAAATGTATAGGAATATTTTTTCTCCAATAACATTTTCAGAAACAATTATAATTAAGTAACGTGACTAATTGCAATTTTGTGATGAAATAAATTACCAAATCTTTACTATAACATTAGATATTTTTAAAAGAAACTAAGATAAGTATTAAATTATTAAGAAGGAAATTTTTCATAATTTATATATTCAAGATTCAAATTCAAAATATTTGACTAAAAAAATAATCATGGGGATGATATCCTTGAGTGGTTATATAACAGTACTTTATTTAGCTTCCCTTTTTTCATCTTTTATTCCCTATTGAGTAGCTTTACTTAATTTTGATGAAAAGGTATGTAGTGCAGCTCACTATCATTATTAAAGGTGACAGTAAATTGATTTAGGTTCTTTCCTCCCTGAGAGAAAAAGAATCCGTTCCTTTTATTTTCTTTTTCAAATTCATTCACTTGCTAAAAAGCTCTTGTACAAAACATGTTTTTGGCATTGACGTCTCTTGTCTTTGAACTATTTTTAGTAGTATTTTTTTCTAAGAAAAACAAATTCTGTAAAAGCATTTGAGTGAATAAGATGTTCAGTGTTCTGTTAGAAAAAGTATTTTAGTTGGACACCTATTTCAAAATGTCTGTTGTCAAAATTGACTCCACACAGGTTTGCCTACCCAGAAATGAGGAAGAAAATTACCGCAGAAAGTGGGACCCATCTTGGACGTGAAATAAAAAAAAAGATTATGTTAAAAACATATCTAAACTATTCCTTCTTTTGATTTTCATGCTTGGACTATCAGAATCGTGAGTTTTATACCAAAATGATCACTTGCTAGTTTGAGAAACGCATCTCAATGGTGTGTATGATACACTTTTTCTTTTATTTTTAACAAATATTGTCACATAGATAAAATATTTCACCTTAACAAAAATTAAATAAACTATTAATATTAGTTAAACGGTAAAGATTAAAATATTAATATTCTCTCCGAAAATATTATTTAAAAAAAAATAAAATTAGAAATATTTTCTTCACCTACTTTATCCCTCCCCCACCACCATGTACCCCCTCCACTCCCAACCCCCAATGATCCCTGACCTTTTATTTTTTTAAATCTTTTTTATAATTAAAACAAAATACACTCCTTCGTCCACTCTTTTCTAAAAAAAATTGATATTATTTTTATTTTTTAAAATAAACAAAATCCTATCTCACTGCATTTAATCCTCCACTCCTAATACTTTTATTTTTAATAGATATCTATGCATATTTTTAGAATTTTCTTTTACATATATATCGAATATAACAAAAATAAAAAATTCAATTCTAAAAAAACTTGCGACAAGAAAAAATAATTTTCTAAAAATAAGAAAAAAAATAAAAGTAGAGGATTAGGTGGGTAGGGGAAAAAATATTTTTCTAAAAAAGTTAAAATAATATCTAAATTATCATGTTAAGGGGAAGGGAGGGGGGGGGGGGAGGAGAGATGAAATAAGAATTTTGAAAAATTAAACAATTTGTTGGTTCGGGGTGTAGATGGGGTGGAGTGGGTGTATGGGAGAGGAATTGGTGGAGCGGATAAGAAAAATATATTACATATAACTTTTTTTAAACAATAATATTTTAATTTTAACTAATGTCCTAATTTATTTATTTTTTATATGTGCAGTGTAACGTGAGATGCGACTGTGCGGAATCAAAGTTGAGGCCACCAACAGTCTTTTGCACACTATTGCCACTGAGTTAGGGGTGGGTCCGTAAAATCGAAAACCAAAAATCGAATCGAAATCAATCGAAAAAAATTGCAACGTAAAAAATCGAAATTGAACACAAAAAGCCGAACCGAACCAATTTTGTGTGGTTTCGATTTCGATTTTGGTTTTCTAAAATCGAACGAACCGTTAAAAACAGATTTTGCTATACTACGTCGTATATACTTTATATGCTACATGGCTAAGAAGGAAAATATTTCTTGTTGCACGAAAGAGACATAGATTTGAAGCTTCTAAGGAGAAGACTTTTGGCTAATGTCACCTGCAATTAATTGATACTTCAAGGAGTATTTGATAATTGTTTGATAATTTCTTTTGGCTATACACAATTGACTTAAAACCTTCCAAGGAGTATTTGATATTTCTTTTTCTAGAACATATGTTTGCAAATTTCTTGGTGATAATTGTAGTTCTTATATTGTGATAATTGTACTAATTGAAACTTTACTCTTAACCAATTATTTAGCATATCTATACAATGATATGTCTCTACCCAACATATTGTTTTACTTTAAAAAATTATTTTTAAAAACCAAAAAATCAAACAAAAATTGAAGATTGAACTGAAAAAAACCAAACCGAAAAATCAATGGTTTACTTTTTTTTTTTTGGCAAAATCGAACCGAACCGAACCGCCAAATTACCTTTCGTTTTGTCTTTGATTTTAGGGAAAAACTGAACCGCAAATATCGAACCCACCCGTACACTGAGTTAATGCTCTATCCACATCAAAAATCTCGTTTTTAAACAATTTAAATTTAAAAGCAGATCACATTTAACAAATCAAACACAAAATGCAGATGCGAGAATTTACGCTTGGGCATTTTGTACGTATTGTGCAGATCTTTGCCACTGGGCCACTACTGTCATTGTGTCTGAGAGTGTTCAAAATTAGAATTATTATAATATATAAATCAAGATTTGACCTCAGAATAATTGGTGTCCAATCGGCCACTCTGGAATAATCATGGCTTCGCCCCTGATATAGTATACATGCTATGATGATAGTAAATTATAAGAGAGATGTGTATTTATCAAACTAATTGTGAATACCTTATTTTTTACTAAATCTACAGGTTTTCACCATTTATTGTTTAAATATTTATTTTGGGTTAAGATTATATATTTTTATTTTTAATTTTTATCTTATTTTAGTAAGTTTATTTTAAAAAATTTTAAACTATAAAAAAAATGGAGTCCCATTTTAGACTAAGTGTTATTTTGATCGATTTCTTCAAAAAATTGAAAATTTACAAGAAAAATATGTATTTTATTTTAATTAAAGATTTAATAAATGAACTAGTGTTTTATTTTCTTAATTACATTTTAGTTCAAGCTATTTAACTCGCCCTCACAAACGTACTCACCTCTTTAACTCCTCTCATCTTTCACACTCACATATACCACGACATATCCAAGACAACAACATAGATAGCACACATATTTTCTATTCTAATATAGATATTTACGTTTCCTAGCAACACGTATATATATACGGATAAGAACAAAAGAAAGGAAAAAAGAGCTCCTATTCCACTCCTATAAAAAAACACATACTTGCATAGTTTCTCTGAAAAAAATATATACACACCCACACATAGGCAGAAAAAAAAAAACACTCATCCTTTTTTGTTTTCTCTTCACTTTTGCCCCATAGACACAAACACTGAAAAAAATTTACAAAAACTAAAAGTCACAACAACAAAAGAAAAGAAAAGAAAAGACAGAGTTTAAAGTTTGCTTTCGCGGTTTTGAATTTGTGGTTTTTATTGTGGTCTACTCTTTGTAAATTAATTTTCACAAGAGGTAACACTTATTATCTCTTGTGTAGTTTGATATGATTGTAATACACTAAAATTGTCAAATTTTGTATGTATTTCACCCATTAATATTCTTTGATGTTGCAATATGAAGTATGTTCAAATCTTTCATATATCAATTTCACGTTCAGATTTCCCGAATGAGTACTGCGTCGAAGATGAAACTTGTGGTTGGTAGCAAAACACTGACTCACTTGTTGAGACCTAATTTGATCTTCATAGAGTTCTCGAGATATTTTCTTACGAAGTTTTGTTATAGCATCTATAACTGCTTCCGATTTAGGTGGACAACCTGGCAAATATATACATTTACAGGAATTAGCTTATCGACTCCCCAAACAGTACTATAAGAATCAATACTAAATATCCCACCCATTGTTCCAACATTCCAATATTGGCACTAATGATACGTAAATGTAACTCGTTGTTCATCTTTTATATTGTTAAATTTAGTGTAAAATTGTTAAATAGTTTATTTATTGTTGAGTAAATCCATTGTCCAAGTCTATTCTTATTTTCATATTCAATTATTTTTATGATTGATGTATTGTCACGACCCGCCTTTCGGGCCATGATGGCACCTATTATATCCCACCTACAGACAAGCCAATTACCCAACCCTAGGGTACCTATCCTAAATCAATAGTCTCAAATATAATAGATACAACAATATAAATCAACACAACCTACTCAAAACCTGGAAGTCAACTATACAGAGCTACAATAAACACAAGCACGTACCCCCATATATATATATATACATATATATATATATATATGTATATATATGTATGTATGTATGTATTATAAATGACCGTAGTATACATAGCCAGGAATGCTCCTAGGAATACAAACCATAACTACAGAGTATAAAGCCAATGTCTGAATACAATAGATGACCGTTAAACAGAAGGAGACTGCAAACCGTCTAGAATTGCTAATGCTCACCAAGATCTCCTGAATTATCCATAAACCTCCTAACTCTCACCAAGGTGTATATGACTGGAAGATATGCTGAAGGAACTTGGCTGGCTGACTGGCCCCAAGTGCAACTATCGACTTTCCAAGAGCCGTTTGTACCTTTGATATAATCACAAAGTGGCTGGGGGGCCGCGGGGAATAGGTGCCTCTGGCTGTGGGGAAGTTAGGACATCCTAGCACTTCTCCATAGGCTCAAAGGGTTTCTCCCTCTTGGGGACTGATGATGCAGTCCTACCCCTAATAAGAATTTGACCTATGAGCGACATATCTACGAAAGAACGAGACAATTAGATTCCTGGAATCAACATACCATTAGCGAAACCACACGAAGAAAATCAATAAGCAGAGATTCCTAAGCATCCCTTAGCCTCCCGAAGATAAGCATAGATGTCTCTGCATCCATTCGCAGGACTACTAGACGGTAGCTCTGTTAAGATGAGACTAGTAAACCTAAAGCTCTAATACAACCTCGCCATCCTGGTAAAATATTCTCAGAAACACTGAAATGACCTGGAGGGTCATTACAACATCCCCCACTAAAAGAACTTTCGTTCGCGAAAATAAGAATAAAGGTGTACTTGAAGACTCCAATCTGAACCACATAGGGATCTCGACCCTCAACTCACAGTAGACAACGAATACAACAGTCATAAGCATGTTCCGCATCAACAACAGTTCTAGTAATCTCAACTGATCAGAGGTACAACAACCCCTCTATTTGCAATAGAGAATTAGTATAGCAATCTTTAAGAGATCTTCAACGATCAATCACCCATGCCATCAGTTCAATTAGCTATCATAAGATAGGGAATCAGCAGGCTAAATATATATGCCTTTGACGCACCAGCTGATACCCAAATAATCACCATTATCGATAAATATACCCATATTCCATACACACGGGCTTTGCCCTATTTCCTACTCCCTTATGCCAATACTCCCCACGAATTAACTCAAGTGGCTCCTAGGATAAAATTGCTGAAATTGTCGCAAACAACAATTACTGTAATCATATGCCGCCACAGGGACCAAGCCTTTTTGCCCTTGCTGTTAGTCCGTCCATCACAACAACATTAGTAATCATAAGTATGGTAAATAGTCAAAATACTATCCCAATATAACATATTATCGACATAACAACCAACAATAACTTCGACATAACAACAGATATTCAGAAATAGAATAGATAATATACATACCAATCACTAGTACCCTAACAATAGTCAGCCATTCACAAGTACATCAATTACTCACATACTACTCATCGGTGGGCTTCTTGTACATTCTTCCGCATATATATATATATATATATATATATATATATATATATATATATATATATATATATATATATATATATATATATATATATATATATCATTCTTAGTCGCAGTCCTTAGTAGCTATCATCATTCAGCCACATATGAAATAAAGCAAGGGAGGTAGAATCCTAAATAGTCACCAAACCTGATCTCTCACTAGTAGAATCCTCCACTAAAGTCAATATCGGAATCCAAGATAAAAGAGGCTCGGAACTCATACTCAATCAAACGACAAGATAAATAGACATATATAAAAAGGCAGAACCTGGGTCCAGTAAAAATAAAACCAACTACTAGCACAAGATAGTAATGCCTGTAGTAGACTCATCTGAAGCCTCAACTTCTGACAGAGCTAAGGTTGTGTAAGAATGGCCTAACAACCTCCATCTATGGTGTCGTCTCTACCCCTAGCTCCACCACCTCTAACAACACCCCTAGGACCCAAATTCGGGGCTCCAGCCTCAATGGTCGATGGGGAAGCTAATATGGCAACCCATGAAGCTGTAGACACTGCTCTACGCTCCAAAAAATGAATGATCTAAGGCTCTACAACCATAACACCCTGAGAAAGCTAGGGCTCTACTACATTGACTACGAAGGTCGGTATCATCTGCTTCTGCAGCCCTAGAACTCTGATCATTGAATGAGATGGCCCTGCCAGAAACCTTGATGGTGGTCTGTTGGTCCCCTGAATTCTGATCGACCTCCAATGAAACCTCCCTCATGTTGCACCCGCTTATTGCTGCCTCTTTGGGCCTCACAACACCTTCTCATCCTGAAAAGTCACTATACCTGATAAAAGAGGCTCGGAACTCATACTCAATCAAGCGGCAAGATAAATAGATACATATAAAAAGGTAGAACCTAGGTCCAGTAAAAATAAAACTAGTTACTAGCACAAGATAGTAATACCTGTAGTAGAATCATTTGAAGCCTCAGCTTCTGACTGAGCTAGGGCGGTGTAAGAATGGCCCTAACGGCATCCATCTCTGGTGTCGTCTCTTACCCCAGCATCACCTCTTCTAACAATACCTCTAGGACCCTGTTGGTCCTGCCAAAAACTCTGTTAATCCTCTCAATGCTCATATTGGCCATCTCTACGACCCAAATCCGACCCTTTAGCCTCAATGGTCGGTAGGAGAGCTAATCTGGAAACCCGCAAAGCTATACGTGTTGCCCTACACTCTAGACAATCTTGAGACCAATGATCTAAGGCTTCACAACCATAACACCCTAGGAAAGCTCAAGCTCTACTGCGTCGACTGCGATGATCGGTATCATCTGCCTCAGCACCCTTGGAGCTTTGATTAACTGAATAAGATGAACCTGCATGAAACCCCAATGGCGGTCTGCTCCTCGATCCCTCAAATTCTGGTCGACATCTACTGAACCCTCTCTCATGTTGTGCCCGCTTGTCACTGTTTCTTCGGGCCTCGCGACTGAACTACTCACTCAGACATATGTATGCGACTGGGACCTATGCTGAAGAACTGGGCATGGCTGACTGGCTCCAAGTATAACTATCAACTGTCCGAGAGTCATTTATACCTCTGGTGTAATCACAAAGCGGCTTGGGGCTGGGGGCCGGGAGGGGAGGGGGAATTGGTGCCTCTGATTATGGGGAAGCTTGGGCATCCTGTCGCTGCTCCATGAGCTCTAGGGGTTGCTCCCTTCGGGGATTGACGACGCAGTCCTACCCCTACTTGGAGTCTGACCTCTGCACAACATATCTGCGAAAGAACAAGACAATCAGATTCCTGGAATCAACTTACCGTTGTCGAAACCACACGAGCAGAATCAAGAATAAGAGGGAGTTTCCTAAGCATCCCATAGCCTCCCAAAGATAAGTCACAGACATCTCCGCACCCATCCGCAGGACTCTACTAGACCGTAGCATTGAATTGATGAGACCAGTGAACCTAAAGCTCTGATACCACCTTGCATCATGATAAAATATTCGTGGAAATAAAGAAATGACATGGAGAGTCACTACATGTATATATTTACAGTTTAATAAACTTAAATGATGAAAATAATCAGTGACACTGATTCGTTATGTAAAATATTGATTTCAGTTAATATATGTTTTTCTTTTCATTTTAAAGACTAAAATAAAGAAAAGAAAAGATTTTATATGCCCATAATTCCTAACATTTTTATACTAATGCTGCATGTATAAAATTTGTATGAAAATTATATTTTGTATTCTTAGTAAAATTGTATTAACTTTTTCTTTAAGAAAAAACATAAACAAAATTTGTAACTTTTTTTGCATTTCATTTGAGTGATGATTCTTTTTAGAATATTAACTTAACGATTTTATGTTGATCCATTTAATTAATATTATATTATTGAATTATGCCTTTAGTGAGTCTTAATGATTAACCCTTCATTAAAAATTAAAGTCATTCGGCTTTGTAGAAAGAATTGAAATTTTAAATTATTTTTTATAATTGAATTTCTTTAAATAGAATCGCTAGAAGCATGATTTGATCATCAATAATAATATGCAAAATTTTCAATTTAAAGAGCATTTCACAAATTTTAGGTGCGACATATAAAACAATACTTTGTAGTAAGGTTGTAAATGTTGTTACCAATACATCACACAATAATAAAATAAGACAGTTTTAAACATATTTCAAATAAATTAAAGAAAGAGAGTAAATGAAATATTTTTGTGAAAAATCATAATATAATAAATTAAAAGTTAAGTCATAAACTAATCAATAAAGCGATCATGCTAGAACTACGAGACCCCAGGGGTGTCTAATACCTCCTTTTCGGTTAATAGAATTCCTTACTTGAATTTTTAATTCACAGACCAATAAAATAAAGATTCAACTTCCTTTTTATTATGGATTTAAATGTTACTATCTATCACGACCTGAACCGAGAGCCTAGAAGTGACATGACGAATGGTAACCCGAGAGACTCCAAACAAGCCTCGAAGCAATCAAAACCACATCATGGGTTCGAAAATGCATTCAAGAAATAAACACATAGTTCTACGGGGCAGGAAAGTAGGACTCACGCTATGGGGGTATCATGAGGGAAAGGGGCTTTCCACGCCGAATGCATAAACATACATAATCTCCATAGTCAACCAAGATAGTCATAGTCAATAGATAGTCGAAATCATAAACTCAAGAACACAACATCGCATATATAAGTCCACAAGAGCCGATAAGATGTCCAACAATGCCTCTAGTGAAGATGGGACGGGGGCCAAGACATTTCTGGGGCTCACCCTCAATTACTCAAATAATCATAAATAACATGTATAGAAGGAAGGTGGTTGTCCTTGGAAGATAGGACTCACTGCAAAGTTAACTTTTCGGATTCCAGCTATTCATCAAAGGGTGAATGGTCGGGGCGCTCGGTCCCTATGGTAAAATTATGTAGGCATAAAGCATGCGTTAGTACGTTTGAATGTACTAAGTATGCGGGCATGCTATGCGCATGACTTATCAAACCTGCATTTCAGTGTTAGATGACAAGAGCACAAAATATAAAAGAAATCTTATATCCGAAGGATAATAGTATACAATATGCCATGTAATTCATGAAGCATGAAATGTAATAATGCTCATATATATAGTGGGGAAGGACTATAACCGACAAATCAAACTCATGTGAGCTATTAAAAGAGTTAGTCCGATAGAGACCTCCTATCGGTAGGGAGAAAATTACTTGCCAAAGGTAATCTACATCACACCTTACGGGACACCCATTTCAGTGGATGGTCACCTTCCTTACGGAACACACCATTTCGGAAGGATTTTCCAAAAGCATATCATATCAAAACAAGACGAATAACAATATCTTACAACCCAGTCATTTCGGTAATAGCTTCCATTCCTATGTTGGCACATAGTTCGATAAAAGGGAGAGGACCCTTGGGGATAGCCCTGACACCGCCAATCCATCGGTACTAAGTCGAAACATCCCACATGAATACTTATACATATACGTGCTTTCAAGGAATACAATGTTCATCTCAGAATCGTTCGATGCACGTTTAGGCTCAAAAGAAAGACATAAATCAAAATCATGATACTCATGCAAGGAGTAGCTCATTTACATATACGGAATAGTGCAAGCAACCAAAATGCTCAAAGTGCCAAAAGTATTGACATATATGTGATCACATTCTTGTCATGACCAATATATTATCAAAAATCATTTCATAAAACGTAATTGGGCTTAACTCACTTCATAATTTCCATAAAGATCGATGTTCATGAACGCTAATACAATGTATGATGTGAGAATAACATGGGTAACATAGATTCAAGCTGAAATGAACATTATAATATAAAATTTAAGTAAAACCATAACTAAATTCCACATTTAAATCGTAATATAAATCACCTATGCATAAATCAAGCTTAAAGGGGACATGCCTGTTCATAACTTCATAACTTCAATGTAAATCAACATAATAGGGCGTAAATTATTTTAAAATCATGAATAAAGTACAACAGATACATCAATTGAATTTGATATAATGAAAACCAACATTTAATGTAAGCTAAAATTCATGAAAATCAATTGAAAAGAGTTTGGGTCTTCTTTGTTGAAAGGAATCAAGAATCAATCCCACATACTGATTGAGAGGCTGAAATTGAGAGGAATCTAGGCTGAAGTTGAATCCCCCAACTGAACCCTAGCTTGAGTCTTGAGAGAAGGACTTAGAGAGTACTTTGGGAATGATCTTTTTGAGTGAGAATGTTTTCAAAGAGAATGATTTAAAATGAAAGGATATCAGCTGATTTAGGGGTCTAGGCAAAATATCATGAAACATAATTAAAATAAACCGTAATCACATAAATGCCATTAATGAAACAGATACAAAAGTTGGTCGTCAAGGCTACACGAGCACCTACACGATCCATGTGGAACTTCCCGGATTGTGAACAACGACCATGGGATGACCCTTAGACAGATTTCGCAACGTTAACACTTAGAGTTTTTCCGAAGCTAAGGGGTACCATACCGACAGCCACACGGCCCGTGTGAAACTACACAGGTTGTGTCAAGGATCGTGAGGTGACACTTAGAAAATTTCGCATGAAAAAGTTATGAGATGGTGATTTCGTACTTAGAAAAATTTCGCGTTGTGAGCTTATACGGTGGGCCACACGGCCCGTACCACCCCATACGGACCATGTGGGTGGCCTTATGCCCACACTTAACTTGGAACTTCCTATCGAGTCCCCGTAATCAAAATTATGGCCAAGTCCTCTCCACTGGAGGCCACACGGACCGTATGGTTTCACACTGGCCGTGTGGGCCTCCCATGGAGCGACACTTGGTCAAATTTTCTCTCGAGCCAACATGATAGGTCCGACAAAGTCGTTCGAAAATTCAGGTCCTTACATTATCTCCCCCTTGGGAACATTTGTCCTTGAATGTGCAACGACAAGTCCTGAAAACTTGACTAAAGACATGAACCATCCGAACATAAGGTATAATGCCTAGTTTATCACTTAAAGATCATAAAGTTTTTAAAACCCATGTCAAAATGTATTCAAATCATTCAAACATCATAAAAATCATTGTCGTGCACATATATGCATGTCATGTCATGAGACTCAAGAGTGAAAGAATTAGGACTATTTAGAAGGGAAAGAACATAGTACCTTAGGCTTGAGTAGATTGGAAAATATGGGGATATCGCTTCATCATGTCTAACTCCACCTCCCAAGTAGAACTTTCCATGTGTTGATTTCTCCAAAGTATCTTCATCGAAGCCACATCCTTGTTACAGAGCCGCTTCACTTGCCTATCCAAAATCTCCACCGGGACTTCCTGATAGGCCAAGTTCTCCTCAACCTCAATTCCCTCAAAAGGTACAATAGTGCTAGGATCACCGACTAACTTGCTCAACATAGACACATGGAAGACAGAAGACAGGGTGAATGGAACTCAAGTCCGGAGACAACTCCAACCTATAAGCCATGTTTCCAATCCGCTCCATAATCTCATAAGGGACAAAATACCTGGGCTTAGCTTGCCCTTCTTACCAATACACATCACATCCTTCATAGGCAAAACCTTCACATACACCTAATCACCAACATGAAATTCAAGAACCCTCCTCCTAACATTCGAATAGGACTTTTGACGACTTTGTGTCGTCTTCAACCTTTCTCTAATCACCTTCCCTTTTCCATAGCCTCCAACACTAAATCTGGACCAATCAATGCCATCTCTCCCAATTCAAATCACCCCGCTAGTGAGCTACAGCTTCTCCCATACAAGGCCTCAAATGGTGCCATACAATAGCTAGCATGGAAGCTATTATTATAGGCAAACTCAATGAGTGGAAGGTGATCATCCCAAATACCCTTGAATTCCAACACACAAGCCCTCAACATATCATCCAAGGTTTGAATAGTCCTCTCGGCTCACCCATCAATTTAGGGGTGAAAAGAGGTGCTCAACTTAATCTTAGTCCCAAGTCCCTTCTGAAATGATCTCCAAAAGTGAGTAATGATCTCCAAACCTAGGGCGCTGATACCATCTTTTGTCACGACTCGGATCTAGGTCCTAGAAGTGACATGGTGAATGGGAACCCGAGAGCCCCCAAACAAGCCTCGAAGAAATCAAAACCACATCATCGGTTCAAAAATGCATTACAAAGTAAACACAAAGTTCTACGGGGTGAGAAAGTAGGACTCACGCTATAGGGGTATCATGAGGGAAAGGGGCCTTCCAGGCCGAACGCATAAACATACATAATCTCATAGTCAACCAAGATAGTCATAGTCAATAGGTAGTCGAAACCCTAAACGTCAAACACAACATCGCATATATAAGTCCAAAAGAGTCGACAAGATGTCCAACAATGCCTCTAGTCAAGATGGGACGGGGGCTAAGACATGTCCCGATCTCACCCTTAATTACTCAAATAAATATAAGTAACATGGATAGTAAGAAGGTGGCTTGTCCTTGGAAGATAGGACTCACCACAAAGTTAACTTTCTTGATTCGAGCTATTCGTCAAAGGGTGGATGGTCGGGGCGCTCGGTCCCTACATGGTATAATCGTGTAGGCATAAAGTATGCGTTAGTATGTTTGAATGTACTAAATATGTGGCCATGCTATGCACATGACTTATCAAACCTGCATTTCAATGCTAGATGATAAGAGCATATAATATAGAGCAATCATATGTCCAAAGGAGAATAGTATACAATATGCCATGAAATTCATGATGCATGAAATGTAATAATGCTCATATATATAATGGGGATGGACTATAATCGACAAATCAGACCCATGCAAGCTATTACATAAGTTAGTCCGATAGAGACCTCCCATTGGTAGGGAGAAGATTACTTGCCAAAACTAATCTACATCACACCATACGGGACCCCCATTTCGGTGGATGGTCACCTTCCTTACAGAACATACCATTTCAGAAGGATTTTCCAAAAACATATCATATCAAAACAAGACGAAGAACAATTCCTTATGACCCGACCCAGTCATTTTGGTAATGTCTTTTATTCCCATGTTGGCACATAGTTCGAGAAAAGGGAGAGGACCCTTGGGAATAGCCCTGACGCCGCCAATCCATCAGTGCTAAGTACAAACATCTCACATGAATACTTATACATATACGTGCTTTCAAGTAATACAATGTTCATCTCAAAATCGTTCAATGCACGTTTAGGCTCAAAAGAAAGACATAAATCAAAATCATGATACTCATGCAAGAAGTAGCTCATTTACATATACGGAATGGTGCAAGCAACCAAAATGCTTAGAGTGCCAAAATTATTGAGATATATGTGATCACATTCTTGTCATGACCAATATCTTATCAAAAATCATTTCATAAAACTTAATTGGGCTTAACTCACTCCATAATTTCCATTAAGATCGATGTTCATGACTGTAAATACAATGCATGATGTAAGAATAGCATAGGTAGCATAGATTCAAGTTGAAACCAACATTATAATATAAAATTGAAGTAAAACCATAACTAAATTCCATATTTAAATCAAAATATACATCACCCATGCATAAATCAAGCTTTAAAGAGGACATGCATGTTCATAACTTCATAACTTCAATGTAAATCATCATAATAGGGCTTAAAGTAACTTAAAATCATGAATAAAGTACAACCTATACATCAATTGAATTTAATCAAATCAAATAATGAAAACCCACATTTGACGTAAGCTAAAATTCATGAAAATCAATTGAAAAGAGTTTGGATTTTCTTTGTTAAAAGGGACCAAGAATCAATCCCATGATTGAGAGGTTGAAATTGAGAGGAATCTAGGTTGAAATTGAATCCCCTAATTGAACCCTAGCTTGAGTCTTGAGAGAAGGACTTAGAGAGTATTTTGGGAATGATCTTTTTGAGTGAGAGTGTTTTCAAAGAGAATGATTTAAAATGAAAGGATATCAGCTGATTTAGGGGTCTAGGATACACAAAAGGTCACGAAACATAATTAAAATAAACCGTAATTACATAAATGCCATTAATGAAATGGATGAAAAAGTGGGTCGTCAAGGCTACGCGGGCGCCTACACGGTCTATGTGGTACTTCACGGACCATGAACAACGACCGTGGGATGGCACTAAGACATGTTTCGTAAAGTTAACACTTAGAGTTTTTTGGAATCTAAGGGGCACCATACGACTGGCCACACGACCCGTGTGACACTACACGGGTCGTGTCAAGGACCATGAGGCGACACATAGAAAATTTTGCACTAAAACGTTACGAGATGGTGATTTTGTACGAAGAAGATTTCACCGTACGAGCTTATACGGTGGCCTACACGGCCCGTACCATACCACACGGACCGTGTGGATGGCCGTATGCCCACACTTAACTTGAAACTTCCTATCGAGCCTCTGTAATCGAAATTATGGCGAAGTACCTCTCCACTGGAGGCCACACGGACCATGTGGCTTCACACTAGCCATGTGGGTCTCCCATGAAGTGACACTTGGTCAAATGTTTTCTCAGGCCAACATTATGACGTCTGATAAAGTCATTCGATAATCTGGGTCCTTACACTATATGACCTCTCAGGTCATGATGACGCCTATTAGCTCCCGCCTATAGGCAAGCCAACCCAACACCCATGGTACCTATCCTAATAGCTAACCACAACGATAGCTAACAACATACGAAACATGCCAACAACAATCTATCCCAGCGCCTGAAAGTCACTTGTACAGAGCTACTATAGACTCAAAAATAAAAATATATACATAGTCAGAATGGTAGATTATAATACACACCAAAACTAGATATGGACAAGTCCAATATTCGAAAACAAAAGATGGCCAAATAATAGAAGACTGTAGAAGATCCTAAAAAGATGTTGCTCACCAAAAGTCTCCTGAAGTGTCTATGAAGCTCCTAGATCAGCTGTCAGGGCTCGTACCTTGAATTGTACCATAAGTAGACGCAGAAAAGTAGGGGTGCGTACTAGTAATAAGCACCCAATAGGAATCATTAGACGACTAAGTGTATTACAGTAAATACAGAAAGCACAAATATAGAAATTGTAGTAAAGCTAGAAAATTTGAACCCAGGTCAAAGAATAAGCATATCGAGAGAATCACAAAATCTCCAACTGTATAACCCACATAGTGTACAATGATACCGATTGGTGAACCCAAATATCAAGTGTCAACTATGTCTGTGGCCTTCGGAGACCCAACAATACAGAGCTAGTAGAACCAACAAGTGGAAATAGGAGGGACCATGTCACGACCCGGGGTCGGGGGCTAGATGTGACACGGCGAATGGGGACCCGAAAGCCCCCAAACAAGCCTCAAATTTTGCAGAAGATTAAAGACAAGATTAAAGAGAACATTCTTAAAACCAAAAGGGAGGACATATTCTACAGATAACAAAATGAGAAGTTTATACAATTGTCCAATAAGTGCCTCTAATCAAGGAACGGGGGCCGGGACAGGTTCCGGGCTCACCCTCAGTCAAAATACATACATAGATGAGGTGTACAAAAGAAATCAAAAGCATGCCCTCGAAAGACGGGGCTCACCACAAAATATCTAGGAAGGGATAAGCTACGCGTCTGGCGGATACTGCTCAAACTGCTCGGTCCCTGCATGGTAAAATCATGCAGGCATAGAGTATGCGTTAGTACGTTGAATGTACTAAGTATGTGGGTATGCAATGCACGTGACTTACTGAACCTGCACAATCAAGTTAAGTGGCAAGGGCACATAATATACAAGGAATATATAAACAATGGGAATTTTAATATACAAGATGCCCTGAAATGCGTGATGCGTGAGATGCGGTAATGCTCCTATATGTATATATATAAAGGGGATGGACTATAACCGACACACCCAATTCCATGCGAGCTATTACATGAACCGGACCGAATTGGGACCTCCCATCGGCGGGGAGAAGATTACTTGCCAAAGATAATCTACATCACACCTTACGGGCAACCCCTACTTTCAGTGGATGGCCACCTTCCTTATGGGCAACCCCTACTTTCAGAAGGATTTTCATAACATCTAGCCATTCCTTACGGGCAGCCCCTACTTTCGGTAATGGCTCCTATGCTGGCACATAGTTCAAGGAAAGGGAGAGGGACCTTGGGGCTGTCCCAACACTCCAAATCCATCGGTGCTAAGTACACATCCCACAAGAATACTTATAAATATATGCACATATGCTTATCAAGAGAGAGCTAACATCCATTTCAAAATGTGATTATACAAATAGGCTCAATTACCAATTTCCAAACTATGACCATAATGCGTATGCAAGGAATAGCTCATCTACACATATATCATAATGGTGCAAGCACCCATATTGCTCAAAGAGCCATAATCATAGACATACCGGTGATCACCTTCTTGTCATATCTCATGTCTTACCAAAATTCACATTATAATCTCCCTTTTCGGACCAAAATTGGATTTAGCCCATATCTCCAAGATTTCCATGTATAAATGCCATGCGTATGTTGTAATGCAAAATGTAGGAACGGCATGGGTAATGTAGAATGTATCCAAAATTAGCAATAAAATGTAAAGATTAGGAATTCCATAACAAAATTCATGTGAAAGTGTAGTATAAATCCCCCATGCAAAATAACATCTTTAAAAGGGACATGCAAGTTCATAATTCCATAATCCAAATAGTTCATTTCCATAAAACCACCCTAAATCATGATAAGGAGCCTTAACTAACACATGCATGGTTCAAAATACTAACAACAAGTACTAAAAATTCACATTTTAAGTACACAAGTTTACAAATTAGTTTTAATAAGAATTTGGGTCTTCTTGGTTGAAAGGAACCAAGAATCAAACCCCACATACCCGGTAGAAGACAAACTTGAGGTGAAATTGACTCACAACCTTGGCCCCTAGCTTGAACAACCTTAGAGAGAGGATGGAGAGTTCTTGAGAAAGAATTTTAGAGAGAGAGTGTTGAAGTGTGAAATGGTTAAAAATGGTGAAATGTAAAATATATAGGAAGATCAGGAAAGGGTGGAAAAGACCATCTTTGCACCGGAACAAACCAAAATTACCGAATTGCCATTAATGAAACGGACCGGAAAAATGGTCCGTTTGGGTCACACGGTCCAGTAAACGGACCGTCTGACTCCACACGGACCATCTACTGGTCCGTGGCACCGAACTTAGATTTTTCGGAGGCAATATTTTTTGACTAAGTCAATCCACACTGTCCAGTAAACGGACCATCTCGTGTCACACGACCCGTGTGATAGACCATCTCACCAGACTTAGAATTTTTCAGAAAAATTTTCCTTCGGACCAAGTGTCATCAAACGGTCCGTTAAACGGACCGTTTAAGGTCACACGGACCGTGCAAGGGTCCGTATGAAGGTACCAAGAAAGTACACACACTTAGAACAAAGTTTTGGCAAGAAATTCGTGGGTCAAAGTAGCCTCACGGACCGTTTGATGCCACACGGTCCGTGTGGCCGGCCGTGTGGAATTTCCTGCACAACAGTCTGAACGAAAATGAGCATAACTCCTTGGTCCGAGCTCGGAATTAGGTGAAACCAGGTGCATCGGAAAGCCAATTCAGAGATTTTTGATTTGGTATGTCATAGGCCACCCAGTTCGATTTGAGCTAAGAGATATGATCACTCAAAGTTGACCCTCTTATTGGAACTTGAGAAGAGTTTAGCCAAGGAAATTCCTTTGAGGTCGTTAAACAAATTTTCGGGTCCTTACATCATCTCCCCCTTGGGAACATTCGTCCTCGAATGTGCAGGGACAAGGCTTAGAAGGCTAGAGTCAAGACAAGGTTCATCCGAGACAGGACACAATGCACAATTCAATGCAAATTACAAGGTGGGACATAAAAGCTTTTTATCATAAATCAAATTATGGCTCAAAACCAATTTATGTCAAAATTGTATTCAACACATTTGCCAAGGAAAGAAAATCCTTTAATGTACACATATGCATGTCATGCCATGAGACTTAAGAGGACAAGAAAATGACATAATTGATAGGAAAAGATTCCTAGTACCTTAGGCTTGAGTAGATTGGAAAAGATGGTGGTATCGCTTCATCATGTCCAGCTCCGCCTCCCAAGTAGCACTCTCCACTAGCTGATTTCTCCACAATACCTTTACCGAAACCACATCCTTGTTGCGAAGTCGCTTAACTTGCCTATCCAAAATTGCCACCGGCACCTCCTCATAAGTCAAATTTTCCTCAACCTCAATTCCTTCCAAAGGCACGATGGAGCTAGGATCGCCAACAAACTTTCTCAACATAGATACATGAAAGACCGGATGTCTGGAACCCAAACTCGGAGGTAACTCTAACTTATAATCCACATCTCCAATCCGCTCCATCACTTCATAAGGGCCAACATACCGGGGGCTCAACTTGCCCTTTTTGCCAATACGCATAACGCCCTTCATAGGAGAGACTTTCACATAAACCCAATCCCCTACATGAAATTCGAGGTCCCTTCTCCTACTATCCGCATAGGACTTTTGGCGACTTTGGGCCACTTTCAATCTCTCCCTAATCACCTTTACCTTCTCCATAGCGTCCATCACCAAATCCGGGCCAACAAAGGCCATTTCCCCCACTTCAAACCATCCCACCGGGGATCTACACCGTCTCCCATACAAGGCTTCAAACGGAGCCGTGCCAATACTAGCATGGAAGCTATTATTATAGGCAAACTCGATGAGTGGAAGATGATCATCCCAATTCCCCTTAAACTCCAACACACATGCTCTCAACATGTCCTCCAAGGTTTGAATAGTCCGCTCCGCTTGGCCATCAGTTTGAGGATGGAAAGCGGAACTCAACTTAATTTTGGTCCCAAGGCCTTTCATAAAAGATTTCCAAAAGTGGGAAGTGAATTGAGTACCACGGTCCGATATGATGGACCTAGGTACACCGTGCAACCTCACCATCTCTTGGATATACAACCTCGCATAATCCTCGGCACTGAAAGTAGCTTTGACCGGTAAAAAGTGGGCTGATTTCGTCATCCGATCCACAATAACCCAAATGGAGTCGAATTGCCTTCGGGTCCGAGGCAATCCAACCACAAAGTCCATATTCACATCCTCCCACTTCCAGGTGGGAATTTCGATGTCTTGGGCCAAACCACCGGGCCTCTGGTGCTCAACTTTTACCTGTTGACAACTCGAACATTCCGACACAAACTTGGCAACATCCCTCTTCATACCATGCCACTAATAAATCTCTCTCAGGTCCCGGTACATCTTGGTAGACCCTGGGTGAATAGAGTAACGAGAGTTGTGAGCCTCACTCATAATCACCTTCCTAAGGTCATCCACGTCGGGAACACAAAGCCGGTTTTGGTACCGGAGTACCCCATCTCCCCCTTGGGAGAAAGTCTCGATCTCTTTTGCAGCAACCAACTTCTTCAACTCACACAACGATGGATCTAGATCTTGTTTAGCTCTCACTTCATTCACCACAGAAGATTCTGACCCGTTCTGAACCCGAATACCACCTGTGCTAGAATCAGTCAACCTGACACCCAACCTAGCCAACCGGTGAATATCCCTTGCCAACTCCTTTTTCTCATTTTCAACATGTGCCACACTTCCCATAGACAACCTGCTAAGGGCGTCGGCTACGACATTGGCCTTGCCCGGATGATACAGCACACTCATGTCGTAATCTTTCAAAAATTCCAACCACCTCCTTTGCCTGAGATTAAGATCCCTTTGAGTGAACACATACTGCAAACTTTTGTGATCGGTAAATACATCAACATGGACCCCGTACAAATAGTGCCTCCAAATTTTCAAAGCAAACACCACCGCTGCTAATTCAAGGTCGTGAGTGGGATAGTTTCGTTCATGCACTTTCAACTGTCTTGATGCGTATGCTATCACCTTACCATTCTGCATAAGCACACAACCCAATCCGACCCTCGAGGCATCACAATACACCACGAACCCTTCTGAACCACTTGGCAAGGTCAAAACAGGAGCTGATGTAAGCCGATCCTTCAAAGTTTGGAAACTCCTCTCACATTCATCCGACCATACAAACTTAGCCTGCTTCTGAGTCAACTTGGTCAACGGAGATGCAATAGAGGAGAAACCTTCTATAGTACCCGGCCAACCCAAGAAACCTGCGGATATCCGAAGGGGTCAACGGTCTAGGCCAATTTTTCACAGCCTCCGTCTTCCTTGGATCTACCTTGATACCATCCCCGGATACCACATGCCCGAGGAAAGCCACTTCGCCCAACCAAAACTCGCACTTGCTAAATTTGGCATATAATTTCTTTTCCCTCAGAGTTTGGAGGGCCATCCTTAAATGATTCCCGTGCTCTTGCTCACTTCAGGAGTAAACGAGGATATCATCAATAAATACCACCACAAAGCTGTCCAAGAACGGCTTAAACACCCTGTTCATTAAATCCATAAATGCGGCCGAAGCATTAGTTAGACCAAATGACATCACCACAAATTCAAAGTGCCCGTACCTTGTTCGAAAAGCTGTTTTGGGGATATCACACTCTCTGACCTTCAACTGATGGTATCCGGAACGGAGATCAATTTTTGAGAAGTGAGTGGCACCTTGTAGCTGATCAAACAAATCATCAATCCTCGGCAACGGGTACTTGTTCTTAACTGTGTCATTTTATTCAACTGCCTGTAATCAATACACATACGGAGAGACCCATCCTTCTTCCTCACGAACAACACGGGAGCACCCCACGGTGATGTACTAGGCCGAATGAAGCCCTTCTCTAATAAGTCCTTCAACTGCTCCTTTAACTCTTTCAATTCCGCCGGGGCCATCCGATATGGAGGGATAGAAATAGGCTGAGTATCCGGAAGAAGATCTATGCCGAAATCTATCTCTCTATCCGGAGGAATGCCCGGTAAGTCCTCGGGGAACACATTCGGAAATTCGTTCACCATAGGGACTGACTCGAGAGTAGGCACCTCAGAATCTGCATCTCGGACCCTTACCAAATGGTAGATACACCCCTTAGAAATCATTTTCTGCGCCTTGAGGTAGGAAATAAACCTACCTTTAATAGAGGAATCACTACCCTTCCATTCAAGAACTGGCTCACCGGGAGGTTGGAACCGGACCTTCCGGGTTCTACAATCTATAAAAGCATAAGATGCATGCAGCCAATCCATTCCGAGAATCACATCAAAATCAAACATTTCAAGTTCCACTAGATCACATGGAAAGATTTTATACAACACAGCAACAGGACACCCATAATAAACCCTATGAGCAACAATAGATTCACCCACGGGGGTGTAGACCGAGAAAGGCTCTCTTAGAATCTGGGGTTTCAAATCGAACTTAACAGCCAATAACGGAGTCTCAAAAGACAAGTTTGCACCTGGGTCAAGCAAAACGTAAGCATCAAAATCAAAAACTTTTAACATACCCGTCACCACATCTGGAGTCTCCTCGACATCCTGGCGAGCATGGAGAGCATAAAACCTATTGTTCCTGGGGGCAACACCTTGGGGACCCTTTTTCTGAGCCTGCCCGCCTTGAGCTACTTGACCTCGATCCCCGGGCACATTCCTGGGGCAATCAACAACCTTGTAGTCCGTACTCCCACACCCAAAGCAACGTCCCTTATACCTCCAGCAGGCACCCGTGTGGGGCTTCCCACACTGGTTACAGTTGGCGCCCGTCTGTACCCCGGGAGGGGGTGCCCGAGCATTAGCTACCCGTGCTCCCGAGCCTTGGCCCGGCTGGAAGCGACCAAAACCCGCATTCTTCGCTCCGGAGAACCTACCATCAACCCGGGCTCTCTTGGGATCGTGTGCCCTCTTCTCCTTGAGTTTCTCCCCCCTCAATCTTCTCAGCATACACCATGAGTCTGGCAATATCCATGTCCCCAATCAGCATAGCAGTCCGACATTCTTTCACCAGCGAGTCAGAAATACCTGAAATAAATTTGTGCATTCTTGCACGGGGATCAGCCACCAGGGATGGAGCATATTTAGACAGCTTGGTGAATTTGAGGGCATAATCCCTCACACTCATACTCCCCTGCTTAAGATTAATAAACTCAGTCAATTTGGCCTCCCTCAGCTCAAGTGGGAAAAAGCGGTCAAGGAAGGCAGCTTTGAATTCTCCCCATGTCACATCACCAACATCACCCCGCTCCATAGCCCACTGTGTATACCATACCTGGGCCACATCTTTCAACTAGTAAGCAGCCAACCCCGCTTTCTCCTCAGAAGAGACGCCCATAATATTCAGTATTTTTGAAAGCTCATCGATGAACTCCTGAGCATCTTCGTCAGCCCTAGACCCGTAGAATTCTGGAGGATTCATCCGGATAAAATCCCTCACAATAGAAGCAGGTGCAGGGTCCCGTGGCAAGTTGGCCCGCCTTGCCTGAGCTGTCACAGCCTGTGCAAGCATGACGAAAGCAGCACGAAATTCGCCATTTGATATAGGCTCCTCCATAGGCTCGGGAGGGGCCTGATCCTCGGCAACAGGAGCCGGCCTAGGGAGTGGAGCTCTTCCTCGAGGCATTTTCTGAAATTGATTAACGACACCAATAAGCAAGGAAATTCATAAGCTAGCTATAGCACGATATAAGACACAAAGAAGGGAGAATTTCCTAAAACGTCTTTGTAGCCTCCCATTTATAGATATGGTGCACTTCACACCCATGAATAGGACTCTACTCAACGCGGCACGTTGGACTCCGAGGACCATTGAAAACCCAAGGCTCTGATACCACCATTTGTCATGACCCGGGGTCGGGGTCTAGATGTGACACGGCGAATGGGGACCCGAAAGCCCCCAAACAAGCCTCAAATTTTGCAGAAGATTAAAGACAAGATTAAAGAGAACATTCTTAAAACCAAAAGGGAGGACATATTCCATAGATAACAAAATGAGAAGTTTATACAATTGTCCAATAAGTGCCTCTAATCAAGGAATGGGGGCCGGGACAGGTTCCGGGCTCACCCTCAGTCAAAATACATACATAGATGAGGTGTATAAAAGAAATCAAAAGCATGCCCTCGAAAGACGGGGCTCACCACACAATATCTAGGAAGGGATAAGCTACGCGTCTGGCAGATATTGCTCAAACTGCTCGGTCCCTGCATGGTAAAATCATGCAGGCATAGAGTATGCGTTAGTACGTTGAATGTACTAAGCATGTGGATATGCAATGCACGTGACTTACTGAACCTGCACAATCAAGTTAAGTGGCAAGGGCACATAATATACAAGGAATATATAAACAATGGGAATTTTAATATACAAGATGCCCTGAAATGCGTGATGCGTGAGATGCGGTAATGCTCCTATATGTATATATATAAAGGGGATGGACTATAACCGACACACCCAAGTCCATGCGAGCTATTACATGAACCGGACCGAATTGGGACCTCCCATCGGCGGGGAGAAGATTACTTGCCAAAGGTAATCTACATCACACCTTACGGGCAACCCCTACTTTCAGTGAATGGCCACCTTCCTTACGGGCAACCCCTACTTTCAGAAGGATTTTCATAACATCTAGCCATTCCTTACGGGCAACCCCTACTTTCGGTAATGGCTCCTATGCTGGCACATAGTTCAAGGAAAGGGAGAGGGACCTTGGGGCTGTCCCAACACTCCAAATCCATCGGTGCTAAGTACACATCCCACAAGAATACTTATAAATATATGCACATATGCTTATCAAGAGAGAGCTAACATCCATTTCAAAATGTGATTATACAAATAGGCTCAATTACCAATTTCCAAACTATGACCATAATGCGTATGCAAGGAATAGCTCATCTACACATATATCATAATGGTGCAAGCACCCATATTGCTCAAAGAGCCATAATCATAGACATACCGGTGATCACCTTCTTGTCATATCCCATGTCTTACCAAAATTCACATTATAATCTCCCTTTTCGGACCAAAATTGGATTTAGCCCGTATCTCCAAGATTTCCATGTATAAATGCCATGAGTATGTTGTAATGCAAAATGTAGGAACGGCATGGGTAATGTAGAATGAATCCAAAATTAGCAATAAAATGTAAAGATTAGGAATTCCATAACAAAATTCATGTGAAAGTGTAGTATAAATCCCTCATGCAAAATAACATCTTTAAAAGGGACATGCAAGTTCATAATTCCATAATCCAAATAGTTCATTTCCATAAAACCACCCTAAATCATGATAAGGAGCCTTAACTAACACATGCATGGTTCAAAATACTAAGAACAAGTACTAAAAATTCTCATTTTAAGTACACAAGTTTACAAATTAGTTTTAATAAGAATTTGGGTCTTCTTGGTTGAAAGGAACCAAGAATCAAACCCCACATACCCGGTAGAAGACAAACTTGAGGTGAAATTGACTCACAACCTTGGCCCCTAGCTTGAACAACCTTAGAGAGAGGATGGAGAGTTCTTGAGAAAGAATTTTAGCGAGAGAGTGTTGAAGTGTGAAATGGTTAAAAATGGTGAAATGTAAAATATATAGGAAGATCAGGAAAGGGTGGAAAAGACCATCTTTGCACCGGAACAAACCAAAATTACCGAATTGCCATTAATGAAACGGACCAGAAAAATGGTCCGTCTGGGTCACACGGTCCAGTAAACGGACCGTCTGACTCCACACGAACCGTCTACTGGTCCGTGGCACCGGACTTAGATTTTTCGGAGGCAATATATTTTGACTAAGTCAATCCACACTGTCCAGTAAACGGACCATCTCGTGTCACACGGCCCGTGTGATGGACCATCTCACCAGACTTAGAATTTTTCAGAAAGATTTTCCTTCGGACCAAGTGTCACCAAATGGTCCGTTAAACGGACCGTTTAAGGTCACACGGACCGTGCAAGGGTCCGTATGAAGGTACCAAGAAAGTACACACACTTAGAACAAAGTTTTGGCAAGAAATTCGTGGGTCAAAGTAGCCTCACGGACCGTTTGATGCCACACAGTCCGTGTGGCTGGCCGTGTGGAATTTCCTGCACAACAGTCTGAACGAAAATGAGCATAACTCCTTGGTCCGAGCTCGGAATTAGGTGAAACCAGGTGCGTTGGAAAGCTAATTCAGAGAGATTTAATTTGGTATGTCATAGGCCACCCAGTTCGATTTGAGCTAAGAGATAAGCTCACTCAAAGTTGACCCATTTATTGGAACTTGAGAAGAGTTTAGCCAAGGGAATTCTTTTGAGGTCGTTAAACAAATTTTCGGGTCCTTACAGACCAACTGAGCCAGACCAACTATGTACAATGCAACCAACCGCCATAACTCGAGCAGAACCATATCATAACTACCCCAAGACTGAGTTATAGTGTTGTACGTGGGTGTAAGGCCCTAGTATCTATGCATGTACGCCGACTGGGCCCCCATAATCCTAGAAGGTATATCCATGCACAACAATTAGGTATATATGTGTAGAATACATGGATTAGTAACCGACAATAAAGATCTTGACTACCCAACCATAACTGACTAGTAACCAACCCTGACGGCATGAGAGGAACACAAAACCCGAAACCCGAACTGCAGATGTGACTTAGTAGGTGCCCTGGTCTGGACTTGGCCAGCATATTATGCCTTGTGCTAGACTATACACAATCCCCTCATCACCCTGTGCTAGACTACAGGCGATCCCTTAAGCACTTAATCAAGAGTGCAACACAGAAGACTATATACTGTGCTAGACTATAGGCGATACCCTCAGCACCTTGTGCTGGACTATAGGTAACCCTTCAGCACAGAATCTGGAGTGCAACACGAAAGGCTATACCCTGTGCTAGACTATAGGCGATACCCTCAACACCTATGTTAGACTATAGGTAATCCCCTTAGCACACAAACAAGAGTAAAACACGAGAGACTATACCCTGTGTCAGACTATAGGCGATACACTCAACACCCTGTGATGGCTATAGGTAATCCCCTCATTTGGCCACGTTAGCACCACCTTTTAATTTTCACCGCCTTTTAATTTTCAACAATTGCTCAACTTAAATTCTATGCTTCGGCCTCACTAAAGTTGGAAAAATACAATCCATATATGAAATTTGATCGAAAATGAGATCTCGAACTCAACGGTGTAATAGAAATTCCCACTAAAGGTCATTTTGATCCAATGTATGTCACACTTCTCAATATCAAAATCCACCGAAGGGGCCAAAACATACTCAGAAGCCTCAAAAATCGAACGAAAGGTCCTTCTAGACCAAACTCGACGTTGTAGATCCAATGGTGTAGTTGGAGTTTTCATCTAGGCACATTTATCAAGGATGTTGACTAAAGTCAACTATTGCCCGATTTCAACGGCTAAATTTGATAAATTTGATATAATTGCACTAAACATGCTCCTAGCTTAATTTGATCATTTCGAAGCTGATGAAACTATCAAAATTAAACTTTGAGGTTGTTTACTAGGAGTTTAGCTAAGAAATTATTTCACAGTTATAACCTCCCATTTTACTCGAAAAGCTATGTAAATCTTAAATGATCCACCACATAACTAAACTAATGGTATTAATACGTCACAAATGGCCCAAGGTCACTATGCACATACTCAAACTGATAAAATAATTGCAAAAATATAAAATTGACCTAGAGGGTCATTACAATATCCCCCACTAACAAAACTTTCATCTACAGAAGTAAGAGTAAAAGTATACCCAAAGACTCAAATAGGTCGGGGTACTACTCCCTAATGTCTAGATCTAACTTCCCGGTAGCCTCTTCACTCGATCTACGATTCTACAACATTTTAATTATAGGTATAGTCTTAGAGCGCATTGCCTGACATCTTGGCTAAAATAGCCACTGGCTCCTCAACTTATGTTAGATGGTCATTTAACTCACAGAATCATACCAAAGCACATGTGACTCGTTTGGAATATAATAGCGCCGTATCGATATATGGATGATGGGGTGTATAGTAGAATATGTTGGAAGTAAGGCTAACTCATATGCCACAGGCTCAACCCACCTCAGAATCTCGAATGGTCTGACATATTGGGGCTAAGCTTGCCCCGTCAGCTAACCCCTATTATCTCTTTTTCAAGGAGGATATTCTCAAAAATAGTTCGCCTCCTAATCTCAGAGCACATTGGGACTTCAATCTAATCACATAGGGATCCTAACCCTAAGCTCCCAGTAGGTAGTGAGTACAAAAGTTATAAGCATACTAGTGTGCCATAATAGTTTTGGTAATCATAACTAACTAGAAGTACAACAACTCGTATATATATAACCAAAAATAAGTGTAGCAATCTCTAAGGGATCCTCAACGATCAATCACACATCCCATAATCTTAATCAACTAACATGTAATAGGAAATCAAAGGCTAAATATGCGTGCCTTTGGCACACCAGCTGATACTTGAACAATCACAATTTTCCCCAACTATAGCCACATTCCACATACACGGACTTTACCCTAGTAATTGTTCCCTTATGCAAGTAATTCCCACAAATCAACCACAGATGGCTCACAAGCTAACCAAAACAACTGTATACAATAGTTAATAGAATCACACTTATACGTTGGGGCTTTGACCCCTTTCCCTTGATGTTCAATCAATCAATCGCAACAACAATAACAAACATAAGTGTAGCCAGTAGTCAGAGTACCATCCAATATAGAAGATTATTGACGTAACTATCATCAGTAGCTTCAACATGACAATAGATATTCCAGAATATAACAGACAATCGACTCACGAATCATTAGTATTCTCAACAACTACAAAATATTAAAAAATACTGCAAATACTCAATATATTAATCATCAATGGACTCTCTATACATTCCTTCGCATATTTGTATATATCACATTCTCAGTCACAGTCCTCAGTAGATATCATCATTCCGTCCCAAGCAAAGTACCATGAGAAAGAAAAGTAAAATGATACCAATCAAATACCCGCTGACCCCAAAATTAGATAATCAAAATTATAGAAAATTAATATTATATAACTCATTACCAACCTCAATATCTTAACCCAGAGAATACAGCCTCAACTGACCAAGATCCACAATTTTAGCATCTAATATGTCAATCACAATAGTACAATACTTGACCGATCAAACCCTAGCAAGTAGAGCCTTAATAGGTGCATCATAACAAATGTGACCAGTACACACATGTCATTAGATCCATAAGCACGATGGATATTAATTAGTCTAGAAGACATACCCAGGGACTTACAATGGCCTTAATGGGCCAAGAATGCAATTTTTGAGATATCCTCACCCTCGATCCTTCATGGATGGCAATCTGACCTCTATAGTAAAATCAACATCTCTCTCTGGCAATAATTTGGCAATTTGTAAGAAAGATATTTAAGACTCACAACTATTGAAACTATCTCCATAGTAGGGCCTCATTTGTCACATTACTACATAGGCTAAGTATTCTAACCAATCGGTTGATACAATCTCCGATTCTGAATATAAAACATACTACTAGACAGTACACGATTAACAATCCCTACCACAATATTAGAGATATATCAGGTATAGCTCGGGTAACAGTCCTGATATAATTATCTACCGTAACACTATGTGGAGCTAGCAGTCTATACCCTAGAGAATATCAAAATCAAACCCATCTGACAATATCAAGCCTGCCTGAATATCACAACTCTAAATAGTCACCACGCTTGACAAGCACATCTGATCCCCCACTAAAAGCAATACACGACTCCCGGATAAAAGAGACCCAGAGCTGATACTCATGCAAGCGGCAAAATGAACAAATACATATGAGAAGGTAGAAACTGAATCAAATAAATATGAAGCTGGTGGCTGACACAAGATAGTAATGTTTGGCGCAGACCCATCTGAAGCCTCGCTCTCAGCCTGAGTTGGGGTTGTACAAGAATGACCTTGTTGGCCTCCATCTCTAGTGTCACCTCTATTACCCAAATCCGTCCCTTTGTCCCTAATGGTCGATGGGGAAGCTAATCTAGCAGCCCACGAAGCTAAGTAAGTTTCTCTCTACTCGGGGCACTCTCTCGACCAGAGATATAATGTTCCACAATTATAACATCCTGGATATGCTCGATCTCTCCTGCGTCACATGTGGCGACCAGTATCGCTTTCCTCTGAGGCCCTAAATCTCTAACCAGCTAAAACAGATAGCCCTACCTGAAACCTTGATGGCAGTTTGTCCCCCAGTCCCCTAAATCCAGATTGGTATTCACTAAAACCTTCCTCACGATGCATTTATTTATAGTTGCCTGCTTGACCTCACGACTGGACTATTCCCTAGAAAAGGAGTGCCGTACTAGGACCTTTGTTGAAGGATTGGGGATTGGCCAACTGAACCCAAGTGCAACCATCAATTGCCCGAGAGTTGTTTGTGATTCTGGTGTAACCACGAAAGAGGCTGGTGGAAGTGGGGGAAATGGTGCCTTCATCTATAAGGGAGATGGTGCATCCTTTCTATGCTCTACGGGATCTGACACTACTTTCTATCAGGGACTAACAACATAACCTTGCCTCTACCCAAAGTCTGACCTCTACGTGGTATATCCGTGAAAGAGCGAACAATCAAATCCCATGAAATCGATATACCATTGTCAATACCACATGAATAAAATAAACAACGAGTGAAGGATTTCCTAAGCATCCCGTAGTGTCCCGAAGATAAGTCACGGATGTCCGCGCATTCATCCACAAGACTCTACTGGACAATAGCTCTATACAGATGAGACTAGTGAACCTAAGGCTCTAATAACACCTTGTCATGACCCAATCTTTCAGTCATGATGACGCCTGTTAGCTCCCACCTATAGGCAAGGCAACCCAATACCCACGGTACCTGTCCTAAAAGCTAAGCACAACGATAACTAACAACATATGAAACACGCCAACAACCTATCCCAGGACATGGAAGTTACCTATACAGAGCTACTATAGACTCAAAAATAAAAATATATACATAGCCGGAATGGTAGAATACAATACACGCCAAACTAGATATGGACAAGGCCAATATCCGAACACAAAATATGGCCAAAAAATAGAAGAAGCCTATAGAAGATCCCAAAATGTTGCTGGTGCTCACAAAAGTCTCCCGAAGTGTCTACGAAGCCCCTAGATCAGCTATCACAACCCGTACTTGGACCTGCACCTTGAGTAGATGCAAAAAGGTAGGGGTGAGTACTGGTAACGGGCACCTAGCAGGCATATCAGATGACTGAGTGAATTACAGTAAATATAGAATTACCGAATGTAGAAATTGTAGTAAAGCTAGAAAATTTGAACCCAGCTCAAGGAACAAGCATGTCTAGAGAATCACGGATCCTCAACTGGATAACCCACATAGTTTGCAATGATACCGACTAGCGAACTCAAAAATCAAGTGTCTACTATGTCTGTGGTCTTTTGAGACCCAATTATGCCAAGCTAGAAGAACCAGCAAGTGGAAACAAGAGGGACCAACTGAGTCGGACGACCTTTGTATAATGGTAACCAACTGACGTAACCCGAGCGAAACCATATCGCAACTGCCCCAAGACTGAGGTATAGTGTTGTATGTAGGTGTAAACCCCTAGTATCTATGCTTGTATGTCGATTGGCCCCCATAAGCCCAAAAAATATACTCATGCACAATAATAGGGTATATAGGTGTAAAATACACGTATCAGTAACCCAACCTGATGGTAAGAGAGGAACACAAAACTCAAAACCCCAACCATAGATGTAACTCAGTAGGTGCCCTAGTCTGGAACCGGGCCGCAGATCATGCCCTGTGCTGGACTATATGTGATCCTTTCAGCACATAATTAGGAATGCAACACGAAAGACTATACCCTATGCGGGACTATATGCGATACCCTCAACATCCTGTGCTAGACTATAGGTAATCCCCTCAGCACACAATCAGGAGTGCAACACAAAAGACTATTCCCTATGTTGGACTCTAGGCGATACCCTCAGCACCCAGTGCTTGACTTTAGGTAATCCATCCAGCACACAAACAAAAGTGCAACACAGAAGACTATACTCTATGTTGAACTATAGGTGATACCCTCAGCACCCTGTGATGGACTATAGGTAATCCCCTCATTTGGCCACATCGGCGCTGCCTTTTAATTTATAGCAGCTGCTCAACTTAATTTTGATGCTCTAGCCTAATCTGGAGTTGAAAAAATACAATTCATATATGAAATCTGATAAAAAATAACATCCCAAACTCAATGGTGTAGTCGAAATTACCATATGAGATAATCTTCATCCAATGTGGGTCCGGCTTTCCAATATCAAAATCTATCGAAGGGGCCAAAACGCACCCGAAAGCCTCAGAAACCGAATGAAAGGTCCATTTAGACCAATTCGACATTCTGAGTCCAACGGTGTGGTTAGAATTTTCATGTGGGCATGTTTACCAAGAACGTTGACTATAATCAACTATTGAACGGTTTCGGCAGCAAAATTTGCAAGACTCGATATAGTTGCACCGAACATGCTCCTAGCTTAATTTGGTCATTCCGGAGCTGATGAAATCGTCAAAATTCCACTCCAAGGCTGTTTATTAGGAATTTACTTGAAAATTTATTTTGCAGTTATAATCTACTGTTTAACTAAAAAAATTATGTAAATCTCAAACGATTCCCCTCACAATCAAACTAATGGTATCAATACCTCAAAAATGGCTTGAGGTCACTATTCACATGCTCAAATTGATAAAATAATCATGGAAACACATAAATGACCTAGAGGTCATTAAATTAAATAAGGTTACTTGGAACACCAAAACTCAATTTCAAGTGGAAACTCTAAATAATAAGTAATCCTTCTCAAAACGTCAGTTTAATTGAAAAAAAATGTTTTCTTTTTCAAAAACCATTCATTCTTTTAAGAAGCGTGTAAATGGTGAATAAATAGGGTTGTGACACTAATAAGTGATAGTTTAAGTATAAAACTTACACTCCCAACAATATAGGCATGAAACTCAAAAGAAGAGGATAGTTCAAGTGTGTTTTTGACATTTATCTCATGAAAAATAGTACGTCCTTCATAGTTATGTAGTCCACCTTTTTTTTAGTTAGTATAAAAAAGTGAGGTATTTTTCTATTTAATTAGGGGCTATTTGGATTAACTTACTTTTAGATGTTTTTAACTTTTAATATATTCTTTTAAATTTTAAAGGTGTTTAAAAAAATTTAAAAATTGTTTTAAGCACTCATATTTAGGTCAAAAGTTTTTTAAAATAAGCCAAAAGGCAAAGGCATATTATTAGACATACATACTTTCTAAAAATTACAATGAAGAACAATAGATAATCATACCCCTTGAAACTAAGATTGATTAATTATCTTTTCATTTAAACATCTCAATTAATTTCAATTCCAATCTACTATTATTTCTCTATTACCAATTTCCCCTCCCCCTCTAACCCTTCATCTTATCTAATATATTTCATCATCACATCAAAATCGATTCTGGAACAAAGCATTATACCTAGAGGTTTGGAACTAATTCAATCATTATTCTAAGTCATGTATCTGTGGTAGAGTTCAAAATTTTTCACTTCAGATTTTCTAAAGTTGTATAAATTAAACTCAACATTGTTTGATTTTGAGGTTTCTTGAAACACTTTCATGGCTAACCATTCCAAAATAGGAAGATTCTTTATAAAGGTACAACAAGTTACCACTAATTTATCAAAATAAACATGTCAGATATTGAAGTTGAGAACAGATTCAAGCACAAAAATGGAAGTGGCACCGGTCTCTGTCCAAGAGGAGAGAGATATAAAGGAGGGAAGAGTAGAGATGGTCAAAATATGTATATAAGTAGGTGTATATGTATCTAACAAAATATACACATATATTTAGTTAAGAGTTGATATATTTGATAAGGTGTGCATATATTTGAGTTAAAACTATATATATTTTTTTAAAATCTGATGCTAGATGCATGTTTTGGGATATAACGTGTCAAATTGATACTTGATACATCAAATTAATATTATATACATACGATTAGATACATGAAATTAATACTAGATATATATAACAAATACATGAATTAATACTAGATACTTCTATGATACATATTAACCCATGTATCATAGTTTACTTGTTCATACAGAATAAGAGGTTTGTACGTATTCAAGATACATTTGAATGTATTTGTGTTCATCTGATCAATGTCCATAATTTTTTTATGCATCTAAGAGGTTAGTATGTATTTATGATGCATATAAATACATATGTGCAACTATACTCACATGTATCTAAAGGGCCGTTTGGTAGCTGGTTAAGGCCAAATATAATACATGAATAACTTCAGTTAGTTATTCATATATTAACTTTATACATTGTTTGGTTAGATGTATTATAACTTCAGTTAGTTATTCATATATTAACTTTATACATTGTTTGGTTAGAGAATGTTACACCTTAAAAATATTTACCAAAATAACCCTAGACGAAGGATTACCCGCATAATAAATCATCCAAAACTTTTTTAGAAAATCTGAGGTCGGAACTATGATCAGTGTGAAAAATTCAGTGCAAAAATGATTTCGGTTGAATTTTGACCAACTGGAGCAAAAGATAATTTTTGAGACAAAATATGATTTTCAAGAAGGTCCGTGACACCTCCGCGTCATGGAGATGCTCTCAAATAGGTCATTCTCACACTTAACACATAAAACTCATTTGACATGTGTGATTTATGTGTTATATAAAAAATAAACTGTGGCAGAACAAGTCTGTGATGCGGACCTGCTCTACCACAGTTCAAATTTTCCTTGTCAACTGAACTTTTAATGAGGGCAGACTTTTACCCACCCCTCCTCTACTTAATCAACGATTGATATAGGTCATTTTTTGTGTAAAAAGAGTTTCTAAACCCATTCCTAAGCTTCTTTACGCGTTCTAACTAATGATTTAGGGCTAAAAAGAGGAGAAAAGACTAGCGTTCAAGTGATTAGAGCAAAACTCTTGCGAATTTGGTTATCATCCTTTATCCCAGGTATGTAAGGCTAACCTAAAACTTGTGATTATTCCTCCATGTGCCCCATGATTGTGATAGGATGAATAGCGATAGAATTGATGTCCCCATAATTGTTAATGTTTAACCTATTTTACTTATATTGTATAATTGATGATTTTTATAAACTTGTTTCTTGGGCACGTGATTTGAACTCCAATTTTATGTACAAACCCTAGAAATTATTTGATTGAAATTGCATGAATGAACCTAGGGGATGAGTGTAGAGCTTTGACATGATGAATGTTAAATGTGATTGAGATGTGAACATGATGACAGCCGTACGAACTTGATGGTCCAATGTAATTTTCATAATTGAACCCAAATGATTGAACCTAGTTAAACGTGATCATAAATATGAGACTAAATTACTCTTAAAAAAGATGTGATTAGAAATTGATTGGATGATTGATAAGCCAAAAGGCTTGATTGTTACGTAGCTAGCGTAGGAGAGGATTGAACCGTAAAACTCAGATGTTTCCCTATTGTCTCCAAAAAGGACTTTATATAATTGATTATGGATTCACTGATGAGATGTTCTTTACCTTGGCAAGGTATTGGATGGATGTAGCAATGCCACTACTCGGTTGTATCATCATCAGCGTATAGGTGACGAGAAACTCCCATAGAGGTCTTGATAGTACTCTGGTTCGATTGGATTGAACTGTATATTATTGGTCTCTGTCTATAGTGTGTTCTTACTTTAGACTTTTGACATCATGAATGGGCTTTTTACTTCTTGACTTGAGTATCTAAGTTGATGATATTCTACCTTGATGCCTATTTTATTCTACCATTTTACATACTCGTGCATTCCATGTACATGCGTCCATTTGGGCATGCATCTTTTCATGATGCATAAATAGGTCTTAGAGATCATCAACAAGCGCAACGTTGAGGATCTTATCTTTTAGCAGCTGATTGGTGAGTCCTCCCCTGCAATTGGAGGATACCACTTATATCTTTCTTGCTTTTGAGTTTCGTTTTTATTTTGATTTGAGGTAGCCATAAGCCTGTCATTAACACCATCTAGACAATAGACTTCATAGACTCATTGATGAGTTGATGTTGAAATCTTTATCTCTTGACTGTGTTTCTTTAAAACTATTTTTATGTCGTGTATTTTTGGTTTGATTTGTTGGCCTATGACCTTTATTCATTGAGTTAGAACGTTGATTGGATTTGCCCACCATATTGTCTCTTTATTTTAAGTTTTCCGCTGATTTGATTGTATGAATGAATATTTGATTAGGCCAAGTGGTTCGCTTGGGAGCCAGTAATAGTTTTTGAGTGTCAGTCACGCCAAAGGTACCCTCCCCGGGTGTAACGAACTTGGTAACAGAGCATAGAGATCAAGAGTCCTAGTGTCACAGACTTAGAACTTTCGCTAAGACTCTCATGCGACACTAGTTGATTTGCTCACAACTCTTTCATGATCTTGGAAATATTAGTAAGCCTTTTCAACTAAAATCGCTAAAGAAATGCTAGATAAGAAGACTATGAGAGAGGTTTTGAAAAGAAAGCTTATATTTCTTGGAAAAATGCTTTACAACTTGATTTTCTGGATTCTTGACAATGCTAATGACCCCCTCTATTTATACTTCCTACTTGGGGTCAAAGTGTAATTAATATTTACATTCAAGTCCCTAAGTTATTTATACTTTAGTCCCTTCTTTAGAATCTTCCATACAAGTCTAGAGAGAAAGACTATAGGATAAATCTACATTCTTCTAGATTTCTCTAAGACTTTTCAAGATTCATCTATATTGTCCTAGAGCCTTCTAGGAGCTTCAATTCTTATCCGCAATATTCTAGAGTCTTTCGGAAACATCTCCAAGACTCTAGTTTCTTCTCCTTAACTCTAGATTCTTCCTTCTTTCTATGGAAGATTGGCGGGTCATGACACCTAGGGTGTTGATGAAGCAGTGTCTAGTAGTATCTTTCTTATGGGTGTGTTTTGCACCACACTTATAATCCAGATGCTATAGGACATTAGGAATTTTCTAACTTCTTTTGCATTCTAAGTTTGTACGACAAAGTTTAACTATATTTGTACAAGTTTGTATATTATAATTATTAATAAGATGACAATCTATTCAATTTTACCCAATTTGTTTAATTAGTAGCCTTTTTAATCCAATTCATTTCAACTCTAGTCAAATTCTTTGCAATCTATTTCAATTCTAGCACAATTTCTTTTTTAGCCTAAATTGGGTCAATTTGTGGCTCGATTTTGAATTCTCAACCCAATTTCATTTAATTCGAATTTGGATAGTCCAATTTCAACCAGAATCTGCCCCATATTTGTGAAATTAAATCGTAGCCGTTCATTCTTGCTAACCTAATGGTCAAGATTAAACACCTTTTTTTAATTTCCTTTTCAATACATACAACCCCCCCCCCCCCCCAAAAAAAAACACTTTTCATTTTTCCTTTTCCTTTTCCTCATAACAGTGCCGCCCCCCTCTCTCTCTCCTCCCTTCGCCGCTGCTCCTCTCTGCCAGCGGCCACCTAGGAACAACGAACCCCTTTCGTCCTCTTCTTCCTCTCTCCCTCCATCTCTCTAATCGGAAAACCATTACAACCCTTTTTTAACCAAACCCACCTGCTTGAAATAGTCATCAAAAAAAAAAAAACTCCTACCGGCTAATAACTCTTACTGAAAATGATATGAAAGGATTTTGGATTTCGATACATCGTGAATTCTTCTTGATTTCATTATTTCACACTCTTTGAATTTGAAATTATGTGGTTACTTGCTGGTTAATTTTGACACAAATCATTACCTGTGCAACTCCACTGAATTATGCGTGTTTGTTTAAAATTGTATAAATTTTGCGATTAATATTTATCTACTTTCGTTATGTGATATTCCAAAATCCTTGTTCCTCTTTTTCGATCATTTTGCGAAATTAGCATATGTGGTTGTCATTTTGTTGATTTGGTAAATTTGGTATAGAATTGTTTAGTTATTTACTGTGATATGTTTTTTTTCTAATTAGGCTATATTTTGATGTTCACATTATTCATTTGTCTTGTATATGACTGTTAATTGATTATGTTGCCTTACTCAAATCTTAGCAAATTCTTACTCGCCCTATTTTTGGTAAATAGATTCAATTCTGTACCTTAATTAATTTTCTTGATTAGACTTGGTGTAATTCGCTCTTGATTAATTTTATTTTTCTTTTATCGACTCGCTCAATATTTTCTATATAAACTAAGCTCCCTCTCACTTTTCAAGACAATTATTGAAAACATACACTTTTCTACACGATACAATTTAGAAAAAAAACCCCTTTCATCACTAAAAAGAAAATAAGGCTTTCTCACTAAAAAATAATTAAGAATAAAATTTTCCTGATTCTCGGATTATACAATTCAAGTTTTTTATTTGAGTATATTCTGATTGGAAGGATCCAGGTTTCACCCTTTCCTTTTATATATGTTTTATCGGCTTTATGTATATGTTTTTGGTGTTATTTATTTTAATATTTTTTATTAACTAATTTGGGTTCGTGTTAGCATTTGTGTGTTTTAAGAATTTTAGCAGGTTTTTAATTTCTGTAAAGACGTGAAGAGTTCGCTTGGGACTGGGATGGATTCGGACCAAAATGGCTTTGAAGTTTATATATTATTATTGTTATTTTTTTAAAACTTGTAATATTGTAATAATGAATATAGTGGAAAATTGGGGATTAGTTAGGGGGGGATTATGTGCTAACTGCCTTTTTTTACTTGTCCGTTATGTGCTGCTATTTAATTTGTGTTGATTGTGATTTTTTTTTTGCTTCTAGGCAATCATAGATTTAGGATCTAATATTTATTTTGCTCAAAACGAATGGTGATGCTTTAAGTAATTTATTCTATAAATCATGCCTATAGGTTTTTAATTATTTTTATAAGTTATGCATGAGTTTTAACATACTCTTCTTTATCATTATGTAGAAATCATATCTTTAGGATTTTTATTTGTGAAGAATGTCTTGATTACAATGTTTTTCCACATGTTATAGGACATTTCATATTCTTGAGTAGAAATCATGCCTATAGGTTTTAAAATTATTTTTATAAGTTTTGCGTGAGTTTTAACATGTTCGTCTTTGGCATTATCTAGAAATCATGTCATGTTACTCTACATGCTATAGGATATTTAATATTCTTGAGTATTGTTGAAGATATGTCTCAGGATATTGCAAAATTAAAATAATTAGCTACGTTTTTTTTAAAGAATTCTTTTTCCAGATATTAGCCAAGTTTTAAGGTGTTTTTAAAATTATTTTTATTAGGGTCCTACTTTCTTTCTATTTTATTTGAATTTTATGGGATAAGATTAGTTTGCTTATTTTTCGATTTTCTAGTTAGAAATTATAGCTATAAATGTATGTCTTGAATTATTAATAACATAATTCCCTTTGACAACACTGCAGTATTTTTTTCTCAAAGTATTTTCTCAGTTTTTTCTTAGTTTCTTTGCAAAAAACCAACAATTGGGATCTGAACCATTTTCTTGAGGGATCTGTGAGAGATGAATTTCGATAATTAATTTTTCTCAAATTGCTTCTCCTATTTTTGATGGTGAAAATTATCATATATGGGCAATAAGAAAGGAGACTTATCTTGAGGCTTTAGATCTTTGGGAGGCCATAGAATAAGATTATGATGTTCTTCCGTTGCCCGATAATCCAACGGTGTCCCAGATCAAAAACCAAAAAGAAAAGAAAATAAGAAAATCAAAAGCTATAGCAACTTTGTTTGTTGGTGTGTCTGCAACAATTTTCATGAGAGTTATGGCTCTCAAATCGGCAAAAGAAATTTGGAATTATCTGAAGGAAGAATATACAGGAGATGAAAAAATACGGGGCATGAAAGTGTCGAATTTGATAAGGGAATTCAAATTGTAAAAAATGAAGGTGAGACAGTCAAAGAGTACTCAGATTGACTTCTTGGCATTGTTAACAAGGTAAGATTTCTTGGCACTAAATTTAAAGATTCAAGAATTGTTGAAAAAAATCTTGTTACAGTGCCAGATAGATATAAAGTATCTATAACTACCTTAGAAAATACAAAAGATTTGTCCAAAATTACCTTGGCAGAATTGTTAAATACATTGCAGGCACAAGAGCAAAGGAGGCTTATGAGGCAAAATGACATGGTTGAAAAAGCATTAGTTGCCAGTCACAAAACTCAAAGCAAAGGTAAATTCTTGAAGAATTACCCACCTTGTCAGCACTGTGGCAAAAATAGACATCCTCGATATAAATGTTGGAAGAGACCAGATGTATAGTGCAAGATCTGCAAACAACTTGGTCATGAAGCTGTGATTTGCAAAACCAAATTTCAGCAAGATGAAACAGTTGCCCAGATTTCAGCAAATTTTAGCAAGATGAAATAGTTGCCCAGATTTCAGCAAATTTCAGCAAGATGAAGAAGACCACTTATTTATGGCAACCTACTATGTAACCAAAAAGCTGATTTTTGGATGATTGATAGTGGTTGTACAAATCACATAACATACGATAGAAATCTTTTTAGAGAGTTTATGCCTATGAAAAATAAAAAAGTTAGAATTAGAAATGGTGACTGTATTCTTGCAACAGGATAAGGGTCTGTTGCAATTAATTTAAGTTCGACTACAAAAATAATTTCAGATGTCCTTTACGTGCCTGATATTGATAAAAGTTTATTCAGTGTTGGTCAGCTTATGGAAAATGGATTTATATTATTATTTGGAGACAAATATTATCGAATCTTTGATTCCAATAAGTAGGAAATTTTACAAGTTGAAATGAGAAGTAAGAACTTCTTATTTGATCCAACAGAAGATGTGCATAAGCCTTGCAAGACAAAAGATGAATTGACTGATTTATTCATGAGGTCAATTTCAGATGAAACTGCAATCAACAAATCCTGATCCAATGAGGAGTGTTGAAGATATTTCTCAGAATATTGCAGAATTAAAATAATTAGCTACATTTTCTTTTAAAAGAATTTTTTTTTACAGATATTAGCTAAGTTTTAAGGTTTTTTAAAATTATTTTTATTAGAGTCCTAGTTTCTTTCTGTTTTATTTGAATTTTATAAGATAAGATTAATTTGCATATTTTTATATTTTCTAGTTAGAAATTATAGCTACAAATGTATGTCTTGAATTATTAATAACATAATTCCCTTTGACAACACTGCAGTATGTTTTTCCTCAAAGTATTTTCTCAGTAATTTTCCTAGTTTCTTTGCCAAAAACCCAACCAGTAGAAATCATTCCTATAGGTTTTTAAATTATTTCCTATCTATAGGTTATGCTTGAGTTTTTGTTGTAGAAATCATGTTTAGGATATTTAATTTTTTTTGTTTTGAGTAGAAATCATGCATTAAGGTTATTTAATAATTTTCACATTTATGAGTAGAAAACATGTCTTTAGGATATTTAATATTTTTTTATGTCATATATTTAGAAATCATGCCTATATGATTTCATCTTTCAAACTTAAATATCTTTAACAAAATCTTTTTATATTTGTTTTCAAACTAATCTTTTGTTAAGTTTTAATGCTTAAATGTCATTATATGATGCACACACAATAAATCTAGGTTTATTGCACTACTTGTTTATATTTTCAAGCATGATAGATATGGATGGGGACATACTTGAGATCTTTGTGCTAAATGCTTGTCCTTTATGTTTTGTTGTGACGATGTGTCCTATTAGGAGCCCTAGATTTTTTTTAGTCTAGAACCAACTAAATTTGAAGTCCAATGCCCCTAAGACCTTAGGATGGGACGATAGGCACCCTTTAGAACGTTAGTTTTTTTCATTTTTTTAGTACACCTTTAGGTTAATAATAAATTAACCTAGGAGGGACACAGGTAAATAGGACCCTCAAAAAGGATGACTTCAACTCGAGCTTAACGGACAAAACTTTGGTTTTTTCCCTTTGACTTACACAAGCCAAGTGAGCCAAAATGGAAAAACTTAATTTTATCTTCCAAATATAAAAGCTGAGTAACTGATCTGAGTGGTATAAAGGCCGCTTAGTTTCTTAGTATTATTCTGTTGTGTTTTTTCGTAAATGTTTGGGGTAGAATAGTCCATTAAATCATTTATTTCATTCTTGTATTTACTTTTTTAATATCTTGTTGTCAGTTAGGTAATTCTTTTAGAAAATTCTAGTTGGAGACCTTATTTGCAAATCCTCACATAAAATGTGAGATACGGTCGGGACCCACAATTGTGGACCTCGAAGGGTGCCTAACGCCTTCCCTTCGAGGTAACTAGAACCCATATTTGATCTCTGGTGGCTCAGACCTTTAGAATTAATCAGGTTAGAATGGTGTCCTAATGCACCTCAAATAATTAGGTGACGACTCTTTAAATCAAATTCTTTTCAAATCCCGAAAAGAGTTGTCTCTAACATCGCAAGATCACATTTTGCAAAAAATTGGGCATGACAGAATGACGACTCCGCTGGGGATTCTAGATTTTAACCATTACGTGTTTCGTGATTTATGTGGGTTTTATTTTTTATACATGTTAATAATTTTTCTCCTTCCCTTAATTTGTGTTTATCTGGCTTATCGGTTTAATAGTATTATTGGCTTAACTGTTTAATATTATTGTTATTCACTCTTTTCCTTTTCCTTCCCCTAGTAACATTATTGATTTTTTCTTTTCCCCTTCCCTTCTAATATTACCCCGTTCCTTTCCCTACTCCTTTTCCTACTAACATTATTCTCAATCCTTTTTTTCCCTATCCTTTTTCCCTTTCCTTTATCTGTTTATATTTTGCTCTAACTTCTAAATCCCTATCCCGTAACTTTTAATTAACTTTATTTGCTTATTACTATTTTTATTTACTTAATTACTGCTTTTAATTATATGCTAAATGTTACCACTAATTGGCATTCCGTTCATATCTCCCTCCACTTGGAATCCTCTTTTTTTTATTTTTACCGCAATGTCGTGCCTTTAAACTTCTCACACTTTAAAATTCAAATTTAGAGAGTAAGCAGATGCGTGGTGAATAGTGGATGGTCTTACCACTGTGAGACCACATACTTCTCGCACAGGAACACCTTCAGTCTGTGTCTAACTCACTCCGTAGAAACCTAAGATAGAGCTATATCCACCCCCGAAATTAGGTTATACATGCATAAGCCTTAGATAGTTTGACCTACGGGGTCAATCTACAATAATAGTAGCCATCTTATCTAAGTCTAAAGGGTCCAATCACCCTTTAGACAAAATTGCATATTACATGTCAATGTGAATCGCGATAACAAGTTCAAGCCTAAATTGTCATTAATATGGAGTTTAAAAAAATTTCTTTTTTCCCCCCAGATTTATGATGTTTAAGTCATGCCAGGGGAGAGTTTATAGATTATGATTTTTCTATTTATTACCCCTTATTGTCCCTTAGATTTCATATGTGTTATTTATCATTCAAAAAAAATTTTGTAATAGTCATTATTAATTTTTTTAATTATTTTTTGACTCTAAACTCCAATTAACAAATTAAGGTTTGAATTTATTATTGGAATCACTTACTTGTCGTCTTAGGCCTACCTCTGTCTCAATGAGACTCCTTGCATTTAGGGCGTTTATTTTAGAAAATCAATATGTTTATCTTTGTGTTCTATATTATTATATCACTAATTTGATCTCTTTTTTTTATTCTTTTTTTGATATATTTTCCCCTCTAAGGTTGATTCGTGCCTATCACTCTCAATTGGAAGAAGTTTTTACGCTTTCATCTAGCTCTATTTATGGAGAACAATAATGGTATTAGTGACACGATTGGTATGACAACTTAGAAAGAGGGTTTAGATATTTCGAGAGAAGGGTATCCATATGAACATAATGAGGTGATATCAAGGTTGGAACAAAAGATTATAGAGATGCAATAATAACTATCCCATGCTCAAAATTTAAATACATCGCTTAGTGGAGCAAATGCTATTGCCATACCCCAAGCAACATTTACAAGCCCTTCTTTACTGTCCCATCCTACAGTATATTCTGAAAGTACTTCAAATCCCACTCTTCCCAAAAGTAAGCAATACCCATATTACATGCATCCACCACAACACAAGCCTACCACATTCAACCTCACCAACATAGCTCCACCAAATGCCAAGCAGCATTTACAAGCCCTTCTTTACTGTCCCATCCTACAGTATATCCTGAAAGTACTTCAAATCCCACTCTTCCCAAAAATAAGTAGTACCCATATTACATGCATCCACCACAACACAAGCCTACTACATTCAACCTCACCAACATAGCTCCACCAAATGCCTCATATTCTCAAGATACTTCTCATGCCCATGATATACCCCCAACGTCCATCACTAATCTATCTTTTATATAAAAACACAATTTCATTTATGTCTAACCCTCTCAAAAGGATATATTATTATAAACTATGGTAGAGTGATTGGAGCAGTTGAGCAGTCGAGTGTAACATGTTGAAGAATAGAAGGGTTAAGTTTCAAGGACTTGTACGTACATCCCGATGTCATGTTTCTTGAAGGATACAAACCTCCTAATTTGAAATGTTCAACGGGACTGGAGATCCAAAAAGGCGCATTTGAGAATGTACTGTGAAGAGTTAGTTGGAACCAGAAAAAATGAATGACTCTGAATGAAATCATTTGTAAGAAGTCTCGCTAGAGATGCTTTACACGGTACATTGCATAAGATTCAAAGAAGTGGTCAAAATGGACTGATATGACATCTATTTCATGAAAGAATTTTTAATTTAATGTTGAGAATGCTCCTGATTTGTTTTACATTAAAACTTTAAAGAGAAAGCCTAAAGAATCATTTTGAAAATTTGCAATAAGATGGATATCCGAAGTTGCTACAACCCGACTTCCGAAAGAGGAATCTCAAATGAAAGAATTTTTTCGTGCCCAAAACTGTAGTATTATGAGAGAATGATGCTCATAGAAGATCGTAAGTTTTTTGATATTATCATGCTGGGTGAGAGGATTGAAGAACGCACTAAAATGGTATTGTAACAGATTTAGAGGCATTACAAGCTAGTAGTAAGGCTTCGCAGTTTTGTAGGACCAATGAGGACAAAGGTGAGAAAGAAATGAATATAGTATTGACAACACGTGATTCAAAAAACCTTTTGATTCATCAAAAACCTCCATATCACGACCCAAAATCGAGTCGCGACTAAAGAAGAATAAAGTAAAGTGGAAATACACACAACATGTCATACATAACCCCAAAATCTATAGTCATGAGTACAAGAGCATCTAAAATAGTACTGAAGAGTAAATAGAACCACCTCACCATAAGATACAAAGCTATCTCATAAAATAATATCTACAAAGATTAAAAAGAAATAATAAAGGAAAACCCAAAGACCCGCGAAGACTCGAAGTCTGAGCCTTACCAGAAGGATCTGGATGGATACAAAGAAGATCCACTAGAGTGAATCAGCTATCCTGTATGGGTACCTGTGCTCAATCTGCAGGGAGGAAACAAAGTAGGGATGAGCACACTGAAGTGTACCAAGTAGGTTCAACTAACTGGATAAGAGAAATCAAAACAAGTATGCAATAATGATGAATCTGTCACGACCCAAAATGGACGTGATGACACTCGTCTTATCCCACCAAGACAAGTCAGCCTAAAACCCAACTATAACCATAAAATATGGAAGGATACTACAAAGTGAAAATTTTAACTACCGATGATAAGTTAACTTAATTAAAATTCCCCAAGGCCTGGTTATCACGTGCACAAGCCTCTAATGGGTTACAATGGATTTGAAAAACAATATAAGTCACAAATGATATTGTCTCTAAAGTAGAATAATATCATAAATAGGAGGATGAGGCTCGCTGAGATGACAAATAACTACCTCACTAATCTCCAAAGAAAGCCTCATATAAAAAGAGAAGTGAGAGTATCACAAAGATCCGAGCGCATAACCTACAAAAATATAGAAGCAAGGGGTGAGTACCAACCACGCGATACCCAGCAAGCCAACTAACAAAACAAAGTAAGTCCAACAGAATACACAAACTCCTTTCATCCCAACCGACCTCCACAACTATAACCTGCACAGAAAATTAGTCCAACCCAGCAATACATAATACATAATAAAGATAGTTTTCACAATGTCACAATTCAACATCGCCAGCCACAGCTCACAAGTGATAACACAGTCAAACACAGGAACATCATCATGCCACACAAGAATATGCAAGGATAAAATGCAATGCTTATGCAGTAATCGCCGGTAATGACCTCGGCATCAGGATATCACTGAAAAATACCTCAACATCACAACATCGCCGGTAAAGACCTCGGCATATTATCATCGCCGGCAAAGACCTCGGCATCATAATATCACTAAAAATATCTCAACATCACAACATCGCCGGTAAAGACCTCGGCATATTATCATCGCCGGCAAAGACCTCGGCATATTATCATCGTTGGCAAAGACCTCAGCATATTATCATCGCCGGCAAAGACCTCAGCATCATATCTCGACTGGTAAAGACCTCGGCTCTAATTTTTACCATCTCACTCATATCAATATCTAGAACCAATGCAAAAATATGTGACATAAAATGAATGAATATAAGATGAAGTCCACGAACAAATCCACTCATAATCACCAACCACATAACATATCTCAATATTGAATTCACATCACTTAACCACATTTTCAATTCAGTTTAATCACCCCATATTTATAACATTAAAAACATTTCATGGATCACACATAGGAGAAAGGAAAATTTGAGAATTCTACGAGAATTACAAAGTTTTGAAAGACCACTTGCCTAAATTAATAGAATAACAGTCCGAATCTTGAGTCTTTCGTCACGCTTTCAGATGATCAAAATCTGTTTAAATACATAATCTACATAAGAATACGAATCTAATGACACCCATATTGCTATATTTATTTTTGGCTAAAAATCGGGTCAAAAAGTCACCTCGAGCCCTTAAATTCGAATCTGGAAATTTCTTTCAGGTTATTTTTACCCATAATAAACTAAACGTATACATCAAATTTCAGCCAAAACGGATCGTTATTCGGCGCCCAAATCAAAATTTTATTCTAAGAACTCTATGACTATATTTTCTTAATATAACATAAATTATACATGTTTCTACCCTAAAAGTTTATTCATAATCTCATGAAATCTTAATAGAAAGGATGAGAATAATTACCTTAATATTTTGGGATGAAAATCACAATTTTTCTATATCTTTTTCCCTTTCTTTTTCCTTCCCGCACCTTTTTCTTTTTCTGCGTTTCTGCGCGTAAAATATTTTCTGGCTTTCTGCTTGTATTGTTTTATAGGGCTACTGGTGCGCAACCCTTTTCATCTTTATCTTCTTCTTTTTTTTTTCTTTTTTCTTTTTTTTTCTCCTTTTTATTTCATATTTACTTATTTTAATATACTAAAAGTGATAAATTCTATTAACCTATTTTTGATAAATATGGAATAAATAGTATAGGGTATTAATTAAAATATTATTCTAATCCACCAACTACATTAATTATCTAAAATTATCTGTCAACTAAATGACCGTAATTATCGAATAGTTCCAAATTACCCATAAAAAATTTACAAGAATGATTTTTTATAAAAGAGGGAGGATTTATTTTTAAAATGACCTAACGGGTCATTACATTATCCACCACTAAAAATCATGTTCGTCCTCAAACATAAGAAGGAGAAAGAAGAATAATCGATATTACTAAAATCCTAAGTTATGATCTTCCAAGGTCAGTATTTCATCTCTCCAAGTAAGCTCCTCTTTAAGACCGTTCAACCAAAATTCACTGTTAAGAATTGAATTTTTTTTCAGATCAAACCTTGATAGATTTACAATTCATGGTGATTTTCAAGCCACAGGCTAACTCATGAATTCGATATGAACAACAACCCACTAGTCCATAACCAAAAACAACCATAAGTAGTATAATGAAATGGAATGCAATGTCATGCAATGACATGCAATGCAATGTGGTATCAAGACCGTCGCACAACCTGTCGTATACACCCCTGTCGAGCTAAGGCTCCTAGACTAAGGGGACCCATGGGGACCTCGCAAGCCATATACCTCAATTACAACATATCAACTACCTTGCCACCTAACTCGTGGTCAAGGACTTATGATAAGAATCTCAATATATCAACTACCTTACCACCTAACTCGTGGTCAAGGACTCATGATAAGAATCTCAATATATCAACTATCTTACACCTAACTCGTGGTCCAGGACTCATGATAAGAATCTCAATGTATCAACTACCTTGCCACCTAACTCGTGGTCAAGGACTCATGATTAGGTTAGGTGGTCAAGGACTCATGATAAGAATCTCAATATATCAACTATCTTACACCTAACTCGTGGTCCAGGACTCATGATAAGAATCTCAATGTATCAACTACCTTGCCACCTAACTCGTGGTCAAGGACTCATGATTAGAATCTCAATATATCAACTACCTTGCCACCTAACTCGTGGTCAAGGACTCATGATAAGAATCTCAATGTTTCAGTCGCCTTGCCACCTAACTCGTGGTCAAGGGTTTTAAAGAGTTGTTTCACAATTCACAATTTCTGAATATGTCATGACATGTAGCATAAGGATGCACACAATCAAGACACAATTATTGAAGAAATATTTCTCACAATAAGTACTATAAATATCAAAAGTTTAGCAATTATAACATTCACCCTCCTTTATACATACTGGGATACAATTCTATTCTAAAATACCTCACCACATTTTAGTAACTTTTTTTTCTCAAGTAAACCATGATCCTCAATATCATATCACAATTATCTCCCTTTTTCAACACATCATATTCACAATATTCTCAATTTAGGATTCAAATGCTCTAAAAGCAAACACAGACAATTAAAACCCTTACACTAGTATCACAATAAACATTTCCAACCTAACATATGATACGATCTCATCCCATAGGTTATGACATAAGAATATTCAATAACTCAATCCCAATCTCAAAGAAGGATAGTCAAACCCACATCTTATTAATTTATTCACTTATGACTCTAGCTCATTTAAATTCTATCGAAGCAGTATCTCAACACATTTTACATCTTTCTTATGATCACGTTACTCATCAAACAGTAGCAAACGTAAGTTTTGATACCTGCAGATTGTATTTACCATACTGAATTCACTCAATTAAAATTCTCATCATATGATTGCATCTTGATCATAACCCATCACAAAATTTTATTACCATTATGCTCTATAGGTATTGCCATCATCTCAAGGTTACCCTCATCATTGATATGACACCAAAACTATATCGGTCAAATATAAAGAACTAACTCCCTTGGATCTTATTATGGAGTAATAGTCCTCATTTAGAATCCCCCGAATACACCTCACAACTTAAATACATTAATTGTAAAAAAGATCCACCACTAAAAATTTTCTTATAAATAATACTTAACCCAAGCATTCAGAGTAGCAAACTAGTTGATTTCTCAAATATGAATATAACATTAAACCTTATTAAATGAGCCCATGATACGCTAATAATTTTTAAAATAGTTTGTATTCACGCTTGACAATTGACATATCTGTTTTCATATACCACTAATATTAAATTGTGAAAGTCCACTAGATCCACCCTAGAATACATCATACCTATCAAGAAAGTAGTACCAAACTGGCCTGCATACCTCTACCCATCAAGTAGCTGCAAAATATTATCTAATCCATCATGACTCTATCCTGAGTAATGCACATTCTTTCATAAATTCAATTGCTAGCAAAAGTAACACACTCCATAACTCTAATCAAGTAAGCATCAGTTCGTTGTGATAGTTGTATCATGACCTTCCCTTAATATCCACTCGATCAATAAAATCATAATAGAGGTTCTGACCTTAATTGGCATAACATCATTCTTATCATTATCTAAGCAATCCATACACATTATGACAATTTTAGTAATAGTAGTTTGCAGATTTATCGAATTCATTATCTTGCTATCCCTTTAACTTTTCACCTTTAATTATCGAACCACTTTTGATATCATAATTACCACATCAATACTATTTGTTGCTGCGTAACTAACCCAAAAAGGACAACACATTCTTGGAATCCCTCAACTCACTGTTTGACCTCATCAGTCAATTATTTTCAAAGTGCATCATCGAGTCATCATCTTACTCAATCTTTTTTTAATCGTCAAACATTTTAATTCTTATAAGTATACCACTTACCCTTTAGTACCAGACCTAACATTCAAGTTATATACAACCCACTAACTACTCATTTAAAGAACCAAGCACGAAGTATCTCTATAAATGAGAGAGAATGAATAAAATGATAGGGATCACACTAAATCAAGGATGCATGATGGAGAAATAATAATAAAAGGAAGTTTTCTAACAATCTTCATAGCCTCTCGAAGATAAATATAGACGTCTCCATACTGATCCTCGAGACACTACTAGACTCGGCTTGTACACACGTGAGAAGTTGGTATCAGATCCCCTGGTTTATAGGTCTCACATGTATACAAGCCCAATCGAGTAGAGTCTTAAGGATCGGTACGGAGACGTCTGTTACTTATCCTTGAGAGGCTACAGAGATTGTTAGGAAGTTTCCTCTTATTCTTTCGATTCTTGTCGTGCGTGGTTGTTGTAGGTCTCGGTACATTGCGTGGTTTGAAATTCGATCCAGCTCATAGGTAATGGATTTAAGGGATGAACATGTAGTCATCCTTGGATTGTCTCTTGATTCGAAATGATTTGGGTGTGGATGAGGTCCGATGAGGTATGTCAAAGGTTAGTATCGAACGGAGAAGTTGAATTGAAGGAGCAACTTTAAGATCTCTTGAGTTAAGAGTTCATATGCCCTAGTGTGTCTCCATGGGGTGGCCTGTTTTATTTGTAAAGAAAAATGATGGTTCTATGAGAATGTGTATCGTTTACAGATAGTTGAAAAAGTGACAGTGAAGAAAAAGTATCCTCTTCCTATAATTGATGATCTTTTTGACCATCTTCAGGGTGAAACCGTGCTTTCCAAGATTAATTTGAGATCTGAATATCATCAGCTAAGGATGAGGATTCTAACATTCGTAAGCCAGCATTTCGGACGAGGTGTGGGCACTATGAGTTCCTTATGATGTCCTTTGGGATAATCAATGCCCTTGTTGCATTTAGAGAGTTGATGAATGATGTATATTTGACTATATTTGGGTTCCTTATTTTTTGTTTCCATTAATGATGTATTGGACCACTTCAATGCCAAAGAGGATCATGAGTGGCATTTGAGGATTGTACTTCAATGGATTAGAGAGGAAAGGTTATATGGCAAGTTTTTCCAAATGTGAGTTTCGGCTGAGTTTGGTGGCATTTCTGGGTATATTGTTGTTGTTGTATCATATATCATCTCGGAAGGCCAATAATGTGGATAATGCTTTGATTAGGAAGGCCTCAAGCTTGGGGAGTCTCATAACTATTCATGTTAAGGAGTGACCATTAGCTAGATATATTTAGAAATTTACCAATAGAGTGGTAAGAGTGTAGACTTCAGCGTCGAGGGTGGTGCTTTCCTAGTCTATTAGATGTCCCGGTGATTCGTAAACATGGCATAGCATCATTAATGTAATGAATATGTTATTGATGTAATAATTATGAGATTCCAATTGTTAAGTTTTCAAATGAGGGTTGATTGGTATGGACAGAGGATGACATTGTGTTCATAAAAATCAGGACCTCTACTAAGGCTTCTTGGAGTGAATATGTTGCACGAATGACTATGATACAACTGCTATGGTGGTGTCTATATCTATTTGGATTGGGCTATGGGTTGTACTGCTTCTGCTACCCATCTTGTCTATGGAAGAAGGTATATTTTTGGTGAGAGATGAATTCAATGAGACAAAAGTGTGGACCATTCGAGCACCAACTTCTCTGAGAATATGGTGCATTCTAATGGTGAATATGGTGGGACTTTTGATATGGTACGGATAATATACAAGGACAGAGGTATTGATTATTGAGTGCAGACACTAGTTACTAAGGAGTTATGAATTGTTGCACTTCCTCAGGTAGTGGAGTTTGGCATTACCGTTATATTTGGGGAGAACCATTTAGTTGTTACTATGAATGCTTGGGTTTGGAATCAGTTATAAGGAAAATTGTTGTGATGAATCATATAATGAGTATTAATATGTTTAAGTTTGGTTTATTTCATAGATCTATATGGGGATTGGTGACCTCATTGTAAGCTAAAAGGAGTGCTTTGATATCGAGATAACAAGCATATGGACTAATAAGGTTTCAACAAGTTCACTTGTGTAAATGGAAATGGAAATGATAGTGAGAAAGTATATATGGATAATTGTTTGAGTCAGTAAATTTTGCTGGTATGACTTGGGATTGGGCTACCATATCAATCATAACAAAAGTTTTATTATATGTCATGACTTTAGTTGCCTAATTCGACTATGGTAAGATAGTTACATTGGTATCAACAAGGTTAAGAGATTCTTTGGTAAGGTATGAGAGAGAAGTCTACATGGGTTAACTTGAGTTTGAGAATGGATTTCTTTATGGTATTCAATTCAGTGACTAGTATGACTTGGGTTGTGAGTAACGAGTACAACAAGGTATATGAGAAAGCAATTGATGAAAAAGTAGGGTATGCAATCTCTAAAGATCTTCAAGACGTATATTAACCATGATTGAGAAGGAAATCAATTGCATAGAGTGAATTGGGATCCAGGGTTTCATGGTACATTGCGTTCACGATAACTGATTTTGTCAATGTATGGATTAGTCTAATGAGATAATCGCTTATGTTGGTTACTCAACATTTTTGAAGGGTTTTGAGCTTGTCTTCGATTATGGATTCTGTTACTTTTGACGGTGAAGGGACTAAATGAAGTTTCATTTGAGTAGTTTGGTGTAAAGTAAAAGACAATCTGTTGTGGAAGATTTTCTAAGAAAGTAAAACAATAAATGGGTTAGGAGCGAGTACATAAGCCTTGGGCATCAAAGAGTTTGAGCACCTAGGATTAGGCCATGAATATGGGTTTAGCATTCAACCATCCTCGCAACATTTATGATAGATACAAGTCAAGAGAAGTAAAGGAAAGTAGAGATCATATATGGGTCCATGGTTCAGAGTTGTAAATTGTATGAATTTTTGCTTTGAGTTCGTGTGATAATGTGAGAGGGGTTGACTCATCAACGGATTACGAGAGACTATGAACTTTTTTTTTTAAAGTTTAGTTTGGGTTGGAATGACAAACAGTGATCTGTGAGAAATTATGCAGTTCATATTAGGTTGGATTGCTCAATCATAATAGGTGACTCATGGAAGCAATATAGAAAGGACTCGCGATTTGATATATTTCACTGATGACTTTGGATCAGATGGATACTACTTCATTGATGGAGGTTGGCGGTAAATTATCATGATGGATTATGTTGGTACCCAGTGGTCAATGGAGGTTATATGCTCATGTTATATAGAATTCCTAGGGTGATCAAGAATTTCTTAAGTTTGGCATGACGGAATGATTGTTGGAGTGGACGTTGAGGCATTTTTCGCTTCGAAGGGTTATATGTAGTTGAGGTTGATTTCTAATTAAATAGTTGTAGCTCGTGGAAAAGGAACCATACTTGATTCAGCTATTGCTCCAGCATCCGAGCAGTATTATTTGAGGCTTTATAATCTTGGGAGTGTCATTCACTAGTTGTCAAATTTAATTGGGTTCTCTCTTACGAATATGTATTATTGAAATATTGGAATTGAGCAACTTAACTTCAGGGAGGATTATGTTAAGGGAATGAGATTTGGACGAGGTTTGCGATGGTTAGTATATTGCAATTGGCTATTATTGGTTAAAGTTTGGTTCATTGGCTAGTCTCTGACTTGTTAGCTACTCTTAGAGGGTAGAATTTCATGTTGGCTCATAAGTATTATTCTTGCTGGTACGTTTTGATGTTATGGCTCTTGAGAATAAGGTCACTTGGAAGCAATTAATGACTTGAGAAGGGTATGTCAAACTCTTGGTTACTTCTAGTGAGGCTCCTCTCTTTGCCTTATGTTCGAGGCCAACATAGTTTTTAGTGGTGAATAATGTAATGACCCTGAAGGTCATTTTTTTGTATTTTGACAAAATTCGGAGGCTCGGACCGAAATTCTGTCACTTCCAATAATTCCAAATGGTAAAACTAATGCTAGAAATGGCTTCATTGCAATTTTTAGAGCTTCTGAGAATATTTTGAGTTTTTGAGCCCGAAACTAGTTTAAATGAGTTTTCTCGAGTTTTGGCGAATGAGATCTCAAATTTAAATTCTGATGATTTCATTGGATCCGGAATATCAATTTTGGTCTAGAAGGACCCTTCGTTCAGTTATCAAAGCATCCGGGTGTGTTTTGGCCCTTTCAATTATTTTCGATACTGGGAAATGGGACCCACATTGGAATAAAACAATCTCCGGTGTGAATTTTGACTACACCGTTGAGCCCGAAATATCGTTTCTGATCAGATTTCATATATGGAATGTATTTTTCCGACTCCAGATGAGGCTGAGTTTGCTGAAAATGCTGAAGTGGGGATGACGTGGCCCAATTAGGCACTGCCACGTGGCAGATGCAATATATAAAAATAATCTGCAGATTTCTTCTCAGATTTTCTAGGTTTTTCACAAATTTCCATCAATGTTTCTCTCTCGATTTTGGTCCGATTTGGGCGATTCAAAAGGCTAAATTGTGTATTTGAGGAACACCACGGGAGTTGCAGAAATTAATTTTGGCGCACCGTTCAAGGTAAATTTCGCTGTTTTCGGCTGGTTTGGATTTTTTTTGGAAACTTTCAATATGAGATTTCTATCTCGTTTAGCTTCATTTTTGAAACGGTTTTCGCTATTGAATTTCTTATTACTCGGAGAACATTTTCATATATAAATTTCCACATTTCTGATGACTTTTTCCGATGACAAAATTTTTTGACCATTTTGCCCTTTTCACCTAATTAATTGATTTTAGTGTCATTAGATTCATTATGTGATTGTGATGTTATACTTGAATAGATTTTGGTGATTTGGAGTATCGTAGAGAGGGAAAAGCTTTGGAATTGATATGATTCGAGACTTTATATAGGGCAAATGGGTTTCTAATCTTTTGTTAAATATGTTGAACCTTGTATGCTCTAATGTATATAGAATTGAGTATTTTGGGATAAAGATGGATTAATGTAGGCTTTGATCAAAATATTTTGAATTGAATAATTATTCCTATGGTAATATTTCACTTGTGAATTAATTGTGGAAATGTTTTTTAGGGGAAATAAGAAATTATTTGATATTGATATCAAAATGGTACTTATTTTGAGATGTGACTCTTAGTGAGGTTGTGATGGTATTGAGATATTAAGGATATTGCAACGTTTATGGTATTGGGTAATACCCATATTCTGGTAATTTCTTCTATGTGTGATTCATGAAATATTTTAATATTACAAAAAATGAGGCAATTAAATATAAACGTGAGTTGGTGTGGTGTTGTGACACTTGAATTAAAAATGTGGCTAAGTGATGAGAATTCTATTTTTGAGATATATTGTTATGGTTGGTGATTATGAGTTGATTTGTTTGTGGACTTCATCTCGTGTTCATTCATTCTATGTCACACAGAATTTGCATTGGTTCTGGATATTGATATGAGTGAGATGGTAAAGAAAAAAAAAGAAATTGGGGCCGAGGTCTTTACCGGTCGAGATGTGATGTCGAGGTCTTTGCCGGCGATATTAGCGAGATTGTGATGCCGAGGTCTTTGCAGGTGATATAAGCGAGATTGTGATGCCAAGGTCTTTGCCGGCGATATAAATGAGATTGTGATGCCGAGGTCTTTGCCGGCGATATTAGTGAGATTGTGATGCCGAGGTCTTTGCCGGCGATATTATGATGCCGAGGTCTTTGCCGGCGATATTGTGATACTGAGATCTTTGCTATTGATATTGTGATGCTGAGGTCATTGCTGGCAATTATTGCATAAGCATTGCATCTCATCCTTGCATATTGATATTAATTTAACGAGATCATTACCGATAATTATTGCATAACCATTGCATCTCATCATTGCATACTATTATGTGGCATGGTGTTATTCATGTGATTGATTATGTTATCACTTGTGTGTTATGACTTGTGATTTGATAATTGTGATATACTGAAGAACTATTTTTATTGTGTATTATGTGTTGCTGGGCTGGGACTTTTCTGAGTGTAGGTTTGTAGTTCGGCGGTATGTGGTTGGGTGTGAAGGAGTTACTTGGTTCTTCATTGTTTTACTCTAGGTTAGTTCCATTTGCTGAGTACTGTGTTGTTTTTGGTACTCACCCCTTGCTACATTTTTTTAGGTTGTGAGCCCGATCCCTTTAGTTAGAATTTTCTCATTGCAGGACCGAGCTTTCGGATTATCCTTAAGGTATACTGCTTATCTCATCGGTGGACCTTCAAGGAATCCATTATTATGGTACGTTCTATTTGAGGACTAAACATTTGAGACATTTATTTTATTCGAGTACTATGTATTTAGAGGCTTGTACATGTGATACTAGTTCTGGGATGGTTGTAGTTTGGTCTTCCTATGATTTTTTTGTCATATTAGACTATTTTCTCGTCCGCTATTATTGTTATGTTTGGATTAGTAGGTATTAGGCTGACTCGCCTTGGTGGATTAGGTGAGCGCCATCACGCCCGAATTTTGGGTTGTGACAGAATCCTAGAACCTGCATCAAATGGTTAGAACATAATTATAATATATAAAAAGGTAATACAGGATATCCATAATAACCCATGTCACCATACAATGAGATATGTGAATGTGATGCATGAACTCATCAGACTATATGTCAAATGTTTCATAGTCTTGCCGCCTGCTCGTGGTTAAGGAATTGTCATCATATCCCCACCTTAACACCTACCCGTGGTCAAGGAGTATCATAAGGTGTCATCCTTGCCACCTGCCCATGGTGAAGGAGTATCATAAGGTGTCATCCTTGCCACATGCCCGTGGTCAGGGATGTATAAGGTATATAGCTCACCCTTGCCTCCTACCTGGGCCAAGGGGTTATGTAAGTGTTGCCCTTGCCTGCTGCTTGGGTCAAGAGGTTGTATAAGCATTACCTTTGACTCCCGCTCGGGTTAATAGGTTATGTAAGCATTACCTTTGCCTCCTACCCAAATCAGAGGGTTGTAGAATGAAGAATGAAACAAATGTAAGTCAATGATACCAATATATATATATATATATATATATATATATATATATATATATATATATATATATATATATATATATATATATATATATATTGGAGAGTAATACATAAGCCTCATATGACCATGCAAGTCATCAAGAGAAGAGTACTAATACATAAGCCTCATATGGCCATGGAGAGTAAGATCAAATGCCACAACCGGAGTCATAATCTATCATAACATCACACATAGCCATAATCATATCCAGGATCAAATATGCCAATGGTACTGAACCTCACTCATCCTCACAAAGTAAACACATCACAATTATATCCCAAAAATCAAGTATAACAAAATACTGGATCTCACTCATCCCCAAACTATGCACTTATCATCAAAAGTGTTTCATAAGCCCTCAACTGGCATAACATTTCCCAATTAGTATCACCAGCCTCAAATTATCCCAATAGTATCCCAAAGGATTTCAATTTACTAGATTTCATTCCAAATTATCAATGGGATCACAATTTACTCGTAGTTCGGCTCAACCAGGATTACATTTCTATCAATATTCTATCATAACAACACAACCACTCATGAATAAGTTTAGATCTCACAGTTACCACATAGACATAATCAATAACTCAAATCCAGTCCCAAAAAAGTTAGCTGAACCTACCTTAATGCCAAAATCGCACTCAAACAAACTTTCAATCAATTAAAATGCTCAAAATGATCCCTGAAGCGATCAATCACTATCAATAATAGATACCACTTTCAAAAGATGAAGATTGATATCCATATTGGCACAAATTAGGCTTAGGGTAAAAATGGTCAAAATTAGGGCTAAAATTCAAACTTCTCGAATCTAAAAATTGACTTTAAAATCAAGCTCTATACAAAAAATGGAGTCCGTGGGTGAAAATATCTCTAAAATCGAGTTCTAATTGAATGAGAAATTACCATTTAAAATTTCAAAAACATAAATGGAAAATTCCCAAATTTGGACATCCAAAATCATGAAATTTAAGACAAAATCAAGATAAAACTTATGGAAAATACTTAAATTAGTTTTAGAAACATTACCCAAGTTAAATATTTGAGAACCTTTTCTCAAAATCTCCCAAAAACCTTGATAAGTTCGAAAATGGAACAAATATGGTGTTTCTAAGTTTAACATTGTCCAGGTGAAAGGACCTCTTCGCGGTGGTAGACAAGGCTTCATGAACGTAATGGTTAAACTCAGTCAACCCACAACAAACGTAGGCCTATCTCCATGAATGTGGAGGTCAAGAGGGGTTTACCCTCCACGAATGCGTGGAGAGAGGCGCAAATGCGAAGATCTAGGATACCTTCACCAGATATCAACAAGACTAGCCAAACCAAGTCCAATTCCCTACTCGGAACAGACCCTCGAAACCAAACCAAGTCCAATTTCCTACTCAGAATAGACCCTCGAAACTCATCCAGGATAAAAAATACACAAAATTTAAATATATCCATACAGAAACAACGATCCAGACTCAACGAAATTATCAAAAATTGATTTCGAGTTCTCCACGACACATTTACCAATGCAAGTCAATAAAAGTAGTTTAAAACTTAAAATACCAAAACTGGTCTTGGCAACTCTAAAATTTATTATGATATCATTTCCAGCGTTAGTTTCACCATCTAGAACTACCGAACTGTCAGAATTTTGATCCAAGCTTCCGAATTTCGAATGTTGACCAAAGTCAAACTTTGGTTCCAAAAACAACTAAAATCACAACTTTGGGCCTAAAAACCTCATTTTAACTTTGAATACAGTTTTGTAGCTTCTCATAGTTTAGTTTTGTCATTTTGAAACTAATGAAATCGATAAATTTGTTATCCGACACTCGAAACTCAGAACGGTACAAAAACTCGCTTTTCAACAACTTAAGTTTCCAAAAATGTCAAAACTCATATTTTAAACTTTTAAAACTTAGTATTTTCAGTTCCAACAATATAAATAGTTTAAAATAGGTCCAAAGAAACTTACAAAAGAGTAAGATAGTGATTTATACAAATAAGGCCAAAAATGACCAACCAGGTCATTACACTCCACCTCTACTCCAACGGCAAGCACCCATATATCGCGTCCCTCCACATACAGTTAATAAATGAAATATTCAGAGAAAATTACCAAGGCGTCAACGATCTCATCAATTTGCAAGATCGCGAGCCAATATAGGGAAAAGTCTACCCAAGCAATATACTATTTTGGCTGAACCCATAGCTCAATTATATGAAATATTAAGGGTTGTTGGCTATATCGTTCCTGAAATAGTGATGAAAACACATGCAAAATGGCTCGATCATACTAAAACTTATCCTTATCATTCAGGGATGAAGGGACATACCATAGAAGAATGTCGAAATTTGAGAGATTAAATTCAAACATTGATTGATACCAAGGTGTTAAATGTGAAAGATTTTGATCACAATCATAATTGATGTGTAAGCATGACTCATACTTTATTGGCATAAATTAAAAGGAATTTGTGTTGTTTTTCCTTTTTAATTTTCAAGCACTTGGATGATTACTTTAGGCTTAGTCAATTTGGGTTTTATGATATGTACTTGGGGCAAGATGATGTTTCTTTTGTGATTTCTTTGATGTAATATGAACTATGTTTGACCATATTTCCCATTGGGATACGTCGGCGCTCCTATGGAGCTCGATCATATCATAATAAAATTTTTCTATCTCTCTTTTAGAGTATAACTAGGGTAGAATATTTTAAAGGATCTCAAAAATTCTATTCAGAAACATTTCTACATACTCAAGCTTGACATGACAATGAACTGGGGCAGAATTTTTGAGGTGAGCTAAATAATTTTGTCCTAATTTGCATAGAAGCACAAGGGCATTATGAATTATAACTAGGGCAAAATCTTTTGAGAGGTCTTAAAAAATTTCATCAAAGGTTGTACCTAAAGACATCCAAATTGAGTTCAAGTTTAAGGTCTGTGATTGGAAGGGAAAGCAAAAGATGAGTTGAGGCACGACTCAATCTCCCTTTTTTAAAAACATACAAATTTCTTTGAGTGCAGAAATAACCGATATAGATCTATCCAAAACTAAGCATCGTCCTTTGGAAGATGATTGGAAGCTACCTGAGGCTAAGAACTATCCTTTGGATGTTGATTGGTTAAGCTCTACCTTTTGAGAAGTTGCGTGAAGCTAAGCACTGTCCTTTGGAAGTTGATTGGTTAAGCTAAACCTTTCAATAAGCTACCTGAAATTAGACCCTGTCCTTTGGAAGTTGATTGGTAGCTCTACATTTTAAGAAGTTACTTAAGGCTTAGCACTGTCCTTTGGGAATTGATTGGTGAAAGCTCTACTTTTCCAGAGGCTACACAGGGTCAAGCATAATCTTTCAGATGCTTGATGGACTAAGCACATCCCTCCTAACAAGATATGATTTCTTATCTCGCTTGTATTTTTTTCAATAAGTCTATAAACATATATTCATAACTAACCATTTCATTTAGTTGTATTTGAAATTGCAGGTATTGAAGGCTTAAAAGCAAAAGATGGTTCAAAATGAATCCTATTTCTTAAATTCAATTTCGTCACAATTGCTTTGACGTAAGCCATTTTTGCACTCTGACTTGTCACACCATTTATACCACATTATTCATTATTCTTCTCAATTCAAGCTACTACTACTCCTAGTTCAAGTCCCGCACCATAAATTTCATCTTTAGGAATTTCAGTCATTCCTAAATCTAAAACTAGAGACGACCTGATTTCATATAACTAGAGATATGTAGACGACTTGAGAACTGATGTCTTGGCCAAAATATTTTTTCACAACCTCATTTGTCCATCTAGTCCTTCCAATATTATTTCATCGGTAGGACAAAATCGACTACTCTGTCAACATTCTTTGCTCGACAATTCATCCTTCATTCCTGAGCAAAGAAGGAGCATCTACTGACACACAATTTTGACCGGCCTATAACCCATTTTAGATTGTCATTTGATCAAAATAGGTATTTTTAAAACTTTTTAAATAAATGAGTTTACATTTAATTTTTATCGAAATAATCGCACATTTTTAATATTCTTAATTTTCAAAATTTATTCATTAAATATTTTGTTATTATAAGTTTATCACGCCCTGAGTTCACACCCTGGACGTGGCCGGCACCCAGAACCATTTCTGGTCCCAAGCGAACGACTTGGCCTGGCTGCGGAAGAGTTAAATGATAATGAAAGGCTTAAATATAACAAGATAAAGATATTGCAATTATCTGAATAGTGGAAGTGTCTCAATAACAACTAAAAATAAGATCTGAAACCCCAGGCCTACAATCTGTGGAACCTCTCATCGGAATAGTTTGAAACAACTACCGCGATAGGCCCGTGGTGACCATAAGTGAAAGTAAATACTGAAATATAAATGAAGACTCTAAAGCCTCTGACTAGTAAGAGGGCTCACTAATGGTTGAGTGAAATGCTGATCCTCAATAGAGAATCTACCGAGAAACTCTGTCACCTGCGTCTGCATCATACAATGATACAGGTATAAAGGACATCAATACGTGGAATGTATAATATGTAAATTAGCTAAAATCAGGAACTTAGGATAAGGCATTGTACTCAAAGTAAAAAAAAACATGACTTAAAGTAGGATAACATAAGTAATAAATAAAGTGCATGCTGAAATTACAAAGATATGCTGAAACTCTGTATGAAGAAACTAATTTACTTTAGCTTGGGGAGTTTCTCTAACCAACCATCAATATGAGCTTCATGATGATTCATCATCTTGCCATGCTTCCAGAGCCGTTCCATACTTTGCGAAGGTAAGGAACAAAAACTAAGGGAGTAGATCCATCCAAAATTGGGCCATCTCAGTGGCAAGTGAGGAGTTGTACTCTTAGTACAATCCTATCCTATGCCGCTACGTAGTTTATGAGTTTAAGTTACTATCACTCTCACCCATATCGATGCTCAATACTTCTCCAAAAAATAACTTCAATAATGCTCATAACTTTAAGAGTGAGAGTTCTGAAAATTCCTTTTTAATCTTTTGGGACTTAGCCCAACTTTAACTTTTCTGAAACTTTTCTCAACCTATCACTCCTCTTTGATTGAACTTGTATAAATGCAAAGTGTCTCAAAACATAACTTTGTTACTTAGCTTTCTTCTAAACATAGAGGCTTTTAGTACTCCTTAAACTCAACCCAAAACTATAAACATAATGGCTTTCATGCAATATCTAGGGTTTTTATAAATACAATCTTAACCATGAAACCTTGAATTAATATCTTAACTTAGTAGTGAAATCAGTTAAAGACCATGACTTTTTGCAAGAAAAATACAAGAACAACTACTTTAATAAAATTGACTAGTAATGAAGGGAATCTTAACCTCAACCTATAAATATGATCTTTGGTATCGACTAATAGTTAAAGATACTAGAATAGTAGTAGGATAACTTTAGGAGGGCCATACATACCCGGGGAATTAGTTTCTTGAGGAATTGAAGAAGGTTCTTAAAAGCCCTAGGCTTTGCCCTTTTGAAGCTACGTTATGAGTTTAGAGAGTGTTTGCGTGTTTAAGATATGAAGGATTAAGTTCTAAGGGTTTAATTAGGTGAAAACTGACAAGTTTAAGCTTGCAGAGTGAGAAAAAAATACCCCTCTTTAAAATCACCGATCAGATCGACTAAGAGATTCTTTATGGCTCATAGTGTAAGGACCCGAATTTTTAAGCGGATTTGCCGGAACTCTTAGTGTCGTTCTGAGCGATAATTAGCCAAGCGTCGCCCTATGGAAGGCCCACATGGGACATGTGAAGCTACACGGGCCGTGTTGCCTCCCGTGGAGGGGCACTTGGCTAAGATTTCAATGCAGTGGAATGCGACGGAGGATTTCAAACCAAGTGAGGGCACATGGCCACCCACACGGTCCTTGTGGTGTGTTACGGGACGTGTGGCCCTACGTGTGGTTCGCTATGTAAAAAATTTCGAAGTATGAAATTACCGTCTCGTAATGTTTTTGTGCAGAAATTTTCTAAGTGACGTTTCACAGCCTTTGACACAGCCCGTGTAGCATCACACGGGCCATGTAGTCATCCATATGGTACCCTTAAGCTTCAGATAGATTCCAAGTGTTGGCACCGCGGAATTTGTCTAAGTGCAGGTTCACAAGCACTTTTCACGGTCCGTGTAATGACTCACGGACCGTGTAGTGGGCCGTATGGACTTGAAGGTTAAAATCACCCATGTCATTAATGATGTTTATATAATTACAGTTTATTTTATTTATGAATTGTGTCCTTTTAGCTATCCAAAACCCCTAAACCCAGCTGATATCCCTCCCCTCTTAATTCATTCTCTTTAAACCCTCTTCCCCTCAAAAGATCACTCCCAAATACCTCTACTCTCCCTCTCAAGACTCAAAGCTAGGGCTTAATTGGAGTTCAACTTCAAGCTAGGTTCTTCCCCAAAATTCTGCTCTTCAATCAAGGTTTGTTGGATTGATTCTTGGTCCCTTTCAACCAAGAAGACCCAAAATTCCTTTCAATTTGATTTCATGAATTTTCATTTACTTTAAATGTGAGTTTTTATTATTTGATTTTATTAAATCCAATTTATATATGGGCTATACTTTACCTATGACTTTAATCTACTTTGATCACTAGTATGATGATTTACATTAAGATATGAAGTTTTGAACATGCACGTCCCCTTTTAAAGTTGATTTATGCATGGGTGATTTATATTATGATTTAGATGTTGATTTAATTATTTATTTATTCAGACTTCATATTATGATGTTGACTTTAACTTGAATCTGTGTTACCCATGCTATCCTCACATCATGCATTGCATTTGCATTCATGAACATTGGTATATGTACATTATGAAGTGGGTTAAGCCCAATTATGTTTTATGAAATGATTATGATATGATTATGACAAGGCACTGGTTATGACAAGAATGTGATCACATACATGTCTTATAATTATGGTTCTTTGAGCATCTCAGGTGCTTGCACCATCTTGTATATGTAAATGAGTTATTCCTTGCATTAATATCACGATTATGACTTATGATTTGACATTTGAGCCTATATGTGCATTGAACGGTTTTGAAATGAATTATTGTTTGAAAATAATATTGTATCTCTTGAAAGCACATATATATAAGTATTCTCGTGGGATGCCGACTTAGCACCGATGGATTGGAGGCGTTAGGGCTATCCGCAAGGGCCCTTCCCCTTCCTCAAACTATGTGTCTAGCATATGTTATGAGAATCCTATTCGAAATAGGATGTGTTCCTGTAAGAGAGGTTGCTTCACACGAAATGGGGATGTGTTCCTGAAAGGTAAAGTACTATTATGATATCATATGATATGAAAAATCCTTACTGAAATGGGATATGTTCCCGTAAGGGGGTTGCTTCATACGAAATGGGATATGTTCCCGTAAGGTGAAGTATGATTTACCTTTGGCAAGTAGACCACCCTGTACCGGCGAGGGGTATTCATCGGGATTCCATGTTATAGCTCGCTTGGTCTTACTCATGTCAGTTGAGGTTAATTCACCACTATATATGTGCATCATTTCATTCATGCATCATGAATTTCATGGCATCTTGTATATATATTACTGCCTTGATCATATAATTCTTTCTATACTATGTGCCCTTGTCATCTAACATTTAAGTGTAGGTTTAACAAGTCATATGCATTGCATACCCGCATACTTAGTACATTCAAATGTACTAACGCATACTCTATGACTACATGATTCTACCATGTAGGGACTGAGCATTTCAATTACCAACTGTTTGATGAGTAGTCTGATCCTGTAGAGGACTTGTGGTGAGTCCCATCCCCCAAGGACAAGCCATCTTCCCTCTACTTATGCTATCTCAAATTTCTTTTCTTTTTTGAGGGTGAGCCCGGATCTTGTCCTGACCCCCGTTGCATCTTGATTAGAGGCATTTGTTGGACAATATGTAGACTTCCTAAAATCTTTATGTTATGCGTGTACTATGGTTTATGGATTCCTATGGACTGATTTATGTAAATATCATATTTGGTTATATTTGTATTTCATATGGAAATATGGAAAGTCCTAAGGCCCCTATTTCCCTATAACGTGAGTCCTATTCTCCCGTCCCTTAGAATTATATGGTACTATTTGAATATTCTTTCCAAACCGATGATGTGGATTTGGATACTTGAGGCTTTTTGGAGGCTCTCAAGTTCCTATTCGTCGTGTCATATCTATGCCCTAGTCCTGAGTCGTAACAAAAGATGGTTTTAGAGCACTAGGTTATAAATGGTCCTTGGAGTCCAACATGATGCGTCAAGTAGAGTCCTATTCATGGGTATGAAGTGCACCATGCCTATGAGTGGGAAGCTATAGAGACGTTCTAGGACTTACCTCACTTCTTCATGCCTTATGTTGTGCTAAGACTTGTGTAATTGAATTTCCTATCTTGATTGAGTCGTTGCTCTATTTCAGAAGATGCCTCAAGGAAGACCCTACCCAAGGCTGGCTCTGGCTAATGAGGATCACCCTCCTCAAGAGCCTACAGATGAATCCATCTCAAATTGTGTATTTCGTACAACCTTTTCCATGCTTGCTTAGGTGGTGACATCTCAGACAAGGCAGGCTAATTTGCTGCGGAATCCTACGCCAACTCTTAGGTTGAGGGATTTTACCCGGATGAATCATCTGAGTTTCGTGGGTCGAAGGCTGATGAGGATGCACATGAGTTCATTAATGAGCTCACCAAGATATTGGAAATTATGGGTGTCACTTCTAAGGAGAAGACTGAATTGGCTACTTACCAACTGAAGATGTGGGTCAGGCGTGGTATACCCAATGGTCTATAGAGAGGGTTTGCGGTGGTGATGTCAACTGGGAAGAGTTCAGATTTGCGTTCCTGGATCGCTTCTTCCCACTTGAGCTTAGGGAGGCCAAGATGACTAAATTTATCAACCTCAAGCAAGGAGGTATGAGTGTGAGGGACTATGCCCTCAAATTCACAAAGCTCTCCAAGTATGCGCTGTCACTTGTGGCTGACCCCTATGCAAGGATGCAATAGTTTGTTTCTGGTATCTCTGATTTTCTTGTAAAGGAATGACATACTGCTATGCTTATACGGGACATGGATATTTCTAGAGTCATGGTGTATGCCGAACAGATTGAAGGGTAGAAACTCAAGGAGAGGAGGGTTCACGATCCTAAGAGGGCCCGTTTTGATGGTGGACTCTTTGGTTCTCAATGTGCTAGCTTTAGTCGCTTCCATCAAGGCTAACGTTCTGGTGCTCTGGTCGCTAATGCTTGGGTGCCTCCTCCTAGGGCACCGGTTGGTGGTATGCAGGAGGATCCTCTGTGCAACAAATGTGGGAAGCCCCAATTGGGTGTTTGTTTGAGGGATTTGGGTGTTTGCTACATGTGTGGTGATAAGAACCACAAGGTTGCTAATTGTCCTAGGAATTCCCGTAGAGGCCAAGGTCAGGTAGCTAAAGGTGGACAGCCAACAAAGAGCTCCCCAAGGTGTTTCCCAAAGGAACAACAGGTTTTATGCACCCCATGCCCGTCAGGATGTTGAGGAAGCTCCGGATGTCATGGCTGGTATGTTAAAAGTCTTTGATTTTGATGCTTATGTTTTGCTTAACCCGGGTGCAAATTTGTCTTTTGTGACTCCTCTGTTGGCTGTTAAATTTTTTTTTTGAGTCCCATGATTTTGAAGGATCCTTTCTCAGTTTATACTCCCCTGGGTGAATCTATTATTGCACATAGGGTCTATCATGGTTGTCCTGTTTCTGTGTTGCATATGGTTTTCCCATGTGACCTTGTGGAACTTGAGATGTTCAACTTTGACGTGATCCTTGGGATAGAGTGGTTGCATGCATCATATGCCTCTATAGATTGTAGAACCCAGAAGGCCAAGTTCCAACCTCCCGGTGAGCCCATTCTTGAATGGAAGAGTAGCGACTCCTCTGTTAACGGTCGATTTATTTCCTACCTTAAGGTATGGAAAATGATTTTCAAGGGGTGCATTTATCACATTGTGAGGGTCAAGGATACGGAGTCTGAAGTACCTACTCTTGAGTCGGTTCTTGTGGTGAATGAGTTTTTGGATTTGTTCCCCGAAGACTTGTCATGTATTCCTCCTGAAAGGGAGGTAGATTTCGACATAGATCTTCTTTCGAATACTCAGCCTATCTCTATTCCTCCTTATCGTATGGCACCGGTGGAGCTTAAAGAGTTAAAAGAGCAATTGAAGGATTTATTGGAGAAAGGCTTCAGTAGGCCCAATATATCGTCGTGGGGTGCTCCATTGTTGTTTGTAAGAAAGAAGGATGGATCTCTTTGGATGTGTATTTATTATAGGCAACTGAATAAGGTGACTGTTAAGAATAAGTATTCATTGCCTAGGATTGATGACTTGTTCGACCGGCTTCAAGGGGCTACTCATTTCTCAAAGATTGATCTTCGTTATGTGTATCATCAGTTGAAAGTTAAGGAGTGTGACATTTCCAAGATAACCTTTCTGACAAGATATGGGCACTTTGAGTTTGTGGTGATGTCGTTCGGCTTAACAATGCTCTGGTCGTTTTCATGGATCTGATGAATCGGGTGTTTAAGCCATTTCTTGATAGTTTTGCGGTGGTTTTCATTGACAACATTCTCATTTACTCCCGAAGTGAGTAGGAGCACGAGGATCATTTGAGAAGGGTTCTTCAAACCATTAGAGAGAAGAAATTGTATGCCATGTTGAGCAAATGTGAATTTTGGTTGGGTGAGGTAGCTTTACTTCGGCATGTGGTATCCGGCGATGGAATCAAGGTGGGTCCGAAGAAGACCGAAGCCATGAAAAATTGGCCCAAACAATTGACTCCTTTGGACATTCGAACCTTTCTGGGGTTGGCTGGATATTATAGAAGGTTCATTGAAGGGTTCTCATCTATCGTATCTCCATTGACCAAGTTGACCCAAAAGAAGGCTAAGATTGTATGGTCAGATGAATGCAAGCAGAGTTTCCAAAATTTAAAAGATCGGCATACATTAACTCCCGTCTTGACCTTACTGAACGGTTTGGAGGGATTCATGGTGTATTGTGATGCCTCACGGACTGGGGTTGGGTTGTGTGCTTATGCAGCATAGTAAGGTAATAACGTATACATCAAGGTAGTTGAAGGTGCATGAACGTACTTACTTAACGCATGATCTTGAGTTGGCGGCAGTATTCTTCGCCTTGAAGATTTAGAGGCACTATTTGTATGGGGTTCATGTCGATGTGTTCACCGATCACAAGAGTTTTCAATATGTATTCACTCAAAGAGATCTCAATTTGAGGCAAAGGAGATGGTTGGAACTCTTAAAGGATTACAACATTAGTGTTCAATATCATCCTGGCAAGGCCAATGTTGTGACCGATGCTCTTAGTAGGCTATCTATGGGAAGCGTGGCGCATGTTGGAGAGGAAAGGAAGGAGTTAGCGATGGATGTTCGCCGGTTAGCTAGGTTGGGTGTCAAGTTGGCCGATTCGAGCGATGGTGGTATCCGTGGGGACAAAATCTTTTGTGGTGGTTGCTATAAAAGCTATGCAAGATTTAGACCCATAGCTACTTTAATTAAAGAAGTTGGTTGCCGAAAAGGGGATCGAAGTGTTCTCCCAAGGGGGCGATGATGTGCTCCAATACCAAGACCGACTTTGTGTTTCAAATGTGGATGATCTTAGAAGGGTTATCATGAGTGAGGCTCAGAACTCTCATTATTCCATTCACCCGGGGTTTACTAAAACGTATCGGGATTTGAAATAATTGTATTGGTGGCATGGTATAAAGAAGGACATCACTAAGTTCGTATTCGAATGTCCAAGTTGTGAACAAGTGAAGGTGGAGCACCAAAGGCACTGGCTTGGCTCAAGATATTGAGATTCCCACATGGAAGTGGAAAGATGTGAACAAGGACTTTGTGGTTGGATTCCCTCAGACCCGAAGGCAATACAACTCTATTTGGGTCATCGTTGACTGGATGACCAAGTCAGCTCATTTCCTACCGATCAAGGCTACCTAAAGCACCGAGGAGTATGCTAGGTTGTACATCTAAGAGTTGGTGCCACTGCATGGGGTGCATAGATCTATCATATCGGATCATGGCGCCCAAGTTACCTCCCACTTTTGGAGGTCATTTCAGAATGGACTTGGAACTAAGATTAAGTTGAGCACCACTTTTTATCCTCAAACCGATGGGCAAGCTGAGAGGACTATTCAAACCTTAGAGGATATGTTGAGGTCTTATGTGTTAGAGTTTAGGGGTAACTAGGATGATCACCTCCCACTCATTGAGTTCTCTTATAATAATAGCTTCCATGCTAGCATTGGTATGTCATCGTTTGAGGCCTTGTATAGGAGAAGGTGTAGATCACCGGTGGGGTGGTTTGAATTGGGAGAAATGGCATTGATTGGCTCAGATTTAGTGATAGAGGCTATGGAAAAAGTGAAAGTAATTAGAGAAAGGTTGAAAACGGCACACAGTCGCCAAAATTCCTATTCGGATGTTAAGAGGAGGGATCTTGAGTTTCATGTTGGTGATTGGGTATATGTGAAGGTTTCGCCTATGAAAGGTGTGATGCATTTTGGTAAGAAGGGCAATCTAAGCCCCTGGTATGTTGGCCCTTATGAGATTGTTGAGTGGATTGGGGGCGTGGCATATAGGTTGGAGTTGCCTCCGGACTTGAGTTCCATTCACCCAGTCTTTCATGTGTCTATGTTGAGGAAGTTAGTTGGTGATCGTAGCACCATTATGCCTTTGGAAGGAATTAGGATTGAAGAAAACTTGTCTTATGAGGAAATTCCGATGGAGATCCTGGATAGGCAAGTGAAGCGGCTTCGTAACAAGGACGTGGCTTCGGTGAAGGTGCTTTGGAGAAATCAACATGTGAAGAGTGCTACATGGGAGTCAGAGTTAGACATGATGAAGCGATATCCTCATCTTTTCCAATCTACTCAAGCCTAAGGTTCTAGGTTGATCCTCCTCTAAATAGTCCTAATCTTTCAGTCTTGAGTCTCATGACATGACATGCATACATGGGCACGAAAATGATTTTTTTATGCATTATACCTTGTGTTCGGATGTTTCATGTCCCAAGTCAAGCTTTCAAGCCTTGTTCTTGCATATTCGGGGATGAATGTTCCCAAGGGGGAGATGACATAAGGACCCGGATTTTCGAGCAGCTTTACCAGACCTCTTAGTGCCGTCTCGAGCAAAAAGTTTCCAAGTGTCGCCCCTTGGAAGACCCACAGGGGCCGTGTGAAGCCACACAGACCGTGTGGCCTCCCGTGGAGGGGCACTTGTCCAAGATTTCGATGGAGTGAAATGCGACGGAGGATTTCAGACCAAGTGAGGGCACACGGCCACCCACATGGTCCGTGTGGTGTGTCACGGGCCGTGTGGCTCTCCATGTGGCTCGCTAAGTAAATATTTTCTAAGTACGAAATTACCGTCTGGTGACTTTTTCGTCCAGAAATTTTGTAAGTGATGTTTTACGGCCTTTGACACAACCCGTTTAGCGTCACACGGGCTGTGTAGTTGTTCCTATGGTACCTTTTAGCTTCGAATAGATTCCAAGTGTTGGCACCACAAAATTTGTCTAAGTGCAGGTTCACGACACTGTTTATAGTTTGTGTAACGACTCACCGATTGTGTAGTGGGTCGTATGGACCTGACGGTCCAAATTTTACCGGTGTCATTAATGGGAATTATGTAATTACGATTTATTTTAATTATGAAATGTGACCTTTTACCTATCCAAAACCCCTAAACTCAGTTGATATCCCTCCCCTCTTAATTCATTCTCTTTAAACCCTCTTCCCCTCAAAAGATCACTCCCAAATACTCTTTACTCTCCCTCTCAAGACTTAAAGCTAGGGCTTAATTGGAGTTCAACTTCAAGCTAGGTTCTTCCCCAAAATTTTGCTCCTCAATCAATGTATGTGGGATTGATTATTGGTCGCTTTCAACCAAGAAGACCCAAAATTCCTTTCAATTGATTTCATGAATTTTCGTTTACTTTAAATGTGAGTTTATATTATTTGATTTTATTAAATCCAATTGATATATGGGTTGTACTTTACCAATGATTTTTATCTACTTTGATCGCTATTATGATGATTTACATTAAGATATGAAGTTATGAACATGCACGTCCCCTTTTAATGTTGATTTATGCATGGGTGGTTTATCTTACTCATATCCCCACTATATATGAGTATATTTCATTCATGCATCATGAATTTCATGGCATCTTGTATATGTATTACTAACTTGATTATATGATTCTTTCTATACTATGTACCCTTGTCATCTAACATTTAAGTGTAGGTTTAACAAGTCATATGCTTTGCATGCCTGCATACTTTGTACATTTAAATGTACTAATACATACTCTATGCCTACATGATTTTACCACTTAGGGCTGAGCATTTCGATTACTAACCATTTGACGAGTAGTCTGATCAAAAAGCGTACTTGTGATGTGTCCCATCCTCCAAGGACAAGCCATCTTTCCTATACTTATGATATCTCAGATTTCCTTTCTTGTTTGAGGGTGATCTTGGATCATGTCCTGCCCCCCATTCCATCTTGATTAGAGGCATTGGTTGGACATTATGTAGACTCCCTAAATTCTTTATGTTATGCGTAGCACTATGGTTTATGTATTCCTATGGATTGATTTATTGAAATGTCGTATTTTGTTATATGTGTATTTGATGTTGGAATGTGGAAAGTCCCAAGCCTCGTATTGCCCCATAGCGTGAGTCCTATTCTCCCTTTCCTTAGAATTATTTGTTACTCTTTGAATGTTCTTCTGAACCGATGATGTGGATTTGGATACTTGAGGCTTGTTTGGGCGCTCTTGGGTTTCCATTCGCCGTGTCACATCTAGGCCCTAGTCCCGGGTTGTGACACGTAGGTACCCTTCCATAAACTTTTGGGAAAATTTTTTGGGTCTTTTGATCACTTCTACGAGCATATTCTACGGCCTATAGAAGGTTCTACGACCCGTTGAGCCATAAAGTCTGGGGCCAAAAATATGAAGTTTCAGGACTTTTTCCACGAATTAGCAGACAGGTCCCGCATTTTGATTTGCGGCCTATAAAGAGGTTTCGTAATTAACCTTTACTCTAGCAATTTTCAGTAAAACAACCATAACTTGACTCCGAACTCCAAATGAGGTGAAACCAGTTGTGTTGGAAAGCTAATTGAAAGAAAATTTCATTTGGTAGGTCATGAAACGTCTAATACTTTGTATGGTAAGAGTTATGATCATTTGAAGGTGACCCTTGCATAATCTAAGGTTAGAAACTCAATTTATAGGAAAGTTTTGAACTCGACTAAGTGCTAGAGGTCTCTTATGACCTTAATGCACTTCCTATATATAAGAGTGAGGCTTGAATCTTAGGTACATGTGAGGATAGAGTTATGGGGTGTCACAATATCTTCCCCTTGGAATAATTCATCCTCGAATGAGGGTGAAACTGGAAATTATTAGCATCTTTGCTACTCATGAACTATTTTATCAACAAGAAACTATCCGGATATCTTACTACTCATAGTTAAGGATGTATCTTAACTCAATGATAGGAACAAGGGATATTACCTTCATGCTTTTCATTAGAAGGCACAAATAGGTGAGGATTTATAGCTTCCATATCTGCCTCCCCTTCCCAAGTGGCTTCCTTGATGAATTGGTTCCTCCAAAATACTTTAATAGAAGCAACCTCCCTGGTCCTCAATTTAGGAACTTGCCGATATAGTAGTTGAACTGGGATCTCTTCATATGACAAGTTGTCTTTGACTCCAATACTCTCTAAAGGCACAACCAATATGGGGTCTCCCAAACACTTCTTAAGCATAAAAATGTGGAATGCTGGATGAATAGCAGCAACTCTGGTGGCAATTCCAATTCATATGCTACCTTACCAATCTTCCTAATGATCTCGTATAGGCCAATATATCGATGATCGATCTTCCCCTTTTTCCTGAATCTCATAACTCCCTTTATCAGTGAAATCTTTAGGTACACCCAATCACCTACCTCAAATTACAAATATCTCCTTCTAATATCAATATAAGACTTCTGTCGACTTTGGTTGTCTTTAGTCTTTCTTGAATAAATTTCACCTTCTCCAATAGCCTGATGGACTAAATTAGGTCCTACCAATCCTGCCTCACCAATTTCAAACCACCCAATAGGTGACCTACACCTCCTCCCATAAAGGGCCTAAGATGGTGCCATTTGTATGCTAGCCTGGAAACTGTTGTTACAGGAAAATTCAATTAAGGGTAAGTGATCATCTCAGTTACCTTTAAAGTCTATAACACATGCCCTCAACATATCCTCAAGAGTCAGTATGGTCCACTCCGCTTGCCCGTTTGTCGTGGGATGGAAGACTGTACTGAGATTCACCTTCGTACCAAGCCCTTTCTAAAAGGACTTCCGAAATTGTCTGTGAACTGGACTCCTCTGTCTGAAATAATGGATATGGGAACCCCATGCAATCTTACGATCTCCTTAATGTAAAGTGTGGCATAGTCCTCAGCTGTATCAGTCATCTTGACAGGTAGAAAGTAAGCTGACTTGATCATTTTGTCTACTATTACCCATATCGAATCATGTTGTCTATGAGACCGAGGTAAGCCTGTTATGAAGTCCATGTTGATCATCTCCCACTTTCACTCTAGAATTTCAATATTTTGGGCCACACTACAAGGCCTTTGGTGCTCTACCTTAAGTTGCTGGCAATTTGGGCATCTAGACACAAACTCTACAATGTCCTTCTTCATGCCACCTTACCAATAAATCTCTCAAAAATCTCTATACATTTTTGTTGCACCAAGGTTAATAGAGTATCTGACGTCATGTGCCTCAGCTAGAATCCAGTTTCTAAGGCTATCAACACTTGGTAAACATAGTCTGCCTTGGTATCTCAGGAGGCTATCACCCCTTTTTGCAAACATTGATACCTTTTGCTTCTGAACATCTTCTTTTAATTGAAGGAGGATAGGATCTCGGTCTTGCTTTTCTTTTACCTCCACCACTAAGGATGACTATGCCCCATTTTTTATAATTGCACCACCCTCATCAAAATCTTCAATCTCTACCACCAAGTGTGCTAATTTGTGCACTTCCTTAGCTAGTTCTTTCTTTCCATCCTCGATGTGTGTAGTACTCCTCATGGTCAACCTGCTAAGAGCATCAACAACTTCATTAGCTTTACCTTGTTGATAGAGCATGCTCATGTCATAGTCCTTCAATAGCTCCAACCACCTCCTCTGCCTTAAGTTCAGCTCCTTTTCGCTGAATACATACTGCAAGATCATGTGTTCAGTAAATATATCCACATGCCCACCGTAAAGACAGTGTCTCCAGATTTTGAGGGCAAACACCATAGCAGAAAGCTCCAGATCATGAGTTGGGTAGTTCTTCTCATGAGCCTTAAGTTGTTTGGAGGCATATGCTATTACCTTGCCTCTTTGCATCAATATGCATCCCAAGCAAACTCTGGAAGCATCACAGTAGACAACGAAGCCATCAACTCCCTCAAGTAGGGATAAGACCGAAGCTGTAGTCAATCTAGTTTTCAAATCTTGGAAACTCTTCTCACAAGCTTCAAACCACATAAACTCAAATTTCTTCTAAATTAGCTTAGTGAAAGGAGTTGAGATAGAAGAAAACCCCTTTACAAACTTGTAATAACCTGCCGAACTTAAGAAACTCCTTATCTCTGTTGGAGTTATCGGCCTTGGCCAGTTTTTTACTGCCTCAATCTTTTGAGAATCAACTTGAATTCCTTCACCTGAAACAATACGACCCAAAAATTCCACAGAAGCTAACCAGAACTCAAATTTGGAAAATTTGGCATACAATTCTTGGTCCTTAAGGGTCTGAAGGATAATTCTAAGATGGTTGGCATGCTCTTCCTCATTATGAAGGTAGACCAGGATATCATCTATGAACACAATGATGAACATATCTAGGTACGGCCTCAACACTCTATTCGTAAGATCTATGAAAGCCGCTGGTGCATTTATCAGTCCAAATGACATGACCAAGAACTCATAATGACTATAGCGGGTTCTGAATTTTGTCTTAGCGATATCAATTTCTCTAACTTTGAGGTGATGGTACCCAGATCTGAGGTCTACTTTGGAGAAACAAGTAGCACCCTGGAGTTGGTCAAACATATCATCAATTCTGGGAGGAGGATACATATTCTTTATGGTGACCTTATTTAACTGATGGTAATCTATGCACATTCTAAGAGAATCACCCTTTTTACGCATGAAGAGAACTAGAGCACCACAAGGTAAGATGCTTGGTGTAATAAAACCCTTATCTAGTAGGTCTTTCAATTGTATTTTCAACTCTTTTTGTTCTGAAGGAGCCATACGATATAGAGGAATAAAGATAGGCTGAGTATCTGGGAGGGTATCTATCCCAAAGTCTTTCTCCTTATCAGGAGGGACTCCAAGTAGATCATCAAGAAAGACTTCTTGGAACTCATTCACGATTGGAACATACTAGAGAGATGGTGTGTTGGCACTAGAATCTTTGCCTTTGACTAGGTGGTATATACACCTTTTGGAAATCAACTTTCTGGCTTTGAGATATGAGATGAATCGAACCTTAGGGGCTGAGCTGTGCATCCACTCTAAGACTTGCTCATTAGGAATCTGAAACTTGACCACCATAGTTTTGCAGTCTTTGGAGGCATAAAAGCATAAAGCTAGTCCATGCCTAGAATGACATCCCTATAGACTCTTTGGGATAGAATAGATTCTCCAACAGGAGTGGAAACATTAAAAGACTCAAGAAGACATTTTGGACTGATCCCAAACTTTGTGGCTACAAAGGGAGTCACAAGTGACAATGTGGCACCTGGGTCTAACAATGCATAGACATCATAAGTAAAAACTTTAATCATACCTATAACTACATCTAGTGAGTTCTCTTGCTCCTGTCTGGTGGCCATGGCATATAGATGGTTTGTGCCCCTGCCTATCCCTAATGTAGCACCTATTTGAACTGGCTTACCCTGTGGTGCTGAAGAAAATTATTAGGATTTTTAATCCTTGATTTTCTGCTTCCCCACAGGAAAATCCTTCAAAAAGTGCCCTACTTGACCATTTGTGCCCACAAGGCACTTTCCTGGATGAGACCTGCCACACTTACCAAAAACTGGATAATGAGTCAATCCTTGAGCTTCGCTTCCCTATGACTGGCTGCCCTGAAATCTGTGATTCTGTGATCCTTGCTCACTTTTGACCATCGGTGTAGGTGCAATAGTAGATGAAGGTTCTGGTCCAGATGTCCTAGGCTGAAAGGATGAATGATTGGCATTTCCAGCCTCTCTCTTACCTGTCTTTTAGCCTAATGTCTTGGCCCTTTTGTTTCTGAACTCCTCCCTATATTGTATTTTCTCCTCCTCCACTTTCTACACATAAGTCATTAAGAGAGCTATGTCCATATCCCCAATTAGCATATCATTGTTTCCCCTCTCTCTTAGTCATCCGACAGAGCCCTGATACAAATAGATCCATCCTAGTATGCATGTCTTCCACTATAGTCGGAGCATAACGAGACATCTAAGTAAATTAAAGGTTGTACTCCCACACACTCATAGTTTCCTGCTTTAAATTCATAAACTCCCTCACTTTAGCTTGCGTTAACTCTCTAGGAATGTACTATCCCAGAAAGGCCTCCTCGAACACTGCCCAACCCAAAGCTAGTGCCCTTTTGGCTCTACTTCCCTTCCACTAATAAAACTAGAGTCTAGACCCTTCTTTGAGCTGGTAGGAAACCAACTCAACCCGCTTAGCATCTGTGTGCATAACCTGAAATACTTTCTGGAGCTCCTCAATGAAGTTCTCTGGAGCCTCCTTCACATTAGACCCCGTGAACTCAGGTGGTTTCATCCTCAGAAATTCACAAACCCTGGTGGTATCTGTGCCATCATGTCTGTGATCTCCCTGTTGACCTTTTTGTGTAGTGACTGCCTGTGCCAAAGTCTAAATGGCCTAGCGGAGCTTAGCATTAGAGATATCCTCTTGCAATGGCTACTCTATAGGCATAGTTAGACCTCTATATCCCTCAGGAATTGGTGGCTCAGGCTGGTTTTCATTCTGCCTGGCTAGGCACCCTCTATCCATGGTTGGTCCGATGGCTCTACGTGGAGGCATGATCTGAAAAACAAGATGTGAACGTATAAATTAGAAAGGACTTAGTATAGGTAAAATTTGAAGCACGAGAGGGAATAACAATTGATATGACACTTCTTAATGCCTGTAGCCTCCATATTATGGATGTGGTGCGCTTAACACCAATAATACGGACTCTACTAAACACAGTTCCATAGACTCCCTAGGACAATTAAACTTTGTATTCTGATAACAAGTTTGTCATGCCCCGATTTCACACCCTGGACGTGGATGGCACCCGAAACCATTTCTGGTCCCAAGAGAACCACTTGGGTGGCTAATTTACCCAATGGAAGACTTAAATAATAATGAAAGGCTTAAATATAACAAGCTAAAGATATTGCAAATACCTGAATAAACTGAATAGTGGAAATGTCTTAACAACAACTAATAATAAGATCTGAAACTCCTGACATTCAATCTATGGAACCTCTAACTAGAATGGTTTTAAAAAAAACCACTGCGACAGGCCCGCAGTGACCACAAATAAACATAAATACTAAAATATAAATACAGACGCTAAATCCTCTGACTAGTAAGAGGCCTCACCAATGGCTAAATGAAATGCCGGTACTTAATGGAGTGTCTGTTGAGGAACTCTGTCACCTGCGTCTGCATCATAAAACAATGCAGGTCTAAAGGACGCTAGTACGTAAAATGTACGGTATGTAAAATAGCCAAAATTGGGAACATATGATAAGCAATTATACTCCAAGTAACTAAAACATGTTTCAAAATAGGATAGCATAAGTAATAAATAAAGTTCATGCTAAAAGTAAAAACATATGCTCAAACTTTGTATGTAGAAACTAGTTTACTTTAGCTTGGGGAGTTTCTCTAACCGATAACCATCACTATGACCTTCGTGATAATATAATGTCTTGCCCATGCTGCCAGAGCCATTCCATACTTTGCCAGGGTAAGGAACAAAAACTAAGGGAGTGGATCCATCCCAAAACTGGGCCATCTCAGTGTCAAGTGAGGAGTTGTACTCTTGGTACAATCCTATCCTTCGCTGGTTATGTAGTTTATGAGCTCAAGTTATTATTACTCTCACCCATATCGATGTTCAATACTACTCCCAAAAACAACTTTTATAATGCTCATAACTTTATGAGTGAGAGTTCTCAAAATTACTTTTTAATTTTTTGGGACATAGCCCAACTTTAGCTTTTCTGCAACTTTTCTCAACTTATCACTCCTCTTTGACTGAACTTGTATCAATGCAAAGTGTCTCAAAACATAATTTTGTTACTCAACTATCTTGTAAATATAGAAGCTTTAAGTACTCCTTAAGCTCAACTCAAAACTGTAACCATAATGTCTTTCATGCAATATCTAATGTTCTTATAAATTCAATCTTGACCATGAAACCTTGAATTAATATCTTAACTTAGTAGTGAAATCAGTAAAGATTGTAAATTTTTCCAAGAAAAATACAAGAACAAGTACTTTAATAAAATTAGCTAGTATTGGAGGAAATCTTAACCTCAACTTATATATATGATCTTGGGTAGCAACTGATAGTTAAAGATATTAGAATAGTAGTAGGATAACTTTTGGAGGGCCTTACATACCCGGGGAATTAGTTTCTTGAAGAAATTGAAGAAGGTTCTTGAAAACCCTAGCTTTTTCCCTTTTGAAACTACTTTCTGAGTTTAGAAAGTGTTTGAGTGTTCAAGATATGAAGGAGTACGTTCTAAGGGTTTAATTAGGTGAAAACTGACAAGTTTAGGCTTAAAGGGTGAGAAAAGACAAAAATACCCCTCTTTAAAATTACTGATCAGGTTGACTATGAGGCCCTTTACAGCTCGTAGAAGCGTCTACAGCCCCCATGGACCCTTCCGTAAACTTTTGGGCAAATTTAGGGGTCTCTAGATCACTTTTACGAGTTCATTTTATGGCCTGTAGAAGGTTCTACGACCCGTAGAATGGTCCGTAAAGTCTCGGGCTAAAAATGTGAAATTTCAGGACTTTTGTCATGAATTAGCAGACGGGCTGTACTTTATTTTATGTAAAGAGGTTTCGTAATTCACTTTTGCTCTGGTAGTTTTCAGTAAAACAACCATAACTTTTGACTTCGAACTCCAAATGAGGTGAAACCAGTTGCATTGGAAAGTTAACTAAAAGGGCTTTCATTTGGTAGGTCATGGGATATCAAATTTTTTGTGTGCTTAGAGTATGATCATTTGAAGTTGACCCTTGCATAATCTAAGGCTAGAAACTCAATATATAGGAAAGTTTTGGACTCAACTAAGTAATAGAGGTCTCTTATGGCCTTAATACACTTCCCGCATACAAGAGTGAGGCTTGAAACATACGTACATGTGAGGATAGAGTTATGGGATGTCACAAAGTTACGTCCCTTTTTATTATTATTGTTGTTGTTGTTATTGTTATTGTTATTGTTGTTGTTGTTATTGTTGTTGGTTTTATTTGTATTGTTATTATTGTTATTGTTATTATTATTTTTATTGTTGTTATTGTTATTGTAATTGTTATTGTTATTATTATTGTTATTGTTGTTATTGTTATTGTTATTTTTATTATTGTTATTGTTGTAGTTGTTATTATTATTATTGTTGTTGTTGTTGTTGTTATTTTGTTGTTGTTGTTGTTGTTGTTATTGTTGTTGTTGAAGTTGTTGTTGTTGTTGTTGTTGAATAATATTATTATTATTATCATTATTCTCGTTATTGTTGTTGTTGTTGTTGTTATTATTATATTGTTATTATTATTGTTATTATTATTATTATTGTTGTTGTTGTTGTTGTCGTCATTGTTATTATTATTATTATTGTTGTTGTTGTTATTGTTATTATTATTATTTTAATTGATAAGAAGTAGCAATATAATTTATTTCAAATTTATTATTATTATTATTATTATTATTATTATTATTATTATTATTATTATTATTATTATTATTATTATTATTATTACTACTACTACTATTATTATTATTATTATTATTATTATTATTATTGTTATTATTATTATTATTATTATTATTATTATTATTATTATTATTATTATTATTATTATTATTATTATTATTATTATTATTATTATTATTATTATTATTATTCTTGTTGTTGTTGTTATTATTATTGTTATCACTTTTAAATACGTTATATATTTTACCATCTTATTTTATCAATTTTAAATTCAATTTTAATAAGTTACAAATATTGTTTTAAGTTACTTTAGATAAAATTATTATTTTGTAAAATATTGTGTATTTGTATAAGTGTGTATTATAATTATTCGTTAGACGACAATTTGTAATGACCCTCAAGGTCATTTTTGCGGTTCTGTGAGCATTTTATCAGTTTGAGCATTTGCATAATGGCCTCGGGCTATTTGCAACTTATTGACACTAATTATTCGATTGTTGGATGAATCATTTGATATTTATGTAACTTTTTGAGTTAAACAAGATATTACAACTGTAAAATAAATTCTTAGATTAAGTCCTAGTAAATGGCCTCAGAGCGTGATTCTGACGGTTCTTTTAGCTCTAGAACAGCCAAACCATATTGACTTTTGCAAATTTAGTCGTCGAAACAGGCCAATAGTTGACTTTAGTCAACACTCTCAGGAAAGATGCTCAAACGGGAACCCTTAAATGTGGTTAGATTTGGGATGTCAAGTTTGGTCTAGAATGACCTTTCGTTCGGTTCCCGAGGCTTCAAGGTGTATTTTGGCCCCTTTGGTAGATCCCAATATTAGGAAATGGGACCCACATTCGGATAAAATAACCTCCAATGAGAATTTTGACTACACCGTTGAATTCGAAATGTCATTTATAATTAGATTTCAATATGGATTGTATTCTTCCGACTTTGAATGAGGTCAGAGCATCGAAATTAACCTTGAGCAATTACTAAAACTTAAAAGGCGGCAATGACATGGCCAAATGAGGGAATGCCACGTTGCAGGCAGTACAAAATATTTTTTAAAAAGGGAAAAATCACATATATAATCTGAAAAATTTCCAGAAATTCAAAAAACCTTTAACGAACAACTTTCGATGGTGATATCTCCTTCAGTTTTTATCCGATGTTGGTGATTCAAAAGCCTAACTTGTGTATTTTTCCAAGAGGAACATCATGGAAGTGTTCAAAACTGATTTTGGTACGTCGTTTGAGGTACAATATTTCTATTTTTCTGTTGTATCATATTCTGAATTTCCGAATTTTGACATGCGATTTCTTATCCATTTTGAGTCCAAGTTTGGTGAAATTAGGGTCTATTTTGTGTATTCTTGTGAGGCGCACGTTGTGGTAATATCGAAATCAATTGATAAAGCTCCATTTGACGCAAAAATCTTATTTTAGCTGTTGTTTATGTTGTATCTTTGCAGGAATTTCGTGTTGTGATATCTTGGTTGTTTCTTATATAAATTAAGTAACTTTTGGGTCTAGATTGTGCTACTTTTAGAGACCTACATCATGGTATAAAATTTTGCTGAGAAGCTGCTGTAATACATATTTTTGATAAGAAATGCCTCTCCATTTTGGGATTCTTTCTTATTGTTTTAGGCCTTGTTTGAGATCAATTTTTATTTGTGGACTCGGGGTGACGAAACAATCATTTTATAGGAGTTGGTTTGGTGTTTCGAATGTGGGCCTCATTTTCCCCCATTTTAGTTGCATTTAACGTATCTTCCCTTGTTTCCTAAGATATTATAGTAAAAGTGTTCGTATTGATATTGTGTTTCATATTTTAATAGCTGAGCGACATTCGGAGATCATTAGGGAGGAAAAACTCGCATGGATTGATCTGTAGTGCGTGATTTCGTCTTTCAAGTGGGATAGGCTTCCTTAAATCTTAGATTGAGCTGAAATGTGTGGATGCTTGAGTTGAGATATGTGGATATGTTGTATATCGGTTGGTTTTACTAAGTACATGTTATGTATGTGAATGTGAGATATTAGTTACTATGTAAGGTACTATATTAGTTGTAGTTATTGTATTACTATGTTTTGGTTCTGTTAAATTGTGAAAAGGTTTGGTAAAAGTTGGATACGGGCTGATGTAGTATGACATGTATTTACTCTTGCTTGACTTTTGTGTGTATGTAGGTGTAGGCTGGTGCTATGGAGAAATGGTAGTTATGAGATCGGTTGCTAACTATACTTTGTGCTAGAAACTTCCTCTGGTATATAATTTGCTCTGATAGCCCTGATTGTTCTGGATACTTGTGACACAACTGTGACCTCCCTAAGATTCTAAATACTTGTGACTGGCTAGTTGTGATATACTTGTCTCAGGTTAAACATGATTCAGTACCTTTTTTGTGACATCTATTCCTAGATATACATTTTTTAGTCATTATACACTTGCTCAACTTACTTGATATTGGGTAACATGTTGTATTCTGAGAAATATTATTGTTTGTGCCTTTTATTGCGCCCCAAGACTCTTAACATGACTTATGATGTTGCTATACCTCTGGTGAGATAGACTTGGGGATGTTATTTTTATAAAGAGATGTATGCCTTTTCCTCTGGGATTTATTGGGTCATCTGTGGTTGAGTTATTGGTAGTTAGCCCTTAGGACTACCATATGTACAGGAGAGTGTTACATTACTAGTGAGCTGGCTCATAGTTGCCTAGGAGAGTTTTCTCTGTTATCAACTAGACCGCATGTTATTCTAGTCGGAGGACTTGTTACAGTCATTAGCGATTGTTGGTTTAGTTACGATTGTTCTATATACTTGGCATGTATCCAGTTGGGTATATTCTTGTCAATAACTTGACACGACTCTATACTATTCCTATTGAGCCATACATGTGGGTTGATTGGTTGTTTCCTTGCTGGGTTGTTCGATACTGAGAGACCTACTATATTCTAGGAACTAATTCTATGTGGTACTCCTGATTATGTGCTGAGGGGATTACCTATAGTACAATACAGGGTGCTGAGGGTATCACCTATAGCCCAGCAGCATATAGTCTTCTGAGTTGCACTCCTAATTATGTGCTGAGGGGATTACCTTATAGTCTAGCATAGGGTGCTGAAGGTATCACCTATACTCCAGCACAAGGTATAGTCATTCGTGTTACAATTATGATTATATGTTGAAGGGATCGCCTATAGTCTAGCACATGGTATTGAGGGGATTGCCTATAGTACTGTACAGGGCATAATCTAAGGCCGAGTCCAGAATAGCACGCCTACTGAGTCCCATCCACGGTTTGGGATTGGGGTTCTATGTTCCTCTCTTTCCATCAAGGTTAGGTTACTAGTCCAAATATGGTTGGGTGGTCGAGACCTTTGTCGTTAGTTACTGATCCATGAAGTCTCCATATATACACTCCATGGTTGTGCGTGGGTGTACCTTCTGGGCTTATGGGGTCCCAGTCGGCGTACAAGCATAGTTACTAAGGCCTTACACCCACGTACAACATTATACCTCAGTCCTGGGGCAATTGTGATATGGTTTCACTAGGTTGTGTCAGTTGATTGCGTTGTATATAGTTTGTTTGGCTCAATTGGTCTCTCCTATTTCCACTTGTTGGTTCTTCTAGGTCTGCACATTTGGGTCTCCAAAGGATACAAACATAGGTAACACTTAATCTTTGGGTTCGCCAGTCACTTTATGTGGGTTATCCAGTTGAGGATTGTGTGACTCTCTAGATATGCTTATTCCTTGACCTGGGTTCAGATTTACTCGCTTTACTTCAATTTCTACATTCACACATTTTATGGCCATTGATGCCTACTGGGTGTTTATTACCAGTACTTACCCCTATTTTTCTGCATCTACTCAGGGTAAAAGTCTACGTACAAGCTGTGACGGCTGATCTAGGGCCATCATAGACATTTCAGGAGACTTTTGGTGAGCACCAACATCATTTTGGGATCTTCTACAGTCTCCTTCTGTTATTTGGCCATCTTTCATATTCGAATGTTGGCCCTTTTCCATATCTTGTTTGGCGTGTATTATATCCTACCATTCTGGCTATGTATATAGTTTTATTTTTGGAGGCTATAGTAGCTTTGTACAGGTGACTTCCAGGTCTTGGGGTAGGTTATTGTTGGTATATTTCATATGGTGTTAGCTATCGTTATGCTTAGCTATCAGGACATGTACTGTGGGTATTAGGTTGGCTTGCCCGTAGGTAGGATCTAACAAGCGCCATCATAACCTAAAAGGTTGGGTCGTGACAAGGTGGTATCCAAGTTTTAGGTTGTTGATCTTATCTGCAAAAAGTTACCACCTAGTAGAGTCCTGCAGATAGGTGCGGGGACATCTGTGACTTCTTTCCTGAAGGCTATGGGATTCTTAGGGAACTCCCCCTTATTGTTGTTTCTGTTCGTGTGAGTTTGCCAATGGTATGTTGATTCCAGGAATTTGATTGTCTCATTCTTCGTAGACAAGTCGCGTAGAGGTTAGACATTGGTCAGTGGTAGCAATGTGTCATTAGTCCCGATAGAGAGCATCCCCAAGAGCCTGTTGAGGATAGATAGGATGCCCAAGATCCCCCACAGTCGGAGGCACCAGTTCCCCCGCCTCCCTCCACCACTTTTGTGATTACACCTGAGGTATAGACGACTTTTGGGATGTTGTTGGTAGTATTTTGGGGCATTCAGCAGGGCCTAACACTGGCCCCATTTCCTCCAACATAGGCCCCGATAGAGCTTGCTGCATTAGAGGCTCCGGTTGCACAGCCAGAGGGAGCCACCCCTTTCCATGATCAATGTTTCTACTGAGGTATTCAAAGGCTGCTGGAGAGGATGCCTATGAGTTTTTGACAGCTTGTATGGAGAGATTGCAGGAATTGAGATTATTGGAGTCCTGAGCCACAGATTTTACGGCCTATCATCTGGATGGGCCTGCCAGACAGTGGTGGCAGACTGTCAAGGATACTAGACCCACTGATGCCCCACTTGTGATGTAGGTAGTGTCCTCGGAGGCATTCATGACTAGATTTGTTCCTAGGAGCCTCAGGGATAGACTTTGTGATCAGTTTATTCATTTGGAGCAGGGTCTGATGAAAGTGACTTAGTCTGAGGTTTGATTCCAAGAGCTCTCTGGGTTCGCAACAACTATTTATCAATAGAGGAGGAGTAGATTTACTATTTTATAAGGGGCCTGTGACCGCTGCTGAGGGTTAGCTCACAAGCACTGGTGACTTTAGGTCGATCTTATCTAGATATTATGGATCATGCTTGTACGATTGAACAAATTCTTCATGAGGCTCGTGAGGGAAACAACAGGCAGGCCCTCCATGAGGGAAGCTACAGTGAGATATGGAATAGTTCTAGGGAGCATTTGGGTAGATCTCAACAGATATCCTAGACTAGGCCACCTTATTCAGCTGGCCAGAGCTGTAGGGCCCCTGAGGCAGACAATACTAGCCACAATAGTCGACACCGTAGAGCCCGAACTTCCCAAGGTGTTATGAGTGTGGGGATTTGGACCACTAGTCCTGAGAGTGCCCCATGAAGAGAGAGGTCTGGATAAGCTGATCTGCTCTACCATCAACCGCGAGAGACAAAGGTTAGGATAGAGGTCATAGAGTCTACCAATATTGCTCTAGAAATGATGTTATCCCAGGTAGGATTACCTTATGCCAACAGACCGGCTTCATGGTTAGTTGATGCAAGTTCCACCTTCTTATATGTGTCTGTTTATTTTTTTACTTGTTTCAGTATGAGATTCGAGCCTCCTTTATTCTAGATTCGTGTATTGTTCTTAGTGGGGGATCAAATATGTAAGTTAGGTGTGGTGACTCTTTAGTTTTATGATATTCGGGTAGGCTTGATATTGGTAGATGGACTTGATTTTGATATTCTCATGGGATGGATTGTTAACCCCGCATCATGTTGGTAGATGATTACACCAGAATCATTACCTTAATTATACCTGACATATCCCCAGTAATGGGCAGAGGTCTGATATACATTAACTAGCATTATGTTCTATATTAAGGCTCAGAGATTGTCCTGACTGATTTTTTAGCATATTTGGCCCATGCTTGTGATATGACAGCTAAGGTCTTATTACGGAGACTGTTCTAGTAGCTCTAAGTCCTTACATATATGTTTTGTTGATTTATCATATCATTGCCGGAGAGAGATATTGATTTTACTACAGAGATCATATTACCATCCATAGAGGATTAGGGTGGAGGATATCTCAGAAAATTACATCCGGACCCATTATGGCCATTATAAAATTCTGGTTATGTTGTTGGGCTGATTAATGTCTCTATTGTGTGTACGGATCTGATGATTTACATTTACTATTCACATTGTTATGGTAGACCTGTTGAGGGCCCTACTTGCTGGGGCTTGATTTATTAAGTACTATATTGCGTGGTTGATTTGTTAGGTGTTGATCTGCTAGATCTTAGTCAGTCGGGACGATATGTATCAGGTTGGATTAGGGAGGCATCTATGAGCTATATAACATTAATTTGATGTAATTCTGATAATCTGATTTTGGAGCTGACGATTATGCGATTAGTATTATTTTACCTTCCTCACTGTGGTACTTCATTTGCAACTGAATGATAATATCTGCTTAGCACTATGACTGGAAATGTAATATATACCTTTGTGTGGATGAATATATATGGAGTCTGTGAGTGTTTAATATATTGAGTATTTGATGTATTTTTTTAATATATGATGGTTGTGATGGTGCTGGTGATTGGTATATGGATCATCTGCTATGTTCTGGCTATCTATTATCATTTTAAAGCTACTAACGATTATTACGTCAATCATCTGTTATATTGGGATGGAATGATGACTACTTACCCCACTTATAATTACTATTTTTACTGTGATTGATGGACTAAACAACAAGGGAAAAGGGGCTAGGTCCCTATGGCAGAATAAGATTTCATTAGTTATTGCATGTAACTGTGTTAACATCAGTTAGCCGGGAAGCCACCTAGGGTAAAGTTGCAAGGATTTCTTGCATAAGGAAATTGGAAACAGGGTAAAGTTTGTGTAGGGGGAATATGGATATCGCTATGGGTTATTGTGATTATTTGAATGTTTGTTGGTGTGTTGAGGGTACATATATCTAGCCTATTGATTTCCTATTACATTCTAGCTGATGGGACAAATATTTGATCTTTGAGGGCCCCTGTGGAGATTGCAATATTCATTCTCTATTATGTATCGATATATTGTTGTGCCTCTAATTAGTTGAGATTACTGATGTGATGTCCAAATACAACACTTTTAATGCATAAAATTTGGAATTTTGTGTGTTCTAAATGCAATCTTAGTTTGATGTGTTTTTAGGTTTGTTTCGCAGGATTTCAGGGTTGGCACTATTTTCTGGGGATAGTGTGCAGAAGTTGCTGAAAGTGATGATCCATGAGATCCTTTATGGGTCGTAGAGTATTCTACGATCCATGTAGGGGTTTTCATGTGCAATTCCAATGAAGGGTGTATTTCTGAAGTTGAGTCTACGAGCATGCAGACGATTCGTAGAAGATATTACAAACCGTAGACTTGGTATCATACCTTGAGGATTAAAAGGTGAGGACCTGTTGAAATTCCATCATAAGAAAGCCCCTACATTCCATAGAATTTTATATGGTCCGTAGAGGGGTGTCATAGAAGACAAGTCCAGAATTGAAGCAACAGTTCACGAAAGCCCAATCACGAGCCGTAAACCGCTATATGCCTCGTAGAGTACCTCGTACAGCCTGCCGACCCAGTTATCCTAATTCATTTTGGTTTTGTATTTTAAACACTATAAATAGGGTTTTTAGGTCATTTTTCATAGAGAACGAAGAGGGAACAATAGAGAAACATTAAAGAGTTTGAGAAACACTTGTCAAAACATTATTTCATCTTTTAATTTTAATGTTGTGAGTCTTATTGAAGAGTTGGATTTCTTGTGCTTAATTCTATTGTGTAAGTGCTCAATTATGTTACTCAAATTCATAGTCTTGCATTTACACTGTTCATGAGTAGCTAAATCCACAACTAGGGTTGTGGGAACCATGAAGAACTAACAAGGTAAAATCGGATCATTCATAATTTTTAAAAAGTGTGCATGCATGTATTAATTAATTCTCTTCGTATTGAATGCTTTCTAATGGTGGCCAATATTAGAACTCGCATAGTGTTATTGAATGGATCAAGGTAGTAATGAGTAGAAAAAGATATTAATCAACAGGATTCGATTGATGTTTCTCGTCTAATCAACCAAACTGAGCCAAAGGGAGGTTGTACTGGGACAATAGGTAAGGGTTAGTAATTTCACACTGCAGGGATGGACCACATGATGTAGTGAAAAATTCGCCTTTCGCCTAGGCCAAAGGGTTTGGTGAACTTAACTTATCGTTCGACATACTACACATTAGAGAAGTGTTTGATTATCTGGTAATACTGAGTTAGGGAATTATGGGAAACACAATACTCTAGTTCCTCTTTATATTGGTTTAACACTTGTCTTAGCTTAGAATTACTTTTGATAGTTATTATATAACACCCCTCCCCCCATTTGGTGAGATAAGTTGGTTAATCACCCGGAATTGCAATTGAATTCTTCTTAGTCTACCATATTTTCTGTGGGATTTGGCCCTAACCTTAGTTAGGTTATATATATTAACAACGACCATTTTAGCTTCATAATGGAGGTGTAGCTTGGGCAAAATCAAGATTTTGGCGCTGTTGCTGGGGAGTATAGCTAGACTTGTCTAATTCAAGTAATTTGGAAATTAATCCTTATTTCCCTCATTTTACGTTTTTGTTTTCTTTTAGGGTATAGGTGGAGTGTATGGAAAATATGTGAAGTCGAGGCATACCCTTGACTCCGTTTGACCCAGAGATCTAGAGAAGATTAAGAAGATTAAGAAGAATAGCCCAAGATAATGCAAACGATGCGGTAAATGCAGCTCTGAACCGGAATGAGGATGAGAATGCTAACAATGACAATCCACCTCCTCTTTAGGACATTGCTTCATAGCCATATGACTTCAATGTCGAAGATTATCAGTGGAACCAATATCGGTTGAATCCTATGACTATGGAGGTTACCTAGAGGTATTCTGTTACCGCCACTACTGCCTAACACAAAATTTTTGGTTTCGAGTGGATTGCTTCAAATGTTGTAGAGCCGTGGGTTGATCACGGGCCTACTATCAGAGAATCCACATAGTTATCTAATCAACGTTTGCATTCGTCTACAAGAGTGTGATGGGAACATAAAATATGTCTATGGATAATGTGGGACCTCGTGTTTTCCCGTTATCTTTGACAGGCAATGCAACATTATAGCTATCTGAGCTCCCGTAGAGTTCGATCACCAATTGGGATGAGTTGCAGGAGGCTTTTTTGGAGAGGTACTTCCCAAGATCGAAGAAGCTCAAGTTGAAAGACCAAATAAACAACTTTGAGCAACTTCCTGGTGACTTGATCAATACTCCATGGGAGCAGTTCACAAAGTGCTTAAGGAGTGTCCCAGACCACAAAATTGTTGATGATGCCTTGGTGGAGATCTTCTACCGTGCCTTGGATGAGAATAGCCAAGCCTATGCTGATACCATTATGGGAGGCATATTCTTAGATTAACCATTTGCAAAGATCGCTGAAAGGATGGAAATGGTGGTCAAGACAAATAGTGTATGGGGGCAAAGAGATAAATCAACTACCAAAAGTTCATGCACTGGCAGTATTAGTTCGAAACAAGCTAAAATAAATGAAGAGATTATGTAAGAGCTTGCCCGAATTCGTACAGGCATGGAGGCGATGATGAAATAGAATCAGGAACGAGTTAATGCAGCCGTTCATCAGCCTCCGCGAGTACCCATATATGACGATCCCCACTATGAGGAGGACACTTGCTTCATTGCTAATCAAATGAGGATTTTTAGACTAAGCCTAAGGGTCCAATCAGGACTATTGGCGCCAAGGTCAAGGAAACCAAGGTCATAACTATTATCGAGATGGAGCTTTCAGAGACAATTGTCGAGGTTGCTATAACAGGAATCGCAAGCAAGACAAAGATGCAGAGTGGAGCCACAGAGACGGCTACAGAAATGGTCCTTATGTGCCATCACAAAACTGCGGCACCAGTGCTAGTATTTTCAAAGTTGAGGAGATGTTTGACTGCCCGTTGAAGAAATCTGAGACACAGGATGAGACTCTTAGCGGGATGTACTCTGACATCTCCTACACAAATAAGAAAATCGAGTCATATTTTGTCGCTATCAAACATCTTGAGCAATAGTTTGGTCAAGAGTCAACTCAATTCAACCAGCGTTAGAGAGGTATACTACCTAGCAACACAGTTCAGAACCCAAAGAATGAACGGTAGTACATGGTAGTTACTACTCGTGGTTGAAAGATTACCATCGATCCTCCAATTCACGTAGATAATGATGATGTTGTTCAAGAGGAGATAGTTGACATTAAGGATGCGGATACCGGAGATGATCGTGGCAAGGATTGGGAGAGTGATGTTGCGAGGTGCCACAGAAGCTGAAGCCCATTCATAGGCCTTTTCCTCCCTTTCCTCAATGAATTATAAAAAAGGAGAAGGAGGGAAAGTTCAAGCGCTTTCTGTCAATCTAAAACAACTTCTCATCAACATCCCTATATTGAGACATTAGAGATGATGCCAGGGTATGCGAAGTTCATGAAGGACCTGGTTACGAAGAAGCACATTGTGAGTTAGGAGCTCTCCCAAGAGCTTCAACATTGTAATGCAATTGCTACGAGGTCCTTGGTACAAACATGAGAAGATCTCGACACTTTTGCAATACCTTGCACTATTGGAGATGTAGAATTTGCAAGGGCATTGTTTGATCTCGGCCATCATAAATCTGATGCCCCTTGTAATATTCAAGAAGCTAGGACTAGATGCCCCTACTCCAACAATCATGCGGTTGTTAAACTCCAACAAATATGCGGTTGTTAATCGCTGATCGCACGGTGAAGAAGCCTGTGGGGATAATTTATGATGTGCTTCTTTAAATTGATAAATTCATATTCCCCATGGACTTTGTGATCCTAGATTGCAAAGTCGACTTCAACGTCCGAATCATCTTGGGAAGGCCATTCTTAGCCATTGGTCGGGCACTAGTGGATATAAAAACTGGTAAACTCAGGTTTAAATTGAATAATGAAAAAGTTGTCTTTAATATTTGTCAGTCAATGAAGAGGCCAGATGATCTGAAGAAGGAGTTTTGGACACTTGGTGAAGTCTGAGTAACCAAGTTGTCTAAGTCATGTTGCCACAGTAAATCAAGCGCCACTTGGGAGGAAACCGAAATTTTTTTATGTAATACTTGTAGTTTTGCTTTGTTTTTAGCTTTCGGACTCGTAGGTAGTTTACGTTTTTGCATTTTCATTGTAATTTTTAACATTGGGCTGGTTGCATATTGGGTAACAATGTGATCTGTGAAGAATGTGCAGGTACATGACTAAGTCAGCCATCCTTGGCTGAAAAGGCATCAAGAAGTGCCTCTATGACTGGTTCTATGGGCCGTATACCAATCTATGACTCATACACCATCTCGTAGACATTTCCAATAAGCAAAATGTTATGAACTCCAATCCATGAGCCAGCATTATGGCCCATAGACAAAACTATGGGTCGTGAATAAGGCTCGTAGACCCTAGGTTAGTTTTCTGATTTTTGACTAAGTGTTGAGGTTTCTACCATTAACTGTATGACTCATATTTTAATCTACGACTCATAGACTGGTCCGTGAAACCCAGTCCTCAAAACTAGGGTTTGACCTTCTATGAAACCATGATTCGTAATTGGGGTTTGGTAGAGTCTGGGCCCATTAGTTTTGACTAACCCGGTCAATATATAAATAATGGGGTCAAAATAGTTTGACTCTATTTATCTGCTAATTTACAAACCAGACCCAGCACAACCCCCCCCTTAACTTTTTCGACCACCGGCGAGGATCACCCCTACCATTTTTCGACCACTTTTTTCGGAGGCCCTAGGGTTTCACAGTCCCACTTCCTCCTTCAATTCCTATGATTTGGTCATTAAATTTGGTATGTTTTTGGTCTTTAAAAAACCCTTTAAATGCAAAATTTTGTTTGATTAGGTTTAACCTAAATTGATGGGTACAGTAGTCCGAGATTGTGAACCCATGAGTGCTATTGTTGTGTGTGAAAGTTGAAGTCTATAATTGCCAATGTGTGAATATGTGTTTAGGACGAAAATTGGTGTGTTTGCCTTGTCCTTGTGTTTTGAATGATGCATTTGAAAATGATGTGACCATATACCATTTGAATTAAATTGATTATGTGCATTAAAAATTCGGTGTGTGATGGCATGTGTTTGTTATTTTGATGTTAATTCATTCAAACGAGGTTAATAGGTTTAGGAAAGCATGTCAATTGATTTTTGATAGGGTATATGTGGGAATTTTCATGTGGGGGTGTTGGGTGTCTTGATATGAGACATGTTGGGTGTTTGTGTATTGCTTCGATGGTAATAAAGTATGTTGAAAAAGTCATATGGGGTCCGTATTGATAGACTTAATAACTCAGGTGACAAGTTTTCTAGTCTACGAGGGTCTTTTACAACCCGTGGAACTTACCATGAGCCGTAATTGCCCCTTGTATAAAATTCTAGAAGCCTAAAGTTTCTAAGAACCCATCAGACGAGACCTTCTATGAGATGTAAATTATTTTATGGCTCGAAGGCAAGTTTTGTCGATCCTTGTGTGCAAAAAAGTTCAGACACTAGAATCATCTACGACTCAGTTATGAGTCGTACCTGATCTCGTAGATATCATTCTAGTAAAAAAATATTATGGACATTGCTTTTACGAGAGCCTTCTACGGCTCGTAGTTTTCACTATGACCCATAGAGGTGCTTTCCTAGACCCCCTCTGTGATCAAGTCTGATGTATTATTGTGTTTCATTTATTGGCATGTGGGATAACTATGTTGTGCATATGTGTATGTTTCAGGTGCTATGGCTGTAAAGTTGAGACGTGAGAACATTCGAGCTATGTAGAAGAGACTCAAGGATGAGACTTCGGTGAAAGAGAAGACCCCCGTGGTTAGTGGATCACTTGAGAAGCTCAGCGTCTGACCTGACCAAGATGCAGATAGACCAGAGACACGGGCTGCCACCAGACTTGAGTAGACCTAGACACAGGCTATCATTGTTTGCATTCCCCAGTGTAATGAGGGAGGCAACAATAATAGCTGCTCCATTAAAATGACTCCATACAGAGAGGAGTCAGAATCAGAGTCAGGATCCGGCGATGAGTCAGAGACAGAGTCCTCTACCGCACCATCGAAGACATCACCATAACCTACAGATTCTCTCACCAGTCCGTGGTTTGTTGCGGGCAAGCAAGACATCTATACAATGGGCGTGCTGAGTAATGAGCATGGCAAACCACCCCCCTCCATTTATGAGGAGCCCTAGATCATCTCCTCCGGATTAGCAGTGTCCCCAGTGTCTAGGACGCCTTGCTCATCCTAGACTGACACACACTAGAGCGAGGGGCCGACAGGTGCACATCTCGTAGATCACTATCTACCGTATGTTATTTAGACCCAAGTTCCCAGCCCTCAGACCCAACAAAGAGTATTACCGCCTAGAGGGGCAGACCAAGGACATGGGTCTGATGAGATACCAGAGCCGCAGAGCTGGTTTGATGAGATGGCTGGCAAGTTCGATTTCTGAGCAGGGCTTGGAGCTTGCATGGGTAGCCACTCATACAGAGCCTATTGTGAAGGCTTCTCTCAATTACCCCGCCAAATTTTAGTGGTCCATTGTGAGGTCACGGATCTGGCCGAAGCTTGTAGACAACACATTGAGGCTAGAGCATGCAGTTGTAGTTGCTAGTATCTAGGCTGGCTATGAGATAGATATGGCTAACCTCATCGCAGAGCAGATCCATGAGGCAGCCTTAAAGAGGTCTACCTCCGTCCCCTTTCCTTGTTTGATCTACAAACTTTGTCTAGTGTCGTAGGTGGAGAGTGTCCTTCAGCTGGACTCACTAATTGAGGTCCAACGTACTTTGGATACCAGCGTGATTAAGACTGAGGAGAACTCGGTAGCACTCCGACATGCACCGCGCCAACCAGCTCCTATGCAAGAGATGTTTGCACCAACGCCACCTCCTGAGGTTCCTTACACCACAACCATTGCAGCCGCTACAGAGGAGAGGCCCCCACAGACTAAGATAGATGTTGAGAGGGGGCCCACTACTACTCTTGCACCACAAGCCACTCCTACATAAACAGCACTCGCTGGCATAGTTTATGTGTCTGCGATATTTTGTTCAGGCCATGACGCAGCGAGTGGCCTACAATGAGTCTCAGTTGACTCAGTTAGCTCAGCAGATCAGGCCTTAGTTCTGCCAGGCTATTACAGAGTCTGAGAGATGCATGCAGCCATACATGGTCGCTACTATTCAGGATTAACTTTCATTTGAGGATGCCTGCATTGATGCTTTCGAGTTGAAGGTCTAGCAGAGGTTGAGTATAGCACGACTAGCAGATATGATGACCCTGCAGATGAAGATCCAGCAGCTCTGGGCCGACAAGGTAGCAGCCTTGGCCGCACCGATGACATTCCCATAGAGTATGTTGCCGATGTCGATGGTGGATTTATTTGCTTCTGAGGAGCCTTCACAGCCTTCCTACGGGAAGAGATCCTACACTAATGATAATCCATATACAGTGTGATTACATGCGGGGTTGATAGAGCAGGAGGAGCTAGAGCTCGTCTTGAGGCAGTCAGGGCAGGAGGAGGAGATACGACAGGCTCATAAGCTCGAGAGGATGAAGGGTGTTAGCCTCTCCGATCATGGTTCTACCACTGTGCAGGCCACCATGCAGGTTGAGGGTGGCGAGACTCAAGCATACACCAGCACTTAGGCGCCTAGGTATGTCATTTTCGACCCCAGTACTTCATTTTGTATTTTCGGTCTGCATTGAGGATAATGCACCTGTTATTTAATAAGGTGTGGGTAGTTATAGGCTTAGTGAAGTTTGAGTAGTCTTTGCCTATAACTACCCATTTTTGAATCCTAAGGGTTCGCTTGCCTGTGCTCTTTTTCCTATGGATATTTAATTTCTATTGAACTGACATATTTATGATGTGTTGATAGTATTGGTAGCATATAGTACTAATATCAGTAGCAGATATGTCTTTTCTTGTTGTTTTGTTAAAGTTGAAACCTACCAAATTTTTGATTAGTTAGTCTAGACAGCAACCATGCATGTTTAATTGTGTCTACAATGCTTGTTCTGATAAGCGAGGATAAAATTTAGATGAAAAGAATGTCTGAGAGTTTGTGTTGATAATGTAATCAGTTCTATGTGAGTGTGAGCTTAATTTGCTGAATTCATGTATTGTGTATCAATTCAGAATTTGCCCTAGTACTCTAATTTAGACTTTAGGTTAGTTGGTTAGGAAAGGATCACAGGTTGTTGTTCATAACAGTCCACTTAGCGTAAATAACCAACCAAATCTTTGAAAAATCCCTTGATCCTAATGTTTTAGCCTTACATGTACCTTTACTTTGTAAAAACCTAAGTGACCTAGCCTTATTAGATGTAAAATCCCGAAATTGGCCCTAGTCCTTCCTTGAACATTGTGCACCTTGATTGAGGAAAAAAGCCTAAGTCGAGGGTGGCTACCAAAAGTGGCCTTGGTTCCGAGTTTGGACAAAGTGCACCTCAACTCAAGACAAAAGCTTAAGTTGAGGGTTGCTAGTGTAATAGTGAAACACAAAATGGGGGGGGGGGGGGGGAGGGGAGGGAGGGAGGAGGGAGTTAGTGATACATGGAAAAGGAGAGAAACAATGTGTACTGGGAGCAAGAAAAATGAGTTATGCCTTAGCTATGAATTAAAAAGAAAAATGAAGTATAAATACAAGGCAAAAAGTTGAAAAATGAAAAGAAAGCACCCAAAAAAGCTTGAAATAGGAGAAGGGAGTATGAAATTAAAAGTAACAGTGGTGGTAGGGAAAAAGTGTAGAAAAATGTTGTGACAAGGAGGGCCTTTATTCACTATGTTCCCAAAATATCATACCAAAGTCCCGTGAGCCTACGTTACAGGCCAATAAAGTCCTAAAGTGTTCCTAGTGCAACTAGTCCTAGGACTTAGTCATGAGTAAAGGGGCAAGCATATGGTATTGAGCATGATATATGAATATCTTTTGTGAGAGTGAGTGATTTTGTATAATCCCAAGGTTATACTTTAAAACATCATTGTGAGTGAGATATAGGACTTCTTTCTGTGAGGGCACTTGCATTGCATTTGTTAACATTAGACTCATTCAATTATTGTGGCTTGTTGATGGTTACCTTGCTTGTCATAGTTGCATTGTCGCATGCATAGATCTGTATTGATTGCTGGATAGCTATTTCATTGTGTTTTAAAAATTGTGTGGGTATCTGTGCTTAAGTTTGATGTGATGTATGCTAGTAGATTGAGGTCTGTTTGTTACTGTGTTGCTTATGTAGATTAAGTCCGTCACTTGAGGACAAGCTATAATTTTAAGTTGAGGGTATTGATGTGCTGTCGAAATACAACACTTTTAATGCTTGAAACTTGGAATTTTGTTTGTTCTCAATATGATGTTAGTGGGTTTTATGTGTTTTTATGTTTATTTTGCAGGATTTCAGGGTTGGCACTATTGTTTGGGGAAGGTGTGCAGAAGTTGCAGAAAGTGATGATCCACGAGACCCTTTATGGGCCATAGAGTATTCTACAAGACATAAAGAGGGTTTCGTGTGCAATTCTAGTGAAGGGTGTATTTCTAAAGTTGAGTCTACGAGCATGCAGACGAGTCGTAGAAGACTTTATGAGCCATAGACTTGGTATCATACCCTGAGTATTAGAATGTGAGGACTTGTTGAAATTCCACCAGACAAAACCCCCTACGTGCCATAGAATCTTATATGGGTCGTAGAGGGGGGTCGTAGAAGATAAGTCTAGAATTGAAGCAACGGTTCATGAAAGCCAGATCACGAGCCGTAAACTGCTATATGGCCTGTAGAGTACCTCGTAAAGCCTGTCGACTCAGTTATCTTAAATCCTTTTAGTTTTGTATTTTAAAAACTATAAATAGGGTTTTTAGGTTATTTTTCATAGAGAACGAAGAGCGAACAACAGAGAAGCATTAAAGAGTTTGAGAAACACTTGTAAAAACATTATTTCATCTTTTAATTTTAATCTTGTGATTCTTATTGAAGAGTTGGATTTCTTTTGCTTAATTATCTTATGTAAGTGCTCAATTATGCTATTCAAATTCATAAGTCTTGCATTTGCACTAGTCATGAGTAGCTAAATCCACAACTAGGGTTGTAGGAAGCATGAAGAACTAATAAGGTAAAATCGGATAATTCATAATTCTAGAAAAGTGTGCATGCATGTAGTAATTAATTCTCTTTGTATTGAATGCTTTCTAATGGTGGCCAATATTAGAACCCGCATAGTGTTACTGATTGGATCAAGGTAGTAACGAATAGGAAAAAAGTTTAATTGACAAGATTTGATAGATGTTTATCGTGTAATCAATCGAACTGGGCCAAAGGGAAGTTGTACTAGGATAATAGGTAAGGGTCAGTAATGTCACACTGCGGGGATTGACCATATTACATAGTGAAATTCACCTCTCACCTGGGCTAAAGAGTTTGGTGAACTTAACTTACCGTTCTGCATGCTACACACTGGAAAAGAATTTGATTATCTGATAATGCCAAGTTAGGGAATTATAGGGAACATAATACCCTAATTCCTCTTCATATTGGTTTAACACTTGTCTTAACATAGAATTACTTGTAATAGTTATTACAACCCCCCCCCCCTCGGGGGAGATATGTTGTTTAATCACCTCGAATTGCAATTGAATTCTTCTAAGTCTACCATATTCCCTGTGGGATTCTACCCTAACTTTGATTAGGTTATATATCTTGACAACAATCACTCTAGCCTAAAAAAAGAGGTGTATCTTGGGTGACATCAATTACCAGAACTGTTATTTGATGCCTAGCATGTATGTGACCGTTATATTCACTGTCTACTATGAGTTTTTGGCTGGGTCCCTATGTGGTTCGGATTAGAGTTTTCATCTATGTCCTTATTCTTACTTTCACGGAGGAAAGTTCTATTAGTGGGGATGTTGTAATGATCCTCTAAGTCATTTTTATGGTTCTGCAAGTATTATATCAGTTTGAGCATTTGCATAGTGACCTCCGGCTGTTAGTAACTCATTAACACTTGTTGTTCGATCTTTGGGTGAATCGTTTGACATTTATGCATATTTTCAAGTTATAGGGGATATTATAACTGTAAAATGAATTATCAAGTCCTAGTAAATGGCCTTGGAGCAAAGTTTTGATGGTTTCATTAGCTCTAGAATGGACAAATTATGCTAGGAGCACGTTCGGTACAATCATATCGATTTTTGCAAATTTAGCTGTTAGAACTAGCCAATAGTTGACTTTAGTCAACACCCTCAAGAAACATGCCCAAATGGGAATTCTAACAGTATGGTCATATTCAAAACATTGAATTTTATCTTGGAGGACCTTTCGTTCAGTTTTTGAGGCTTTTGGGTGCATTTTGGCCCCCAGTAGATTTCGTTATCGGGAAATAGAACCCACATTAGGATAAAATGACCTTCAACAGAAATTTTGACTACACCGTTAAATCCAAAATATCCAATCAAATTTCACATATGGATTGTGTTGTTCCGACTCTTGATGAGGCCGGAACATCGAAATTAAGTTTGAGCAGTTCGTGAAAATTAAAAGGCGGCACCGACGTGGCCAAATGAGGGACTGCCATTTGGCAGGCGATGCAAAAATTTTAAAAAAGGGAAAATCATGTATGTAATCTTGAAAACTTTCAGAAATCCAAAAAACCTTCGACGAACAACTTTTGATAGTGATATCTCCTTCATTTTTGATCCAATGTTGGTGATTTAGAAGCATAACCTGTGTATTTTTTCTAGAGGAACATTGTGGGGGTGTCGGAAATGGATTTTGGCATGCCGTTTGAGGTACATTTGGCCGTTTTGTTGTTGTATCATATTGAGAGTTTTGAAATTTTGACATGCGGTTTCTTATCCATTTGAGTTCAATTTTGGTGAAATTTGGGTCTATTTTGTGTATTTTCATGAGGAGCACACTATGGTAATGTCAGAATTAATTAATAGAGCTCAATTTGGCACAAAACTCTGATTTATATGTTGTTTATGTTGTATCCTTATGGGAACTTCATGTTGTGATATCTCGATCGTTTCTTATTAGAATTAAGTATAATTTGGGTGTAAATTGTACACTTTTCAAGACCTACATCCTGGCATATTCAGATTCTACTAAATTAGCCATACTTTTGAGGATTTAGCTGAGAAACTGTGATAGTACATATTTTCGATAAGAAATGTCACTTCGTGTTTGTGTTGTTTCTTATTTTTCTAGGCCTAGTTTTGAGCTCAATTTTTTTCAATGAATTTGGTATGATGTAACGGTTATTTTATAGGTGTTGGTTTTGTAATTCGAGCTTGAGCCCCATTTTTTCCACTTTTAGACACATTTAACGTATTTTCTCCTGTTTCTTGAGATATTATAGCCAAAATGGTTGTATTGATATTGTGACTCATATTTTGATAGTTGAGAGACATTTGGAGGTCATCGGGGAGGAAAAACTCACATGGACTGATCCATAGCACATGGATTCCCCTTTTAGGTTGGCTTCATTAAACCTTACACTGAGCTGAAATATATGGATACTTAAATTGAGATGTATGGATGTGTTGTATATAGACTACTTTTACTGAGTACGTGATATGATGATGATGTGAGATACTGGTTACTTTGTATGGTACTATATTAGCTATAGTTATTGTATTAGCCGTTTTCTAGTTTTGTTACACTGCGGAAAGGTCTAGTAAAGGTCGTATATTAGCTAATGCCATGTGACAGGTATGTACTTTGGCTTGACGTGTGTGTGTATATGGGAGTAGACTAGTGCTGCGGAGATATTGTAGTTATGAGACTTGTTGCTATCTATACTTTGTGCTGGGGACTTGCTCTGGTATATCATTGGTTTTGATAGCCTTGATTATTCTTGATACCTGTGATGCAACTGTGACCCACCTTTTCTTATAAATACTTGTGACTAGCTAGTTGTGATATACTCATCTCTGGTTAAACATGATTCAGTACTGTTTCTATGACATATATGCCTAGATATACAGTTGTTAGCCATTATACACTTGCTAACCTTACTTGATATTGGGTCACATGCAATATTCTGAGAATTGTTTTTGTTTGTGCCTCTAACTTGGCATAATGACTCTTGGCATGAGATATGATGTTGCTACACTTCTGGTGAGATAAATATGAGGATGTGATTCTATTAAAGAGATGTATGCCTTTTTCTATTAAATTTATTGTGCCGTCTATGGTTGAGATATTGGTTGGGTGAATTAGGCCTTAGGTTTACCATCTATACAGGAGATTGTTACATTAAAAAGTGAGCTGGTAAGTAGTTGCCTAGGTGAGCTATCTCTATTATCACCTAGACTGCATGTTATTCTGGCTAGAGGACTTGTTACAATAATTAGCGAGCCTGGATATTGTTGGCCTGGTGAGGATTGTTCTAGATATTTTCCATGTCTCCAGTTGGGTATGAACTTGTTGACAGATAGAAAATATTCTATAATACTTTTGTTGAGACATACATCTGGGTTGATTGCTTGTCTGCTTGCTGGGTTGTGAGATACTGAGAAACCTACTACCTGGAAATTGATTCTGTGTCATACTCCTAATTGTGTGCTGAGGGGATTACCTATAGCACAACACAGGGTGTAGAGGATATTACTATAGTCCAACATAAGGTATAGTTTTCCTTGTTGCACTCCTGATTGTGTGCTAAGGGGATTACCTATAGTTCAACATAAGGTGTTGAGGGTATCACCTATAGTCCAACACAGGGTGTAGTCTTTCGTATTGCACTCCTGATTGTGTGTTGAGGGGATTACCTATAGTCTAGCATAGGATGCTGAGGATATCGCCTATAGTCCAGCATATGGTATAGTCTTTCATGTAACACACTTGATTATTTGCTGAGGGGACGGCATATAGTCCAGAACAGGGTACTGAAGGGATTGCCTATAGTCCAACACATAGCATAATCTGCGGGCCAAGTCCATTTCAGCGCGCCCACTGAGTCACATCTACGATTTGGGTTTCGGGTTCTATGTTCCTCTCCTACCATCAAGGTTGGATTATTGGTTCAAATATGATTGGGTGGTAGTGACCTTTTTCATCGGTTGCAACAACAACAACAACAACAACAACATACCCAGTGAAATCCCACAAGTGGGGTCTGGGGAGGGTAAGATGTACGCAGACCTTACAACTACCTTACCACTCATCGGTTGCAGATTCATATATTCTACACCTATACACCCTATGGTTGTGCATGGGGGTACCTTCTAGGCTTATGAGGGCCCAGTGGATGTGTAGGCATAGATACTAGGGCCTTTAACTCACGTACAACACTATACCTCAGTTCTACGGCAGTTATGATATGATTTTGCTTGGTTCCATCGGTTGGTTGTGTTGTATACAATTGGTCTGGCTCATTTGTCCCTCTTGTTTCTACTTGTTGGTTCTTCTAGCTCTGCTCATTTGGGTCTCCGAATGCCACAGATGTAATTGACACTTGATCTTTGGGTTTGTCAGTCGATATCATTGCACACTATGTGGGTTATCTAGTTAGGGATTCTATGATCCTCTAGATATGCTTATTCCTTGACCAAGGTTTATATTATCTTACTTTACTACAATTTCTACATTTACACATTTTATATTTACTGTATTTCACTCATTCGGGTGATGTTTCCTATTGAATGTCGGTTACCTATACTCACCCCTTCTTTTTTGCATCTATTCATGATTCAAGTCCAGGTACGAGTCGCGACTGCTGATCTAGGGGCATCGTAGAGACTTCTAGAGACTTTTGGTGAGCACCAACAACTTTTTGGGATCTTCCACAGTCTTCTTCTAATTTTTAGCCATCTTTTGTATTTGGATATTGGCCTTGTCCATATCTAGTTTGGCATGTATTGCATTCTATCATTCTGGATAAGTATATGTTTTTATTTTTTGAGTCTATAGTACCTCTGTACAGGTAACTTCCAGGTCCTGGGATAGGTTGTTGTTGGCATGTTTCGTATGTTGTTAGATATTGTTATGCTTAGCAATAAGGACAAGAACTGTAGGTGTTGGGCTGGATTGCCTGCAGGTGAGATCTAATACGTGTCATCATCACCTAAAAGTTCGAGTTGTGACACAATCTATTCAGTTTTATCCCAATTTGTTTAATTCGTAGCCTTTTTACTCCAATTCATTTCAATTCAAGTCAATTTATTTTTGCAATCTCTTTCAATTCTAGTCGATTCTTACACAATTTCTTTCACTTTTATCTTAAATTAGGTCAATTTAAAATTCTCAATCCAATTTCATTTAATTTGAATTTGAATAGTCCAATTTCAACCCAAATCTGCCCCATATTTGTGAAATTTAATCATAGCCTTCCATTCTTCCTAATCTAATGGTCTAGATTAAACACCCCTTTTTATTTCCTTTTCAATCCATACACCCCCCAAAACCCTTTTCATTTTCCCTTTTCCTTTCCTCACAATAGTACCTATGCCCCTTCTCACTATCCTCCCTTCGTTGTTGCTCCTCTCTGTCGACTGCCACCCAAGAACAGTGAACCCCATCGTCCACTTCTTCCTTTCTCCCTCCGTCTCTCTAACTGGAAAACCATCACAACCCCTTTGCTGACCAAACCAATCCGTCTGAAATAGCCACCAAAACAAGCAAAACTCTGACCAAAATGATATGAAAGCATTTTGGGTTTTGATACATCTTGAATTCGATTTGATTATATTATTTCTCGCTTTTTGCATTTGAAATCATGTGGTTATTTGCTGGTTCAATTTTACTCAAATCACTATGTGCGACCTGACTGAATTATGGTTATGTGTTTGTTTATAATTGTGTTAGTTTTTGCTATGAATATTTGTTTGATTCAGTTCTGTGATATTCCGAAATCTCAAATGTTCCTCTTTTTCGATCATTTTGCCAAATTAACATATGTGACTGTCATGTTGTTGATTTGGTAAATTTGGTATGAACTTGTTTAGTTGTTTACTGTGATATGTTTTATTTTTTTAATTAGGCTATATTTTGATGTGTACATTGTTCACTTGCCTTATATATGGATGTTAATTGATTCTATTGCATTACTCAAATCTTAGCAGATTCTTATTCGCCCTATTTTTGGCAAGTAGATTCAATTCTGTGCCTTGATTGATTTTCTTGATTATACTTGGTGTAATTTGCTCTTGATTGATTTTATTTTCCTTTTATCAACTCACCCCATATTTGATATATAAACCAAACTCCCTCTCACTTTTCAAGACAATTCTTGAAAACATAGACACTTTTATAGACGATACAATTATTTTTTAAAAAAAATCTCCTTCTCATCACTAAAAAGAAAAGAAGGCTTTCTCACCAAAAAATAATTAAGAACAAAACCTTCTTGGTTCTCCGATTTTCACAATTCAAGTGTTTTATTTGATTATCTTCTAATTGGAAGCATCCAGGTTTGTCTTCACTCTTTTATTTATATATATATTTTATGAGCTTTATGTATCTGTTGTTCGGTGTTACTTATTTTAATGTTTTTTATTAACTAATCCAAGTTTCGTGTTAGCATTTGTGTGTTTTAAGCATTTTAGTAGATTTTTAATTTTCTTAAAGATGTGAAGAGTTTGCCTGGGACGGGAATGGATTCGGAGGAGGAAGTATTGTGGTTTTTTAAGTTATAATATTGTAGTAATGAATATAGTGGAAAATTGGAGATTAGCTAAAAAGGGGAGGGGATTATGTGTTAACTGTTTTTTTTTTTTTACTTTGTCCATTATGTGTCGCTATTTGATTTGTTTTGTTTGTGATGGTTTTTTTCTTCTAGGCAATCGTAGATTTAGGATCTAATATTTATTTTTCTCAAAACGAATGGTGATGTTTTTAGTAACTTGTTCTAGAAATCATGCCTATAGGTTCTTAAATTATTTTTATAAGTTATGCATGAGTTTTAACATACTCTTCTTTGACATTACGTAGAAATTATATCTATAGGATTTTTATTTGTGAAGTATGTCCTTCTTACAATGTTTTTCTGCATGTTATAGGACATTTAATATTCTTGAGTAGAAATCATCCCTATAGGATTTTAAATTATTTTTATAAGTTATGTGTGAGTTTTAACATATTCTTCTTTGGCATTATCTTGAAATCGTGTCTATAGTTTTTTTTATTTGGAAGTATGTCATGCTTATAATGTTATTCTACATGTTATAGGATATTTAATATTCTTAAGTATAAAGCATGCCTATAGGGTTTTAAATTATTTTCTATGCCTATAAGTTGTGAATGAGTGTTGTTGTAGAAATTATGTTTAGGTTATTTAATATTTATTTTAATAGAAATATTGCCTTTAGGATATTCAATATTTTTCACATTTTATGAGTCGGAACAATGCCTTTAGGATATTTAATATTTTTTTTCATGTCATGTGTTTAGAAGTCATGCCTATAGGATTTCATCTTTCAAACTTATATATCTTTTACAAAATCGTTTTATATTATTTTCCAAACTAATCTAGCTCCCAAAGGTCGCTCGGAGTTCAGAGGCTCCTAGTTCTATCTCCCAAGGGCTGACTGCTGCAGCAATACTTAGAGATTTCCTAAGGATAAAATCACCAGTCTTTGCAGGATTTAAGGTTGAGAAAGATCCCAGAATTTTATTGATGAAACATGGAAAGTGTTGAAGGCTATATGTGCGACTGAGACTAAGGGAGTTGAACTTACTTCTTATCATCTCAAGGATGTGGCAAATGTATGGTGTAATAAATGGGAAGAGAGCTGAGGTGAGGATGCTAAGCATGTCATTTGGGGTGAATTTGAGAGTGCTTTTCTTGATCACTTCTTTCTACAAGAGTTAAGGGAAGCTAAGGTTGAAGAGTTTGTTAACTTGACATAGGAGAGGATGATTGTCAATGAATATGGCCTCAAGTTCATTCAACTATCCACGTATGCTTCAAAGATGGTCCTTGACATGGTATCTAGAATGAGGAAGTTCATATCTGGCTTTAGCAAGCATGTGAAGAAGGAGTGCAAAGCGACTATGTTGATTCCAGGTATGGACATCTCTAGACTTATGGTTTATGCATAATAACTTGAGGAGGATAAAAAGAGGGATAGGGAGAAGAACATAAGCAAGAGAGACAAATCAGCAGGGCATGAGCCTAGCCAACATAAACAAAGTAAGAGGGACATGTCCTTTTTTCAAAAGAGGTCTTTGAGTTAGACATCATCTTAAGAAAGTGCAGTAGCTTTGAGTAATAGGTATGATCAGAAGTCCCAGAGTCATGGGTATTTTAGAGCTCAGGGTTCTCAATTCCAAGCTAGTGTGACTCAAGGTTCGAGAGGAAAGCCAATTTGTGGCAAGTTCAGAAAACTCCACCTAGGTGAGTGCCGTGAGGGCATTAATGCTTGATATACGTGTGGTCAGATTGGTCACTTCCAAAATGAGTGTCATATGAGAAGGCGGGGTGATGAAGATAATAGAGCTGAGCCCTCGATAGAACCAACAGCGAGCAACCATCAGAGAGGTCCACTACAGGTGGTGGTGGAGGTACAAACCGCTTATATGCCATGGCTAGTTGCCTGGATCAAGAGAGTTGCCCAAATGTTGTCATGGGTATGCTTCAAGTCTTTTCTCATGATGTATATCTCTTACTTGATCCAAGTTGCATCTTATCATTTGTGAGCCCTTACATGGCTTGTAAATTTGAGATCCTTCCGGAATGTCTTTTTGAGATCTTTTGTGTTTTTACTCCTATTGGTGAGTCCATTCTAGCTTAGAGGGCATATAGAGATTTTTCTGTGTCTATCATAGAGATACCTTGTCAGAATTAGTTGAGTTAGAGATGATTAACTTCACAACCGTTATGCCTCTATCAATTGTATAACATAAACAATCAAATGTGGGTATCCAAATGAGCTTGTTACAGAGTGGAAGGGTAGTCCTGCAGTGCCTAAGGGTAAATTTGTTTCGTACCTCAGGGATAGGGAGTGAATCTCTAAAAGATGTATTTATCACACTGTGTGAGTTAAAGATGATAATATGGAGTATGCATCTCTCAATTCAGTCTTGATTGTTAATAAGTTTCCTGAAGTCTTTCTTGAGGATCTGCTTGGAGTCCCTCCTGATGGGGAGATATGATTGATGTTCTTCATGATACTCAGCATAAATCTATCCCACCTTATAGAATGGCTTCTGTTGAGTTGAAAGAATTGAAAGAGCAGTTTAAAGATTTGTTAGATAAGAGCTTTATTCGGCCAAGTGTTTCTTCGTTGGGTGCTCTGATCCTTTTTATGCTAAAGAAATATAGGTCTCTCATAATGTGTATTGATTATAGACAGCTGAATAATGCCCGAAAGAGAGAGCATATTCATTTGATAAGGTTATCATAAAAAGTAAGTATCCTCTTCCCAAAATTGATGATTTGTTTGACCAACTTCAGGGTGCCTCTTGTTTCTCAAAGATAGACCTCAAATCGGGTTACCATCAGTTGAAAGTGAGAGATATATGATATTTCAGAGATAGCCTTTACGACCCATTATGGCCATTTTGAGTTCCTGGTCATGTCCTTTAGGCTGAGTAATATACTTGCAGCCTTTATGAATCTGCTGAATATAGTGTTCAAATCATATATTGATATGTTTGTGATTGTATTTATTGATGATATTCTAGTTTACTCCAAGAATGAGGAAGAGCATGTTTATCATCATAGAGTTGTCCTCAAAACTCTTAATGATAGAGAGGTCTATGCCAAGTTCTCCGAGTGTGAGTTTTGGCTTGCGTCAATGGCTTTCTCGGGTCATATAGTATCTGGACATGGTATTCAGGTTGTTGCGAGAAAATTAAGGCAGTGATGAATTGGCCCAAATCCACATCTCCAATTTATATAAGAAGCTTCTTGGGTTTGGCAGGCTATTACCGCAGATTTATAAGGGGATTCTCATCCATATCATCACTGTTGACTAAGAGGTCCCAAAAAAAGATAAGTTCCAAGTATCCGATGCTTGTGATGAGAGTTTTCAGAAATTGAAGACCAAATTGACTACTGCCCTAGTTTTGACTTTTCTGGATAGAATAGAAGATTTTATGATCTATTGTGATGCATCCAAAGTTGGCTTGGGTGCAGAGGGATAAAGTGATAACTTATGCTTCCAAATAACTTAAGGTTTATGAGAGGAATTATCCAATCCATGATCTTGAGTTGGTAGCTGTAGTGTTCACTCTCAAAAGTTTCCGTCACTACTTATATGGAGTGCATGTGGATGTGTTCACTGACTACAAGAGCCTACAATATGTCTTCAGTCAGAATGAGCTCAATCGAAGGTAGAGGTGATGGTAGGAGTTACTTAAGGCTTATGACATGAGCATTCTCTACCACTTAGGAAAAGATAACATTGTTGCTAATACTCCTAGCAAGTTGTCAATGGGTAGTACTGCCTATATTGAGGAGAGAAAGAAAGAACAGGCTAAAGAAATGCATCGATTGGCCTCGTTAGGAGTTTAGGTTGAGGAGTCTAATTAAGGCGGAGTTAATGTTCAGAAAGGGTTTCCATCATCTCTAGTGGTGGATCTGAAAGAGAAGTAAGACCAAGATCTTTTTCTACGACAAGTGAAGGAAGTTGTCTATAAATAGAAAGTGATAGTCTTCTCCAAAGACGGAGACGGTGTCCTAAGATACCGGAGTAGATTGTGTGTTCCAAATGATGATTATGTTCAAGATAGGATTATGGCTAAAAGCTCAAAGTTTTAGGTATTCTATTCATCTTGGCTCTACCAAGATGTACCATAACTTGAGGGAACTCTATTAAGGTAGTGCAATGAAGAAGGACATTGCTGAATTTGTCTCCAAGTGCCCAAATTGTCAACAGGTTAAAGTTTAGCACCAAAGGCCATGTGGATTGGGTCAAAACTTTGAGATTCTTGAATGGAAGTGGGAGACGCCCAATATGGATTTTGATATGGGCTTGTGAAGATATCAAAAGAAACATGATTCGATATGAGTGATTTGGAAAGAATGGCCAAATTAGATCACCTCTTGGCAGTTAAAACTACTAGCACCACAGAAAATTATGTTAGATTGTAAATTTAGGGGTTTTTCAGATTGCATAGAGTTTCCTTGTCTATCATCTCAGATAGATGAGATCAATTCACATCCCAATTTGGAGATATTTTTCATAAAGGACTAGGTTCAAAGGTGAACCTTAGTACTACATTTCATCCGAAACAGATGGCCATGAAGAGCGTACCATTCGGGCCTTGGTGGACATATTAAGAACTCGTATTTTTGACATCAAATGTAATTGGGATGATCATTTACCTCTCATAAGTTTGTATATAATAATAGTTATCATGCAAGTATTCAGATGACACCCTATGAAGCTTTATATGAGAGGAGATGTAGATCACCAATTGGGTGGTTTGAAGTTTGTGAAGCCGAGTTGATTGGTCCAGATTTGGTTCATCAATCTATGGAGAAGGTGAAGGACATTTGAGAGAGGTTGAAGACTGCACAAAGCCTTAAGAAATCTTATATTGACATGAGATGAAGAGATTTAGAGTTTGAAGTGGATGATGGGGTTTATTTGAAGGTGTCACCAACAAAAGGTGTCATGCGATTTGGCACTCGTCTATCCCTCCAACACAAAGAAGCCAAAACCTGCTCAATTTAACAATAACACTAAAGCGGAAGTGATGAAATCTACCTAAGGACAAGCACTAGGATATCAAGTTTAAACAAACCATCCAAAGATTGGTGCCACATGTACAAACCTCTATTACTAAGTACGACAAAAATAAGTATAAGTTTGAATCTTCGTCCTCAAACATCACATAAGAATATAAGAAGGACTTTGAGAATCTGCCAAATAGATACGGTGCTACCTTTCAAATGTCCAAGAAGCTCGGTTCAAATAATAGAAGCTGAGTCAAGCAAAATTGGGTTTACAACTACACATCTGTGTAGAAACAAGGGTGAGTACTATAAAGAACGACCACTCAGCAAGAGGATCTAACAATAAATAAAGTAATAAAGAACACAAGTATTCCCAATATCCAAACCATATACCGCCGAACTACATACCTACACTAAGAAAAGTTACAGCACAATACAATAACATATATATACCCATCACATAGCACCATGTCTCAATTCATGTACAAATATCTGATCATTACTCAAGCCAGATAATACCTCAATTAACCTGCCTAATAAATAGGTCATACAATAGTATCAGGCAAGTATGATAAGAGATGACATGAATTCCATGAAATGAAGATACGCGATGCAACACCAAATGGTAGTGATGCATGTCTGACTGTGATGTGCTGTCAAAATACAACACTTTTAATGCTTAAATCATGGAATTTTGTGTGTTCTCAATGCGATGTTGGTTGGTTTTATGAGTTTTCATGTTTTATTTACAGGATTCTATGCTTGGCCCTAATTTTGGTAAGAAAATGCAGAAGTTACTATTTTTAATGATGTACGAGACCCTTTATAGGCTGTAGTTCATTTTACGAGCCGTGAAGTAGGTTTCGTGGTCAAATCCAATGAGAGGATGAAATTCTAAAGTTTGTTCTACGAGCATGCAAATGGGTCGTGGATTACATTACGAGTCATAGATCATGTTTCGTGCCTTGAGGATCAGAGAAGGACTTTCTGAAATTTCATTAGACGAAACCACCTTATGGGTTGAAGAACACTTTACGAGCCATAGAGAGGTGTTCTAAATCTCAAGTCTAGTTTTTCAACAACAATGTACAAGAGCCCGATTACGGGCCGTAGAATGCAATACGACCCGTAAAACTACTCGTGAGGCGAGCCGACCCAGCCTATCCTGTTTTTTCTAGGATTTGTATTTTAAATATTATAAATAAGTTTTTAGGTTATTTTCATGATGTTGGCAGAGAGTTAAACCAGTTGAGAGAAACAAATAGTGAGATTGAGTAGAAAAAACATTGGAGAGTTTTTCGAAACACTTATACTTTGATTTGATCTTATAATCTTGTGATTCTCATTGAAGCTTGGATTTTATTTGTTTTTAATTCAATTGTGTAAGTGCTCTATTATGTTATTCCAATTCGCAAGTCTTGCATCTACACAAATCATGAGTAGCTAAATCCACAACTAAAGTTGTGGGAATCATGAAGAATTAACAAAGTAAAACAGGATAAATCATAATTCTTGGAAAGTGTGAACACATGTATTAATTAACTCTCTTTGTTTTGCATGTTTTCTAATGGTGGCCAACATTAGAATGCGCTTAGTGGTACTCACGGGATCAAGGTAGTAATGAATAGAAAAATAGATTAATTAACATGATTCGATTGATGTGTTTCGTCGAATCAACTTAACTGGGGCAAGGGGAGGTTGTATCGGGATTAATAGGTAAGGGTTAGTAATGCACACTGTAGATATGGGCCAAGTCACGCAGTGAAATTCGCCTCTTGCCTAGGCCAAAGAATTTGGTGAACTTAACTTATCGTCCTGCATGCTACACACTAGAAACGAATTAGGTTATCTAATGATACTAAGTTAGGGAATCATGGGAAACAAAATACCTAGTTTCTCTCCATATTGGTCAAACGCCTGTGTTAGTTAGGTTTACTTTATTACTTGCTATTGCAACTCCCCTTTTTGGGGAAGTAAGTTGGTTAATCATTCATATTGCATTACTTGAATTCTCCTAAATCTACATATTCCCTGTGGGTTTGACCCTAACCTTTGTTAGGTCATATTTCTTGACAACAATCGTTTTATCCTCAAAAAGGAGGTGTAACTTGGGCGACATCAATATTTTAGAGTCAATGCCGGGGAATACAGCTAAACACGGTTAATTCAAAAGTGATTTGTGCGTTAACCCTTATTTCCTTCATTTTACATTTTTGTTCTTTTTCAGGGAATAAGTGTAGTGTATGTGTAACATGCGAATTCGGGGCAATCCCTTGAGTCCATTTGACCTAGCTATCCATAAAACGTTAAAAGAAAGGCCCAAAATAACGCCAAAAACGCGGCTAATGCAGCTCTGAACACTAATGAGAATGAAAATGCTGAAAATGAGAAGCCACCTCCTATTGAGGACATTACCCCACACCCTCAAGATTTCAATATCAATGCTTATTAGTGGAATCAATACAGGCTGAATCCTATGGCTATGGAGGTGACCGGAGCTATTATGTTTCCACCATTACTGGTTGATACAAAGTTCATGGTCTCGAGTAGGTTGCTTTAGATATTGCAGAACCATTGGTTGTTTGCAGGATTACCCTAAGAGGATCCTCATAGTCATCTACACAACGTGGTATTTGTCTACAAGAGTGTGATGGAACACAAAATTTATCTATAGATGTTGTGGGACTTTATGTCTTCCCATTGTCTCTTACAGGGAATGCAGTGCTATAGCTATTTGAGCTCTGTACACTTAGCCCAAAAACCATGCCAACCTATAATCCTACAAAATAAACATATAAATATATCAAATCTACTAACATCGCTTTGAGAATACACAAATTTTGAGTTTTGAGCATCAAAAGTGTTGTATTTTGATAGCACATCAAGGGTCAGCTTCTAGGAGTGGAGGTCGAGGTGGCCATTTCTATGCCTTCCAAGGTAGACCTGAGGCAGAGGCCTCTAATATAGTGGTTATAGTTATTGTCCTACTTTTCTATCATCCTGCACCTGTGTTATTTGATCCTAGCTCTACTTATTCATATGTGTCTACTTATTTATTTGTAGGGTTCAAGTTTCCCTGTGATTCAATGTCCGTCCCTATTCATGTTTCCACCCTAATAGGAGAGCCCTTAGTAGTAGATCGAGTGTACCGATCCTATCGTATTACTTTGGCGAGCTATGAGACTTGGGTAGATCTGAGTATATTGTATATCGTAGAGTTTGATGTTATTTGGGTATGGATTTGATATCTCCATATCATTCTGTTCTTGATTGTTATGCCAAGATTGTTACCTTAGCCATGCCAGGTAGACTGAGGATTGAGTGGACAGGTTCGATGGGTTCCTATCCTAGTAAATTGATATGTTATATTCGGGCCCAAAAGTTTATTGATCAAGGGTGTTTGGATTATTTGGCCTTTGGTCATGATACTGCTGTTGAGTCAACTTCTATGGAGTCTATTCTAGTAGGTTATGAGTTTTTGGATGTGTTTTCTACGGACCTACCGGGAGTCCCTCCTAATCTTGACATTTATTTTGCTATTGATCTTGAGCAAGGCACTAAGCCCATTTTTATAACTCCCTGTCGAATGACTCCAGCTAAGTTGAAAATGTTAAAGGAGCAGCCTTAGGATCTATTGAGAAAAGGCTTTATTCGCCCTAGTGTTTCACCCTGGGGTGCCTCAGTCCTATTTGTAAATAAGAAGGATGGATCCATGAGGATGTGTATTGATTATAGGAAGTTGAACAAAGTGGCTATCAAGAACAAGTACCCGTTTCCCCACACAGATGACTTATTTGATAAGCTTCATGGAGCCGTTCTATTTTCTAAGATTGATTTGAGGTCTAGGTATCATCAGTTTCAAATTCAGCCATTAGGTACACCCAAGACAACTTTCGGACAAAGTATGGCCACTATGAGTTTTTTGTTGTGTCCATTGGTTTGACTAACGCCCCTGCAACATTTATAGAGTTGTTGAATGGGGTGTTCTGGCTATATCTGGATTCATTCTTGATTGTGTTCATTGATGATATCTTGGTCTATTCCAAGACCGAGGAAGGCTATGTGAGGCATTTGAGGATTGTACTCCAGAAGCTCAGGGAGGAGAAGCTGTATGCAAAGTTCTCCAAGTGCAAGTTCTGGTTCTATTCGGTAGCATTCTTAGGGCGCGTGGTGTCCAAAGAGGGTATTTGAGTTGATCCGATGAAGATTGAGGTCGTTCGGGGTTGGACTAAGCCTACCTCAGCTACATAGATTCACAGTTTTGTGGGCTTGGTTGGTAATTATCGCCATTTTGTCCAGGGTTTCTCCACTATTGCAACTTTATTGATTAGGCTTACTCAGAAGAATTTGGTATTTCATTGGTCTGATGAGTGTGAAGAGAGCTTCCAAAAGCTCAAGTTATTATTCACTATAGCTCCAATTTAGGCATTGCCGGAGGAGGATGTTGATTTAACGGTTTATTGCGATGCTTTAAGAATGGGCTAGTGTGTTAATGCAGAGAGGAAAGGTTATTACTTATGCTTCTAGATAATTGAAGCCCCATGAGAATAACTACCCCACTCATGATTTAGAGTTAATTGCAATTGTGTTTGTTTTAAGGTTATGGCGTCATTATTTGTATGGAGTCCATTGTGAGATCCTTACTGACCATCGCAGTCTACAGTATATCTTCAGTCTGTAGGATCTAAATATGAGACAAAGAAGGTGGATTGAGCTTCTAAAAATTATGACTTGACTATATTCTATCACCCTAGAAAGGCTAATTTGGTGGCTGGTGCATTTAGTAGGAAGGCATCCAGCATGGGAAGTTCGGTAGCTATTCTGGTTGAGAAGCGATTGTTGGCTAGAGATGTTCAGTAATTAGCCAATGGGTTGGTGAGATTACATATTTTAGAGCAGGGTAGAGTGCTTGCTACTATTAAGGCCCTCTCATCTTTGATAAATCAGATTCGTGAGAGGCAATTTGAGGATGAGAAGTTGTGTATCATCCCGGATAAGGTTACTAGAGGTGAAGTTAGAGAGGTAGTGCTTGATTCTGATAGTGTTTTGAGGATCGGAAGTCATATATGTGTGGCTAATGTTGGTGATTTAATCAGATTGATACTTAAGAAGGCCCATTATGCTAGAGATTCCATCCATGCAGGAGCAGCGAGGATATACAATGATCTGAGTAAGCATTATTGGTGGCTTGGTATGAAAAGAGATGTTTCAAAGGTTGTATCCAAGCATTTGACATGTCAGCGGGTCAAGTGTGAGCACTTGAGGGCAGGCAAGGAGCTTCAACAGATGCTCATTCCTGAGTGGAAGTGGGAACATATTGCCATAGACATCCTTGTTGGATACGTCCTACTGTCAAGGGTTCAGACTCTATTTGGGTAATAGCAGATCGTCTGACCAAGTTCGTGCACTTCACTCTCGTCAAAGTGAAATATACAGTTGAGAGATTGGCCTAGCTTTATATTAGTCAGATAGTGAGACTTCACAGGGTCCTAGTGTCCATTGTGTCAGATCGAGGCTTATTGTTTACTTTGCACTTTTGGAGGACCTTACATCATTGTTTAGGTACCCATTCGGATTTGAGTACAGCTTTTTACCCCCAGATTGAAGGTCAGTCCGAGAGGATCATTCAAGTATTAGAGGATATGCTTCGAGCCTGTATTATTGATTTTGGGGCTAGATGAGACCTGTATTCGGCCTTAGTAGAGTTTATGTACAATAGCAGTTATCGTTCTAGCATTCAGATGACTCTTTTTGAGGTCACGTATGGTTGTAGATGCAGATCGCCCATAGGTTTGTTTACACAGTAGCAGTGGTAAATATGGGTATTGATATGTTGAGAGATGATCTTGAGCGGGTACTATTGATTCAAAGTAGATTGCTGACAGCCCAGAGTCGACAAAAGAGCTATGTTGATTGGCGGGTTCGACCTTTGGAGTTCGCGGTTGGTGACATGGTTTGGTTGAAAGTCTCACCTTTGAAGGGTGTTATGAGATTCGAGAAGAAGGGTAAGCTCAGTTTGAGGTTCATTGGTCCTTTAGAGATTCTTGATAGAGTGGGATAGGTGGCTTATAGACTTGTCTTGCCACTCAATTGTCTTCAGTTAATACTATATACCATGTTTCGATGTAACAACATTATATTCTGGACGAGTCTCATGTGATTTCTATGGATTTAGTTGAGTTGAACCCCTGATTTGACTTAAGAGGAGCAGTCGGTAGTCATTTTGGATAGGCAGGTGAGGAAATTGAGGACTAGAGAGATCGCTTCGGTAAAGGTCCAATGTAGCCATATGCCCGAGAGTGAGGCTACATGGGAGATAGAGTCAGATATTTGTGCCCGATACCCTTAGTTATTTGAGCCTACAGGTATGTCCCTTATCTCATATTCAAGGATGAACATTGTTTTCAGTAGTGGATGATGGAATGACCTCGAAGGTCATTTCTAAAACTTTCAATATAATTAACATTTTGCCCTTCTCAAAAGTTTCCTTGACTCATTTATGGATAAGTCCAAAAGTCGGATATTAAAAATATTGCGAAAAATTGGAGGTTTGCAAAAGAAAGAAATTTAAAAGGCTTAAAGTTGAAAATTTTAAGTTTTGTAGTCATTTTGAGTTTCGGTTGTCAAAATTTGATTTTGTTGATTTCATCAGTTCTGGAATGCTGAACCTAGTTTAGGAGAATTTACCAAACTAAATTCGGACTTAGAATGAAAATTTTAGGCCTAAAGTTGCATTTTTAGTTCAATTTGGATCATAGGTTTGACTTTGTTCATCATGCGGGGTTTCGAAGCTCGTATGGAAACTCCAGTCTCAATTGTTCCAGGTGGTGAAACTAACGCTAGAAATGCCCTCATTGTAATTTTTAGAGGTTCTAAGAATATTTTGAGTTTTTAAGTACGAAAATAGTTTATATAATCTTTCTCAGGTTCGGGGCCACAAGGGTTCCAGATTCAAATTCTGATGATTTAATTGAATCCAGATCATCATTTCTAGTGGGGTTCATGTTTGGTTTGTGTTTATGGGGTTCTAAACGAATTTTCGCGAGTCCGGTTCTAGTTTTGAATTTGTTCTGTATTGTTGGTTTCAACTGGTTTCTGGTGCCATTGTTATTGTTCTCTGTGTTCACATAGGTCAAAGGATTATACCTCCATGTTCGTGGATAAAGGGTCCACAATCGCGAAGTTGAGGGTGACCAGACATCCACGATCGCGGACCCTCATCTGCGTTCATGGAGTGTTGAAGATACCTGAACAGTTTCAGCTTTAAAAAAACGTTTTTAATTCATTTTCCACCATTTTCAATCCTTTAAGCTTCGCTTTCATGAGAGATTTCGAGAATGTTTCCTGGAAAACTGATTGGGTAACTATTTTTTAACCTATTTCATTGATTAATTTGTAATTTTAATTGTGTAAATTAGGAATTTCTTGGATTTTGATTTCCAAATTTAAATAGTTGCTTTCTCCCTTATCTTAGCCCATTCTCACCGATGAACTCCTTATAAGGTGGAGAACATTTTCATACATTAATTTTGAGATTCTTGCAATATTTTTTATATGAGATTTTTTTACCATTTTAACCTTTCTCTCCGAATTAATTGGTTTTAGTATCATTAGATCTGTTATGTGATTGTGATGCCATATTTGAGTAGATTGGTGATTTTGAAGTACTGTAGAAGGGGAAAACAGTGATTTTGACTTGATTTGAGACTTTATTTGGGGCAAGTGGAATTCTAACCTTTTGTTAAGTATGAACGAACCCTGTATGCTCCTATTTGTGTGTAATTGAGTACTTTAGGTATAGAATTGTAACTCGTAAGCTTGATCATGAAATTTTAGATTGAATAGTTGTCTATGTGGTGATATATTGATTTATAAGCAATTGTGGATTCGTAACTTATATGATTTCGTGAATCATTAGATGTTGATAGTAAGGTGATGCTTATTTTGTGATATGATTAGTATACTGATACAGGAGTGATATTGAGACACTGATGATATTGACCTATTGATGATATTAAGATATTGAGATCATTATGATGTTGATACTATGATATAATTGTGATCCTGCACATAGTATTTATTATTGTTTACGCATTGATACTTATGATGGCCATTAAAAAGATGTGAGTAAGGTAACATGTGGATTGGTGGCCGAGATCTCTACTAGTCAAGCTGAGGTAATATGTTGTCGGCCCGAGGTCAATTCTTAATGGGTCTGAGGTAATTTCCGGACAAGTGGCATGACTCAAGGTCATTGCCGGCCATATTCACAAATACATGGTCCATGTGTGTCTCCGGCGGGTTCCGTCTGAGGCAGTCATCTGATCAGCGGATGTGTATACTAGGACAGACATGCATCACGATTATCTGACATGGCATCGCATTATTCACACATCATAGCATCCACTCCATCTCATTTCATATCTGGCCAATATTGTTATAACTTGTTTATGACATTGTATACTTATTATATCCTTGATCTTGAGTAGGAGTTAGATCTACTTATATACTTGTGTGTGGAGATACTATGCTAGATGTTGAGGATATCTATATTACCATGATCTACATAATATATTGTGCTGGAACTTTTCTATGTTCATGGTTGTAGTTCGGCGGATTGGGGTTGAGATTTAAGGAGTTACATGTGTTCTTCATTGCTTTACTTTAGGTTGGTACCATTTGTTGAGTACCTTGTTGTTTGGTGCTCACCCTTTGCTACATTTTTTTATAGATTTTAAGCCCAGTCCATCGTGTAAGATTTCTCTCCTTGTTGGATCGAGCTTCCGGATTTTTGTGAGGTAGTTGCCTATGTCTTCAGCAGGCCTTCAAGAATATTTATGTTATAGTTCTATTTAAGGACTAGGCATCATGTTATGTATCTCTTTTGAGCATTCTATATTTAGAGGCTTGTACATGTGACCCAGTTCTGGGATTGTTCTAGTGTGTTTTCTTTCGCTTATCTATATTATTAGACTATCATCTTCCACTTATGTTGTTATTATTAAGTTGTTTGGGTTTGGGTTGACTCATCTTGGCAGGTAAGGTGAGTGCCATCACACCCAGATTTCGGATCGTGACAATAGGATTACAAAAACAAAACATGTTCTAACTTATAGTAGGATAGGACAATGAAGGTTTGTAGTACAAAATGATAAATCATAGAATAGGCGTAGCTAGTAATATTCTCCAGACTACATCACTTTATTTATGCTACTCGAGCTAAGTTACATTGTCATGACCCAGTCCCAGTCATGATGGCGCCTGTTAGATCCCACCTACGGGCAAGTCAATTCCCCAACTCCAGGTTACCTGGCCTAGCTTTCTAGTTGCAATCATAATCGATATAGTGATATAAACAACCACAACCAACCCAGAACCTCGAAGTCAACTCTACAGCGCTACAAAACAAAAGTACATACTGATATACATATATAACAAAACCAGAATATAATACAAGTCAGGAGTGCTCCTACAAATACAAAATAATACTGTACAAGGCCAATGTTTGAAAGCAAAAGATGACCATCAAATGAAGGAGACTGCAAGGTGTCTAGAATTGTCGGTGATCACCAAAAAGAAGTCTCGTGTGCGTTCCTAGATTCCCCGAAATCAGTGCCCCTAGCTATGACCTGGACTTGCACCATGAGCAGATGCAGAAGTAGGGGTGAACACAAGAATAAGGCACCCAGTAGGTATCATCGGCCGACTGAGAGAAATAATTTACATAATGAAGCTCAAATGTAGATAAATACAGCAATCCCCCAAATTGACCCCATAACCTTAACTAAACCGAAGCGTTGAAATGTACGCGGGTGTAAGGCCATAGTGTCTACGCTTGAACGTCACCCGAGCCCCTATAAGCTTAGAATGTACACCCATAGATAATATAGCCAACAAATCATCATCGAACTTTCTAGAGTCATCATAGAGGCAAACTCTCAACATCACGGGATCAACATCAAGTTGTACGTGGGTGTAAGGCCCTAGTATCCATGTTTGAACTCCCCCTGAGCCCCCATAAGCCTAAAAGGTATACCCATGCACAATCGAATGTGTATAGGTGTGTGGATCCACCGGTAATCAATTGGGACCTTGGACCTCAAGTGCCACATAGTAACCAGGTCATCGACCCATCGAGGAACTAGCATCACACAGGCCTTAAACCCCTAGTCCTTCGACTTGGCCTCCCGTCGGGTAGTCAGCCAGGGCTAGATGGTTTGACAATATATATAACGATGGGACATATCCTCCATCGGAGAAAGAATCCCCCTAGAATTATCATTGTTTTCTCAACTTAAAACATTAATCATGAGGCTTCGCTCCAAAATGGAAATCAGTGGACCCATCTAGGAACTAGCATCACAGTACGAAAAGTATTCAAAAAGTACTTTCACAGCAATCAAATCTCAATTAACTTCACAAACAACAATTTAATTCAGGAAATGTACCTGCCTCTCGACATCAGCCCATATACAACCCTTATCAGGCCCCTCTATAACCAATAGTACCAGAATATAACAAAATTAGAGCATTCACAGCCACCAACACAGGTGCAATTCCACAACAATATATTCTACACATATAGGGCACAACTAGCATCACATATACATCTCAATTCAACATGCATATAGTTTCACTTAGTCTAAGATCTAGGGAAAGCCTAGCCTACTTTGCAATGCAACACTTCATGTCTCAAATTAGTCCAGCCAAGCTTTTCCCTTCCTGATAGCCTCATGATGTTGTTCTACTACTAAAATATAATTCACAATGTTAAGACGATGATATTAGCTGTAAAAACTCAAAGAACCGGCGAAATTAGGCCAAAAACACCTAAAATGGGAAAAATAAGGCTCACGCCCAAAATCTTGAACAAAACCTCAAAAAATGACCCTACAACAGCCCAAGTTTGCAACCAAACATTCGACCTAAAACAGACCCCAGAAGTTTGAGAAAAGGACCAACAACGGAAATAAAAACTTTATCGGGAAAATATACCTTTCAGAACTTCCTCGGTCCATATTTACAATAACTGGATAATGTCTGCTGACACCAAGCACAAAAAAGTGTTCCTCTCAGAATGTAGAGAACCTTACACTCAAGTTTCGCTAAATTCCATCAAGAATCAATTAAGAAATCACCACATAAAGTTTTCACACATTTTGAGAAGGTATTCAGCTAAAACATTGAATTCACCTTGAAGTACATGTCAAATTCTGAATCCGACTTCGCCACAACGCTCCTTGATAAAATCTGAGTCTCATGGACCTTTGAATCATTAAAACAGAGCTATATACTAATTTTTACAACCTTTGAAAGTTGAGGATCAAGGTTGTTTGGGAAGTGTTGATAGCCCATATATAGGCCACTCACAAACCTTCGTGAATGCGGACAAGGCTTCCTAGAATGCGGAGGTGTAGTGGACTGCCCTCCTCTGCGAATGCGGGATAGACTCCACGAATACGAAGCTTCACCGCCTGCCACTCAGGGTCCCACTTTTTTCCGACTAATTTTAGCCAAAAGAACTGAGGGGGTGAAAATGCAACTAGATGCCCCATCAAATGATGAAGAGTTATTTTAGATTGTTTTTGACATTTTAGAGCTGACTGCACCATCGTATTTCTATTTCGAGCGCGTTTAGTTATGGTTTTATAGAAACACACTTTTTAGATTTTGATTGAACTCGCTTAGTAACTTCTAGCTCAGAATAATACAAGGACCCTCCATTCTTAGACCAACCACCCTTGTAGCCTAAATCAGCCATTTTAAAATAGATGAAACCATTTGAATCCCATTCTGAAGCCATTTTAAAATAGAGGAAACAACCTCTCTACCTATGTGGTAGTGGTAAGGTCTGCGTACATCTTACCCTCCCCAGACCCCACTTGTGGGATTTCATTGGGTATGTTGTTGTTGTTGTTGTTAACTTTTTGCTAACTTATAAACTTGTACAATTCACAACTAAAGCACCCTATAACCATCCCGACGGCCCCAATAGGTCATAAAAGTTCCAAGGTTACTATACAGAAGGTCAAAATAGCAAAAATATGATAGAAAAATATAATTGACCTAGAGGGTCATTACATTCATGTTGATGGTGTTCTGAGACTGCAATTGTTAAGTAAACTGAAGAACAAGTTCAAGTAATATGGTCAAAAAGTTCCAACTTGTATTTGCTTAAGATGGATCAATCATTTTCCTTTTGTAGAGAAAGTGGTCCTCCGTTAACAATTTTCAAACTATTCTTACACTATCGAATTTAAAAGTCGTGCTTGAAAAGATGCTACTTTGATTCGTATATGCTCTCTCTATGGGATAATGCACAGGTGAATTATATAATTAAATATTTCACATATAGAGTGTATACATGAATCATTTCATTTATGATGTTTTGATTTATATTTTCATTTTAATAAGAATGGAATGCGGCCTTACGTTTGAGGAAACTAAAGAAGTTAATTGATTGATTTAATTTTGTAAATTTCTTCGACAATGAGTTTTATTCTTTCCTTTAAATGCATTTTTCTTCCTTTCTTTCCTCTCAAGGAAGATTATAGGATCACTAAGAACAAATAAACTCCAAAAAGCATTTCAGAAGGAAGACCATTATTTAAAGCTTCAAACTAAAGAATTCTTGAGTTCATCACTATCCAAGCATTTAGGCCAACATTTGTAAGAGGAAAGTTTTTTTTAGGCTTCTCATTCATTTCAATTACGGCATTAGAGCCCAACTGATCTAGATTCGCATTGAATAGAGCTTGGAGCTTAGAGCTTGGCATAGCCTATAATGACCTTGTAGGTCATTTTTGAACTTATCTATGAAAATTACTATTTTACTCTTTCGTAAGTTGCTTTAGACCTATTTTGGACTATATATGATGTTGGAAATAAAATCTTGAGCTTTTAAAGTGGAAAATATGAGTTTTGGCATTTTTAGAAGCTTAAGTTGTTGAAAAAAATGAGTTTTTATACCATTCTAAGTTTCAGATGTCATATTGGAAATCTGTCAATTTCATTAGCTTTAGAATGCCGATTCTGGTCTAAGAGAAGTTACAGAATTGTGTTTGAAGTTAAAATGAAGATTTTTGGATCCAAAGTTGTATTTTTAGTTACTCTTGGAGTAAAGTTTGACTTTGGTCAACATTCAAAATTCGAAAGCTTGGATCAAAACACTGACAGTTCTAGTAGTTTTATATGGTAAAACTAATGCTATAAATGGTCTCGTCATTATTTTTGGAATTTTTTGGGGCAGTTTTCGTATTTGAAGTCTTAAACTAGCTTATTGGAGTTGTATTGGTAACTACGTCGAGGAGACCTCAAAATCATATTCTAATAAACGTTGATTCTGAAACTTGATCCCTGAAGTACCATATATGCTAGCTTCTTTCTCTCTCTAAAATTCTCTCAAAAAAATCCTACACTGTAGCCCCATTAGAAATGGCGCGTGAGTTGCCGCCGAAGGGCCAATGGCCATCGCTCAATAATCCTGCGATCACTGTAGCAATTTTGGAGGCATAATTTTCGAGGGTTCAACAAATCATGTCTCTAATAAATTCGGGGTAAATTCGTGTGATTCCAAGTATTTGAGGTGAATCTACATCTCAGGATCTACCTAGGGACCAAAATCAGAACAGTTCAATGTGCCAATTTCGAGTTCTGATGAGGTGATTTTTGCCACAATCGCCAGAAATGCGCCTTCAAATTCGAGTACCCACTGATGATATTCGTGGTAAGGGACCTACTGAAATGGATTCCTCATGTCGTGAAGCACCTTCAGGTGAAGTAAGAGCCAAGTCTACCAGCGAAATTTGCAGCGACGTAAATTCCAGCAACAACGACAGTGTTCCGATGACATTTGAAGGCCGACAAGTATATTGAATTGATCCAGAGAACATGGGGAACCTCCTAGGCCAAAAATCCCCAAAAGTGAATGATTCAATTCAATTTGGGAATTAGGGTTTTGGATCTCCACAATACTCCAAAGTTCGATGAATCTGATCCAATAAAAAATCCTCCAATTAGGAGTATCCAAAGTGATCAATTGGATACCCATGGTTGTTCTCAATCTCAAATACCTCAATTGAAGGCTAATTCGAATGCGATTGTAAGTTCCGGCGATGGCGACAATGCTCTGGCAAAATTCGAAGGTCAGCAATTATATCAAAATGATCCTAGGAACATGGAGAATCTCCTAGGCCAAAAAGGCCCAAAAGTTAATGACTCGGTTTTGTCGAATTTGGAACTTAAGGTTTCGGGGTCTAAGAGTGATGAAGCTCCAGCGAGATTCGAAGGTCAGGAAATAGGGAAAAATGACCCTGAGATGGTGGCGCACCTCACAGACCCAAAAGCCCCAAAAGTTAATGATTCTATCAATTCAAATTTGGGAACTAGGTTTTTGGCTAAACAAAATGTTCCCAATTTCGAAACTGGTACTAAGAGTAACAATCTCACTACTCGAAGTTCTTTGGTGGATCAGTTGAAGAGTTGTAATTATTCCAATCTCAAATAGGCCACTTGTAGTCAATTTCGAATAATTGGGGATCCAAAAATGGCAACACTGTTCATCCTACACTGATTCATGACCAATTTCAGTTTACAATACCTGATGAACACTCAGTGATGGTCACCCAAGCTCAAGAAGAAATAACTAAGGATACAACATCCTTAAGAGGTGAGTTTTCAAATTTGATCACTCCTAATGTTAATGTTTCTACTGATGGTGGAAAAAATAAAGGGAATTTTTAGGAGGGGGTCAACTTGGAGTTTCTGATTTACAGCATGTTGAAGTTGATAACCAGAAAATTCTTCAATCGGTTAAGGTAGATCAGATGCATGATACAACTGAGAATCAGCATAATTCTCAATATAACAATCAACAAGGTGCTTTATTGACTCATAATTCTCAGCATTATAGTCAAGTTAATTTGGAAACTTCTCCTGGTGATAAGGATTCCCAAATGTATAAAAGAAGAACTAATCCTATTGGGTTTACTTCTGTGAGTACTGGTCTAAAGGTAGGGAAGGGGCTAAGTGTTGAATCTTGTATTAAGGAGGTTGATGGAAAAAATGATGCCAAGTAACCCAAGAGTAGTGACAAAAACAACAAGAATTCTTACACTCAACAAGTGAAATTTCACATTCCAAACCTTATGACTTAACCAACTTAACTTCCGATTTTCATAAACAATCAAAACCAAACCAAACTCCTAATCAGCATGCCATTCCTGACAATGCTACAAAAAATAACACCTCCACAATCAGCAAATTCCCAAAAAATATCAAAATACCTGAACCAACTCCTTTTACCATTATTCATTCTCATGCTTCCAAGTTGAGGGCTAATCAAGCTAAAAATGAAAGCATTGTGGATATCAACCCTCCTATCTTTACAACAAGACAAGGACTTCCAACTGTTATCTTTAAAAAGCAAGATTATATGGTTAAGTTAGCTGAAACGTGTAGGTATACTTTGATTGGGAAATTTTCTAACACTATGCCTAAAATTGATCTGATTAGAAAGAGCTTTATTCAGCAAACTCAATTAATAGGAGGTGTTAAAATTGCCCACTTCAATGTTAAACATATCCATATTGATTTGGATAATGAAGAAAATCACATCACTATATGAAACAAGCAAAAAATGTAAATTGAAGGTCAAATCACGAGACTTCAACTTTGGACTCCAACCTTCACACCTGATAAAGAGACACCTATTGTTCATGTGTGGGTCATTCTACTAGAGTTGACATGGCATTGTTATAACAAAGAGTTCATCTCTGCTTTACTTGCTCCCATTGGCAAGACTCTCTATCTGGATGCAGCTTCTATTTAAAAAACCAGGGGTAGTGTTGCAAAAGTTAGGATACAAGTGGATATCACAAAGGAGAGGCCACCACATGTATGGATGGGTACAAATAAGAATGATTTTACCATAGGAAGGTGGCAAGCTATCCAATATGAAGGGCTCCCAGACTATTGCATGTACTGTAAGAACCAAGGACATTTTGGCTTAGGTTTGTACTATCATGAAGAGAGATGAATATTAGAGAAAAATGGATTCAGAAAATGAGAGAAAATATAAATCTATTCAGCATGATCAGGTACATTTTCCTTCTAATTCCTCTGAAATTGTCGATGCTAATGTAGTTTTAGTGGTATAGGTTAGACAGGTACTAAACATACTGGAAATGAGGAAAAAGATGAGGATTATAATGATGACTGGTAAATTCAAAAATGAAAAAGAATCAGAAATTTAAACAAGGCATAGTCCCAAAAGAATAGGAACCAATCCATGATAAAACAAAATGGATACTATCTGGTAACCTATTCAATGTTACCAATGGTCAAGAAAATGAGAAGCTGAAAAAAAAAATCAAAGTATTGACCCTATTGAAAAATCTATTGATCTGGATGCACTCAAAAATAAGCAAGATCAAGGATTGTTTGGTCCTTCTCTTCAGGATCATCAGCCTCCTATCCCCCTTAATGCTTCTGGAAATTATACTATGGCTGATTCCCAGACCCCCATTCCCCCTGATTTATTTTTCTTTGAAGTCTGTGGTGGTGAGGATGGTTTGAAGAAGGCACCTACTAACCTACAGGAAAGGGAACCAAAGGGTGGGAATCTATCTCATGTTCTGCACGAGAACCCTCACACTAACCATAGGCAAGACTGTAGAGATCCTGCTACCCCTTCTATGTCATAGTAGAATCCTCCACAATAATTCAACCATCAGCCTTCTAATTTGGGTACTCCAGGCTAGAATAGGGGGTCTATGGCTAAGGATTTGGGATCCATTGCAAGTACCAACTCTATGGATTCTAAATCCAAGAGGAATAAGATAAGCAAAAAGAGAAGAGATGCAAAAAAAAAAGTGAAAAGAGAAGGAATATACTCGTATGGCCACTAATCAGATTCAAGCTGAAGATAACAATCCTGGTGCCAACTGCAAAACATTTCTTGTGGATGACTACATTCCTGCTAGTATTACTCTTATTCAAAGGATCTCTCCTATTTAAAATGCTCAAAGTCATGGCAAATCTGCTGGTCCTTCTACAGCTGAATGTATTCTCAACTTCACTCCTAATCTGGTGCCTGATTTGGATGAATATGGGGTCTTATATTCTTGGATGAAGTTGACAAGGATAATCAACCTGGATAATATAAAGAAGATGATGATGATGATGATGTTAGTGAGCAGCTGATTAGAGCTTTTAGCCCTTCTAGTGATGCTTTAGAAGAGGAGGTGTAACAAGTATCTAATGAGCAGGGTTTTTCACCTGGGGATTTCCACCAAGTTTGTTCCAGATCCAAGAAGAGGAGTCCTACCACATCTGCTCCTATAAGTAGACCAATCACCAGATCTTATCACTCTAAGTGTTCCCAATGATTAACAATCTAATGTGGAATACGAGGGGTATTAATACCCAGGGTGTCATGGAAAGAGTCAAATCTCTCAAGGTTGTTCATCACTTGTCTTTTGTTGCTATTTTAGAACCTTTTTTTTTTACTTCTCCTAAGTCCATCATTTTAGGATTCATCTTAATAAAGGTTGCTGTGTAAGTAATCCTAATAACAAGATTTGGTTAATATGGGTTAAGGATGTGGACTGCAGAATTATTTTTTATGAAGACCAACACATCACTTATGATCTTACCCATGTGTTGTGTCCTCATTCTTTCATGATGACATTTGTGTATGCTAAATGTAAAGATGTGCTCAGAAAACCTCTTTGGGACAGGTTGCTTTATCAGGCTAACACTGATAAACCTTGGTGTGCTATTGGAGATTTTAATATGATTACTAGTCTGGAGGAGAAGTTGGGTGGTATTCCTTACAACATGAGGAAGCGTTTTGAGTTTATTAACACTATTGAAGCTTATGGGCTTATGAATATTAGCTTCAATGGTCAGAAATTTACCTGGTGCAACCATAGAGATTTCACCAAGAGAATTTGGAAAAGATTGGATAGGGCTTTAGTTAATGATAGGTGGCTAGAGAATATGCCTTATTATTCTATTTATCACCTTTCTTCTACTTGTTCTTATCACTCACCTCTCTTGTTGGAAATGGTGGATACTCCAGCCAACTATATTAAGTATTTCAAATTCTTGAACTGTTGGACAGAGCATCAGTCCTTTATTGACACTGTTAGCAATTGCTAGAACAGGTTGGTGGAGGGTAATCCTATACGGATGTTTCATCACAAATGGAAAAGGCTATTTGCTCCTCTTAGTCAGTGGTCTAAAACTACTTTTGGGGATATTCATGCCAAGGTAAAAAAGTTTGAAGATAAAGTTAGAGTGGCTGAAGAAAACCTCATTACTACAAATAATGATGTTGACAGGGTTGCACTACATTCCATAAATGTTGAGTATATTAGATACCTTAAGCTTGAGAATTCTATTCTCAAACAAAAAACCCAGATGCAATGGTTTCAAGAAGGTGATGTGAATTCCAGTTACTTCCATGCTCTAATTAGGGTAGAAAGGAGAAGATTACACATTCACACCATTCAAGATGATGAAAGGGAATTGGTTCAATGGTGATAAGGAGATTGTTACATCTACTTGTAGCCATTTCCAAAATATTTTTATTAGTAAGGATGAGTATATTAAGACTCAGGCTCTTCAGTGTATTCCTCACATAGTTATTGACTCTCAGAATGCTAGTCTTCATATTATGCCCACTATGGATGAACTAAAAAAAGGTGATGTTCTCTATGAATCCTAATTCTGCTACGACACTTGATGGTATGAATGGAAAATTCTTTTAGACTTGTTGTGATATAATCAAAAAGGATTTGTTCAATGTTATCCATGCTTTCTTTTGTAGCCAAACTATTCCCAAGTACTTTTCCCATGCATGTTTGGTTCTACTCCCAAAAGAGAACCATCCTAATAAAATTTCAGAATTCAGACCCATTAGTCTCAGAAATTTTACTAGTAAAATCATCTCTAAACTTTTTTGGCAAAGACTTGCACATATTCTTCCTAATTTGATCTCCCTCAATCAGTTTGGCTTTGTTAAGAATAGGAGCATTTCTGAAAATATTATGTTGGCTCAAGAGATTATTCATAAGATAAAGAAACCCAATGAAGGTGGTAATGTGGTCATAAAGCTTGATATTGCCAAAGCGTATGACAGGGTGTCTTGGTCCTACATTTGCCTGATTCTGAGAAGAATGAGGTTTGAGGAGACCTTCATAGATATGGTTTGGAGAATTATGTCTAATAATTGGTACTCTGTCATTGTTGATGGCTCTAGATATGGCTTCTTTCATTCCACTAGAGGGCTCAAGCATGGTGACCCTCTATCTCCAGTTCTCTTTATTTAGGGTGCTGAAGTGTTTTCTAGGCTACTTTGAGCTATATTTCGTCCCTTATTATAGGAGTTTTTTCATGGAAAGGAATGGTCCACATGTAAATCATCTCAGCTTTGCGGATGATGTGATCATTTTCATATCTGGTTCGAAGTCTCTTAAACTTGTCATGCATGTTATGTCTCCTTATGAAGCCATGTCTGGGCAACTTATCAACAAAGATAAGAGTCATTTCATGGTCCCTACTTTTGTTGTTGAGGCTACTATCAGCAGAGTTAGGAGGATTACTGGTTTTGTTCAGACTAAGAGCCCCATGACTTATTTTGAGTGTCTTATTTATATTGGTAGACAAAGAATCATTTATTATTCTGGGTTGGTGGAAAACATTTTGGTCAGAATCATTAGTTGGCAAGCTAAGTTGTTATCTTATGGAGGGAGGGTTGTTTTGGTTAAGCATGTACTCCAATTTGTTCCCATTAACCTTCTGTCTTTAGTGTGTCCTCCTCAGACAATTCTCAAACAGATTCATGGACTCATGGTTGATTTCTTTTGGGGCTGGAAGAATGATAGAAAGTGGTATCATTGGGCCTCATGAAAAAATCTTAGTTTTCCTTATGATGAGGGGGCATTGGTTTCAGGCAATTGGCAGATGTTTCTACCTCTTTTCAATACAAACAATGGTGGATCTTTAGGACTAAGAAAACTCTCTAGGGGGATTTCCTACTTGCCACGTATTGTCAGAGAGCTAATCCTATTACCAAGAAGTGGAACACTAGTTAGTCCTTGGTGTGGAAACATATTATGAGAAACAAAGTTAAGGTGGAAACTTATATTCAATGGAAGATTATTTCTGGTACCTGTTATTTCTGGTGGAATGATTGGCTTGGAGTTGGTCCTCTAGCTTATCACAGAGAAGGGGTCACAAGGTTTAACAATATCAGAGTGTTGCTTTTATCAATCAAGGCCACTAGGATGTTGATAAAATCATCCAATTTCTCCTCCTCTACTAGTTGCTCTTATTCTTGACCTTCAGATTCAATTCCAGGAAAACATTGCTGATTTGGCTATCTGGAGGCCTACTAGGGATGGTAATTTTACTTGCTCTTCATCTTGCGATCTGATTAGAGTGAAGAGGGACAAGACTACTATTAATACTATGACCTGGAATAAAAATATTCCCTTCAAGTGCTCTTTTTATCTATGGGGAACACTAAGAGGGAAGCTCCCTACCAATGAGAAGCTCATTTCATTTAGTCAACAGCCACCAGACTGTTATCATTGCAGGGTGGCTGGTCAAGATACTATTGACCATATTTTTGTGGCTGGAAGGTTTTAAAAGTATATTTGGAGCTACTTTGCTGTTTTTTTTTTGGCATTAACAAAAGTTACACTCCATTGAGAAATATGGTGATGAGATGGTGATCAACAAAGCCCCATAATGATGCTCACAAGTTGGTGATGCAGTCCACTCCTATTTTTTTTTGTTGGTGTTTGTGGAAGAATAGATGTGCATGTAAATATGGTGGCAAAGTTTCAAATACCTTTAGAGTTAAATATGAAGTGTTTCAAAGCACCTTCTTTCTCCTCTCTACTGCTTTTCCATATATTAGATGGCCATCTAATTGGAGAAGTTTGATTCATATACTTGAGGGTTACATACATGACATGAAAGTGTTCAAGGTACATTGGCAAAAACCAGCTGTTGATTATGTGAAATTAAATACAGATGGAAGTGCTCTAGTCTCCATTGGTAAAATTCATATGGGGTGAATATGCAGAAATCAGTTTGGTGATCTTGTCTCTGATTACTCTTCTCCTATGGGAGTTGGTACTAACAACCAAGTAGAACTTGAAGCAGCTTATTTTGGTTTGTGTTGGTGCCTGCAGCTAGGCCACAAGAAGGTCATTCTTGAGATGGCTTCTGAACTCTCTATGAATTGGATTAAGAATCAATCTCAAACTTCTTGACATAATAGTCAGTTACTTAGCAAGATTTATAATATCATTATTCAATTCCATGAGTTTGATTGTTATCACACTTACAGGGAAACAATTATGTTGCTGATTCTTTATCCAAATATATTCACACTATTACAATTCCTAAAATATTTTTCACAGATCTACAGCTTCCTAGAGAGGCCAAGGCCTATTATGAGCTTGCTAAATCTGGTATGGCCAGCTTTAGGAGAAGAAAATTGAAGAGAATTAAAGAGCCTCCTTGAAGCAACTTGATCCTATTGCCTCTCCCGATCCTCTCATAGTGTATGTCTAGGTTTAGTCATAGCTTGTTAAAGGATCTAGGTGGAGTTATAGGTTTATTTTGTAAAGGGAGAGTCTCCCTTATTATTGACTTCCTAGTTCTTTTGTATTGAGAAAAGTCCTCTCGTAGGTATTTAGATGCTAGGTTTGCTTTTCTTTTTAGTATTGGGGATGAGTTGGACGATCTTAGATGATTGGCCGACTTATGAACCACCATAGGTCGGAGGTAAGGTTTATGTCCCCTTCCATTGTACTTTTATTGTTTTGTTCTGTTTATAATAAAGCTTGGGGGTGTTGCTCAACTCCTGACCGTCCAAAGGAGTGGGGACCCTTTGGCATAGGTCTGTTCCCTTTAAAAAAATATTGAGTCCGGATCAACATTTCCGGAGTGGATACATGTCTAAATTTGACTTCTGAATGAATCCCAAGGGTCCATTCCAGGAATTTTCTTCGCTGTATTTTGTTGTATCTAGTGCAGGCATCCTTCTTCTCCGCATTCATGAGACTTGCTCCGCGTTCGTGGAGGTTTGGGTTTCCCTACACTTCGCGTTAATGGGAGTACTTTCCGTGTTCGCGGACGGTCACCATTTACTAATCTGCGTTCGTGGATGCTCCCTCTATGTTCGAGGAGGTTTGTGCTCTATTGTTCTCCACATTAGTGGGTCTTAATTCATGTTCATGGAGTACATTTTCGTCTTATCAGTTTTAAACTCGGGAAAACACTATGATTACTCTATTTTCAAATTTTCATGCTTTGTTGGGCGATTTTTTAAGAGGAATATTGTGGAAATCTTGGATAAGTATTTCGTTCATCAAATTACTTAATTTCCACTATTTTTATCTTGATTTTGTCTTCAAAATCATTATTTTGGATGATTAAAATTGGGATTTGTATGGTTTAAAATTGAAAACTTTAATTGATGATTTCTCCTTCAATTTGAGCTCTATTTTAGTGGAGTTTTCACCCACAGACTTCTTTTCTCGTGTAAAATCATAAACTTTGGTAAATTTCCAGATTCAAAAACTTCAAATTTTAGCCCTAATTTTGACCATTTTGCCCCTAAGCCTAATTCGTGGAAATATGGGTGTCAAAATTCATCACTTGATTCATCGTATCTATTTTTTATAGTGATTGGTTGATTTGGAGCTCATTTCGAGGTTAGAGTTGATTAAATGCATGGTTCAAGTGCAGTTTCACCATCAAGGTAGATATGGCTAACCTTTTTTAAACTAAATTTGAGTTATTGAATATTTTATGTGATGATTGTATGATTTAGGATGTTTCATGAGTAATCAGACTGATACGATAGTATTTTGATGAAAATGCAATATCGATTGTGTTGGAATTGAGGTAAATTGAGATATATTCTTGGGATTTGAGATATTTTGGATGTTATTGGCATCATATGAGACTTATGATATAATTTATGAAGTGTTGTGGTAATTTGATGGTAATTATGACATTTTCGAAGATCATGTGCATAAAATGGGACTTGTGAAGTCTGGTATCGTTGGTATACTTGGTCATTGATGAGAGTATGATAATTTGAGACATAATGATAACTAATGGTACTAGTTTTGACTCTTGGCATTATTTCCTTGATTCTATGATGGTTATTTATCAGTAATCTTATTATGTTGATGTTGTATATCTTGATATTATGGCATTGACATCCATTCATCTCATATTGCATTTGTTCCACCCCTTGACTACATCTTGGTAGCAAGGTTGCGATACTGTACCACTTTTTTATAAAACCCCTTGACTATGCAGAGGTAACAAGGGTGAGATGTACCACTTTTCCTAAAATCCCTTAACCACACTGAGGTACTAGGAAGGGATTATAACACTTTTAAAACCCCTCGACCACGTGGAGGTGGCAAGGCTGAGATATTTTGATACTTGATAGATTTCAATGCATGGTCTGCGAGGCCCCCAGGTTCTATCCTGTAACTTTATCTCGATAGATGTGTCCACCAAATATGCGACAGTTGTGATTCCACCCCATGCATTACTTACATACATCTCACATGCATTGCATCATTTGTTGGATTCACTATCTTCTACTGTTATATATATATATATATATATATATATATATATATATATATATATATATATATATAGACAGTTGTAGGTAATAGGATTTTTCATTATTACATACTTAGCCAATTTCTTTTACATAATCAGTTGAACCTACTGGATACATTTGATATACTCACCTCTACTTTATTTTCTCCATATAGATCGAGCACAGGGACCCCCACAGGATAGTTGATCTTATTCCATCAGAGTCCTTCATTTTTAGATTCAGCGATGAGACTCGGACTTCTAGTCATCGTTGCTTCTTTCAGATTTCCTTGTTGGTTTAAATTTGTATTAGACCTTGTATTTTCTATTCATAAAACATTGTATGTACTGAGTCGTATTACTTTAGATGCTCTTGTACTCATGACTCCATATTTTGGGATTTTGTATTAAGTGTTGTGTTGCTTTTGCCTAAATTTTACTTTTTTGTCATGATTCAGTTTTGGGTTGTGACAAGTTTTGTATTAGAGCTCTACGTTAGTTGGGCTCGTAAGTCAAGATTAGGGTGTCTAATAGAGTCTTGTGGATCGGTATGTAGACATCTATACCCATCTTCGGGAGGTTACGGGGCACTTGATAGGAAAAATTTTCATATCTTGCTTCTATTCATGCATAACTTCATATCAATTATTTTGAAAGTATCTAATCCACCTCTTATATGCAGATACTAATTACTAGCACCTGACATTAAGTGAGATTGCTTGAGCTAGCTGATGTGGCCCCACTCCTGGACGAGGCAGGGCTCGTGGTAGGGCCAAGGATCGAGGACGAGCTAGGCAGGCACTTTTGCCTATAGGACAAGCTAGATCAGCATCTCCAGAGCCTGAGTATGAGTAAGAGGGACCCACCGACCCTGTTCCACCACCTTCAGCCCCGAATTCTATGCCTTTGGTCTAGGAGCTACCACTTTGAGTATTGGCTTGACTTAGGGGAGCTCCTCCAACTCCTGTTATTCTTGATGCATTGACTTTTACAGTGTCGGTTGTCCTTTCTACAACTCTAGTTGATCCAACTATAATTGATGTTGGACCTTCACCAGCCCCAACAGATCCTCATATGGCCCCTATTATTCCACCTCAAACATCCCAACCAAAATTTGTTCACAACTTCATAGGTTGTCTATTACACCATTTTTTATTACATCACCCCAGATTTATGATGCCACCATCTTCTACTAGCCCAGCCATGTCTACTGCGGAGCAAAAGTGTTTTGAGTGGTTTGTTCGATTAGCACCCCCACGATTTGATGGTATGCCTTGTGATAGAGCCAATGATTTCTGATCAGAGTGTTAGGACCAGTTATGTAATTTTGACCTCCTTAAGTCACAAGGAGTTTTTTATACCTATTATTAGTTCCCTACCCTAGCCAAGGAGTGGTGGAGGTTAATTTTGGCTCATAGACCTATTGGATCTCTAGTTATGACCTGGGAGCAGTTTACTAAGGTATTCCTAGAGAGGTTTGTGCCATATAGCCTCCGAGATAGCTGTTGAGATGAGTTTGATAGGCTTCATTAGGGTTCTATGTGAGTATCGGACTATGAGGCCAGATTTCATGTATTATCCAAATATACCTTATCTAGTATCCCTATAGTGTTTGAGAGTATTTGGTGTTTTGCCAAAGGAATGGTAGAGTATCTTTAGAAGGCTACTGCTTCTTTGGTTCTAGCGGGTGGCACTTTTCAGAGTTTGGTGGATCACTCCCACATGATCGAGCGCATTAGACATGGTAGACAAGATGGGAGGAAGAGATTCCATCAGTATGGCCAGTTTAGTGGACCCCCGCCATGAGATAGGGAGTTTCAGAGGCAAGGCCATCAGGGCTGAGCAATCCATACAACCATCTCCACATCTGACAATATCGATATGTCTAGGCCTACTTAGACAGGCCATGATAGCTATTTTAGTGTAGCCATACATGGTGGTTCTTTAGCATAGTCATCTTAGGCACAGGACCCCAGAGCTTGTTACGTTTGTGATGAGATTGGCCACTTGGCCAAGCATTGTCCTTATCGTGCACCTTCCACCTAGCCAGCCCGTCTAGCCCCAGCTTTAGCGGCTAGAGGCACCTCTTAGGGCATGAGGGGTGGAACTAGAGGGGGTTGAGGTACAGTGATAGGCGGAGCCCATGGAGGCACATAGACTAGTAGGAGTCGTAGTGTGTGTTATATTGTCCAGGTCAGGTCAAGGCAGAGGCATCTGATGCGGTTGTTACAGGTATGATTCCAGTGTGCCACCATTCTGCTTCAGTTTTATTTTATCCAGGCTCTACTTATTCCTATGTATTAGATTATTTTGCTATGGATTTTTATATTATGTGTGAGCCTTTTACGGAGCCTATTTGTGTTTCCACCCTGGTAGGTGAATCTTTAGTGGTGAATCAAGTGTATTAGGGTTGTATTATCATGTTTATATGTAGAGATACTATTGCTGACTTGATATTACTTGATGCGGTTGACTTTAATATGATATTGGGTATGGATTTGTTATCGCCTCATTATGCTATTCTTGATTTTTATGCAAGGACAGTGTCTTTATCCTGTCCAAATTTGCCTCAGTTAGTGTGGACTTACACGTCTAGTTCTTACCCTAAAGGGGTAATTTCATATTTGCATGCCTGTAGATTGATGGAGAAGGGATGCTTTTCGTATTTGGTCCATGTTTAGGTCTGTTCTCAAGAGTCCCCATTATTGGAGACCACGAGGGTTGTGAGAGAGTTTATGGATATGTTCCCAACTGATTTACCAGATGTTCCTCCGAATCATGACATTGATTTTGCTATTAATGTGGAACCAGACACTAAGCCCATTTCCATTTCCCCCTATTGGATGGATCTGACGGAGTTGAAGGAGTTAATGGAGTAATTGGAGGATTTATTGAAAAAAGGGATTCATCCATCTGAGTATATCTCCCTGTGGTGCTCCTATTTTTTTTGTGAAGAAGAAGGATAGTACTATGTGTATGTGTATTGGTTATCATTGGCTGAATAGAACAAGCATCCTTGCCTCGCATTGATGATCTATTCGACCAATTGGTGTTTTCAAAGATTGATTTGAGGTTCGACTATCATCAGTTGAGAGCTCGAGAGTCTAACATCCCAAAGAAAGCGTTTAGGACCCGTTATACTCATTGCAAGTTTGTAGTCATGTCCTTTGGGTTGACCAATGCTCCAACTGCTTTTATAGAGTTGATGAATCAGGTGTTCAAGCCATATTTGGATATTCTTGTAATTGTATTTATTGAAGACATCCTGGCTTGCTCCAAGAGCAAGTACGACCATGTTCAGCACTTAAAGTTTGTACTTCAGATATTGAGAGAGGAGAAGTTATATGGCAAGTTCTCAAAGTGTGAGTTTTGGTTCCAATTGGTGGCTTTCCTTGGGCATGGTGACAAAGGATGGTATTATGGTAGATCCAGCCAAGGCAGCAGCATTAGTGAGCTAGGCCCATATTTGTTACTGCGATATGGAGTTTGATTTGTGTTGCAGGGTATTATCAGCATTTTATGCAGGGATCCTCTTCTATGGCAGCCCCGTTGACTAGACCTACTCAAAAGGATATGGCATTTATGTGGTTGGAGGAGTGTGAGGCAAGCTTTCAAAAGCTCAAGAATTTATTAACTTCAGCACCTATTCTTGCTTTACCCGAGGACGGAATGCCATTTGTGGTGTATTATGATGCTTCTTGATGTGCTATGAAAATACAACGGTTTTGATGCTTAAAACTTGAAATTTTGTGTGTTCTTAATGTGATGTTAGTAGATTTGATGTGTTTCTATGTTGGTTTTGCAAGGATTATAGGGTTGGCACAATTTTTGGGCTAAGTGTGCAAAATTTGCTGAAATAGAGGTTCGATGAGACCCTTTACGAGCCGTAGAGAATTCTACGGGCCGTGAAGATGGTTCAGTATACAATTCTAGTGAAGGGTGATTTTCTAAAGTTAAGTCTATGAACTTGCAGAGAAGACATAGAAATTTATACAAGCCGTAGACATTGTGTCGTGCCCTAAGAATCAGAAAGTGGGGAATTGCTGAAAAATCATCAGACTAAACCCCCTACGGACCGTAGAAGGGTGTTGTAGAAGTCAGCCCCAGATGTGAAGCAACAATCCATGAAAGCCCGACTACGGGCCGTAAAATGTTACACAGCTCGTAGAACTGCTCGTAGAGTCTGCCGACCTAGTTATCCTATTCGATTTTGTTTTTGAATTTTAAATACTATAAGTAGGTTTTTAGGTCATTTTTCATAGGGAACAGTAGAGGGTCGTGATATAACATTAGAGAGCTTGATAGAAACACTTGTAAAACTTTATTTCATCTTTTAAGTTCAATCTTGTGATTCTTGGTGAAGAGTTTTGAATTTCTTGTGCTTAATTCTCTTGTGTAAGTGCTCAATTATGTTATTTAAATTCATAAGTCTTATATTTACACTGATCATGAGTAGCTAAATCAACAACTAGGGTCTTGGGAACCACGAAGAACTAATAAGGTAAAATCGGATAATTCATAATTCTTGAAAATTGTGCATGCATGTATTAGTTAATTCTCTTTGTATTGAATTCTTTCTAATGGTGGCCAATGTTGGAACTCGCCTAGTATTACAAACTGGATCAAGGTAGTACTGAATAGGAAAAAAGATTAATTAACAGGATTTAGTTGATGTTTCTCGTCTAATCAACCGAACTTAGCCAAGGGGAGGTTGTACTGGAACAATAGGTAAGGGTTAGTAATGTCACACTACGGGGATGGACCAAATCACGTAGTGAAATTCGCATCTTTCCTGGGCAAAGGGGTTGGTGAACTTAACTTACCATTCTGCATGCTACACACTGGAAAAGAATTTGGTTATCTGATGATACTGAGTTAGGGAATCATAGGGAATACAATACCCTAGTTACTCTTTATACTAATTAACAGTTGTCTTAGTCTAGGATTACTTTTCATAGTTATTACAACCCCCCCCCCCCCTTCCGGGAAGATAAGTTGGTTAATTAACCTGAATTACCTTGAATTTTTCTAAGTCTACCATATTCCCTGTGGGATTCGACCCTAACCTTGGTTAGGTTATATAGCTTGGCAAAGATCGCTTTAGCCTAAAAAAGGAGGTGTAGCTTAGGTGGCATCACTTCTGGAGTTGGTTTGGGTGTTGTATTGATGCAAAAAGGGAAGGTGATAGCATATACCTCTAGATAGTTGAAGTTGCATGAGAGAAGCTACCCTACCCATGATCTAGAATTAGCAGTGGCGGTGTTTATGTTGAAGTTGTGGTGTCATTATCTTTATGAGGTGCATTATGATATCTTTACCGATCACAAGAGTCTCAAATATATCTTTTCTTAGCCTAATTTAACCACGAGACAGTGTAGGTGGTTGGTGTTGCTAAAAGACTATAATATCTCTATTCTATACCACCTGGGAAAGGCGAATGTGGTGGTAGATGCTTTGAGCCGGAAGACCTCTAGTATGGGAGTTTGGCATTCTTTAGGGTTGAGGAGAGGCCCTTAGCTTTGGAGATTCAGTCACTTGCTAGACAGGTGGTTCAGTTGGATATTTCTCCTCCTCATAGTATTCTAGACTTTGTAGATGGTAAGTCTTCATTTACTTAATTTAGTATGTGCTCACCAGTTTTATGACCCTAGATTATACTTGATTTGTGATAAGGTGTTGAGGGGTGAAGTAAAAGTGGTACTATTGATTCTAGGGATATATTGAGATTTAATGGTCGAGTTTATATGCCTACGATGGGAGATTAGGTGAGGTTTAGACTGGAGGAAGCTAATTGTGCTAGATATTCTATCCATCCTCAAGTGGCAAAGATGTATCATGATCTAAAACAACATTATTGGTGGCTTGGGATGAGGAGAGAAATAGCTGAGTTTGTGGCAAAGTGATTGGACTGTCAACAAGTCAAGTATGAGCACTAAAGGCTTGGGGGTTCGATGCAAAGATTGCCTATCCCCGAATGGAAATGGGAGTGTATCGCGATAGATTTTATAACTGGTTTTCCCATAGCCTTGGGTAGGTTTGATTTGGTTTGGGTAATAGTTGATCAGTTGACTAAGTTGACTCACTTCTTATCGATAAAGACTAGCTACAGTGCGGAGTAGCTGGCTAGGTTGTACATCCGGGATATTGTTAGATTGTATGGGGTTCTAGTGTTTATAGTGTCGGATAGAGGGTCTTTGTTCACTTCCATTTTCGGAAGGCTCTATAGTATGGTTTGCATACTAAGTTGGATTTGAGTTCAGCTTTCCACTCTCAGACTGATGGACAGTCCAAGCGTACCATTCAGGTATTAGAGGGCACACTTCGAGCCTACGTGATAGATTTTGGGGCCTGATGGCATCAGGACTTACCATTAGTTGAGTTTGCATATAACAAGAATTATCACTCCAGCATTCAGATGGCATCGTTTGAGGCATTGTATGACCGGAGGTGTAGGTTGTTGATCGGATAGTTCAATTCAGGTTCAGCTAAGGTTTGGTTGATTCAGGTTCGATTGTCGACAACCCAAAGCCACCAAAAGAGTTATGCTAATATGAGGACTAGGCGTCTTGAGTTTATGGTTGGTGATAAAGTGTGGCTGAAGGTATCACCCATGAAGGGTGTGATGAGATTTAGGAAGAAGAACAAGCTCAGTCCTAGATTTAGCGTCCCATTTGAGATCGTGAAGAGGGTAGGTGAGATTGTTTATGAGCTAGCACTACCACAGAGGCTATTAACAGTTCATCCTGTATTCCATGTCTCCATGCTCCGGCGGTAGATTCCAGATGAGTCACATGTGATTTTGTATGACTCAATTGAGTTGGGTTCAAACTTGTCTTAATGGAGCCGAAAGCTATATTGGATAGGCAAGTCGGGAGGTTGAGGTCCAAGGATATACCTTCCGTAGGTTGAGGTCCAAGGATTTACCTTCAGGAAAGGTGTCAGTGGCAACACTGTCCTATACTTAAGGAGGTTACTTGGGAGTTGGAGTCAGACACGCAGGTCAAATACCCCATCCTTTTTTAAGCTTCAAGTACCTTTTTTCCCTTATGTTCGAGGACGAACATTATTTTTAGTGGTGAATGATGTAATGACCTTGTAAGTCATTTTTAAATTTATCTGTGAAAATTACTATTTTGCCCTTTCATAAGTTGCTTTGTACCTATTCTAAACTATTTGTGATGTTGGAACTGAAATCTTGAGTTTTCAAAGAGGAAAATATGCGTTTTGGTATTTTTGGAAGCTTAAGTTGTTGAAAAAATGAGTTTTTGTACTATTTTGAGTTTTGAGTGTCAGATAAAAAATCTGTCAATTCCATTAGCTACAGAATGTTGAATCTGGGAGAAGTAACAAAATTGAATTTGGATTTAAAATGAAGATTTTGGACCCAAAGTTGCATTTTTAGTTGTTTCCAGAGCCAAAGTTTGACTTTGGTCAACATTCAGAGTTTGGAAACTCGGATCAAAATTCTGACGGTTTCAATAGTTTCGGATGGTGAAACTAACACTAAAAATGGCTTCATCATATTTTTTGGAGTTTTCGAAGGCAGTTTTGGTATTTGAAGTCTTAAACTAGTTTATTGGAGTTGCATTGGTAATTCTGTAGAGGAGACCTCATAATCAAATTTTGATACTTCTGTTGAGTTCCGATTGTTATTTCTAGTATGAATTCATGTATGGTTTGTGAAATTTTGATTACGAATGAATCTCGAAGGTCTGTTTAAAGAATTTTCTTAGCTATGTTTTGCTATATCTGGTGCAAACATCTTTCTTCTATATATTCGGGGAGGTTTGAGTTGTCCTACACTTCACATTCGCAGGAGTCCTCTCGGCGTTCGCAGAGGGTCACCATTTACTGATCCACGTTCATGGAGTTCTGTGCTCCATTCTTCTCTGCGTTTGTGGATCTTAATCCGCGTTCGCAGAGTACATTTTTGTCTTAGCGGTTTTAAACTTAGAAAAACACCATTTTTACTCTATTCTCGATTTTTTCAAGCTTTGTTTGGCGATTTTTGAAGAAGATTTTTGTGGAAAACTCTTGGGTAAGTGTTTCTTTCGTCAAGTTAATTTTCACTACTTTTATCTCGAATTTCATGATTTTGGATGATTAAAATTGGGATTTTGATATTTTTAAATTGGAAACTTTAATTGATGATTTCTCCTTCGATTTGACCTCACTTTTGGTGGGTTTTTCACCCACAGACTCCTTTCCTCACGTAGAATCATAATTTCTTGTCAATTACCAGATTTGAAAACTTCGAATTTAGCCCTAATTTGAACATTTTTCCCCCAAGCCTAATTCGTGCCAATATGGGTATCAAAATTCATCTATTGATAGATGTTATCTATTTTTGATAGCGATTGGTTAATTTGGAGTTCATTTCGAGGTTTAAGTTGGGTAAAAGCTTGATTCGAGTGTGGTTACGGTATCGAGGCAGTTTTAACTAACTATTTTAGGACTGGATTTGAGTTATTGAATTTGTTATGTGATAATGGTAAGATTTAGGATGTTTCATGAGTAATCGAATTGATAGGATAATATTTTGATGAAAATGTGATGTCACGTATGTTGGAATTGGGTTAAATTATGATTCGGTTGGTAAATTGAGATATATTCATGGGATTTGAGATATTGTGGATGTTATTGGGATAATGTGAGACCTGTGATATCATTTGAGGAGTTTTGTGGTAATTTGATGGTAACCGTGACATTTTCGAAAATCATGTGCATAAAATGGGACTTGTGAGGTCAGGTATCATTGGTATACTTGGTTATTGATGAGAGTATGGTAATTTGAGACATATTGATGACTTATGGTACTAGTTGTGACTTTTGGCATTATTTCCTTGATTCAATGACAGTTATTTATCAATAATTATTATGTTGATGTAATATATCTTGATATTATGGCATTGACATGCATTCATCTCATATTGCATCTGTGTCACCCTTTGACTACGCTGAGGTAGCAAGGTTACGATATTTTACCATCTTTTATAAAATCCCTTGACTACCCTGAGGTAACAAGGGTGAGATGTGCCACTTTCTAAGATTCTGTACCACCTTTTCTAAAATTCCTTGACCATCCTGAGGTTGCAAAGGAGGGATTGTACCACTTTTAAAACCTCTTGACCATGCAGAGGTGGCAAAGCTGAGATATGATACTTGAGAGATTTCAATACATGGTTTGTGAGGCCCTCGGGTTCCATCTGGTAGTTTTAGCTCGATAGATTTGTACACTGGTTGTGCGACAGCCGTAATTCCATACCATGCATTGCATATATATATCTCACTTGCATTACATCATTGGTTGGATTCACTATCTTTTATTGTTATTACAACTGTGTGTGTGTGTGTATATATATATATATATTGCGTACTAACCCTTGCCTTGCAGGTGATATTCTTCATTATTACATGTTTAAGCGATTTCTCTAACCTAGTCGGTTGAACCTACTATGTACATTTTGGTGTACTCACCCGTACTTTGTTTCCTCTGTGAAGATCGAGCACAGGATCCCCCACATGGTAGTTCATCTTATTCCATAAGAGTCCTTCATTACCAGATTCAGCTGTGAAGCTCAAACTTAGAGTTGTTGTTGCTTCATTGAGATTTCCCTGTTGGTTCACATCTATATTAGACCTTGTATTTTCCATTCAGACAGTGTAGTACTTACTTACTCGTACTACTTTAGATGCTTTTGTACTCATGACTCCAAGTTTTGGGATTTCATATTAAGTATTGTGTTGCTTTTGCCTTAATTTTACTTTCTTTAGTCGCGATTCGATTTCGGATTGTGACATAGCCCTCCTTACCGAGTTTTGAAACTAAGACCTTTGCTTATGATAGGAGGAGTTATTCATACACTACACCACATTCGTTGAAGTTAAGTTGAATTTTATCAGTCATCTATTGTTTTTGCACTTATCTTTATTTTTATAAATTATTTTGGCTAATTTGGATCTCAATTACTCTTCACCTGAACAAATACAACTTTTGCCCAATGAGAGATATGTTAACGAATTGCTAACTTTAGTTGGGGACACATATTTTGATCGGGGTAATTAAGATGGTAATTTACACAAGGCTTCAAAGTGAGTCATCTTGCTAACATACTAGACAAAGATAGTACAATAACATTGTATCTACTTTTTAATTTTGTAAAATACTATCCTTTTAAGTTCATTTTTAAGGTAAATTATACTTATTTTCATTTTCTATTTAAGAAAAAATAGTTATATATCAGGTGTTTACATCAAAGTGTATTAACTTACCATGATTAAATAACTCAATAAGGTAAAATTATATAACTTATTAAACATGATCATCACATAAGAGAAGTGTAACTTAAAATAAGAATCAAACGAAAAAGAAAAAAAATGAATATTAACATCGAAATGATTATATTTTAATTTTCTTTACCACATAGTTTTGCTTTATGTGTTTTGTTACACATTTTGGTATTATGAAAATTTCATTTTTAAGCTCAATTAAGTTAATAAAAAATCAAGTTTGTAAGTTTAGATACAACCCGTGCTTCGCGCGGATAATTTGACGAGTAAAATAAAAAAGGAAAGGCCACGGCGCGTCAGGCAGTCGTGGTCGAAAGGGACCCGTCACCGACCCAACCCGTCTTGTATGCTCCCCCAATTTCATTTCATTTCATTTTCCCTTTTCCACTTTTTTCAAAATAACAACCTTTTTCCTCGATTCATATATCTTTATCTGCCCTCTTTCGCTTTGGTTTTGGGATTTGATTCGAAATTGATTGCTATCCACGCCATCTATCAAAACGTAAATTTGATTGTTCTTGGAAAGAAAAAAGTTGATGGATCGTTTCAGGGATGATAAGCCAAAGGCATCGATGGTGCTCAATAGATCGATGACTGTTCATAACGCTGCAAACCCAATTGAATTCCCTGAAAAAACTGTCTATTTCTACCCTTCACCTCCTTCTATTGAACGACAGGGCTCCGTCAAGAAGCTCCACACCTCTTCTTTAGGATCTTCTTTCAAGGGTACCGTCAAAAAGCTATGTTCCCTTTTCGAGTCTCGGAAACCATCCAATTTACAACCTCAAAGCCCCACAAAAAAGCCTGCTAAATCTGATTCTAGGGTCCCTGAGTTTGGCTGTACGCTGCCTGGAACAGAGGACTCTGTTGTTATATATTTTACTAGTCTTCGGGGGATTAGGAGAACCTTTGAGGATTGCTATACTGTAAGAATGATTCTTAAAAGTTTTCGGGTCAAAATTGACGAAAGAGATATTTCAATGGACAGTGCATACAAAAAAGAACTGCAGAATGTTTTGGGTCAGAAGAATGTTACTTTGCCACAAGTTTTCATCAAAGGCAAATACATTGGAGGAGCTGAAGTCATCAAGCAATTGAATGAAGTGGCTGAGTTGTCAAAGTTGTTAAGAGGACTGCCTCTTAGGCCACCTGGCTATACTTGTGAAGGATGCGGGGATATGCGCTTCTTACCTTGCTCCAATTGTGATGGAAGCAGAAAATATTTTGATGAGGACGAAGGACAGCTTAGGAGATGTCCACAGTGCAACGAGAATGGCTTGGTTCGTTGCCCTCTTTGTTGTTCTTGATTTCCCTAGTATTAAGTTAACTATCACAGCCTGCTGCCAATAGTTTTCGGTTTGTGCAGGTAGTATTTGAGGTTGAATAGCTTTTGCATATCTAATGCAAAAGTAATGGTTGTTTAGTTTTTTAATTGACTTATAAATGCTTGCTATGTATATATTGCCTGGAGAATTCAATCCTGTGGGATGAAGAATGGCGTTTTCATCTCCTTATAGTCATGTAAATTTGCCATCAAATATATGGTGTGGTTTTTGATTGACAACCTAGTTGCTTTCTTAAGCGGCAGTTGTGAAAATGAAATAAAGTTCCTTGTTGCAAAGGGAAATCATAGTTTGCATTATGGATTGTGAACATTTCTATACTATGCTTCTATCGGGAAACCAATGTCGGTCCGATCACCAACTTATGATGTTGTATAGAAGTCATTTATGTGCTTTAATGCACCATGTAATCATGTGTTCTTTTCGGATGCCACATGTCTTAATCTATTCTATGGGCATCATATTTGATTGGTTGCCTGCACTGTTTCATCAAATTGTTCATGTTATTTTGTAACTTCACTGCATTGCAGTATTATCGGATAATTGAATCATGAGTGAGTGAGGGACAGTAGTAGCTTACTTCTTATGTGATGAACTGTTAGTATGTGCAAATTTAAAAAATGAGATGCATCTCTACATTGTAACAAATGATCTTAGGGAAACAAAACGTGGGTATCTTGATGGATAGATGTGTAGAGAATTCGTGTTTGTCATTAGGTGCGAGGCTAATAGTTTGAGACATGCTTTTTGAAAACTTCTTGCAAGTTTTCCTATCTCAATGTGCATTCAAAACTGTTTCTGGATAATATTGGCTAGTCTCTTTCTAAAGGAAGTGACAATAATGCCAACTTGTCCAGTTGAAGACAGAGGAATCCTTGTGGAATTTGACACGGGCTTTTTGGTGATTTGACCATCAAAAGGGTTTTAAAAGAATGTTATAATAGCATTAGAAAGGAATAAAAGGGGTTCTTCTGGTGACTGTTTAGGATCGAGGCATGAAGGGTTCAGATGGATGAACCATGGAATACAGATCTAAGTTGGTCTATGAGATTATTATGTTTTGTTAAGACCTAGTTGGGAATATAAATCCCAAAACGATTGTATTGAACTGTCAGTATGGACATACTAAGCAATTTGTATCCAAATATGTCTCATTATAACTCAACTCAAACTGTCAATTTCCGCTCAAAAGGTTTAATTCAACACAATAAACGGTTTACTTGCATTGAGTTTGCCAGAAATGCAGCCAAAGAGGTTCACATATAGAAAGTTATTCAGAATTCATTTCAAAATAAGATTCAACGGTGATAAGCCTTCCGAAGTAAAAGCAGTTGGTAATTGCAAATGACAGAAGGGAGACGTTCCTTGGGTATTAACAGCGATGGTAAAAACCATATAGTTCATATTGCTTAGACTAGGAACTGTGTAGCAGTGTTGTTAACTCTGTTTCAGATAAGTCTGTATCTGTTGTTTGTTTCCCTCCTAAAATGAATGAGCTTTAAGAAATGCAGGACTGGTAATAGTGATCTTTGAACCCTATTTATGCCAGTGGTAATATCATATAGTACATGCATGTCATCACACCCGAGTAGGTGGTCTAGACTAGCGATCAATGAAAACCACAGGGAATGAGAGTTCAAGTCCCAGTAGAGACGGAGCCACCAGGTGATTTTTTTCATTTGCCTAAATCTTGGTTAGTAGAGTTACACATGATAGTAGTTATGTGGTGGAATTGTTGAGGTGCATATGAGCTTGTTCAAGCACTATTGTTATCCCCAATAAAAATATACATTTTTTACATAAGCGTCTATACTAGAGCAAATAGGAAGAATCACCTTGTATATTGTCTTTGCCGGGATTTGAACCTACCGAGACCTCATAGTGCTCAGCCTACTTTATTAACCACTTGGCCACACATAATCAATATGTGCATGGATGCAATCTAGGCTTGGTTATATAATGTTGGATATTTGGGAGGGAGCACATTTTGCCTCAACACCTGTGTTAGGATGCAACTAGATTTATAATCCTTGGAATTGCTTATCTCAACACCTGTGTTAGGATGCAACTAGATCTAATACAACAACAACATACCCAGTTGAATCCCACAAGTGGGGTCTGGGGAGGGTAGAAATGTACGCAGACCTTCCCACTACCTCGTATAGGATGCAACTAGATTTATAATCCTTGGAATTGCTTATCGACCTTACATACCTCGGAAGCTTGTTCGTCAAAGATAATGCAGCTCCATGATAATCTGCTCCAACTACTATTTGTGCACCAGTTTACTCTGTTGTTGAAAGATCTGGATTTTATTCTCTCTTTCCTCTGTAGCCTGGAACTTTGTGGTTCCGCTTTTCTGTACAATTGAACTGTCTTGTTACCTCCTCTCGGTGGTGGAAACTTAAAACTAATTTTACTAATGTCGCCCGTACAGTACATATCTTTAAGGTTTTGACTAGTGACAAATCTATCAAGGACTTCCTTATAACGACAACAACTAAACCCAGTCTCAAGCAAGTTAAGGACGGAGTTATAGATAGATAAAAATATTCTTTTAAAAACAAAATTCTTGTTCAACCTATATTTAAGTTGTATTGAAAATGGATTATATAGTTTGTATGGGTAAAATTGGGTTACTCAAAGATAAATATGATTCGTCTGATCCAGCCTTTTCCTGGTATCCTCATGTGAAGCTGATACACGTCAGAGCCCAACTCTGTGTAACCTGAATGATGAGACGCCACCCGGTAAAGAATTATTCATTTGGGAAGTAGGTGCTTATTCCACATGTATTAACTCCAATCGATGAGGCAGCATCTTTGTTCTCTTTCGCTTCGACCTTAACTTCTTTCCATTCTGCCATTCTGTCACTTGTCTACATATCTCTTGAGCTGCATTGATCCATGCATATGCCTTTTTTAAGTAGTTGTACCTTTTTAGTGGAGTGACTATGAGCTTAACACCGTCCTGTCTTTCTTCAGCTAGTCCTATGTTGAGTTTTCCAAATCCAGACAAATCTTTTTGAAATTGACTTTGCCATGGAAAATCTTGCTATATTGGATTGATTTCTGTGTTCTAATTTGGTGATCACGAGGGTACATTAGTATTCTGGGAATTGGTAACATTGAGAGAAAGATAAGTTTGAAATGTGCACTCAGTTGGTGATCGGTGGAAAATGGAAGCATCTTTCTTTGATGTATTAGTTAGTATTGAAATATACAGTAACAGCTGGAGTTCTTTTCAAGTAGTCAGGAAACAGTTGTTTGGTTTTGTTTCATTTGCTCTCATTTTCTTATTCAAACAAAGTTCAAGCATGTTCCTGTGTTTGTTGTTTGTTTATGTTTGTACAGGAAGCAATGAACACCAAAAAATTGATTGAGATGGTTAGACTTTGGGGAGTCCAGAACCTATTTGAGCCACAAAATGATAAAATTGACACAAATAAGTCATACTTTTAGAATGTAACTAAAATAGGCTGTTAACATTTAATTTTAATATGAAACATAATTTTTCATCCCACTTTATAAAACAGAAGAAATTCTTCCACTTTATAAAGTGGAAATTTTTCTTTCACTTTTATCACGATTTGATTCCTCGAGTCATGGTGGCACCCACCATATCCCATCGGCAGATAAGCTAGCTCATAACCCAGAACTACTAGTAATGGGTGTGAAGGCAAAAAACTAGAAATCACAAATTTAGGGAAACTAACAACAGATATAGAGAAGCCAACAACTAAGATAATATATAGTAAAATATCTCTCCCAAAACCTAGAAGTCATGTATACAGAGCTACTAGGATAATAGATACATCTCCTAACTGGGCCAAAAATAAGATATATACGTATATAAATACAAGGCTAGTCTCAGAAATCAAAAGACTGGCTAGGCCTCGTATGTTAAAGTGCCGAAAATCAGGAAAAGAAGTACAAGATTTGGGTCTGGTGCAGGAAGAACGAGCCAATCTACGACTCATGGTTAGGATCACGATTGGTAGACAAGCCTCTTTTAAGGACTAAATGAAATTTGAAGTCCGAGGGTTGGTTGTACGAAGGAGTTATACGACCCGTAGAAAGGTCTACAAGTTGTGGACAGTTACCATAGATTGGAGGGTCAAGAACATGATTTTGAAGTTTGGAGAAGTGTCACTAGACGAGACCCTTGTACGAGCCATGATTCATTTTATGGACCATGAAGTGGACACGTGGTTAAGGTCTTGGAAGGGTGAAATTTTCTAAGTATGGATGGGTCTATGATGGGCCTTTACGACCCGTAGAGTGAATGACGAACCGTAGGAAGTGGTTCATGAATTGGGGTTTAGATACATGTTTTAGAAACTCAAAAGTGTAACCAGAAGATACCTCCACCCAGGATCTCTAATTCAATGTACAACCCATCGATGGGATTCGAGGGTTGGGTTCGACAAATTTTAATGAGGGGAAAATTTGATATTGTCCTGCATCCTAAGCCAAATACGACATCATTTTAAGTCTCTTTCCTCCCATATCAAACCCATTCCTTACAAATATGCTCTCATTCACTCTCCACTCTAATTACATCCAAATCATCCGAAGGCAATTCCTCCTCTCAAAGCTCAGGAAGGCAGTTAGGGTTTCAAGCTTCTCTTATAGTCTTCTATCAAGGTATGTGGCTTTGATTTATGGGTTTCTTTCCCCCGTAAAGCTCAAGTATATTCATTACTTTACTTAGCTTTCAAGTTATGAATCATTACGAGTTTTAGGACATCTCTTTAAATGTTGATATTATGATGTATTTACAACTATATGAGTTATATTGATGTAAGGTTATGATATATTTTGAATGTTTGATGATTTACAAGATGTTCTCATGATTCACTACCTAGGGTTTTGAATGCTTATGTTGGGTTGTTTTGATTTAAATTGATAAGTTCTATTATATTTATGCATAATCCTCTTGAGTTGCATGATTTAAAGCTTACATGCATTAAACCCACCAAGTTTTTCTGCTAAGTTCTCTAATGAATTATGATAATGAATGATAAGGATTTCAATTATGAGTTACGAAAACTTATGAAAGTTATGAAGTACTTATGAAACTTTTTTGATGAATGTATAAAGATGGTAATAATGACAGTGCTCACCAAAGAAGGATCCTCTTGTGATATGGACAATTCTCATTTGATTGATCATAACTTTTAGGCAGAATGGTTAACTATCGCCCTGAACTTGAAGCTTTTTATTTAGTGAACACTTAAACTATGACCCGTTTTAAATACTCCCGAACTCCTTTAAAGCTTGATCGCGACCCCCTGCAATGTCGGCCAGTGTTTATCATGCATGCACGCGCCTCACATAGTGGAAAAGCAGCAAACATGGATATCTTGATGGTGATAGTGTGTATTTCTGGTTCCCATGGTGGGCCCCTTTTTGTGTGGCTTATCAAAATGTTTTAATTGTGATTTGTGAGACTAATCATGAAGCGGTTTATTCCCCCTTTTCTCTTAATTTTTGTAGAGTTTTTCTTTATAGAAAAGGATATCTTTTGTATAATGAGCTAATTGGATTAGTTACAAATTTTTAAATACTAAAGCAGTTAGAAATTGGAAAAGACAAATTCATTATTAAATTCGTGATTTTGTACTAGTAATAGTTTATTTGATCAATCTTTTAAAATTATTTTTAATTTCTAAGAAATATTTTTTATAACCACTCTGAAGTACATTTTTTTCTTTTTAAAAGCTTAATAAATAGTTTATTTGATCAATTTTTAAAAATTATTTTTAATTTCTGAAAAAAAAATTTATAACTACTCTGAAGTACATTTTTTTTATTTTTAAATTTGTTTAAACATTAATTCAAGATCTAAGAAGTTTCATGCAAGCGTTAGTAACGTTATATTAAAAGGTGTCGAATGAATGAATAAAAATGCATTAAATTAATGGGTTATTAATCAGCTCAAAAATTATTTGTCTTAAAATGGGTTTGACTGAAATGAACTAAAATATATATTACAATTCAATTCACCCAATTTTTACTAAGTTATATTTGCTCAAAGAAAAAGTTTATATGATAAAAATACACAACATATCAAATAAAGAAAAATACTTTTCTAAAAATATGCTAACAAAATTTTGTAGGATATTTTACATATCATAATTCCATGAAATAAAAGTTAAAAAAATTTACATATTATAATTCATGAATTTAGCAAAGAAAGGAGAGAAATTTCTAAAATTCGAAAATTGTATTTTGAAAAGGGAGAGAAAAGTAAGGAAAATGGTGAATAAATAGATATGATGGAGAAGAGAGAGAAAATACTCTTATTTATGGAGAAAAAGTAAGGAAATTGGGATTTTACCATTGAAGGGAGCCTGATTTGGCCTAAATCTTACTTCATTATACGCCTTTTGGAGTTTGTAGTCGACTTTTATGCCAGGTGGATGTTGCAGGGAATCACGATTAAGCTTTAAAGGAGTCGGCGGGGGGGGGGGGGGGGGAGGGTAGCATTTAACCATTCTTTGTTTCAAACTTTATAAATGTCTATGTATATGATTATGTTACAAGTATTCAATTGGACTTGACTTAGCACTAAGAAGACTTGAGGTGGGGTTTGGTCCAGTGGGTGTTAAGGTTACTCACCCAAGGGAATCCTAGTCGCACCTTTTTGCCCAAAATTATGTTTCCACCATAGGAGCCCTTGTAGGCTAAGGCTAGTGGTTCTATGATAGCAAAATTTAAAGTTAAAGATGTGCATGCATAAGTTGGCGGAGTTCTACTTGGCAAGTAATCTCTCGGGGCCAATGTTCGGGGTTATGTTGGATTCCATGTAGTAGCTCGCTTGGTCTTAAAAGTCAGTTACAATGTTCTCCCACATAGATATGTATATGATGAGCTAAGATAATTATGTTGTTTCAAATCATGTTTTATATGACGCATTGTTTATTCATTATCTCTTGAGCTTTATTTCCTTGATACGATTATGCATATGTCCTATTATGATATTATGATTTCATTCCACATACTTAGTATGTTCAAAGTACTGACGCATATTTTGCCTACATGATATCACCATGTAAGGACCGGGGCACTCTTCCTCCCTCGACTCATGGTTAGCTTGTGGACATTCAAAGATAAGTTTATTTGGTGAGTCCTCTAGTTCGGAGACAACACCTTAGCTTCTTTTAAGCTTAATATGGTGTGAGTTTTAGACTATTTCATTTTGTTTCCTTGTTTTTTAAGGTGAGCTAGGAACATGATTTAGCCCCCGCCAAGTCCTTATTTAGAAGGTATGGTTGGACACTCAAGTTGAAGGTTTAAGCTTTTGTAATGATTCTATGCATGATTCTTCCTTAGTCTCGTTTTTCTATGTAATTCTACTTTATTTATATTCAATACCTATGAAATTCTTGTTGAATGCTAAGAGGCTTGGGCGAGGTGCCTTTGGCTCCTCATTCACTATCTTACGGCTATCCTAGGCTTGGGTCATGACAAACTTGGTATCAGAGCACGCAGTTTTGAAATGATCCTCGGAGTCCAACATATTGCGTCAAATAGGATCTTATTCGTGATTGTGAAGCACACCACAGTTATGAATGAGAGACTATGAAGTGTTTAGGAAACTTTCTCTTCTATCATGAATCATGTCACGCCTTAGAATTGTCCAAAGATTTTCTCTATCTAACAAATTATTCTTTGCAATTTTCTAGACCATGCTACCAAGATGAGTGCCTTTACCAAGAGACTTGAATGAGGACCAAGTTCCCCCGGCCCCAGAAGCAGAAGGATCTCTCATGCGAAATTTCGAGCCATATTCACCATGTTGGCTAAAGCCATGGTCAACCAAGTCAACCAAGAGGTTGTCTTCAACCTCAAGCACCTACCCTGACTATTAGGATTTGGGACTTTGTGAGGATGAACCTGCCTGAGTACCATTTCTCCAAGATAGACGAGGACCTGGTGGAGTCATTGATGAGGTCTTTTGGATTGTGTTATTATGGGGATACCATCAAATGAGAAGGCCGAGCTTATGGCCTATCAACTCAAAGGCATCACCAAGATATGGTATGATAAATAGGTAGAAGGGAAGGGTGAAAAAGCAGGAGTAATTGCTTGGGTAGAAGAGAGGGGTGAAGCAGGGACAATTTCTTAGGAAGCGTTCAATGGTACCTTCCTAGAACAATTCTACCCATTGAAGTTGAGGGACGCCAAGGTTCAAGAGTTCGTCAACCTCCGTTAAGGCAACATGAGTGTGAGGGAATACTCTCACTAGTTACCAAGCTATCAAAATATGCACCAACCCAAGGGAAAATATGAACAAGTTTATTTCTGGAATATCGAATTTGGTGTCCAAGGAGTGCAAGATCGCTATGCTAGTAAAGGAGATGGAAATCTACCTCCTCATGACCTAGGTGGAGAAAATAATATATGAGAAGTTGAGGGAACATGCCAAGGAGTCCAAGAGGGCTCAGATTGAGGGTGGTGGATTCTTCTACCAATGGGCCGAAAGTGGTGGACATGGCACATTCTATGGTGGTCAAAAGCAAGTAGGTCAAGGTTTAACAAACTTTTCTCCTCACAAGGAAAAGGGGTTCGACCCAAGTCATAAGAAGGTTTAGGCGCTCAAGCCTCTCTAAGTTGCATTAAGCATGGAAGGCTCCACAAAAGAAATATCTAGTTAGTTCCAATGCATGCTTCAAGTGCGGCAAGGCTGGTCATTATATCGAAGATTGCCGGAGTGTCCATGGAGCTAGACCACAAGGCTAAAGAGTCTAAAGTGGGTAAGCCCAAGGAGGTGCTCAACGCACAAATTGGTTCTATACCTTGCATATTCGACAAGAAGTGAAAGAGACCTCGAATATTGTCACTAGTATGTTGAAAGTTTTAAATTTTGATGTGTATGCAGATCTGAGAGTCAATTTGTATTTTATAACTCCCTTCCTTGCAAATATATCTAATGTATGTCCTGAAGTCTTACTTCAGCCCTTTGAAGTTTTTACTCCCGTGGGTGAGTCAGTTGTTGCTAGGAGAGTCTATACAAATTGTCCCATGTCTATCTTGCATAAAGTCATCCCTTGTGATCTTGTAAAACTCACCACAGTTTTGATGTCATTCTTGGGATGTATTAATTACATGCTTTCTATGCTTCCATAGATTGTATGACTTGTAGATTCAAATTTGAATTGAGCCCATTTTTGAGTGGGAGGGTAGTAAATTAATGTGTAAGGGTCGATTTGTTTCTTATATTAAAGCGCATAAGATGATTTCTAAGGGGGTGTCTCTATCACCTAATGAGTGTTAGGGATGTCACTTGTGGGGTTCCATCTCTTTAGTTGGTTCTTATTGTCAATGAGTTCTTTGATGTCCTTACCAAAGATTTGCCTAGTGTTCCCCCCGAAAGGAAAATAGATTTTGGCATAGATCATCTTTCTGATACCAACCTATCTCCATTGCTCCTTACCAAATGGACCCCACGGAGTTAAAGGAGTTAAAAGAGCAATTGAAGGACTTTTTGGAGAAGAATTTCAGTAGACCAAGTAGGTCTCCATGGGGGGCTCCCGTATTATTTGTAAGGAAGAAGGATGAGTGAATTCAGATGTGAATAGATTACCAACAATTGAATAAAGTGACTAAAAAGAACAAGTATCCACTTCCAAGGATAGATTACTTGTTTGACCAATTACAAGGGGCTAGATACTTCTCTAAGATTGATCTCCAATTCGGCTATCATCAACTAAGGGCGAGGGAGTGTGATATTGCCAAGATAGCTTTCTAGACAGGGTATGGTCATTTCAAATTTGTGATGATGTCATTTGGTTTGATTAATGCACCGATGATATTATGGAGCTAATGAATAGGGTGTTCAAGACCTTGTTCTTTAATGATTTTATGGTTGTCTTTATAGATGGCATTTTGGTGTATTCTCAAAGTAGGAAAGAGCATATGCACCATTTGAGGATTGTACTTCAAACCTTGAGGGAGAGGCAATTGTTTGCGAAGTTTAGTGAATGTGAGTTTTGGTTGGAAGAGGTGGCATTTCTTAGACATGTGGTGTCTGATGAAGGAATAAAGGTTAGCCCTAAGAAGATGGAGGCGGTGAAGAATTGGTCTAGATTATTATCTCCTTCGGACATTAGAAGCTTTTTGGGTCTAGCCGAGTATTATAGGAGGTTTTTCAAAGGGTTCTCCTCGCCATTGACAAAATTGACTTAAAAGAAATCAAAGTTTCTACAGACGCATGAGTGTGAGAAAAGTTTCCAAACCTCGAAAACTCGATTAACTTCAGCTCCAATCTTGACCTTGCCGGAAGGTACCAAAGGGTTTATTGTTTATTGTGATGCTTCACGGGTTTGTTTGGGATGTGTGTCGATGCAACATGGAAAGGTGATTGTCTATGCTTCAAAGAATTGAAGGCATAAGAAAAGAACTACTCAACCCATGATCTTTAGCTTGCGGAGGTTGTCATTGCATTGAAAATTTAGTGTCATTACCTCTATGGAGTGCATATGGATGTGTTCACCGACCATAAGAGTCTCTAATATGTGTTTAGCCAAAGGGACCTTAACTTAAGACAAAGAAGATGGTTAGAACTTCTAAAGGATTATAACATGAGGGTGATGTATCATCCAGGTAAGGCTAATGTGGTAGCTGACACGCTTAGTAGGGTGTCCATGGTTAGTACGTCTCTTGTTGAAGATGGGAAGAAAGAGTTTATGAGAGATGTCTATTGTTTGGCCCATTTTGGGGTAAGGGTAAGTGATTCTAATGAAGGTGGTGTTCTTGTGCAAAATGGCTCCGAATCACCTTTAATAGCAGATGTTAAGGCAAAGCAAGACGTAGACCCGACATTGGTAGAATTGAAGAAGTTGGTAGGAGAGAAGAAAATAGGAATCTTTTCTCAAGGGGGAGATGGTGTCTTTTGTTACCAAAGAAGACTGTGTTCCAAATATTGACAGAATAAGGGAGATGATGTTGGGAGAGGCTCATAATTCGTAATATTCCATTCACCTGGGATCCACCAAAGTGTATAGAGGCCTAAGGGAGGTGTATTAGTGAAAAGGAATGAAGAAGGACAAAGTAAAATTCGTGGTGGAACATCTGAATTGCCAACAAGTTTAAGTCGAGCATCAAAGGTTGGGTGGCCTTGCCCAAGACATTGAAATCCACACTTGAAAGTGGGAGGATGTGAACATAGACTTTGTAGTAGAGTGACCTCACACTCGGAAGTAATATGACTCTCTTTGGGTGATTGTTGATAGAATGATAAAGTTGGCTCACTTTCTACCAGTCAAGACTTTGTATAGTTGACCAAAGAACTTGGTTTCCTTGCATTGTTTTTCATGTCATTATGCATGGATACATGTTTATGAGACTGCATTTGAATGATGCTTAATGCAGGAGTAGAAATTTTCATGAAAGTGATATTTAAGTTGCACTTTACATTTATGTTGGGTTGTAGTTATTCCTTTTGATCTTTCTTTTAACACATTCGAGGATGAATATTCCCAAAGGGGAGACATTGTAAGGCCTTGTATGTTAAAAGGTCGGAAATCAGGAAAAGTGTGTACCAAGAAAGGGTGGTCTAATGGTGATGCGAAATGAGAAGAATCAACTTGTCTCAACTAGACTGATGATCAATTGTGTGTATACGGACTATCAACATTTGAATTCATGGACGAAAAAGGATCACTTTCCTATGTTATTCATGGACCAAATGTTGGATTGACTTGTTAGTAGAGGGTTGTATTGCTTTTTAGATGGTTATTCAGGGTTCAAATTTCTATTGCCCCTAAGGGCCAAGAAAAGACCACATTCAAATGTCCTTCTGGCATGTTTTCCTTCAAGAGGATGCCCTTTGGTTTATGCAATGCACCAACAACCTTCCAAAGATGTATGTTATCCATCTTTGCCAACATGGTGGAGGAGTCCATGGAGATTTTTATGGATGACGTTTTCGTGTTTGATGACATTTGATGAATCTCTTGCTTATCTCAAAAGTTTACTCCAAAGATGTGTTGAGACAAACTTGATACTCAATTAGGAGAAGTGTCACTTTATTGTGAAGGGAGGTATTGTGCTCGGCCATAAGATCTCTAAGGATGGTTGCGAGTAGACCAAGCAAAACATAAGGTGATTGCTAAGGTTCCTTCTCCTATTTCTATTAAAGGGCTAAGAAGTTTCCTTGGACATGTCAGTACCTATCAGTGTCTCATCCCTTGTGCAAATTGCTTGAGAAGGAATCTGCTTTTGGTTTTGATGAGTCTTGTATGAAGGCGTTTGAGTGTCTCATTATCACGACTCTTATCATTGTGGCTCCTGATTGGAGTTTGCCTTTTGTGGTAATGTGTGATGCAAGTGGAATTGCCTTTCGGGTTGTTTTAGGTAAATGAAAGGGAAAGTAATTCCATCTAATGTGTAATGCACCAAAATCGTTGAAACCAAAAGAACTATACAGTGATTCTCCTTGCAGTTGTATATGCATTTGAGATGTTTTGAGCATACCTAATAGGGTCGAAAGTTATCATTCATACATATCATACTGCTATTAGGTATTTGATGGCCAAAAATAAGGCGGAGCCAAGGTTGATTGGTAGATATTGTTGCTGTAAGAGTTTGACTTTGAGGTAAAATACTAAAAAAGGTATGAAAGCTAAGTTGTCGATCATCTTTCCTACCTTGAATCGAATGTTGTGGATGTTTGTGAGATTGATGTTGATGAATGATTTCTATATGAGTCTGAGATAGTTGTGTCGTATAGCCAAACTTTATGTTATGTTGATTTTGCAAACTATATTGTGTATGGGGTTATACTGCACTCATTGAATCATCATTAAAGGAAGAATTCTTATTGATGTGAAACATTACTATTGGGATGAGCCCTATTTGTTCTGGGAATATGCTGATGATATCATAAGGAGGTATGTCCCAGAGTTGTTGATGATGGAGATTTTGCAGGAATGTCATGCATCACTCACCGGTGGTCATTATGGGGGTATTCTTATAGTGTCAAAGGTGTTGCATAGAGGTTATTTTTGTCCTTCTTTACATGATTATGCTCATGCCTTTGTCAAGGCATGTCCTCAATGCTAATTTCGAGGTAACATCTATATGAAGCATGAACTTCCTCTCACACCTATTCTTGAGATTGAATTATTTGATATATGGAGTTCCGATTCCATGACACCATTTGCAAGTTCATATGGGAACTGTTACATCATGATAGTGGTCGACTATGTGTCCAAGTGGGTTAAAGTAGTGGAACTACCTACAAATGATGGTACGGGAGTCATAAATTTCTTGAATATGAACATATTGACCCAATTTGGCACACCTCGTTCTATAATCAGCGATGGAGGATCACATTTATGCAATAGGATGTTTGGTTCTTTGCTTAGAAAGTATATGGTTAAGAATTGAGTGGAAACTCCATATCATCCTCAAATAAATGATCAAGTGGAGGTGACTAGTAGGGAGATCAAAAGCATACTTGCTAATACGCCCAAATTTACACTCCTAAAGGAAGAGTAAAGCGGTCATTGATCAAATAAAGAACTCAACAAGAGTTGAGGTCGATCCCACAGAGAATGCGTGAGAATACTTCTATTAGCACCCATTTTCAGATGTAATATCTACTTCCCAGAAACAAAAGAGCATAAAGTAAATGGGGGGTTTTTAGAATATGTAAATTTATATGAAATACTAGAAGGTCTTACTAACTGTTGGATTTTAATCAATTAATTATAACGCTAGGATTGTGTTCCGCATGACGTTCAACTCGATAGCCAAATTTGATAAATGAATTCATTCATGGTTATGCATACAAGATCAAGCAAGTTAACTAACACCTAATTCACCTCCCAATACTTGTTAGATGCATTTCATTCTTCACCTTCCGATCTCAAAACGTATATTCCTAACCCTTGCTACGGACTCAGGGTACGATCACCTTTTGGTCTCAAGAACCTAGACAAAGTTGTTGACCTTGAACTCTATTGTAAAGTTTTTTTCATAATCACTACCCCCTCCCGGAAAGCAATGAATATGGGCATAACCTTAACGTGTCGACTCATTAAGAAAGAAATTAAAGTGAAGAACATTACAATATATGCAATGGCGAATCTCGAAGTTCAATTCTCTTTTGTCTACTTTATTGAGTTATCATGGTTCCCACAACTGTAGTTGTGGATTTAGCCTATCATATTCAATGTAAATAACCGACAACAAGATGAGAAAATCATGATTGAGAACTTACAATTGATAATAAAAGAAATCCATGGATTAAAATCTCAAGAAGAAGATCAAAACTCCATAATCTTAATGAAAATAATAGCAAATAGTGTTCTCTAAAGAGTTCTTAGTCCCCAGCAGTTAATAAGTATTAACAATGGAATATAAAAATCTTATATATATATAGAAAAATAAAAGTCAGTATGGAGCACGACCATTTGTATGGCTTGTGACCCATTTCACGGACCATGAAATGGTCCGTGGTCTTCCCCTTGGGCTTTACTCCTGAGCTCCCACGGCTGGGCCACACAGATCATGGTGAGGTTCACGGTTTGTGAAGATGGCCCATGAACCTTGCCTTGTAAAATTCTTCACTGCCAGTGCCACTTTATCACCACGACCCTCTTTATGGTCTGTGTTGTGGTCCACAGCTCATAGAGGGTCACACAGACTTCCACTTATACATTTTGCTAAATTTTGATGGTAATTTCCAAAGTTACGTAAGCTTTATGGTGGCCCATATGATCCGTGTACGGTTCTACGGTCTGTAAAAAGGGCTCGTGGAATCAACCTTGCTTTTTATTGCTCCATCCCAGCTCTATGTGCCTAAGTGTGAGGTCACGATGGGCCTCACGAACCATTTAATGTTTCACGGTCAGTGAGAGAACCCATGGTGCCTCGCTTTGATCCTTCTTGCTCAGCTACATCCCATGCTGGGTCTAAGGCACCTCCCACAGTCCGTGTGGTGTTGCACGGGTTGTGGTGATGCCTATATCGATGCACTTGGACTCTTTTTCTCTCATTTTCTTGCATTTCACCTGAATTTCCATGCCTTATCCATTTCCCTACAAATTAACATAAAACAAAACATCAAACCAACAAAATTGCTTGAGAACTCGCAAAATTCCCATGTTTAAGGCGTCGTAGGAGTCATATTTTCATAACTCATCAACACTCTCAACTTAGAATTATTGTTTGTCCTCAAGCAATGACTAACACAACTAAACGACGTGCAAATACATGTACCCATCAGAGATCATACAATAACCCCCACAATTATAAAAAAATATGCCTATACAGTAAGCTTTTAATGTACTCACACCCCAACCAACTCTTGAAAAGCAAGTTACACATCATGTACATATACATTTTGCCCAAACAAACTCAAGAATGAAGATGGAATCGTTAGATCAGTAACTAAACAGTGCAAATATAGTGCCCTTACTACAATGAAGTCTCACACACCATATATCAATGCAAAATAGAGACTCAAATGTAGGCACTCACACTCACAAATGACATCCAACCAACACACAAGTCAAACCATAAGCTTGCCCTTATTTTCACCACTGCAAATCTCATATGACCTTTTTAGGTTCACATTAGGACTTTTTCGGCTTGTAAGTGTGGCTCGGGTTCTGGTAGGATATAGTTAGGAATAAAGTGACTCATTGCCCCCTCCAAGATGCTACTTTGGCTTAGCTTTCAATATTCTGCCCCCAACGTCTTTTTGTTCCCATTTTCTCCAGGAGTGTTTCCCACTTTTATTTATTTATTCTTTTTTTCGGTCACACTCCAACCTTTCTTTTCCTCCAACTCTTTTCGACTCTTAACTTTTCTAGCTTTTTCTACAATAGCCACCCTTAACTTAGGCTTTTGCCCCGAGTTGAGGTGCACAGTGTCTTTTAAAGGACCAGGGCCACACCAACCACCCTAAACTTAGGCTTTATCCTGGTTGAGGTTTACATTGTCCTTGGAGAGACAAAAGCCAAAGTAAATGTCTACAGAGAGATAAGGGAGGTGTGTTAGGTGATTACAAAGAAAAGGGTCTATTTAGGCTCAAGTTTTAGTTCAAATGGAAACAATTTCATTTGGATGGTTCATTTTAGGCTAAGTGACGCATCAACAAAAAAGGGCCTAAGATCCTGTGCCAATCCAATCATTCAATTGCTTTAGTGGGACTAACTGGGCAAGTTTTAGCTTACAAATGCACTCATCGGATTTGAGACAAATCAACTCACCACACATGGCACATCTCCTACACTACTTAGCACTAACCAACAAGACCATGCTTCATTCATCAAGCTACCAACTAGACAATGTATACAATGCTTTACAAGGATTAACACAAGTTAGTCAGGAAGGCATGTAGGCACACACAAGCTTTATCAAAAGTTACCAATTTTTGAGCATTTTAAAACAAATCCATGGGTTACTATAGACTCCTACAAACACTTATATTTACATAGAAAAAAATAACCAAAACATGCTAGTGCTACTAGATAATACATTTGGGAGAAAAGAAACATGGAAAGAAAAACTCCCAAGTGGCAGGATGCCCCACCCTCTATAAAAAGATAGTGCAGTGCCCTGACTGCACTGAAGTAATAAAATAAAGCACACAGGGGAGTAAAAAATACCTAGAACACTATAGGCAGTAGTCTTCCCATCAGGATTGGACCCTCTAGCAGGGTCCCCACCATCAAAAGTTGAGTCGGTTCCAGATGTGCTCCTAGAGGCTCTAACCTTTGCCTCCTCCTATGCAAGTTTGTCCTTCTCTTCTTATTCGGTGGCCGTTTTCCACTGTGCCCTCATTTGTTGAGCACGACTTTTGCTCTTGTCCCTTTTCTTGGGCTTAGCGGCAGGTGGCACCAATGTGGCAGGTGGGGTGGGTGGGCCTCCCTATGCCTCACCCAGAGACAGTGCCACAATTACAGTATTTAAAAGCTGCATCAATGAGTCTATCGATGCAGACGGTGCAGTGTAATTGTACTGGGCAATCTTCTTGGCTATTTGCTCCTTCATTTTTGTAGTTGTTTTCACAATAGAGGTCACCTTCAAGCCTGATAGACTCTCAAATCTATTGTTGAAGTACCATCTAAACTATTGACCTGGTTTCTGGAGTATAGTAATGAGTCCCCTAATATCGGTCGAGAGATGCCCCTCAACTTGTTGTACATGACACTTGACCACCTGGGGCATCCTCTCAAACACCTGATCCACAATAGCTCGTGTTTGTCGTTGGTCCATCACCAACTTGGAAAGAAACTTATACGAGACATGTATATACATCCCTAGCCCTTGCTGCATATGAGGTGATGCACTACTGCCTTTGGGTTAGTCAAAAGCCTTTCCTGGAGGTAGGGCAGCAACAAACCCCGTAAATGGTAAGGGCTGCTACGGAGCTGGCTGATGAAAATTAACTGGGCCACAAAGCTTGTATGCTCTCGTCCAATAGAGTGGGTTGTTGACATTTTTAATCAAGGCAATGCTGGCAACCTTTGTTGGACAAATCTTGCGGTCCACATACCAGGTAGTTGGGACATAAGCCTGCCGGCATAGATCCCTAATAAGGCACGAGAAAGGTAGCGCATCTTTTTCATTCAGTGCTCGATCCCACATCTCAAAGGAAATGATACGACCTACAATCACCCTGTATCAGGCCATAAGGCAAGCTACCAAGATAGCCTACGACGGTTGGAGAGTGTTGTCATTACTTGTGGGCCTAAGCCTAGCGCGCACCACCGATCACCAGAACTTGGCAGTGAATGTGAGAGAGGATTTAACATTTGGTACCCTGGGATCCGTGATGGATGTGATGTCAAAATACAACACTTTTGATGCTTAAAACTTGGAATTTTGTGTGTTCTCAATGCGGAGTTAGTTGGTTTTATATGTTTTTGTGTTATATTTGCTGGATTCCAGGGTTGGCTTTGATTTTGCAATGAAATATAGAAGCTGTTGATTTATTATGTAGCACGAGATCCTTTACGGGGATCCCGATTTATGGATCTCTCGGTTTGAGAAATCAAAATAAGAGGCTCGAACCATTTCTTCTAACACTTTTTCTAATCCAATTAATATTAGTTGATGGTATATTTCATTATAGTTCTATGATTCAGAATATCCTTTTCTATTTGATCCCTTTGAATTCCATATTCGAAGTTGTGATCGGATCTATTCATTAAAAAGAATCGATTCAATACATTTCTTATGTACCAATAGGTACTATATTGGATTTAAATCAGATTTCAGGTAGGTCATTCTACGAGTCATAGAGTGGTTTCATGGACAACTCCAGTGAGGGGCTGATTTTCTGAAGTTGGTTCTATGAACATGTAGATGAGTCTTGGAATGATTTACGAGTTGTAGAACATGGTTCGTACCCTGAGGATCAGAGATTGAGACTTTCTGAAGATTCATCAGACAAAACCCCCCAGTTGGTTGTAAACCACTTTACGGGTCATAGAGGGTGTGTCATAGACTTGAAGTCCAGAATTGTAGTAGCTTTGTATGAGACCCCGATTATGGGTGGTGGAATTTAATACAACCCGTAAAATAGTTCGTGAGGCGTGTCAACCCAGCTATCCTATTTTGTCTAGGACATGTATTTTAAACATTATAAATAGATTTTTTAGATTATTTTTCATAAGTTTTCGCATAGTACACAAAAAACTTAGTAATTAGAGAGAGAAAATAGTGAGATTACATTAGAGAGTATTGAGAACACTTGTACTTTGATTTCATCTTCAATCTTGTGATTCTCTTTGAAGTTGGATTTTCTTGTCTTTAATTCAATTACATAAGTGCTTTATTATGATGTTTCAATTCATAAGTCTTGCATCTACACAAAGTATGAATAGCTAAATCCACAATTAGGGTTGTAGGAACCTTGAAGAACTAACAAGGTAAAACTGGATAATTCATAATTCTTGAAAAATACATATATATATTAATTAACTCTTCATCTTGCATGTTTTCTAGTGGTGGTCAACATTAGAACCCGTCTAGTATTACTAACAAGACCAAGGTAGTAATGAATAGGAAAAGAGATTAACTAATAATATTTGATTGATGTGTTCTCATCTTATCAACCAAACTGGGCGAAGGGGAGGTTGTACTGGGACTAATAGGTAAGGGTTAGTAATGCACACTATGAAGATGAGCCGAGTCACATAGTGAAATCATCTCTCACCTTTGACCAAAGGGCATAGTGAACTTAACTTCCCATCCTGCGTGCCAGACATTAGAAAAGAATTAGGTTATCCGGTGATTAAGTTAGGGAATCATGGTGTACACAATACCCTTGTTTCTCTCCATATTGATTTCACTCTTGTGTTAGTTAGTGTTATTTCTCCATTGATTACTGCAACCCTCCCCCCTCCCCCACTTTGGGGAAGTATGTCGATTAACTAATCAAATTACAACCATTGAATTCTCTTGAGTCTACGTATTCCCTTGGGTTCGACCCTAACCTTGGTTAGTTTCTATTTCTTGATAACGACCACTTTATCCTAAAAAATGAGGTGTAACTTGGGTGACATCAATATTTTAGCGCTATTTCCAGGGAATATGGCTAAACTTAGTTAATTCATAGTGATATGGGTATCAATCCTTGTTTCCCTCATAGTTTTTCTTTTTCTCTTTTATATATGAAACCCTTTGTTGAAGAAATATTGAAAGATCGGAGTATTGATATGAGAGGGGTTGTAGAAAAGTTTTTGAATTGCAATGTGTACTTCTTGAAAATATTAGAAAATCTCGACTTAGAGAACTATGTGCTTTTATCAAATGTTCATCAGTTTGTCTTGGATGTCCATAATTTAAGTGTTGAGTTGAGTATAAAGGTTGATATGTCTGATGCTCAACAACCTAGTTATGAATTGTGTGAAAAAGTAGATAACATACTTTTTTAAAAACTCTAGTTTGTGTAAACATGAAGATGTAAATAATAATATAATTCACGAATTAGGGCGCATTGGACCTCATTCCAATCATTTTTCTACATTATGTTTAGAGGATGAGATATCAATAGAATCATCTAACCATAAAGTAGAATGTAAGGAGGAGGAAAAATATATTTATATTCTTGAATTTGTTGAGCTCAAAAGAAAAAATTACATTCCTCATTTCACGGCCAAAAAGTACAACATGCAATCTTTATTGTTTGTTCTTCTTATTTTTATAACACCACCCTATGAGTATAATAGAAAATTAGAAAATAAATTAGGGTTACAATTCATAAGTTCAAGGTGGAAGAAAAAGTGGAAGGATACACGCTTGGTGAAGTTTGAGTAACTAAGTTGTCCAAGTCATGCACTCAATAATAAATCATGTGCTACATGGGAGGCAACCCAAGGTGGAGACCGGCACTTAGGTCTCCAAGTATGATTTTTGACCCCTTATACTTTGTTTTTCTTTGATTGTGTGCATTGGGGACAATGCACCTCTTTTTCGATGGGGTGTGGATAGTTATTGGCCTTAGTGAAGTTTGTGTAGCTTGGTGCATAGCTACCCCAATGTTTTATCCTGGAGTTTTCTTGTCTGTGTTCTTTTTCCCCATGGATATTTAATTTTTGTTGAATCAACATGTTTAAGATATTTAGGTAATAGTTCTAGTATATAGTACTAATACTTGTGGCATATCGCGTGTTTTTGTGTTTTGTTTGTAAAATGATTCCCACCATAAAGTTTGATTAGTAGTTTAGCTAGTATTTATGCATGTTTAGGTGTGTTGACAATGTTTGTTCTGATAAGTGAGGATAAATTGAGATAAAAAGCATGATCTAAGAGTCTTTTGTTAATAATGTAGTCAGTGCCATGTGAGTGTGAGCTTTAAATTGCTAAACTCATGTGTTGTGTGCTAATTCAGAACCTTCCTTGTTACTCTAAGTCAGACTATAGATTAATTGGATTAGGAAAGGATATTAGGCCACTATTCTTAAAAGCCCACTTAGCGTAAAATGACCAACCAAAATTGCAATATATCCTTGTTCCTAATATTTTATCCTAACATGCTCCTATTCTTTGCAAACACCTAATTAACCTAGCCTTGTTAGTTATAAAATCCTGAAATTGGCCTTGGTTCTTCCTTGAACATCGTGCACCTTGACTGAGGAAAAGAGCCTAAGTTGAGGGTGGCTACCAAAAAGTGGCCCTGGTCTAGAAGATGGATATTGTGTACCTCAACTCAGGCCAAAAGAGTTGAGGGTGGCTGGTGTAAGGATGAAGCACAAAAATGAGAGGGAGAGTTAGTGATACAGAGAAAAAGGGAAAATCATGTAACTAGGTGCAAGAAAAATAAGTGATACCTTAGTTGTGAGTTAAAATGAAAAATGAATTACAAAATCAAGGAAAAGAGCTGAAAGAACGTAAAGAAAGCACCCAGAAAAGCTTGAAATAGGAGAAAGGGAGGATGATATAAAAATAAAAGAGTTGGTAGGGCGAAGTGTAGGAAAATGCAGTGTCAAGGAGGGTCGTTAGTCACTATGTTCCTAAAGTACCATATCAAAGCTCCCTGAGCCAACTTTACAAGCCTAGAAAGTCCTAAAGTGATTCTAGTTCGAGTAGTTGAAGGTCTTAGTCATGAGTATAGGGGTAAGCCTATAGTGCTAGGATGCATGAATATCTTTTATGAGGATGAGCAATTTTGCATATTCCCAAGTTTATATATGAAACCATCATTGAGTGGCAAATATGGGACTTCTTTTTGTAAGGGCACTTGCATTGGATTGTTAGCATTAGACTTATTCAGTAACTATGGATTGTTGATAGTACCTCACTTGTCATATTTGTGTTGTGAAATGCACTATTCTGTACTCGTATGCTAGATGGCTATCTGATTCTATTTTGAAAAAGTGGCGTGGGTATCTAAGTTTGAGATTGATGTGATGTATGTCATTGAGTTGAGGTCTGTGTGTTATTTTATTACCTATGTAGATTGAGTCTGTCTCTTGAGGACAAGCAATAATTTTAAGTCGAGGGTGTTGATGTGATGTTAATATACAACACTTTTTATGCTTAAAACTTGGAATTTTGTGTGTTCTCAATGCGATGTTAGTTGGGTTTAGGTGTTTTTGTGTTATATTTGCAGGACTCCAGGACTGGCTTTGATTTTCGGATAAAATATAGAAGTTGTTGATTTTTGATGCAGCACGAGATCCTTTACGGGCCATAGGTCATTCTACAGATCGTAGAGTAGGGTCATGGACAATTCTAGTAAGGGGCTGATTTTCTAAAAGTTGGTTCTATGAACATGCAGACGAGTCGTGGGTTGATTTATGAGTCATAGAACATGGTTCGTACCTTGAGGATTAGAGATTGGGACTTTTTGAAGATTCATTAGAGGAAACCCCCCTACGGGTCATAGAGGGTGTGCGTAAACTTGAAGTCCAGAATTCTAGCAGCTTTGCACGAGACCCTGATTATGGACCATAAGAATACAAAATGGCTCGTAAACCAGTTCGTGAGGCGTGTTTTGACCTATCTATCCTATTTTGTTTAGGACATGTATTTTAAATATTATAAATAGGGTTTTAGGTTATTTTTTCAGAAGTTATCACATAGTACACAGAAAACTCAGTAATTAGAGAGAGAAAATAGTGGGATTACATTGGAGAGTATTGAGAACACTTGTACTTTGATTTCATTTCTAATCTTGTGATTCTCTTTGAAGTTGTATTTGCTTGTTCTTAATTCAATTGTGTAAGTGCTCTATTATGTTGTTCCAATTCATATGCCTTGCATCTACGCAAAGTATGAGTAGCTAAATCCACAACTAGGGTTGTGGGAACTATGAAAAACTAACATACAAGATAATTCATAATTTTTGAAATGTGTTCATGCATGTATTAATTAACTCTCTTTGCTTTGCATGTTTTTTATTGATGGAAAACATCATAACCCACCCAGTGTTACTATCTAGACTAAGGTAGTAATGCATACAAAAAAAGATTAATTAACAGGATTCAATTGATGTGTTCTCACCTAATCAATCAAACTGGGCCAAGGGGAGGTTGTACTGGGACTAATAGGTAAGGGTTATTAATGCACAATATGGAGATGGGCTAAGTCACATAGTGAAATTTTCCTCTCACCTTTGACCAAAGGGCTTGGTGAACTTAACTTACCGTCCAACATGCTACACACTAGAAGAGAATCAGGGTATCCGGTGATACTAAGTTAAGGAATCATGGGGAACACAATACCTTAGTTTCTCTCCTTATTGACTTCACTCTTTAGTTTCTCTCCTTATTGACTTCACTCTTGTGGTAGTTTTATTTCTCCATTGATTATTGCAACCCCCCCAGGGAATTAAGTTGGTTAACTACTCAAATTGCAGTTATTGAATTCTCTTGAGTCTACGTATTCCGTTAGGTTCTGTAAGGACCCGGACTTTTCGAGTGGCATTTCCCAAATCTCTTGGAATTATCCTAGGTGAACTGCCAGGCATCACTCCACTAAGGTCCCACAAGGCCATGTGAAGTCACCCATACCGTGTGGCCTCCCCTGAAGGGACACTTGGTCTAGTTCATGGTGGGGACAACTATGAGACGGAGTGGAATTTTGGCCAAGTGAGCGCACACAACCACTCATATGGTCCGTGTGATGTGTCATAGACCGTGTGGCTCTCCACGTAACTCACTACGTAAAATTATTCTAAGTATGGAAGTACCGTCTCATAACTTTATCGTGCAAAAATTATTTGAAGTACCTTCACACGGTCGATGTCACGGCCTGTGTGGAGTCACACGGACCGTGTAGTTGTTTGCGTGGTACCTCTTAGCTCCATGTGAATTCCCTCTACGAATTTTCTAAGTATTAGATCACGACATCTGTTCACGGTCCATGTGACATTTCACGGACTATGTAGTGGACCATGTAGACCTGACGGTTCCAATTTTGGTTCGTTTCATTAATGACATTTGTGTAATTTTTGTTTATTTTAATTATGAATTATAACCTCTTTGTATCAAGTTGTTAAGTCACACTATGAAGGCCTAGGAGAGAGCGGTAGAGATGAGGGTGAGAAAAGTAGTGTCTATTTCAGAAAATGAGTTTGGATTCATGCCAGGACAGTCAACGACTGAAGCAATTCACCTTGTTCGGAGATTAGTGGAGAAATATAGGGAAAGAAAAAAGGACCTTAATATGGTGTTCATTAATCTCGAGAAGGCCTGCAACAAAGTCCCAAGGGATATCCTATGGAGGTGTTTAGAGGTAAAAGGCATCCCAATGGCATATATTAGCATGATAAAGGACATGTACGATGAAGTCAGAACTTGGGTAAGAACGGTGGGAAGAGACTTAAGATATTTTCCTGTTGAGATGGGACTTCATCAAGGATCTGTGTTGAGCCTTTTTCTGTTTGCTTTGGTGATGGATGAGCTGACGTGATCTATCCAGGAGGAGGTTCCATGGTTTATGTTGTTTGCAGATGTCATAGTACTAATTGATGAGACTCGAACTAAAGTAAATGTTAGGTTGGAGGTTTGGAGACACACCTTGTAGTTCAAAGGATTGAAGCTGAGCAAGACCAAAATAAAATACTTGAAGTGCAAAGTGGTGCGGGGGATGAAACAGACATTGATGTGAGGCTAGCCACTCATCCTATCCCTGAGAGGGAAAGCTTTAAGTATATTAGGTCCATTATCTAAAGTAGTGGCAATATCGACGATGATGTCACACAGCGTATTGGGGCAGCATGGACAAAGTGAAGGCTTGCCGCAGGAGTATTGTGTGATAAGAAGATACCACCTAAACTCAAAGGTAAGTTTTACAGAATGGTGATTCAACCATCTTTGCAGTATGGGGTGGAGTGTTAGCCAATCAAGAATGCACATGTCCAGAAGATGCATGTCGCAGAGATGAGCATGTTGAGATGGATTTGTTATCACACCAGGAGGGACAAGATTAGGAATGAGACCATTTGGGAGAAGCTAGAGGTGGCCCCTGTAGCTCCCAAGATGAGGGAAGCGAGACTGTGATAGTTTGGATATGTGTAGAGAAGGAGTACCGATGCTCCTGTTTGGAGGTGCGAGAGGCTAGATCTGGGAGGTATACGGAGGGGTAGACTGAAGAAGTATTTGGGGGAGGTAATTAGACAGGATATGATGAAACTTGGTCTCACCGCGAACGTGACCCTAGATAGGAAGGAGTGGAGGTCGCGAATTAGAGTAGCAGGCTAATACATTGGTAGGTTGTTGTTTTGCTATAGGGTATAGTAGGGTAGTAGTAGTTTTCCGGTGTTGTCTTAGTCTGCCTTAAGTATGGTAATTGTCTCGTATTACTTGATATCATGTATTTTTTATTTTTAATCGCGTCTTTGTGTTCACTGTCCCTTTCTTTTCCTTTCTGTATTCCATATCTAGTTTATTCTATATATGAGTTTTTGTGACGAGGGTTCCCAGGAAACAGCCTATCTACCTCTATGAGGTAGTGGTAAGGTCTGCGTACATTATACCCTCCCCAGACCCCACTTGTGGGATTCCACTAGGTATGTTGTTGTTGTTGTTGACCTTTTACCTATCCTAAACCCCTAATTCAGTTGATATCCCCTCCCCTCTTGATTCATTCTCCTAAAAACCTTCTACCCCTCATAAGATCTCCTCTCTGTTCCTCTCTACACTCCCCTCTCAAGGTTCATGCTAGGGTTCTATTGGAGTCCAATTCAAGCTAAGTTCATCCCTCAAATTCAGCTCCTCAATCAAGGTATGTGGGATTGATTCTTGGTCCCTTTCAACCAAGAAAACCCAAAGATCTTTCAACCTATTTCATTAAATATGAGGTTTTATTAAATCTAATTAGTGTATGGGCTGTATTGTACCTGTGATTTCAATTCACTTTGATCACTATTATATTGATTTACATTGAGTTATAAAGTATAAACATGCAGGTCCCCTTTAAAGTTGATTTATGCCTGGGTGATCTATATTACGATTTACATGTTGATTTGATTATGGATTTACTCAATTTTATATTGTGATATTGATTTTAACTTGAATCTAGGTTACCCATGCTAACTTCACATCATGCATTGCATTGCATTCATGAACATTGATATATGGAAATTATGAAGTGGGTCAAGCCCAACTATGTTTTTCTGAAACGATTATGAGATGATTCTGATAAGATATTGGTTATGATAAGAACATGATCATTTACATGTCTATGATTTTGACTCTTTGAACATTCTGGGTACTTGCACCATTCTGTATATGTGAATGAGTTATTCCCTACACGAGCATTACGATTATGATCCATGATTTGGCATTTGACCTTAAATATGTATTGAACGGTTTGAAATGAGCATTGTATCTCCTCTAGTGGGATATTATTGACTTAGCACCGATGGATTAGGGGTGTTAGGGCTATCCCAAAGGCCCCTCCCCCTTTCCTTGAACTAAGTGCCAACATAGGAATGTTAGCCATTACCGAGATGACCGGGTCATAAAGAATGATTATTCGTATATGATTCTGATATGTTCTGTATGATTCTGAAAATCCTTTCGAAATGGTGAGTTTCGTAAGGAAGGTGAGCATCCACCAAAATGGTGAGTTCCATAAGGTGTGATGTAGATTACCTTTGGCAAGTAGTCTTCTCCTACCGATGGGAGGTCTTTATCGAACTAATTCATTTAATAGCTCGCATAGATTTGATTTGTTGGTTATGGTCCATCCCCAATATATATGAGCATTGCTACATTTCATGCATCATAAATTTAATGGCATCTTATATATATTTCCATTGAATATATGATTCATTCTTTACTATGTGCCCTTGTCACCTAACATTGAAATGTAGGTTTGGTAAGTCATATGCATTACATGCCCGCATACTCTATGCCTACATGATTTGACCATGTAGGGTCCGAGCACTTTTATTGTCAACAGGTTGACGAATAGTCTAATCCTAGAGTATACCGTGGTGAGTCCCATGTTCTGAGGATGAGCCAACTACATTTCTTTTATGTTATTTCAGAACGTCCTTCCTTATTGAAGGTGAGCCTGGAACTTGTCCTGCCCCCCGTTCCTTTTTGACTAGAGGCATTTGTTGGACATTATGTAAGCTCTTCTGAAATCCGTTTGTTATGACTAGTATCTTGCTTACGTATTGTTGGAATGATTTATGAGAAACTCCTATTAGACCATATGTATGTTTGGTGTGGAAATGTGGGAAGTCCCTAGCCCCGTATTGCCCCTATAGCGTGAGTCCTATTTTCCCATCCCTTAGAACTATGTGTTATTAATTGAATGCTATTCTTGAACCGACACTACAACATTTTTGCCTTTTAAGCACCCTGACTAAGTGTGGTCTAAACTATGAAAAAGTGTTGTCTTAGATCAAAGGCAACACTTTTTGGCTTTAGGCAACACTTTTGCAGGGGGTGGCCTAAAGAAGCGTTACCTTTGACTTTAGGCAACACTTTGTAGGTGTCACCTAAACAGCTACACTTTAAAAGCGTTGCCCATGGGTTACAAAAAGCAACGCTTTGTAATAGCTATAAAACAACACTTTTTCTACATACTACTACATTTTTAAGCGTTGCCTCTTTAGACTTATTGGCAACGCTTTCGAAGTGTAGCCATTTATAACATCTCTAAAACAACACTTTTAAAGTGTATTCTTTGCTATCCATGCCATTATTGATGTTCAATTTTGAAGTTATGCAATATTGACTAAAATAAATTTATATGCCAAAATTTTCTAATTGAATTATATATATATATATATATATATATATATATATATATATATATATATATATATATATATATATATATATATATATATATATATATATATATATAAATTCTCATAAGAGTCTTTTAAAGATGTGCATACTCGCAATGAATTCCACAAAATCAAATGTATTTAAACTCTAAAAATAGTAAAAAAAACTCTTCTTATTCATTTCAATAAATCAAATTGACTTGCGGCCGCCATTCAAATTTGATCTCTCGCATTTTCCTACACATTAAAAAAAATAATTAGAGAGTTGAACAATTAGAGGGTAGAAATGTTTAGAGTTCATTGAAATAACCAAAGAAGCATTGCACTTTCAAAAATATTTTTAAAAAAATACAAATAGTATACAAAAAAGATGCAACTGTTACAAATACTTTACAAATAGTATAAAGGTGTTCTATACTAGAGCCATGCTATCTCACATAAAGAGAGAAATCGCTTGACTACCTAACTAACCTTTTATCCTAATCCCCAACCTCCAGGCTCTCGTATTTAGGGGTTCTTTTCAACAGACAACAAGTAAAGTTAATATGACAATTAAGCTACTTATGGCGAACAATGTAGTCCATGATTTTTGGCAAACAATTTAGTCCATACTCCAAATTCTGTCTTTGATCTCATTAAGGTGTGATCGTAATCGTTTACACCCATTATATAGAGGAAGTTATTAAAATCTGAGCAAAACTTCTCCACGACACTAATATATTATATAAGTTACAAAAGAAAAAGAATAAGTGGTATCAAATGGTGAATAAAATCACAAGAATCTATAATATTATATCCATATACTCCTGAAGTACACTTTGACAAAGATCAGAAATCATGGAAACCAAGATTGAATTAGCTACCAAATAGAAGTTTGTTGAAGATTCCATTCTGAATTCTAAAAGGAACATGCCAAAAAGAAAGAACAGATCCAGGGAAGGATGCAATGAATGCAAATATAAGATAAAAGAGAAACATGTCAACACTAACCTACACTATCGAAGGGTAAGAATATCAAGAACTTTGAAACAAATGTGAAAAGGAATTATATCAAGGAATCTGGCAACCTTGACGAAGATATGAAATCTGCAGTGCTGCAGTGGCAGCTCAAAGATATGAAATCTACAGTCTGCAGTGGCAGCAAAGCTCACTGCATCAACATCTTCAGCCTAGATGCAGCCATATCCACTACCTCAGTTCATTCAGACTTCTGGGCAGTTGCCTAGTTCAGCAATTGCTTTCGCAACAACCCAGCAACCTTCAACATTGCCTGGTTTTGCCCAAGGTATCCGTCCAATGTGTGTTTACAGAATACTTGCTATAAACTAAACACCTTTTCCTCCAAATTATAACTTAAACAAAAATACTCCACTTCGGAAATTGATATATAGAATAGGTGCTCCAGTTAATATATAAGAAGAAAAAGTATAATTTTTGACTCCTATGGAGTTTCATTTTACTGTAGCAATTGTTACAAATAGTATACTTTCGCCCACAAACTTCATCAACTTCTCAAATGCAATTTACAACTCAATGATCTGAGGGACTAACTCTAGTACCTCAACTCATCAGTTCATTAATACTATTGTAACTTCTCTCCAAGAAGTAATACTCAGTTCTTGTTACAAACATCACAATAATCACTTAAAACTCTTGAAAATACCTAGAAGCTATTACCACTATGTAACACTCCCATTACAACAATTACCCTTAAACCTAGATCCTTTGCAGACTTGTACTCCTCTTCTTTTCAACTTCTTTTCAATGATTAATTATTCAATCTCACATGTCATATACAAATAAGTAAGAAATGCTACATCAAGAGTTGCATTAAGAACCTGTTTTATACATCAGTCATCAAAACTATATTTTTGAATTATCAAAACCAAGCTCCTACATGAAAAGATTCAGCTTTTCTTGAATTTCTAGCTCCCGTCTGTGCTTCCACAAGTTGTATGCCCAAACATGACATAAACAACTTGAACAGAGACAAGCTCCAAACACCAAGAGTCAAACACCAATTATCAAGCTTCAAACAACAATTATCACAAAGATACATAAAATGAACAATTCAACATTTTTGCAGCTTCAAACACCATACCTACTAAATTAGTGGAGTCGCACACAGGAGCATCAAACATTGTTTAACAAGATTATAACACAAGAGCACTGATTAGCCAACTCTCACAGATTCTCAATCATATAAGATATAGTTTTTTAGGATAAAATACCTTTTGAGTTAACAATCGAAGCATGGTTTGATCCAGAAGAATGTAGAAGATTTTGACCTCTTACAGCTTGTGCACTACTTGCATCAGCAGGTGAAGCAAGATTAGATCCGATGCACCCTGGTATATCTTGAACATTCAATCCTGGGTTGTTTTGCAACAATTGACTAAATAAATTTCGCATTTCCTCTCTCATTTCTTCCTTTAGAGAATTAAATCATTGGGCATGCTTTTGTTTAAGCTTGTTAATTTCCTCCTCCTTTTTAAGAGAACTTGTTGTCACTGATCTACCATAGCATCTGATTCGACCAGGTTGTTCCGTTCCAAACACTGCCCTAAATGCATCATCTGGTGTTTCTCCAGCATTTTGGCGATTTTGAAGTTCAGCCTATCAAAAAAATTGACATGACACAGTTAAATTTAACTTACTATTGCAATTTGGGTATCAGCCTCAAGTTCTTTTCACTATAAATAACTTGCTATTGCAACTTGGGTATCAGCCTGAAGTTCTTTTCCTTTCTTTGTACGAGTTGCAATAAACATTTCAGAATTTGATGGTTCCTCATTGTTTTCTTTAGCTGCACGCTACAAATAACACGAATATGAAGCGTTACCTAAAACATCAACATGTTCTAGTAAAATACCAAAAAATAAAATTCAAATTTCACAAAGTGTATGTTGAGTATTACTAATGCCACGCGTACTCTTGAAAAATTAATCGGTCCCATTCGATGCCTCCACTTTTGTTTTTTTTTTGTTTTGGGAATTCACCTCAGAGATAGCCTAAATTTCAATACAAAAAGATGTATTGATTTATAAATTAAAAAAACAAAGAATAGAGATGACGCAAAATATATCGAAGAAAAAAATGCATTATTGTAGCCTGACTTGCACAGTTGGATGTTTCCAATACTCAATCAACTGACGAAAATGAACTTCAGGAATGTCATCAGGTCATTTTGCTAGCATATCCTCAATAGTACTACTTTTATCAAAAAATCTCTCTTTAATATTTCCCTTGTGTCACCTCCAAGCTTCACGAAGACCTGTCATCACCCACTTCTCCCCTTCTGTTGGAATTAAGAATTTGGACTATGCAAAATAGATAAATATATAGCTTCAATCAATAATAAGCATACAATGAAATATAAAATCTTAAAGTTTATTGTTCTTACATTGACATATTCCCACATGCGTTTTTTAGTAACTTCTGGCACTGCATGCCAACTAGTGTAAATCAAGCTGATAAATCTGGGATTCCTTGCAATTGTTCCTAGAAAGTTGTTAGTTCAGACACGATCTTATCAGTTGGTCCCACTGCTTGTCCGTTATCAAATGTCACCTCCTCTCTTTCTTTCAAATTTCTTGCATGAATTTTCTTACATGTTGTTTGTCCCCGAATATTTTTCTTCTCTGATGTTCCTAGTTTGATGTAACAACTTCCAAATAAGAAAAGTCATTTATAATGAGTAATAAATTTTACAAAGTTTAAGATATACCTTTTGTACTACGATCGATGTAAATTTCCTCATCTATAGGACACCCATCCTCGCCAATTTCTTCTTGATCCACAAAATCATCCTATAGTTGATTATGTTTATCAATAAGAGGAGCCTACATACATTCGACATTATCTATTGTGCGGTTATGATATTTCATTTCATCACCTAGGTGTGGTCTTTGTTTTTTCAGAAACTGATCAAGATCAGTAGCCGGTAGGACCGACTTCCTCTATAGAATTTTGAAGTTGGGTAGCTCATGAATATCATGTTATTCATTTGTTCCCTGTTCTTTCAGAAATTGACCAACACTGGTGGGCAGTAAGACCGACTTCATCTTCACCGATTTGATATTTTGCAGCTCCTGAATATCAGGTTGTTCCTCTCTCACCTAGTGTTGTATCAATCACATGAGAAGTGTTAACAACTGCCTTTGAAGATGTTTGGAACCTAGAGTTGTGGCTAAACAGTTTACTCTTTTCTTCTTGTGGAATGGACCTCTCAAGAATCTGTCTTTTATGCACTATTGGTGCATGCTCTTTCCTCGGTTTATCATTGTGTTGTTTTTCAAGTTGTTCTCTCTTAATCTTACACTTGTTGATCAATTCAGCACTTGATCGATATTGCAAATCAGAATTCACATTCTTCAATGGACTCTGAGCTTTGTTCGGATTCAAGACCTTTTTCTTTAGTATTCTTTTTTGATTCATTTTTGTCATCTTCTTTTAATCGCTTTTTACAGCAGGCTGACACCTTCCTTAACAAGTCCAGAAGCTATCTCCAAATGACCTATTAGTATCCAAATGAGGAATGACAGAAAATATTTACCTGCATGATAAACTTAAGGTAGTTATTAATAGCATAAAGCAGAGCAGGAACAGCCAGAAGCACATTGTTAGAGCAGCCTGCAATTAATAAAGGAAAAGCAGTTGGTAACAAAAGTTGCCATGAACATACTTCACTGTTATTCTTAAATCCCACTTGTCTCCTAAGTGGCAGAGGAATGTCAGAGAGAGGACTTCTGAACAGTTAGATTCATCAATTCAAAGATCAGATCAGCCTATGTATTAAAGAACAAAGCCCATTCACACATTAGTTAGAAAAAATTAACTTGGTGAAATAGAAACCTATTAATCAAGAAAAAATTAACTTGGTGAAACAGAACAAAGCCAATTCACACATTAATCATCCATTAAGTGTTATTAAAAGTCAGTAGTCATCATCATTTTTGGTTATTGTTTCTTTGTTCCTAGTATACTGGAGGCAAATAATGAAGGCCACACTTTCTAGCTTGTAACCAGAAAGTACTATAGATAACATTTGAGTCACTGCTTTTAACTAGAAAGTACTTGTAACCAGTAAATCTTGGTTAAACAACAAACTAAATATGAGAATTCAGTCAACACATGCAATTAAAAGGTTAAACAACAAACTAATCAACCATCAAGTGGACTAAATCTTGGTTTTTGCTGTTTTGGTGTTAACATCAAGTTACAAGCTAGTTCATACTTGTACAGCTAACTATAATTGGCCTCAAACCCATCGGCAATAGAGAATGTGAGTACAAACCAGCAGTGCTAGTTCATTACACCACTGTAATTTCAGAGAAAATTGAAACAAAGATCATACACCACTGTACCATTCAGAGAAAATTTCTGCAGCTGCTTGTGAACATTGAAAACACACTCTCTCGTTATAGGATAAGAATAAATGAGGAAGTACTAACCGTATCCCAAGAATGGTTACTTATGAGCAAAACCAAGTTCTTCAAGCCAGGGCTACTTTGGAAGAACTGAAGCAGGTAGTCTTCTCTATGGATCCTAATTTAGTAGCCGGTTCAGGAGTAAAACCTTCAAGACAGGCCTACAAAAGTGAGACAGAATGTAAAAGAACTTGAAACAAAAAATTGAAGACAAACTAGGAAATCAAAAATAAGAACAAACAGAGTAGATTCTAATGAGATTTTGAACGGGGGAATCATGTAAAAGTCCATGGTTGCTTTCAGTATTTGATGTCAAGATATCTTACAGATACAATTAGGTCGTCCCTTTTTTTAAATGTATTACTACAATAAAGAAGATAACTATTTTGGTGTTAACATCAAGTTACAAGCTAGTTCGATACCTGTGCAGCTCACTATAATTGACCTCAAACCCATCGGCAATGGAGAATGTGGGTACAAACCAGCAGTGCTAGTTCATTACACCACTGCAATTTCAGAGAAAACTAAAAAAGAGATCATACAGGTCACGCTACAATAATTCCAATCTGGTTTGGACATGAAAATGAATGCGCATGTACCATAGCTAATTCTTGACATCAAAATATTGGAAGCAAAATATTGAAAGCAACCAGGGGAATCTAATGAGACGAGGAAAAAGACACAGTTTTCACAAAAATGGCATGTAACATAGCTAATTCTTTTTGTATGCGCAGCCAACAAAATACTCAAAGATCGCAGCAAACTCATTTTTGTTTCTAAATATTAAATATCTAGAAGTCTTGTACCAGAAAAGTATTCAAATAACAAAACGTCTGAATTAGAAGTATAAAGTCATCCAAAGTAAATAAAACTCATGGTGTGTCATTTTCGAACTCCTCTTCAGAATCATCTTCAAACTCATTTTCAGACTCATCTTCAAATTCATCTTCAGACTCATCTTCAAACTCGTCTTCAGACTTGTCTTCAAATTCCTCTTTGGACCCGACTTCCAGTTGTTGAGCAACAAATTCCTCAGGAGGCACATCAATAATTGTTGCTGGTAGATCAATCCTTATTAAGAGAACTTCACCAATATCTTCTGGTATAGATGGTCCTATTAACTGTTCAGAGGGCTCATTTTCATAACTTTGTAGGACATTAGATTCAACTTGATCACCCATGTTAAACAAGTCTCTTGGAACCATCTTCATAACATAATATCGATCTTGATCATATGGATCTTGCACATAAAAGCATTGGTGTACTTGAGATGCAAGCACAAAGGATCCTCCTGAGAGCATTTTGTTAAAGTAGACATAAGTAAGGCCATAAATATCACTTTCAACCTCATACCAATCACACTTAAACAAGATAATCTTAAAATGACCATAATAGTCTAACTCCACTATATCAACTATTCTTCCATAATAAGTCAAATCTGCATAAATTGGATTTTTATCCTTTGTGCTTGCAAATCTTTTAGTTGAGGCAACTAGCGTAACACCACTATTTTGTGTTTTGCGCCTTGCATCACGCTGCCTTGTGTGGAATCTATATCCATTAGTAAGATACCCAGAATATCTTTTAGCAACTGAATTTGGTCCTCTGGATAATTGTTTTATCAAATCGGGCATATCCTCTTGCAAAGCACGAGTTTCAAACCATTGAGAGAAGTTTTGACTATGATTCTTGGCCCTACTCCATTTGGATCTTCGCGATTGATTATTAAGTTCCCTTTCGTGCTCTCTACATAAAAGATATTTTTTATAAGAACGATAAATGAAATAAGTTAAAAACTAATTCTACTAAACAAAAATACTATTATTCAATTAAAGTACCTAATATATTCTTCAACCTCATCACAATTGCCTAGCAGATATGGATGTGCCTGACTTAGTGACTTGTTATCTAAAATAAATGGATCAGCTTTCTTAGCTCCTAAAGGACAACCTCTGTTAGGGAACAAACTGAATGTTGTTGTATCACCTTGACCACATTCATCATTATTTCGAGCTCTTCTGTTAAATTTGGTATGTACACCCTCATGCATATATCTAGAGCATAAAGTTATAATCTCTTTCACAATATGTGTCTCTGCTATACATCCATCTGCATGACTCTGTTGCAGACATATAATTTCAATGTACAATTTTCTCTTTTAGGAAAATACATCCATCAGGTTTGAACGGGACCTCCTAATCTCACTTCATTCGCTAAATGAATAGTCAAACGAATCATTATATCAAAAAATGTAGGAGGAAAAATTCTGTCCAACTGATTTATTGTTTCTATAATCTCTACTTCTAAGCAATAAAGTTCCTCTAATGTGATAACTTTTTGACATAAGCGACCGAAGAATGAACTTAGACGAATCAAAGCAATTGCAACATGATCAAGAAGGATGCTTTTAATTGGTATTGGAAGCAAGTAATGTAACATGAAATGAGCATCGTGGGTCTTATAACCAGACAATTTTCTTTCATCCAGCTGCACACACCTAGATATATTAGAGGCACTACCATCAGGTAGCTTTGTTGTCTTCAAAACTCCACAAAAACTGATTTCTTTCCATTCGTCATTGAGAAGCATGCTCTTGCGAATTTTGTTTTCTTACGATCCGTTGTATCAGGATGAAGATTCTTTCTAATTCCCATCTCTTGCAAATCATAACGAGCTTTTACATGATCCTTTGTTTTGTCAGGAATATCCAAAAGAGTTCTAACTATGCTGTCAACTATGTTTTTCTCTATGTGCATTACATCAAGGTTCTGGCGTAATAAGTTGTGCTGCCAATAAGGTAATTCAAAAAAGATTGACCTTTTCTTCCATGGACCATCATTTGATCTCTTCCTCTTCTTCCCAAACATATTTTCAAAATTTTGTAATCTATTAAGCACATCAGTTCCCTTTAATAAAGATGGAGGAGACCTAAATTCAGTTTTTCCATTGAAAGATCTTTTGTTAGATCTCCATGGATGATCCATGGGTAGAAAAACACAATAATCCATATAGCACATTTTTTGAATATGTTTAAGATAGAGAGAATTAGTACCGTAGTTACAACAAGGACATGCCTATTTTCCTTTTGTACTCCAACCAGATAACATGGCATATGGAGGAAAGTAATTGATTGTCCACATAAGAGTTGCTCGCATTTGAAAAGTTTGATTTCTTGAAGCATCATATGTTTCAACTCCACAATCCCACAATAATTTTAACTCATCTATCATTGGTTGTAAGTAAATATCAATGTCATTTCCAGGTGATCGTGGCCCTGGTATAATTAATGAAAGCATACAATATTCAGATTTTGTGATCATCCAAGGCGGTAGATTATACACCATCAACATAACTGGCCATGTGCTATGAGATATACTCATTGTACGAAATGGATTGAACCCATCACTTGCCAAGCCAAGTCTCACATTGCGAGAATCCCATGCAAATTCTGGATATAAGCTATCAAAGTCTTTCCATGCTAGGCCATCAGCAGGATGCCTTAACTTTCCATATTTACAATGTTCCTCATCATGCCACCTTAATGAATCTCTAGTCTTTGAGCACATAAATAGCCTTTTGAGTCTAGGAATTAATGAAAAGTATCTCAAAAGCTTTGCTGAAACTCGATGAGACTTTTTAGGAGGCTCAAGCTCGCCCTCTATTTCAGGATATTTGATATATCGCGAAGCTCCACAAGTATGACAAAATTCATCATCTTTATGATCATTCCTAAACAACATACAATCATTAGGACATGCATCAATTTTCTCATAATCAAGACCCAGATTCTTAATCATAGACTTGGCTTTATTGTATGACGGAGGAATGTTCAACTCGGGCATTGCCTCTTTTAATAGCACTAAAAGAGAAGTAAATGATTCATTGCTCCATCCGTGTAGGCACTTCAACAAATATAAACGGATTGTGAATGATAATCTAGAGAATCCTTTACAACCAGGATATAGTTCTTGGATTGCCTCTTCAACTAAGTTATAGAAGTTTTTGGCATCTTTATTAGGACCTTCATAAAATCCTTCACCCTGTGCAACATCTCTAAATTGATCATTCAACAATCCATTGATGTCATCATGGGAGTCATCCATATCATCATCAACATTCGACTTGATTTCCCATTCCCCGTGATTAATCCATCTAGTATAACCTTGAAAACATCCATAGCATATTAGATGATCATACACTACATCTCTTCGAGACCAACGAATATTACAACACTTTGCACATGGATACTGAATTTCTTCACCTTGAGGATCCCCCTAAGAGTAAGCAAAATCTAGGAAAGATTGAACACCATCAATATACTCTTTGCTATACCTCGCCAGATTCATCCAATCCTTGGATGGGATACTTGGACTCCTAAAGATAAATATTGATATTAAATCTTTCAATAAACAATCATCAAGATATTAATTAATTTACAAATAACTTCTAAATGCCACGAGTAAGTTATTGAAATCATGCGTTGACAATGATAAGAATTTCTTACCTAGTCATGGAACTTATGTTAAGCCAAATCAATCCTCAAATCCTCCACGGTTGTTTTTTAATGTTTTCTATACTTCTAAGAAATAACAAGTAAAATTAATAGGATTACCCAAACTAAGAGATAAAGCAAAAGAAAAAGAAGATTTTAGGTTACCCTAAAAAAAAAGATTACACAAACTATTAACAAGTAAAATTAATAGGATTACCGAAAGGCTGAATCTAGTCTAGGAGAACTTGCATCACTAATATGGAGTTAAATTGGAGATTTTAGGTCCATAGTTGTTTTTTTAGTTCTTTAAAGTTCAAAATTTTGAATTCTCTAGCCGTTTTGAGTTCTGAGCATCGAAATTCGATTCTGTCGAATCCATCAGCTCTGAAATGCTGAATCTAGGCTATGAGAACTTGCAGAACTGAATATGGCATTAAATTGGAGATTTTAGGTCCATAGTTGCATTTTTAGTTCTTTAAAGTTGAAAATTTTAAGTTTTCAAGCCGTTTTGAGTTCTGAGCGTCGGAATTCGATTCTGTCAAATTCATTAGCTCCAAAATGTTGAATGTAGTCTAGGAGAAATTGCAGAACTGAATATGGCATTAAATTGGAGATTTTAGGTCCATAGATGCATTTTTAGTTCTTTAAAGTTGAAAATTTCGAGTTCTTTAGCCGTTTTGAGTTCTGAGCAACGGAATTCGATTCTGTCAAATCCATCAACTTCGAAATGCTGAATCTTGGCTAGGAGAACTTGCAGAACTGAATATGGCATTAAATTGGAGATTTTAGGTCCATAGTTGTTTTTTTAGTTCTTTAAAGTTGAAAATTTCAAGCTTTCTAGCCGTTTTGAATTCTGAGCGTCGGAATTCGATTCTGTAAAATCCATCAACTTCGAAATACTGAATCTAGGCTAGGAGAACTTGTAGAACTGAATATGGCATTAAATTGGAGATTTTAGGTCCATATTTGATTTTTTAATTCTTTAAAATTGAAAAGCTTGAGTTCTCTAGGCATTTTGAGTTCTGAGCATCGAAATTCGATTCTGTCGAATTCATTAGCTCCAAAATGCTGAATCTAGTCTAGGAGAACTTGCAGAACAAAATATGGCATTAAATTGGAGATTTTAGGTCCATAGTAGCATTTTTAGTTCTTTAAAGTTGAAAATTTCGAGTTCTTTAGCCGTTTTGAGTTCTAAGAGTCAGAATTCGATTCGGTCAAATTTATCAGCTCTGAAAAGCTGAATCTAGGTTAGGAGAACTTGCAGAACTGAATATGGCAGTAAATTGGAGATTTTAGGTCCATAGTTGCATTTTTAGTTCTTTAAAGTTGAAAATTTCGAATTCTCTAGCCGTTTTGAGTTCTGAGCGTCGGCATTCAATTCTGTCGAATCCATCAGCTCTTAAATGCTGAATCTAGGCTACGAGAACTTGCAGAACTGAATATGGCATTAAATTGGAGATTTTAGGTCCATAGTTGCATTTTTAGTTCTTTAAAGTTGAAAATTTTGAATTCTCTAGCAGGTTTGAGTTCTGAGCGTCGGAATTCGATTTTGTCGAATCCATCAGCTCGGAAATGCTGAATCTAGCCTACGAAAACTTGCAGAACTGAATATGGCATTAAATTGCAGATTTTAGGTCCATAGTTGCATTTTTAGTTCTTTAAAGTTGAAAATTTTAAGTTTTCTAGCCGTTTTGGTTTCTGAGCGTCGGAATTCGATTCTGTCAAATTCATCAGCTCTGAAATGCTGAATCTAGGCTATGAGAACTTGCAGAACTAAATATGGCATTAAATTGGAGATTTTAGGTCCATAGATGCATTTTTTAGTTCCTTAAAGTTGGAAATTTTAAATTTTCTAGCCGTTTTGAGTTCTGAGCGTCGGAATTCGATTCTGTCAAATCCATCAGCTCCGAAATGCTGAATCTTGGCTAGGAGAACTTGCAGAACTGAATATGGCATTAAATTGGAGATTTTAGGTCCATAGTTGCATTTTTAGTTCTTTAAAGTTGAAAATTTTAAGTTTTTTAGCCGTTTTGATTTCTGAGCGACGGAATTCGATTCTGTCAAATGCATTAGCTCCAAAATGCTGAATCTAGTCTAGGAGAACATGCAGAACATAATATGGCATTAAATTGGAGATTTTTAGGTCCATAGATGCATTTTTAGTTCGTTAAAGTTGAAAATTTCGAGTTCTTTAGCCGTTTTGAGTTTTGAGTGTCGGAATTCGATTCTGTCAAATCCATCAGCTCTAAAATGCTGAATCTAGGCTAGAAGAACTTGCAGAACTGAATATGACATTAAATTGGAGATTTTAGGTCCATAGATGCATTTTTAGTTCTTTAAAGTTGAAAATTTTAAGTTTTCTAGCCGTTTTGAGTTTTGAGCGCCGGAATTCGATTCTGTCGAATCCATCAGCTCTGAAATGCTGAATCTTGGCTAGGAGAACATGCAGAATTGAATATGGCATTAAATTGGAGATTTTAGGTCCATAGTTGCATTTTTAGTTCTTTAAAGTTGAAAATTTTAAGTTTTCTAGCCGTTATGAGTTCTGAGCGTCGGAATTCGATTCTGTCGAATCCATTAGCTCGGAAATGCTGAATCATGGAATTCGATTCTGTCGAATCCATCAGCTCCGAAATGCTGAATCATGGATAGGAGAACTTGCAGAATTTAATATGGCATTAAATTGGAGATTTTAGGTCCATAGATGCATTTTTAGTTCTTTAAAGTTGAAAATTTCGAATTTCTCTAGACGTTTTGAGTTCTGAACGTCGGAATTCGATTCTGTCAACTCCATCAGCTCTGAAATGTTGAATCTAGGCTACGAGAACTTGCAGAAATGAATATGGCATTAAATTGGAGATTTTAGGTCCATAGATGCATTTTTAGTTCTTTAAAGTTGAAAATTTTAAGTTTTCTAGCTGTTTTGAGTTTTGAGCGTCTGAATTCGATTCTGTTGAATCCATCAGCTCCGAAATGATGAATCTTGGCTAGGAGAACTTGCAGAACTGAATATGGCATTAAATTGGAGATTTTAGGTCCATAATTGTTTTTTTAATTCTTCAAAGTTGAAAATTTTAAGTTTTCTAGCCGTTTTGAGTTCAGAGCGTCGGAATTCGATTCTGTAAAATCCATCAGCTCTGAAATGCTGAATCTAGGCTAGGAGAACTTGCATAACTGAATTTGGCATTAAATTGGAGATTTTAGGTCCATATTTGCATTTTTAGTTCTTTAAAATTGAAAAGTTCGAGTTCTCTAGGCGTTTTGAGTTCTGAGCATCGGAATTCGATTCTGTCAAATTCTTTAGCTCCGAAATGGTGAATCTAGTCTAGGAGAACTTGCAGAACAGAATATGGCATTAAATTGGAGATTTTAGGTCCACAGTAGCATTTTTAGTTCTTTAAAGTTGAAAATTTTGAGTTCTTTAGCCGTTTTGAGTTCTGAGCGTCAGAATTCGATTTTGTCAAATTTATTAGCTCTGAAATGCTGAATCTAGGCTAAGAGAACATGCAGAACTTAATATGGCAGTAAATTGCAGATTTTAGGTCCATAGTTGCATTTTTAGTTCTTTAAAGTTGAAAATTTCGAATTCTCTAGTCGTTTTGAGTTCTGAGCGTTGGAATTCGATTATGTCGAATCCATCAGCTCTGAAATGCTGAATCTAGGCTAGGAGAACTTGCAGAACTGAATATGGCATTAAATTGGAGATTTTAGGTCCATAGTTGCATTTTTAGTTCTTTAAACTTGAAAATTTTAAGTTTTCTAGCCGTTTTGAGTTCTGAGCGTCGGAATTTGATTCTGTCAAATTCATTAGCTCCGAAATGTTGAATGTAGTCTAGATGAAATTGCATAACTGAATATGGCATTAAATTGGAGATTTTAGGTCCATAGATGCATTTTTAGTTCTTTAAAGTTGAAAATTTCGAGTTCTATAGCTGTTTTGAGTTCTGAGCATCGGAATTCGATTCTGTCGAATCCATCAGCTCAAAAATGCTAAATCTAGGCTTAGAGAACTTGCAGAACGGAATATGGCATTAAATTGGAGATTTTAGGTCCATAGTTGCATTTTTAGTTCTTTAAAGTTGAAAATTTTACGTTTTCTAGCTGTTTTGAGTTCTGAGCGTCGGAATTTGATTCTGTCGAATTCATTAGCTCCGAAATGCTGAATTTAGACTAGGAGAACTTGCAGAACTGAATATGGCATTAAATTGGAGATTTTAGGTCCATAGATGCATTTTTAGTTCTTTAAAGTTGAAAATTTCGAGTTCTTTAGCCGTTTTGATTTCTGAGCGTCGGAATTCGACTTTGTCGAATCCATCAGCTCTGAAATGCTGAATCTTGGCTAGGAGAACTTGCAGAACTGAATATGGCATTGAATTGGAGATTTTAGGTCCATAGTTGTTTTTTTAGTTCTTTAAGGTTGAAAATTTTAAGGTTTCTAACCGTTTTGTGTTCTGAGCGTCGGAATTTGATTCTGTCGAATCCATCAACTTCTTTATCCTTCATATCCTTAATCTAACATGCTTCTGAACTCCAAAGCAACTAAGCAAAAAAACACCTCCTCTGTCCTCTCCACGAACTCAAATTCAATACGAAAAAGGAAAAAGAAGAACAAAGGCGTAGAACTTTAATAACTAAGGTGAATCCCCAATCTATCATTCCAAATCTTACGTGAAATAAGAAATAGAAAGATTTCATTAAAATTGTTTGTTTGGATCCCGAGAAGCTACTTTTTATTGATTTATCCAATCCTTCAAATCCTTAATCCAACAGATTTCTGAACTCCAAGGAAATCAACCAAATTAAGTAAAAAAATAAAAGAATAATGTATTGTCTGTGCCATTTGACTACACGTTAACTGTGTCATGAAGAGCAGTAGCAAGGAGAGACGAAAACGCTGACAGTGGCAAGACAACAAGACAATGCATAACAAGACAAGGATAGAGTGTTGTTGCAGCTCCATCACTTTCCTTGTTTAAGAGTAATTGTACTGCTTTGAGTACTTTCCCAACCAAAGATAATAACAACTTCAACCTTTCCAGCTTCCAATAGCTAAAAACTTCAGCATGACTATTTAAAATTTCCAAAATATCAATCTACCTCAAATAGAATCTTCCAAAAGAAGTTAAAACATAGAACACAGTCACAATACATAAAAACTCCAGTACTTTACGAAGAAACTACAAGTTGTCTCCATATATGAACCTAAAATGTTTTATAGGATCAGATATTAATCGCAAGGTGAAGTCAGTCCCCAGTTTGCGTTTGTTGCAGAGCATTCACAATTTAAAATCAAATTCTATGTATAATGGTTGCTTATTTGAAAGATCCAATTCTCATCTCGGTATTTTTTATGTTTATATTTGTATTTGTTCCGTAGTTGGATCAGCCTTTTAATGCAAAGGAAAATGAGAATGTGGTATTCAAGACAGGAAATAACGGGGAAAAAAATGTACCTCTCCACAAGATCAAATTCAACATAAAAAAGAAAAACAAGAATATTGTAATAAACTAAGGACCACCAAGAGAAGTTTAATAGGAAATCCAAAAAGAAATCTTTTTCATTGTGAATTCCCAACTTGTCATTTCCAAATCTCAGGAAAATCCAATCCCAAACATTTGATCATACTCTCTATTGGTTTATCTTATTATTCAAACCAAAGAAACCAACTAAATTAATTTTTTTTAAAACAATATATCCAATATCTTCTTCACAAGTTTAAGTTCAACAAAGACTTGAACTATAACAAAGTAAAGGAGCAGCAAGAGAATTTCAATATGAGATCCAAAAATAAATCTTCTTTCATCATGAATTCCAAATATCATGAAGAAAAAATTCTATACATCACTCATACTCTCTAATGAAATCCAAAAGAACCAACCAAATTAAGTAAAAAGACATATCCACTATCCTCTCCACAAGCTCAAACTCAACATAAAAAGCCCAGAAAAGCAACAAAGACTTGAACTTAAATAACTAATGAACACTAACACAAAGGTCAACTCTTGAAGAAACACTTAAAAGTACCATTCTGATTTACAAAAGACATGTTTTATAAAATATCAAAGATGAAATCCAATACCTTCATAGAGGCAATTCCTAAGCATCTTCTCCAAGATCCTTAGACAAGTAGGATCATCATCTACAACAAGTACCCTTAAACCTGCCGAAAACTGGTCGGAAACTCTATCACTCCCACCGAATTTCCAAGAAACACTACAACTAGCACCAGACATGTTTTTCACCACTGACCCAACACCAAGATTCATATTTCTTCAATTTTTTGAAATTTTTTCAACAAATTTACATGGAAATATGTATGTTTTGATATTCAGGAATGAGGCCTGTAATGACTCATTTGTGATTAGAGGCTTGTAAAAATTGAGATATCTTCAAGTTTTTTAGCAAGCACATTCTTTCTCAGTTTGTATGTTTCTTTTGATCCAACATAAGAATCTCTTCAGCATTTTTACTAGAATTTGGTGATATCAACATCTTCACATCTGATCTGAGTTTACTTTTTACTTAAATTCTAGTAACCAAGTGTCTGCTCTAGTATTAGTAATTGTAGTTCATTAAGGAAATTTATGACGTTAGCCTAACAGAGGATAAACTACAGACGAGGAATTAAGTTAGCCCCAAAACCCCATCATCAAAGCCCTTGGGGCATCGATACCCAACTTTATTCACTAAAATTAAAGTCAATAACAACAAGCAGAGACTTAAACTCTCTCTATATAAATTTCTTGAACAATTCCAAAAGCAAAAACCATAGAATTAAATAGAAATCATAAAAGAAGTCTTAAGATGGTGGACTTCAGCAAATCTGATAGAAAAATACCTGAATTGTGAATCTGAAATATCAATTTCACGAGAGCATTTGCTGCTGATGGACGATAGGGTTTGCTGCTGATGGATGACAATCGGAAACTCGATTCCAATGTTGCTCAGCTGATGGAGAACTCGAGATTGTTTCTCAGCTGATGGAGAACTCAATTTTTGCTCAACTACTGATTCCATGTTGCTCAGCTACAGTCGAAACTCAAGTTTTGCTGCTGATTCCGTGTTGCTCAGCTACTGATTCCGTGTTGCTACTGATGAACTCTTAACTTTTAGAGACAATTGTTGCTACTGATGAACTCCAGAGAGAATTGAGGGCTGTTTTAGAGACATGTTTCTAGAACTCTCAAGTTTTAGAGTTCTTTTTTAGAGTTTCTTTTTTCCAAAACTCTTTTAAGTGTTGCTACGTACTGTTCTTTTTTAGAGTTTCTTTTTTCCAGAAAGAAAAGATTATTTTAGAGTTATTTTTTTGGACCAATTAAAAATTGGAGGGAGAGTTAAATGATTGGGGGGAAAAAATATTTTGATAATAACTTCATGAAATTTATAAGGCCACACCTCATAAAATGTTGTTCATAAAATTATAAAATAGCACATTTTAAAAGTGTAGTCATATGTGTAAATAAGTTTGTTAATTGCATTATGATATAGCAACATTTGTCAAGTGTAGCCGATATAACTAAAGAGTACGCTTTACAAACGTTGCTAGTAATACTGTGGCCAAAAGCTAAAAACTAAGGCTACACTTTAAAAGTGTTCCCCAAAATATTTTAGGCAACAATTTGCAAGCATTGTTTAGATTTAGTGTGGCCTTAGGCCTGAAATGTTGTAGTGCGATGATGTGGATATAGATACTTGAGGCTTGTTTGAGGACTCTCATGTTCCAATTCACCATATCACACCTAGGCCCTAACCTCGGGTCGTGATAAAAGATGGTATCAGAGCCCTAGGTTTATAAATGATCCTCGGAGTCCAACATGTCGCGTCGAGTAGAGTCTTATTCATGAAGTGCACCATACCAATGAGTGGGAGGCTACAAAGATGTTTTAGGAATTTCCTCACTTCTTCATGTCTTATGTCGTGCTATGGCTAGTATATTTGGTTCCCTTATCTTGATGGTGTCGTTGACCCATTTCAGAAGATGCCTCGAGGAAGACCCCTCCCACCAAGGTCAGCTCTGGCTGATGAGGATTAGGCTCCCCACGTGCCTATAGAGGAACCCATCTCAAACGGTGAGTTCCGCATAGCCTTTACCATGCTCACTCAGGTGGTAAGTTCTCAGACAAGGCAGGCTAACTTTCCATGGGGTCCTACGTCTGCTTCTAGGGTAAGGGATTTCACCCCGATAAATCCTCCGGAGTTTTATGGGTCAAAGACTAATGAGGATGCCCAGGAGTTCATTGATAAGCTTACCAAAATACTAAACATCATGGGTGTCACTTCTGAAGAGAAGGCTGAGTCGGCTGCCTATCAACTAAAAGATGTGGATCAGGTATGGTATACTCAATGGTCATTGGAGAGAGTTTGCAGTGGTGATGTCAATTTGGAGGAGTTTAGATTTACCTTCCTTGATTGTTTCTTTCCGCTTGAGCTTAGAGATGCCATAATGACTGAGTTTATCAATCTCAAGAAAGGAAGTATGAGTTTGAGGGACTATGCCTTCAAGTTCACAAAGCTTTCCAAGTATGCTCCGTCACTGGTGGCTAACCCCCATGCAAGGATGCACAAGTTTGTTTTGGGTATCTTTGATTTACTTGTGAAGGAATGTCGTACTGCTATGCTTATACGGGATATGTTATTGCGGTACTCATGGTGTATGCTGAACAGATCAATGGGGAGAAACTCATGGAGAGAAGGGTTCACGATTCCAAGAGGACCCATTTTGATAGTGTATTTTATGGTTCTCAGAGTGGTAGTTTTGGTCGCTTCCAACAGGGCCGAGGTTCAGGTACTCGGGTCGCTAATGATCAGTTGCCTCCTCCTAGGGCATAGGTTGGTGGCGATAAGGGATATCCTGCATGCGACAAGTGTGGGAAACCCCAGATGGGAGTCTGTTAGAGAGATTTCGGTGTTTGCTTCAAATGTGGTGATAAAGATCATAAGATTGTTGATTGTCCTAGGAATTCCCATAGAGGCCAAAGTCAGGTGGCCCAAGACGGGAAAGACCAACAAAGAGCTCCCCAAGGTGTTGCCCCAAGGAACAATTGGTTCTATGTACTCCAAGCTCGCAAGGATATTGAGGAAGCTTCGGATGGTGTGACCGATATGTTAAAAGTCTTTGATTTTGATGCTTATGTTTTGCTTGATCCCGTAGCAAATATTTCTTTTGTGACTCCTCTGTTGGCTGTTAAATTTGGTTTGAGTCCCAAGGTTTTGAGGGACCCTTTCTCAGTTTATACTCCCATGGGTGAATCTGTTGTTGCACATAGAGTCTATCATGGTTGCCATGTTTCTGTGTTGCACAAAAGTTTTCCGTGTGATCCTATAGAACTTGAGATGTTTGACTTTGATGTGATCCTTGGGATGGATTGGTTGCATGCATCATATGCCTCTGTAGATTGTAGGACCCAGAATGTCAAGTTCTAACCTTCCGGTGAGCCCGTTCTTGTATGGAAGGGTGGTGACTTTTCTATTAAAGGTCGCTTTATTTCCTACCTCAAGGCGCGGAGAATGATTTCTAGGGGGTGCATTTATCATATTGTGAGGGTCAAGGATATGGAGTCTGAAGTGCCTACTCTTGAGTCAGTCCCTAGGGTGAATGAGTTTTTGGATGTGTTTTCGGAAGACTTATCGGGCATCCCTCCTGAAAGAGAGGTAGACTTCCGCATAGATCTTCTTTCGGATACTCAGCCTATCTCTATTCCTCCTTATCGTATGGCGCTGGTAGAGTTGAAAGAATTAAAAGAACAGTTAAAGGATCTATTGGAGAAGGGTTTCATTTGGCCTAGTATATCGCCATTGGGTGCTCCAGTATTGTTTGTAAGAAAGAAGGATGGAACTCTTCGGATGTGTATTGATTACAGGCAACTGAATAAGCCGACCATTAAGAATAAGTACCCGTTGCCCAGAATTGATGACTTGTTTGACCAGCTTCAAAGGGCTACTTATTTCTCCAAGATTGATCTTTGTTCCGGGTATCATCAGTTAAAGGTTAGGGAGTGTGACATTCCCAAAATAGCTTTTCAGACAAGGTATGGGCACTTTGAGTTTTTGGTGATGTCGTTTGGCAAAACAAATGCTCCGGCTGTGTTTATAGACCTAATGAATCGGGTGTTTAAGCTATTCCTTGACAGTTTTATGGTGGTCCTCATTGACGACATTCTCATTTACTCCTGAAGTGAGCAGGAGCACGGGGATCACTTGAGGATGGTCCTCCAAACTTTGTGAGAGAAGAAATTGTATGTCAAGTTTCGCAAATGTGAATTTTGGTTGAGCGAAGTGGCTTTCCTTGGTCATGTAGTGTCCGGTGATGGTATCAAGGTGGATCCGAAGAAGATCGAGGTCGTGAACAATTGGCCTAGGTCATTGACTCCTTCAGATATTCGTAGTTTCCTTGGGTTGGCCGGGTATTACAGGAGATTTGTTGAAGGGTTCTCGACTATTGCATCTCCATTGAATAAGCCGACCCAGAAGAAGGCTAAGTTTATGTGGTCGGACGAATGCGAGCGGAGTTTTCGGACATTAAAGGATCGGCTTACATCAGCTCCCATCTTGACCTTACCTAATAGTTTGAAGAAATTTGTGGTGTATTTTGATGCCTCGTAGATCGGATTGGGTTGTATGCTTATGCAACATGGTAAGGTAATAGCGTATGTATCAAGGCAGTTGAAGGTTCATGAATGTAATTACTCAATGCACCACCTTGAATTGGCAGCGGTGGTTTTTGCTTTAAAGATTTGGAGACATTACTTGTATGGGGTGCATGTTGATGTGTTCACCGATCAGAAGAGTTTGCAATATGTATTCAATTAGAGGGATCTCAATTTAAGGCAAAGGAGGTGGTTGGAGCTCCTAAAGGATTACGACATAAGTGTTATGTATCATCATGGCAAGGCCAATGTTGTGGCCAATGCTCTCAGCAGGTTGTCTATGGGAAGCGTGGCACATGTTGGGGAAGGAAGGAGCTGGCAAGAGATGTTCACCGATTATCTAGGTTGGGTGTCAAGTTGGCTAATTCGAGCAATGGTGGTATTCGTGTTCAAAGCGGGGCAGAATCTTCTGTAGTGAGTGATGTAAAAGCTAAGCAACATCTAGACCCATCTTTACATTAATTGAAGAGGTTGGTTGCTGAAAAGGAGATCGTGGTGTTCTCCTAGGGGGAGATGGTGTACTCCGGTACCAACACCGACTTTGTGTTCTGGAGGTGGATGATATTAGAAGGGTGATTATGAGTGAGGCTCACAACTTTCATTATTCTATTCATCCGGGGTCTACCAAAATGTATCGGGATTTGAAGGAAGTGTATTGGTGGCATGGTATATAGAAAACATCGCTAAGTTCATATTTGAATACCCGAGTTGTTAACAGGTGAAGGTAGAGCACCAAAGGCCTGGTGGCTTGGCCCAGGACATTGAGATTCCCACATAGAAATGGGAAGATGTGAACATGGATTTTGTGGTTGGGTTGCCTCGGACCCGAAGGCAATTTGACTCCATTTGGGTTGTCGTGGATCAGATGACAAAGTCAGCTTATTTCCTACCGATGAAGACTACCTTCAGCGTTGAGGACTACGCAAGGTTATATATCCAAGAGTTGGTGAGGTTGCATGGGGTGCCTAGGTCCATTATATCGGATCGTGGTACCCAATTCACTTCCCAATTTTGGAGGTCTTTTCAGAAAGGACTTGGGACTAAGATTAAGTTGAGCACTATTTTTCATCCTCAAACCGATGGCCAAGCGAAGAGGACTATTCAAACCTTGGAGGATATGTTGAGGGCTTGTGTATTGGAGTTTAAATGCAATTGGGATGACCATCTCCCACTCATTGAGTTTGCTTATAATAATAGTTTCCATGCTAGCATTGCTATGGCGCCATTTGAGGCTTTATATGGGAGAAGGTGTAGGTCACCGGTGTGGTGGTTTGAGTTGGGAGAGATGGAACTAGTTGGGCTGGATCTAGTGATGGAGGCCATGGATAAGGTGAAGGTTATTAGGGAAAGGTTGAAAATGACCCAAAGTCATTAAAAGTATTATTCGGATGTTAGAAGGAGGGATCTTGAGTTTTGTGTTGGTGATTGGGTATATGTGAAGGTTTCGCCTATGAAGGGTGTGATGTGTTTTGGTAAGAAGGGCAAGATACGCCCCTGGTATGTTGTCCCTTATGAGATTGTTGAGTGAGTTGGAGGTGTGTCTTATGAGTTGGAGTTGCCTCCGAATTTGAGTTCCATTCACCCTGTCTTTTATGCGTCTATGTTGAGGAAGCTAGTTAGTGATCCTAGCACCATTGTGCCCTTAGAAGGGATTGAGGTTGAAGAAAATTTGTCTTATGAGGAAGTGTTGGGGGAAATCTTGGATAGGAAAGTAAAGCGGCTTCGTAACAAGGACGTGGCTTTGGTGAAGGTGCTTTGGAGAAATCAACATGTGGAGAGTGCTACTTGGGAGGCGAAGCTGGACATGGTGAAGCGATACCCTCATCTTTTCCAATCTACTCAAGCCTAAAGTATTTGGATTCTTCTCTTTTATGGTGCTATTTCTTGATCTCTTGAGTCTCAGGACATGACAAGCAAACATGTGCACGAAAAGGATTTTTATAATGTTTTGAGTGACTTGAATACAATTTCGATATGAGTTTATAAGCTTTGTGATTTTTTTTCAAATAATGATCTATGCATTGTATCTTATGTTGGGTGTTTCATGCTCTAAGTCAAGCCTTTCAAGCCTTGTTCTTGAACATTCATGGACGAATGTTACCAAGGGGGAGATGATGTATGGACCCGGATTTTTCGAGTGGCGTTTCCCAAATCTCTTGGAATTGTCCCAGGTGAACTGCCAGGCATCACTCCAAGGAGGGCCTACACAGGCCGTGTGAAGCCACACGGACCGTGTGGCCTCCCGTGAAGGGATACTTGGTCCAGTTCACTATGGGGACAGCTTTGAGATAGAAGGGAATTTTGGCCAAGTGAGGGCACACGGCCACTCACACGGTTCGTGTGGTGTATCACGGACCGTGTGGCTCTCCGTGTAATGCACTGCATAAAATTATTCTAAGTATGGAAGTACTGTCACATAACTTTGTCGTGCGAAAATTATTTGAAGTACCTCACACGGTCGATGTCACGACCCTTATGGAGTCACACGGACTGTGTAGTCATCTATGTGGCACCCCTTAGCTCAATGTGATTTTCATCTACGGAGTATCTAAGTATTGGATCACAACCACTATTCATGGCCCATGTGATGTTTCACGGACCGTGTAGTGGACCGTGTGGACCTGACTGTTCTAATTTTGGTCTGTTTCATTATTGGCGTTTGTGTAATTTTGGTTTGTGTTAATTATTAATTATGACCTTTTACCTATCCTAAACACCTAATTCAGTTGATATCCCCTCCCCTCTTAATTCATTCTCTTAAAAACCTTCTACCTCTCATAAGATCACCTCCCTATTCCTCTCTACACTCCTCTATCAAGGTTCAAGCTAGGGTTCTATTGGAGTCCAATTCAAGTTAAGTTCATCCCTCAAATTTAGCTCCTCAATCAAGGTTTGTGGGATTGATTCTTGGTTACTTTCAACCAAGAAGACCCAAAAATCATTCAACCTATTTCATGAATTTAGTTTACTTCAAATATGAGATTTCATTATTTAATTTTATTAAATCTAATTAGTGTATGAGATGTATTGTACCTGTGATTTCAATTCACTTTAATCACTATTAAAATGATTTACATTGAGTTATAAAGTATGAACATACATGTCCCCTTTAAAGTTGATTTATGCATGGGTGATCTATATTATGATTTACATGTGGATTTAATTATGGATTTCCTCAATTTTATATTGTCATATTGATTTTGACTTGAATCTACGTTACCCATGCTAACTTCACATCATGCATCACATTGCATTCATGAACATTGATATATAGAAATTATGAAATGCGTCAAGCCCAACTATGTTTTTCTGAAACGATTATGATAAGATATTGGTTATGACAAGAAGGTGATCACATACATGTCTATGGTTCTGGATCTTTGAGCATTCTGGGTGCTTGCACCATTCTGTATATGTGAATGAGCTATTCCCTGCACGAGCATTACGATTATGATCCATGATTTGGCATTTGAGCCTAAATGTGTATTGAATGGTTTGAAATGAGCATTGTGTCTCCTGAAAGCACGTATATGTATAACTATTCAAGTAGGATGTTACTGACTTAGCACCAATAGATTGGGGGTGTTAGGGCTATCCCTAAGTTCCCTCTCCCTTTCCTTGAACTAAGTGCCAACATAGAAACGTTAGCCATTATCGAAATGACCGGGTCGTAAGGAATGGTTATTTGTATATGATTTTGAAAAATCCTTCCGAAATGGTGAGTTCCGTAAGGAAGGTGACCATCCACTGAAATGGTGAGTTTGATAAGGTGTGATGTAGATTACCTTTTGCAAGTAGTCTTCCCCTACCGATGGGAGGTCTTTATCGGACTAATTCATGTAATAGCTCGCATGGATATGATTTGTTGGTTATGGTCCATCCCCAATATATATGAGCATTGTTGCATTTCATGCATCAAATATTTCATGGCATCTTGTATTATTTCCATTGAATATATGATTCATTTTATACTTTGTGCCCTTGTCACCTAACATTGAAATGCAGGTTTGGTAATCATATGTATTGCATGCCCGCATACTTAGTACATTCAAGCGTACTAACGCATACTCTATGCCTACATGATTTTACCATGTAGGGCCGAGCACCTTGGTTATTAACAGGTTGATGAATAGTCTAATCCCGGAGTATACTGTGGTGAGTCCCGTCTTTCGAGGATGAGCCAATTACCTTTCTTTTATGCTATTTCAGAACGTCCTTCCTTATAGAGGGTGAGTCCGGAACTTGTCCTTCCCCCTTTTCCTTTTTTACTAGAGGCATTTGTTGGACATTATGTAAACTCTTCTGAAATCCATTTGTTATGACTAGTATCTTGCTTACGTATTGTTGGAATGATTTATGAGAAACTCCTATTTGACCATGTGTATGTTTGGTGTGGAAATGTGGGAAGTCCCTAGCCCCGTATTGCCCCTATAGCATGAGTCCTATTTCCCCATTCGTTAGAACTATGTGTTATTAATTGAATGCTATTCTTGAACTAATGATGTGGATATAGATATTTGAGGCTTGTTTGGGGACTCTTGAGTTTCCATTCCCCGTGTCACATCTAGGCCCTAAACTTGGGTCGTGACAGATTCGACTCTAACCTTGGTTAGGTTCTATTTCTTGACAACGACTGCTTTATCTTCAAACAAAAGGTGTAACTTTGGCGACATCAGTGACCCAAGCTGCATCTGCACCTTGTAGAGCTATCTGCTCCACTATCCATGTCAGTACAACAGCTCTGGAGGTAAGGTATGACATCTTTTCCTCCTCATTGACATATTGATGTCTTCCGGCATATAAGATATCCAGCGGGGACATGTAATCTGGGCCATGAAGGAACCTATTGATTGTTTCCTAAGAGATGTCCACCTGAACAGCTCACACTTCCACGTGATCGAGTGGAGCCACATTGAGGGCCAATTGTCACTTCAATGTTCTGGAACTTCCATAAAAAGGGCCCATGGAATCAATCTTACTTCCTATTGCTCCCTACAGCTCCACGTGCCAAAGTGTGAGATCACGACAAGCCTCAAAAACTATTTAAAATTTCACAGGTCGTGAGAGTGCTCGTGATTCCTCACTTTGCTCCTTGTTGGCCAGCTTTATCCCCTGCCAAGTAAGGCACCTCCCACAGCTCGTGTGGTTTACACGAGCCATGGTGATGCCCGTATAGATGCACTTGGGCTTTTTCCCTTTCCTTTTCTTGAATTTTTCCCGAATTTCCATGACTTGTCTATTTCCCTTCAAGTTAACACAAAACAAAATATCAAACCACAAAATTGCTTGAGAACTTGCAAAAATCCCATGTTTAAGGTGTCGTAAGAGTCGTATTTTCACAACTCATCACTTGCCTAGTGGATGAATATTAACCGAACTTATTGGTCAAGGAAACTTGACGGTGCTTTGTAGGCCTATTGTACGGCATACAAGACCCTTATTAGAATGTCACCGTTCTAATTGTGTTCGGAAAAGCTTGTTACCTACTTGTGGAGTTTAATATTTGGACTCGTGGGCATTAAAGAGGTTGAAATTTGAGAACAATGATGCTTTCAATGTACGTTAGGGCCAACTTTATTTGATGGACGAGTTTAGATTTAAGGCGTCATCACCCAAGCCTAGGTTCTAGTCTTATCATGGTGAATGAGGAACCCAAAGGTACCTCATCTGAGCCATCTTACCATTCATCAAGCATTCATAAGTAATTAAACAACACAGTGCAAAATTAAAAGTGGGGAATAGGACAAAGAGAAACATTCAAAGTTTAGAAGTCAAGATACATCCCATTAAAAGGATTAATCATCCAAACATAACAATGTACATGAGACTTAGATGGGACCAAAGCATAGACATGGTTCCCCATAAGTACAATAGACGTGAAATAAAATAGAAGGTAAAAATCTCCAATGAACAACTCTAGATGCACACTTGTCTCAAATGCATAGCATAAAAAGACAAAAAGTGAAATCCCCAAGCTAAGGGCTCACCAAGCTAATTGACTCGAACGTCGGAAGCTAGCCACGTGCCGGTGGAGGTAGAACACCGGTACCTACATGAAGACATTATATATGCCAACTATATATTAGTGCGTTGGAATATACTATGTATGTGAGATGCAATGCAAATATGAAACTGTAATGTCATCATGCATGAAATTATAATACCATCATTCATAAATATTAGAAGTCTCCATGCATGGAATTGTAATCTCATCATTATAACCATGCAATACATGGTCAATGAATAATGCTCAATATGAAGTAAAAATCAAAGCATCATATAAATACACATGTGATGGAATGAAGATATCAATTCATAAGCCTGTAGGAGAGGACCATAATCGACATATAAGACCATGTGAGTAATTACATGAAATTCAATATAACCCTCTACATTGGCACGGGGAGACTATGTAATGACCTTGCTATTCATTTTTGAGCTCATTTATAAAAAAAATTGTCTTGCCCTTTCGTAAGTTTCTTTAAACCTATTTTAAACCTTTTGTAATGTTGGAACTGAGATCCCATGTTTTAAAAATGGAAAATAGGAGTTTTGGTATTTTTTGGAAGCTTAAGTTGTCGAAAAAGTAAGTTTTGGTGCCATTCTAAGTTTCGGGTGTCAAATAAAAAATCTATCGATTCCATTAGCTCCAGAATGTTGAATTTTGTCTAGGAGAAGTTGTAGAACTAATTTTGGAGTTAAAATAAATATATTGGACCCAAAGTTGAATTTTTAGTTGTTTTTGGAGCCAAAATTTGTCTTTGGTCAACATTCAAAGTTTGGAAGCGCAAGTCGAAATTCTAATAGGTCCAATAGTTTTAGGCAGTGAAACTAACACTAGAAATGGTGTCAACATAATTTTGGGAGCTGTCGAGGGAAGTTTGGGTATATTGAGTTTTATACTAGTTTAATTGAGTTGCATTGGTGATTGTATCGAGGAGACCTCGAAATTGAATTTTAATTATTCTGTTGAGTTTGGATCATCAATTTCGGTATGGGTACATGTCTGGTTTGTGTAATTCGGGTTTTAATGGACCTCGATGGTCCATTCTGAGAATTTTCTATACTTGTGTTTTGCTACTGAAAATTTGATCTGGTGCAAGTGGGTTTACCCTTTGTGTTCGCAGGTTGGGGCCTTGCATTAACAAAGGTCTATGCACTTGAGCTCCGTGTTGGTGAAAGCCTAATCTGCGTTTGCGGAAGCCAGTCTCTCTCTACTCCGCATTCGCGGACTGCCCCTCCGCATTGCTGAGATCTGGGCATGTGTGCCTCTGCGTTCGTGGACTAGTTCCCGCGTTCGCAGAGTACACTTCATGATTGGGCAATATTAAGATGTAAAATCACCATTTTTAACATCTTCAAGCTTTGTTGGGCGATTTTTGAAGAGCATTTCTGGGGAAAACATTTTTGGTATGTGTTTCTCACATTAAATTAATTATTTTCCATTAGTTTTCACTTGATTTTACCTTGAATTTCATGAATTTCAATATCAAAAATGAGGATTTTCATACCTTCGAATTGGAATGTTTAATTGATGATTTCCCCTCAATTTGAGCTCACTTTTAGTGGAATTTTCACTCATGAACTCCGTTTTTCATGTAGAATCATAATTTCTGATAAATTTCCTGATTCGAAAACATCAAATTTTAGCCCTTACTTTAACCATTTTATCTTAAGCCTAATTTGAGCCAATATGGGTATCAAAATTCATCTCTTGACACGTGATATTTATTTTTGATAGTGGTTGGTTGATTTGATGATCATTTCAAGGCTTGTGTTGATTGAGAGCTTTGTTTGAGTGTGGTTTCTATATCGAGGTAGGTTTGACTAACTTTTTTGCGACTGGATTCGAGTTATTAGATATCCTTATGTGATAATTGTAAGTTTTAAGTTGTTCATGAATTATTGGATCAATAAGTTAGAGTTTTGATGAAATTGCAATATCGGTCAAGTTTGAATTGGGGTAATCGTGACTTTGTTGATAAATGGAGATGTATTCTTGAGAATTTGGATATTATCTATATTATTGTGATAATATGAGACTTGTGATATCATTTGGAAAGCTTTGTGGTAACTTTACGATAGATGAGATACTTTATAGCATCATGTGAAGTTTTATCTTTGTTATACTTGGTTATTGATGAGAGCATGGTGATTTGAGACATTAATGATAATCTGTGGTATCGATTGTGATTCTTGATATTATTGTTCCCTGACTTTATGGAGATTATTTTTTTGGTATTCTTATTATATTATTGTTATATATCTTGATATATATTCATCTCATATTACATCGACCCCAGATACAATTGTGATACCTGAGAGATATATTTATCGGCACCAGAGTTCACCAAGGTGATACTTGGGTTCGCTAAGGTATTCATCGACGCCAACGTTTACCATGATACTTGAGATATATTAGTATATGGTCTAACGAGACCCCATGGGTTTCATTTGGTAGCTTTAGCTCGGTAGATGTGTACAATAATGCTATGATTCCATCCCATGTATTGCATTGATACATTACATGTGCATTGTATTATTGTTTGCCGTTGTTATCTTATTGTACTCTTATATTTATATTTTGTGTACTAACCCTTTCATTGCATGTGATAGGATTCTTCGTTATTACATATTTGTTCGATTTCTCTCACCCAATCGGTTGAACCTACTGGATACATTACAGAGTACTCACCCCTACTTTGTTTTCTCCCTACAGATTGAGCATAGGGACCCCCACAGGGTAGTTGATTTTATTCTATCAGAGTCCTTACTATCCAAGAATTTAGTGGTGAGGCTCAGACTTTAAGTCGTCATTGATTTATTGAGACTCTTTTTATTGTTATTCGTATCAGACTTTGTATCTTACATATTCAGACAACTTATTATTTACTTGTTCATATTATTTTCGATGCTCTTGTTCTCATGACTCCAGGTTTCAAGATTTAATATTAAGTGTTGTGTTGCTTTCACTTCACTTTATTCATCTTTAGTTACGATTCGATTTTGGGTCGTGACAAGTTTGAGATAAGAGCTCCAGGTTTGTTAGGCTTGTGAGTCAAGAGCAAGTGTATTATAGAGTCTCACTGATTGGTATGTAGACGTTCATACCCTTATTTGGGAGGCTACAAGGCACTTGATAGGAAAAGATTTCATGTCATTCTTCTATTTATGTGTTTATTCATATCTATTGTTTCGAAAGTATCTAAGCTACTCCTTCTGTGTAGATGTTGATTACTAGAGCTCGACAATTAGTGGGAGAGCTTGAACCAGCTAATGTGGCCCCTACTCATTGTTGAGGCAAGACTTGTGATAAGGCCAAGGGTTGAGGATGTGCTAAAGGGGAAGCTCAACCAGAGGACAAGGATTAACTTCTCTAGAGCCTAAGTATAAGTCAGAGGGACCCACTAACCCTATCCACCACCCTCAGTCTCAAATTCTATGTCTTTGATTTAAAAGCTACTACTACAGGTGTTGGCTAGACTTGAGGGAGCTCCTCCAACTTCTGTTATTCTTGATGCACCAGCTTCTACAATGCCAACTGGCCCTTCTATAGCTCTAGCTGATCCAGCTATGGTTCATGTTAGACCTTCATCAGTCCCAATGGATCCTCATATGGCCTTTATTTTTCTGTCTCAAACATCTCGGTTGAGTTCTGGTTCACAGCTTAATGGGTTGTCCATTGCACCATCTATTACACTACCCCAATTTATGGTACCACCATCTTCTGCTAGTCCAACCATGTCTACAGAAGATATTTTAGCGGTTTTTTGGTTAGCACCCCCGAGATTCGATGGTATGCCCAATGATGTGGCCTATGATTTCTTATCGGGGTGCCAGGGCCGATTGTGTAATTTGGCTATCTTCGAGTCACATGGAGTATCTTCTACCTCCTATCAGTTCACTGGCATAGCCATGGAGTGGTGTAGACCAGTTTTGTCTCATAGGCCAATTAGATCACCAATTATGACTTTGGAGTAATTTAGTAAGGTATTCCTACGCATCACGCATCCCATGGCATCTTGTATATTAAATTCCTTCATTTATATGATCCTTGTACATTATGTGCCCTTGTTATTTAGCATCAATATGCAGGTCCGATAAGCCATATGCATTGCATACCCGCATACTTAGTACATTCCAACGTACTAACGCATCCTCTATGCCAACATGATTTTACCATGTAGGGACCGAGAAGTTTTAGTATCAGCCATAGGACAAATAGCCCTTCTTGAAGATATTTCTGTGGTGAGCCCCATCTTCTGAGAGCGAGCTTTTGCTTCTAGTGTTTCTATGTATATATATATTTTGTTGAGGGTGAGCCCAAAGCTTGTCCTGGCCCCTGTTCCTTGTCTAGAGGCATATGTTGGGCACTGTATACAACTTTTCTCATTTTGTTATCCTTAAATGAATGGTTTTTCCCTCTTGACTTGGGTTTCCGCTGTTTATTTATCCGTCTTAAATGCTTTGCACCAATCATGTAGTTTCTGAAATTTGAAGCTTTTTTGGGGATTCTCGGGTCCCCATTCGCCGTGTCATATCTAGGCCTGGAGCCCCGGTCGTGACAGACATTTAATATAGTCTTCCTCATAATGTGATGAGTAGCATAAAAAATGCACATGATGGTTGCAAAAAAAAGGTACCTGTGTCATACGGATTTGACCCTAGTGCTGGGTCCCATTAATTTAAATGCTCATGATGCACATAAACCTTCCCTATTAGAATTAATCATTATATGAGGCTGGTTCAACTAGATTTTATGTCTCAATGAATTTGGTATCTAGACCGATGTAAAACGAGTGGACAACTCGAGTTGGGAAGGAACAGTTTACCGGTAGAAGGGCTTTCCAGCCTCACTGTCTGGACCTTCCCATATCCTAAAATATGTGTGCTAAAATCCTTCCCAAGAGTGTAATCGCATCTCTGGTATCTCAAAGAAAGGTTCAGGAGCGTAGACCACATCTCCGAAAAATTTTATCTTTCAGAAGAGTCAAATGGGTGAGCGTGAAAAGACAGTTATATTATAGTTCAAATAGTATTAATCTAGTAAATAAGCAGACAAATATCACATTAATCAATGAATACAATATTCAAAATAACAAAACCATATACAAGTCAATATTGACATGCTCGAATTATGGGTTTCCCAGCGGAGTCACCATCTATCACACACCAATTTTCCCCCGCACGTGGGTTTTGAAATATAGAGTTTCTCAAATTAAAGTGACATTTTGAAAAAAGGATTGTTTTATTTATTCAGAGTCGCCACTTGGAATTGAGTTTTGGTGTTCCAAGTCACCTAATTTAAATCCCTAATCAAAAGGAAATTACTCTTTATTTTTTAGTTTGCGAAAACAAAGATTGGGTAAGGAATTCTGTTGACCAAGGGGAAGGTGTTAGGCACCCCTCGAGTCCCGTGGTTCTTGCACGGTCGCTTTATTGACTTATTTATGGCTTAACTCAATTTGAATATATTATCTAGATAAGTCTTACAAAAACATATGTTATTCGCCCGCCTTTTTTGAATTATTTGAGACTACTTTAAAACTATCTTATTTTATTAGTGTGACATATTGGTAGAAACATTTCCCAACCTTGCCACAAATTATTTATTTATTTATTTTATAACATTTATTCAATGTTGTTTAAATCCTATGTTTGCCTATCGTTATTTATTGGCCTAATCATGCTCCTAAATTCAATTCAAAAATTCAATTACAAAAATTATTTAACATTTGAATTTTTTCTCAAAGTCAAAAGACTTTGAATTTTTTTGGTTAAATGTTAGTCCTTGTGACTCATGAAAAACATAATTAAACAATTCAATATTAATTACATGGATCAACATGAAATTGTTACATTAGTATTCTAAAAAAATAACATTACTAAAATGAGATGTAAAAAGTTACAAACTTTTCATTTTATATTTTTTCTAAGAATAAGTGAGCACGATATTATTAAGAACACTCAAATACATTTTTTTTTATAAAAGTTTTGCACATTTAGCATGTTAAGAATTATGAATATCTAAGATTTTCTTTTACTTATTTTAGTCATTAAAATGGAAAGAAAAACATATACCAACTGAAACCAATATTTCACATAATGAATTAGCGTCCTTGATTATTTTCGGCATTTAAGTTTATTAATCCATAAACACATATCATCATAAAAATATAAATATGAATAAGAATAGAAATTTAGACAATAAATTTTTCTTAAACATGAAATAAACTATGTGTTGTTTAAACATGAAGTAAACACATAAATAGAAATAATCACATAATATGTCAATTTTACTCAAAGCTTAACAATTCTAACATGCTTCAATAATATATTGTCAAAATTAAATAGACATAAAATTTGAGCAACTTTGTAGCATTAGAACATGTCTTATACAGTTGTGCCTCCAACTCATACAATAAAAATTAAATATTACCTTTGGTGAAAAATAATTCACGAGAAGAAAAGGACAACGACTAAGAGCTACGAATCCGAAATCACGAAAGCAAACCTCGAACTCAACTTTTGTTTTTCTCTAGTGGTCTTTTTTAGATTTGTTTTTGGTTTTGGTGTGTTTCTTGTGCAATTTTTTTCTGGTTTTGTGTAGATTTTTGCTAAGGTTTTTTCTAAATTTGTATATAATATGTGTTTAAAAGAAGAAAGTAGTAGATGTTTTTTTGTTTTTTGTGTGTCTTTTGTAAAATGTGAAGAAAGAAAAAAAAAGGTGGATCCCCAAAAACAATATGTGTGTCGTGTGTTTTAAAAAACATGAGGGAGTAGTTGGTTTTGTCTGGGAGTATTGTGGTGGTAGTTTAGGTGAATGGGGGAGGAGTTGGAATTAATGGGTTGTTTTAGGATTATTTAATTTTTCTTTTTTGTTTTATTTTATTTTGAAAAGAAAAGAAGGAAAGAAAAAAAGTAAAAATGTTAGAAAACTATTTCCAATTTAAAAATAAATAGAAAAGCTAACTAGCTAAAACTAAGGTATAATAAAAAAAATACTAACAATACTGGAATATTTATTAGAATCAAAATTAAAAGAAAAAAACATATATTTTTATAAATGTTCTCTTCTTTAAAATAAAATTTACATTAAAATATGACTCTATTTTTGTTGTTTTCAAATTATTCTGAATAAGATAAAAATATCTAATTTAGATTCAAAAATAAATATTTAAATACTAAAAAGTAAATAACTTATGTTTGGTAAAAAATTAGGTGCTAACAGTTCTTTTTCAGTATGTAAGTGTAGTGTATGCCCAACTCACGAAGTCGAAGGCAATCCTTTGACTCTATTTGACCCAGAAGACATTGAGGAGAATCGCCCAAGATAACGCCAACTATGCCACCAATGTAGCTCTGGATAGGAACGAGAATGAGAGTGCTGATCATGAGAATCCACCTCCTCTTGAGGACAATGCTCCACAGCCTCAGGACTTTATTTTCAATGCCTATAAGTGGAATCAATATAGGCTTAATCCTATGGCTATGGAGATAACTGGAGCTATTGTGTTTCCATCACTATTGGCTGAGAGAAAGTTCATGGTCTCGAGTGGGTTGCTTTAGATGCTGCAAAACCATAGGCTATTTGCAGGCTAACAAGTAGAGTATCCATATAGCCATCTACATAATGTTGCATTCGTCTACAAGAGTGTGATGGGAACACAGATGCTATCTACGGATGTTGTGGGACTTTATGTCATCCCATTATCTCTTATGAGCAATGCAGCGTTATGGCTATCTGAGCTCCCGCAGAGTTCGATCACTAGTTGGGATGAATTACAGAGGGACTTTTATTGAGTGGTAGTTCCCTAGATTGAAGAAGATCAAGTTGAAAGACCAGATCAATAACTTTGAGCAACTTCCTTGTGATTTGATTAGTAGTACTTGGGAGCGGTTTACCAAATGCTTGAGGAGTGTACCAGACCACAAGATACTTGATGATGCCTTGGCGGAGATCTTCTACCGTGCCCTTGATAAGAACTGTCAGGCTTGTGCTGACACTATCATGGAAGGAATGTTCTTAGATCAGCCATTCACAAGGATAGTAGAAAGGATGGAGAGAGTGGTCAAGACTAATCGTGTATGGGGGCAGAGAGACATAGCATCTACCAAAAGTTTTTGTCCTATACATGTTGGTTTGGATCAGGCAATGATCAATGAAGAAATTACACAAGAGCTTGCCCGAATCCACATAGATGTGGAGGTAATGATGAAGCATAGTCGGGAGCGAGTCAATGCAGTTGTTCATCAACCTCCACATACATCAATGTATGATGCGCCTTATTATGAGGAGGACACCTATTTTATTTCTGATTAGATGGGGGATTTCTAGACCAATGCCCAAGGGTCATAAGGACTATTGGTATCAAGGTCAAGGAAAGCATGGTCAGAACTTCAATAGAGATGGAGCTTTCATGGACAACCACAAAAAATATTATGATCAGAACAGGGGCCCAGAGAGAGATGCGAATTGGGGTCTCAGAGATGGTTTCGTAAATAGTCCTTATGTGCCACCACATAACCGTGATGTCGGTGCAAGTAGTTCGAGCATTAAGGAGATGCTTGATAGCTTGTTGAAGAAAGTTGAGACACATGATGCGACTCTAAGGAAAATTAATTATGAGATTTCCAAAATCAACAAGAAAATTGAGTCTCATTATATGGCTATCAAACAACTTGAGAAACGTTTGGTCAAGTATCAACTCAACTCAATCAGCACTTGAGAGGTACATTACCTAGCAACATAGTTCAAAACCCTAAAAATGAAGAGTAGTGTATGGCGGTTACTACTCAGGGTTGTAAGAGTACCATTTATCCTTCCATGCTAGTTGATGAGGATGATGTTTGAGAGGAGACAGTTGCGGCTAAGGATGCAGATGTAGGAGATGATCATGGAAGGGATGAGGTGAGTGAAGCTGCAAATACGTCATTGAAGTTGAAGCCCATTCCTAGGCCTTCTCCTCCCTTCCCTCAAAGAATCAAAAAGAGGGGGGAGGAAGGCAAGTTTAAGCACTTTATCTCTATGCTAGAATAATTAACCATCAACATGCCTCTCATTGAAGCATTGGAGAAGATGCCATGGTATGTGAAGTATATGAAGGACCTGGTTACTAAAACTTGCACTATGAGTAAGTAGCTCTCCCACAAGCTTTAGCATTGCAGTGCTATTCTTACGAGGTCCTTAGTTCAGAAGCGAGAAGATCCCGATGCTTTCACCATACCCTGCACCATTGGACATGTGGAGTTCGCAAGGGCACTATGTGATTTACGTACCAGCATTAATTTGATGCCCATTATGGTCTCCAAGAAGCTAGGATTTGGAGCCCTTACTCCAATGAGCATGGGTTCTTGATGGCAGATCGCATGGTGAAGAAGCCTTTGGGGATACTATATTATGTGATGATAAAAGTTTAATTCCTATTCTCCGTAGACATTGTGATCCTAGATTTTGAAATTGACTTTGTTGTCCCAATTATCATGGGAAGACCATTCCTGGCCACTAGACGAGTAGTAGTGGATATGGAAGCTGGTCAACTCAAGTTCAGATTGAACGATGAAGAGGTTGTCTTCCATATCTGTTAATATATGAAGAAGCCAGATGATTTGAAGAATGAAGTCTAGGTAATTTGTGAAGTTGTAACGCCCGGTAAAATTACCAAAAGACCCCTAAAGGAAGGGTATGCACGTAACGCATCTTCCGATGCTCAGATGGAAAATCCGAGGCTGGATTTGTGATCAACATGATAATTGAGTGGGAAAATGGTCTCGGTCAATTTTTAGAGCGACTTGATCAAGAGATAATTTTTCGATATGAACCGTAAAACAGTGTTAGTATGCGATAGGGGCGCCTCGCGCACCTATCGCAGACCAGCACTTATATTCTTTTCAAAATTTCTGACGAGATGGAGAAAACTCGTTCATCAACTCTTTTCTGAAAATACATTGTTCGTGACCAGTCCGCGTCGCGAACTGTGTCTTTTCCGAGCTAATAACTTCTAAATAATTAAGAGGGGCATTCCGGTCAATTTTTCACCCCTCCTAATCTCTAATACACGATCTAATAAGGTCTTTTCGATGTGAAAAGGGTCTAAAACCCCCCATTCTATGTCCTATTCCATAATCTAACAAGGCTAGGGGTTGAGGAGAGAAGAGAAGAGCTTGAGTTGATATATTCGAGAAGAGATCCTTGACGTACTTGGTTGATAGCTGCATCCCAGGTATGTAAGGCTAAACTAAAACATGGGTTTGTTCTCTCATGTGCCCCATAGAGGTCATAGATGACGGAAGAGTCTACATTCATGATTTCATTGATGGATTTTCTTGAAAATTATATTTGAAGTTACATGTTTTCTATGTTGATGATCATCATGCTAATTGTTTTCTTAAATTGGATATTTTCATGATAATTTCCACAACCCTTCATGACTAATTTGAAAAGAATGCATAATGTACTTGAGAATTGAGTCTAGATCCTTGAGTTGAGATTGTTGATTGTCATAAAAAGTTGATGGAGTTGTGACGACAAATTTAATTTGAGAAGCATTTATAATGCACTTGAGAATTGTGTAAAGAGCTTTTATTGAGATTGTTGATTGTGATGATGAGTCGATGAAATTTTGATCGTTTCATGAGACTCTATAAATCAACTCTACCGATGTGTCTATTAACTTGTTTCTTAATGACTGTTATACAATCTTGAGTCATTGATGAAATATTCGATGATAGGGTTAAAGTCCCTATGAGATAGTTTGATGATAGGGTTAAAGTCCCTATGAGATGTTTGATGATAGGGTTAAAGCCCCTATGAGATGTTTGATGATAGGGTTAAAGTCCCTATGAGATGTTTGATGATAGGGTTAAAGCCCCTATGAGATGTTTGATGATAGGGTTTAGGTCCCTATGAGATACCAGTCATTGACAGGGAGTGAGTCCCAATGAGATTGCTTGAGATTGAGGTTTTATATGCATTGATCATGGGAGGAGTATCTCGCACCGAAAGAGTGAGAGTTTATCCAACTCAAACTCATCTATCTATGTATCCCAACGTAGGAGAGGCATAGAACCATAACATATATTATGGTTCCCCTCGAGAGTAATGGTCCCTGAAGGCAATAGAGGACCTATTGAGTTGACCCCATATTGGGTGAGCTGATATGGTTTTTAAGCGTTCCCTACCTGGCAAAATTGGAACCACTGTGGTAACATCAGGGTGATTGTTATACATTCACTGGCTCATAAGTGAGTGTTGTTGGATAAGAAAAACTCCCATAAATTTCTTATCATACTCCGAGTCTAGATGAGCTAAGAGGGGGTGAGCTCCTCCGAGATGAGTTTTGAGATGAGATGAGAGGAGGTGAGCTCCTTTGGGTTGAGCTTTGAGATAACTTTGAGACTATTGATGAGTTTGAGTTACTGATGTGTCTTTGTCTACTCTTTACTCTTTCATAGATAGACACTTGACTATTTGATGTATTTGATGTTTATTTTGAGTTAATGTTGTTTCCCCTATTTTCTACTGGTTTCTGTTTCATTTAGTTACTTTACATACCTGTATATTCCAAATACTAATGTGCACTCAGGACTGCATTATTTTATGATGCAAAGGCAGGTACTAGAGATCATCAACATGTGCTCCATTGAAGATCTGAGACTCGAAGCTGATTTGGTGAGCCTCCCTTACTCCACAGGATCCACTACTTTTATTTTTTCATGCTTTAGAGTCAGATTGGACTATTTCTATAATTTTCATTTGGGTAGCCATGGATCTATCATTGCCACCACATGATTAGCGATAGAGGCTTCATAGACGATTGTTGAGCATTGATAATGAGATTGTGAGCTAGTCCATTCTACTAGCCTTCATTATTTTATATATTCTTTTGAGACTTTAGATGAGATGGGTCCACTACTTATAATTTCTGCTCTTCCGTAGAGTTTATTTGATTGAATGATGTGATGAGGCTAAATGGTTCACTTAGGGACTAGCAATAGTCACTGAGTGCCGGCCACGCCAAGGGTACCCTCCCGGGGCGTGATAAACTTGAATTAGAGCATTGAGTACAAGTGTCCTAGGGAGTCTATGAAGCCGTGTCTAGTAGAGTCTTGTTTATGGGTGTGTTATCGACCACATTTCATAAGCAGGAGGCTATAGGACATTAGGAACTGTTACACTTTTCTTCTTACTCCTATTCATGCGATAGAGTTAAACTCTATGAAATCTCTCTTCTAATTCGTGCTCTTTGTGTGCAGAAGTGACAACATGCCTCCTAGAAGAGTTGTCAGAGGAAAGGGGCGCCCTGCCAGACAAGTTTTTAATCCACTTGAGCCTCATGTAACTGAGGAGCCCGTGGATCAAGTTGTCTCTAGTGAGCAACCCCCTCAAGATGAGGTCTCTAATGCTGAGCTACGCCAGGCTAGTCATGCTCTTGCCCAGGCTGTCACAGCGCCTGTCATGAGATAAGGATAAGGAAGGCAGGACACTCATGACACCTCTAAAGTATGAGAACTTTTTAGGATGAATCCGCTTGAGTTCATGGGGTCTACATCCAATAACGATCTCGAGAACTATGTGGAGGAACATTAGAAGATGTTCCAGGTGATGCATGTTACTGATAATGACAGGGTTGAACTAGCTGCTTACAAACTCAAGGGTGTCGACAGACTATGGTTCGACCAATAGAAGAAAGGTAGGAGGGATGATGCTCCGTGTTTGACTTAGGCAGAGTTTGAGGATACCTTCTTGGGACGCTTCTTACCAAGAGAGAAAAGAGAAGCCAAGGTGAGACGATTCCTGAATCTAAAACAGGGCTCTATGACTGTGTAAGAGTATGGGTTGAAGTTCACACAACTATCTCGTTATGCTCTAGACATGGTTGGTGATATGAGTGGAAGAATGGGAATGTATGTGGATGGGTTGAATAGAGGACCCAGGAGAGATGGGAGAGGAGCCATTCTTCTGAGTGACATGGACATTGGGCGACTGATGACATTTTTGCAGCAAGTTGATGTGGAGAGGCAACATGACAAGGAAGAGTTCAAGCGCAAGAGAGCTAAGACATCCAACCATGAGGGTGGAAGAAAAGGCAATGGAAACCGATTTCCAACACCCTCAGTTGCTAGTGCACCTGTGCCTAGAGGTAATTATGATCAAAGATTTCAGAAAGCTAGAACCCATGGATCCCAGTCACAAGCTAGTGTGGCTCAAGGTTCACAGGGTAAGCAACTGTGTGATAAGTGTGGAAAAATGCACTTGGGGAGATGTCCCGACAGGAATGATGTGTGTTACGGGTGTGGCCAAGTGGGTCACTATAAGAAGGATTGTCCAAAGCAGGCCGGCCAGGCTCAGTCTACTACACCGGCCCCACTAGTTAGAGGAAACCAAAGAGCTATCACGTCAGGCGCAGGCAGAGCAACAAACCGTTTGTATGCCATAGGTAGTCGCCAAGACCAGGATAACTCCCTAGACATTGTGACGGGTATAATTTGAGTCTTTATTTTTTATTGTTATGTTTTGATGGATCCTAGTGCCACATTGTCGTTTGTAACTCCTTATGTGGCTAGTAGATTTGATAGAACCCCTGAGAGTCTCTTGGAACCCTTTAATGTTTCTGCTCCAGTAGGTGAGTCTATTCGAGCTGAAAGGATCTAAAGAGCTTGTGTAGTGTCCATCCATCATAGGGACACTCTTGTTAATTTGATGAGTTGGAGATGGTTGATTTTGATTTGATCCTTGGCATGGATTGGCTTCACGTCTGTTATGCCTATGTTGATTGTAGATCCCGAACTATTAAGTTCCAATTCCCAAATGAACTGGTTCTAGAATGGAAGGGTGATTCTGGTACACCTAGAGGGAAGTTTATCTCATATCTTAGAGCCAGAAATTTGATTTCCAAAGGTTGTATCTATCACCTTGTGCAAGTGAAATCTGATGATGATGAGTCCCTAACTCTTGAGTCAATTCCAATTGTTAATTAGTTTTCGGAAGTATTTCCTGACGATCTACCCGGAATTCCTCCTGATAGGGAGATTGACTTTGGGATTGATGTTCTTCCAGATACCCAGCCTATTTCAATTTTGCCTTATAGGATGGCCCTCGTTGAGTTGAAAGAGTTGAAAGAGAAACTAAAAGATTTGCTAGAAAAGGGCTTCATTAAGCCAAGTGTTTCACCTTGGGGTGCTCCTGTTCTATTCGTGCGAAAGAAAGATGGGTCCTTAAGAATTTGTATCGATTATAGGCAACTGAACAAGGTCACGATAAAGAACAAGTATCCTCTCCTAAGGATAATGATTCGTTTGACCAACATCAGGGTGCCTCTTGTTTCTCTAAGATAGACCTTAGATCTGGCTACCATCAGCTGAAGGTGAGGGAGTGTGACATTCCAAAGTCAACCTTTAGTACTAGATATGGCCATTCTGAGTTCTTGGTCATGTCCTTTGAGTTGACGAATACACCTGCTGCCTTTATGGACTTGATGAATAAAGTATTCAAACCATATCTCAATTTGTTTGTGATTGTGTTCATCACGACATTTTGGTATATTCAAGGAGTGAGGAGGAGCATGCTAACAACCTCAGAGTTGTCCTTCAAATTCTTAAGGACCATGAGTTGTACGAAAAATTCTCAAAATGTGAGTTTTGGCTTAATTCAGCGGCCTTCCTAGGCCATGTGGTTTCTGGTGATGGTATTCTAGTGGATGCCCAAAAGTATTAAGCGGTTAAGAATTGGCCCGGACAACCACCCCGACTGACATTAGGAGTTTCTTGGGGTTGGCAGGCTACTATCGCAGATTTGTGGAGGGATTTTCTTCCCTATTTGCGCCATAAACTAAATTGACTCAGAAAAAGGTCAACTTTCAGTGGTATTGGGAATGTGGGAAGAGTTTCCAGGAATTGAAAACGAGGTTGACTACTGCACCAGTCCTGACCTTACCCGATGGAACAGAGGACTTTGTAATTTATTGTAATGCCTCAAGGGTTGGATTGGGATGCATACTAATACAGAGAGGGAAGGTGATAGCCTATGCTTCCAGGTAACTCAAGGTTCATGAAAGGAACTATCCAACCCATGATCTCGACTTGGCAGCAGTGGTGTTTGCACTTAAAATCTGGTGTCACTACTTCTATGGAGTGTATTGTGGACGTGTTCACTAACCACAAGAGCTTGCAGTACGTTTTCAGTCAGAAAGAGCTCAACCTGCGACAAAGAAGTTGGTTAGTGTTGCTCAAAGATTATGACATGAGCATTCACTACCACCCAGGTAAAGCTAACATTGTTGTTGATGCTTTTAGCATGTTATCAATGAGTAGCATAGCCCATGTAGAGGAAGGAAAGAAAGAGTTAGCCAAGGACGTGCATCGATTGGCTCGATTAGGAGTTTGACTTGAGGAGAATAATGAAGGAGGAGTTAATGTTCCAAATAGGTCTGCTTCCTCGTTAGTGGTGGAGGTGAAGGGAAAGGAAGACCAAGACCCTGTCATACTCCACTTGAATGAGGCTATCCACAAACAGAGAGTGATGTCTTCTCCAAAGGAGGAGATAGAGTGTTGAGATATCAAAGTAGATTGTGTGTCCCAAATGTTGATGGAATTTGAGATAGAATCACGGCAGAAGCTCATAATACTAGATATTCCATTCATCCTGGCTCCACCAAGATGTACCATGACTTGAGAGAAGTCTATTGGTGGAATGGAATGAAGAGGGACATTGCGTAGTTCATTTCAAAATGCCCAAATTGCCAAAAAGTGAAGGTTGAGCATTAAAGGCCATGTGGATTAGCTCAGAACTTTGAGATTCCGGAATGACAATGGGAAATGATTAATATGGACTTTATCCTGGTCTGCCAAATTCTTGAAAGCAACATGATTCAATATGGGTGATCGTGGATAGAATGACCAAATCGGCTCACTTCTTGGCAGTCAAGACAACAAACGCTGCAGAAGAGTATTCCAAGATATACATCTAGGAGATTGTGAGGTTGCATGGGGTTCCCTTGTCCATCATCTCGGACCGAGGAACTCAATTCACCTCCAAGTTTTGGAGATCATTCCAGAAAGGCTTGAGTACAACCTTTCATCCACAGACGGATGATCAGGCAAAGCATATAATTCAAGTACTTGAGGACATGTTGAGAGCTTGTGTTCTTGACTTTAATGGGAACTGGGATGATCACCTACCATTGGTTGAATTTGTATATAACAATAGTGATCATGCACGCATTTAAATGGCTCCTTATGAAGCCTTATACGGGAGGAGATGCAGATCACCAATTGGGTGGTTTAAGGTTGGAGAAGCGGAGCTTATTGGGCCTGATCTTGTTCACCAATCGATGGAGAAGGTCAAGGTCATTAGAGAAAGGTTAAAGACTACCCAGAGCCGCCAGAAATCTTATACCGATGTGAGGAGACGATACTTAGAGTTCTAGGTAGATGATTGGGTGTATTTAAAAGTTTCAACTATTAAGGGTTTCCTAAGGTTTGGGAAGAAGGGAAAGTTAAGTGCACGTTATGTTGTACCATATCAGATCTTAAAGAGGATTAGGAAGATTGCTTATGAGTTAGAGTTGCCTTCCAAGTTAAATGGAGTCCATCTAGTATTCCATGTGTCGACGTTGAAGAAATGTTTGGGAGATCCTGCCTTGGTGATCCCTGTTGATAGCATTTGAGTGGAAGATAGCCTATCTTACGAAGTGGTCCCGGTTCAAATCCTTGATCGTCAGATTCGTAGTTGAGGAACAAAGAGATAGGCTCAGTCAAAGTTCTGTGGAGGAGTCAATTCATTGAGGAAGCCACTTGGGAATATGAGGAAGAGATGAATGTCAGATATCAGCACCTATTCGTGCCAAATGATGATAATATTGAAGTTAAAAATCCTTAACCTTCACTAAATTGATTGTTCTATTTTTATGTGACTTACTATTAATAAGTCAAGAGTTTGATTGATTGAGTTGAGTGCGGAGATGAGTCTTGAGTCTATTCATGCCCTACTATCCACCTTTACTCATCATTCAAGGACGAATGACCCCAAGGGGGAGATGATGTAACGCCCGATAAAATTATCAAAATACCCCTAGAGGGAGAGTATGCGTGTAACGCATCTTTCGATGCTCGAATGGCAAATCCAAAGACGGATTTGTGATCAACATGAAAAATTGAGTGGGAAAATGGTCTCGGTCGATTTGTAGAGCGACCCGATCAAAAGATAATTTTTCATATGAAACGTAAACAGTGTTAGTACACGACAGGGGCGCGTCGCGCACCCATCATGGACCAGCACTTATATTCTTTTGATAATTTTTGATGGGATGGAGAAACCTCATTCAAAAACTCTTTTCTGAAAATACACTGTTTGCAACTAGTCCGCGTTGTGTATTGTGTCTTTTCCAAGATGAAAATTTCTAAATCATTATGAGGGCCATTCTGGTCAATTTTCTACCCCTTCTAAACTCTAATACAAGATCTAATAAGGTCGTTTCGACATTAAAAGGGTCTAAAACCCTCATTCTAAGTCCTATTCCATAATCTAACAAGGCTAGGGCTTGAGGAGAGAAGTGAAGAGCTTGAGTTGATATATTTGAGAAGAGATCCTTGACGTACTTGGTTGATAGCTGCATCCTAAGGATGTAAGGCTAAACTAAAATATGAGATTGTTCTCTCATGTGCTCCATAGAGGTCATAGATGAGTTGATGATGAAAGAGTCTACATGCATGATTTCTTTGGTCGATTTTCTTGAAAATTATATTTGAAATTACATGTTTTCTATGTTGATGATCATCATACTAATTATTTTCTTAAATTGGATATTTTCATGAGAATTTGCACAACCCTTCATGACTAATTTGAAAAGAATGCATAATGCACTTGAGAATTGAGTTTAGAGCCTTGAGTTTAGATTGTTGATTGTGATGATGAATTGATGGAGTTTTGATGACCAATTTAACTGGAGAAGCATTTTTCACGCACTTGAGAATTGAGTTTAGAGCTTGAGTTGAGATTGTTGATTGTGATGATGAGTCGATGAAATTGTGATAGTTTTATGAGTCTCTATAAATGAACTCTACAGATGTGTCTATTCACTTGTTTCTTAATGATTGTTATACAATCTTGAGTCATTGATGAAATGTTTGATGATAGGGTTAAAGTCCCTATGAGATGTTTTTATGATAGGGGTAAAGTCCCGATGAGATGTTTGATGATAGGATTAAAGCCCCTATGAGATGTTTGATGATAGGGGTAAAGTCCCTATGAGATGTTTGATGATAGGGTTAAAGCCCCTATGAGATGTTTAATGATAGGGTTAAGGTCCCTATGAGATACCTTTCGTTGATGGGGAGTGAGTCCCTATGAGATTGGTTGAGATTGAGATTTTATGAGCATTGAGTCATGGGAGGAGTATCGAGCACCGAAAGAGTGAGAGTTTTTCCAACTCGAACTCGTCTAACTACGTTGCCAAACATAGGAGAGGCATAGAACCATCACATATATTATGGTTCCCCTCGAGAGTAACATTCCCTGAAAGAAATAAAGGACCTATTGAGTTGACCCCATATCGGGTGAGCTGATATGGATATTGAGTGTTCCCTACCTGGCAAGTTTGGAACCACTGTGGCAACATCAGGGTGATTGTTGTACATTCACTGGCTCATAAGTTAGTGTTGTCGGATTAGAGAAACTCCCATAAATTTCTTATCTTACTCTGAGTCTAGATGATATGAGAGGGGTGAGCTCCTTTGACATGAGTTTTGAGATGAGACGAGAGGAGGTGAGCCCCTCTGGGTTGAACTTTGAGATGACTTTGAGACAATTGATGAGTTTGAGTTATTGATGTGTCATTTGTCTACTCTTTACTCTTTCATAGATGGACACTTGACTATTTGATGTGATTTGATGGTTATTTTGAGTTGATGTTGTTTCCCCTATTTTTCTGTCGGTTTCTGTTTCATTCATCTATTTTACATACCTGTACATTCCAAGTACTGATGTCCACTATGGACTGCATCGTTTTATGATGCAAAGGCAGGTACTAGAGATCATCAGCAGGCGTTCCATTGAAAATCTGAGACTCGAAGCTGATTTGGTGAGCCTCCCCTACTCCGGAGGATCCACTACTTTTATTTCATCACGCTTTAGAGTTAGATTGCACTATTTCTTTTATTTTCATTTGGGTAGCCATGGATCTGTCATTTGCACCATATGATTAGTGATAGAGGCTTCACAGACGATGGTGGAGCATTGATGATGAGATTGTGAGCTAGTCCATTCTACTTGCCTTCATTATTTTATATATTCTTTTGAGACTTTAGATGGGATGTGTCCACTACTTACTTATAATTTCCGCTGTTCGGTAGAGTTTATTTGATTGAAGTATGTGATGAGGCTAAGTGGTTCGGTTAGGGGACTAGCAATAGTCTCTGAATGCAGGCCACGCCAAGGGTACCCTCCCGAGGCGTGACAGAAGTCTGAGCAACAAATTTGTCCAAGTCGTGCAACAAGAATAAATCACGTGCCACTTGGGAGGAAACCCAAGGATTTTTGATGTAATAGTGTAGTTGTAGCTTTATTTTAAATTTTGGACTCATAGGTAATTTATTTTCTTGTATTTTGGTTGTAATATTGGACATTTTCTCTTGTTGCATATAGGGTAACAATATGTTCTATAAAGAATATGCAGGTACATGGCTAAGTCAGCCATTTTTGGCTGAGAAGACTTTAGAAATAGTCTCTACGATTGCTTCTATGGGCTGTAAAACACTTTATAACCCGTACATCATCTCGTAGAGATTTCTAGCAAGCAAAATGTTTTTCACTCCATTTTATGAGCCAACTTTACAATTCGTGGATAAAATTATGGGTCTTGAATGGTTCTCGTTCACCCCAGGTTGAGTTTTTTGAAATATTTCTAAGAGTTGAGGTCTCTATGACAAACTCTATGAGTCATACTTCACTTTACGACTCATAGACTGGTCTGTGAAACCCAGTCCTGAAAAGTAGGGTTTGGAGGTTCTATAAAACCATTGTTCACGAGTTATAAAACACTCTATGGCCTGTAACTAGGGTTTCGTAGAGTCCAGGCCCATTAGATTTCAGTATACCCGGTCAAGGTATAAATAATGGGGTCAAATTATTTTGACCCTATTTCAAAACTAATTTACAAAAACCTGGCCAACCCTATCCCCAAGAAAATCCAATCATCGATAGCGACTGTACCTCTATTGTCCGTCAATTTTCTAGTGACCTAGGGATTTAATGCCTTTTCACCTCCTACATCTTCTACAAGTTAATTAGACAACTCATTAAGTTTTTGGGTAATTAAAAACCTTTAATTTGCTTATGTTTGTGTGATTGAATTGGTAATTATGTTGGGAATAGTAGTTTAGACATGAAACCCATATGTGGAATTTGAATTATGGTTGTCCGTGTTTGAATATTTGTTTTAGTCTAGAATTGGGTATTTTAGCCTTGATAATATGATTTTTGAATAGCATTTGTGGCACCTCTTGAATTACCCACCATGTGTGATGAATTGATTTTGTGTAACATGGTGGGTGATGACATAGATGTGTAATTCTTTTTGTGAAATTGTTCATACGTGGTCGACATTGTTTGGGAAACATGCTTAATCATTTTTGATGGAGCATGTATGTTGAATAATATTTTTGGGTCTTGGTTGTGGTGTGAGAATCATGTCGGTGTGTGCGTTTTTCTTCAATGTGGTTAGAATTAAGTTGCAAAAGTAATATGGGGTCTGTTGTGATGGACTTGGACTATCAAGTTACTAGTTTCTGGTCTAGGAGTCGCTTTTACGGCCCATGGAACATTCCATGAGTCATAATTGCCCCTCGTACAAGATTCCACAAACTTTGAGTTTCTACGTATCCATCATACAAGACCTTTTATGAGTCATAGATCACTTTACGGCTCATAGACAGGTCTCGTATATCGCTTCCTTGACAACGTTCAGACGCTGGAACTTTTTACGATTCAGTCTATGACTTGTAAACCAGTTTACAAGTTTTACCTGGTCCCATAGACGTTTCCAGTGACCAAAAGTGGTTATGGCCACTGTTTCATGAGAACTCTCTACGGCTCATAATAACCACTATGGCTTGTAAAGATGCTTTCGTAAACCCTTATACAAATAAACCTGAATTGCTTTTGCATTTTTATTTTTTGTTTGTTTGGCTAACCAAGGTGCATAAATGCTCATGCTTTAGGTGCTATGGCCCCAAAGGCTACACAGGATAAGATTAAGGCCCTACAGAGGAGTCTCAGAGATTAGCCTTCGGAGGGTGAGTAGGTTCCTACCCCGAGCAGATCACTAGAGAAGCTTAGCATCCGTCTGGATCTGGAGGCTGCTAGACCTCAGACTAGAGCTACTTCTAGAGCTGGGCAAACTCAGGCTCTTGTTTTCCGCACTCCCACGTTTGATAAGGCAGGCAATGACGGGAGCAATTCTATTTAGATGACTCCTTTTAGGAGGAGTCCAACTCTCAGTGAAGCTTTGAAGAAGGATTAGAGAAAAAGTCTTCGACATTGCCTCGATCATCACCTTCAGACGCTCTTACAAACAGATGCAGCTTCCATTGCATGCAAAAGATATATGTAGAGGGCCAGCAGTAGACAAAGCAGGGCAAACCAGCCCGCTTCATTTATGAGCAGCCCTGAGTCACATCCAGAAGACTCAACAGTATCCCTAGTCTTCAGGACACGTTGATTACATATAAAATCCAGTGTTCTGACACACGTACTCAGGTGATACTCCTCTACCATGGTGAGGAAGTTCTATGCATCCTATGCATCCACTATCCACAACCCTCTTCCAAAGGGGAAGAAACCCCTCGCTTAGCTCAGACTCACCAAGATGAGAGTGAGGGGTCAGCAGGTGGACATATCGGAGACCACTATCCGCCGAATGTTATTTGGGACAGAGTTCCCTACCTTCCAATCCACTACTAAGTACGACTACATAGTGGGGCAGATAAGAGACTCACTGTTTATGAGGGATCTAGGGTGGAGAGCCAACTTGATGAGATGGGTGGCTGGTTATATTACTGAGCAGGGTCCGAAACCTACATGGGTCGCCATATACTCAGAGCTTGTTTTCAAGGCTTCGCTCAATTTTTTCACTAAGTTTTGTTTGGCGGTTGTCAGATCACGCATCCGGCCAATTCTTATTGATAATACTTTGACATGAAAGTGTGCAGTACTAGTTGCCAGCATCTTGGCAGGTTATGAGATTGATCAGGCCCACGTCATGGCCGAGAAGATTCACGAGGCCTCCATGAAAAGATCTACCTCTATCCCATTCCCTTACTTGATATACATGACCTATCTAGAGTTGAGGATGGTGAGCTTACAAAAGCTTGAATCATTAATCGAGGCCTAGCATACCCTAGATGCCAGCCTGATCAAGGCTGAGGAGAACCCGGTGGTACTCCAGCGAGTACAGCACCAGCCTGTTCCTATGCTCGAGACGTTTTACCCAACACCACCACCTGAGGTCCCACATACTACCACCGCCACTACTGCTGCTACTGAGGATTCGCCCCTGCAGCCCCAGGCAGATAAGGAGAGGGGACCAATTACTTTTATTCTCACACCACAGGCAGCGTCATCTCATTTTACTCCCGTAGTAATGGTTTATGTGTCCGCCATATCTATCCTGGCCATTGCACATAGCTTATCTCATTCTGTCATAGTTGACTCAGCTTGTTCAACAGATTATGCCATGGGTCCGCCAAACGATTTTAGACTCAGAGAGTTGCATGCAGGCATTTGCGGTGGCTATTGCTTAGGATCATCTATCAGTCATGGATGCCCACATTGATGCATTGGAGGCGAGGGTACAATAGAGCTTAAGCATAGCCCAACAATTAAACTTGATGGTCATTCAGAAGGAGAGCCAGCAACTCTGGGCAAAGATGACAACAATAGTAGTAGCACCAGTTACACTATTAGAGACCAAACTCTCGGTGGTAGTGATAGATCATTTTTCTCCCGGTGAGCCTATGCAGCCCTAATATGTGAAGAGACCTTGCATAGAGGATGATGATCCAGATGTACTCACGTGCGAGGCTAACAAAGTAGGAGGAGCTTGAGCTTGTCTTGATAGAGTTGAGATAGGTGGAGGAGAGATGATAATATCGAGAGAGTGAAAGTTTGAGGGATGCTAGCCCCTCCAAAAAAAGTGCTACTGCTGAGGAGACCACCACGCGGAGTCAGGGTGGCAAGACTTAGCCACACACCAACGTTTAAGAGAAGGGTATGATTTTTGACCCCTTATACTTAGTTCAACTTTGATTACATGCATTTGGGGAAATGCACATCTTTGTCGATTGGGTGTGGGTAGTTATGGGCCTCAGTGAAGTCTGAGTAGCTTGGATCCATAAGTAGCCCAATTCTTTTATCCTAGGGTTTTCTTGTGTGTGTTCTTTTATCCCATGGATATTTATTTTCTGTTGAACTAGCACATTTAGGATGTTTAGGTAATATTTGCAGCATATAGTACTAATACCTGCGGTATATGACATATTTTTGGATTTTGTTTTTTGAAAAATGGTACCTACAAAAAAAATTAGTTAGTTAGTTAGTAGAAACTATGCATGTTTAGGTTTGTTGACAATGTTGTTCTTATAAATGAGGATAAATTCAGATAAAAGCACGATCTGAGAATTTTTGGTTGATAACGTAGTAAGTGCCATGTGTGTGTGAGCCTGAAATTGCTAAATTCATATGTTGTGTGCTAATTCAGAACATGCCCTGCTACTCCAAGTTCGACTATAGATTAATTAGATTAGGAAGGTGTCTTAGACCATTGTTCTTAAAAGCCCACTTAGCCTAAATGACCAACCAAAATTGCAATGTATCCCTTATTTCGAATATTTCAGCCTAACATGTACCTATTACTTGTCAAAACCTGATTAACCTTAATTGAGCCTGGTCCTTCATTAAATATTATGCACCTTGACAGAGGCAAAAAGCCTATGTTGTGGGTGGCTACCAAAAATGGCACTAGTTTGGAGGATGAATATTGTGCACCTTAACTCACGCCAAAAGCCCAAGTAGAGGGTGGCTGGTGTAAGGGTGAAACACAAAAATAAGGGAGAAGTTAGTGATGTAGAGAAAAAAATAATCATGTACTAGGTGTAAGAAAAATAAGTGATGCCTTAGTTGTGCGCTAAAAACAAAATTGAAGTGTAAAAGTCAGGCAAAAAGCTAAAAAATTAAAATGAAGCACCTAGAGAAGCTTGAAATAGGACAAAGGGAGAATGAGATGAAAATAACAGAGTTGGTAGGGCAAAAGCATAGGAAGACGCAATGTCAAAGAGGGTCGTTAGTCGCTATGCTCCCAAAATACCACACCAAAGCCCCAAAGCCTACGTTACGAGCATAGAAAGTCCTAAAGTGATCCTTGTGCAAGTAGTTCAAAGTCTTGATCATGAGTATAGGATAAAGCCTATAGTATTAGGTATGATACATGAATATGTTTTGTGGGACTGAGTGATTTTGCATAGTCCCAAGGTTATACATAAAACCATCATTAAATGACAGATATGAGACGTTTCTTATATGAGGGCACTTGCATTGCATTTTTAGCATTAGACTTATTCAGTAATTGTGGATTGGTGATAGTACTTCACTTGTCATAATTGTGTTGTCACATGCACTACTTGGTATTCGTTTGATAGATGGCTATCTGATTTTTTTTTCAAAAGGTAGTATGGGTGTCTGAGTTTGAGATTGATGTGATGTATGCCATTAGGTTGAGGGGTGTGTGTTACGGTATTATCTATATACATTGTGTCTGTTGGTTTAGGACAAACAACAATTTTAACCTGAGGGTGTTGATGTGCTATCAAAATACAACACTTTTGATGCTTAAATCCTGGAATTTTCTGTGTTGTCAATACGATGTTAGTTAGTTTTATATGTTTTTGTGTTATATTTGCAAGATTCAATGTGTAACAATTTTTTACGACTCGGTCATTTTAGAAGGATTTCCATTATCATATCATGTCGTATCCTGGTCATTTTGGTAATAGCTGGCATATAGTTCAAGAAAAGAGAGAGGGCACTTGGAGATAGCCCTAATGCCCCCAAAACATCGGTGCTAAGTTAAACATCCCACAAGAATACTTATACATGTACATGCTTTTGTCATTTCAACGCATACTGGGTCTTAAAAGAAAAACATAGTTCAAATGATAATTTTCATGCATAGGAGTATCTCATTTACTTAACAATATGGTGCAAGCACCCAATATGCTCAAAGATCCAATAACAATGGACATTTGTTTGATGACATTCTTATCATAACCATATGTTTATCAAAATTATATACATAAAGATAATTGGTCTAAACCCACTTCATAATCTTCATAAAATAAAATGCTCGTGAATGCATATGTGATGAATGATGGGAGGTTAGATTGGGTAATATAAATTAAACCTAGCATCAACATTATAATATGAAATTAAAGTAAATCCATAAGTAAAATCTACATTCAAATCATAATATTAATTAGTCATGCTTAAATCAACTTTAAAGGGACAATGCATATTCAAATATTCATAATAATCATGCATTTCAACATATTAGGGCTTAAATCAACTTAAAATCTACAATAAAGTATAGCCCATACTTTTGATAAATTTGATAATCAATAATATTATAAACCCATATTTAAAGTAACCGAAATTTCATGAAATTTAAGTGAAAAGAGTTTGAGTTGTCTTGGTTGAAAGGGACCAAGAATCAATCCCACATATCTTAGCTAATTGAGAAGATTCAAGAAGAATTTGATGAAGAAAAGAGTCTTCCCTAGATTCTCGATCTTAGTCTTCACAAGAGTCTTTGAGAGAGTTCTTAAGAGTGAGTTGAAATAATTCTGTGTAAGAGTGAATTTAAATGAGGGAAATAGAGTATAGGTCATTCAGGGGTCTTAGGATAGTCTAGGAAGTCACAAAAGCCCCTTAGGAGTAGCCATAATTACAAAAAAACATTAATAAAGCGGCATACAATTTCTTGTCAGGGGACCCATGAGAAGGTCTCACGAGGCATACAAGGTTGCTCCTATCGTGAACCCTCTCATGAATCAACAGTTAACCAAATCACAGGGAACTCTACACGAACGGGCTTTACAAAAAGAGACAAAAATTCTGTCTCCAAACTCAGAATTTGGTGAAACAGGATGTGTTGGCAAGGTGATTCAAAGAAATACAATTTGGTAGGTTGTGCGACAGATAGTTAATTTTATGCTAATATCTATGACCATTTAATGTTGACCGTTCGATGGGTTCTTGTGAAAATCTTAGCCAAAGGAATTCCATACATAGAAAATTGCATAGTAACACCCATAAAGAGGGCTTCACGGCTCGTGCTACAATATACTGTCCTATACTCATCCATGATCTGACTTAGAGAAATTTCTACTAACAAAGGTCCATTAAAGGACCCCAGGAAAAGATATGACCAAGTGTCGCCCCATGGGAGGCCCACACGGTCAGTGTGAAGCCACACGGACTGTGTGACCTCCAGTGTAATGGTACTTGGCCATAATTTGAACTACAGGGTTTCAATAGAGAGTTTCAGACTACGTGAGGGCACACGACCACCCACACGGTCCGTGTGGTGTGTCACAAGCCGTGTGGCCCACCGTAGCTTGCGACGTGAATTGTTTCTAAGTATGCAATTATCGTGTCATAACTTTTCGTGCAAAATATTTTGTAAGTGGCATTTCACGGTCCTTAGCATGACCCGTGTAGTGTCACACGGGCCATGTGGTTGTCTGTATAGGATCCCTTAGCTTCGGAAAAATTCTAAGTGTTAACATTTCGAAGCATATCTAAGTGCCATCCCATGGTCACTGTTCACGGTCCGTGAAGTACTACACTAACCGTGAAAGCGCCCATGTAGCCTTGACTGCCCACTTTTCCATCCGTTTCATTAATGGCTTTTATGTAAATTTGACTTATGTTTATTGTGTTTTAGGACCCTATCATAGACCCCTAAATCAGCTTGTACCCTGCAATTCTGATTCATTCTTACTGAAAACACTCTCACCCTAAGATTAACTCGTAAAAATCCTCTCTAAGTTTCTCTCTCAAGACTCAAGCTAGGGATTCAATTGAGGATTCAACTTTAAGCTAAATTATTCTAAAATTCAACTTCCTAATCAAGGTATGTGGGATTTATTCTTAGTCCCTTTCAACCAAGAAGACTTAAACCCTTCTCAATTTATTTTCATGAAATTAAGCTTACTTTTAATGTGGCTTTTCATTATTTTATTTTATTAAATTCACTTGATGTATGTGCTGTAGTTTATTCACGATTTTAAGTTATTTTAAACCCTGTTATGATGATTTACATTGAGATTATGAAGTTATGAAGAAGTATGTCCCCTGTATAGCTGGAATTATGTATGGGTGATTTATATTGTATTTTAAATGTGTATTTAGTTATGGTTTTAGTTCAAATCTATATTAAAATGTTGATTTTAGCTTCAATATATATTACCCAAGCTATTCTCAAATAATGCATTGCATTTGCATTCATGAACATTTGTCTTTATTGAAATTATGAAGTCGGTTAAGCCCAATTATGTTTTATGATATGATTTTGATAAGATTAAGGATTATGTTAAGAATGTGATCACATATACGTCTCATGAATATGGCTTTTGAGAATTTTGAGTGCTTACACCACTCCGTATTTATAATCGATCTAGTCCTATGCGCAAATACTATAACTACAAGCTATGATTTGGCATTTGAGCCTAAATGTGCATTTATCGGATTGAAATGACTCTGGCCTTTTTGAAAATATGTATATATACTCTATGTATTCTCGTGGGATGTTGACTTAACACCGATGGATTGGGGCATCAGGGCTATTCCTGAGGGCCCTCTCCTTTTCCTCGAACTATGTGCCTAGCATATGTTATGAGAATCCTATCCGAAATGGGAGTGGTTCCCATACGGAAGGTTGCTTCATACGAAATGGGAGTGGTTCCCGTGAGGTGAAGTATTATGTTATGATATGAAAATCCTTTTTGAAATAGGAGTGGTTCTCATAAAGGGGTTGCGTCATAAGAAATGGGAGTGGTTCCCGTAAGGCAAAGTATGCTTTACCTTTGGCAAATAGACCACCTTTGTACCGGGGAGGGGTTTTCATCGGGATTCAAAGTACTAACTCACTTGTTTTTACTCTTGTCTGTTGAGGTCACATCCTCGCTAAGTATTAACATTATTGCATTTCATGCATTATGAATTTCATGGCATATTGTACATTGCTCTTCCTTGAATATATGATTCTTTCTATATTATGTGCCTTTGTCATCTAACATTGAAGTACAGGTTGATAAGTCATATGCATTGCATGCCTGTATACTTAGTATATTCAAATATACTAACGATACTGTATACCTACATGATTTTACCATGCAGGGGTCGAGCGGTACGACTATCCACCATTTGACGAGTAACTCAATTCGGAAGGTTGAACTTTTGGTGAGCCCCATCCTACAAGGAGAAGCCACCTTCTATCTACCCGTGTTATCTTACGTCTACTTTTTTAGTTGAGGGTGAACCTAAGACATGTCTTGGCCCCCGTTCCATCTCATGACTAGAGGCATTGTTGGAGATCTTGTAGACTCTCATAGACTTTATATATGCTATGTGTTGTATTTGAAGCTTATATTTTTGGTTATCTATTGAAAGGGATATTACAAAATCGATTATGGAATTGTTATATGTATGTATGGTTGGTGTGGAAATGCAAAAGTTCTCTTCTCCTCGATGCCCCCTTCGTGAGTCCTACTTACCAATCCAATAGTACGATGTGTTTATCATTTGTTTGAGTTTTCGAACCAATGATATGGATTTGAATACTTCGAGGCTTGTTTGGGGACTCTCGGGTTCCCATTCACTGTGCCACATGTAGATCCTAATCTTGGGTCATGACATTCCGAGATAGTAGTTCCATACTTAGAAAAATATTAGCGATTGTACCTATACGGATGGCTTCACGGTCCGTGAGAGGCCACAGGGACCATGTGGCCTCCCGTGAAGCTTCACTTAGAAAGATTGTTGTTGACAAAGTATGGAGATAGTGATCCAATACTCAAAATATTATCGCCCTGATGCCGTTATAGAAGGCCTCACATATTGTGAAAGACCATACAATCCGTGAGAGGGTCCATGTGTGAAATGCCTTTGCAAAATTATGGATTTTCAAGGCCAAGGCTAACCACACGGTCCACCATACAGACCGTGAAGCCTCACACAGAGCATGTAGAGTCTATGTGTGGTATGCCTTAGTCTCAAACTCCACACCAGAACCAACACATCCCTCACAAGGCCAAAGGCAACTTCTAGGAAGTTCTACACGGTCTGTATACTTTCACACAGACTGTGGAGGCTTCCTTGAGGCATCATCTTTGTCCAAAACATTTCGAAACCAAATTCCAAATTCCATTAAGGTCATAAAAAGTCCAGGTCCTTAGTCAACACCCTCTTGGGAACATTCGTCCTCTAATTTGCTAGAACAAGGCTTGAAAAGCTTGACTTAGAACATGAAACGTCCAAACATAAGATACAATTCTTATTTCATGACTTGAAAATCATAAAGTCATTAAAACAAATATCAAAACATCTTTAAATAATTCAAAACATCTTAAATTCATTTGAAACATTTTAAAATCATTTTCGTGCACATGTATGCATGTCATGGAATACAGGAGTGAAAGAATTAAGGCTACTTGGAATGGGAAAGAAACTAATATCTTAGGCTTGAGTAGATTGGAAAAGATAGTGGTATCATGGTATCACACTTGATTCCACATCCCATGTAGCACTTTCAACATGTTGGTTCTCCAAAGCACTTAAGCCAAAGCAATATCCTTTTTATAGAGTCTTTCCATTTGACTATCCCGAGTTTCAACCAGAGTCTCTTCTTAAGTTACGTTCTCCCACCTTTAACAGCTTCCAAAGGCACAATTGTACTAGGATCACCAATAAATTTTCTTAACATAAAATATGGAAAACTGTGTGAATAGAACTCAAATTTGGAGGCAAATCAAATCAATAGGCCATATCCCCAATACACTTAACAATCTCATAAGGGCCTACATATTGGGGACTTAACTCACCCTTCATGGAAAAATGCATTACATCGTTCATAGGTGAAACCTTTACAAAATTGGAATCACCGATATGGAATTCAAGATCTCTTTTTCGAACATCTGAATAAGACTTTTGATGGCTTTGGGCCGCCTTCAACCTCACCCTAATAAACCTTACCTTCTCCATAGCCAATCAAAGCCATCTTTCCCAACTCAAACCACCCCACCGGAGATCTACAGCTCCTACCAAACAAAACCGGAAACGGCGCCATACCAATGCTAGCATAAAAGCTCTTATTATAAGAAAAATCAATGATTGGAAGATGGTCATCCCAATTACCCTTGAATTCCAACATACAAGCCCGCAATACGTCCTCCAAAGTGTGAATTTTCCTATGGGATTATCCATCGGTTCAAGGATGAAAAACGATACTCAACATCACCTTAGTACCAAGTCCTCTTTGAAATGACTTCCAAAAGTTAGAAGTTAATTGGGTGCCATGATCCGATTGATAAACCTAGGCACACCATGAAACCTCTACAACTCCTGGACATACAACCTTACATAATCTTCGTCACTAAGGGTAGTCTTAACCGGTAGCAAATGAGCCAAGTTAGTCATCTAGTAAACAATAGTCCAAATTGAGTCAAATTGCCTTTGGGTCCAAAGAATACCAACCACAAAATCCATGTTCACATCTTCCCACTCTCAAGTAGGAATTTCGATATTTTTAGTCAAACCGCTGGGCCTTTTGGTGCTCCACCTTCACTTATTTACAATTAGGGCATTCAGATCCAAACTTAGCTATATACTTCTTCATACCATGCAACTAATACATTTCCCTCAAATCCCAATAAATCTTATTAGATCCAAGATGAATAGATTAATGACAGTTATGGGCCTCACTCATGATTGCCCTCCTAAGATCATCAACATTTGGAACACACAACCAATCTTGGTAGCAAATTACACCATCTCCCTATTGGGAGAAAAACTCTATCTTATTATCGAGAACCGACCTCCTCAACACAACCAATGACGGGTGTACGTCTTGATTTTCCTTGACATCAAAAACCACAAAAGATTCAACCCCATTCTAAATATGAACAAAACCATCATTAGATTCACTCAACCCATTTCCCTAATCTTTCCGAAAATGCACAACCTTCACCAACACCCTTTTGACCTCATATATAAGATCAGCTACAACATCTTCCTTGCCTGGATTACATTACAGGCCCAAAATAACTCTCTCTATTACATAGGGAGGGATAGTGATAGGAAATCTTAAGACATGCTCCATCGCACGATATAAATCACGGAAAAGTGAAATATTTCCTAAAATGCCTTGTAGCTTTAAGCCCATAGTTGTAGCGTGCTTCACACCCATGAATAAAATTTTACTTGATGTGGCATGTTGGACTCTGAGGACCATTTATAAACCTAGTGCTATGATACCATCCCTGTCATGACTTGAACCTAGGTTCTAGGAGTGACATGGCGAATGGGAACCCGAGAGTCCCCAAACAAGCCTCGGGTATCCATATTCACAACATCAATTTGGAAGCATATACATAAATAGCAAACACATAGTTCTAAGGGACGGGAAAGTAGGACTCACAATCTGGAGATGTCATAGGGATAAAGGATTAACATGGATTCAAATAACACATAGCACATAAAAACTAAGGGGAAGGTAAATATGGCTCACTATATGGGGGTAATTCATGACTTAGGATCTTTAACATTTCCACATCAAATTATACATACTTATCATAATTTTCATAATCCATCCATAATATCCATACCTAATAGATAACCATACCTATAATCTTTGAATACAACGCTTAGCATATAAACATAAAAGAGATGACAAGATGTCCAACAATGCCTTTAATCATACGATAGGACAGGGGCTAAGACATGTCCCATGCTCACCCTCAAAGTAAAAAACATTAAAAAAACATCATGGGTAGAGGAATGTTGGCTTGCCTTTTAAAAATTGGACTGGCCACCAAAAGTATCTCATGATCCAATCTAGCTATCCAAAAGTGGATGAAGGAAATCTTTGGTCCCTACATACTTAGATCATGTAGGCAAAGAGTATGCGTTAGTACATTGAATGTACTAATTACGTGCGCATGCAATGCATATGACTTATCAAACCAGCATTCAATGTTAGATGACAAGGGCACATGATATAGAAAGAAGTATATATCCAAATGAAAGTAATATAACAATATGGAATGAAATCAATGATGCATGCAATGCATTAATTCTCTTATATAGTGGGGATGGACTGTAACCGACAAATCAAACTCATGCGATCTATTACATGAATTATCCCAATGTAGACCTCCCATAGATAAAAGAAGATTACTTGCCAAGGATAATCTATACCACACATTACCACCCAATTGTTTTGATGTGATGGACACCTTCTTTACGATCCGGTCATTTCAGAAAGATTTCTAATGTCATATCAAATCATATCAATGTGTAACCATTCCTTATGACCCAGTCATTTTTGTAATGGCTACCATATACCTGTGCTAGCACATATTTCAAGGAAAGGGAGAGGACCCTTAGGGATAACCCCAATGCCCCCAATCTGTCCGTGCTAAGTCAAACATCCCACGAGAATACATATACATATACATGCTACCAAAAGAGGCACAAGTCATTTAAAATCATTTAAATGCACACTTGGGCTTAAAAGAAAAACATACTTTGAATCAAACTTTTCATGCATAGGAATAGCTCATTCACTTAACAATATGATGCAAGCACCCAATATGCTCAAAGAGCAAATAACAATAGATATTTATGTGATCACATTCTTGTCTTAACCATACTTTTATCAAAATCATATACATAAATATAATTGGACTTAACCCACTTCAAAATCTTCATAAAATCAAATGCTCATGAATGCATATGTCATGAATGATGTGATGGTAGCAATAATAAAATATGAAATTCAAGTAAATCCATAAGTAAAATCCGCATTCAAATCATAATATTGATTACCCATGCTTAAATCAACTTTAAAGGGACAATGTATATTCAAATATTTATAATAATCATGTATTTCAACGTATTAGGGCTTAAATCAGCTAAAACGCAACAATAAAGTATATCCCATACATCAATTGAATTTAATTATGAATCATATTCAAAACCTATATTTTAAGTAAGCAAAATTTCATGAAATTCAAGTGAAAAGAGTTTGGATCTTCTTAGTTGAAAGGGACCAAGACTCAATGTCACATATCTTAGCTAATTGAGTCCTCCCCTTGATTCCCAAGTTTAGTCTTCATAAGACTCGTTGAGAGAGTTCTTAAGAGTTAATTTAAATAATTCTATATGTAAGAGTGAATTTGAATGAGGGAAATAGAGTATAGGTCATTTGGAGGTTTTAGGATAACATAGGAAGTCACGAAAGCCCCTTATGAGTATCCATAATTACAAAAACAAAACCATTAATGAAGTGGAATAAAACTTTTTGCCAGAGGTCCCGTGAGAACGTCTCATGGTCTACACAAGGTTACTCGGACCGTGAACCCTCATGTGATGCAACACTTAGCCCGATCTAAGGAAACTCTACACAGACGGGCCGTACAAAAATAGGAATAACTCTTGCCCAGAATTCATAATTAGATGAAACTGGATGCGTTGGAAAGATAATTCAAAGAGATTCAACTTGATAGGTTTCGGACCACCCAATTTGTTTTGTTCTAAGATATATTACCATTTAAAGTTGACCCTTCCATCGGTTCTTGTTATAAAATTGCACACCAACACCCATACAGAGGCCTTCACGGCCCGTGATAGGGTATACCATCTGTATACTCTTTCATGATCTGAAACTTAGAAAAATTTATACTGACAAAGGTCTGAGATGATAATCCCATACTTAGAAGAAACTTAGCATAGGCCCCCATGTGTGGCCTCCCATGAGGCTTCACTTAGAAAAAATTTTCTCGATAAAGTTCGAAGACGGTAATCCAATATTTAGAAAAGTTTCACTTCAATACCCATATAGAAGGCCTCAAAGACTATATTTTCCGTGAGAGAGTTTGTGTGTGAAATACCTTAGCCAAATTGTGGATTTTCAAGGGGAGGGCTACCCATACAGTCCACCACATTGACTGTGAAGCCACACACGGACTATGTGGGGGTCCATGTGTGGTATGCCTTGGTCTCAAACTCCATAAAAAAGCAAACACTTCCCACATAAGGCCAAGGGCCACTTCAAAGAACCTCTAGACAGTCCGTATAACATAACACAGATTGTGGAGGCTTCCCTGAAGTGTCACCTTGGTCCAAAACTTTTCGAAAGTAAATATTCAAGCTCCATTAAGGTCACACAAAGTTTGGGTCCTTAAAAGAATTCATTGATGAGGCATATACAGTCTAGGCCATTTTTGGGGTGTCGTCGGAAGGAAAGGCCAACCTGGTGTCCTATAAACTTAAAGAAGTGGCTAAGATTTTGTATGATCAATGGATTAAGGAAAGTGTTGAAAAGGAGTGAGCCAAGTAGAATGGGAAGAGTTCAAAGGCCTGTTCTTGGATCAGTTCTTCATGTTGTATCTAAGGGAAGCAAAGGTTCAAGAGTTAATAAATTTGAAGTAAGGCCATAAGAGTTTGAGAGTATAATTCAATTTTGGTAATCATTGATAGGATGACTAAACCTGCTCTTTTTTTCCACTAAGAATGATATATTCACGGAGGATTACACTAGACTTTATATTGGGGAGATCGTTTGCCTTCACGGAGTTCTATTATCTATCAGCTCTGATCAAGTGGCTAAATTTATAATACATTTTCGAGGCCTTTTCAATAGGGTACAGGAACTTAAGTAAATCTTTGCATCGCTTTTTATCCACAAACTAAGGAGTAGGCCAAGTGTTTTATTTAGATTGTTGAGGATATATCTCGTGCATGTATGCTTGATTTTAAATCAAACTGGATGATCATCTATCCCATATGGAGTTTTCTTATAATAAAAACTTGCAAGGTAGTATTCAAATGGATCCAACAAAATTATTATAAGGGCAAAGGCGTAGGTAGTCGATTAGGGGGGGGGGCAAAGTTGCTAGGTCCAAATCTAGTTAAGAAAGTGATTGAGAAGGTAAAGCTTATTAATGACCAATTGCAAATAGTCCAATGTTGGCAGAAGTCTTATGCAGATGTTCGACGAGTCATAGAGTTTGAGGTAGAAGATTCGATCAACATGAAAGTATCGCCTATGAAGGCTATCATACTATTTGAAAATAAAGGGAAGCTAAGTCCTAGGAATGTTGGGCCATATATTATTATTCAAAAAATTGGCATCATGGTGTACAAGGTTGATTTTCCTTTAGAGTCGAAAGCAATCCATCCGATGTTTCATATATTTATGTCGTAAAGAAATTCATTGGAGATCCTTTACATATTACTCAAATAGAGGATATTCACATTGCTAAAGACTTATTTTATGATGAGGTGCCACTGGCTATTTTGGTCAGTCAAATAAGAAAGCTTCGAACTAAAGAAGTATCCTCCGTAAAAGTGTTATGGCGAAACAACAAAATTGAGGAAGTAACTTTGGAAACCAAAGAGGAAATAATGAAAAAGTACCCCTATCTTTTTACATCTGATGATGAGTCGCATCTCAAAACCTTGGTAGTTATCTTTTTATAGTATTTTACTAAGAGTTTGTAAATAACTTGGAAGATGTAATTTGTATGCCTTTTCGCGGGATATTTATATGAAGCTTAGTCGTTGGAAATTTTGGAACTTGATTTGTGGTTTTCTAGGCTAACTTGTATATGCTTAAAAATAATATTATTGTAGATAGGAATGCTACTAGGGGACTATTTTAACCTATTTGCAGATAAATTTTTCGAGGGTGAGGGGGGGGGGTTGAAGACTGCGGGACCCAATGTTTCTTGTATTGCATAATATACAGAGTGTGGCATGTTATTTAAGGTGTATATGTTTTTTTATAGCAACTAAGGATAATAAGACCACAAATTAGTGGTCAACATAAGGAGTTAAAGTTTTAGGTCAAAGGAACCCCTTAAAAAATATTCAGGGGGGAAGAAATGGCCCGAGTAGCTCCCCGCCCTTTTAGAAGGTTTAAATTATGTTTCACCTTTTGGTATAATTTCCTAATAATTGAGTGGTAAGAGGTATTGTAATAGAACAATGAACATATGTTATGTTTTGGAGTCAAGAAAGTTCCGAGCTAGAGATTGACCAAAGTTACCGTAAGTTTTTCTAAGAAATCTTTCTTAACTTTGGGTCAAATGTCTCAAATTTATCTCCAAAAATATAAGCATTTAAAGGGGGCCATGATTTATCCAATCGAAGAAGAGTATAATTTTCATTACACAAATATAGGTATTTAAGGGGGCCATGACCTATTCAACTTTAGAGTAACACGTTATGACTGTTTTACTGTGGACCATTCGAGAAGAAAACTAGGTCGTGAATTGGGTGGGGTCAAGAAAACATAATAGTAGGAAAATCTAAGATTTTAAGACCCCAAAATATTTTTTCTTTTCCAAAATAGTGAAGAAACTGAAGAGAGGCTTCCCATGAGGTACTTGAAAGATTTAGGTATGTTTTTTTTGGTTATTTCTATTGTTAAATTTTGCTCACATTTCTGGAAGTTCGTTCCTTACACTTTGCAATTATTTCCGACTCCTATTAGTTGTGTTTGGAGCTATTTTGGGAAGATAGAAAATTATTGTTCTTGCTAGTTCTTCTATCTTTACAACTAGTTAGATAATTATCTTGGGCTCTTTTATGATAATTTTACGAAGTTCTGTGGATGTTTCACCAAGCTAAGGGTATATGGAGTATCTTCTAATTTATGCTCATTTATGAACTATTTCTAGGTGTGTATAAACTACATATATGTAGTGATTGCAAAAGTTAGGACGTAAGGAAAAACTTTTGTGAAGAAACCTCGAGCATTTAGATATTCTTTTGAGAGGTATGTTAAGGCTAAGCTTTGTCCCACCTTTTGGCACAAAATTTAGGAAATTCCCAAAACGTCAAACACGATATATTACTATTCTATTTTTTGAATGACCTTTTGTAAAAGGCATTGGGATCATAGATAAATTATTTTCAGGATGATATTAGTTTGATATTCCATTCATTCAATTAAATAGGACATTAAGTATCCATATATCAATTTATCGGCTTTCCTAACTACATGTCCATCTATTTGAGTTGTTACTCTATTTTGGGTGGTGTCACTTTAGAAAAATCAAAAAAGAGATTATGAAGGAAATTTAGTGGTCATAATCAATCCTCCTTTCTCACTAAAACTATATGTGAAGAACTTAAAAAGTAACATATTGATTTTTAATAATCTCTACCATAATTCTCCAATACTCTCTTTTACTAATTATCAAGGAACTATGTATAATTGTTAATTAAAGCACCTTAAGCTCCTTATGAACATTTTAAGAGTTAAGGTATCACTCCAAATATTGAGTTAAGTTTTCAAACTTATTCGAAAGACATATAAGATTCCACGAGTCAGGTGTATATGCTACGATGGTTACTATGACATTATGAGAATGCGCGTACTAATGAGCCATGATGGGATTAATTCTTACTATGGCCTACTATTTTGATTCAATGATCATATCATACATGGCGTGTTATGGTTGGACTTCAAGTTATAATTGGAGGTAAGAGGACTATTTTTTTAAATGATTATAAATATGTATATTATACAAATGCCCCAAGTTAGAAAATATGATACTGGTTAGCTACTAGAAAGGACCACCATTGCTAGCATTTGGTAGGGTGTGTCATGGATTTGATCACTATAGATGTATTTATGACATGTGTCACTCCAGCATACCATACATATTTGATAACTAGGAGGCCAGGTGTTGGCCATCAATGTTTTATCCCTTTTGGCATCATAAAATAGAATTGATAGTAAACCCAGAATTAATGTAGCACAAGTGTCAAGCAATCAGCATCAGTAGATAGCACAAGCATAGAGGAAATAAAACTGAGGAACAAAGAAAGAAACCAAAACAAGCTATCGATTCATTAAAAAAAGAATTGCAGCCCAAATTTTGCAATAACTTTCAATGAGAGAACCATAATAGACTACTTTTAAAATAAAGTAGATGAAAAGGAAAAGATAAAGGGCTTTTATGTTTTAGGAGGAGGGATGTTTTTGGGTATGAGATTTGATGACGAGTGAGAGACAGGCATATGATTCAACATGACGATTGAGGATGTCTCCTTAGGATTTTTCATCTGAGCATTCAAGTTCTCATTCTAACTTTCCAACCTGAGGACCTCCTCATTACCAGGTCGCTCAGATTTTTCCTGAAACAGTAGAGCCTTTAACAAAAAGAAATTTCATCATCCCTTTTACTTAAAAAAGTAGTCAGATTCTCCAATTCCTTTTTCAGATTCTTTAGCTCTGCCAGTAGCTTACATACTCTACTCACTTGCCTAGTTCTCCCTCTAATGCAATCATACCTAAGAGTGTTTAGAGTAAATTTTTGTTTCACCATCCTCTTCATACAAATACCAAGAGAAATAGCAAAGTAAGTGAACACCTATGTCAATAATAACCCATAATGCATCCTATGCTTTCCATCTTTAATGGTGGTAGTTTTGTGCATGTGCTCCAAGATGATAGCAGGTAGGTTTATGGCTTCAAACATGCTGAGTGCCTCCATCATGAACAATTCTTCCCCAGAAGCTATAGTCCTCTTCTCATGTTTGGGCAAAACCTTGTTGAAAAACTCAAAAAAAAGTTGATAATATCTTTTTAGAAATGTCTTATGTGTCCTAGTTCCATTCATGTTTGTTAGCATTCCACACGCATTAAAGAAACTTTTCGAACACATTCTTCTAGCAACAAACCTAATACCTTCAACATGAGCACCTAGTATGTCACCAAACAAAACTTCATCCAAGTTCAACATTCATTCTCCCACTTGAGTGTTTAGATTCCTATTATATAAAACTCCTTGTAGTAGAACAATCTCACTTGATCTTCCATGCAAAATTTGACGATTTTCAACAAAAATATGAGTCCATGTTTGCAATTCCATAACATCAAACAAGTCACACATACCATGCTTAGACCTAATTTTGGGTTTAAAGACTTTTCCAATTATGTACTTTCTTGGTTTTCAACATAGTCATTCTTCCTTCTCTAGTTAAGATAGAATTAGCTTTCTCTTCGTTTTTCATGAGACCAGGGCCTTCTTCATCAAACATTTCTTGTTCACCAACATCTTCTCGGGCTCTCTTACCTGTAGTTTCACACACTTTTGGGGTTATTTTATACCACCAGCATGTGCCTTTCCCAACTCCCTTTTCTTTTACTTCTCAAAAGCTTTAGCAATATCACCAGATTAAGTTTTATTTCCACCTTGGACGACATTGATTATTTCATTCTCAAGGACCAAGTCCACAACAACTTCGCTCTTTCTCAACCTTATCTGTGCAAAGGTCTAAACTTTCATTACCTTAATAGCTTTACTCATCAATTTTGAGTAGGTCCACTAGCAGGACATGGACTTCTCCTCTTCGACTTTTCTCCCTCATTCAATTTTTCTTTCCCCTTATTGGAATTGGAAACTATCCTTCTCCTTACTCTCAAAAACAAAGGTTGACTATCCTCTTCATCCTCGTCAAGCTTAAAGTCAACAATAGAAGAAATATCTTGAGGTATAATAATTTTGTAAAACTGCATACATATATTCCCCTTTTAAAAAAGTTTTTGTTAGAAAATGTTGTCTCATATCAATGTGCTCCATCTATTTGTGATGGACCATATTTTTTGCCATGTTCTAAGCACTTTTGTTGTCACAGAACAATAGAATAGTGTGTCATAACACCAAAAATCCTTTAGTTGTTGTTTTGTCCATAACAATTGGACACAACAAGAGTCAATGACTACATACTCACCTTCAGCAATCAATAGAGCAACAAAATTTTTTTTCTTGGTTCCTCAGGAAACAAGACATAATCCAAGGAAGTAAGCCATTCAAGAAGAGTTCTTTCTATCATCGATATCCAACATAGTTTGAATCGGCATTACCGATCAAGTTAATATAATCACATGTAGAATAGTATATGACCAAGTCCCATGTTTTCTTCAAGTACCTTTGGAATTTTTTAGCTACCTTCATGTGGGACTCTTTTGTCTTTGATTGAAAGCTTGCACACATTCCAATACTATCACAACCAAAGACTGATCGCAACTAAAGAAAGATAAATAAAAAGAAAGAAACTCAAAAAAATATAAGAAATCACCCAAACCTAGAGTTATGAGTACAAGACCATCTAAAATGGTACTGAAGGGTAAATACAACTGTCTTAACAGATTATTCAATATTGTCTCATAATATCTGACACATAATCTGAGAGATAAGAAAATAAAAAGAAGATCCAAATATCCACGGTGACTTAAAGTGTACGCCTCATCGCTGAGATCTGGATGGTATCAACAATACCGTCATGGAATGATGAACTACCGTGTCATGAACCCGATGCTCAATCTCTTGGGAGGAAACAAAGTAGGGGTAAGTACACCAAATGCACCAGTATGTTCAACTCACTATGCAAGATAAATCAAACAAGTATGTAATAACAAAGAATCCTATCCTCTACATCAAAGTTGTTAGTACACAATACAATAAAATCATGAATAATGGTAATTATAGATGGTAACTGATACAACGATGCGATGCAATGCTATTCATGAATGCAATGGCATCGCAGACCATGAATGACGTGAAATCATGACTGTCGAGGGACCGATGTACATATCTATCGAGTCGAAGCTGTAAGATAGAATCCGAGAGCATCATAGGCCAAGTATTAAATGCACAATAAGGTGTTGCAGGCGATAATAAGAAGTATCTTGAGGTGTCGTAGGCCATAACTGCGATTTCAATATATATTGTAATATCTAGTGAGAAATGTGCATAACAATGCATCTAATCATGTATCAAAAGAATGCATACTAACACAATAAGTCATATATAACATGTTTGCATATCAATGCAACCCAATCGAAAATAAGATCTGTGCATATGTATGCACCCAGTCCAATATAAGATATATGCATAACAATGCAATAGTGGAGTATAGAATATGTGGAAACAAATGCAGCTAGTCAATATAATATATGTGCATACCAATGCAACAATGGACTATAATATTATACGGCTATACAATGTATCATCTTATCACTAACTAACTAATTATCAGATGTCACTAAAACAAGCGCCACAAGTAGCCTAAATGGGCTCAGAACTCTCAATCTTATCACACTCATCATTGATTAGTCATGACATCAACGAAGAACTATCGAAAGTCTCATATTATTATAATGATATCCCAATTATCTCAAAAATACATGATTTAATCTAAATAAATTAATAAGATCTTCATTTATACAATATTTGGCATAACCAACCTCATATTCCCATCAATTTAAGTCATATCATGATATAAGATCATAATTTAGTCTGCATCTCACAATTACCACATAAACTTGCTCAATAACTCATATTGAGTCCCAAAAAGATTAGCCGAACCTACCTCGATGCCGAAACCACACTTGAACAAGCATGCAATCATCTCAAACATCCAAATGATCCACAAATTAATCAACCACTTTCAAAAATAGATATTATGCATCAAGACGTGCATTTTTTATACCCATATTGGCATAACTAAGGTTTAGGGGCAAAAAGTTAAAACTTAGAGGTAAAACTTAAATGTCTTAAATTTGAAAATTGATTTAAAAAATGATGTTCTACACAAAAAATGGAGTTCGTGGGTGAAAATCCCACTAAAATCGAATTCAAATCAGTAGAGAAAGCTTAATTTAAAGTATCAAGATCATAGACCAAAAATCCCCAATTTCGAACATTCAAAATCATGAAATTCAAGCCGAAATCAAGATATACACCATTAAAATTAATCAAAATGATGTTAGAAACACTGACTCGAAAGATTTCTACAAACAATGCTCTTCAAAAATCGCCTCTCAAAGCTTGAAAATTTGAAATTGGAGTAAAAATAGCGATTTTACGTCTGTAAAATAGATTCAGCCAAAATGTACTCCCTGAAGGAGGTGAATTATCTGTGATCGAGGAGAAGAAAAAGCCCTATAACTCCGCCAAGGCAGAGAAGAAAATGGACCTGCACCAGATACGCCACACCAGCAATAGACAAAACTCTAAATGGATCCCCGAAACTCATCCGAACTTAGAATTTAAATTTTGTTATATATATCCATACAAGAAACAATGATCCTGACTCAAAGGAATCATCAGAATTCAATTTAGAGGTCTCCGAGAAACATATAAAACTGTAAGTCAAATAAACTAATTTAAAACTCAAAATACCAAAAATGCCCTCGAAAACTCCAAAAATTATGACGAGGCCATTTCTAGCATTTGTTTCACCTCCCAAAAGTACTAGAACTATCAGAATTTCAATATGAGCTTCCAAACATCAGATGTTAACCAAATTCAAAATTTAGTTCCGAAAATTACAAATATACAACTTTTGGCCTAAAAACCTCATTTTAACTCCAAATTCAATTTTCGCAACTTCATGTACTTCAGTTTCAACATTCCAGAGTTAACAGAATCGACTGATCCCTGTTCTGACCTCCTAAACTCATAATGACACCAAAACTAACTTTTGCAACAACTTAAGCTTTCAAGAAGACCAAAACTCATATTTTCAACTTTTTAAAACTCAAGATATCAATTCCAACCATTCGAATAGTTCAAATTAAGCCCAAAGTAACTTTCAAAATGTTAAAACAGTAAATTTCACAAATAACGTCAAAAATTACCAACCAGGTCATTACATCATTCACCACTAAAAAGGATGTTCATCCTTGAACATAAGGAAAAGAGGAGTACCTAAGTCTAAACAAGGTTAGGATATTTGGGCCGCATGCCAAACTCCAACTCCCATATGGCCTCATCAACGGAATGGTACTGCCATTAAACCTTCGCAGAAAGTATACCTCTGGATCTTAATCTCCGGACGTGCCTATCCAATATAGCTATTGGTTCTTATTCAAAGGAAAAATTTAGACCCAATTTAATAGACATAAGAAATCATATAGGACCCATTTGGAAAGTACTTGCAGAGCATAGCAACATGAAAAATAGGATGAACGGAAGAGAGTCGCGGTGGTAAAGCCAAAGCATAGGCCACCTCAGTAACTCTCTTTAAAATTTCAAATGGGCCAATGAATCTAGGACTAAACTTGCCCCTCTTTAAGAAGCTTATCACACCCTTCTAGGGGGAGACGTTTCACCAAACATTGTCACCAACAAGGATGTCAAGCGGCCTAACCCTCCTATCAATATAACTCTTGTAGCGACTCTAGGCTGTCAGAAGCCTACTCTGAATAAGTCAAACCCGGTCCATGGCATCCTGAAGTAAATCAACACCCAATACCCCGACTTAACCTAAATAAAACCATCCAATGGGTGATTTACACCTCCGGCCATACAAGGCCTCAAATAGTGCCATCAAGATGCTAGAATAGTAAGTGTTGTTATATGAAAACCTTGTCAATGGTAAGTGTTAGTCCCATCGGGCCCCAAAATCAATAACATAGGCTCTAAGAATGTCCCCCAAACACCTGAATGATGCGTTAGGACTGACCATAAGTCTGAGGGTGAAAAGGTAAACTCAAATCCACCCTAGTACCCAAACAACGATGGACAACCAGCTAAAAGTGAGAAGTGAACATACACTCTCTACTTATACTATAGGTACTAGCACACCATGTAATCTGACAATATCTAGGATATACAATCTAGTCAATAGCTATGTACTGTAGCTTGTCTTCATCGGTATAAAGTATGCCAACTTGGTCAATCCATCGACAACTACCCAAACCGAATCAAACTTTCCAAAGGACATGGGAAAACCTTTAGGAAAGTCCATAATCACTCTCTCCCACTTCTACTCGGGAATGGACATCCTTTGCATCGATCCACCAAGAGTTTGGTGCTCAAACTTGTCCTGTTGGCAATTCAAACACTTTTCCATGAACTCGGCTACGTCTTTCCTCATGCAAAACCACTAATAATGTTATTTAAGATCGTGATACATATAGCTGCACCTAGATAAATGGAATATCTAGCACAATAGGCCTCCTCTAATATAAATCTCACGCAATCCACAACTTCTGGCACACAAACTCTACCATTAACCCTCAAAACACCATAAGAATCAATAATAGCTCCCTTGGCTTCACTCTAAACACTTTGTAACAGATCATGCATAATATGAGGTCCTTAAACTGATGAGCACGTATCTCAAAGATCTAGCCTCAACAAAGGCCAAAACACTCTAAGGAAGGGAAATATCCAAATGAACCATCTGTCTAGCAAGCGACTGAACCTCCAAGTCTACGGGCCTCTCCTAAACCCTCAAGAATGCCAAACTCCCCATACTAGTAGCCCTTAAGCTCAAAGAATTTGCCACCACATTAACTTTGCCAGGGTGATATAGAATAGAGATATCATAGACTTTAAGATACTCCAACCACCTACGATGTCTCATGTTCAAGTTTGGCTGAGAAAAGATGTGTATGCGACTCCGGTGATTGATAAAGATCTCACAATGCAACCTCTATATATAATGTTTCCAAAACTTCAATACAAACAAAACTGCAACCAACTCCATGTCATGGGTAGGTAGTTGTTCTCAAGCACCTTTAGCTGCCTAGAAGCATAGGCTATCAACTTCCACCTTTTCATCAATACTCCACCCAAGCCCACACTAAAAGCATCACAACATACCATAAATGGAACTCCATCCTCGGGTAAAGCAATAATACGTGCTAAAGTCAACAAATCCTTGAGCTTTTGAAAGCTCACCTCACAATCATCCCACCACTAAAATGCCATAGCCTTCTAAGTCAACGGGGTTGCTATAGATGAGAATCCAAAAACAAAACGTCGATAATACCCCGCTAAACTAAGGAAACTCTGAATCTCAATCACAGAAGTAGGCCTAGCCCACTCAAAAACAACTGCTACCTTGGTCGGATCGACCATAATACCCTCTTTTGACAATACATGGCGACGAAATGCAAAAGACTTAAGCAAAAACTCACACTTTGAGAACTTAACATACAACTTCATTCCCTTAATCTCTAGAGTCCCGTCCTCAAGTGCTGAACATGATTTGCCTCGCTCTTAGATAAACCATGACATAATCTATGAACACAATCACAAAGATGTCTAATTAGGGCTTACATATTCAATTCATCAAGTCCATTAAAGTAGTTGGGGCATTAGTCAACCGAAAATGGCATAACCATGAACTCATAATGCTCACAACGGGTCCTGAAAGCTATCTTTGGGATATCAAACTCTCGAACACTCAACTAATGATAACCAGACCTCAAGTCAATCTTGGAGAATACTGAGGCACCCTGCAACTGCTCAAAAAGATTGTCAATGTGAGGCAAGAGATATTTGTTCGTGATGGTCACTTTATTAAGCTGGAAATAGTCAATACACTTATGCATAGTGCTATCATTTTTCTTCATAAATAATTCGAGAGCACCTCAGTGAGATACACTCGAACGAATAAAGTCTTTCATAAACAAATCTTCCAACTGTTCCTTCAACTCTTTCAATTCAATTGGAGCCATCCGATAGGAACAATAGATATGGGCTTAGTGTCTGGCTCTACATCAATTAGAAAGGTCAATATTAAGATCCAAAGGAAAACCTGGTAAATTAGTCGAAAATACATTGATAAACTCTCTAGCAACCCTGCTAGTCTCCAATTAGGGAGGCTCCTGAGAAACAACTCGAACATGAGCTAAATATGCCAAACACCCCTTCCCTATAAGCTGACAAGCATGCATATAAGAAATAACCCCCATAGGATAGGTGTTAGGTGTTCCAGCCAACATCAACTAAGGCAAGTCAGGGCAAGATAGCATCACTATCTTCGCACGACAATCAAGAATGACATGAAAAGGAGACGACCAATCCATATGCAAAATCACATTAAATCAACCATATCAAACAATATAAGATCATCAACATTGTCTCTCTCTATAAAAGTCACAACACAACCCCGATACACCAGATTCACCCCCAAAGATTGACCTATCAAGGTGGAAACACAAATAGGCTCGGAAAGCGGCTCAGATATAATATCAGTATAAGAAGAAAAATAGGTCGACAAATAAGAATGAGTAGAGTCTGGATCAAATAAAACTAAAGCCAAACAGTGAAACACTAGACTGTATCTGTTATAACTACATCAGAGGCCTCTGCCTCAGCTCTATCTAGAACAACATAGCACACTTTATGCCCACCACTAGCCTGTGGATCACCATGAGCACTACCTCTCACTATACTATGACCACCTCTTGCACCACCTCTGATAACCTGAACTGTGTCCCTAGGTAGCGTTCTTGGAGTTGGATGAGCTGGTTGACAGCCTGTAGTATGAGTAGGAGGTACACAGTGATGACAACGATGAGCCAAGTACCCAATCTCATCATAATGATAATAAGCCTTAGTATCTTATCCTTGAGATGGCTGCCCTCAAAAGCCACCATGCCTTGGTGCACTACCCACTTGAGTAGATCTAGATCTATCAACACTATTAGATACAAGAAGAGCTTCCTGAACTTCCCGACCCTGATGGCCCTATGTTTGGATCTCTTGATCTTGTGGCGGGTATCTACTAAACTATCCATGTTGACGAAACCTCTTTTCGCCTCCCCGTCTCTCCTGCTTGACATGCTCTATCGTATGATCATGATCCACAACACTCTAGAATGTACCTATAGCCAAAACTAAGAAAGTTGTAGCCTCTTGAAGATACCTTGGAAAGCCCTTGACAATTCTTCGAATCTTCTCAGACTTAATAGGAATGCTAGATAATCCATATCTTGAAAACGTATGGAATCTATCCTCATATTAAAAACTTGACATAAATCCCTATTGTATCTTACCAAACTTATCTCGGCAATTTTCTCAGAGGATTTAGGGCACAAATGTCTCCAAAATTATCTCAGTGAGTTATTACTGACCTCCACCACTCCTTGGAAAGGCCAATTAAGTGATATGAAGTGTAGGCAATCCCATGCGACTTAAGAATAGCCAGGTTACATAATTAGTCTTAGAAGACTGATAAAATATCATATGCTCCATCCCCAGGAGTGCAATAAAATCGTGGTGGATCCAACCACACAAACCTCTCAAAACGCTTCTGCTCCGTTGTAGACATGGCTGGGCTGGTAGAAGATAGTGGCACCAAAAACATTGGAGGTGCAATAGATAGAGCAACAACCAAACTCTGAAATTGACTACCCAAACTCGATATGGATGTTTGAAGTGGAGTAATAACAGTCGCAATAGCATTTGGTGGAGCTGAAGAAGGACCCACATGAATCATAACTGGCTCTAGTAGAGCACTAGAAGGATCAACAGATGTCATAGAAACTGGTATCTCAATAGTAGCTGGAGCTAGATGAGCTTCCTCCAATCTAGCCAGTACCCTCAAAAGTTACTCTTGAATAAAACTGCGGTATCTAGAGCTGAGGGCGATGGAATAAGATCTATAGGCCCCTCGAGCTCATCAACAGGCTTTGGAGAAGCTGATCTACTCCTGCCCTCAAGGTGGATCTACCCTTCTAACATGTCAACTACCCCGGTCCTGCCTCAAAGCTTAACTCGACCTCGGGTGGGTTCCACATCCGTTACCTCGGAATCTCCCACTGATCATTGGGATTCAGTAGAAGGAGTAGATTAGAAGCTTTAAAATAGGAAATACAAAGGAACACATGAACAGAATCAATATTTTGAAACACTTTCCTAATAAGTATCTCTTACCCTCTCGAAGATAGGACTGGACGTTTATACACCGATACGCAAGACTCTACTAGACACTTAACTCTTGATTCACGAGCCTAGTGTAACTAGTCTCTGATACAAAACTTGTCACAACCTAAGATAGGTCGCAACTAAAAGAAGATAAATAAAGTGGAAACAAACTCAAAAGATATAAAGAAATCTCCCAAAACATGGAGTCATAAGTAGAAGATAATCTAAAAAGGAATTGAATGGTAAATAAAACTATCTCAAAAGAAAATGCAATGTTGTCTCATAATGTCTGAAACATAGTCTAAGAGATAAGAAAATAGAAAGAAGACCCAAAGATCCATAATGACTTGAAGTTTGAGCCTTAAAGATGAGGTTAGGAAGGTATCGATAATACTTAGATGGAATGATCAACTACCCTGTCCTGAACTTTGTGCTCGATCTGCAAAGAGGAAACAAAGTAGGGGTGGGTACACCAAACAAGTATGTAATAACGAAGAATCCTATCACCTGCATCAAAATAGTTACTACAAAAATACAATAAAATCATGAATAATAGATATTGTAGATGGTAAGCGATCCAATGATGAAATTCAATGCTATGCATGAACGAAATTGTATTTCAATCCATGAATGAGATGAAATCATGCCCGTCGCGAGGTAGATGTACACATTTATTGAACCGAAGCTACAAGATGGAACTCTGGGGCATTGCATGCAATGTACTAAATATATACTAAGGTGTCGCAAGCCATAATCAGAAGTATCTTGATACATTGCAGACCATAACTGTTGTCTCAATATACATCATAATATCCCAAACGATGTAGATGGAGTGAGAAATATGCATAGCAATGCATCTAATTATGTATCAAAAGTATGTATACCAATGCAATCGGTCATGTATATCATGTATCCATAGCAATGCAACCCAATAGGAAATAAGATCCGTGCATACTAATGCACCAAGGTTAGTATAAGATATATGCTTAACAATGCAACAATGGAGTATAGAATATGTGCATAGAAGTACAACTACTCAATATAAGATTTGTACATACCAATGCAACAATGGAGTATAACATTATACGGCTACACCATGTCCCATCTCATCACTAACTCACTAATAATTAGATGTCATTGAAACAAGCTCCAAAATTACCCCAAATGGGCTCATGACTCTTAAGCTGATCACACTTATCATCGATTAGTCACAACATTAACCAAGAACTATCTTAATTTGCATATTATCCGAATGATATCCCAATTAGCTCAAAATACATGATTACATCTAAATAAATCAATAGCATTGCCATTTACTCAATATTCACTTGAACCAACCTTATATTTTTATCAATTTCAATTATATGATGATATCGGATCATAATTAAATCTACATCTCACAAGTATCACATAAACATGCACAATAACTCCTATCTAGTTCAAAAAAGGTAGTCGAACCTACCTCGATGTCGAAACTCCACTTGAATTAGGTTGTAATCAGCTAAAACCTCCAAATGATCTATAGATCGATCAACCGCTATCAAAAAAGGATATTACGCACCAAGTGGTGCATTTTGATACCCATATTGGCACAAATTAGGAGGAAATGGTACAAACTAAGGCTATAATTTGAAGGTTTCAAATTGGAAAATTGACTTCAAAATTGGGTTATACATGAAAGAAGGAGTTCATAGGTTAAAATCTCACTAAAATCAAGTTCAAATCTATAGAGAAACTTCATTTAAAGTTTCAAGCTCATAGACTAAAAATTCCCATTTCTGGACATTCCACATCATGAAATTCAAGCTGATAATGAGAAAAACAAACCATGAAAATTAATAAAAATAATGTTCGAAACACTTACTTAAAGGATTTCTCTGAAAACTCTATTCATAAATTGTCTCTCAAAGCTTGAAATTTTGAACATTGAGTAAGAATAGTGATTTTACGTCTTTAAAACGGATTCAGCTAAACTGTACTCCAAGAAGGTTCAGATTTATCCGCGATCACAGAGAAGAAAAAACCCTATACCTCCACAAAGGAGGAGAAAAAAGTGGGGCTGCACTAGATACCCCAAACCAACCATTGGCAAAACTCAAAATGGACCCCTCGAACTCATCCAAATGAAGAATTTCACAAACGTTATATGTATCCATACCAGAAGCAACAATCCAGACTCAACAGAATTATCAAAATTCAATTAAAAGGTCTCCACAACTCATTTAACAAAGCATGTCTAATAAACTAGTTTAAAACTCAAAATACCAAAACTGCCCTAAAAAACGCCAAAAATTATGACGAGGCTATTTTTAGAGTTAGTTTCACTAATCAGAACTACTAGAACTGTCATAATTTTAATCCAAGCATTCAAACTCCGAATATTGACCAAAGTCAAATTTTGATTCTTAAAATGACTAAAATCTCAACTTTGATCCTAAAAACCTCATTTTAACTCCAAATTCAGTTTTGCAACTTCCCATAGTTCAATTTTGACATTCTCGAGCTAATGGAATCGATGGATCCCTGATTTGACCTTTAAACTCACCATTAAAAATAATTCTTTTTTTAAACAACGTAAGCTTTCAAAAGACCAAAACTCATATTTTCAACTTTTAATACTCAGGATTTCAATTCCATCCATTCAAATAGTTCTAATTTTGTCCAAAGCAACTTATGAAAGAGTAAAACAATAGATTTCATAGGTAATGCAGAAATTGAACAACTAAGTCATTACAAATACTAACAAAATGTTTTATCTGCTTGCAGTCAAATTCAGTAATAATCCTATGATACCGATTTACATAGTCTCATTAACACAGGGACAAGTTTTATTAGCACCTAACTTGGAATTGCCCCCGTAGGAGTTTCAATAGGTTTTGCATCCTGCATTTCGAATTTCTTTAATAACTCCTTGATGTATATTTATCTTGACTAATTGAGGTTTTTTCAGGAGTTTGTTTGATATGTAGCCCATAATAGACTCAATGTACCCATTATACTCATTTTAAGTTCACTCTCTATCAACTTTGAGAATTCACCACACATAGACTCAGAAGTAGCAACTAAGATAATATTATCAACATAAACTTGCATGACAAGACAGTCCCTTCCTCTACTCTTAAAAAACAAACTATTGTCAATTTTACCTCTATTGAACCCACTTCCAATAGGAAGTTAGGTAACCTCTCATACTATGCTCTGGGTGCTTGTTTCCAACCATACAAAGCCTTGTCTAGTTTGAACACATGGTTGAGATAATCAATATCTTCCAATCCTAAATTTTATTTGACAACACTTCCTCATTTAGGTATCGTTTCATGAAAGCACTCATAAAATCCATTTGATAGAGCTTGAAACTCATGAATGCTACAGAAGCTATAAGAAATTCGATGTCACCATTTTGCAACAGGAGCACATGTTTCATCATAATCGATGCCTTCTTCCTGGTTGTAGCCTTTAACTCCCAGGCTTGATTTATAAGATGTATCCATAAAGAATCTAACCTTGAAATCATGTAATTTCATGATAAAGGGGGATTTAAGCTCAATGGGTGAAAGGAATCATGGATGAATATCCATATACCTTAAACATGAAGTTTCTTGTTGAGAAACTTGAGGAGGGCTTGGTGTTTGCCTTGGTTTTCTTGAATCTCAAAGCAAGTCCTTGAAGTCTTAAAATTGAATGGAAGGTTTGAGTAGATTGGAGAGGATCTTTGAGAGGTTTTTATGAGTTTTAGGGCTACAAAATGGCTGAAGAATGAGGGTCTCTCTTATATGTAGGCATTAGGTTATTGCCCAATTTCTCTTAAGTGAAAAAGAGGATTTTTGGGACTTTCTGACATAAGGATGGGCAAGTCCGCGACGGGGACTTGTCGTGGACCTTACTAGTTGCACAATTTCATCCAAAAAATTATTTTTAATATGGGAAATCTATACCTTGTGAGTAACTATTTTCCCTCTCTGAACAAGAATATGAAGTCGAATTTACAAAATAATGCCCAAATTATAAGATATTCAAAAAATTACATGATAGGGTCCTTTCGAGTGGTGTTTTAATATCCCCCCTTCAGAACATTCATCCTCAAATGTGAATAGAGCTAGAATGAATACAATGGATTAACATATATCAACTCCTTATGAATATAATAATGCAAATTAAACATTGTTTTCATGCAACTTTCAAAGTCTCTAACATAGATGTCATCTTAAAAGCACGAGTAGCACATTTTCATAATTGCACATGAAACTTCAATCAACTTACTCCATGATAAGTAACATGTAAAGACTAAATTGATGATGTAAGAGAATGTACATGAACTACCATTATTACCAATATGCCAACATAACCACTTATAAATACATCAACCATAGCACCACCACATACGAAACCACTTACTACCAACCATCACCATATTCAAGGAAACACATACATACCGAGCATAGCATTACAAGTTCTCTATCTTCACTTCCTAACGACCACCGGGCAATCCCTTTTCTTATGCCCTAATCACCACACTCAAAGGAACCTTCTTGACCCACTATAGTTAGTGAGAGGAATAACCTTAGGTACTTCAAACGGCACGCCATGGATCATAATGAAAAGAAACGTTTCCTAAAAAGCCTCATATACTCCTATCCATAGCAGTGACATGCTTAACAACCATGAATAAGACTCTTCTCGACATGGTGTGTTGGATGTCCGAGGACCATTTATAAACCTAGTGCTCTGATACCAAGCATGTCAAAACCTAAGCCTAGGGCCTGGACATGGCATGGCGAATGGGGTTCAGAAGGGACCCCAAACAAACCTCTTAAGCATTCTGGCACATCCTTTGTTGCAAAAGCATAATAAAATAACAAACAGGAAGCACATAATTCTAAGTAAATAGGGGCTTGTGACTCACACTATAGGGATAGATAGGGTAAAAGGATTTGTATGAATCACATAACAAGCAAGTACTAAGGGGTGGGTAAGTAGCACTCAAGCTATGGTGAAATAGGAACTTAGGACTTTCATCACTTTCCATCATTATCAATAGCATCAAATAGTGTCAAATACGGGATAGGGTCTAAGTGATAAATCTCCATAAAAGCTCAATATCTCAACATAGGTACATAGCATAGTATCCACCAACACCACTATGCATGAATAGGATGGGAGCCATGACATGTCCAAGGCTCTCCTTCTAACTAGAAAATAAAGTGAAATAACGTTTCAACATAGGCATGCTATAAGTAGGATATTGTCCCTTAACTAGAGGACTCACTAAAAGCACAATCTTCATAAATCAAAGCTAGCCTCGTAGAGGATATTGACGAGCACCGGTCCCTACATGATTAAATCATGTAAGAAAAAACTATGCATTAGTACTTTGAATAAACTAGTATGTGGGCATGCAATGCGCAAAACATGAGTCATAAAAGTAGTGAATAAAATGATCATTCAGAAACACCACTTAAACTATAGAACATAAGATAATACATGTAGGGGAATTGGATTTGTATAAGTAATCTAGCTCATGAAAGAACACTTGATCTTAGCATAGTGAGCAACATAGGTAACCATTCATAAGAAAAATAGCCATATCTTTAGGGAAGAACTTTGGTTTTACATCAACGAAAGAACCATATAAGATAAATAAAACTTTTTGAAATCACAATGAAGGACATCATACATACTTGGAAAGAAAGTAATATACCTTTTATGAGAAACACCAATGCCAATAACAAAGGACCATAACATATGCAAGGAAAACCATGTAAACTCTAGAGACAATGAGTTATTCAACTTTAAAACACCATTGGACATGACATAAAGGAACCATCATAAACAATTATAAGGAGAACTTAAATATGTGTAAGAGCAACCTTCAACCGACATAAACTATGTGAGCTAAATCATGGAGTCCTGATATTTTTCTCTATATCAGAAGAAAGGGTAAAGTCACTTGCAAAAGAGACCTCCTAAGATGCCTATGTGGATCAACTAAAAGCGAGCTATTAAGCTACCTCTAATAGCAGTTGGTATAGAAGCCATCCTCTACTATTGATGACCCTTATTTCTTACATTGACACGTAGTAATAGGACAATGTGATTATACTAATGGTCTCTTGCCCTAGCTATAGGGAGTATCCACATCTATCCCAAGGTCCACTCGGTGCTAAGTGTGTCTCTCGTGGTATAACAAAGACATGTATCAAAGAATCATATAATATGGACATGTATTCCACTAAATCATTCTAAAAGACTTTCAATCCTAGATAATTATCATAAAGATAGCTCCTAAATCTAGTTTATGCCTCTACTATCAGCATATCATTATCTCATAATCTTCACTAGGTGGAGGACTCATATCTCAATTACTCATTCATACTAAACTTCAAAATACTAGTCCTATTGGACATACAAACCTGAGGATAGTCATAACGTGCCAAATTTGTATACCATATCATGCATAATCTAATAATAGCTCAATATAATGAAAGAGTAGCTAATCAAAATCAATGCTTCATAAAATCAATGAAAGGGGATTCATATCACTAAAAACATTCACAACGTTCTCATGAGGTCATAACATGCATAATAGCCGTTTAATATTCTTAACATTCATAATTTAAATGTCTTACAATATGACTTTCATCAATGTAAAAGTGTGTCAATTACTTTAGCCAAAACATGGTGGGTAATATGCATATAAGCTTAAAATCATGAAATTCAAGAGTATAAAATATGTGAGGAGTAAAATAATGTCATTTAAGAATCAGTCAAAACAACCGTCGAACAATGTAGTAAACCCCTTAGTTTCTGTGCCATGAAATCTATCTTAAAAATACACACACTTCCACAGTTTTCATAGTTCATATTATGTATACTTTTAATAGACATAAATCAACTTATGGAATATGATTTAAATAGATTTTCATTCATAATAAACCAATACTTGTTAAAATCTAACATAATTTAAGTTCATGCATAATATCTAACCTTGAAATCATGTAATTTCGTTAAAAAAGGGGGGAGTTGAGCTCCATGGGTGAAAGGACCCATGGATAAAGACCTACGTATTTTAAAATTTGAGTTTTTTGAACAGAAACATGAGGAGGACTTCGGGCTTAACTTGGTTTTCTTGAATCACAAAGCAAGTCCTTGAAGTCTTGAGATTAAATGGAAGGTTTGAGAAGATTAGAAGTGATTTTTGGGAGGTTTTTGTGAGTTTTAGGAATAAAAGATGGATGAAGAATGATGGAATCTTGTCTATATAGGCATTGGGTTATTACCCAATTTCCATTAAGTGAAACTAAGGGTTTTCGAGACTTTTTGACCTAAGGTACGGCAAGCCCGCAATGCGGACATGTCACGGACCTTACTGGTTTGCGCAATTTCATCAAAAAAATTATTTTCTAACATGGGCAACCTATACCTTCTGAGTTACCGATTTCCCACATAATTATTCCCTCTGAACAAGAATATGAAGTCGAATTTATGAAATAATACACAAATTTTAAGGTATTAAAAATGCATGATAGAGTCTTTTTGAACTACATTGAGTGGTGTTTCACTACACTTTTGTTGTTATATAAAGTAGGCATCGGGCTGGAATTGATACCTTTAAATATACTAAGTATGTGGGTATGCAATTTAAAATGGGCATGACAAAACTTGCATTAAATGTTTGATTATATTTATGTATATATATGTATAATAAGGGAAGCATATATAGAAAAAAGTCCATTAAACCACGGTGCATGAAGGCCATAATAATGAGAAACTATGTGAAGATGTGACCTCAACTTACATGTAAGATCATGCGAGATATTACATGCAATCTCTATGTTTCCTCTACATAGGAGAAAAAGTAGCTTACTTGCTAATGGTTGACTATACCTCACTTTACGGGCCTTTCCCATTTTCGAGAGTGGGTCTCATGCCATAATAATCCATATAAGGAGACATGATCCTATGGTGGCACATAGTTATGAGAAAGATATACTCTATATAAGGATCTTTAGGGATAGTCTTCCAACTCCAATCGAATTCGGTGCTAAGTCATCATTTCACAGAATACATATAGACATACACACACATATATGTGTGTAAATGCATAGGATCATATATCATTTCAAATCATCGTCATGCATACTTAGTCTTAAAAGCCAAATCACAATTCAAAATGTGTTTGCATTAATAGGAATAACTCATTCATAGCTTGAAATTATGGTGTATATGCACCCATAAGTGCTTAAACCATATTATAGTCATCATTCCTATCACAGTCATGTCATAACCATAATTTACTTGAAATCATAATCATATCTATAATTGATGGTTAAATCCATATCAAAACTTCATAAAAAGCATTGTTCATGCATGCTCATGACACAAGGAATAAGGGTAAAGCATGGATACATGAAATTCATATTTAAAACATGATAACAAGATAGAAATATGCATAATTCAGAAAGAGATCAATATTCGAATAATAATTGAAACTACACATACATGAAATCATAGTTTAAAGGGACATATAAGTTCATAATTCATGAAGATCATGTAAAATATTGGAATGAGAAGTAATTCATGCCTAAAACATCATTTAATCATTAATCATATCCTAATTCCAACAACTGAAGGTCATGAAAATCACACTTAGATCATAGTTTAAGTTCATGAAAAATTGAAGAAGATAATCCGGCTCTAAGGTTGAATTTAAACAAACGATGAAACCACACATACATTGCTTAGATTGAGGAGTTTAAGATGAATTCAACTTGAACTTGAGACTCCTATAGAAATCCTAGCTTGAATCCTTTAGTACTAGGCTTGAGAGTGTTTTAGGTCTTAGAGTTCTAGAGGATAACTGATAAGCTTGAGTGAAGTGCTAGAGTAACACATGGTTTGATATAGGAGTGTAAAGGAATTAATAAAATTCGTAAAAAGCAATGGGGTTGGGCAAAATTACCAAAATCACCTCATCCAAAATAAGGCCAAAATTGACCATGGTTTATTGTATGGCATCCTCTTCAGGCTATGGTGTGCACCACATGCCTTGAAGGGATTAGTGGTGCGCACCCTTAGATAAAACAATGGAGGCCAAGATGAAGGTGCCTCCAACGAGACCCTCCATGGACCGTGGTGGGTCCCATGATCTATGGAGGGTCCTGTGGTTGAACCCTTCACTTTATATCCGTTAGGAAACCATGGAAACAAACCACAAAGGGCCAAGGCCACTTTCAATGTTCACTTCACTAGCCGTGGAATGGTCCTTGGACGAGGACTTGGGCCAAAATTCCTCTGAAATAGGTTTTTAAGAAATTTTAAGGCCTTGTGACGTCCGATCCTTGCATTATCTCCCCATCGGGATCATTAATCATGAGTTAGAAATGGCTTGAAAATCTTGAACTAAACATGAAATTAGCCAACATTAATGCATATCGCAACAACAAAATTTAACACCATGAAATCATTAATTCTATGCGAAAATATAATTCAAATCGGTGTCGTGCACATGTATGCATGTCGTGATATGAAGACATAGAATCAAAGGAATTAGTACAGTTTAAGCATGAAGAACCTAGTACTTTAGTCTTGAGTTTATTGGAATAGGTTAGGGTATGGTCTCATCATATCCGATTCAACTTCCAATGTAGCACTCTCAATATGTTAGTTCCTCTAAAGGACTATGACCGAAGCACTATCCTTGTTGCAAAGCCTCTTCACTTGTCTATCCATAATCTCAATTGGTACCTACTCATAAATCAAGCTCTCATCGACATCAACACCTTCCAAAGGCACAATCATACAAGGATCAGCAACCAAGTCCCTCAACATAGACATATGGAATATCAGTCATATTGCCAATACGCTCAACAATCTTATATGGGGCAATTTAACCGGGAATCAACTTGCCTTTTTTTCTTATCAAAATGCATCACACCGTTCATAGGTGAAACCTTCACATAAAACTACTCACTAACATGGAACTCAAGCTATCTTCTCCTAACACTCGAATAGGACTTTTGAAGACTTTGATCTAATTTCAAACATTCCTCAATAAACATCCCAAAATCCATAGCCTCTATCACTATATCCAGGCCATTAAAACCCATCCCATCTATCTCAAACCCTCCTCTACCCACTAGCGATCTACATCTCCTCCCATAATAGGCTTTAAATAGTGCCATTTTGATGTACGCATGATAACTGTTGTTGTAGGCAAAGTCAATGAGCGGTAGATGATCATACAGATTGCCTTTGAAATCTAAAACACAAGCCCTCTACATGTCCTCAAAAGTTTAAATTGTCCTCTTAACTCGTCTATCGATTTGAGGGTAGAAAGCGGTGCTTAACTTCACCCTTTTACCAAGCCTGTTCTCAAATGACCTCCAGACCTCCAAATGTGAAAAGTGTATTAGGTACCATGATAAAATATAATAAACAAAGTAACACCAAGATATATAACCAACTCCTTGATATATAACTTGGCATAATCCTCAGTATTGAACGTAGTGTCAACCGACAGAAAATGAGCCGATTTGGTCATCCTATCCATGATTACCCAAATAGAGTCATATTGCTTTTGGGATTAGGGCAAACCCATCATAAAGTCCATATCCACATCTTCCCTCTTTTAAGTAGGAATCAAAATATCTTAGGCCATACCACTGAGCTTTTGGTGTTCTCCCTTCATCTATTGACAATTTGGACATTCGTATACAAACTTTGCTATGTCCTTCTTCATGCCATTCCACCAATATACTGATTTCAAGTTCGGCTATATCTTTGTTGATCCTGGGTGAATAGAATAATGAGAGTTATGGGCGTCTCTCAAGATAACCTCTCTAAGGCCATCAATATCAGGAAAACTCAATCGATCTTGATACCAAAGTATACCATCTCCGCCTTGGGAGAAAACTTCTATTTTTTTTTTGGATACCAACTTCTTCAATTCAACCAATGACGAGTCTAGATCTTTTTTTTGCTTTGACATCAACAAAATGATTCAGCCTCTTTTTGAATATAAAGGATCAAATCTAGCCAAATGGTGCAAATCCTTCTTGGTCTCATAAAAATGAACCCCACTACCCATAGATCGTCTATTGAAAGCATCAATTGCAACATTTCCCTTTCCTAGATGTTATTCACACTCATGTCTTAGTCATTAAGTAGTTTTGACCATCTCCTTTCCCTCAAGTTAAGATCTCATTGGGTTAACACATATTGCAAATTTTTGTGATCGATGAACGCGTCAACATAAACCCCATAAAGATAATGTCACAAAATTTTCTAGGCAAATACCACATCCGCTAACTCAAGGTCATGGGCTTGATAATTTTGTTCATGCACTTTCAACTGTTTCGATTGATAAGTTATGACCTTTCCATATTTCATGAGATCACAACCCAAAGCCATTCAAGAAGCATCACAAACGCATCTAAGCCATGAAATAGTGTCTCCTCAATGCACCACAAACTCATCTAAGCCATGTGGTAGATGGAATGAAGATAAATCTTGGCGAAGTGAGTTTCACCCTGTAACTACTCAAACAAATTATCAATCCTTTGTAATGGTTACATATTCTTTATAGTCACTTTGTTTAATTGTCGATAATCAATACACATCCGAGTGACCCATCCTTCTTCCTCATAAATAAAATAGGAACACCCCATGCTGGTATACTTGACCTAATAAAGCATTTTTCCAACAAGTCCTTCTATTGACCCTTCAAATCCTGTAATTAAGTTGGGGACATACAATAAAGTGGAATGAAAATAGGGTGGGTATCAGGGAGAAGATCTATGCCAAAGCCAACTTCCCTTTCAAGAGAAATACTGGTTGATTCTTAGGGAAAGACATATGGAAATCCATTAACTACAAGAACTGACTCAATAGTAAGAGACTTAGACTTAATATCTCTAACCCTAACAATATTTTAGTTGCACCTCTTAGAAATTATTTTTCGATTTTTGAGATATGAGACAAATCAACCTTTAAAAGCAAACTTACTACAAATCCACACAAGAATATGCTCACACGTTAATTAAAACTTGACCATTTGGGTCTTGCAATCTATAGAGACATAAGAACCATGCAACCAATCCATCCCAAGAAAAACATCAAAATCAACGATTTCAAGTTCAATAAGATCATAAGCGAAGACTTTATACAAGACTGAGAAAGAATAACCTCGGTAGAATCCATAGGCTATAATAGACTCACCTATGGGAGTATAAACTGAGAATGTCTAAATATTTCGCTACTCATAACAAATTTAATAACTAAGAAAGGAGGGGCAAAAGATAAATTTGAACTCAGATCAAGAAAAGTGTATACATAAAAACCAAAGATTGTAAACATACAAGTCACCCCATCTGGAGCCTCCTCCACCTCCTGCCTTGCATATAAAGCATAGAAACTATTATTGTGAAGTGAATCACCTTGATGGGCCCTTGGTTTGCGTTGACCTTTCTTTTGAGCATTAGGATAATCAACAAGCTTGTGCCCCATCTTGCTACACCCATAATAAGAACTCAAATCCTTCAAGCATCGACATAGGTGATTCTTCCCATACTTTTCACATTTGGGATGTACTGGCCCACCTTTAGCTTGTTCTTTAAGATAAGGAACTTTATCTTTAGCAACCCATGGATTCGAACCTTGGCCTTGTTGAAAGTGACCATTACCTCCACTGCACCTAGAGTTAGTGAATCCACCATCAAATTGGGTTCTCATGGAATCCCTCATTCTATTATACTTAAGTTTCTCCCCTTCAATATATTAAATATATGTCATGAGCCTAGAAATGTCTATCTCTCTTATAAGCGTAGCTGTGCAACATTTCTGAATAACTAAGTCTGAAATCCCAAATATAAATTTGTTTATTCTAGCACGGGGGTCAGCTACTGTTGTAGAAGCACATTTGGAGAGTTTAGTGAACTCGAGGGCATATTCCCTCACACTTAATCCTCCTTGATTATGGTTGATTAACTTTATCAATTTTTCTTCCCTAATTTCATGATGGAAGAGACAATCAAGAAAAGCAAACTTGAACTCTTCCCAGCAAACCTTGTCATCACACACTATCTTGGTGAACCATTGAGTGTACCTCACTTTGGCAACTTCTTTCAATTGATAAGTAGCCAAATAAGCATTTTCTTTTGAAGACACCCACATAGTATCCATCTCTTTGTTGACCTAATCAATGTATTCTTAGGAATGCTCAACAACCTTGGAACTATAGAACTATAAAGGATTCATCCAAGTTAAATTCTTCAGCCTAGTAGCTTGAGTAGGCATATGAAGAGGATGAGAAGCCTATCAAACTTTGTGATGAGTCCATATTTCAGACTCATTTTGAAGCTAGTTTGCAAAGCAACATTGTGCTTAGTGTGCTATTATTTAGAGAATGAGATCAAAAGTGCAAAAATGAAAAATACTTGACAAATCTTGGACAGGGTGCAGAAGTGTCAAAAAGGGGGAGAAAAAAAGTATCGCCTATATATTCGGAGATCCGCCGAACATTCAAAGAGACTACCTAGCATTGCAGCAACCAAGGTTCAAGCAAAAGTGAGGAAAGTGGTCAGAATCGATATTATAAAACATATTTGGTGCACCGCCAAATGGGTTAAGAGACTGCCTAAAGTTGAGTACTCAGAGCCCCACAAATGTGACAAGAATGTGATAAGATACGATCTTCAATGAAGAGAAAAATTGTATCAACGGAGTGAAAAATCATCACCCAATGTTGCAGAGGAACAAGACTTATAGTGATGCAGAGGAAAGTGGTATAATTCACATTCAGCATAATGCCGAAGTGCTCAGCCATGGATGGCCTTGACCACCGGATGGACATTCGTAGCACAAACTCTCACAGTTTTGCATGGACTATTAAAGCAAATTAGAAAGGACATTGTACATATCATATCATTCTTCTTAGTTTGACAGAGAGAGTAGTACATAGAACATTCCTTCTTTAGAGTACAAACGTTGATAAGGTTTTCAAGCACTGAGAAAGTAAAACTTGAGTAGATTGGTTGGTGATAATGAACTATATTCTATTCAATCTTGTTACACATGATTTCAAATGCTATTTTTAGTATTAAATCTTTAATTTGTAGCATGTGTGGCTAAAAACCTCCATGTTAGGGGTGTGCTATTAATATCGATTCTTGATTTATTTATTGGATATTTGATATTATGTCTTATTTTTTGTTTGTTTGAATTAATTTATATCCATTTCTATGTTAAATCTATATTTTATAGGTTGCAAACTTGGGGTTAAATTTAGATCTCTGATTATTGCTTTAACTTAAATGACTAGAGTGTAAATGGATGTAATGGCTGGAAACCTACCAAGGATACATAACCATGGATTCAATGGCCCAGGTATTAGGATTTTCTCTAAGTCTTCTTAGGATAAGCATGTCTTCGATTGTCCGCATTTGATATCGTAATTGAATCTTATGAAATCCTTTTGTGTCATAAGATAACATGGATTACAAGAAACATATCCTATTTACTCATTATAGACTCATTTAGTCAAATATTTAGACCCAGCTGGTAGATAAATTCACGTATTTGCACATCCCCAACATCTTCTCTAATTGTTGAACAACTTATTATATAGATATTGTGTAGTTGAATCCTGACTTAATTATCGCAAACCCCCAGATCCTACATTTGCTTAGTGCAATGAAACACTTCTATTTGTGAACCATGATTCCATGTGGGATTCGACCCCAACCACTCAGTTGGCTTATTATGCTGACATTCGCCTCTGCTTCCTTTGAGTAGATGGGTTCAATGACATATAAAATGGCGTCGTTGTTGGGGAATCTTCTAGTTCATGAGTTAAGTATTTGTTGAGCTTTGTTATTGTAGTCATAATTGTTTCAACTATTTTCTTGTTGTTTTATTTTTTGAAAAATAAGTGTTAAGATGGAGGATGATGGGAGTGTCTATGGTTAAAATATTTGAGACACTAATGATATGCAGGATGTTAACTGGGTCCAAGTGGGAAGCACATGTGTTATCGGACTTCCCCCGTTGGCCGGAGGAGTTAATTTTCATATGACAAGGACTATGTTGCAACTCTTCCAGTTAAAGGATTGTTTAGAAGACTAGGCCACGAGGATCCTCGCGAACACCTCTAGAATTTTGTAGATGTCTTTCTCCCATTCAATTTTAGGTGAATTAGCCATTAAGCAACTAGATTGAGGTTATTTCCATTCTCTATCACTGGTGAGGCTGTTAGGTGGCTAGCTGGGTTGCCCATGATTCTATTGCTTAATGGGAGGAGCTACAAGATGCGTTCGTCAAAAGATTTTTACCTCCCCTTGAAGATGATAAAGCTAGGAAGAAGTATTGAGAAATTAAAACAGACTAAAGTTGAGCCAATGCACATTACATGGCTTCGGTTTTGGAAGATCTTATTTTAATGCCCTAATAATGGAGTTTTGGACCATATGCTTTTTCAATACTTCTATGTAAGCCTCGATTCAATTAACAAAAGGGTAGCTAACTGTTTTGTGAGACGGGGACTTATGATACAAATGTTTACTAAAGCTTGTAACATCTTAGAAGTTATGAAAAAATTAACCGAGTATGGTACACGAGGGATGACATCGTACCTTTAGGTCATAGGGATCCATCCAAGGAGTAGCTCGCTAAAGATTAAGAAAGGGAGGAAAACATGGCCAAGATGCTAACTCAGCTTGAAACCTTGACTATGCATGTTATGGGAGGAAATTATAAAAGTGTAAATGTTGTAGGAGCTGCTAGCGATGAAGATGTTTGATAATGCCCTATTTGATGGTATTTACAATGATGAGGAACATTATATGGGCAACCAAATGGTGGGTTCTCGATTAGCATTTCCAAGGCCTCCCATGAATCAAGGTTGGAACATTAATGCTGCATGGCAAGATCGTGCATGGCCTAACAAACCTCAAGTTGGAGGTTGGAGAAACTGTGATGGGGTTGGAGATAGGTATGATCCACCCCATGATAGGGTGAATGCTGCTGACCCTATGATGAATCTTCAGAATATTTGGACTGAAGATATGCTAAACCCAAATCTTGAACAAGGTGGAAGCCTCCGATGGATTCTTGAAGGAGATGAAGTCTTACTTTTCACTGTTGAGTCAAACAGTAATGTCACACTTAGCTTCTACATAGCACTTGGAAATTCAACTTGGAAACATATCGGTTCATCTTAATCAACGACCAAAATATGGTTAGCCTAGTGACAAGGTTGTATTCCTAAGGGCACTGCTCAGTAATGTTTAGCTATCACTACTCGTAATGGAAAAGTTGTAGAAGGGAAAAAGACATCGCTCGTTGTTGAAGAAGTTAATAATGAAACAAGAGAAGATGATGGTACAATGAATGTTGAAATTGATAAGAGTGTAGCTAAGGATAGAAGTGGTGATGCTCTTGTCCATCTCGAGAGTGATGAACAAGAGAAGGTTGGGGATGATGTAGTGAAAGTCAAGAAAACATTCCCCAAAAATTCAAGTTCAGCTGTGAGGTTGAAAGCACCTAAAGTCAAGATTGAGGATCCATTCCCTCAATGATTGAAGAAGAAAGAGGAGCCTTTGTTGAGGCACTGACTCAAGTGCCAGGATATGCCAAATTTATGATGGAGTTGATCTGAAATAAATAGACCCTTGTGTGTGAGACGATCGAGGTGTCTCACACTTGTGGTGCTATCTTGACAAAAATTCTAGATGTGAAGAAAGAGGACCCTGGTGCATTTAAAATACCTTTCACAATTGGAGCTTACAAGTTTAACAAGGTGTTATGTTATTTAGGCATAAGCACAAATCTTATGCCATTGTCTATATTTGAGGAATTAGGGTTAAAACTCCTTCACTAACAACTATGTGAATACTTATGGCTGATTGGTCCATCAAAAAACTGGTGGGGATTCTTCATGATTTGTTGGTGAAGGTAGAAAAATTCATTCTTTAGGATGAATTTGTGATCCTGAATTGTGAGGTGGACCCATATATTCCAATTATATTTGGAAGTACATTCTAAGCCACTGGAAGGACAGTTGTGGATGTAGAAAGAGGAGACCTAGGGTTAAGGGTGCATGATGAGGAGGTTGTATTAAACAACTGCAAAACTCTAAACAAGGTGAAAGAATTCCAGGTGATATTAGTGATTGACCTTCATGGGTAACTTAAGGGGATGGAAGGACTACATCGTGCGGCGATTTAACTACGTCATTGCTTGGGAGGCAACCCAAGGTAGTTAGGCAACCTTTTATTTTAAATAATAGATGTTGAATTGTGCTGGTTTAAAAAGGGAGAATTTGAGTTGAAGGATAAAATGGGTGACATGGTGGGTACAGTCGGTCGATCGCTGAAGTTAGAAGGTGATCGTAGGTTTGATCGCCATTGGATCCAGACAAAGAGCCCTTAGGTACCATCAATGTTGGGAATATTTATTAGAATTTGTTGGATCACTGAAGTTGTTGGGCAATGGTTGACAACATTACCTTTTGTGACTGAAGCTAAGGTTTGATTTTTGGGTAAAATAGTCGTCTTAGCACAACTGGCATACCACCGAACGTGTTTGGATGAAAGAGTTGACATCACTGAATCCTCATGCCTGACCAACCAATTAAAGGCCTTTCAAATTCCTTTGCCATTTCACTTTTCATATTCCCTCCCTTTACTTTTAGTCTTTTACTTGAAAAATTTCTATTGGAGTGAAGAAGATTCATAAACAAATGTAAATATGGTTCTCATTGATCTATTCTTCCTCAAAGAAGTATGTTTTTTGTCTTTAGCTTCAATTTCTTTGATGGGTATGAGCCATTTGTAGTAAAAAAGGTGATCATGGTTTTTTTGAGTTGATAATCGTGTTTTGTTATCAAAAGTTGATTTAAATCATGTGGGTGATACATAGGTGATGATTTTAGAACCCTATGTAATAAGTATGTGTGATTGATTGGGTTTTTAATTAATTTGGGATAGCTTGAAATTATTGGTGTGTATGTTGTGGGCTAGGGCTAAAAGTGGTTGATTTGCTACCCAAATGTTGAATGTAAGTTGGTATTGTCTCATCTTTGCCCTTGATGCCATGTTAGATTCTCTAATCTGAGATAGTATCATCATCATGATAATAATTGAAAGAACATGCAAGCTTGTTGGATTGATTTATCTTTTTCATAACTCGTACCTAGGGTCTAGGAGTGACATGGCGAATGGGAACCCGAGAGTCCCCAAAGAAACCTCATAGTATTAATATTCACATCATCAGTTCGGAAGCAAATAAAAGATAGCAAACACATAGTTCTAAGGGACAAGAAAGTAGGACACATGCTATGGGGATGTCATAGGGATGGGGATTAACATTGATTCACATAACAGGTCGCACATAAGGACTAAAAGGCCCGTATCAATGACTCACTCTATGGGGAAAAGCGGGACATAGGATCTTCCACATCATAACATAAATCCATATCATAATACTCATTAGCAACTCATATTAACCATATCCAATAGGTGGCCATAATCATAATCTCTGAATACAACATATAGCAAGTATCCATATAAGAGTATACAAGATGTCCAACAGTTCCTTTAGTCATAAAATAGGGCGGGGGCCAAGACATGTAACGGGCTCACCTTAAAAGTAAATAGCACAAAGAAAAGCAACATAAGGTAGATGGATTCACCATAAAATCTCTCTCAAATCCGACTAGTAGTAAGATGGTAGATGAACGTAGTCTCTGATCCCTACATGGTCAGATCATTTAGGCAAAAAGTATGTATTAGTACTTTTTAGTGTACTAAGTATGTGGGCATGCAACCGCATATGAACTCATTAAACCTGCATTCAATGTTAGATAATAAGGGCACATATATAGAAAGAACAATATAAGAAAGAATAATATATCAATATGCCATGAACTGGATGATGCATGAATGTAAATCTACTTTGAATATAAGGGATGGGACCTTAATCGACATAAGACCAACTCATCTATAACTTGGAATTATGTCATCCACCCATGAAAGATAAGGAGGTGACCTACTTGCCAAAGGTAGATTTATTAAAATTAATCATCCACAAAGGGACATAAGCATAACCTATATAGGGACGTAGTTCAAGAGAAAGAGCATGGACCATTGGGGACAGCCCGCCCTACCTCCAATCCCATTGGTGCTAAGCCATCATCCCACGTGTAAATATATACATATACGTGCTTGGTAAAAAGGCATAACTCTTGACAAAACATAACAATGCATACTTACGCTTAAAGGCCAAATCACATTATATAATCATGCATACTTAGGATAAAAAGAAAATTAATACTTCATGTCATGCATTCATTCATAGGAATAGCTCTTTTAAGTACAACCATGAGAAAGGAGTAAGGACCCTTGGCGATATCCCTCCCTGCCTCCAACCTCAACCGGTGCTCCTTGATCATAGTGATGTAAACACCCATAATTGCTCAAAGAGCCATAACACAATAATGATGTGATTACATTCTTGTCATACCCATATTTTACTTTAAAAACATAATGATCATCATAATTGGGACTTAGCCCACATTGTAAACTTCTTGAAAACTATAGTTCATGTATGCATGTTCCATGAATACTATGAGAATAGCATGGGCAATAAAGAATCAATTTTAAATCAACAATTCAATATGAAATTCAAGTAAATACATTAGTAAATTCACAATTTAGACTACCCATGCTTAAATCAACATTTAAAGGGATAATGCATACTCAAATCTTCATAACATCAATGTAATTCAACATATTAAGTCTTAAATCACTTTAAAATCAACAAAAAACATAGCCTATATATTAATGGAATAAAATATGTAATAATCTTAAAAGCCCATAATTAAATTAAGCTAAATTCCATGAAAATCAGGTGAAAGAGTTTGGGGTCTTCATGGTTGAAAGAGAACATGAATCAATCCCACATACCTTGGTTATCCTTGAAGAAATAGGAAGGAATTTGATGAAGAAGAGAGCTTTTCTTTAATTCCCAACCTAAGCTTTCACTAGAGTTCTTAATAGGAGTTCATAAGAGTAAGCTTGAATAGATTCTAAGTGTTGAATAAATTTGAATGAGAGAAGAAGAGTATAGGTCATTTGAATGTCTTAAGAGAGCAAAGTAAAAAAAGACCCTTAAGAGTAGCGAAAATTACACGAACGCTGTTACTGAAACAGATAAGAAAATGTTACCAGGGGTCCCGTATGGAAGCCTCACGATTCGTACCAAGGCACACGAACCGTGTGCCCTTCCGTGATGCCATACTTAGAAAAATCTCCAGTGATGAAGTTCTAGGACATTGATTCCATACTTAGAAAATTATCACACTAACGCCTATATGGTGGCCCGTAAGGACCGTGAAGGGGTTATACAGTCCGTAAGAGGTTCACATGGTACAAGCCTTGGCCAAAATGTGGTTTTTAAGAGCACGTACACTCACACAAGCAACTACACAGTCCATAAGGTGCCACATATACCATGAACCAATGCGTGCCTTCATCTTAAACTCCAAAGTAAAGGCCAACACTTGATACATAAGGCTAAGGGTCACCTCAAGCCTCCTCCACATAGCCAGTGGTGAGCCACATGACCCGTGGAGGTGCCCAAAAGGTGTAACCTTGGTAAAAAACTTTTCGGAATCAATTTCCAAGCACGATTAAGGTCATACATAGTTAGGTTCCTTACACTCTTTAGGCTATGGGTGAAGTCTTAGTAACCCCAAAACCTTTTGAGCGAAGTGCACTTACCCTATGATAGATTGGGTGATTTCATTCTAAAAGGTAAGTCATATCTTGAATGAGTTTATAACCATGTTGATCACGTGCAGGAATGAATGAATAAGCATTTATTAGTTGTTGAATACGGGTTGGTGTATGATTATCCCCATCGCTTTCATGGAAAGTTATCAAATTTAGAATGCATGGGCATTGGCCTTGCAAGTTATCTTTTGTGATGGTCACTTTTACTGCCATATTATATTCGATGATGTGCCAAAGGATCACACACTACCTTGTCGGGCTGGTTGATATTTTCTAGCACTGCAACTTTTGACTGTGGTCTTTTCTACTGTAGAAGCCATTTGGATAGCACCGAAGTTGCACCATCATCGCCAAAAGTAGTAGTGATCTAATTTCTGAATATATGCCTAAAGACCACGATCCATTGGACCGCCTAACCAATTCTATGAATTGCTAAACATGATTTATGTTCAAATAGAACTGTCGACCCAAAATGACTCTATTGTGCATACTTTATTGAACCTAATTGCCTTATGATATATACACACACTATGTTTGGAGCTTGTTATGCAGAAATGGGCAAAGACAGGGAAAATGCTACTCAACGTGGAGCCAGGGCAGCTTTGGGGAGTTATTACAGTTGACACGACCCGGGGTTAGGACCTAGATGTGACACGACGAATGGGAACCCGAGAGTCCCCAAACAAGCCTCAAGTATCTAAATCCACATCATCGGTTCAAGAATAGAAATTAATTAATAACACATAATTCTAAGGGACGGGCAATTAGGACTCATGCTGTGGGGGCAATACGAGGCTAGGGACTTCCTACATTTCCATACCAAACATACATATGATGAAATAGGATTTTCTCATAAATCATCCCAATAACATGTAAGCAGGATACTATTCGTAACAAAGGGATTTTAGAAAACTTTACATAAAGTCCAACAAATGCCTCTAGTCAAAGGAACGGGGGCTAGGACAAGTTCTGGGCTCACCCTTACATAAAGAAGAACGTTCTGAAATAGAAACAAAGACACGTAGTTGGCTCGTCCTCAAAAGAAGGGATCACCACAGTATACTCCAAGATTGGACTTTTCATCAACTTGTTGATAATCAAAGTGTTCGGATTTTACATGGTAAAATCAGGTAGGCATAGAGTATGCGTTAGTACGTTTGAATTTACTAAGTATGCGGGCATGGAATGCATATGACTTATCAAACCCGCATTTCAATGTGAGATGATAAAGGCACATAATATAGAGAGAATCATATATTCAATGGAAATATATATACAAGATGCCATGAAAATTATGATGCATGAAATGCAATGATGCTCATCTATATTGGGGATGGACTATAACCGACAAATCAAATCCATGCGAGCTATTACATGAATTAGTTTGATAAAGACCTCCCATCTATAGGAGAAGACTACTTGCAAAAGGTAATCTACATCACACCTATGGAACTCACCATTTCGGTAGATGGTCACCTTCTTACAGAACTCACCATTTCGAAAGGATTTTCAAAATCATATAGAACATATTAGAATCATAAAAAAATTACCATTCCTTAGGACCTTGTGATTTCAGTAATGGCTAACATTCTTATGTCGGCACATAGTTCAAGGAATGGGAGAGGGCCCTTGGGGATAGTCCTAACACCCCCAATCTATTGGTGCTAAGTAAATAACATCCCACTTGAATGCTTATACATATATGTGCTTTCAAGAGATACAATGCTCATTTAAAACCATTGAACACACTTTTAGGTTTAAATGCCAAATCATAGTTCATAATCGTAATGCTCATGCAGGGAATAGCTCATTCACATATAGATAATGGTCCAAGAACCCAGAATGCTCAAAGAGCCAGAATCATAGACATGTATGTGATCGTCTTCTTGTCATAACTAATATCTTATCGAATCAATTCATAATCGTTTCAGAAAAACATAGTTAGGCTTAACCCACTTTATAATTTCGATCTGTCAATGCTCATGAATGCGATGCAATGCATAATGTGAAGATAACATGGGTAACCTAGATTAAAGTTAAAATCAATATCATAATATAAAATTGTGTAAGTCTATAATTAAATCTATATGTAAATCGTAATATAAATCACCCATGCATAAATCAACTTTAAAGGGGACATGCATGTTCATACTTTATAACTCATAGTAAATCATCATAATAGTGATCAATGTGAATTGAAATCATAGGTAAAATACAACCCGTTCACCAATTAGATTTAATAAAATCAAGTGATGAAATCTTCTATTTAAAGTAAACCAAATTTATAAAATAGATTGAAAGATATTTGTGTCTTCTTTGTTGAAAGGGACCAAGAATTAATCCCACATACCTTACTTGAGGAGCTGAATTTGTCGGAAGAACTTGGCTTGAATTAGACTCTAATAGAACCTTAGCTTTGATCCATGAGAGAGGAGTGTACAGAGAAACAAGGAGATAATATTATGAACGGTAGAAGGTTTTAGGAGAATGAATTAAGAGGGCAGGGGATATCAACTGAATTGGGGGTTTGGGATAGGTACAAGGTCATAATTCATGATTAAAATAAATTAAAATTACATAAATGCCATTAATGACATCGACCAAAACAGGAACATAAGGTCCACACCGTCCGTGAAACGTCACACGAACCGTGAACAATGGTCATCATGCCATACATAGAAACTTCACAGAGGGAATTTACATGAAGCTAAGGGTTATCACACAGACGACTACGCAGTCCGTGTGACTCCACACGGATTGTGACAACGACCGTGTGAAGGCACATCAAATAAATTTCGCACGACAAAGTTACAAGATGATACTTCTATACTTAGAATAATTTTACGTAGCGAGTTACACGGAGAGCCACACAGTCCGTGACACATCACACAGACCATGTGAGTGGTCGTGTGCCCTTATTGGGCAACAATTCCCTTCCATCTCAAAGTTGTCCCAACCATGAGATGGATCAAGTGTCCTTTCATGGGAGGCTACACCATCCGTGTGGGTTCAAACGGCCCGTGTGGGCCCTCCATAGAGTGATGCCTTGCAGTTCACTTGGGAAAATTCCAAGAGATTTCGAAAATGCCACTCACAAAATTTGGGTCCTTACAATGGCCTTCAATAGGGAAGAATAAAGATCAAAGATACCTCTTAAGGATGTGTAATGAAACGATAAAAGAAAGGTGGTTAATCTCAATGACTTTGACAGTGTTAAGGAAGGATCCCTCCGTGTGACTTAGAACAACTTTGAAGAAGAAGAGGTGGGGTCTAAAAGATTGACGAGGAAGCCTACGTCAGAGCCAAGCCTCAAAAGGCATCGATGTGAGGCCAGATCTTAAGCTATTCATGATCCTCTCTCCCAAAAAAACCACAGAGAATTCAGGAGACAATGTCCCCTAGACACCTAAACAAGCTAAGGGCTGAGGGGTATAGAAAAATCCTAGAAGTAAAGAAGTTGTCAGCACATGGGGTGATTGATCGATACCGAGAGGTTTGAGAAGTCCTTAAATTCTACAACTTCAAGAGTTTTGGCAAACCTCGGATCCACCTGTGAGCAACGTAGTCAAAGATTCTATGAAGCCTATGGTAAAACCATCCCTAAAGTCATGAGAAGGGTGAAAACAACACTCAAACCTATTGATGATTTAGAGGTCAATGGTGTGCGAGTCCAATGTGGTGATGTTGAAATCAATAATTTTTTGGGCAACACATTCTGGAGTCGAAGCTACTCGAAAAAATTAATGCAGCTCAAGACTTTTGAATATATCAAAGCATGGATATCACTGTTGATTGGAATTCCAGCTCCCTCATGGTTGGATGAAGGAGCAATCATTGAGAATAAGGAGATGAACATACCAACAAGGTGTTGATTTGGATTCATTAGCCACAATTTGATGCCTTTAAAGAATGAATCAATACCTTGACATGCCAAAGCCGAATTGTTTTGTTACATTATTGACCGAAAATGTTGAATCTTGGGTCAATCATTGCTCCATAAACCTTCACTAGGGCAAAACAGGAGCAAACCTCATTGCAATTCACAAGCCTTATTGCAACCCTATGTAAGCAAGCTGGGGTGCCTAAAAATAAGAAGATTGATGCCTAGGTGACTCCATCGACATCTAATGACATCTAGAGGATTGAGGCTAAATTTTTGAGGGACGAGAACGACAGTGCAAGAAAGACATCGACTGATAAAATACTAGTGGTTGATGTTGAAGTCCTCGAGTTTGGCGCTGCAAAGTTGGGCCCTGAGGTAGGTATATCTTCTTCTTCTCCTTCTTTATTTTCATCTCCTTCCCCTATTCCCACTGGTGAGGCACAAGCTAAAGATTACCAGCCTATGCGCACTATGGCCACTATTTTTGCTTTTGGCCGATTGGCCAAAGTAGCCGATCTTCATGCCACTAGGATTGTTCTATCTATGCCTAAGTTTGTTAAGGTGGCCATAGCTAAAGCTCTAAAGCCATATATTGAGGACGAGGCCAAGCAGTAGGATTTAACAGAGGCACAAAAATTCAGGATGGATAAACTTGAGATGATTATAGATGACCATGTGAAGGAGTTGGCCAACTTGAAGGATAGGGTGGCAACTATAGAAAAGGCAAGTGGTGGAAGTGCTGACATGATGGCTTTAAAATCTTATTTTAATATTTTGAAAAAGGAGGCGGCAACCCTCTGGTACACGAATTTAATTACTTTCTTTGATGGGCTTAAAGATCCGCTCAAAGTGGATATGACAGTGAACCCTGATGACGAGCTTAATATGAATGTTTCGAGTGAAGGCGGTGAAGATACTAAGGAGGAAAGCACGCTAGAGACTGATGAAGAAGTAGTGGGAGCGAAGCCCAGCCAGGAGGACCACGAGGAGATAGCATGGATGGAGAGCCAAATCATAAACACTGTGAAAGCACCATCTCTTCTAGACAAGTCCATGATAAGCAAAACTAGCGTACGTGAGCCTTAGCCTGTAAGGCCTTTATTGATCTAGAGAGTGTAACAGTAGATGATAGGCATTGATGCCCTCATGGACACTTCTCTACTTCCACCACCACCATAAAAGGATTCACTCGGACCAAAGGGATTCTCATACTCATTTCTTACCTTTATGCTTGATTTATTTGTTCGTTGCACATTGAGGGCAATGTTCTTCAGAAGGGGGTATGCATATGGAGTTCCCTATCTTTGTGGATGATAATTAATTTATATTTATCCATGAGTTGGATGAGACAATGGTCTTTATTTTGATTTTGTTGACAAAGGTTGAGACAATTTAAAATTTTTGGGTTGTAAATAAAATTCAATTAGGTTGTAATAAAGGTAGTATTTGTTTTTCTATTTTTAGTATTTTTCTTATTTAGTTGAATATATAAATGGTTACAAATTAAGTCCTTTAATTTTGGCAAACCCCATGCGTATATGAAAAGCCATTCTAACATTAATATCACATCTCTTGTCCTTAGCAATTTGAGCATCGATGTTCCATATCTTTAATTCAGATGGTGCCATGGACAAGGAGCATGTAATCACTTACTAATTAGTCATTTTTTTGATAAATCAATCCATGTATGGATTTGATGTATCCTGAGCTAGCTCTGTGAGCCATTGAGGTTGGATATGCGATGATCGAAAATTGCAGGAGTGTTGCCTTTGTTTGAACGAATCTATTTTACCAATATGGGATTAGGAATTTTGTTGAAAGGCATGTTTGTCGACATCTAGATTTTGCCCGATTTGTTTTGAGGAGTAACATGGTATTCCAACTTAGGAAAATGACCTTTGTCCTTCATTAAATTCATTGAGTCGATTTTGACCATGTTGACATCTATTGACAATGTATTGAGTTCCTAGTGAAGCACTTTCAGCCTTGATTGTTTCTTTGATAGCCATTAACCTTGATTTATACTCATGAAACACAATTCTCTTTCTTCTTTATCCCTCCTTGAGCTTGAAATTAGCTAAGTGGTGGCCAAAGCCAAGTTGGGGGTGTTAATAAAAAGAAGAGTGTGTCTCCCATGAAAAGGTTGAGGAAAGGCAAAAGACAATCAAAGAAAAGTTTGGGTCCTAAAAAAAATGAAACCAAGGAAAATTTTCAAAATGTTGAAAAAAAAAAACGTTTCTTGAAAAAAAAGAGGATCCACCAAAATTTTAATAATGAGTGCAAAAAGGGGAGACACTTAGGATTATAAATCAAAAGCAAAAGAGATGTCAAAAGGAGAAGAAAAGAAGAGCACCAAAAGGACCTTTGAGCATGAAAAGAATGTATAGAGTTTAAGAAGGGATGAGCCGCTACTATCCATATGCTATCCTACCTAGTCTTAACCCTACATTACAGTCTTAACAATGTTCTTTGGGATCTTAGTCCATAAGAAAGTCAAGTGAACTAGGATTGAGAAAAAGGGTGAGCCTGTAGCTTGAAGCTTACGTTTTATTTCTCAATTTGGAGAGTGAGAGTGAAGCCAATCCTTTGAAAATAATGTCATAATCTTATGTGTTTAGGATCTTCTTTGGCATCAGGACAAATGATGATGCCTTTAGGCAGTGATCAACAATTTTTGTTATTGATTAGTCTTTTCTTGAGGTTCAAAAGCAGGTAAGTAGTTTATGGATGTTCAAGAGTGTCACACCTCTCATGTACCTCGAAAAAATTCCCTATAGTGTATTCTTGAATATCTCAAAATTTCGTGCCTGATTTCAAAAATCTGACTTTATATTTTATCAAAGGGAAAACTTGTGTAGGAAATTGTAAGGACCCAGATTTTTGGAGCGGCTTTACCGAATTTTTTGGTACCATTTTGAGCGAAACTGCCAGGCATTGCTCCACGGAAGGCCCACACTGGTCATGTGAAGCCACATGGACCACGTGGCCTCCCGTAGAAAGACATTTTGTCCAGCCACGACAGGGGAACTTGAGACGGGGGAAACTTCGGACCAAGTGAGGGCACACGGCCACTCACATGGTCCGTGTTTAATGTCACGGGCCATATGACCCTCCATGTAACTCGCCACGTAAAAGTTTTTTAAGTATGAAAGTACCATCTCGTAACTTTGTCGGGTGGAAATTCTTTCAAGTACTATCACATGGTCCATGTCACGACCTATGTAGCGTCACACCAGCTATGAAGTCGTCCATGTGGTACCCCTTAACTTCGAATAAATTACCAGCGTTGGCTTTGTGAAATTGTCTAAGTGACAGTTCACGATCGCTTTTCATAGTCCGTGTGATGTCTCACAGACCGTGTTGGCAAGCGTATGGACCTGATAGTTCCAACTTTTGCCCGTTTCATTAACGCCATTTATGTAATTTTAATTTATTTTAATTATGAATTATTACCTTTTACCTATCCTAAACCCCTAATTCAGTTGATATCCCTCCCCTCTTAATTCATTCTCCTCAAACCCTCTACCCCTCTTAAGATCACCTCGCGAATACTCCCCACTCTCCCCTCTCAAGATTCAAGGCTAGGGTTAATTGAAGATCAATTTCAAGCTAAGTCCTTCCCCAAATTCAGCTCCTCAATCAATATATGTAAGATTGATTCTTGGTCCCTTTCAATCAAGAACACCCAAAATTCCTTTCAATTGATTTCATGAATTTTAGTTAATTTAAATGTGGGATTTCATTATTTGATTTTATTAAATCCAATTGATGTATGGGCTATAATTTACTTATGATTTTAAATCAATTTGATCACTATTATGATGATTTACATTGAGTTATGAAGTTATGAACATACATGTCCCCTTTTGAAGTTGATTTATACATGGGTGACTTATATTATGATTTGGATGTTGATTTAATTATGGATTTACTCAATATCATATTATGATGTTAATTTTAACTTGAATCTATAATTGCCATGCCATCCTCACATCATGCATTGCATTTGCATTCATAGACATTGGTTTATATGGAAATTATGAAGTGGGTTAAGCCCAATTATGTTTTATGAAACGATTTTGATAAGATTTTGATATGATATTGGTTATGACAAGAATGTGATCATATATATGTCTTATGATTATGGCTCTTCGAGCATCTTAGGTGCTTGCACCATTTTGTATATGTGAATGAGCTATTCCTTGAATCAGTATCATGATTATAACTTAGGATTTTAAATTTGAGCCTAAATGTGCATTGAATGGTGATGAAATGAATTACCGTTTTAAAAGAACATTGTATCTCTTGAAACCACGTATATGTACAAGTATTCTTGTGGGATGCCGACTTAGCACTGATGGATTGGGAGAGTTAGGGCTATCCCCAAGGGTTCTCTCCCGTTCCTCAAACTATGTGCCTAGCATGGGTTATGAGAATCCTATCTGAAATGGGATAGGATCCTGTAAGGAAGGTGGCTTCATACGAAATAGGGTGGGTTCCCGTAAGTTGTAGTGTTATGTGATATGATATTCCATATGAGAAATCCTTACCGAAATGGAACGGGCACCCGTAACGGGGTTGCTTCATACGAAATGAGATGGGTTCCCATAAGTTGAAGTATGGTTTACCTTTGGCAAGTAGACCACCTCTATACCAGTGAGGGGTTTTCATCGGGATTCCAAATAATAGTTCTCTTGGTCTTACACTCGTCGGTTGAGGTCACATCCCCACTATATATATATATATATATATATATATATATATATATATATATATATATATATATGTGAGCATTGTTACATTTCATGCATCATAAACTTCATGGCATCATGTATATATTTCCATTGGATATATGATTTTTTCTATATTATGTGCCCTTGTCGTCTAACACTAAAATGCAAGTTTGGTAAGTCATATGCATTGCATACCCGCATAATTAGTAAATTGAAACGTACTAACACACACTCTATGCCTACATGATTTTCCCATGTAGGGGTCGAGCAGTTCAAGTATCAACCGTTTGACGAGTAGTCCGATCCAGAAGAGTAATTGTGGTAAGTCCCATTCTCCAAGGACAAGCCGCCTTCTATCTTGATTAGATGCATTCATTGGACAATATGTATACTCCTTTAAAATCCTTATGTTATATGTGGTATCTGGCTTATGTATTCGTTGGCTAGATTTATGGGAAATTCATATTTTGCTATATGCATTTTCTGGTATGGAAATATGGAAAGTCCCTAGTCCCGTATTTCCCCCATAGCGTGAATCCCATTCTCCCGTCCCTTAGAACTATGTGTTACGATTTGTATGTCCTTCTTGAACTGATGATGTGGATTTAGATACTTGAGGCTTGTTTGGGGACTCTCGGGTTGCCATTCATTGTGTCACATCTAGGGCCTAATCTTGGGTCGTGACTGAAAGGGGTGGTCTTCGGCTTTTAGAGGACCCGTAGCGAAAAATAATTTTTCGTTATGTGGTTGAACCAAAAAGGGTATGTTACAAGTGCGCATTGCGGACTTGTTGCGCACTAGTACAAAAATGGCCTAAACATGTTCTTTGGCCAAAACAGGGGAAAAGTTGAACTTCACACTTAAATGAACTAGTTTGCTCCAAGTCTGCATCGCGGACTAGTTCAATAGGTTCCTTAATTTTCTATTTTCACTTAAGGGAATTGGGTAATAACCCAATGCCTATATATATGGGAATACCTTACTCTTCAGCCATTTTCAAGTCCACGAACACTAAATAATCCTCTCAAAAGTCCTTCTGATTCCTCGCAATTTACTCATCTAAATCCAAGATATCTCAAGAACTTTCTTTGGATTTCAAGAAGCCAATTGAAGCCTCAAGTGTTTCTTCAAGAAAACTCCAAGATTAAGGCATTTGGGCTTCATTAATGGGGAACCTTCCACCCATGAAGTATATCCTTCTCTCTTTATAAAATTCCATGATTTCATGGTTGTATACTTTATGGGTAATTCTTATTATGCATTCTACACATGATTTAAGTTTGAATACTTCAAGTGATGATTTTGTTATGCCTAATCACCATAGGGGTTTGATATTTTGATGGATTTTATGATATTAAAGTTATGTACTCTATGATCATATAAAAAACTATGAAAGAACTTGTGGATTTTAGTTTTATTTCATGATACCCAAATGAGGGTTTCACTACAACGTTGGTGGGTTGATTTGAATGACTTCAAATATGAATTGATTTTACTCCTCTCATGTTCTATACTTTTTAATTGCATGATTTCAAGATTGTATGTATCTTACCCACCACACTTTCACTAAAGTATTTGACTAGTTCCTATGTTGACCAGAGTCTTATCATATGACATGCTAATTATACAAATTATAAATGTTGAAGGGCTATTATGCATGCTTTGAGCTGATGAGAATGTGACAAGTGTATGAATGATATGAAGCCCTTTCTTGATGTTATGATGTGATTGTTTGATGAGCTATTATTATGATACTACCATGAGTTATGAAATTATGTAAGTTATTAATATATATATAAATTAAGTACTCCATGGGATTGTTGACCTAGCACCGAACGTACCTTGGATGGTAGCCGTTGTTCCATAACTATGTACCACAATAGGGCATTGTGTTATATCTACAGAAAGGTCATACTGTAAGGAATATTACATTGTAATCCCTACCAAAGAATTGTATAGTAAGGGAAGGACATATAATAATACCTAATGAAAAGGCCAAGCCATAAGGTAAACATATCTTGTGACCACTACCGAAAAGGCTATGCCGTAAGGCAAGGATATCTTGCAAAACCCTCTGAAAAGGTTGTTCCATAAGGTATGGGATATTTGACAACACTCTACAAAAACATTATATCATATGGTGAGTAGATGGTTTACCTTGGCAATGTAGACCACTCGTTTTTCGGTATGGAGCGAACACCGAAATTCCAAATAGTAGCTCACTTGGTCATATTTGTCAGTTATGGTCCCTTGCCACTTAGGTATGATATTTCATATGATTTTTAATTATTCTTCATGCACATATTAGCTAAAGCATTGATTGTTAATGTCATAATGAGCTTATATCCATTCACTATGAATATGCATATTGTTTAACTATGGATTATGCTTCCTTGTTGCATGGCACCCTGCATACTTAGTACATTCCAAGTATTAACACATACTCTTTTCCTAAATAATCTAACCATGTAAGGACTAGAGCTCCTATCCATCCTCCTCTTCCATGTGGCTGGTCGAATCGTTTGAAATTTCTATTGGAGAATCCTTCACTCCGGGGATAATATCCACCTTACATTCATGCTTTTATTAAAACTTGACTATATTTAGGTACTTATCTTTTGAGGGTGAGCCCGGAAGATGTCTTGGCCACCGTTTAATTCGTATTCGAGGTATTGTTTGATATGGATATTTATGTATTGAGCTTGACTCCTATTATTACTATGTAGTTATTAAAGGCTTCCCTTAGTCCCTTTATTCCTTCTATGCTTGTTATATGTTAATGATGAGATGGAAGTCCCAAGTCCTTGAAACATCCCGATAGCGTGAGTCACATTTACCCACCCCTTTGACTTTATTTGTTATGTGATTCATGCAAATCCTCTTCCCTAAAACATCCCCATAGCTAGAGTCTGGTCTCGCTTTCCCTAGAATTATTTGTTACTTTCTTATTATTTAATTATGCATCCGTAACCAAGGATGTGCAAATGATATGCTAAGAGGTTTCTTTGAGTTTCCTATGGGTTTCCCATTCAATATGCCACATCCATGCCATAGGCTTGGGTTATGACAAGCTTGGTATTAGAGCACTAGGTTTTTTAATAGTCCTCAGAAATCCAACATACCGCGTCAAGTAGAATCTTGTTCATGGTTGTGAAGCTTTCCATAAATATGAATAGGAGGCTATAAGGCATTTAGGAAATGGTTCACTTCTTCATGATCTATGTCGTGCTTTAGATTTAAAGTTAAGGGTTCCTTTCCTAATGGGTGGTCTGTTGCTCTTGTAGATCGTGCTGTAACCAAGGGGAATGTCATAAAGAGCTCCACGCCCGAGGAGGGTGTAGCCCCTCTAGAAGAAGAAGGGTTCATGCATGCCGAATACTAGAATGTCATTTCCATGTTGGCACAAGTCATAACCAAAAAATTCAACTAATAAGTCCAAGATCCTTATTCCCCCACCGTGACTTCAAGAAGAGTTAGCGATTATACAAGGATGAACCTTCCAGAGTTTTATCTCTCCAAAATGGAAGAGGTCCCCTAAGAATTCATTGATGAGATGTATGAAGTTCTTGCTATTATGGGGTTGAGTTCGGAAGATAAGGTGGAACTTGCGGCCTATCAACTCAAGGGCCTTGCACAAATTTGATTTACTCAATGGAAACTAGAAAGGGAGAACAATTATCGCATCTTACGGGAGGAATTTAAGGCCACTTTCCTCAACCCTTTCTTCCCTGTTAAATTGAGAGATGCAAAAATGATGGAGTTCATGAATCTCAAACAAGACTCCATAAGTGTGAGGATTTATTCCCTTAAGTTCAACAAACTCTCAAAATATGCTCGTTACTTGGTTGCAGACTCAAGGAAAGGATGAACAACTTTATGTCAACGGTTCCCGACTTGGTAAATAAAGAATGTTGCACCTCTAAGCTTGTGGGTAATACAAATTGTGTCGGCTCATGACTTATCCGAGCAAGTTGAGGGGGAGAAACTTAGGAAAAGAAGGAGTGGGGAGTCCAAGAGTGTTTGGTATAATGATGGTTTCAAGGTGCTATGGGTGGTTGTTTCCAATGAGGTCACAAGTTCCAAAGTCAAGGGTCATCTAATGCAAAAAACCAATAATTTGCAAATGATGGAGTGCCTAACCCTTAGGGTAAAGGTGGATTTGGTGGAGTGACTCGTCCTTGGTGCCCAAAATGGAGGAGAAATCATAGTGGCATATGTTCGACGAACACGGGTGCATGCTTTGGGTGTGGCATGATGGGCCACAAAATTGTTAATTCTCCACAAGCTGAAAACAAGGGTAAAGATGGTAATCCTTAAGGGTAAGGTGTTCATGTTGGTCAAGGGGCACAATGAGGAAAATAAGGGGGCGTTCCAGATCACAATCGATTTTATGCTCTGCACGAGAGACAAGGAATGGATGAGGTGCCCATGTTCTTACCAGTATGTAAAAGGTTTTTGATGATGATGTGTATGCTTTATTAGATCCAGGTGCCACTCTTTCTTTCATTACCCCTTTTGTTGCTAATAAACTTCATGTGTGTCCCGAATTGTTGTGTGAACCCTTTGAGGTGTCTATCCCCGTTGGTGAGTCAATTATTGCTAGAAGAGTCTATAGGAGTTGTTCCATCTCTATATTGCATAAAGTCTTTCCTTGTGATTTTGTTGAACTTGACATGGTAGATTTATACAATATTCTTGGGATGCATCGGTTACACGCACATCATACTTCCATTGATTATAGAACCCATATGGTTAAGTTCCAAATTCCTAATGAATCCATCTTTATTTGGGAAGGTCATAATTTGGTGGTTAAGGATAGGTTTATTTCTTTTCTTAAGGCCTGAAAATTGATTTCGAAGGGTTGCATTTACCATAGCGTGAGTCAGTTCCGGTGGTCAATGAGTTTCTTGATGTCTTTCCCGATGAACTTCCCGGTGTTCCTCCGAAAGGGAAATAGATTTTAGTATAAACCTTCTCCTCGATTCACAACCCATTTTCATTCCCTCTTACCGTATGGACCCGACAGAGTTAAAGGCGTTGATGGATCAATTGAGGGATTTATTAGAGAAGGGTTTCGTAAGGCCTACAAAGTCACCTTGGGGTCCACTTGTGTTGTTTGTAAGAAAGAATGATCGCTCTCTTAAAATGTGCATCAACTACCAGAAACTCAATAAGGTCACTTTAAAGAACAAGTATCCCTTGCTAAGGATAGATGACATATTTGATCAACTACAAGGGGCTACTCATTTTTACTAAGATTGATCTTCGGTCCGGATACCACCAAAAAAGGGTGAGAGGTGTGGTATTTCCAAGATCGCTTTCGACTAGGTATGGAAATTTTAATTTTATGGTGATGTTATTTTCCTTAACAAATGCAACAACAACAACAACAACATACCCAATGGAATCCCACAAGTCGGTTCTGGAGAGGGTAGAATGTATGCAGACCTTACCACTACCTCATGCGGTAGATAGGTTGTTTTCTAGGTACCCTCATCATAAAAACACATGAGCAGAATAGCTAGATATGATAAAACAGGAAAGAAAGAGAAAGAAAAAGTGCACAGAAAGGGCAATTGATAATAAAAAGCACATGGTAATAAGTAACTACAAGACAATTATCATATAAAAGGAAGATAAATAACATATATAAAGGCATACAATTAACAACTCCTTCCTATCTAACCTATTAGCCTGCTACTATAATTCGTGACCTCCATTCTTTCCTATCTAAGGTCATGTCGTCGGTGAGATCAAGTTCCACCATATCTTGTCTAATCACCTCCCCCCTAATATTTCTTTGATCTTCCTCTACCCCGCCAAGTAACTCCAAAATCTAGTCTCTCACACCTCCTAATAGGGGCATCCGTACTCCTTCTCTGCACATGTCCGAACCATCGCAGTCTCGCTTAACTCATCTTGTCAGCTACAGGGGCCACCTCTAGCTTCTCCCGAATAGCCTCGTTCCTAATCTTATCATACCTAGTGTGACCACACATCCATCTTAACATCCTCATTTCTGTGACTTGCATCTTCTGAACATGTGCATTTTTTATTGGCGAACACTCCACCCCATTCAACAAAGATGGTCCAACCACGATTCTGTGGAACTTACCTTTGAGTTTAAGTGGTATCTTCTTATCACACAATACTCCAGAGGTCAGCTTCCATTTAGTCCAAGCCGCCCCAATACGGTGTGTGACATCATTTTCGATATCCCCACTACTCTGGATGATAGACCCCAGATACTTAAAGCTTTCCCTTTTGGGGATTTTGTAAGTGGCAAGTCTCACATCGATGTCTGCTTCATCCCTCGTAACACTGAATTTACATTCCAAGTATTGTGTTTTGGTCCTGCTCAGTTTGAATCCTTTGGATACCTAAGCATGTCTCCAAACCTCCAACCTATCATTAACTTTTGTCGGGTCTCATCAATCAGTACTATGTCATCTGCAAATAACATACACCACTGGTTGTATTCATACATTTCTTATATAGGATCTTTAAACCCTACCTTTGCATATTTGTGGTGGTCTTCATAGATGACATATTGATTTACTCTTGAAGTTAAGAAGAACATGTGAATAATTTGAGGGTAGTGTTGCAACCTTTGAGGGATGAGAGACTTTTTGCTAAGTTTGATAAAGGTGAATTTTTTTCGAAGGATCTTGCATTCCTACGACATGTTGTGTTGTGTGAGGGAATTAAAGTGGCTCCTAAGAAAATATAAGTGATAAGAAATTGGCCTAGGTCCTTGACTCCAACAGATACAAGGAGTATTTTGCCTTAGCGGGTTACTACAAGAGATTTGTGAATGGGATGTCTTCAATTGCTTCTCCTTTGATAAAATTGACCCAAAAGAAGGCAAAATTTGTTTGGACCGATGAATATTATAGGTATTTTCAATCTATCAAAGAAAATCTTACATCGGCTCCTATTTTTTCTTTACTAGAAGGGTTTGTGATTTACTGTGATGTTTAAAAGGTCGGTATGGGGTGTTTATTAATGCAAAGTTTCAAAGTCATAACATATGCTTCTCGACAACTAAATATGCATGAGCATAATTATCCTACCCATGATCTTTAATTGGCGTCTATGGTATTTTCTTTGAAATTATGGTGTCATTATTTATGTAGGGTTCATGTAAATGTATTCACCAATACCAAGAGTCTCCAATATGTGTCACACAAAGGGATCTTCATTTGAGGCAAAGAAGAAGTTAGAACTCCTTCAGGATTGTGACATGAGTGTGCACTATCATCTGGCAAAGCTAATATTATGGTCGATGCTCTAAGTAGAGTATCCATGGAAAGTGTAGCTCATATTGATGATGGCAATAAGGAATTGGCTAGAGAAGTTCACCAGTTAGGTAGGTTGGGTGTTAGGTTGAATGAAGTTTGAAATGGAGGTGTGGTTGTCATTAATGGTTCCAAATCTTCTTTGATATAAGAGGTCAAGTCGAAATAAGACCTTGACCCCTCCTTGCTAGAAGTGCAAGCTCCGTTGAAGGATGGTAAAGTTGAGGTCTTCTCCTGCGGGGAAATGGTGTCCTTAGATACTAAGGTAGGTTATGTGTGCCTAATGTTGATGGGTTAAGGGATTTGATTTTGAAAAAGGCATACAATTTATCCTACTCTGTTCATATGGGTACTACGAAGACGTACAAGGACTTGAGGGAGGTACATTGGTGGGTTTTTATTAAAAGTGATATTGCAAAGTTTGTAGTTGGTTGTCACAATTGCAAACAAGTCAAAGCTAAACATCAAAGGCTGAGTGGCCTAGACAAAGACATAGAAATTTCTACTTGGATGTAGGAAGAGATCAACATGGATTTTGTGATTGGTTTACCAAACAAATAAAGCACTTTGATTCTATTTGGGTTATTGTTGATTGAATGATAAAATCGGGGCACTTTCTACCGATTAAAAAAACTTATGGTGCCGAAGATTATGGCAAGATATATATCTATGAGTTGGTTAAGTTGCCTGGTGTACTATTGTCTATTATTTCAAATCATGGTGCTCATTTCACTTCTCCATTTCAGAGATCCTTCCAAAATGGTCTTGGTACAAAAGTCAAGCTTAGCACGACTTTTCATCCTCAAATGGATGGTCAAGCAAAAAGGACAATTCAAACTCTTGAGGATATGCTTAGGGCTTATGATTTGGATTTCAAGGGTAGCTGGGATGACCATCTTTCACTCATTGAGTTTGATTACTACAATATCTATCACTCCAGAATTTGAATGGTTCCCTTTGTAGCATTATATGGTAGGCATTGTAGGTCCTTTGTTGGGTGGTTTGATGTGGGGAAAAGGCTTTATTGGGCCCGAATTTGACTATGGGAGCTTTGGATAAGGTGAGGTTGATAATGGAGAGATTGAAGATGTGCTCAAAGTAGGAAAAAGTCCTATTTTGATGTGTGAAGGAGAGATCTTGAGTTTGTTATTAATGATTGGGCGTGTTTAGAGGTCTCACCCATGAAGGGTGTGGTCCAGTTTTGCAAGAAGAGAAAGTTCAGCCCAAGGTTTGTAGGACCTTATAGAATTTACATGAGAATTAGTAAGGTTGCCTATGAGTTGGAGTTGCGTACCGAGATGTGTATGGTGCATCCGATCTTCATGTATCTATTTTGAGGATATATGTAGGTGACCCAAGTTCTACAGTTCCTTTTGAAGTTATAGGTGTTGTAGAAGATAGCATGACCTATGAAGAGGTCCCTGTGGAAATATTAGACGGGGAAGTGAAGAGGTTGAGAAACAAAGATGTGGCATCCGTCAAAGTCCTTTGGAGGAATCAACAAGTCAAAAGTGCCACTTGGGAAGCTGAAGAAGACATGAAGAAATGATATCCATACCTCTTTTACTCTATTAAAGCCTAAGGTAATAAATCAAATCCTGTCTATGATTTCACGTCATAAGTTTCAGCCCTCATGTAATTTTTTTATGCATACATGTTCATGGTAACAAGTTTTTGTGATTTTGATGTATATGATTGAAACTTTTTAGAATAATGTCTAAGTGCATAAATTGCATTCATGTTGGACAGAAAGTTTTCTATTCACTCCTCTCATGTATGTTTCCTATACATACAAGGACGAATGTACCTAATGGGGATACAATGTAACACCTCTCATGCGCCTCATAAAAATTCCCTATAGTGTATTTCTTAAATATCTCAAAATCTGAGAATTATTTTGAATATCCGACTTCATATTCTTTTTTAAGGAGCAAATTGTGTAGGAAATGGGTGGTTTTTTCATTTTTAGTTGACCTATCACTATAGGGGCCTAACCAGAAAGGATATGCAACTTGTGCGCGTCGCGGAATGTTTGCTCACTAGTGCAAAAATGGCTTAAAAACATTCCTAGGCCAAAACAGGGAAAAATTGAACTTTGCGTGAAAATGCCCTTGTCCGCTGCAAGTTCGCGTCGCGGATCTATCTCAGACTAGTTCAACAGGTTCCTTAATTTTTTGTATTCACTTAAGGGAATTTGGGTAATAACCAAATGCCTATATATACGGGAACACCTTACTCTTGGGCCACTTTCATGCCCTATAACACTCAAGAACCCTCCCAAAAGTTATCCTAATTCCTATAAAATTCATTCATCCAAGTCAAAGATATGTCAATAACTTGTTTTGGATATTAAGAACCCAATTGAAGCCTCAAGTCTTCCTCAAGTTTTTCTTAAAGAAAACACAAATATTAAGGTATTTTGGATTCATTCGTGGGGATTCTTCAACCCATGAAGCCAATCCTTCTCTCTTTATCAAATTCTACGATTTTAAGGTTGTATATTTTATCGCTAATTCCTATTATGCATTGTAGACATGATTTAAGTTTGAATTTTTCAAGTAAGTATTTTATTATTCTTAAACACCATTGAGGTTTCATATTGAGATGGATTTTATTATATTAAAGTTGTGTACTCTATGTTGCTATGAAAACCTATGAAAGAACTTGTGGATTTCAGTTGGATACCATAATACCCAAAATGAGGGTTTTACTACAATGTTTGTGGCTTGATTTGAATGACTTTAACAATATATTGATTTTACTCCTCTCATGTTCTATACTTTTGTATTGCATGATTTCAAACTTATGTGTATATTTCCCACCATATTTTGATTAAAGTATTTAATTAGATACTATGTTGATGATAGTCATATTGTAAGACATGTGAATTATAAATATTATAGATGTTGAAGGACTATTATACATGCTATGAGCTCATGAAAATGTTATAAGTGTATGAATGATATGAATCCCTGTCTTGATATGATGATATGATGGTTTGATGAGATATTCTTATGATGCTACCATGAGTTAAGAAATTATGTAAGCTGTGAATTTTTATATGAATTGAGTATTCTGTAGGATTGTCGACCAAGTACCGAACGGACCTTGGATGGTAGCAATTGTCCCATTACTTTGTGACACCATAGGGTATTGTGTTATACCTACAAAAAAGTTCATACCATAAGGTAGTAGACCACTCCTTTTTTGATTGAAGTGAACATCGGGATTCCAAGTAGTAGCTCACTTGGTCTTATCTGTAAGTTAAGGTCCCTTCCCACCTATGTATGATATGTCATATAATTTAATTATTTTTCATACACGTATTGGCTAAATCATTTATCACTCATGTCATATTAATCTTATGTCCATTCACTATGAATATGCATATTTTTCAATCGTGGATTATGCTTGCGTGTTGCATTGCACCCTGCATATTAAGTACATTTCAAGTACTAACACATAATTGTTTCTTAGATGATCTAACCATGTATGGACCGGAGCTCCTACCAATTCTCCTCCTCCACGTGGCTAGCCAAACCGTTTGAAGATTGCTATTGGTGAGTCCTCCACTGCTTGGACAATATCCAACTTACGTTCATGCTTTTGTTATGACTAGACTATTTTTGGGTACTTATCCTTTTCGGGTGAGCCCAAGAGATGTCCTGGGCCCCATTTCAAATCGTATTAGAGGTGTTGTTGAATATGGACATTTAGGTATTGAGTTTGAACCTACTATCACTATGTAGTTATGAAAGAGTCCCCTTAGTCCCTTTATTCCTTTCTATGCTTGTTGTATCTTGATGATCAAATGGATGTCCCAAGTCCCTAAAACATCCCCATAGCGTGACTCATATTTACCCACTCCTTAGACATTATTTATTATATCATTCATGCAAATCCTTTTCCCTATAACATCTGCATAGCTTGACTTCAAAGTCCCGCTTCCCCTATAATTATTTGTTTCTTTCTTATTGTTTAATTATAGTTCAGCAACAAAGGATGTGCTAATGATATGCTAAGAGGCTTGTTCGGGTTTCATCCCAAGTTTCCCATTTGTCGTGTCACATCTAGGCCCTAGGCTTGGGGTGTGACTGTAACACCCCACATCATACATGTACTAGTCCAACATAGATGAAACATGATATGACAAGGTCAAATCTGCACATATTTTTAAAAGTGCATGAATTCCAGATTTAAGGGTTATATGTACATCTAATGCTTAAGATGACCGAGCGTATATAATTTTTAGGTCAAGTTAAGGAGAGTGTGACCTTAAATGAAGTAAAATAATTGAGGTGCTTGTGGGACTTAGGAAGCTAGTAGGTGAGTCACCTACGTGCTTAATAAGCTCGGTAAACGGAGACAAGGCCCAACACCGAATTTGTTCAAGTCCGATAAAGAATAAACCCCGAGTTAAAGATGTCATTTGGGCCCATGGTTTGGCATCATAAAAGGGCAATATTTGCAGCCCAAGATGGATAAGAAAAAGGGCCAAATTACAACTACAATGCAATTCAAAACTAAAGCCCAAACTAAGTGGGCTTAGGGAGTAAATGTTTGCAACAAAGCCCATCCCATTTGAAGCCCAATAAGGCCCAAATGAAAGGGCCAAGCTGCTGCCCCATAACCTTATTAAAATAAGGCTAAAAGCCCAAAAGAAAGTCGGCCAAAAGAGGCCTATAAAAGGGAGCAACCAGCAGCAACTTTCAGCCATTTTCTTAAACCAAATTTTCAGATATTTCTCAAGTTTCTTTTTGCTCTCTCTCCATTTTCTAAAGCAGCCAAGACACACTTCTAGGGTTCTTGAAGAGAACCTAATACTTGAGAGTTAAGGTAAGTAAAAATACCCATGGTTTGGTATAATATTTCCATGAAAAACATGAAGAGTATGTTGGTTGTATTGTGCAGGAATTTTGGGACAGCATGTGTTCCAATTTTGTAGTTCACTTTTCTTGTTAAATAAGAGACTTTTATCTTGTTGGTTGGCTGATTTATGAAGTAATATGTATGTTTTTAAAAAGTCTTGGGTCCATAGTGATGTAAGAAGGCTGCTGGACCACTTGTACCTTCCGCAAAAACAAGTTCTTAAATGATGTCTTAATTCCGGTCATTAGTAAGAATTTGTGGACTGTTTTTGGGAATTGTTGTCTCATGTTTTTCATCTACTTAGGGGATGTTTTTGGACTGGTTTAGGACTGTAATTATGTGTAAATATGTTGAGGACAGTTTGGTTAAGGTTGGAACGGATTTGGAATGGTTGACGTCGAAATGTAGCGGAAAGACGCAATGTTGCGTTGTCTACTTACATGTTGTGTAAAGTTGTTGTATGTTGTATTGTATGAGTTGTTGTAATGCTGTTATGAAACTAAGCATAGCTGGATATGACATGTATATGGGAAGGTATGTTAGAAAATACGATTAGGAGCGGAAGTGTTGAAAGAATACTATTTGGGTGTTAATTCCGAGCTTGCTGCCCGGATGTTGTTTTTGGGTGAAATTGGATTACTAAGACGTGTTTATTAGCTACTAACACTAGTTTTATCACCTAATATGTTGTAGATAAGTGTTTGGAGGAAAAGGATACTATTCCGAGGTAATAACGACATAGCACAGTGAGGTATGTAAGGCAACTTGATTTCCTATTACTTGGCATAAAATCTATAGTCTTCCTTAGCACATAAAGGCACGTACAAACTCCGACATGGCTGCTAACCGTGTTCCCACTCTTTAACATGTCCATATGTCTCCATACATAGTCATTGTCAACCTGCATATGTACTTGAATACCGAATATGCATGAATTCCTTTTTACCAAACAAAGTCTATGTGTTGTTCAATCTTTGATACGATTCATTAGTTGTGTATCTCTCTTCCCATCGTGGTATTACCTTACATGGTTTTTCATATGTCACATGTCTATATTCCTACAGTTCTAAAGGTTATGACCACCAAAAGAACCATCTCAAAGTAAATAAAAGATAACTTACAGTTGCTTATAAATGAGTGGTAGCCCGAGGGGTGGAAGAATCACCTAGCCAGGGTTGATCTCATTTGGGTGGTAGCCCGAGGGGTGAAGGAATCACCTAGCCAGGGTCGATCCCATTACAAATTTACCACTGATCAGCTGGTCATTTACATGATATATTGTGCACAGATTATACAGTAAAGAAAGATACAGTAATAAAAAGACATAAAGTACATGATTCCACAGTATGACTAAAGGTGGTCTTATCATACATACACACCAGCATGTGATTCCATTTGAGCTCATATTGCATATACAGTATTTCCTGCCTTACATATTCAGTACATTATCTCGTACTGACGTCCCTTACGGGGGACCTGCATTTCATGCTGCAGGTACATGAGCTACTAGATCTCCCCAGTAAGAGTACAGGACTTCCAGCTGCTATTACTAAGCTCCAGGTTGCTTCGGGGCTTATGTATTTAGAACTTGCATTTTGCATTGTATAGTTGGTCATGAGGCGGGGCCTGTCCCGACCCATATGGATATTGCTCCTTATTTAGAGGCTTTGTAGACTATGTAAATTAAAGTGTGGTCATATAGTGTATTATAGACATCGTGGCTCCAACGGCCTAGTCCTATGCATTTACTTTTGGTTTGTTTGTACAGTTTACTTTCATTTGACAGCCTATTGAGTATGGAAGCCTCTTAAATGTTCATAGCAGGTGTATGGTTATGTTGGTTCTCCCGAGCCTTGTTGGCAACGGGTGCCAGTCCGCCTTAATAGGGCTTAGGGCGTGACAGAAGTGGTATCAGAGCGGGTCGTCCTAGGGAGTCTACAAAGCCGTGTCTATGTAGAGTCTTGTTTATGGATGTGTTGTGCACCACATTTATAAGCAGGAGGCTACGTGGCATTTAGGAGTTGTCACTTTCTTTTCATTCTTTAGATCGTGCCATAGAGCCAAGTGTTGTAGGTTGATTATTTCTGACCTCTAAATTATTTTGTACAGTAAGCATGCGTGAAACCAGGAAAAGCAAAGGCAAGGGGAAGGAGGTGGAAGTGGTAATTGGTATGCCCAGTCGGGTGAGACGACGAGATGAGGCCCAAGATGAGTCTCTGTCCCAAACATCTCCAACTCCTCCAGCTCCTGATGAACCAGGTCGTAGTGAAACTCCCTCAGAACCACCTGCTGATGCTGCTGTGCAGGATCTGAGAAATGCGGTCCAATTATTGACACGCATAGTTGCTAGCCAAAGCCAAAGACAAGAAGGCCAAGTTGTAGGTGCAGATGGTGCGAATAGGGCAGCTAGCACGAGGATACGTGATTTCCTTAATTTGGACCCTCCAACTTTCACCGGGTCAGATCCTAATGAAGATCCGCAAGACTTCATCGACCAGATCCAACGCACTTTAGATGTTATGCATGTGAGTGGTACAGAAGCTGTAAAACTGGCAGCATATAGATTGAAAGGTGTGGCTATATTGTGGTATGAATCTTGGAAGCAATCCAAGGGTATAGATGCACCTCCAACTACCTGGAAGGAGTTCAAAGAGGCCTTTCTTGACCACTATTTGCCATATGAGATTCGAGAGGCCCGTGCAGGTCAATTTCTGAATCTCCATCAAGGGGGTATGAGCGTGAGGGAGTATATCCTCCAGTTTAACTCCTTGGCCAGGTATGCTCCCAACGTAGTTGCTACTATGGCAGATAGGGTTCATCGGTATGTGGATAGGTTGGATACATATCTGGTAAGAGACTGTACTATTGCTTCATTGAATAAAGACATGGATATAGCAAGAATGCAAGCATTTGCGGAGAAACTAGAGGATCAGAGGCAAAGGAGAAGGACACAAGAGATAGAAAGGGGCCAGTCCAAGAGGGCCAGATCTACGGGGCAATTTGTACCATCCCAAGGTGATGTTAGGCCCCGATTTCCTAGTAAAACACCTAGATCATCATCCTCATATTCTGCAGTCAGTGCTCCACCGCAATTTCAAGGGCCTAGAGGTAATCAGTTTAATCAAAGAAGTGAGGGACAAGGTGCACGGACTACAGGATATTCGGCCAGCCAGCAGATTCCTCCTAGGCAGTCTTGCAAACAATGTGGGAGGAGTCATTCAGGTATATGCCGTGTTGGGACAGATGCCTGTTATTGGTGTGGTGTACCAGGGCATGTGATAAGAGATTACCCGAGAAGACGTATGGGTGATATGGCACAACCTGCTGGGTTAACTGTTGCATCATCATCGTCAGTTCCTCCCGTTAGTAGGGGTAAGCAAATGCCTACAGGCCGTGGTAGAGGTGGTAGAGGAGCAGCTAGCTCCAGCGGAGCCCAGAATCGCACTTATGCTCTGGGAAGTCGGCAAAATTTAGAAGCTTCACCCGATGTGGTCACAGGTACATTGTCCATCTTTTCACATAATGTGTATGCATTAATTGACCCTGGTTCACATAATGTGTATGCATTAATTGACCCTGGTTCTACATTATCATATATTACACCACTAGTGGCTGGGAAGCTTAAAAGAACACCTATATTATTGAATGAGCCATTTGAAGTATCTACGCCAACCGGTGAATTTATTATAGCTAGAAGGGTCTATTATGATTGTGTTGTAACTGTTTGTGACCGTGATATGTGGGCGGACCTTGTTAAGTTAGATATGGTGGAATTCGATGTTATAATGGGCATGAATTGGTTAGCTTCTTGCTATGCTACTGTGGATTGCCGATCTAAGAGAGTGTATTTCCACTTTCCAAATGAGGCAGTCCTTGAATGGGAAGGTAATGTTGGGGCACCAAAGGGGAAGTTTATTTCCTATTTTAAGGCAAGGAAGATGATGTCAAAGGGGTGTATATGTCATCTAGTTAGAGTAAGGGATATGGAGGCTGAATCACCAACTCTTCAATCTGTTCCGGTAGTGAATGAATTTGCTGATGTGTTTCCCGAAGAGCTTCCAGGTTTGCCTCCAGAACGAGAGATAGATTTTGGCATTGATTTACTCCCAGGCACTCAACCTATTTCTATCCCTCCATATAGAATGGCCCGGCAGAGCTACGTGAATTAAAGGAACAATTGAAAGATTTGCTAGAGAAGGGCTTTATAAGACCTAGTGTATCCCCTTGGGGTGCGCCAGTGTTATTTGTACGTAAAAAGGATGGCACCTTGAGAATGTGTATTGACTATCGACAATTGAATAAGGTGACAATTAAAAACAAATACCCCCTCCCCAGGATTGATGATTTATTTGATCAATTACAGGGTGCCAAATGTTTTTCAAAAATTGATTTGAGGTCAGGTTATCACCAAGTGAGAGTGAGGGAAAAAGATATACCCAAGACAGCCTTTAGGACACGCTATGGCCACTTTGAATTTCTTGTTATGTCATTTGGGCTGACAAATGCACCAGCAGTTTTCATGGACTTAATGAACAGGGTATTCAAGCCGTTCTTGGATGTCTTTGTGATAGTATTTATAGATGACATTTTGGTGTATTCAAGATCAAAAGAAGACCATGCAAATCACTTACGGCAGGTATTACAAGTTCTTCGTGATAGGCAATTGTATGCCAAGTTTTCCAAATGTGAATTTTGGTTGAAATCAGTGGCATTCTTGGGTCATATTGTATCCGATGAAGGGATAAGGGTTGATTCACAAAAGATAGAGGCGGTGAAAGATTGGCCAAGGCCAACAACGCCCACCGAAGTTCGAATATTCTTAGGGTTGGCAGGTTATTATAGAAGATTTGTCGAAGGTTTTTCTTCTATTTCTGGACCTTTAACATAGTTGACACATAAGGAGACCAAATTTCAATGGGATGATGCATGTGAAAGGAGCTTTCAAGAGTTGAAAAGCAGGCTAACTTCTGCACCTGTATTAGTGCTTCCAGAAGGCACAGAGGGGTATGCGGTATATTGTGATGCTTCGGGGGTTGGCTTAGGGTGTGTACTGACACAACATGGTAGGGTAATTGCTTATGCCTAGAGACAACTGCGGCCACATGAGAAAAACTACCCGACACATGACCTTGAACTAGCAGCTGTTGTGTTTGCCTTGAAAATATGGCGCCATTATTTGTATGGGGTTCATGTTGACATATATACTGATCATAAGAGCTTACAGTACATATTTAAACAGAAAGACCTAAATTTAAGGCAGCGGAGGTGGCTGGAGCTAATAAAAGATTACGATGTTGATATACTATACCATCCAGGGAAAGCAAATGTGGTAGCCGATGCTTTGAGCCGCAAGGCAATTGTGAACATTGATGATTAGACCGTGGTATGTCAAGGAGTCGCTAAGGATCTATGTCAACTAGCCAATTTGGGAGTGCGCCTCATTGAAACTCCAAAGGAAGGGGTTGTTGTGCATAATGCTACAGAGTCTTCATTGATAACAGAGGTAAGGGAAAAACAGTTCAAAGATCCTATTCTACGGCGACTTAAGGAGAAGGTGAGTCAAGGCATAATGAAGGGCTTTGAACTTACCCAAAATAGAGAACTTTACTGTCAAAATAGATTGTGCGTTCCTAATATAAATGGACTAAGAAAGAGAATAATGGAAGAAGCCCATCATTCAAGATATACTATTCATCCAGGATCAACTAAGATGTATCATGACCTGAAGGAAATGTTTTGGTGGGAAGGAATGAAGAAGGACCTTGCAGAATTTGTGGCTCAATGTTCAAATTGCCAACAAGTTAAGGTAGAGCACCAAAAGCCGGGAGGTTATATGCAATGTATAGAGCTTCCAACATGGAAGTGGGATATGATTAATATGGATTTTGTTACTGGGTTGCCTCGCTCATTTCAGAAGTTTGACTCCATATGGGTAATAGTTGATAGACTTACAAAGTCAGCACACTTCTTGCCAGTTAAGAGTGACTATACGGCTGAAGAGTATGCAAAGCTATACCTTAAGGAGATAGTTAGACTACATGGGGTCCCAATCTCCATTATATCTGATCGGGGAGCTCAATTCAACGCAAAATTTTGGAAATCCTTCCAGAGGAGCTTAGGGACACAAGTGAATTTAAGTACAGCTTTCCACCCGCAGACAGATGGTCAAGCAGAACGCACCATTCAAACACTTGAAGATATGTTGCGGGCGTGTGCATTGGACTTCAAAGGTAGTTGGGTGGACCATTTGCCACTTATTGAATTTGCCTATAATAATAGCTACCATTCAAGTATCAAGATGGCACCGTATGAAGCTTTGTATGGAAGGAAATGTAGATCACCAATAGGATGGTTTGAAGTGGGTGAAACCACCTTGCTTGGTCCAGATCTAGTCCAACAAGCCATGGAAAAAGTCAAGGTAATACGACAACGTCTAGAAACAGCCCAAAGCCGTCACAAATCATATGTAGATGCTAGAAGAAGAGGACTGGAGTTCTCAGTAGGAGATTGGGTATTCTTAAAGGTGTCTCCAATGAAAGGTGTTATGAGATTTGGTAAGAAAGGGAAACTAAGCCCACGTTACATATGGCCATATAAGATTATTAAAAGGTTTGGACAAGTTGCATATGAACTAGAGTTACCCCAGGAGCTTTCAATGGTCCATCCAGTTTTTCATGTCTCAATGCTCCGAAAATGCATAGGTGATCCATCTCGTATTACTCCTGTTGAAGATATGAAAGTTACGGAAGATCTCACCTATGAAGAGATACCTATTGCTATCCTAGATCGTCAAGTTAGAAAGCTGGAATAAGGAAATACCTTCAGTGAAAGTGCTTTGGAGGAACCAACAGGTAGAAGAGATAACGTGGGAGGCTGAGGAAGCAATGAGGTCTAAATATCCTTATTTATTTGAAGCTAAAGAGGAAGTCCAAGATACAGAGTTAAAGGAATAGTAGGTACGTGAATTTGAATTCTTATTATGTTTTCAAAAGTCTGTATACACGGAAGTTTAAACTTGTTTAACCTATTCAATTATGCTTACATTCGGGGACGAATGTTCCTAAGGGGGGAGGATGTAACACCCCACATCATACATGTACTAGTCCAACATAGATGAAACATGATATGACAAGGTCAAATCTGCACATATTTTTAAAAGTGCATGAATTCCAGATTTAAGGGTTATATGTACATCTAATGCTTAAGATGACCGAGCGTATATAATTTTTAGGTCAAGTTAAGGAGAGTGTGACCTTAAATGAAGTAAAATAATTGAGGTGCTTGTGGGACTTAGGAAGCTAGTAGGTGAGTCACCTACGTGCTTAATAAGCTCGGTAAACGGAGACAAGGCCCAACACCGAATTTGTTCAAGTCCGATAAAGAATAAACCCCGAGTTAAAGATGTCATTTGGGCCCATGGTTTGGCATCATAAAAGGGCAATATTTGCAGCCCAAGATGGATAAGAAAAAGGGCCAAATTACAACTACAATGCAATTCAAAACTAAAGCCCAAACTAAGTGGGCTTAGGGAGTAAATGTTTGCAACAAAGCCCATCCCATTTGAAGCCCAATAAGGCCCAAATGAAAGGGCCAAGCTGCTGCCCCATAACCTTATTAAAATAAGGCTAAAAGCCCAAAAGAAAGTCGGCCAAAAGAGGCCTATAAAAGGGAGCAACCAGCAGCAACTTTCAGCCATTTTCTTAAACCAAATTTTCAGATTTTTCTCAAGTTTCTTTTTGCTCTATCTCCATTTTCTAAAGCAGCCAAGACACACTTCTAGGGTTCTTGAAGAGAACTTATTACTTGAGAGTTAAGGTAAGTAAAAATACCCATGGTTTGGTGTAATTTATCCATGAAAAACATGAAGAGTATGTTGGTTGTATTGTGCAGGAATTTTGGGACAGCATGTGTTCCAATTTTGTAGTTCACTTTTCTTGTTAAATAAGAGACTTTTATCTTGTTGGTTGGCTGATTTATGAAGTAATATGTATGTTTTTAAGAAGTCTTGGGTCCATAGTGATGTAAGAAGGCTGCTGGACCACTTGTACCTTCCGCAAAAACAAGTTCTTAAATGATGTCTTAATTCCGGTCATTAGTAAGAATTTGTGGACTGTTTTTGGGAATTGTTGTCTCATGTTTTTCATCTACTTAGGGTATGTTTTTGGACTGGTTTAGGACTGTAATTATGTGTAAATATGTTGAGGACAGTTTGGTTAAGGTTGGAACGGATTTGGAATGGTTGACGTCGAAATGTAGCGGAAAGACGCAATGTTGCGTTGTCTACTTACGTGTTGTGTAAAGTTGTTGTATGCTGTATTGTATGAGTTGTTGTAATGCTGTTATGAAACTAAGCATAGCTGGATATGACATGTATATGGGAAGGTATGTTAGAAAATACGATTAGGAGCGGAAGTGTTGAAAGAATACTATTTGGGTGTTAATTCCGAGCTTGCTGCCCGGATGTTGTTTTTGGGTGAAATTGGATTACTAAGACGTGTTTATTAGCTACTAACACTAGTTTTATCACCTAATATGTTGTAGATAAGTGTTTGGAGGAAAAGGATACTATTCCGAGGTAATAACGACATAGCACAGTGAGGTATGTAAGGCAACTTGATTTCCTATTACTTGGCATGAAATCTATAGTCTTCCTTAGCACATAAAGGCACGTACAAACTCCGACATGGCTGATAACCGTGTTCCCACTCTTTAACATGTCCATATGTCTCCATACATAGTCATTGTCAACCTGCATATGTACTTGAATACCGAATATGCATGAATTCCTTTTTACCAAACAAAGTCTATGTGTTGTTCAATCTTTGATACGATTCATTAGTTGTGTATCTCTCTTCCCATCGTGGTATTACCTTACATGGTTTTTCATATGTCACATGTCTATATTCCTACAGTTCTAAAGGTTATGACCACCAAAAGAACCATCTCAAAGTAAATAAAAGATAACTTACAGTTGCTTATAAATGAGTGGTAGCCCGAGGGGTGGAAGAATCACCTAGCCAGGGTCGATCTCATTTGGGTGGTAGCCCGAGGGGTGAAGGAATCACCTAGCCAGGGTCGATCCCATTACAGATTTACCACTGATCAGCTGGTCATTTACATGATATATTGTGCACAGATTATACAGTAAAGAAAGATACAGTAATAAAAAGACATAAAGTACATGATTCCACAGTATGACTAAAGGTGGTCTTATCATACATACACACCAGCATGTGATTCCATTTGAGCTCATATTGCATATACAGTATTTCCTGCCTTACATATTCAGTACATTATCTCGTACTGACGTCCCTTACGGGGGACCTGCATTTCATGCTGCAGGTACAGGAGCTACTAGATCTCCCCAGTAAGAGTACAGGACTTCCAGCTGCTATTACTAAGCTCCAGGTTGCTTCGGGGCTTATGTATTTAGATCTTGCATTTTGCATTGTATAGTTGGTCATGAGGCGGGGCCTGTCCCGACCCATATGGATATTGCTCCTTATTTAGAGGCTTTGTAGACTATGTAAATTAAAGTGTGGTCATATAGTGTATTATAGACATCGTGGCTCCAACGGCCTAGTCCTATGCATTTACTTTTGGTTTGTTTGTACAGTTTACTTTCATTTGACAGCCTATTGAGTATGGAAGCCTCTTAAATGTTCATAGCAGGTGTATGGTTATGTTGGTTCTCCCGAGCCTTGTTGGCAACGGGTGCCAGTCCGCCTTAATAGGGCTTAGGGCGTGACAGTGACAGAGAAGGGATAAAGAAGGAAGAAATGTATGTGTTTCTCCCCATGGCTCCTATTTATATGCGTTGGAATTAGATGGATTAATATATGATTTGCTTGAGGGCAAGTGTAGGCTTAAGTCGGGGTTGTTGATGAGTCTATATTTCGAACTCATTTTGGGGCTTGTTTGCAATTAAACATTGTCCTTATTGTGTTATTATTTGCAATATCTAACGAATATGTATTTGTTTCTTGCTTGTTGTGTAAGTATACTTCCACAAACAAGGATGTGCAAATGATATGCTAAGAGGCTAATTTGGGATTCATCGGAGTTTCCTATTTGTTGTATCATATCTAGGCCCTAGGCTTCGGCCGTAAGAGAGAGGGGGAAAAAAAGGTAAGAACGTATGTGTTTTTCCCTGTGGCTCCTATTTGCAAGCTCTAAAATTAGATGGATTGATGTTTGATTTGCTTGAGGGAAAGCAAAGGCTTAAGTTGGGAGGTGTTGATGAGTCTATACTTAAAACTCATTTATAGGATTGTTTACAATGAAATATTTTTTTTTAGTGTGTTATTATTTGCAATATCTAACAAATATGTATGTGTTATGTCATGAAATGGGTTTAAAACTGAACGAATACTTAACGAATCTTAGATAGGGAGCAAAAGTGTAAAATAAAGCAGAGAAAAGTGGTATCACTTACATATTCGGAAATCTGCCTTACATTTAGAGAGACCGCCTAGCATTTCACCATCAAAGGTTCAACCCAAGTCAGGAAAGCGGTCTGAAACGATGTTGCAAAATATATTCGGCGCACCGCTGGATGGCTCAAGAGACCTCCTAAAGATGCAGTACTCAAAGCCCCACAACCATGACAAGAGGCCACGAGACAGAAACTTTGGTGCATCACTAAATTGTATCCACGGAGTGAAGAACCATCGCCCAATGATGAAGAGGAACAAGCCTTAATAGGATTCAGAGGAAAGTAGTCAAGTGCACATTTGGCGTATCGCCAGAATGCTCGACGATGGTTGTCCTTGACTGTTGAATGGAAATTTGTTACTCAAACTCTCACAATTTTGCATGGACTATTTGAGCAAATTATAAAGAATATTATACAAATCATATCATTCTTGTTAGTTTTACAGTGAGAGTAGTACATAGAACATTCCTTCTTTACAGTACAAGGGTTGATAGGCTTTTCAAGCATTGGAGAAGAAAAACTTAAGTAGATTGGTCAGTAATAATGAACTTTTTTTTCTATTCAATCTTGTTACCCATGACTTCACCTGCTATTTTTGGTATTAAATCTCTAATTTCTAGCATGTGTAGCTAAAACCCCTATCATGGGGGTGTGCTATTTGATATGGGTTCTTGATTTATTTATTTGGTCTTTGTTAGTTTGACTTATTTGCAGTTAATTTGAGTGAATTTACACCCATTCCTACGCTTAATCTATAACTTCATGGTTGGTAACTTGGGGTTTAATTTAGATCCCTGATTATTGCTTTAACTGAAATGATTAGAGTATGGAATTGATATAATGGGTGGAAAACTTTTGGGGTTCCAATTGAAATCCATAACCATGACTCAATGGCAAAGGTATTAGGGGTTTTTATGACACTTCTTAGGCCAAGCGTTTCCTCGATGGTCCGCGTATGATATCATAACTTAATCATATGAAACATTTATATGTCATAACTGTACAACAGTTATAAGCAACCTAGCATATTTTCTCATTATAAACTCATTTAGTAAAATATTTAGACCCAGATGGTAGATCAGTTCCTATATTTCTACATCCCCAACATCGTCCCTATTTTGTTGATCAATTTGTTATTTAGATATTATGTAGTTAAATCAAAACTTTTATTATTGCAAACCCCCTAGATCCTACAATTGCTTAGTCTAATGAAACAAGATTCATTTGGGATTCGACCCAACCTCTATGTTGGGTTCTTATGTTAATGACGACTGCCCCTACTTCATTTGAGTGGCAGGGTTGAGGGACATCAATTGGTCAACCATAGCTTGGGCCATCATAATAATCGTAGTCTAGAATTCAGCATTAGTAACTAGTTCTCCCATAGGCTCTTGAGGAGCTTGGTCCTAAATGGGAGGAAACTTTCTATGTTGAGGTGCTCTTCTATAAGGAATCATGTTTAATATTATCAAAGAATATTCATTAGGTTTAAAAAACCTTAGGTCACGTTCTATGGAACAACATGAATCATGAAGAAGCGAGACATTTCTTAAAATGCCTTTAGCCTCCTACTCATAGATGTGGTGCACTTCACACCTATGAATAAGACTTGACATGGTATGTTGGACTCCATGGACCTTTTCAAAACCTTAGAGCTCTGATACCAAATTTAACAACCCAAGCCTAGGGCCAAGTCGTAACATAATGAATGAGATCCCCAAAGGAACCTCAAACTAGCCCCCTAGCATTCAATTAGGAAATCAAGGTAAATGAATGTGAAATACTTAAGCAAAAACAAATGCATGACAAGAGTCATGACATATGATAGATCGCAGATTAATATATAGATGTCATGAAATATAAATAACACATAGGCCCAATATATGCCTCTAGACCATAGCACAAGATGGGGGCTCAAACAGACTCTGGCTTACCCTAAACTTGAAGAAAGCTATCTCTAGAAATTTAAAAAGCTTGAAAGATAAGATAGAAGGCCCTTTCCTCGAAGCATGATGATTCACCGATCTATATCGCCAAAATATCTGGATCTAGCCATGGGGATGGATGATAGGCTTGCTTGCACCTGCGTTATGATATAATACAGGCATAAATTATGCACTAGTTCTTTTGAATGTACTAAGTATGTGGGCATACAATATAAAATGAGCATGATAAAGCATACTTTAAATTTTAGATGACAAGGGCACGTGTGCACACACATGCAGATACATATCCAGAAACGAATCCTATATAGAAAAGAATACTATACTAAGATGTGTAAAAACATTATCCATGAATGAAATAATATATAGAAAATATGTGGAGTTATGATCTCAACTTACATGTATGACCACGTGAGCTACTACATGAAATCCTGATGTTGCCTCTGCATTGGTGAAAGAGTAGCCTACTTGCCAAAGGTAGAACAATACCCCACATTTTAGGCCTTGCCCATTTGAGAGAACGGGTCTCCTGACATAATCATCCATATAGGAAAACATGACCCTGCAACAACATGCAGTTGTGAAAATGTTAGGCTTTATATAAGAACCCTTAGGGATAGTCCAAATATAACCTCTCCTTGGCCCAGTTTGGTTGATTGGATGAGGCACATCAATTGAATATTGTTAATTAATCATTTTTCCTATTCATCAATACCTATGTCCAGTGAATAACACCTAGTGGGTTCTAATGTTGGCAACCACTAAAAAATATGCCAAAGGAAGAGAGTTAATTAATACATGCATGCACACTTGTCAAGAGTTATGACTTATCCGGTTTTTACCTTGTTAGTTCTTTATGATTCCCACAATCCTAGTTGTGGAATTAGCTACTCATGCTTTGTGAAGATGCAACACTTATGAATTGGAACAACGTAATAGAGCACTTACACAATTGAATTAAGAAAAAGCAAATCAAACCTCAAAAAGAATCAAAAGATTAAAGATGAAATAAAAGTACAAGCGTTCTCAATACCCTTAATGTAATCTCACTATTTTCTCTCTCTAATTACTGAGTTTTCCATGTACTATGTGAAACTTCTAAAAAATAACCTAAAAACCTATTTATAATATTAAAAATACATGGTCGTAAACAAAATAAGATAGCTCGGTCGGCAAGCCTCACGATATGGTTTACGGGCCGTATTGCATTCTACTGCCCGTAATATGGGTCTCGCAGAAAGCTACTGAAATTTTGGATTTCAAGTCTATGACACACCCTCTTGACCCGTAAAGTGGTTTAGATCCATAGGGGGGTTTTTCTGATAAATCTTTAGAAAGTCCCAATCTCTAATGCTCAGGTTATGAACCATGTTCGACGGTTCGTAAATAATTCCATGACTTGTCTACATGTTCATTGAACCACCTATAAAAAATCAACCCCTCGCTGGAATTGTCCATAAAACAACACCATGACCCGTAGAATGACCTATGGCTCATAAAGCTTCTCTTGCTGCATAAAAAATTAACAATGGAATCCTGCAAATATAACACAAAAACACATAAAAAAAACTATTATCGCATTGAGAGCACACAAAACTCCATGTTTTAAGCATCAGAAGTGTTGTATTTTGACAGCACCTCAACACCCTCAACTTAAATTGTTGCTTGTCCTACAGCAACATACTCAATGTACATAGGTAATAAAATAACACACAGATCTCAACCCAATAGCATACATCACATCAATCTCAAACTTAGATATCCCATATCACTTTTACAAAACAGAATCAGATAGTCATTTACCAAAAGAATGCAGACTACTGCATGTTACAACACAACTATGACAAGTGAGGTGCTCTCAATAATCCATAGTCCCTGAATAAGTCTAATGTGAACAATGGAATGCGAGTGCCCTTAAAAAAAGTCCCCTATTTGGCACACAATAATGTTTTCATATATAACCGTGGGACTATGCAAAATCGCTCACTCCCACAAAAGATATTTATGTCATGCCTAATACCATAGGCTTGCCCCTATACTCATGACTAAGATCTTCAACTACTCGGACTAGGATCACTTTAGGACTTTCTAGGCTTGTAACGTAGACTCGGGGGGCTTTTGTATGGTACTTCAGGAACATAGTGACTAACTCCCTCCTTGACACTGCATTTTCCTGCTCTTTTGCCCTATCAACTCTGTTATTTTATTCTTATCCTCCCTTTCACCTATTTCAAGCTTTTCTGGTGCTTTCTTTTCAGTTATTCAGCTCTTTTCCTTGATTTTGCAATTCATTTTTCTTTTTAGCTCATAACAAAAGGAATCAGTTATTTTTCTTGCACCAAGTACATGATTTTCTCTTTTTCTCTATCGCATTAACTCTCCCCCTCATTTTTGTGTTTCATCCTTACACCAGCCACCATCAACTTAGGCTTTTGGCCTGACTTGAGGTGCACACTATACATTCTTCAAACCAGGGCCACTTTTTGTGGCCACTCTCGACTTAGGCTTTTTACCTAAGTCAAGGTGCACAATCTTTAAGGAAGGACCAGGGCCAATTTCAGGATTTTACAACTAAAAAGTCTAGGTTAATCAGGCGTTTGCAAAGAATAGGTACATGTTCAGCTTAAACATTAGGAATAAGGGATATATTGCAATTTCGTTGGTCATTTTAGGCTAAGTGGGCTTTTAAGAGCATTGATCAAAGATCTTTTCCTAATCCAAGTAATCTATAGTGTAACTTAGTGTAATTGGGCAAGTTTTGAATTAGCACATGATATATAAATTTAAAAATTTAAATCTTACACTCACATGACATTGACTACATTATTAACAAAAGACTCTCAGATCATGTTTTTTATCTCAATTTCTCTTCACTTATTAGAAAAAACAGTGTCAATAAACTTAAAAATGCAAAGTTACTAGCAAATGTCATGCCCAAAGTCCCATTAAGGCAGACTGGCACCCGTTGCCGACATGGCCCGGGAGAACAAAACATATAACTATCGACTTGCTATGAATACTATAAGAGGTTTCCATATTTAACATGATTTAAAAAAAGAATAGTATTAACAAGCCAAAAGGAAATGCATATGACTAGGCCATTGGAGCCACGATGTCTAAAGTATGATACTTGACCACACTTTACTTTACATAGTCTACAAAGCCTCTAGGTAAGGAACAATATCTATATGGGTCGGGACAGGCCCCACCTCATGACCAACTGTACAATACAAAATAAAAGCTCTAGACACACAAAGCCCTGAAGCAACCTGGAGCTCAGTAATAGCAGCTGGAAGTCCTCCAATCGGGGAGATCCAGTAGCTCTTGTACCTGCAGCATCAAATGCAGGTCCCCCGTAAAGGACGTAAGTACGAGATAATGTACTGAATATGTAAGGCAGGAAGTATTGTATATGAAATAAGAACTCAAATGAAATCAGACACTAGTGTTTAAGGATAAAACACCATCTTTACTCATACTGTGGAATCATGTACTGTATGTCCTTTTATTACTTTACCTTTCTTTATTCTGTAATCTATGCACAATATCTCATGTAAATGACCAGCTGATCAGTGGTAAATCGATATCGGGATAGACACATGCTAGGCTTTCCTTTCACCCCTATTTTACTTCGGGGCTTTGTGTGTCTAGAGCTTATATTTTTGTATTGTATAGTTGGTGATGAGGCGGTGCCTATCCCAACCCATATAAATATTGTTCCTTACCTAGAGGCATTCAACCTTCCCACCTCTAATCATATTTTTGTTTATCCCACATTGTCATATACATGTTACATCCAGCCTGTTTTAGTCACATAACAAGCCTACAAAAGCTCATCAAGTACAACATACAACAACTCTACACAACACGAAAGTAGGCAACGTAACATTACGTCCTTTGTCTACATTTCGGCATCAACCATTCCAAATTTGTTTAAACCTCAACCAAACTGTTCTCAGCTTATTTACATATAAAGACAATCTTAAAACATTCGAAAAATAGTCCCAGAGTAGATGGAAAATGTGAGACAACAATCACCAATTATCCTCCCACAAGTTCCTACTAAGAGTACCATTAAGATAGCATACAAGAACTCATTTTTGCGGAAGATAAAAATGGTGAAGCAGCCTTCTTTCATCACTACAGAACCAATTTTTGTTAAAAACATAAACCTTACTTCATAATTCAGCTAACCAACAAGAGAAAAGCCTCTTAATAAACAAGAAAAGTGTACAACAATCATTGGAACACAAGCTGTTTAAAATTCCTACACAAGTACAACTAGCATACACTTCATGTTTTTCATGGAAAAATTATACTAAACCATAGGTATTTTTACTTACCTTATCCCACAAGGATCAGGTGCTCTTCAAGAACCCTAAAAGTGTTCCTTGGCGGCTGTAGAAAGTGAAGAGAGAGCAAGGAGAAACTTTAAAAGAAATCTGATATTTTGCTATGTATGAATGACTTAAAATTGCTGGTTTTTAATCCCTTTTAAAGGGCCACTTTTGGCCGACTTTCGTTTGAATTTCAAGCCTTATTTTATTAAGGTGGTGATGCAGCAACTTGGCCGTTTTACTTGGGCGTTATTGAGCTTCAATTAGATGGGCTTTGCTAAAAATATTTCTGTTTTACGTTCACTTAGTTTGGGCCCTATTTGTGAATTTGGTTGTGAATGTAATTTGGCACTTTTCCTAACCATCTTGGGCTGAAAATATTTTCCATTTGTGATGCTAAACCATGGGCCCAAATTAAACCCTTAACTCGGGGTTTATTCTTTATCGGACTTGAACAAATTCGGTGTTGGGCCTTGTCTCCGTCTACGTAGCCTATTTAAGCCAAGCACATAGGTGACTCACCTGTTAGATTCCTAAGTCCCACAAGCACCTCTTTTCTTTCACATCATTTAAGGCCACAATTTCCTCAATTTCACTTAAAACTTATACACACTCGGTCCTCTTGAGCGTTAGACGTAGATATAGCCCTCTAATCTGAAATTCATGCACTTCTAAAAATGTATGCTGGTTTGACCTTGCCATATAATGTTTCATAAGCGTAGGACCTGTACATGTAAGATGTGGGCTGTCACATCCTCCCCCCTTAGGAACATTCATCCCAGAATTTTAGCATAAATGGGATAGGTCATACAAGTTTAATCCCATGGGTGAAAGGAAAGCCTAGAATAGGTCGATCCCGATATTAATTTACCACTGATCAGCTGGTAATTTACATGATATATTGTCCACAGATTATATAGTAAAGAAAGGTAAAGTAATAAAAAGGACATAAAGTACATGATTCCACAATATGCCTAAAGGTGGTATTTTATCCTTACACACTAGTATGTGATTTCATTTGAGTTATTATTTCATATACAGTACGTCCTGCCTTACATATTTAATACATTATCTCTTACTGACGTCCCTTACGGGGAACCTGCACTTCATGTTGCAGGTGCAGGAGCTATTAGATCTCCCTAGTAGAAGTACAGGATATCCAATTGATGTTACTGAGCTCCAGGTTTCTTCGGGGCTTTGTGTGTCTAGAGCTTATATTTTTGTATTTTATAGTTGGTGATGAGGCGGGGACTGTCTCTACCCATATAAATATTGTTCCTTACCTGGAGCTCAAATGCAATCACACATTGGTGTTTAAGGATATAAGACCACCTTTAGTCATACTGTGGAATCATGTACTTTATGTCCTTTTTATTACTTTCCCTTTCTTTATTGTATAATCTATGCACAATATATCATGTAAATGACCAACAGATCAGTGGTAAATCAATATCGGGATCGACGCATGCTAGGCTTTCCTTTCACCTTTGGGATATCCTTCGTAATATGAGATTGAACCATGCTAGGTGATTCTTCAACCCCTAGGATACCACCCATCATTAAGCAACTTCAATTTATCTTTCATTTACTTTTGAGATAATTCTTTTGGTGGTCATAACATTTAGAGCTGTAGGAATATAGACATTACATATGACATATAAACAACCATGCACGATAATACCCCAATGAAAAGAGAGCTACACAACCAATGAAATGCGTAGGAGATTAAACAACACATGGACTTTACTTAGTAAAAAGGAACTCATATATCTTTGGCATCCAAGTTTGTATGCAGAATTGACAATGGCTATGTATGGGAACATATGAACATGGTAACGAGTGTAGACATAGTTATTAGTTATGTTGGAGTTGGTAACTGCCTTTATATACTAAGGAAGAACCTTGATTTCATGCCAAGTAATAGGAAATCAAGTAGCCTTACATACCTCGTTGTACTATGTCGTTATTACCCCGAAGTAGAATTGTTTTCTTCCTGATACTTATCTCAAATATAGTAGGTGATAAAACTAGTATTAGTACCTAATAAACACATCTTGGCAGTCCAATCTCATAAAAACAAACACTCAGGCAACAAGCTTTTCACTATCAATCTACGAGTATTCTTTCAACCTTCCCACCACTAATCATATTTTGTTTATCCCACATTTTAATATACATGTTACATCAAGCCTGTTTTAGTCACATGACAAGCCTACAACAGCTCATCAAGTAACATATACAACAACTCTACACAACACGCAAGTAGGCAACGTAACATTACATCCTTCCGCTACATTTCAGCATCAACCATTCCAAATTTGTTTCAACCTCAACCAAACTATTCTCACTTATGTACATATAAAGAAAGTCTTAAAACATTCCAAAAAAAGTCCCATAGTAGATGGAAAACGTAGACAACAATCATCAATTATCTGCCCACAAGTTCCTACTAAGAGTACCATTAAGATAGCATACAAGAACTCATTTTTGTGGAAGATAAAAATGGTGCAACAACCTTCTTTCATCACTACAGAATAAATCCTTGTTAAAAACATAAACCGTACTTCATAATTCAGCTAACCAACAAGAGAAAAGCCTTTTAATAAACAAAAAAAGTGTACAACAATCTTTGGAACACATGATGTCCAAAATTCCTGCACTAGTACAACTAGCATGCTCTTCATGTTTTTCATGGAAGAATTATACTAAACCATAGGTATTTTTACTTACCTTAGCCCTCAAGTATCAGGTTCTCTTCAAGAACCCTAAAGGTGTGCTTTGGCTGCTTTACAAAGTGAAGAGAGATCAAGGAGAAACTTTAAAAGAAAGCTGAATATTTTCTATGTATGAATGACTTAAAATTGCTGGTTTTTAATTAATTTTAAAGGGCCACTTTTGGTAGACTTTCTTTTGTATTTAAAGTCTTATTTTATTAAGATGGTGATGCAGCAACTTGGCCCTTTCACTTGGGCCTTATTGGGCTTCAATTGGATGGGCTTTGCTGCAAATATTTCTCTTTTACTTTCACTTAGTTTGGGCCGTATTTGTGAATTGGGTTATGAATGCAATTTGGCCCTTTTCCTAAACATCTTGGCTTAAAATATTGTTCTTTTATGATGTGATACCATGGGACCAAATTACACCCTTAACTCGGGGTTTATTCTTTATCAGACTTGAACAAATTTGGTGTTGGGCCTTGTCTCCATCTTCCTAGCCTATTTAAGCCAAGCACATAGGTGACTCACCTGCTAGCTTCCTAAGTCCCACAAGCACCTCACTTCATTCACATCATTTAAGGCCAGAACCTCCTCAATTTGACTTAAAATATATACACGCTCGGTCCTCTTGAGCGTTAGACGTACATATAGCCCTCTAATCTAAAATTCAAGCACTTTTAAAAATGTGTGTTGGTTTGACCTTGCCATATCATGTTTCTTATGCATGGGACCAGTACATGTAAGATGTGGGGTGTCACAGCTAAACTACTAATGAAACATTTTTGTGGGTATCATTTTACAAACATAAAATAAAACATGTTATATTCCACAGCTATTAGTATTATATGCTACAAATATTATCTAAACATCTTAAACATTCCGATTAAATAGAAAGTAAATATCCATAGGGAAAATGAACACGTGAAAGAAAACTCAGGATAAAAAATTGGGTAGTTATAGACAAAAGCTATTAATACTTTACTTAGGCCCCTAACTTTGAACATCCCATCAAAAAAGATGTGAATTGTCTCCAATGCACAAAATCAAAGCATAATAAAAAGGGGTCAAAAATCGTACTCTAGGCGCCTAAGCGATAGTGTATTACTAACTCTAACCACCCTCGACTTATGTGGTGGCCACGTCATTAAAAGTACTATGTCTTGAGGGGCTAGAATCCCTCAAAGTCTCAAGCTCTTGAGACTATTATCTCTCCTCCTCCTGTCTCGACTCCCTCAAGATAAGCTCCATTTGCTAAGTAAGCCCCTCATAGAATTGTACGGCATCCGGATCATCATTCCGGCAAGCTCTCTTCTTGTATGATTGTTTGATAGGCTCATTAGGAGCAAAAAAACTACCAATGGCACCGGGGACATAGTCTTTGGTGCTTTAACTAATGCTGCCAGTGTTGGTGTCATCTCGGCCTGGGGTTGCTCGATCTCCTTGTGAAGGGTTGTCAAGTTTGATGGATGGGCCATGCTCAAGCTCTATTATACCCTTGTCGCGAAGGCATATATGTGGCCCTCCACAGTAGATAGGCATTCCTTAACAGTAGCGACTACAAATGCCTGCATGTGACCCTCGGAGTCAGAAATTGCCTGTCGGAGCCATAGCCTAATCTACTGAACAAGTTGAGTCTACTATGACTTAGCATGAGATAACCTCTGCGCCATGGCCTATATAGATATAATGGACACATAAACCATACTAGCAGGAGTAGCCTGTGATGATGAAGCCAGTGGTATAGGAATAGAAATAGTGGGCCCCTCTCCTCATCTGCTTCGGGCTTTAGGGGCCTATCCTCTATAGAAGTAGCAGTGGCGGTGGTAGTTTGTGGAACCTAAGGCTGTGACGCTGGGGAAAACATCTCAGGCATAGAAGCAAGCTGGTGGCGTACTCGCCGAAGTGCCACTAGGTTCTCTTCAGCCTTGATTAGGCAAGGGTCCAAGGTACGTCACGCTTCGATCAGTGAGTCTAGCTGGTGCAAGCTCTCCACCCTTGACTCTAGATAGAGCATGTATACAAAGTATGGGAAAAGGATGGAGGTGGACCTCTTAAGGGAAGCCTCTTGCCTCTACTCAGCAATGAGGCTGGCCCAATCAACCGCATAAGCATCCAAGATGCTGACAACCAGTACTACATGCTCTGGAGTACAAGTGTTATCAACAAGAGTAGGCCGTATGTGTTATCTAACAACCGTCCACCAAAACATGGTGGGGAAACTGAGCGAAACCTTTATAATAGGCTGCAAGTTTATGGCAAACCATATAGGTTCCGGACCCTGTTCAATAATATAACAAAAACCCATCTCATCAAGATGGATTTGTGCTCTCGATCCCTCATCAATAGTGTGTCCCTCGACTACCCACACTTTAGAGACAAAATCTGCGTTGGATTTGAGATCAGGGAGCTCTCGTCCAAATAACATCAGGTAGATTTGTGATCTCCAATATATCAACCTGCCAGCTCCTCACTCTCATCTCGGTCAGTCTAGGATGAGCAAGGGGCTTCTTCCCCTTTGGAAGAGTCCTCTAAACCGTGATATGAAGCACAAGAATCCCTCACCATGGTCGGGGAGTATCGACCAAGTGATCTGGTCAGCCACTGAAGCCCGTATCTGATCATCATGTCCTAGAAACCAAGGAAACTATCTAGTCTATTTTGGATGACTCAAGGCTCCTCATAGATGGAGCGGGCTGGCTTACCCCGCGCTCTTCACTGCATGTCCTTAGTAAATAGTGTGCATGCCCTTGATGTATCACCCACTAGAAAGAGCGTCAGGTGGCGATGAATGAGGCAATGGCTGACTCCGTCTTTGATACATCTCAGTAACCTAACTCAGGGCTGGATTCCTCTCTAGATGGAGTCATCTCAATAAAATATCTCCTATTATTGCCTCCCTCATAAGATAGGGATAGTAGATGACAAGATCCTGAGTCTGTCCAGCTCTAGCTGCTGCTCTAGTCTGAGGTCTACCAGCCTCTAGGTCAAGGTTAACGCCCATCTCATAATGATCTACTCAGGGCAGGAATTTGCTTAAATCCCGAAGACACATCTCTGAGCCTCCTCTTTAGGGCCCTTATTTCATCACATCTAGATTTCGGGGCCATAGTACCCAAAACATGAACATTTACGCACCTTGGTTAGCTGCACAAATCCAAAAACAAAATGTAGAAATATTTCTGACTAAGTTGCAAAACGTTCTATGAAAGAATCTTTACTGGTCGTAGTGGATACTATGAGCCGTAGAGCGCTCTCGTTAAATAGTGGTCACAATAAATTTTGGACACTAGAAAAGTCTATGACACTAGGTATGACTCGTAAAATGGTTTATGTGTCATAGACTGTGTCGTAGAATGTTCTAATGTCTTAACTTATTCCAAGCAAGGATCTACGAGACCTGCCTTTAGGCCTTAAACTCTTTTACGACTCGTAGTATATTCTATCTGATGGATACTAAGAAACTTGTCACGCCCTAAGCCCCATTAAGGCGGACTGACACCCGTTGCAGACAAGGCTCGGGAGAACCAACATATAACTATACACCTGCTATGAACATTTAAGAGGTTTCCATACTCAATATGCTGTCAAAAGAAAGTAAATTGTACTAACAAACCAAAAGTAAAAGCATAAGACTAGGCCGTTGGAGCCACGATGTCTATAATACACTATTTGACCACACTTTAATTTACATTGTCTACAAAGCCTCTAGGTAAGGAACAATATCCATATGGGTCGGGACAACCCCGCCTCATGACCAACTATACAATACAAAATACAAGTTCTAAACACACAATCTCCGTAGCAACCTGGAGCTTAGTAATAGCAGCTGAAAGTCCGGTACTCTTACTTGGGAGATCTAGTAACTCCTGTACCTGCAGCATGAAATGCAGGTCCCCCGTAAGGGACGTCAGTACGAGATAATGTACTGAATATGTAAGGTAGGAAATACAGTACATGAAATAAGAACTAAGATGAAATCACATGCTGGTGTGTAAGGATGAAAAGACCACCTTTAGTCATACTGTGGAATCATGTACTTTATGTCTTTTTCATTACTGTATCTTTCTTTACTGTATAATCTGTGCATAATATATCATGTAAATGACCAGCTGGTCAGTGGTAAATCTGTAATGGGATCGACCCTGGCTAGGCGATTCCTTCACCCCTCGGGCTACCACCCGTAAATGAGATCGACCCTGGCTAGGTGATTCTTCCACCCCTTGGGTTACCACCCATTTATAAGCAACTATAAGTTATCTTTTATTTACTTTGAGATGGTTCTTTTGGTGGTCATAACCTATAGAACTATAGAAATATAGACATGTGACATATGAACAACCATACAAGATAATACCACAATGAAAAGAGAGATACACAAATAATGGATAGTATCGAAGATTAAACAACACATAGACTTTATTTGCAAAGAAGGGACTCATGTATATTTGGTATTCAAGTACATATGCAGAATTAACAATGGCTATGTATGGGTACATATGAACATGGTAAAGAGTGGAGACACGGTTAGCAGCTATGTTGGAGTTTGTATGTGCCTTTATGTGCTAAGGAAGATTATAAATTTCATGCCAAGTAATAGGAAGTCAAGTAGCCTTACATACCTCGCTGTACTATGTCGTTATTACCTCGGAGTAGTAAACTTTTCCTCCAAACACTTATCTACAATATATTAGGTGATAAAACTAGTGTTAGAAGCTAATAAGCACACCTTAGTAATCCAATTTCAGCCAAAAATAATATCCGGGCAGCAAGCTCGGAATTAGCAACCAAAGAGTATTCTTTCAACATTTCCGCTTCTAATCGTATTTTCTAATACACATTCACATATACATGTCATATCCAGCTATTTTTGGTCCCATAACAGCATTACAACAACTCATACAGTACAGCATACAAAAATTCTACACAACACGCGAGTAGACAAGGCAACATTGCGTCCTTCCGCTACACTTCGACGTCAACCATTCCCAATCCGTTTCAACCTCAACCAAACTGTCCTCAGCATATTTACACACAATTACAGTCCTAAAATGGTCCAAGAAAAGTCCCTAAGTAGATAGAAAACATGAGATAACAATTCCCAAAAACAGTCCACGAATTCTTACTAATAAGCGGAATTAAGACATCATTTAAGAACTTATTTTTGCAGAAGATAAAAGTGGTCCAGCAGCCTTCTTACATCATTACAGACCCAAGACTTGTTAAAAACATACATATTACTTCATTACTCAGCCAACCAACAAGATAAAAGTCTCTTATTTAACAAGAAAAGTGAACCACAATATTTGGAACACATGCTGTCCCAAATTTCCTGCACAATACAACAAACATACTATTCATGTTTTCCATGGAAATATTACACCAAACCATGGGTATTTTTACTTACCTTAACCCCCAAGGATTAGGTTCTCTTCAAGAACCCTAGAAGTGTGTCTTGGCTGCTTTAGAAAATGAGGAGAGAGCAAGAAGAAACTTAGAGAGAAATCTGAAAGTTTTGCTTGAGAAAATGACTAAAAGTTGCTGCTTGTTGCTCCCTTTTATAGGCAACTTTTGGCCGACTTTCTTTTGGGGTTTTAGCCTTATTTTATTAAGGTTATGGGCAGCAGCTTGGCCTTTTCATTTGGGCCTTATTGGGCTTCAAATGGGATGGGCTTTGTTGCAAACATGTCTCCCCTAAGCCCACTTAGTTTGGGTCCTAGTTTTGAATTGGATTGTAATTGTAATTTGGCCCTTTTCCTATCCATATTGGGCGGCAAATGTTGTCCTTTTATCATGCTAAACCATGGGCCCAAATGACATCCTTAACTCGGGGTTTATTCTTTATCGGACTTGAACACATTCGGTATTGGGCCTTGTCTCCGTTTACCGAGCTTATTTAAGCTAAGCACGTAGGTGACTCACCTACTAGCTTCCTAAGTCCCACAAGCACCTCAATTATTTTGCTTCATTTAAGGTCACACTCTCCTTACCTTGACTTAAAAATTATATACGCTCGGTCATCTTAAGCGTTAGACGTACATATAGCCCTTTAATCTAAAATTCACGCATTTTTAAAAACATGTGCGGATTTGACCTTGTCGTATCATGTTTCATCTGCGTTGGACTAGTACATATGAGATTTGGGGTGTTACATCCTTCCCCCCTTAGGAACATTCGCCCCCGAATGTAAGCATAATTGAATAGGTTAAACAAATTTGAACTTCTGTGTAAACAGACTTTTGAAAACATAATAAGAATTCATATTCACGTACCTACTACTCCTTCAACTCTATATCTTGGACTTCCTATTTAGCCTCAAATAAATAAGGGTATTTAGACCTCATTGCTTCCTCAGCCTCCCACGTTATCTCTTCCACCTGCTGGTTTCTCCAAAGCACTTTTACTGAAGGTATTTCTTTATTCCTTAGCTTCCTAACATGACGATCTAGGATAGCAGTAGGTACCTCTTCATAGGTGAGATCTTCCGTAACCTGCATATCCTCAATAGGAGTAATACGAGATGGATCACCTATGCATTTTCAAAGCATTGAGACATGAAAAACTGGATGAACCATTGAAAGCTCCTGGGGTAGCTCCAATTCATATGCAACCAGTCCAAACCTTTTAATAATCTTATATGGCCCTATGTAACGCGGGCTTAATTTCCCTTTTTTACCAAATCTCATAACACCTTTCATTGGGGACACCTTTTAGAACGCCCAATCCCCTACTGAGAATTCCAGTCCTCTTCTTCTAGCATCTGCATATGATTTGTGACGACTTTGGGCAGTTTCTAGCCGTTGTCGTATTACCTTGACTTTTTCCATGGCTTGTTGGACTAGATCTGGACCAAGCAAGGTGGTTTCACCCACTTCAAACCATCCTATCGGTGATCTACATTTCCTTCCATACAAAGCTTCATATGGTGCCATCTTGATGCTTGAATGGTAGCTATTATTATAGGCAAATTCAATAAGTGGCAAATGGTCCACCCAACTACCTTTGAAGTCTAATGCACACGCTCGCAACATATCTTCAAGTGTTTGAATGGTGCGTTCTGCTTGACCATCTGTCTGCGGGTGGAAAGTTGTACTTAGATTCACTTGTGTCCCTAAGCTCCTCTGGAAGGATTTCCAAAACTTTGCGGTGAATTGAGCTCCCCCATCAGATATAATGGAGATTGGGACTCCATGTAGTCTAACTATCCCCTTAAGGTATAGCTTTGCATACTCTTCAACTGTATAATCACTCCTGACCGGTAAGAAGTGTGTTGACTTTGTAAGTCTATCAACGATTACCCATATGGAGTCAAACTTCTGAAATGAGCGAGGCAACCCAGTAACAAAATCCATATTAATCATATCCCACTTCCATGTTGGAAGCTCTATACATTGCATATAACCTCCCGGCTTTTGGTGCTCTATCTTAACTTCTTGGCAATTCGGACATTGAGCCACAAATTCTGCAAGGTCCTTTTTCATGCCTTCCCACCAAAACATTCCCTTCAGGTCATGATACATCTTAGTTGATCCTGGATGGATAGAATATCTTGAATGATGGGCTTCTTCCATTATCTTCCTTCTTAGTCCATTTATGTTAGGAACGCACAATCTATTTTGGCAGTAAAGTGCTCCATTTTGAGTAAGTTCAAAGCCCTTCATTGTGCCTCGACTCACTTTCTCCTTAAGTCGCCGTAGAATAGGATCTTTGAACTATTTTTCTCTTACCTCTGTTATCAATGAAGACTCTGCAACATTATGCACAACAACCCCTTCCTTTGGAGTTTCAATGAGGCGAACTCCCAAATTGGCTAGTTGACGTAGATCCTTAGCGACTCCTTGACTTACCACGGTCTGATCATCAATATTCACAATTGCCTTGCGGCTCAAAGAATCAGCTACAACATTTGCTTTCCCTGGATGGTATAGTATATCAACATCGTAATCTTTTATTAGCTCCAGCCACCTCCGCTGCCTTAAATCTAGGTCTTTCTGTTTAAATATGTACTGTAAGCTCTTATGATAAGTATATATGCCAACATGAACTCCATACAAATAATGGCGCTATATTTTCAAGGCAAACACAACAGCTGCTAGTTCAAGGTCATGTGTCGGGTAGTTTTTCTCATGTAGCCGCAGTTGTCTCGAGGCATAAGAAATTACCCTACCATGTTGTGTCAGTACACACCCTAAGCCAACCCCTGAAGCATCACAATACACCGCATACCCCTCTGTGCCTTCTGGAAGCACTAATACACGTGCAAAAGTTAGCCTGCTTTTCGACTCTTGAAAGATCCTTTCACATGCATCATTCCATTGAAATTTGGTCGCCTTATGTGTCAACTTTGTTAGAGGTGCAGAAATAGAAGAAAAATCTTCAACAAATCTTCTGTAATAACTTGCCAACCCTAAGAAGCTTCAAACTTCTGTAGGTGTTTTTGGCCTTGGCCAATCTTTCACCGCCTCTATCTTTTGTGAATCAACCCTTATCCCTTCATCGGATACAATATGACCCAAGAATTCCACTGATTTCAACCAAAATTCACATTTGGAAAACTTGGCATACAATTGCCGATCACGAAGAACTTGTAATACCTGCCGTAAGTGATTTGCATGGTCCTCTTCTGATCTTGAATACACCAAAGTATCATTTATAAATACTATCACAAAGACATCCAAGAACGGCTTGAATACCCTGTTCATTAAGTCCATAAAAACCGCTGGTGCATTTGTCAGCCCAAATGACATAAGAAGAAATTCAAAGTGACCATAGCGTGTCCTAAAGGCTGTCTTGGGTATATCTTTCTCCTTCACTCTCATTTGGGGATACCCTGACCTCAAGTCAATTTTCGAAAAGCATTTGGCACCCTGTAACTGATCAAACAAATCATCAATCCTTGGGAGGGGGTATTTGTTTTTAATTGTCACCCTATTCAATTGCCGGTAATCAATACACATTCTCAAGGTGCCTTCCTTTTTACGTACAAATAACACTGGTGCACCCCAAGGGGACACACTAGGTCTTATAAAACCCTTCTCTAGCAAATCTTTTAATTGCTCCTTTAATTCACGTAACTCTTCCGGGGCCATTCTATATGGAGGGATAGAAATAGGTTGAGTAGTTGGAAGTAAGTCAATGCCAAAATCTATTTCTCGTTCTGGAGGTAAACCTGGAAGCTCTTCGGGAAACACATCAGCAAATTCATTCACTACCGCAACAGATTGAAGAGTTGGTGATTCAGCCTCCATATCCCTTACTCTAACTAGATGGCATATATACCCCTTTGACATCATCTTCCTTGCCTTAAAATAGGAAATAAACTTCCCCTTTGGTGCCCCAACATTACCTTCCCATTCAAGGACTGCCTCATTTGGAATGTGGAAATATACTCTTTTAGTTCGGCAATCCACAGTGGCATAGCAAGAAGCTAACCAATCCATACCCATTATAACATCAAATTCCACCATATCTAACTCAACAAGGTCCGCCAATGTGTCACGATCACAAACATTTACGACACAGTCATAATAGACCCTTCTAGCTATAACAGATTCACCGGTTGGTGTAGACACTTCAAATGGCTCATTCAATTATTTAGGTGTTCTTTTAAGCTTCCCAGCCACTAGTGGAGTGATATATGATAATGTAGAACCAGGGTCAATTAATGCATATACATTATGTGAAAAGATTGACAATGTACCTGTGACCACATCGGGTGAAGCTTCTAAATTCTGCCGACTCCCCAGAGCATAAGTGCGATTCTGGGCTCCGCTGGGGCTAGCTGCTCCTCTACCACCTCTACCACGGTCTGTAGGTGTTTGTTGACCCCTACCTAATGGAGGAACTGCCGATGATGATGCAACAGCTGACCCAGCAGGTTTTGCTATATCACCCATACATCTTCTTGGGCAATCTCTTATCATATGCCCTGGTACACCACACCAATAACAGGCATCTGTCCCAACACGAGATATACCTTAATGACTCCTCCCACATTGTTTGCAAAGCTGCCTAGGAGGAATCTGCTGGCTGGCCAAATATCCTGTAGTCTGTGCACCTTGTCCCTCACTTCTTTGATTAAACTGATTACCTCTAGGCCCTTGAAGTTGCGGTGGAGCACTGCCTGCAGAATAGGAGGATGATGGTCTAGGTGGTTTACTAGGAAATCGGGGCCTAACATCACCTTGGGACGGTACAAACTGCCCTGTAGATCTGGCCCTCTTGGACTGGCCCCTTTCAATCTCTTGTGTCCTTCTCCTTTGCCTCTGATCCTCTAGTTTCTGTGCAAATGTTTGCATCCTTGCTATATCCATGTCTTTATTCAATGAAGCAATGGTACAGTCTCTTACCAGATACGTATCCAACCTATCCACATACTGATGAACTCTATCTGTCATAGTAGCAACTACATTAGGAGCATACCTGGCCAAGGAGTTAAACTGGAGGCTATACTCCCTCACGCTCATACCCCCTTGGTGGAGATTCAGAAATTGATCTGCCCGGGCCTCTCGGATCTCGTATGGCAAGTAGTGGTCAAGAAAGTCCTCTTTGAACCCCTTCTAGGTAATCGGAGGTGCATCTATACCCTTAGATTGCTTCCAAGATTCATACCACAATATAGCCACACCTTTCAATCTATATGCTGCCAATTCTACAGCTTCTGCACCACTCACATGCATAAGATCCAAAGTACGTTGGATCTGGTCAATAATGTCTTGTGGATCTTCATTAGAATCTGACCCGCTGAAAGCTGGAGGGTCCAAATTAAGAAAGTCACGTATCCTCGTGCTAGCTGCCCTACCCACACCACCTGCACCTACAACTGGGCCTTCTTGTCTTTGGCTTTGGTTAGCAACTATGCGGGTCAATAATTGGACCGCATTTCTCAGATCTTGCACAGCAGCATTTTTCACTACTACCTGGTTTATCAGGAACTGGAGGAGTTGGAGATGTTTGGGACAGAGACTCATCTTAGGCCTCATCTCGTCGTCTCACCCGACTGGGCATACCAACTACCACTTCCACCTCCTTCCCCTTGCCTTTGCTTTTTCTTGTTTCAGGCATGCTTACTGTACAAAATGATTTAGAGGTTAGAAATAATCAACCTACAACACTTGGCCCTATTGCACGAACTAAAGAATGAAAAGAAAGTGACAACTCCTAAATGCCACGTAGCCTCCTGCTTATAAATGTGGTGCACAACACATCCATAAACAAGACTCTACATAGACACGGCTTTGTAGACTCCCAAGGACGACCCGCTCTGATACCACTTCTGTCATGCCCTAAGCCCCATTAAGGCGGACTGGCACCCGTTGCCGACAAGGCTCGGGAGAACCAACACATAACTATACACCTGCTATGAAAATTTAAGAGATTTCCATACTCAATATGTTGTCAAAAGAAAGTAAACTGTACTAACAAACCAAAAGTAAATGCATAAGACTAGGCCGTTGGAGCCACGATGTCTATAATACACTATTTGACCACACTTTAATTTACATTGTGTACAAAGACTCTAAGTAAGGAACAATATCCATATGGGTCGGGATAGACCCCGCCTCATGACCAACTATACAATACAAAATACAATTTCTAAACACACAAGCCCCGAAGCAACCTGGAGCTAGTAATAGCAGCTGAAAGTCCTGTACTCTTACTAGGGAGATCTAGTAACTTCTGTACCTGCAGCATGAAATGCAGGTCCCCCGTAAGGGACGTCAGTACGAGATAATGTACTGAATATGTAAGGCAGGAAATACTGTACATGAAATAGGAACTCAGATGAAATCACATGCTGGTGTGTAAGGATGAAAAGACCACCTTTAGTCATACTGTGGAATCATGTACGTTATGTCTTTTTTATTACTGTATCTTTCTTTACTGTATAATCTGTGCATAATATATCATGTAAATGACCAGCTGATTCAGTGGTAAATCTGTAATGGGATCGACCCTGGCTAGGTGATTCCTTCACCCCCGGGGCTACCACCCATAAATGAGATCGACCCTGGCTAGGTGATTCTTCCACCCCTCGGGTTACCACCCATTTATAAGCAACTATAAGTTATCTTTTATTTACTTTGAGATGGTTCTTTTGGTGGTCATAACCTACAGAACTATAGAAATATAGACATGTGACATATGAACAACCATACAAGATAATACAACAATGAAAAGAGAGATACACAACTAATGGATCGTATCGAAGATTAAACAACACAGACTTTGTTTGGTAAGAAGGGACTCATGTATATTTGGTATTCAAGTACATACGCAGAATTGACAATGGCTATGTATGGGTACATATGAACATGGTAAAGAGTGGAGACACGGTTAGCAGCTATGTCGGAGTTTGTATGTGCCTTTATGTGCTAAGGAAGATTATAGATTTAATGCCATGTAATAGGAAGTCAAGTAGCCTTACATACCTCGCTGTACTATGTCGTTATTACCTCAGAGTAGTATCCTTTTCCTCCAAACACTTATCTACAATATATTAGGTGATAAAACTAGTGTTAGAAGCTAATAAGCACATCTTAGTAATCCAATTTCACCCATAAATAATATCTGGGCAGCAAGCTCGGAATTAGCAACCAAAGAGTATTCTTTCAACATTTCCGCTCCTAATCGTATTTTCTAATACACATTCCCATATACATGTCATATCCAGCTATTTTTGGTCACATAACAGCATTACAAAACCTCATACAGTACAACATACAACAATTCTACACAACACGCGAGTAGACAACGCAACATTGCGTCTTGCCGCTACACTTCGACGTCAACCATTCCCAATCCGTTTCAACCTCAACCAAATTGTCCTCAGAATATTTACACACAATTACAGTCAAAAAACAGTCCCTAAGTAGATGGAAAACATGAGATAACAATTCCCAAAAACAGTTCACGAATTCTTACTAATGAGCGGAATTAAGACATCATTTAAGAACTTATTTTTGCGGAAGATAAAAGTGGTCCAGCAGCCTTCTTACATCATTACAGACCCAAGACTTGTTAAAAACATACATATTACTTCATAACTCAGCCAACCAACAAGATAAAAGTCTCTTATTTGACAAGAAAAGTGAACCACAATATTTGGAACACATGCTGTCCCAAATTTCCTGCACAGTACAACCAACATACTCTTCATGTTTTCCATGGAAAAATTACACCAAACCATGGGTATTTTTAGTTACTTTAACCCTCAAGGATTAGGTTCTCTTCAAGAACCCTAGAAATGTGTCTTGGCTGCTTTAGAAAATGAGGAGAGAGCAAGAAGAAACTTAGAGAGAAATCTGAAATTGTGGCTTGAGAAAATGACTAAAAGTTGCTGCTTGTTGCTCCCTTTTATAGGCCACTTTTGGCCGACTTTCTTTTGGGGTTTTAGCCTTATTTTATTAAGGGTATGGGGCAGCAGCTTGGTCTTTTCATTTGGGCCTTATTGGGCTTCAAATGGGATAGGCTTTGTTGCAAACATTTCTCCCCTAAGCCCACTTAGTTTGGGCCCTAGTTTTGAATTGGATTGTAATTGTAATTTGGCCCTTTTCCTATCCATATTGGGCTGCAAATGTTGTCCTTTTATCATGCTAAACCATGGGCCCAAATGACATCCTTAACTCGGGGTTTATTCTTTATCGGACTTGAACAAATTTGGTATTGGGCCTTGTCTCCGTTTACCGAGCTTATTTAAGCTAAGCACGTAGGTGACTCACCTACTAGCTTCCTAAGTCCCACAAGCACCTCAATTATTTTACTTCATTTAAGGTCACACTCTCCTTAACTTGACTTAAAAATTATATACGCTCGGTCATCTTAAGCGTTAGACGTACATATAGCCCTTTAATAAAAAATTCACGCATTTTTAAAAACATGTGCAGATTTGACATTGTCATATCATGTTTCATCTGCGTTGGACTAGTAAATGTAAGATGTGGGGTGTTACAAAACTCTAAGTTTCTGGGATCTTGAATGAGGGGCAATTCCAACTCGTGCACTATTCCATGGACTATAAAAGCCACTCGTTGACAAGAAACTCAGTTACCTAAGATTTCAAGGCCATCACTATGGATCCCATACAACGTTTAACCATTATTCGAACAACATCAAAGAAAAAATGCACACACCCACATGATTTTCAAACAACAACCAAGACCCAACATGACATTCAACGTGTATACCCCTTTGAAAATGATTAAGCAATTTTCCCCAACCCTTCCAACCACGTATGAACAATTGCACAACAAAATTATGCACATATATCATCACCTACCAAATTATACAAATGAATAAATTTATCCCACAACGAGGGTGACACATTAGGCACCAAACATATTCTTCAAATCATACTATCAAGGCAATAATACCCAGTTCCGAACTTAAACAAATATTCAAACATGGGCAACCATAATTCAAATTTCACACATGGGTGTTGTGTCTAAATTACCAGTCCCGACATAATTTCCAATTCAATCATACAAATATAGGAAAATTAAAGGTTTTTAATTCAAAAAAAAACCTCACCAAGTTGTGTGACTAACTTGTAGAAGATGAAGGAAGTGAAGACACACTAAAACCCTATGTCACCAATATCTCATGCCGGAAAACTGGGGTACAGTTGCCGTCGACGGTCGAAATTTCTTGGGGGTGGGGTTTGCTTTGTAGTTTAGTAAATTAGGTATGAAACGGTGTCAAAATAATTTGACCCCATTATTTATACCTTCACTAGGTCAACTAAAATCTAATGTGCCTGGACTCTACGAAACTCCGATTACGGGCCATAGAGTATTTTACGGCTCATAAGCTATGGTTTCATAGAATATCCAAACCCTAGATTTCAAGACTAGGTTTCACGAACCTGTCGATGAGCCGTAGAATGAGGTACAACTGGTAGAGTTGGTTATAGAAACCTAAACACTTGGAAATTAAAAAAAAACTTACATGGGGTCCATGAGATTCATGGCCCATAGTTTTATCTATGGATCGTAAAGATGGCTCGTGGACTTGAGTGCTGAACGTTTTGCTCACAAGAAATCTCGATGAGATGGTGCACGGGTCATAAAGTGTTTTACGGCTCATAGAACTAGTCGTAGAGACTCGTCATGATGCTCTTTTCAGCAAAAAAATAGTTGACTTAGCCATGTACATGCATATTCTTCATAGAGCACATTGTTATCCTATATGCAACCAGCCCAATGTTTGAAATTACAAGTAAATAAACCACTTGTGAGTCCAAAAGAGAAAATAAAGCAACAACTACACTATTACATCAAAGACCTTGAGTTTCCTCCCATGTAGCACCTGATTTATTGTCGTGGCAAGACTTCAAAAAATTGGTTACTCAGACTTCATTCTTCAAATCATCTGGCAGCTTCATGGTCTAGCATATACTAAAGACAACTTCTTCATCATTCAATCTGAACTTGAGTTAACCATCTCCCATATCCACTAGTGCTAGACTGTGGCTAGAAACGGTCTTCACAGACATCGAAATCAACTTTGCAATCTAGGATCACAATGTCTACGGCGAATATGAGCTTTTCAACTTTGACCAAAACATCGTACAATATCCCCATAGGCCTCTTCATCGTGTGATCGACCATCAAAATCGCATGCTCGTCGGAGTTGGGGCTCCTAATTTTGGGGCTCCCAATTCTAGCTTTTTGCAAATAATCCCATGTGATTTTGATGTAATATTAGGGATGGATTGGTTGCATGCTTCCTATGCCTCAATTGATTGTAGAACTCGTAGAGTAAAATTCCAATTCCGTAATGAGCCAGTTCTTGAATGGGAGGGTAGCAGTTCTTTGTGTAAGGGTCGATTCATTTCTTTTGTCAAGGCTCGTAAGATAATTTCTAAGGGGTGTATCTAAAACTTGGTGAGGGTCAAAGATGTCTCTTCCAAAGTTCCCTCTCTTGAGTCGATTCTAGTCGTAAGTAAATTCCCCGATGTCTTCCTAGATGAGCCAGGTGTCCGTTTTGAAAGAGAGATAGAAAAAGAAGGATGGGTCACTTTGTATGTGCATTGATTACTGACAACTCAATAAGGTCACCATCAGGAATAATTATTCTCTTCGAGGATAGATGATTTATTTGATCAACTACAAGGAGCCACTTAGTTCTCCAAGATTGACTGGAGAAGCTCCATGCAAAGTTTGACAAGTACGAGTTTAGGCCAGATCAGATTGCCTTCCTTGGGCACGTAGTATTTAGAGACGGCATCAAGGTTGATCCTAAGAAGGCGAAAATAGTAAGAAACTGGCCAAGGCCATTGACTCACATCGACATAAGGAGTTTCTTGGATCTAGCCGATTATTGTAGATAGTTTGTGCAAGACTTATCCATAATTTCATTTGCACTCACCAAGATAACTCAAAATAAGACTAAATTCATATGGACGGATGAATATGAAAGGAGATTTCACGCCTTGAAACATCAGTTGACTTCAGCCCCCATACTGACATTGCCATAGGGGAGTGATAGTTTTATCGTGTATTGTGACCATTTCAGGATCAGGTTGGGTTGTATGATAATGCAAAATGGTAAGGTGATTTCCTATGCTACATGGAAGTTGAAAGTGCATGAGAAGAATTACCCGAAACATGACCTTGAAGTCATGGCGGTGGTGCTTGCCCTAAAGATTTGGCCACACTATATGCATAGAGTCCATGTGGATGTTGCCACTGACCACAAGAGCCTCCAACATGTGTTAACCTTGAATGATCTCGACTTGAGGCAACAAAGTGTCACGCCCTAAAAAAAGGGGAGGCATGACTGACACTCGATACCGTCATTGGCCGAGTAAGCTACTGAACATGATAGATAACGAGACTAGTGGCCAAATGATCAAGTAGCATAATGTCTAAGAAACAAAGATCGTACTACTTAGGTCATGACTTAGACAACAATAAGCCATGTACATCAAGATAGGTAAACCAAAATGATAAAGTCCTAGCTAGCCGACAAGGCTGCAAACAGAGAGGTACAGGCACAACTTATATATACATGTCAATCATATGACAGGAAAATGAAAGGTGTAGAAGAACTAACCCAACATGACATGTCCACCATAGCCTCTAAGAAAATCACTAACACTAATAGGACAGGGCCCCGACTACACCCAAATGTACAACAAAAAGTAAGCAATCTGCGAAAGCTCCAAGAAGAGGTGGAGCTTACCAACTCACAGCTAAACTCTGCTCGTACTGGAGGGGTAGATCAAAATCCTTACCTGAACCTGCAATCCCGAAATAAAATGCAGTATCCCCGAGCAAAGGGACGTCAGTACAAATAAAAATGTACTGGTGTGTAAGGCAGAAAGTGAAATCATAGATAACTGTAGTAAAATGGGTAGAAATACCACCTGTGATTTACACTCAAATAACCTTCAGGACTAACAGTTAACCTCCTAGTGATCAAATATGCATGGTATATTCGAGTGTCCCACGTTGTGAATATATATATATATATATATATATTGTCACGCACTAAGTCCCATTAAGGCGGACTGGCACCCATTGCTGACAAGGCTCGGGAGAACCAACACATAACTATGCACCTGCTATGAACATTTAAGAGGTTTCCATATTCAATATGCTGTCAAAAGAAAGTAAACTATATATACAAGCCAAAAGTAAATGCATAAAACTAGGCCGTTGGAGCCACGATGTCTATAGTATGCTACTTGACCACACTTTAATTTACATAGTCTACAAAGCCTCTAGGTAAGGAGCAATATCCATATGGGTCGGGACAGGCCTCGCCTCATGACCAATTATACAATACAAAATACAACCTCTAGACACACAAACCCCGAAGCAACCTGGAGCTTAGTAATAGCAGCTAGAAAGTCCTGTACTCTTACTGGGGGGATCTAGTAACTCCTATACCTGCAGCATGAAATGCTGGTCCCTCGTAAGGGACGTCAGTACGAGATAATGTACTAAATATGTAAGGCAGTAAATACTGTATATGAGATAGAACTCAAATGAAATAACACACTGGTGTGTAAGGATGAAAGACCACCTTTAGTCATACTGTGGAATCATGTACTTCATGTCTTTTTATTACTTTATCTTTCTTTACTGTATAATCTGTGCACAATATATCATGTAAATGACCAGCTGATCAGTGGTAAATCAATATCGAGATCAACCCATGCTAGGCTTTCCTTTCACCCCTGGGATACCCCCCAAGATATGGGATCGACCCATGCTAGGTGATTCTTCCACCCCCTGGATGCCACCCACTAATAAGCAACTTTGAGTTATCTTTTATTTACTTTCTAGATGATTTTTTTTTGTGGTCATAACCTTTAGAACTGTAGGAATATAGACATGTGACATATAAAAAACCATACAAGATAATACAACAATGAAAAGAGAGATACATAACTAATGAACCGTAAGGGAGATTAAACAACACATGGACTTTGTTTGGTAAAAAGGAACTCATGTGTATTCGTGATCCAAGTACGTATACAGGTTTGACAATGGCTATGTATGGGTACATATGAACATGGCAAAGAGTGGAGACACAATTATTAGTGATGTCGTAGTTTGTAAGGGCCCTTTATGTACCAAGGACGGCCGTAGATTTCATGCCAAGTAATAGGAAATCAAGTAGCCTTACATACCTCATGTCGTTATTACCTCGGACTAGTATCCTTTTCCTCCAAAAACTTATCTACAATATAGTGGGTGATAAAACTAGTATTAGAAGCTAATAAACACATCTTGGTAATCCAATTTCACCCAAAAATAATATCCGGGCAGCAACCTCGGATTTAGCAACCAAAGAGTATTCTTTCAACATTTCCACTCCTAATCATATTTTCTAATACATGTTCTCATATACATGTCTTATCCAGCTTGTTTTAGTCCCATAACAGTGTTACAACAGCTCATAAAGTACAACATACAACAATTCTACACAACACGCAAGTAGGCAACATAACATTACATCCTTTCGCTACATTTCGGCGTCAACAATTCCAAATCTATTTCAACCTCAACCAAGCTGTCCTCAACGTATTTACACACAAATACAGTCCTAAAACAGTACAAAACAGTCCCCAAGTGGATGGAAAACATGAGGCACCCATTCCCAATATTCAGTCCACAAATTCCTACTAAGAGCGCAATTTTGGTATCATATAAGAACTCATTTTCGCGAAAGATAAAAATGGTTCAGCAGCCTTCTTACATCATTACAGAACCAAAACTTGTTAAAAAAATACATATTACTTCATAATCCATCCAACCAACAAGAGAAAAGCCTCTTAATTAACAAGAAAAGTGGACAACAATCTTTGGAACACATGCTGTCCCAAATTCCTGCACAAGTACAACCAGCATACTCTTCATGTTTTTCATGGAAAGATTACACCAAAGCATAGGTATTCTTACTTACCGTAGCCCTCAAGGATTATGTTCTCTTCAAGAACCCTAGAGGTGAGCCTTGGCTGCTTTACAAAGTGAAGAAAGAGCAAGGAGAAACTTTGAGACAAATCTGATTTTTGGCTTTAAGAAAATGACTAAAAGATGCTGGATTTTGCTCCCTTTTATAAGGCCACTTTTGGCCGACTTTCTTTTGGATTTCCAGCCTTACTTTACTAAGGTTATGATGCAGAAACATGGCCTTTTCACTTGGGCCTTATTGGGCTTCAATTGGATGGGCTTTGTTGCTAATATTTCTCACTTAAAACCCACTTAATTTGGGCCCTATTTGTGAGTTGGGTTGTGAATGTAATTTGGCCCTTTTTCCTATTCATCTTGGGCTAAAAATGTTGTCCTTTTATGATGCTAAACCATGGGCCCAAATGACATCCTTAACTCGGAGTTTATTCTTTATCGGACTTGAACAAATTCAGCGTTGGGCCTTGTCCCCATTTACCTAGCCTATTTAAGCTAAGCACGTAGATGACTCACCTGCTAGCTTCCTAAGTCTCACAAGCACCTCACTTATTTCACTTCATTTAAGGTTACAATCTCCTTAACTTGACTTTAAAATTATATACACTCGATCATCTTAAGCGTTTGACGTACGTATACCCCTTTAATCTAAAATTCACGCACTTTTAAAATGTGTGCGGACTTGACCCCGCCATATCATGTTTCATCTGTGTTGGACTAGTACATGTAAGATGTGGGGTGTTACATATATATATGCAAATGCATGACATACCCAACCAAATGCTAGCAATGGTTCCGGTAGCTATATTGGAGAATATTGGAAATCAACATGTTACTTGCTAAGTTCTTCAAATGTGATTTTAGTAAGGAAGTAGGACTGATTATAGATACTACATTCCCCTTTTAATCTAAATTCATTCTAATGACACAACACCAAGAAGAGCAACCCCTCAAACATATGTATAGGTAGTTAGGAAAATCAATAAATTGATATATAGACCCTTAATGTCTAGTTTAAGCAAACAAATTAACTACCAACCTATAATATCATGAAAATAGCTCAGCTGCAATCCCAATTCCTCTTATAGAAGGTCTTTCTAGTAACAGAATAGTAAAATATCAAATTTGACGTTTTGGGAATTTCCCTTATTTCGTTCTAAAAGGAGTGACAGAGCTTAGCCTTAACATACCTTTCCAATAGATGTTCAAATGCCCAAAGTTTCTTCATGATAGTTGTTCCTTACGTCCTAGGCTTAACAATCACTATATATATGCAGCTTACATGCACCTAGAAACAATCCATAATTGTACAGAAATGACCAGATTTGCCATAGAGCATATACGCGAGGAAAAGCCTGTAGAACTTTGTAAAATTGATCATAAAAGAGCCCGAAGATTATTACCTGAACACACCCGATGTAAACCAAGAATAACCAACAGGAACACTACCTTTTTATAGTCCAAAAACAAACCCAAAAATTGCTAATATGAGCAGAAAACAATTGCAAAGCGTAAGACATGCAATTCTAGGCACATGGACAAAATTTAAACGATAAAAACGCAAATAACTTACCTAAATCACTTAGGGACCTTGTGAGAGCTTTCTGTTCAGTGCCTAAACTTCTTGGGACGAAAATGGAACTGTTTTGATCTTTAAAAGGTCAAAATAGCCGACTTATAGGTGGGCTTGAACCGACCCTGCCCATGACCTGGTTTCCTGCTAAGGCAGTCACAATAAAACCATCATAACTTTTTTCAGAAGTTGGATTAATGCGCAGTTTTGTGCATTGCAACCTAGACTCATAGACCTTCAATTTGATAGGTCTTGAACCTTCTAACTAATTATATTTGTGAGATATGGTTCGAGACATCTTATCCAAAATTAAGAAAGATTTCTTAATGAAGCTGACAACAACATTGGCCAATCTTTACCTTGCAACTTGGTTGCCTCCAAAACATAACATATGACCATTGTGCTATTAAAATACACCTTAAAAATCCATTATTAGAAAATTAAACATTCCTAGTCTCATCCAAAAAGTGAAGCTTAATATAAAATACTGAAAAGGGCTAGGTGCCACTCGGGCCATTTCTTTGATCCTGAATGTCTATTTAGGGGATTTCTTTGACTTAAAACTTTAAATCCTTGAGATTACCATTCCTTTGCAGTCCTTTTTATCCTTAGGTGCTATATAAAAACATAGGTTCCTTATACAACTTGCCACACTCTATATATTATGCGAGACGAGAAACACGGGGTCTTACAGTCTCCCCCCCCCCTTTAAGAACATTCATCCGCGAATGTATCAAGACATCCCATTGTTGTATTACTATCTACCAAAATGTTATTTTCAGGATATACCTGTTATCCTTCCAAACAATAAATCAACTTCTAAAAACTCCAACTGCTAAGGTTCATGTAGCCATCAAGCGACAAACCATAAAAAGTAGATTTTTCAAATTATTTAAAATTTAAGTTACTGAAAAAAGATAACTGCTAGTTTTCGAATTTGACTTACCTTAAGTTGTAAGTAGCTAGGGGGTGCTTCTTCATCATTTCCTCATTGGCTTCCCATGTTATTTCTTCAAAATATTGTTGTTTTGCCACAACACTTTCATGGGGTCCACTTCTTTATTTTGAAGCTTTCTTACTTGTTGATCTAAAATATCCATTGGTACCTCATCATAAGACAAGTCTTCGGTGATGTGGATATACTCAATGTGAGTAATAACAAAGGACCTCCAATAAAATTCCACAACATAGATACATGAAATATCAGATGGATTGCTCCCAATTCTGAACGCAAATCAAGCTCATATCTAACCTTGCTAATTTTTCAAATAATATTATATGGTCCAACATACCTAGGACTGAGCTTCCTTTCTTTCCAAATCACATGATACGCTTCATAGGTGATACTTTCAAGAATCTTCTACATCAAACTCTAAGTCTCCTCGTTGAACATCTGTGTAACACTTTTGCTGACTCTGGGCCATTTGCAATTGGTCTCTAATAAGTTTTACTATTTCCATTGCTTGGTGAACTAGATTAGGGCCTAGCAATTTTGCCTCCCCAACCTCAAACTAACAAATCAGCAACCTACGTCTTCGCCCATATAGTGCATCAAAAGGCGCCATTTGGATACTAGCTTGGAAGCTGTTATTATAAGAGAACTCAATAAGAGGTAGATGATCATCCCAACTTCCCTTAAAGATTAGAGCATAGGCACTTAAAATATTTTCAATGATTTGAATGCTATGCTCTACCTATTCATCAATTTGTGGATGAAAAGTGGGGCTAAGATTTACTTGAGTGCCCAGACCTTTCTGAAAAGACTTCAAAAAATGTGCTATAAATTGAGCCTCTTGATCTGAGATAATAGATAATGGAACTCCATGAAGATGATCAATCTCTCGAATAAAAAGCCTAGCATAATCCTTGGCTGAATATGTCGTTCATACTGGCAAAAAATGAGCAGCTTTTGTCAGCCTATCAATGATTACCCAAATGGAATCATACCCGCGTGGAGTACATGGCAAACTAGTGATGAAGTCCATATTTATCATGTCCTATTCCCGTTACGGAAGCTCAATATACTAAGCTAGATCTCTGGGTCTGTGATGTTCTGCTTTAACATGCTCGCAGTTGGGACATTGGGCTAGTATCTCTGCAATATCCTTTTTCATGACATTCCACTAATAGAATTGTCAAAGGTCCCAATACATTTTTGTCTCCCAACGGTCGGCTGAATATATGGAATAATGCACTAGAGAAAGAATCTTGGCACGGAAACCTTTGATGTTTAGCACACTTAAATGGCCCTGGTATGACTCCATCTCCAATTAGTTCAAATAAAGGATGTTGCTGTTGTGGAATACCTTTCTTTAGTATCATAAGTTCAGGAACCTCGCATTCTCACTCTCTTACTTCGGCAACAATGAAAGGTTCTTGGTATTTTGAACAATTAGACCTCTATCCTCCGCATCTACTAATTGTACTAGCAAACTAGTTAGCTGACGTAGAACTTTTGTCATTTAGCCTTATCAGCTTCAAAATGGCTTAGACTACCCATGGACTTTTGCTATGTGCATCTGTAACAACAGTAGCTTTACCGGGATGGTATAAAATGTCAATATCATAGTCTTTTGGTAGGTTCAGCTCCTTTTGCGTAAATAAATATTGAAGATCTGGAGGTCGACAAAAAAATCAATATGAATTGTTAATGCTGCCAAATCTTTAGTGCAAAAACAACTGCAGCAAGTGTAAGATCATGGGTAGGATAATTTTGTCCATGCTTCCGTAGTTGTCTAGAAGCATACGCGATAACCCTGCCATTCTGCATAAGAACACAACCTAGGCCAATTCTCGAGGCATCACAATATACAACATAACCTTTGGTGCCATCTTAAAGAGCTAAGATATGTGCGGTGGTAAGTGTTTTCTTTGGCTCTTGAAAATTTTGTTCATATGCTTCTGTCCACTAAAAACTTAGCTTTGTCAGATTCAAGGGTCTCAACCAAGCCATCACTACTTCTATCTTGTGGCCATCGAGCTTGATAACATCTCCAATAAAACAAAAATGACCAAGAAAAGTTATAGAAGTTCGCCAAAATTCACATTTGGAGAATTTAGCATATAACTTGTTGGTCTGGAGGGTCTGTAACATAGCTTGTAAGTGTTCTGCTTGCTCAGCAGACCGTGAATATATCAAGATGTTATGAATAAATACGATCAGTAATTCAATCCAGAATAGTTTAAAGAATGATTCATTAGATTCATAAAAACTGTTGTGGAATTCGTAAGCCCAAAAGACATGACAGGGAACTCAAAATGTCCATACCTTGTTGTCGTTGGAATATCAATATCCCTGACTTGTAGCTTGTGGTACTCGAATCGCAAGTTGATCTTTGAAAAGCATTTGGCACCCTGCAACTGGTCGAACAAGTCATCAATCCATGGAAGAGTATACTTATTCTTGATAGTGACTTTCTTTAGCTGCCTGTAATCAATACACATCCATAAGGAGCCATCTTTCTTTCGAACAAAGAGTACTGGAGCACCCCATGGAGATGTACCTAGCCTAATAAAGCCTTTATCAAGTAAATCCTTCAATTGTTCCTTCAATTCCCTTAGCTCTGCAAGACCCATTCTGTAGGGAGGAATGGATAAGTTGCATATTAGGGAGAAAATATATAGCAATTTCAATTTCCTTTTTTCGGGGAATCCTTGGAAGCTCATAAGGGAATACCATCGGGAATTCATCACAATAGGGACTGATTGAAAGGTCACTGTCTTCTTATCAATATCCCTAACCTAAACTAGATGGTATATATAACCTTTAATAATTATCTTCAAAGCCCCAAGGTATGAAATAACTTACCCTTGGGTGAGGCAACATTACCTTGCTTTTCAAGGATAGGCTCACCTGTGACCTTTGAATCCTGTCAGGCCACAATCATAACATGCACCTAAATCCTTCCTACACTGCCCAATATGAAGCTTAAAACACTCTGCACATGGGGGAATGCGCTATCTCATTTGTGCAAAACACTCCTATCAACGGTTGTTAGGCTGACCTAAACTCTGCCTCGGTCCTAACTTAATATAATGATCAAATCTCTAGCCCTGCATTTATAGTGGGAGGCTACCCACTGACGGAGGTGGATATCGGTAAGTATGGGCCTAAAATCACACTATGTCTCCCTATAAGACCCCATAGTACGAGCCCTCTTATTTTGCCCCCTATCTCTGTGGGTATCCCCAATCTGACAAGAAAGGTGCTCTGTAATCTGGGCAAAAGATTGTATATGGGAAATGTCTACACCATCCTATTAAGAATTTATCTTATAGCCTCTAATCAAATGATCCCCCAAACCATCAAAATAATGATGAACTCTGGCACTCATGCTACTTACAGTATCTGGTGCAAATCTATCTAAAGAATTAAACTAAAGGCTATACTCCCTTACGCTCATATCCCCCTATCTCAGACTAATAAACTGGTCAAGACGAGCCACCTACACCTCCTGTGGCAAGTAATAGGCTAGAAATGCCTTAGAGAAGTCCTCCCACCCTGCTGGCGGGACATTGGGCCTTCTGGATGTCTCCCACGCCTCGTACCACAAAATAGTGACATCACGTAGTCAAGAACAAGACAACTTCACAGTCTCTTTGAAGGAGGCATACATAACCCTCAATACTCTATACATATGGTCTATAAAGTCCTGGAGATCCTTAGTAGTACTAAATCCTGTAAATACTAGAGGGGCCAAGTGAAGAAACTCTCACACCTTTGAGCTTTCTATTTGATCCCTTCTGGTATCTTCTCTCACCTATAGTTGCCTGTCATGAATAGAAACCATCCTTGTTAGAAGTTGACTAGCCTCCCTCATCCCCTTCTCGCCACTCTCTAGTAGGTCTAAGGGTATTGGATCTCCTTGGACCTCAACAAGTGCTGGTGAATCTGGTATTATTGATACGGGAGACTTCCTGTGTGCCTCAACGGGGAATATATCCACCTGACCTGGGAAGGAACGATTTGTACCTTCTCTCGAATCCATACCTATCTCATGTTGTGCCATCTCCTGAGCATAGGCAGCCCCTTCAATAAAAACATCAAAGCACGACTTAGATTTCATATGTTGCTATAGCTTTGCTCTATAGCACGGTATATTAAGTGAAAGAAATATAATTGTCCCTAAATGCCTTGTAACCTCCTTATTATAAGTGTAGTACATAACACACCCATAAGCAAGACTCTGCTAGAGACAACATTGTGGACTCCCCAGGACACGACCTGCTTTGATACGATGTTTGTCATGCCCCTAAAAAAAAGGGAGGTGTGACTGGCACTCGATACCATCATTGGTTGAGTAAGACACTGAACATGCTAGATAATGAGAGTAGGGGCCTAAAGATCGGTAACATAACGTCTAAAAAACTAAGACTGGACCATTTAGGTCATGACCTAGACAACAATAATTCATGTACATTAAGATAGGTAAACAAAAATAATAAAGTACTAGCTATTGACAAGGCTGCAAACAGAGAAGCATAGGCACACACTATATATACATGCCAATCGTATGACTAGAAACTGAAAGGTGCAGAACAACTAATCCAACATAACATGTCCACAATAGCCTCTAAGAATGTCACTAACACTGCCGGGACAGGCCCCGACTATACCCAATTGTACAACAAAAATCAAGCATCCTGTGAAAGCTCCAGGAAAAGATGGAGCTTACAAACTCATAACTGAACTGGGCTCCTAGTGGAGGGGTAAATCAGAATCTCTACCTAAACCTACACACATGAAATAAAATGTAGCATCCCCAGACAAAGGGACGTCACTACGAATAAAAATGTACTGGTATGTAAGGCAGAAAATAAAATCACAGATGATCGTAGTATAAAAAGGGTTATAGAAATACCACCTATAACCAACACTCAAATAATCTTCAAGGCCAACACTCAGCCTCCTACTAATCAAATATTCATTGTATGCTTGAGTATCACATGTCGTGAATACATATATATAGGTGAAAATGCATGACATACCCAACAAAATGCTAGCAATAGTAGTCCTTTCTGGTAGCTAACTGGCATCATATTTGCCAACCCGTGGCTATCTATACCATATACATGTATATTATCATTCGGGCAAACAAGCCCCATACCTCCAATTATAGCTCGAAGTCCATGCATAAAGTATAATGTATGGTATATATGTTGAATGCACATAGTACTCCATAACATGGATTTAGCCAATCCTGGCTTATTAGTAAACTTACTCTCATAGCATCATAATCATTGTCATAGTATATACACATGACTCGTGGGATCTTACATGTCTTTTGAATAAGTTTGACAACTTAACTCAACACTTAGAACGAGGCCTTAACTCTGAAAATGTTCATAAAAGTGCTTCACATAATGCTTATACTTGGTTCCATGTTAATTAGTAAGAAAAAGTATTTAAAAAGAATCAAGTGTCTTAGTAGGTCAAATAAGAGCATTATACTGGAGAATATTGGAAATCAACATGTTATTTGATTAGTGCTTCAAATATGGATTTAGTAAGGAAGAAGGACTGATTATAGATACTACATATTCCTCGTCATATAAATTCATTTTAATGACACTACACCAGGAAGAGCAACCCCTCAAACATATGGATAGGTAGTTAGGAAAACCGATGGAATGATATATAGATCCTTAATGTCTAGTTTAAGCAAACTAATTTAATACCAACCTGTAACATCATGAATATAATTCAACTGCAATCTAAATGCCTTCTATAGAAGGTCATTCAAGAAACAAAATAGTAAAATATCCAATTTAAAAATTTTGATATTTCCTAGATTTCGTGCTAAAAGGAGTGATCGAGCTTAGCCTTAACATACCTTTCTATCGGACGTCCAAATGCCCGATGTATCTTCACGAGAGTTGTTCCTTAAGTCCTAAGCTTCACAACCACTATATATACACAGCTTACACACACCTATAAACAGTCCATAATTGAGATGAAATGACTAGATTTGCCATAGAGCATTTATGTGAGGAAACACCCGTAGAACTTCATAAAAATGATCGTAAAAGAGCCCCAAAATTATTACCTGAACACACAAGCTGCAAACCAAGAATAACCAACAAGAACACCACCTTTTTACAGTCCAAAAACAGACCTAAACGCAGCTCATATGAGGAGAAAAGAATTGCATAGTGTAAGGCACACAATTCTAGGCACGGGGACAAATTTTAACAGTAAAAATGCGAAATATTTACCTAAATCACTTAAGGAACTTGTGAGATCTTTCTCTTCAGTTCCTAAACATTTTGGGACGAAAATGAAATTGTTTTGAGCTTTAAAAGGTGAAAATAGCATACTTATAGGTAGGCTTGACCCGACCCGGCCCATGACCCGATTTCCTACTTGAGCAGTCACAGTAAAACCATCATAACATTTTATTCGATTTTGTACATTGCAAACTAGACTCGTAGACATTCAATTTATTTTGTCATGGACCTTCAAACTCTTGATATTTTTGGAGATATGGTCTGAGACATCTGACCAAAAATTAAGAAATATTTCTTAATGAAGCTTACGGAAACTTTGTCCAATCATTATCTTCCTACTTGCTCTGAAACTTAACATATGATCGTTTTGCTATTAAAATACACCTTAAAATCTATTATTAGCAAATGATACATTCCTAGCCTCATCAAAAAAGTGAAACTTACAATTTAAACATTTCAAAAAGGGCAAAGTGCCACTCGGACCATTTCTTTAATCCCAAATTTCTATTAAGGGGATTTCTTTGAGTTAAAACTTTAAATCCTTGATATAACCACTCCTTTGTTGTCCTTATTATCCTTAGGTGCTACATAAAATTATAGGTGCCTTGTATAAATGGCCACCCTTTGTATATTATGAGAGACGAGAAACACAGGGTCTCACACAGACCTGGTTAGAGCTACTCAAGGATTATGATATGAGCATGCAGTATCACTTGGAAAAGTCAACATGGTAGCTGACACCATCAGTATAATTTCTACGGGTAGTGTGTCCCATATAGAAGATGTTGGGATGAGGCAGTTGGCTAGTGATGTTCATAGGTTGGCAAGGTTGGGAGTGAGATTGAGTGAGTCCAAAAATAATAGTGCGATGGTCCTTCATAGGTTAGCATCTTCTCTAATCGATGAGGTTAAGGCCAAGCAAGATCTTGATCCCACTTTGGTTGAGTTGAACACTTTGGTGGAAGATGAAAAGGTAAAGGTCCTGTAAGGACCCAGATTTTTAAACAGCTTTACCAGACCTCATAATGTCGCCTCGTAAGAAATTTGACCAAGTGTCACTTCATGGGAGGCCCACACGACCAGTGTGAGGTCACACCGACCATGTAGCCTCCATTGAAAGGTTACATGGCCATAATTTTGATTACGGGTATTCGACAGAGAGTTTCGGGCTAAGGCACGTCACATCGGGACCTTACACAAACCGAGTGGTGCTTCAAGGACCATGTAGTGGGCCTTGTGATGGCCTTGCACCTGGGAAATCAATAAGTGAAGCCAAGTGTGGTCATACGGCCACCTACACGGTCAATGTGGTGTGTCACGGGCCGTGTGACCCACCATGTAGCTTACGACGTGAATTTTTTTCTAAGTACGAAATCACCACCTCGTAACATTTTCGTGCAAGATTTTTCTATGTACCATTTCACGGCCATTAACATGACCCTTGTAGTTAATTCTAAGTGTTGAACATTGCAAAAATTTATCTAAGTGTCATCTTACAGGCACTGTTCACGGCCCGTGGAGTGCCTAACGGGCCGTGTTAGTTCCAGTGAAGCCGTGACGGCCTAAGTTTTTATCCATTTCATTAATGACGTTTTCGTGAATAGGATTTATTTTAAATGTGTTTTATGACCTTTTTACCCATCCTAAGAACCTAAACCAGTTGATACTATTTCATTTTAATTCATTCTCGTTAGAAGCATTGTCACTCTAAGATCAATTCCTAAAAACCCTCTCTATGTTCTCCTCTCTAGACCTAAGCTAGGATTCAACTAGGGTTTCAATTTCAAGCTAAATTCTTCTTAAATCCATCTTTCTAATCAAGGTAGGTGGGATTGATTATTGGTCCCTTTTAACCAAGAAGACCCAAACTCTTCACAATTGATTTTCATAAAGTTTTCTTACTTTAAATGTAGGTTTTGAGGGTTATGATTTTATAAATTCAATTGAAGTATGGGTTGTGCTTTATTAACGATTTTAAGTTGATTTAAGCCCTTATATCATAGTTTGCGTTGAGATTATGAAATTATGAATGTGCATGTCCCCTTCAAAGCTTGATTTATGCATGGGTGATCTATATTATGATTTAAATGTGAATTTAATTATAGATTTACTTCAATTTCATATTATATTGTTTATTTTAGATTGAATCTATATTAACCATGCTATTCTCACATCATTCATTGCATTTGTATCCATGACCATTCGTTTTTATGGAAATTATGAAGTGGGTTATGCCCAATTATGTTTTATGATATAATTTTGATAAGATTATGGTTATGACAAGAATGTGATCACATATATGTCAATGATTTCGGCTCTTTGAGCATTTTGTATGCGTGCATCATTTTGTATAGGTAGATGAGTTATTCCTTGCATGAGTTTCATGATTTTCGATTTATGGTTTGGCTTTTGAGCCTAAAGGTGCATTGAATGGATTTGAAATAAATATCGTATCTCTTGAAAGCATGTACACGTATAAGTATTCTCGTGGGATATTTTGACTTAGCACCTATGGATTAGCGATCCTCTCCCTTTCCTCGAATTATGGGCCAACATAGGAATGGAAGACATTACGGAAAGGACCGCATCGTAAGGAATGGTCATTCATTTTTGGACATGATGTCATTTTGGAAATCCTTCTAAAAAGTATGGACGTAAGAAAGGTGACCATCCATCGAAATGACCGTGCCGTAAGATGTCATGTTGATTACCTTTAGCAAGTAATCTTCTCTTACCGATGGGAGGTCTCTATCGGACTAATTCATGTAATAGCTCACATGAGTTTGGTGTGTCGGTTATAGTCCATCCCCACTATACATGAGCATTATTACATTTCATCCATCATGAATTTCATAAAATATTGTATAATACTCTTCCTTGGATATATGATTCCTTCTATATTATGTGGTCTTGTCATCTAACATTTAAACGCAAGTTTGATAAGTCATATGCATTGCATGCCCGCATATTTAGTACATTCAAACGTACTAACGCATGCTTTGTGCCTACAAGATTTTACTATGTAGGGACCGAGTGCCACGACTATCCACCGTTTGACTCTTAGCTTGAACCCAAAAAGTTAAACATGTAGTGAGTCCTATCCTCCAAGGATAAACCACCTTTCTTCTATCTATGTCGTTTTCTGTTTGCCTTCTTTATCGAGGGTGAACCTGGGACATGTCTTGGCCCCCGTACCATCTTTACTAGAGGCATTGTTCGATATCTTTTAAACTCTCATAGATTCTATACGTTATGTGCTTTATTTGAAGCCTATGATTTTGGTTAACTATTGGATATGGCTATCATAGATTGATTATGGGAATCATGATATGTGTGTACGTTTGATATGGAAATGCGAAAGATCCTAATCCCTGTAATGCTCCCACAGAGTGAGTCATACTTATCTGCCCCTTAGTTCTTATGTGCTATGTGCTATGTGAATCTATGTAAACACCTTTCCCTTCGATACCCCAGAGCATGAGTCCTACATTCTCATCCCTTAGAACTATGTGTTTACTATATAAATGTGCTTCCAAATCAATGATGTGGATTTAGATACTTTGAGGGTTTTTTAGGGACTCTCGTGTTCCCATTCGCCGTGTCACTTCTAGGCCCTAGGTCTGGGTCATAACAGGTCTTCTCACAAGGGAGAGATGGTAGACTTCGATACCAAGGTAGGTTATGTGTACCTAGTGATAATGAGTTGAAGAAGTTGATCATGCAAGAAGCCCAGAACTCCACCTACTCCATTCATCCCAACACTACCAAAATGAATAGAGATTTGAGAAAAATTTATTGGTAGAATGGGATGAAAAGGGACATTTCCCAATTTGTTATCCGAATGCGCCATCTCCCAGCAGGTAAAGGTTGAACACCAAAGGCTAGGAGGCTTAGCTCAAGATATTGATATTCCTACTTGGAAGTGGGAAGAGATCAACATGGATTTTGTAGTTAGGTTGCCAAGAACCAAAAAGTGTTTCGACTTCATATGGGTGATATTTGACCGCATGAATACTTCAGCTCATTTTTTACCGGTGAAAACCATATTAAGTACTAAGGAGTCTACCCACTTTTATATCCGAGAGTTGGTGAGGTTGCACGAGATTCCATAATCTATCATATCAGACTGTAGATTTCAATTCACTTCTCAGGTTTGGAGGTCCTTCTAAAGAGGACTCGGCACTAGAGTGAAATTGAGCACAACTTTTCATCCTCAAACCAACAGACAAGTTGAAAGGACTATTCAAACCTTGGAGGATATTTTGAGAGCCTACATGTTGTAATTCAAAGAAGTTGGGATGAACATTTCCACTTATTAAGTTCAACTACAACAATAGCTTCTATATGAGTATTGGGATAGCACCGTTTGTACGGTAGACGACGTAGACTGCCTATTGGGTGGTTTGAAGTTGATGAGGTGGCATTATTAGGATTGGACTTGGTGATGAATGCTATGGATAAAATTAAAGCATAAGGGAGAAAATGAAAATAGCCCAAAGTCGAAAATATCCTACTCGGATGTAGAGAGAAGGGAACTTGAGTTCCAAGTCGGTGGTTGGGTCTATTTTAAGGTATCCCCAATGAACGATATAATCTGATTCGGTAAGAAAGGGAAGTTGAGCCCTAGATATGTGGGACCTTACAAGGTGGAGAAGAGAGTGGGGAAAGTAGCATACAAGTTGGACCTACCTAACGTATTGCATTTGATTCATCTCGTCTTCTATGTATCGATGTTAAGGAAATTAATGGGTGACCCAAGTTCCATAATTCCCTTGCATGATGTGATCATTGAAGAGGATTTGAGTTATGAAGAGGTACTAGTAAAAATCATAGACCGCCAAGTGAAGAAGCTAAGGAACAAGGAAGTTACGTCTGTCAAGGTGCTTTAGAGGAAGCAACACGTAGAGGATGCTATACGATAAGTGGAAGCAGATATGATGAAGCGCTATCCACATCTATTCCACTCCATTAAAGCTTAAGTACTAAGAAGTTATTCCAAAATCTCCAAACTCCGTGCATTTTAGGTTCTCATGATGTATGCATTTATTTTGATGTTTATGAACTATTTTGAAGAATGTTTTAAAGTGTAAGACTGAATCTTTTTAGTGATGATGTTTGAATTGCATTTTTGCATGCATACTGGGTTATTAGCTACTAGTTTACTCTTTTAAAGCCTACCTTTAAGTACATTGGTGGATGAATGTTCCCAAGGGGGAGATATTGTAACGATCCTTCGTTTAGGAGCCTGAGAGTGCCAAAATGCCAAGTTCCTTCCCCAAAACTTCACTTCGATTCTTTCTAGTTTCTCGGCTATATGAGTTAATTTATGGGTGTCCTTTCACCCATAAAGTTTCCTATTATGCATTTTATCTTTTTCTCTAAGTTTTTATGTTTTAATGCATGCTTATGATGATTTTATGATTCTTATGCTGCTATATGATGTTCCTAAAGTTCAATGACTATTTGTTATCTAAATGTACAAATATTATTTAGAGATGATGTTGATTCTAAGATGGGTTTTGATATGATTAAAGTTGGACGATTTTATTGTTGCTGTAAATAAAATTTCTTAAGACTCATGTGATTTATGATTGTCCCATGTATCAATCAAGCCCACCTTATTTTTAATAAAGGTCCTTATGAATTATGACAATGAATAGGACATTTATAAAGAGCTTCAAAGTTAAGTTTTTCCAAAGATATATGTAAAGTGATTATTGCCCCAAAAGATGTTTAAGAAGGATTCTTAAGTTCGAGCTACACCTATTGATTTGTACTTATTATTATAATCTATGCTTAAAGATTCTATGGATGACTTAGCACCGAGAGAACTTGAGATTGAGACTCATCCAGTTAGTTGAGGCATAACTTGTTGAAGCTAAATCTCAATGTCTCTAACTATGTGCCATCATAGGAGCCTTATAAGCTAGGCTAGTGGATCCACATAGGCCCTAAAGTTATGAAAGATACTAAGTGTTAGATATCTATCCTGGCAAGTAGATTCCCCTTGTCCCAAGAAAGGGGTGCATTGGCCTTTTCCATATGGAAGGAGTTCATTGGATTCAATGTAGTAGCTCACCTGGACTTGCTCCGTGATTGTCTTTTCTCACAAGTTTATATGATTCTAGGATATGCATTATGTCATATTGGTTATACATTGTCTCATATTGGTCTGAGCCATATTCCTTGTGTATGTCTAAGCTTATTTCATATCTCGTTAACCTTATGTTTACTAATATGTCATGTTTAATTATGATGACATTACAATTTCATCCATCCATTGCATCTCACATAATTAGTACATTTAAATGTACTAATGCATATTTGCCTGCATGATTTGACCATATAGGGATAGGTACTCCTCCACTAGCTCGTGGTTAGTATTTGGCGCCCAAGACTAGCTCTACCATTGTGGTGAGCCCTTAGGTCTAGACTCCTCTACTCTTTCGTTCTAGCTCGTATTTAGTTTGATTTGAGATGATGCTTTGTAACCCTACTAAGGCACTTATTTCAGTATTGTAATGTCTAGACTTCTTTCTATTGATGGAGACTATCTATTACCCGTCCTATTGACTTATGATGTAGTTGGAATGCATATGGATAAAGTAATGAATTAGCTATTTCCACTATTTTGATGTTGCTTCATTGTTCAAGAAACCATAGCCCCTTTCCCTTATGATTTATCCACATTATGTTACTGTTCGTTACCTAAGAATGTTGGGTATGCTTAGATGGCTTGGGTGAGGTGCCTCCACGCATCACATTCGCCGTGTCATGATTAGGCCCCTAGGTAGGTCGTTACACATTGGCCCGGTGATGGTCATGATTTCGCCTTATACATGGCCTAAGATGACATTGCATTCATGCATAGCATTGTTGCATCATTGGATTCGTTCATTATCTATGGTTGTTATTATTCATGTTTAGATCGTATTTTGTACTAACCTTTTTGTTGCAGGTGATAAGATTCTTTATCTTACATACTTGTTTGATTTCTCTTACCCAATCGGTTCAACCTACTGGGTACATTTTGGTGTACTCACCTACTCTGTTTTGTCCCTTTAGATCGACCTTAAAGACCTGCATGGGGTAACTGATTCACTCTTTTGGACTCTTCTCCATCTATCCTGATCTTACCAGTCTGACTCAAACTTCGAGTCTCGTGGACTTTTAGGATTTTCTTACTTTGCTTTAGAACTTTGTACTAGATGTTGTGAGAAAACTTTGTATTTTACTTGTGGCAGTTTATTTATCCTTTTGTAGTACTTTAGATGCTCTTGTACTCATGACTCCAGGTTTTGGGAGACTTCTTATGTTATATGAGTTATTTCCGCTTAAATTATTCTTCTTTAGTTGCGATCCGATTTTTTGTTGTAATAAGTTTGGTATAGAACACTAGGTTTTTCGGGCTCGTCACTCAAGAGCAGGGTGTGATGGAGTGTAAGGACCCAGACATTGTAAGTCCTTAATGGTACATTGAAAGTTGGTTCCGAAAAGTTTTTGACTGAGGTTACACCACAAGGTCACCTGCACGAGTTGTGTTACACCTCATTGGCCGTGTAGAGGAGTCTTGAGGTGGCCCTTAACCTTGTATGTAGAGTGCTTTGGCTCAAGGTAGAGTTCAAGACTAATGGATCCCTCACTGAGCCCTTCACGGCTCGTGTGAGACCACAATGGTCGTGTGGTGGCTAATGAGGGGAGCCTTGGCCTTAATAGCCATATTTTTATTAAGGCACTTAACACATGAAACCCTACATAGGTTGTGTGACACCTCACGGGTCATGTGGTGTCCCATAAAGGTGTTGGCCTAACAATTTTCTAAGTATGGAATCACCGTCTTGGAACTTGGCCAATGGACATTTTCTCTAAGTAAGGTCACATGGACAACCATACAATCCGTGTAACTGCACACGAACCATATGCCTTCATTACTGGACCCTTGGCAACGTTTTAAAGCTTGTTTCATTAATGGCTTTCTTGTAATTTTACCTACTCCCAGGGGTCATTTATGACTTTCTAACGTAACTTAAACCTCTCAAAAGACCTATACTCCTCTATTCCTATTCAAATTCAATTCCACACTTGGAATATTTAAGTTCTCTCATCTAAAGACTTCTCTCAAGTGAACCATTTTTAAAATTAGCTTGGAGCTTAAGGAAGGGTCTTCTTCTTCATTCTTCTTGTTAGCTAAGGTATGTGGGACTGATTCATGGTCCCCTTCAATCATGAAGACCCTAAACTCTTTTATTCTTTATTTTATGAAATTGAGCTTACTTTAAATATGGGTCTTTTGAACTATTGATTATTTGATACAATTGATATATCAGCTATGTTTAATTGATGTTTTTAAAGTGATTTAACCCATAATATGTTAAATTACATTGATTTTAAGAATATTTAAATATGCATGTCCCCTTTAAAGATTAATTTAAGCATGAGTAATCTAAATTGTGATTTAAAGCTAAATTTACTTATGGATTTACTTGAATTTCATATTGTATTGTTGATTTAAGTTTGAACCTCTATTGCCCATGTTATTATTATATCATTCATGGCATATACATACATGAAAATTAGTATTCATAATGATTATGAAGTCGGTTAAGCCCAATTATGCTTATGAATATGATTTTGATGAGAATATGGTTATGACAAGAATGTGATCACATAAATGTCTATGATATGAACCTATGAGAAAACTTTGGGTGCTTACACCATCTTGTATATATTTGAATGAGATATTCCTTTGCATTAAAGTGTGAATTTAAGTATAATTTGGCTTTTGAGCCCAAGTGTTTATTATTATGAAGAATGCTAGGCTTTTAAGCCCAAGTATGCATTGAAATAATTTGAAAGGACTTATGTCTCTTTTGAAAGCACTTATATGTATATATGTATGTTGGATGGTGACTTAGAATCAAATGGGATTAGAAGCGTTAGGACTATCCCCAAGGGCCCTGTTCTTTTCTCTTAAACTAAATGCGAGCATAGGTACATGTTTATGGTAATCTTTACCGAAATGATTGTGTCATAAGGTATGGTTACAATTTGATATGACATGAAAATCCTTTCGAAATGACCGAGTCATAAGGAAGGTGACCATTGCATCGAAATTGTTGGGTCGTAAGGTATGGTATAAACTACCTTTGGCAAGTAGTTTACTCTCATTCGATGGGAGTCTTTCATCACGTGGACTCATGTAATAGTTCGCGGGAGTTTGAGTTATCGGTTAAGGTCACATCCCCTCTATGTATAATTGCATGCATCATGGATTTCATGGCATGTTAATGTATTCTTCTTCTTTGCTTATATACTTCGTTCTATATTTAGGCACTTGTCATCTAACATTGAATGCAGGTTTGATAAGTTCATATGCACTGCATGCCCACATAGTTAGTACTTTTAAAGATACTATTGCATACTTTTTGCCTACATGATCTAACCATGTATGGACAGGAGACTATATTCATCCACCTTTTGACGACTAGTTCAGATTGTGAAAGTTGTTGTGGTGAGTCCTATCATCCAAGGATAAGCCATCATCCACCTACCTATTATGTTGCTCCCGATTATATTTTATTTACTTTGAGGGTGACCCCGACATATGTCTTGGCCTCCGTCCTATTCTATGACTTAGAGGCATTGTTGGACAACATATAGTCTTTTGTACGGATTTGCGCTATCTCTTGTTATTTGGAGATTTTGATTATAGTCATCTATTTAATATGGACATTATGATGATATGTTTATGATTTGATGTGGAAATGTGGAAATTCCGAAGTCCCATTCTATTCACATATTGTGAGTCATACTTACCTGCCCCTTAGTAATTATGCATTATGTGCTATATGGATCATGCTAATCCCTATCCCAATGACATCCCCATAGCCTGAGTCATACTTTCCGTCCCTTAGAACTTAATTTTTATTACCTTGTTATGCATTTTCGAACCAATGATGTGAATGTGGATACTTTGAGGCTTGTTTGGAGACTCTTAGGTTCCCATTCACTATGTCACTCCTAGACCATAGATCTAGGTCATGAAAAGCATTGTATTAGAGCACTATGTTTATAAATGATCCTTAGAGTCGAACATGTCACATCGAGTAGAGACCTATTTGTGGGTGTGAAGTTCACCACACCTATTAGTGGGAGGATATGATGGCATTCTAGGAATTGTCTCACCTCTTCATGACTTATGACATGCTTGGACCATATATTAAGACTTCATTACCCTGATAATGCCCGTGCTACCTTACAGAAGGTGCCTCCATGAAGAGCTCCTAAACCATAATAGGCGCAAATTAACGAGGACTGAGTCCCTCAAGAGCCTATGGGAGAGCTGGTTACCGATGGTGAATTCTTCACTGATATTTCCATGCTTGCCCAACTGGTGAATAACCATGCTAGGCAGGTTAATCCTCCTCCTCATGCTCCCACTTTGGCTGCTAGAGTGAGAGATTTCACCCGGATGAATCCTATAGAGTTTTCTAGATCAAAAGTTGATAGGATGCTCAGGACTTCATTGATGAACTCTCTAAGGTGTTTTCAATTATGGGGGTGACTTCAGAGGAGAAAGATGAGCTAGCTTCTTATCAGTTTAAAGATGTGGCTCAAGTATGGTACACACAATGGTTGATGGAGAGGGTATGTTATGATGGGGTTAATTGGGAAGAGTTTAAATTTGCCTTTCTAGATCGTTTCTTCCCCCTTGAGCTTAGAGAGGCCAAAATGATAGAATTAATCAACCTCAAACAGGGTGTTATAAGTGTGAGGGACTATGCCCTCAAGTTCACAAAACTATCAAAGTATGCTTCTATGTTTGTTGCTGACCCCCATGCAAGAGTACACAAGTTCATTTTTGGTATCTCTGACTTGGTTATGAAAGAATGTCGTATGACTATGCTTATTCGGGATATGAACATATCTAGACTCATGGTATTTGCTAAGAAAATTAAAGAGAAAGGCTTAATGAGAAGAGGGTGCATGATCCTGAAGGGCTCGTTATGATGGTGGGTTCTCAAACTCCAACGATGGTGGTTTTGGTTACTTCCAATAGGACCAAGGTTTTAATGTAAGGTTTGCTAATTCTAAGGTGCTTCCTCCTAAGGCACCAGTTGGTGGTGAGCCATTGTTTCCCTGGTGTGACCAATGTGGGAAGAACCACACAACTTCTTGTTAAAGGGACTTAGGTGCATGCTTTGGGTGTGGTGACAAGAACCAAAAGGTTGCAGATTGCCCTAAGAATGCTGAGAAAGGTCAAGGTCAGGTAGATTAAGGTTGTCAAGGACAAAAAAGAGCTCCTCAATGTGTTGCCCAAAAGAACAACAAGTTTTATGCTCTTCATGCTTGTCAAGAAGTTAAGGAGGCTCTATATGTTATGACTGGTATGTTAAAAGTCTTTCATTTTGATGCTTATGCTTTGCTTGGTCTGGGTGAAAATTTGTCTTTTGTGACTCCTCTGTTGGTTGTTAAGATTGGTTTCAGCCCCAAAATTTAGGGGAGCCTTTTTCAGTTTATACTCCCATGGGTGAAACTTTTGTTGCTAATAGGGTTTATGGAGGTTGTCCTGTTTCTTTATTCTATAAAGTCTTCCCGTGTGATCTTGTGATGTTTGATTTTGATGTGATTATCAGTATAGATTGGCTGCATGCTTCAAATGCCTCTATAGATTGTAGAATCCGAAAGGTCAAGTTTCAAAGTTTGGATGAGCCTCTTCTTGAATGGAAGTTTAGTGACTCTGCTATTAAAGGTCAATTTATTTCCTACCATAAGGCCCAAAATATAATCTTGAAGGGGTGTATCCATCATATAGTGAGGGCCAAAGATATGGAGTCTGAGTCACTTACTCTTGAGTTGGTTTCGATGGGGAATGAGTTTTCGGATGTGTTTACCAAAGACTTGGCCAATATTCCTCCCGAAAGGGAAGTAGACTTTGGTGTGGATCTTCTCTCAGGTACTCACCCTATTTTTATTCATTCTTATCATATGGCACCGATTGGTTTGAAGGATTTGAAGGATCAGTTAAAGGATTTGTTCGGAGAAGGGATTTATTAGGCCAAGTATATCTTCTTGGGGTGATCCGGTGTTATTTGTAAGGAAGAAAGATGGATCTCTTCGGATGTGCATTGATTATAAGCAATTGAATAAGCTAACCATCAAGAATAAGTTCCAAGAATCGATGATTTGTTTGACAAACTTCAAGGGGCTACCCATTTCTCAAAGATTTACTTTTATTCCGGTTATTATCAGTTGAAGGTTAGGGAGCGTGATATTCCACAGACGACTTTCTGAACTAGGTATGAGCACTTTGAACTTATGGTGATGTCATTTGGTTTGAAAAATGCTCCAGTCGTGTTTATAGATCTTATGAATTGAGTGTTCAAGTCATTCCTTGACAGTTTTGTGGTTGTCTTAATTAATGGTATCCTTATTTATTCCCAAAGTGAGTCGGGGCATACGAAACATTTGAGGCTGGTTCTTCAGACCTTGAGGGAGAAGAAGTTGTATGCTAAGTTTAGAAAATATGAGTTTTCGTTGGGTGAGGTAGGTTTTCCTGGTCATGTGGTGTTTGATGATGGTATTAATGTTGACTCAAAGAAGACCGAGGTCATGAAGAATTATCCTACATTATTGACTCCATCAGATATTTAGAGTTTTCTTGTGTTGGCTGGTTATTATAGAAGGTTTTTTTATGGGTTCTCATCTATTGAATCTCTATTGACTAAGTTGACTCAAAAGAAGGCTAAGTTTGTATGGTCGGATGGATGTGAGAAGAGTTTTCAAACCTTGAAGGATCGACTTACATCGGCTCCTATTTTGACTTTAACCAAATATCTTAGATAGGTTTGTGGTATATTGTGATGCTTCTCGGATTGGGTTGGGTTGTGTACTTATGCAACATGGTAAGGTGATAGCTTTGCATCAAGGCAATTGAAGGTGCACGAGTGTAATTACCCGACTCATGATCTTGAGTTAGCGGCGGTAGTGTTTGCTTCGAAGATTTGGAGACGCTATTTGTATGGCGTACATGTTGATTATTTGACCGATCACAAGAGTTTGCAATATGTGTTCACCTCAAGAGATCTTAACTTGAGAGAAAGGATATGGTTGGGACTACATAAGGATTATGACATGAGTGTACAATATCATCCCGGTAAGGAAAATGTTATAGCCGATGCTCTTTGTAGGCTATCTATGGGAAGAGTGGCTCATATTGATAAAGGGAAGAAAGAGTTGGCAAGAGATGTTCACCATTTGGCTAGGTTGGGTATTAGGTTGGCCAAATCTAATAATGGTGGTATTCATGTTCAGAATGGGATTGAATCTTCTGTGGTTGATATTAAGGCTAAGCAAGACCTAGATCCATCATTGGTGGAGTTGAGAAATTGGTTGCCAAAAAGAAGATACAGGTTTTCTCCCAAAAGGGAGATGGTGTGCTTCGTTATCAAGATCGGTTCTGAGTCCTAGATGTGGTTGATCTTAAGAGGGTGATCATGACTGAAACCCATAACTCTCATTACTCTATTCATCTGGGATCTACTAAGATATTGGGATTTGAGGGAAGTGTATTGGTGGCATGGTATGAAGAAGGATATATCCAAGTTTGTATCTGAATGTCCTAATTGTCAACAAGTGAAAGTAGAGCACCAAAGGTCCAGTGGTTTTGCTCAGGATATTGAGTTTCCTACATAGAAGTGGAAAGATGTGAACATGGAATTTGTTGTTGGTTTGCCTCGAACCTGAAGGCAATTTGACTCCATTTGGGTTATTGTTGACAAGATTACTAAGTCGGCTAATTTCCTACCGGTCAAGACTGTTTTTAGTGCTGAAGAGTATACAAGATTATGCATCCAAGAGTTGGTGAAGTTTCATGGTGTGCATAGGTGTTTCATATCGGATCGTGGTACCCAATTTACTTCTAAGTTTTAGAGGTCATTTCAAAGAGGACTTAGTACTAAGGTGATGTTGACTATCGCTTTTCATCCTCAAATTGATGGACAAGCCGAGAGGACAATTCTAATATTGGAAGACATGTTAAAGGCTTGTGTGTTAGAATTCAAAGGTAATTAGGATGATCATCTTCCACTCATTGAGTGTGCTTATATAATAGTTTTCGTGATCGCTTGAGGCGTTGTATGGCAAGAGATATATAGCTCCGTAGGGTGGTTTGAGTTGGGAGAGATGGCTTTGATTGTCTAGGATTTGGTATTGGAGGCTATGGAGAAGGTGATGTTTATTAGGGAGAGGATGAAGATGGCCCAATGTCGCCAAAAGTCCTATTCAGATGTTAGGAAGAGGGATTTTGAGTTTCATGTTGGTGATTGGGTCTATGTGAAAGCAACTCCTATGAAAGGTTTAATATGTTTTTGACAGAAGGGAAAGTTGAGTTCCCGGTATATAGGTCTTTGAATTTGGCTTATAGGTTGGATTTACCTGCGGAATTGAGTTCTATTCACCAGGTCTTCCACGTGTCTATGTTGAGCAAGTTGGTTGGTTATCCTAGTGCTATTGTGCCTTTGGAGGGTATTGATGTTAAGGAGAACTTGTCTTATGAGGAAGTTCCGATTGAAATTAGTGATAGGCAAATGAAGCGGCTTTATAATGAGAATATGTCTTCGGTTAAGCTACTTTGGAGAAATACTCAAGTGGAGAGTGCTACACGGGAGGTGGAGTTGGACATGATGCAATGATATCCCCATATTTTCCAATCTACTCAAGCCTAAGGTATTAGGTTCTTCCTTTTCCAAGTAGTCCTAATTCTTTCACTCTTGAGTTTCATGACATGGCATGAATACATGTGAATGAAAATGATTTTAGATATTTTGAATGATTTGAATACGATTTGATAAGAGTTTTAATGAATTCATGATTTTCAAGTGATGTAATATGCATTATGTCTCATGCCTTGATATTTCATGTTCTAAGTCAAGCATTTCAAGCCTTGTTCTAGCACGTTCTAGGACGAATGTTCCAAAAGGGGAGATGATTTAAGGACCCGGACTTTGTACGACCTCAATGAGCATGAAAATTTGGTTTTGGACCAAGGTTATGCTTCATTTAAGCCTTCATGGTTTGTGTGGTACTTTACAGACTGTGCGGACCCTCCTTGAAGTGGCCCTTGGACTTGTGTGGGGTATTGAGGGTATTAGTGTAGTGTTTGAGACCAAGGTATACAACACTTGGATGCCACATAGACCATGTGAGGCCATACAAACCGTGTGGTGGACCGTATGGTAGCCTTGGGCTTGAGACTCCGTAGTTTTGAGCCTAAGTAAAGTGGTACAACCAAGTATATGGTTTGTATGGAGTTGTACGATCCATATACCCTTTCATGTGGGTTCCAAAGTGAAAATTTTCTAAGTATTCAATCACTGTCTCATAACATCATTGTGGAGAAACTTTCTAAGTGGAGTGGGACGGAGGAGGCACATAGAACGTGTGGCTTGATACAGTCCATACCACCCTCTATATGGATGGCTACGTTGACCTTTTTTAATTATGGGATTACCATTTCGGACCTCGGTCAAGTGAAAAATTCCTAAGTGTTGGACCATGGGCAAGTGTACGGTCCCGTATGGCCTATCATGGACTGTACCACCCCTCCTTGAGACGTAACTTCAGTTTTTCTGCTCATTTCATTGATTGAATTCTCGTAAATATGGTTTATCCTAAGGGTCTTTTCTGACTTGCTATGCTACCTAAAGACTTTCAAATGAACTATATTTTGTTCCTTCATTCAAATTCATTCCTCACACTGAGAATTCTCTCAAGTCACTCTTAAGAACTTTCTCTCAAAGGACTCTTGTGATTCTCAGCTTTGGAGTCAAGGGAAGGCTCATTCTTATTCAAATTTCTTCTTGAATCTTCTTCATCAGCTAAGGTATGTGGGATTGTTTCTTGGTCCCTTTCAATGAAGAAGACCCAAATTCTGTTGCACTCAATTTCTTGGAATTTTAGCTACTTTAAATATGGGTTTTTGAAAGACCCCGATCAATGATGTCACTTTGAGGTCCACAAAACTTGCTCTGAAATTCTTCCAGGAATCACCTCACGGAGAGCCTACACAGCCCGTGTGAAGTCACAGAAATCGTGTGGCCTCCCGTGGAGTGACCCTTGGGAGAGTGGAGGGTAAGCAGGCCTCTACATGGCCCGTGTAAAGCTACACGGTCCGTGTGGCCTTCCGTATGGTACCCTGCATAGAACCACCTGCACACAGACCAAGTCATGGCCCATGTGACTTTAGACGGTCCGTGTGGTCCTCCGTCTAGCCTCCGCATGGAGAGTCACCTGTATACGGATGGGGTCACGGTCCATGTGACCCCAGGTTGTCCGTTTACTAGACCATATGGTGACACTTAGTCTGGAAAATCTTGCCTCCGAGAATTCTAAGTCTAGAGCCATGGCACAGTAAATGGTCTGTGTTACATTACACGGACCGTAAACCCAATCGTGTGCCCCAGACGGACCAATTTTAGGTCCGTTTCATTATTGGCTTTTGTGAAATATTGGGTTTCCCAAACGAAAATTTTGTCATTCCCACCTTTCTTAAGCCCCCTATATAAGTTGATCACTCCCATTTTCAACCATTTTACTTCATTTCTTTCGTCTCTCTAAATTCACTCCTTCAAGACTCTCCACCATCTCTCTAGGATTTGTGAAACTGAGACTCACAATTGGAAGTGCATTTCACCTCATGTTTGTCTCCAAATCAGGTATGTGGGTGTTGATTCTTGGTTCCTTTCAACCAAGAAGACCCAAGTTCTTCTCAAACTATTTTATGAAATTGTCTGCTTAAAATGTGAATTTTGACTACTTGATCTTGGTTATTTGAACAATGCATATGCTATTTATGACTTCGAATTTTGAGTATGTTAAGTTTATTATGATGAACTACTTGGATTATGAAATTATGAACATGCATGTGCCTTTAAAGATGTTATTATGCATGGGTGATATTTACTACCATTTTCTACTAATTTTATTATGGATTCCCTAGTCCATTTTCTACTAATTTTATTATGGATTTCCTAGTCTTTACATTTTATTGCTATGTTTTAGCTATTCTCTAAATTACCCATGCCATCACTACATTGTGCATTGCATCATATTCATGACATTGATATATTGAAATCTAGGAAAAGTGGGATTAAGCCCAATTTCATTTTAAAAAGGAATTATGATATGATTTTTGGTAAGACATTGAATATGACAAGAAGGTGATCACCGGTATGTCTACGATTTATGGCTCTTGGAGCATCTTTGGTTTTTACACCATCTTTTATCTTGGCTCTTTGAGCATCTTGGGTGCTTGCACCATCTTGTACTTGTAGATGAGCTATTCCTAGCATGAATCATGTGATCTTTACCATGTGATTTGGCGATTGAGCCTACTTTTGCAATTAATGTTTTAAATGGACATTTGACTCTCTTGAAAGCATATGTATAAATATATATAAGTATTCTTGTGGGATGGATAAGACTTAGCACCGATGGATTGTGGGCGTTAGGGATATCCCCAAGGTCCCTCTCCCTTTCCTTGAACTATGTGCCAACATAGGGATGGATATTATTCGTGTACTTGTATATGATATGGCATGTCTTGATATGATTCTTGTAAATCTTTTCGAAATGGGGGTCCCGTAAGGAAGGTGACCATCTGCCGAAATAAGGTTGTCCGTAAGGCGTGATGTAGATTACCTTTGGCAAGTAATCTTCTCCCTACCGGTGGGAGTTCCCAATCGGTCCAATTCATGTAATAGCTCGCATGGATTTGGTTTGTTAGTTATAGTCCATCCCCGCTATATATATTGGAGAATTATCACATTTGCACGCATCATGCATTCCACGACATCTTGTATACTAAATACCTTGCTTATATGATCCTTGTATATTATGTGCCCTTGTCATCTAACATTGATATGTAGTTTCGGTAAGTCATATGCATTGCATATCCGCATACTTAGTACATTCAAATGTACTCACTACTGGAAATTAGGTCTATGGTAACGGTATTTATGGCGACGGTTAAAAAACCGTTGCTATAGAACCCCTATGGCAACGTTTATAGGCGTTGCATAAAGTATATTGGTTTGTACCAAACAACCGTTGTAATTATTCAGATAACCGTTGCCATAGGGGTTCTATAGCAACGGGTTTGTAGAACCGTTGCCATAAATGTTTATGGCAACGGTTCTCTTTCTATGGCTACGGCTATTTAATTCCCTCCACAATTTTCATTATTCCGCCAATTAATTTAGACTCCCTCCACCAATTAATATACACTCCCTTTATTATATTTCTTTTTTAATTAAAAAAAAGAAACAAATTTCCAGAAACAAATATACACTCGATCTCTTTCAGTACTTCTTCTTCTCCCTCACGATTCTCTTCTCATTTCTGCCCCTGCTTCCCTCACTTGCGCTCCAGCAGATCAAAACACTCAACAGTGCGAAAGTTGCTCCAGTGCGAAAGCTGCTCCTTCTCCATCGAAGCTGCTCCAGTGCGAAACATTTTCACTTTTCTTCTTCTTCTCCAGTGCGAAAGCTCACTTCCATTCTTCACTGCGCATGCATTGAGGTTTCTTCTTCAAAATTGGTCGAAGCTACTGCTAAATCGTGTTCCTCTTCAAAGAAATTGCCAGAAGTTGGTAGAAGGTACTCTTAAATCATTTTCTTCTTCAAAGTAGCTGTCCGCTTACTCAAAATAGTTGTCTTCTTCAAACCCCTTCTCGAAATTCCTGTAAAATTTCTTTTTCAGTCTCTTCTCTCTTCACTTAAAACCCAAAAACCCTAAATTTCTTTGATTTGTTTCAATCAGGTAAGTGGATGTTCATCTGGTAAAGATTTTTTGATGGGTTTTGGCTTTTACCCGATTTTGGGTTTGGAATGACGATTTTGTGTTAATTTTTATTCGATTTCTTTGGGTTAAACAGAGTTTGGAATGACGATTTTGTGTTAATTTAATTTGAGAAAGAGGAGTGCTTTATCCTAGATTTTAATCCTTATGAATCTGTAGATATTTACGAAGCTATCTGTTTCCAATGATTGTGATGTTAGACATTGCACTTTTTAAATGTGAAATCAGTTTTTTTTAATGTGAAATCAGTCTCAGTGATAGACATTGCACTTTTTGAATGTTGATCAGTTATTACTGGCTAGCATAAAAGCATCAAATTATGATGATAGAGTATCCTTATTGCCGAGTCTGACTAGTTTGGGTTTGGACATAGTTGACAGTTGAGAGTGATTTTGTATGAAATGGGCCATCTGTTTATGACTAATGGCATGTATCTTTCTCCTAGATTTACTTTAATCAATTTCTTTTGGTAAGTTGGAATTACTTCAATCATTTTCATCCCTTAGGCATTGTCTAATGAAACACTCATTAGCCTTAAAACCTTTCCATTTTTAATGACAGAGTGTATGTCGTTGAGCCAATACAGTGAACGTTGTTTAGCTGGAAGAACTCTAGTGGGTTCTTTTGGGGTGGGGTGGGGGTATATGAGCTGCTCCTTAGGTTAAATTGCTTCTAATAATGAAATTTTTTAGAAGACTTTTGGCATTGGTGTAAGTATTTTGTTGTTCTGTCTACATGGTTGAAACCACAGGTGTTTATTGTTGTTGCTGGATGAAGATGTATGTCCACAGTAAGATGTAGTCGTGGAAAATAACTAATGACTACTTATTTTGTCTATTTTATTGCAAGTTTTTAGCATGAGGAAGATATGTATTACTCTGTAAATACACCTGTTCCTTAGTTCCAGTCAAGAGGAACATTGATGTATAATTCGACTTAATTTAAAAGGAAAATGAAAAACTTGGTTGTCCATGGTCCATAATTTTATATACTTTATCCCCTCAAAATGATAGTCAGTATTCTATTTATCAGACCAAAAAAACTCCAATAAAGGAGAGTCAGACACTATCAGCAGCACCATGAATAGGTTGTCAGTTTCAGTTCATCTTTCTTTCCATGTGATTGACATAGTTCAGTGCAGACCTGATAAACTAAACTTCACAGTATATGATAGGTCTGAGATAGGAAATCAAATAAATTGTTTAATAGTAGCTTTTGGAGACTCTTGTTACTATAATTGTAGAAGATGCTAGATCTTGCATGCATTCTTTATACTATCAACTCTTGAATAATTAATATTTTCACTTTCTATTTCAATGCCATGGTATGGTTTTATGCATGAATCAAAATGAGAGGTGCAACTTTGTATTCTTTTCAATTTTACATGGGAGAACAAGAGGAAGATACTGGATTGACTTTTAAATCTTCCAATATCAAGGTTCTTCTTTGTAACTTGATTATTTTGAAACCTGATTTGACTTATTATCTAAATAATGAAAATTTGAATTTTCCATAATATATTTGAAGTCATACACTTGTATATTTAGCATTGTCTTTTGAAATAACTTTTTTCGTTTGTTTGTTTGCAAAAACTACTTTTTGTTTGTTTTAAATTCAATTATTATGAAATGATAATTAGTAGATTGGATGAGGTACTTTCCTATCACGCATAACGCGAGAAAACTTAGTGGTACAGTATTCTCTTCAACTCTTCTTCAAAACATCAACAAGGGTATAATTATTAATAATAGAGGGGTAAAATTGCTCCAAATTGAATAGTAGAGGGTGGAATATGCATGGACATGTTCTCAGAATGGATTATGTTAAAAAAAAATTGTATGTCCGCGATAGGGGGTGCATGGGATAATAGGTAGACTAATGGAGAGAGTTGAAGGGAATATGCTTCCTGAGGAAGGAGGTTGTATCGAAATATATGAAGGAAAGGAGTCACATTAGCAGTTCAGCTGCTATGGCACCACTATTGGCAATTTGGTGCCAAGTGTGGAAGAGAGGTAAAAACTTGGGGGTTGACTGAAGGCTTTAGACTGCAGTTTCCAGCTATGGTGATTGCTTCTTGTGTTGAAGAGGCTGCATGAGTAAAAGAATTTTGTGCTTACTTTCTGCTCCCTCGTATGAAACTGTAAATGTAAGAAAAAAAATATAATCTTTAATTAAAATATAAATGTGATGAAATCAAGTTTCAGGTGTTCACTTTACCTGCATTTGCTACAGTTGGATCAAGACCAAGTGCAGCAGAAATTTTCATTGCTGCTTTAAAGTTTTGGACGCTAAGCGTTGTATTAAATTGGACTATCTGAAACATTTTAACCAGTAACTAAATTAAGCAGTATATGAAACTAAGAGTTTTCAGCTCATAATAACAAAATTATGTAGTCAAGCGCTTATGAGTTATGTACTTCTGTTAGTTCCCATATAACTAAAAGCGACAAACTGAAACAACTTACTTTTTGGCCAATGAGATATGCTTATTGTTTAACATTCTATACATGCTGTTATATATCTGGATTTGAATTGCATTGTTAGGTTGTGAGAATGAGATAGTTGTTGAATGTGCTTGGTTTGCAAATCACATGTTTCGTCGTAACTCGTTAAGTTACATGCTATGTGCAGTGAGCTGCCTTCTAAGCCACATGCCACTAGGTTTATCTTTGGTAAAGATTTATGTTTGTTATTATTTGATGGATTCAAAATCTATTTGACGAGCTTTAAAACTCTTAGAGGATCTTTATCTGTATCATTTTCAGTCTCATATTAAACTTTGCAATTGAGATGCACTTTTGGGAAAGTTGTCCTCATCTTTTGTTGTGTGTTTGTTTGTGCTTTTTTACCCCCGGAATTTATAAAAGAAACTATCAGAGTTTCATTTTTGGTCATTGATGTTTATCGTATCTTCGGGGAAGAAGCACATTAGTTAATTTTGCACTAGCAAGTGACTCATGCATGATCTTATTATGTAAAGGCATTCTTGCAATTTCTTGCTGTTGCATTTAAAAAATGCAATACTGTTTCCTCAAAAAAGATCTAATACTGTCAAAATATGAGGTCGTTGTAAACATATATTATTACGCTTATTTCTCTTCTCAATCATCGTCTCCTGGTCGGATCTCTTCTTAGGCGCTAATTTCCAAGGAAGATTATGAGCATCTTGAATTCCAGTATTCATCCCTGAATTGTTTTCGTAGTTATTTAAAGATATTCCGTCCATGCATTTATCTTCTTAAATTGTTTTCAGTTTGATGGTTTCTCATCCTACTGTGGTTTTTGCAGGAGAAAGATCTTCTTAAGACATTTCATATCTTTGAGTCTCGCTTATTTCTGTGTTACTACTCTCCAGGTGTGTGTAGCATATTAGTATTAAAAAATGTGTTGGAGTTATAAACTAGTGACGAATGTTAATCCTATTTAGTTAAGGAAGAAACCACATTCAAATTCACCACCATCTACCCTTTGCTGCAGCAAGATCAGGGAGCAAAAGCCTTGCCTCTGAAATTATTGGAAGCACCCAAATTTTAGGAACTATCTCTACTCTCCTGGTGTTCCCTATCCCAGGTATTAAATACTATCTTTGAAGAATTATTACATGTCTTTCTAGGTGTTGTATGTGGAAAGTGAAAATAATATGTTTGCTGCACTCTATATCTTGAGAGTCATTATGTGTAGTGTGTTGTGGTCTACACTAGTTGTTTTAGTTATTATGTGTCTTTCCATAACCTACTTTAGATTTTATTTGAGAATTTTGAATTAATTGACTTAAAAAGGAAAACTCTATCTTATATGGTACCTTATTTTTATTATGTGTAATCTGCTTGATCATGTGGTTGTTCTCTATAGGAATTTAATGGATAACGAGGATAAAAATTGGATGAATTGTCTAAGATGGACCGATGAGTATATTCATGGAGTGAACAATTTCCTCGATAAGGCATTTGAACGAGCTTCTCAAGGAAATGAGATATTATGCCCTTGCAAAAATTGCATGAATCGCTATTGGCATTATAGAAATGTGGTTGAGGATCACTTAGTTGCTGATGGATTTGTTGCTGGTTACACTAAATGGGTTTTCCACGGTGAAGGGTCTTCATCGAGAAATACACCTCAGCAGATCAATAATGATGAAGGTTCTAATTTGCATGATGATATTGATGGACTACTTCATGATACATTTATAAATGTAGAGGCAGAATTAGGGGATGCGGAAGGAGTAAGAGAGGGACTATCAGAAGATGCAAAGAATTTTTTTAAATTGTTGGAGGAAGGAAAACAACAACTATATCCGGGTTGTGAAAATTTCAGTAAATTGAGTTTCACCATTCGGTTATACTTGTTTAAATCCTTGCATGGGTTGAGCAATATAGCATTTTCAGATTTGCTAGTGTTGATAAAAGAGGCATTTCCCTTTGCGCAGATACCAGAGTCTTTCAATAAGGCTAGAAATATGATTAAAAAATTGGGTCTTCATTATGAAAAAATACATGCATGCCCTAATGATTGCATGCTATTCTGGAAGGATAATGAAAAAGTTGATAATTGCTCTATTTGTGGGTGTTCCAGATGGAAGAGTGTTGATGGTGCCTTAACAAATAAAAGCTCTAAAATTCCTGCAAAGGTTTTAAGGTACTTCCCTTTAAAGCCTAGGATTCAGAGATTATTCATGTGTCGCGAAACTGCTGTTGCAATGAGATGGCATGCTAATGAACGACCCAATAATGGAAATTTAAGGCATCCTGCTGATGGGGAAGCATGGAAGAGTTTTGATTGTTTACACCCACTCTTCTCCAACGATCCTCGTAATGTTCGGTTGGGACTCTCAAGTGACGGTTTCAATCCATTTCGAACCATGAGTATTCTCACAGCACGTGGCCTGTTATGTTGATGAATTATAATTTATCTCCATGGATTTGCATGAAGCCAGAGTATATCATGTTGTCTATGATTATTCCAGGTCCAACATCTCCGGGAAATGATATAGATGTGTACCTACAACCACTGATTGAAGAATTAAAGGAATTATGGGAACCTGGAGTAGAAACATATGATGTTGTGACCAAGCAAACATTCCAAATGCAGGCAGCCTTAATGTGGACTGTTAGTGACTTTCCTGCACTAGCAATGCTTTCGGGATGGAGCACTAAGGGAAAATTGGCATGTCCTAGTTGTAATTATGACACATGCTCTCAATATCTCAAACATAGTCGTAAAATGTGTTACTTGGGTCATCGAAGATTTTTGCCTTATGATCATCCATTGCGAAAAGATAAGAAGTCATTTGATGGTAAAGAGGAACATAGACCCGCACCTACTACTTTGTCAGGTATCGAAGTGCTTGAAGAGCTTAGTGGATTTAATAATACTTTTGGAATGGGTCGAAAAAAAAGGCCTCGAGATAATAATGGTCCGTGGAAGAAAAGGTCTATCTTTTTTGAATTGCCATACTGGGTACATAACAAATTGAGGCATAATCTTGATGTGATGCACATAGAGAAGACCATATGTGATAGTTTGCTTGGAACTTTATTGGAGATAGATGGAAAGTCAAAGGACCATATTTCTTCTCGATATGACTTACAAGAAATGGGAATACGTACGGAGCTACATCCAATAGAAGATGATGATGGAAATGAATTCGAAAAAGAAAAAGTTATTTTGTAGCGTCTTCAAAAAGGCCAAATTACCTAAAGGATGTGCCTCAAATATTTCAAATCGTGTGCATGTGAAGGAAATGAAGATATGTGGGAACAAGAGTCATGATGCTCATTTTATGATGCATCACCTACTTCAGATTGCTGTTAGGAAAGTCCTGCCTAAAAATGTTGCATTGACATTAATTAGGTTAGGAAATTTCTATAAAGCCATATGTAGTAAGGTAATAAGGCAAAGAGATCTTGTAAAACTTGAGTCTGAAATTGGTGAAATATTATCCAACCTTGAGATGATTTTTCATCCATCTTTTTTTGATATAATGGTACATTTAAGTGTTCATTTGGTGAATGAGATTAGGCTTGGGGGCCCGACTCATCTTCGTGGTATGTATTCCATTGAGAGAGAGCTATGCGACTTGAAGGGGCTTGTTCGTAATCGGTATTGTCCAGAAGCATCAATGGTAGAAGGTTTTGTAAGTGGAGAGCAGTTGACTTTTTCTTCGAGATGGTGTGAAGACAAGATTTAGTAGATATCAAACTGAGGATGAGGAATCTGATCAAAATCATTCACCTATATTTCCTAGGATAGGTCATCCAATTGGACGTGAGAAGAGAAAGGATTGTAACTTTTTGATGGATTCACAATTACGTTATGAGGCACATCGATATGCTCTTTTCAATACGGGAGATGCCCAAGTGGAAAAATTTATTGAGTAAGATAAATTATACAATAATTATATATATTTTAAGCATTATTCATTTATAAATGTCTAATAATTAAATTTTGTCACATGCGTCATTGTAGGGAACATAAGACTTTGGTGGGTAATCATATTCGATCTAATGCATAGGCAAGAGCAAGGAGCCACAGTCGTGAATTCAGCAATTGGTTTGAAGAGAAAGTTCAAAATGTTGAAGTACCTCGTCATATAAGATGGTTATCTAAAGGGCCTAATGTGGTAGCCAAGAGATATACTGCATACTTTATTAATGGATATCGTTTTCATACAAAAAGTCGCGATGCTCCACTTAAGACTCAAAATAGTGGAGTGACTTTATCAGCGACAACTAATAGTTTTGCGAGTGTTAGGGACCAAAATCCCATCGATGGAGAGGTTGTTTATTATGGAGTTATTCAAGATATCATAGAGATTGATTATTATGGTTGTTTTAGTGTTGTATTATTTAGATGTGATTGGTTTAAGAATGAAGTTGATGAGTATGGGTTGACCCGGGTATACCTCAAAAAGTTATGTAGTAAAGATGATCCTTTTGTGTTGGCATCACAAGTTTATCAAGTGTTTTATGTCGCGGATCCTATTGAGGAAGATGTGTATTATGCAAGAAATAAAGTGCCAGTTGATTTGTATGATCTTGAGGAAGAGAATTGTTCTTATATAAGAGAAACATTTTGGAGGGAGTCTAATGATGACATTGGTCCTTCAACTAGATTTAATGAGGATGACTTTAGATGCTCAAGAGAAGATTTGGCCATTGATGTTGATGATCTTCCGTATAATTAACAACATTCAGAAGACATAGTTGTAGAAACATCGGAAGAGGAGGATCCGCTTGATGGTACTGATTGGGATTGGATGGAGGAAGACGATTAGTCAAGGATGTCCTGAAGTTCTTTTAAATATATGCACATTGTCGTTTTGAGTTTCAATTTTGTGAGTGAGGATAGCCTGTTACAACATATTTTATACTCATGCTTGTTCATATCTTATCAATCATTTCATTTATATTTTTAATCTCAAATTCCACATTTTTTTCCAGGAATTTTAAAATATAATTGAAGAATTGGTGCTCTCGGTAGAGATTTCAAAGGCGAGATAAGTTGTATTTCAGGTAATACTAAGCATTGGTGCTCTCGGTATATCTGTGTTCAGTTATTTAAATGTTGGGTTAGAAATAAAGGAAGCTGAAGTATTTTTCTAATCTAAGTGTTCTGGTTCTCTACAGAGAAGAAATGGCATTTAACTAGTCCAGATTTTCAAGTGAAGAGAGGAAACACTATCATTATTTTTCTAATCTAAATGTTGTGATTCTCTACAGAGAAAAACTGGCATTTGACTATTCCAGGCTTTTCAATTGAAGAGAGGAAACAACATCTAGAAAATGTATATACCTTCCTCTCTTTCTTATCTTTTTCATGGTGGTATATTCCTTTCTTGTATCTGCACTACTGTATAATAATGGAGTGACATAATTATGACTACTTAAAGAGCACCAAGGGTATGTTGTTGTTGTTGTTGGAGATAGATTGTCAATGCATCTTAATGCATTGTTGATATTTGTAACATGGTGCACTTGTTATCAACTGAGCTTTCAGGCACTCTGCCCTGGAGATTTCTCATGGTTGTTACCTGGCTGGGATTGTGTTGTCCAAACTATTGCCTATGCTTGTAAGTGGGAATGTGGATCATTCTGCCACATTGCTTAGCTTTTCATTCTGCCACATTGTGTTGTCCAAACTCTTGCCTAGTATTTGGGTTATGGTTTTGTAGTGTTAGTTGCATTGCTTAGCTTTTCATGATGATGAAGTTTTGGTGTGGAATTAAGAAGTTGTTACTTTTTAAATAGATGCTAAAAAGATGTAGAATAAGCAAGAATCAGCAAGATGTTATAATGCTGGTAACAAAACACTTTTTATCTGAAAATGGTTTTCTACCAGTTCTTCTAGCTCGATGAAGATAACTGACTGCATCTTTTAGGATATCAAAATTGTATACATGTGTTGTCTCTGGTAGATCAACTCCTCTAGCTGCTATATCTGTTGCCACCAATAAATAATCTCCTCCTCCTCGAAGGCAATTAGGGTGCATATGGTATTCTGGAAAAAAGAATCAATTTCCCATGTTTCATTGGTGAAAATGTTCTGGAAAATATTTTCTCTAGAAAACATGCTTATGCAATGCTAATGAGGTCGAGCTCAACAACCCCAGGGTAGCTTATCTATGTAAGTGATACCTGTCAACTTTTGGTGGTCAAGCACATGAACATGGATTTTTGCTCTTATTGTGTGTCAAAATTTTCATTAAACTTGAAATACAGTTGAAATGTATGTATGACAATGTGGACTGTAGAAACTTAAGCCAATGGGAGGATTTTTGCATTGTATTTGTACAAATATAAGCTGTCTTTCTGCTCTGCTCCTTATATGAACAACTGGAAGCACTGTGTTAGAAGTGATAAGTGGGTTGAACAACTTGTTTTAATATACTAAGATAAAGTTGTTCTCATGGGATTAAGAAGGAATCAGGAATGACTCTTCGCCTATACTATACTATACTATACTAGAAAAGGTAGAACTGTTTTATACCACCACTATTATATGCTTGTCATGGTGTATGTTTAAAGTGGTATGTTTCAACTAAATATTTCTTGTGTGCTGATATTAGTCAATCATCATCACACAGCCAGGAGTGACACTTAGAATCTTTCCTTTAATTTTAGAATCAAATACAGCCCAAAACCCCCAAAGACAGAAAAAGTGAGATGCTTATGCAATGCTAGATCCAACATAACATATTACAATAACATAGGCTTAGAAAACATACCCAGCAGTGGACTGATATACACATCCAGAACCAGTGGCTGATTAATAAAAACAAAACAAAACAAAAGAAATGTTAAAAATTAAACCTTTGAACTGAGAATGAAAATAAGTGAATAAATGAGGGAACTTACTGAGAATGAAAATAAGTGAATAAATGAGGGAATTTACAAGCTGGTGCAGTTGAAGTTAAAGTAGCAGTTCCCTTAAAGTCATAGCTAGCACCAGATGTACCTTTTCTCTGATAATAGCTATTTACAGCATAGTTACAATGGTCTTCTGCCTATATTATAATACTTTACTTGCTACGAACTATTTTTACATACGTATAGTTTCATATGAGGTTTAATTCTTATTTCATTTCTATAGACAGTGAGTTAGCCATTATGAGTCAAGAAGAATGTTCAAGAAGACACATGAGAATTAGCAACAAAAAGTATGTTCTACCAGGATCACTTGTATCTTTGCGAAACAAAAAGATATCAAGTCACCAGCAAAAGCATACCTCAAACAGCGTTCCCGATGTTCAAGATACCTCAAACATTCGGGTTGGATCTCAAATACAGCACATGTCTATGAATTCTACTTCTTCTGAGGCACAAACAATCTCCACTATTCCCCCATCACAAGCAGTACATGAACCAGTGCAACAAGAGTCGGTACATCCCACCACTCCTGCATCGCAAGCAATTCAGGAACAAATACAACAAGATCATGTACAGAATTCTACCAATCTTGATGAAAATGGCCAATCCGAGGAGCAAGGCAAGTGTATTTATAATTAAGTTCTTATTATTACAGAAATTTTCTATGTAACTATAAAATATATTATTGTAGGTCATTCCACAAATAAAAGAAAAAGAGGTGGTACAATAATGGCAGCTGTACATGGACGTAGCGAGCGCAAACTGATCATTCTAAATGAGTTGCACCAGCCTATTGGTCCTACTAAAGTGGTGGTAAAGGAGTTGGGTAGCTTCCTTGGCACATTGGCAAGGAATGGGACATTTTGTCCTCTTAATATACTTAGCTGGAAAAACTTAAAGACGCACGATGATATGTGGAACTATATCAAGGTTAGAAATTCTCAATGTTTTTAATGTTAGTTAAAACTATTTCTTATTTTTTGCACTAACCCAATTGCACAATTTGTAGGAGAAATATGACATTCCTAATGTTGGGAAGGAATGGGCTTTGAATGCAATTGATCTTGCTTGGAAAGTGTATAAGAGTAGGATTAAGAAAAAATACTTTTATCCCTATGACAATGACGAAATTCGAATGGCTTATAGACCTAAAAATATTCCAGAATCTGTATTTAAGGATCTCCTCCAATATTGGAATTCTGATGAAGCTGAGGTAAGACAATTTTGTATATCTGATCTTGTTAATATCTCTCAGCATATACATTTATTCTCTATATAATTACTTTAAGTGTCAGTTATTTGTTTTTTTGTGAGTATGGTTGAAACATCAACTTTATTTTTATACAGAATATGTCAAAAAATAACAAGGAGAATCGCAAAAAGCTGAAGTATCCGCACACTGTTGGCAAAACAAGTTTTGCCATAATCCGTGAGGTTTGATATTTTTTCGTAATCTAACTATGAACTTATACTTTAATGTGAAGATATTGATGTCTACTTTTGTATAACCAGGAAAAAAAGAAGGAAAGTCCGGATGGTGTTTCCAGTAAAGATTATTTTGTGGCTACTAGAAGAAGAACACCTGGCCGAGTATACAAGGACTCATATGAGGATACAACCAACATAATAGTATGAAATTTTCTTGTTCAAAGTTGCTCTTGATCATTTATTTGTTTTTAAATATTACATCAGTTTTTATATACTTTAACTATTTTTCTTTGCTCTTAAATCTTATTTGTAGGCTGAAATGGAAATGATAGAAACTCAAGAAAGTGAGGATGGTAGCCAATCAATTGATGCATATTCAAAAATTATGCCACCTGAACATCCTGGTCGAGTCAGGTTGTATGGACGTGGAGTTACCAAGACTCTTTTGAAACGCAAAGCAGCTGATTTTGAAACTTTGTCGAGTACTGCTGCAGATGATGAAAGGATGCAGAAAAAAATGGAGGAGCTAGAAGAGAGGATTCAACAAAAAATGCAAGAAAAGTTCGAAGCACAAAAAGACAACATGGAACGAGATATTACAATGAACATTATTGCTCAACTTCAGAATCTTAACCCAGGATTAACAATTGATCCGAATATGTTAAGATTTAATGTTCATTCATCGAGAGAAGAGGCTGGTAATCAACTTATCAATCGTCCATCTGCTGGCAGTAATGATAAAGGTCATACTTAATCTAATCTCCTTTTTATTCTTCATCTTCTGCTTCTTCTTTATTCTATCTTCTTCTTCTTCTACCTTTATTTTTTTCTCTCTACATATGACTTAGCTTTTGAGATGATAATCTGAACCTTCAGTTATAATTCTAAAACATAGTTGATTTAATTGGATTGTGTGATTGGAGTAGCTGAGCTAATTTTGGAATTCTCTTGCCCCCCTGTTGTTACTGTAGTACTCTGTTTGCTATGTAGTACTCTTGCCCCCTGTTGTTGGTGTCATGCTGATGAGGTGCAAATAACTCAACATCATCATTTAGATGGAAAAAAACTCACACAGAGATGCAAATAAGTTAAATTCCAACTTATTGGAAATCTACCTAATAAGGTTATTGAATTCTGTGATTTAATGGTTATGGAAGTGATGTTGAGTTTGAACTGTAATCATGTGATGTTGCTAATATTCTCTCTTCTGTACTTCACTATTAAATGGCTTTACGAGTTGTTATGGTTCATTACTACTCTTCCCAATTTGTTGAATGTTTTGAGGTTAACTTAGCAATGAGTTTCCTGCTATCATCCTTAATATTAATCTCCGGGTCTTTGCTGTTGTTAAAAAATTGTTCGCTTTGCCTTTACATGTGAAACAGGTTTCGTTTTGGGACTATCTTCAATTAGAAATAGGTCTTTCTTATTGTTTTATGAGCCTATCTACCTTACCCTTGTGAGTTTGCTATAGCAAAACAGCATCCTTTGTTATCAACCTTGAATCTTGATTTTGCTGTATTGTCAATGTTGAGAAAGAGTTCATTTTCAGTTTACATTGGTTTCATTTTTAAGATTTACACCTAATTATTTTTCATATTTCTGGCTCTTGATTTGAAGTCAGTTTTCTGCATGAAGTTGTGGCAATGAAGCTCTAGGTGAAAGATGACAACACCTCAATGCTTATTGAATAACCTTTACACAAGTTAATAATTTCAAAATTGCAGGTTAATAATGGGATCTGAAGTGATAGCATCTCTCTTAAGTACTTACTCTTTTATAGGATTAGCATTGTGTAGGTATGGATAGAAAGCTAATGTCTTAAGTTCTTCCTCATTGAAAAACAAAGAAATGATGATATATATTTGTAATTCTTTGAAATTAGGTATTATGTGTTGAGGCCATTGTGCTTTGCTGCTTCTATCTGTTGGGAACTTGTTGGCGCAATTTTTATTATTTGCGAAGAACTAATGCATTTGTTCAACTGATACTTATGCGGTTGCTTGATTCTATTGTAACACCTGCCAAGTCTTTCCTTTTGATATTCTTCTTGTTGTGTGTGCGCGCGCACACGCCTTGTGTTCTTTTAACAGAGATAAATTTTACATTGGGGTGTCTTGTGAGTTTAATTCCATTGTAAGGAAGTTCTAGTCCTTTCTCTTGGTATTCTATGCATTAGATTTTTCAGCTTACTCTTGCTTCTTATGTGGTGTCTTTAGATTTTTCAATTTAGTCTTGCTTCTTATGTGGGGTCTATAACTGTTTGCTGGTCTGCTATACTGACTAGATTTTGTTACATCTTGATGTCTCGAGGAATTCCCTCTTCATTTTTTTTGAAAAGAAATTGTGCCCACCTATACTGGATGGGTTTCATGGGTATGCCAATGTATAGTGTTTGAAAGACGGATCAACTCTTATCTGCTAAAGCTTATCTGTTCTCATATGATTTTAGTTTGAAATATGAAACATTTGATATACTGAACTCCAAAAAGAAAGAATTATGTGAAATTGGAATTGTGTTTCTTCCGACTTAAAGTGGCTTTATTTTGCAGCTTTATGTTCATGTGGGATTTCACTGGTTATGTTGTTGTTGTTGGGATGATGAATGACATTATTAATTTATTCTTTGTAGGTCATGCCGAAAATGAAGAAAGGGATGAAAGCAGTGACGATGATGATCTTGATCTTACTTAAGATCATTTTTCACTTTTTGATGAAATTCTAATTTTTTCTATGAAATACTTTGATACTTATTGAAGCATGTAAAACTACTTATCTTTTGGGTTTTAACATTTTGCTATATGTATATACATATTAAAAATGTACCGGTGTATATATTTTAAGTAGTTAATTGTTAAGCGTATATGCATATTGTTGTGTACATGTTGGATATATATATAAATTTGTGTTGTCGTTAATTTTTAGAAGAGAAATGGATCAGTATTACAAATGTAATTTCCTTTTATAATACAAAGGCTAATTGTGCTTAGATAAAGACATATGGCAACGTTTAAGAAGTGTTGCCATAGACTCAATGTCTATGACAACGCTGTCTATGGCAACGGCTATGAAGCGTTGTCATAGACATTGTGTCTATGGCAACAGCTATGAGCGTTGCCATAGACTCCAGTCAATGACAACGGCTACGAAGCGTTGCCATAGACATTGAGTCTATGGCAACGGCTAAGAAACGTTGCCATTGCCACCCCATTTAAGTCGTCGCCATAGGGTTTTCTATTACAACGCTTTTTGACAACCGTTGCACAAAACGTTGCCATAGATCTATAGCCACGAGAGCTGATGCAATGCTTGGTTAACCGTTGCATATGTCTATGGCAACGGTTGTCGGATCTATTGCAACGGTTTTGCCTGCGTTGCCATAGACCTAATTTCTAGTAGTGGCTAACGCATATTCTATTCCTACATGATTTTACCATGTAAGGACCGAGGAGTTTGAGTACCAGTCGTCGGACGAGTAGTCCTCCTTAAAGATATTTTTGCCGTGAGCCCCATTTTCCAAGGGCGAGCTTTGTTCTTGTGTTCCTTATGTATATTTCTTTTGTGGAGGGTGAGCCCGGAACTTGTCCTGGCCCCTATTCCTTACCTAGAGGCATGTGTTGGGTTTTCTATAAAGACCTTGTTATTTTGCTCAATTTATAAGATGTGCTCTCTTCTTTTGGGAGTAGAATTCTGTCATTTAATTACTTGTCTTTAAAAGCTCTCGAACCAAGCTTCATAGATTCTGAGATTTTGAGGCTCGTTTGGGAACTCTCGGGTCCCCATTCCCGTGTCATATCAAGGCCCTAATCCTGGGTCGTGACAAATGGTGGTATCAGAGTCTTAGGTTCATAATGGTCCTCGGAGCCCAACATGCCGCATTGAGTAGAGTCCTATTCATAGGTGTGAAGTGCACCATACCTATGAGTGGAAGTCTACAAAGACGTATTAGGAAATTCCTCTCTTCTTCATGTCTTATATCGTGTTATGGCCAGTTTATGAATTTCCTTACTTATTGGTATCGTTAATCCCTTTCAGTAAATGCCTCGAGGAAGGCCTCCACTACCTAGGCTGACTCCGGCTGCTGAAGATCAGGCCCCTCACGAGCCTACGGAGGAGCCTATCTCTAATGGTAAATTTCGTACCGCTTTCGCCATACTTGCACAGGTGATGACTGCTCAGGCAAGGCAAGCCACTTTGCCACGAGATCCTACACCCACTTCTATCGTGAGAGATTTCACCCGGATGAATCCTCCGGAGTTCTACGGGTCAAGGGCTGATGAGGAAGCTCAGGAGTTCATTGATGAACTCTAAAAAATGCTGAACATTATGGGTGTCTTTTCTGAGGAAAAAGCTAGATTGGTTGCTTACCAGCTGAAGGATGTAGCTCAGGTATGGTATACACAGTGGGCTATGGAAAGGGTCTGTATTGTTGATGTTAAATGGGGAGAGTTCAAATATGCCTTCCTTGACCACTTCTTTCCACTGGAGCTGAGGGAGGCCAAAAGGATCGAATTTATTAACCTTAAGCAGGGGAGTATGAGTGCGAGGGACTACGCCCTCAAGTTTACCAAGCTTTCCAAATATGCTCCATCCCTGGTGGCCGATCCCCGTGCACGGATGCATAAATTTGTTTCGGGTATTTCTGACTCGTTGGTGAAAGAATGTCAAACTTCTATGCTAATTGGGGACATAGATCTTGCCAGACTCACAATGTGTGCGAAGAATATTGAAGGGGAGAAACTCAAGGAGAAAAGGGCACACGATCCGAAGAGAGCCCTCTTTGATGGTAAGTTCTCTGGTGCTAGGAATGTTGGGTTTGGTCGCTTCCAACAAGGCCAAGGTTTGGGAGCTCGGGTGGCTAATGCTCAGGCACCCCCTCCTGGGGTACCGACGGGTGGCGGACCTGGATATATCTTGTGTGACAGGTGTGGGAAGCCCCATACAGGTGCCTGCCGAAGGGATTTGGGGCTTTGCTTTGGATGTGGAAGTAAGGACCATAAGGCTATTGATTGCCCTAGAAATGCGTGCGGAGGCCAAGGTCAGGTAGCCCAAGGCGGGTAGGGTCAGCAGAGAGGTCCTCCAGGTGTTGCCCTGAGAAACAACAGGTTCTATGCACTCCATGCTTGCCAGGATGTCGAAGAGGCTCCAGATGTCATGATTGGTATGTTAAAAGTCTTTGATTTTGATGCTTATGTTTTGCTTGACTAAGGTGCAAACTTACCTTTTGTGACTCCGCTGTTGGCTGTTAAGTTCGGTTTGAATCCCCAGATTTTAAGAGAGCCCTTCTCGGTCTACACCCCCATGGGTGAATCTATTGTTGCTCATAGAGTTTATCACAGGTTCCCTATTGTTGTGCTGCATAAAATCTTCCTATGTGATCTTGTGGAACTCGAGATGATTGATTTTGATGTGATTCTTGGAATGGATTGGTTGCATGCATCTTATGCCTCCATAGACTGTAGAACCCGGAAAGTCCAGTTCCAACCTCCCGATGAGCATGTTGTTGAATGGAAAGGCAGTGATTTCTTTGGTAAAGGTAGGTTTATTTCCTATCTCAAGGCGCGGAAAATGATTCCTAAGGGGTGCATCTATCATATGGTAAGGGTCAGGGATACGGATTCCGAGGTGCCTACTCTCGAGTCGGTCCCTGTGGTGAATGAATTTTTGGATGTGTTCCCCGAGGACTTACCGGGCATCCCTCTGGATAGAGATATAGACTTTTGCATAGATCTACTTCCAGATACTCAGCCTATTTCTATCCCTCCGTATCGGATGGCCCCCGCAGAATTGAAAAAGTTAAAGGAGCAGTTAAAGGACCTTCTAGAGAAGGGTTTATTCGGCCTAGTACATCACCGTGGAGTGCTCCCGTGTTGTTTGTAAGGAAGAAGGACGGGTCTCTCCGTATGTGTATTGATTACATGCAGCTGAATAAGGTGACCGTTAAGAACAAGTACCTATTGCCGAGGATTGATGATTTGTTTGACCAGCTTCAAGGTGCCACTCACTTCTCAAAACTTGATCTCCTTTTCGGGTATCATCAGTTGAAAGTTAGGGAGTATGATATCCCCAAAACAGCTTTTCGGACAAGGTATGGGCATTTCGAATTTGTGGTGATGTCATTCGATCTGACTAATGCTCCGGCCGCATTTATTGACTTTATGAACATAGTGTTTAAACCTGTCCTGGAAAGCTTCGTGGTGGTCTTTATTGATGATATTCTCATTTGCCCCCGAAGTGAACAGGAGCACGAGAATCATTTGAGGATGGTCCTCCAAACTTTGAGGGAAAAGAAATTGTATGCCAAGTTTAGCAAGTATGAGTTCTGGTTGCGCAAAGTGGCTTTCCTTGGGCATCTGGTGTCCGGAGATGGTATCAAGGTGGATCCGAGGAAAACAGAGGCTTTGAGAAATTGGTATAGACCATTGACTCCATCGGATATCCGTAGTTTTCTCGAGTTGGCCGGGTACTACAGAAGGTTCGTGGAAGGTTTCTTATCTATTGCATCTCCATTGACCAAGTTGACCCAGAAGCAGGCAAAGTTTGTATGGTCGGATGAATGCGAGAGGAGTTTCCAAACTTTGAAAGATCGGCTTACGTCGGCTCCCATCTTGACCTTGCCAAATGGTTTGGATGGGTTTGTAGTATATTGCGATGCCTCGCAGATTGGATTGGGTTGTGTGCTTATGCAGAATAGTAAGGTGATAGCGTATGCATCAAGACAGTTGAAGGTGCATGAACAAAACTATCCCACACACGACCTCAAAATGGCAGCGGTGGTTTTTGCTTTAAAAATTTGGAGGCATTATTTGTATGGGGTCCATGTTGACGTATTCACCGATCACAAGAGTTTGCAATATGTTTTCACCCAAAGGGATCTTAACCACAGTCAAAGGAGGTGGTTGGAGTTTCTAAAAGATTACAACATGAGTGTGCTATATCATCCGGGCAAGGCCAATGTTATAGCCGGCGCTCTCAGCAGGTTGTCTATGGTGAGTGTGGCGCATGTTGGAAAGGGGAAAAGGAGCTAGCAAGGGATGTTCACCGGTTGGCTAGGTTGGGTGTTAGGTTGGCTGATTCCAGCAAGGGTGGTGTTCGGGTTCAGAATAGGGCAGAATCTTTTGTGGTGAATGAGGTGAAAGCTAAGAAAGATCTAGACCCATCGTTATGTGAATTGAAGAAGTTGGTTGCTACAACGGAGATCGAGGCATTCTCCCAAGGGGGAGATGGTGTACTCCGATATCAAAATCGGCTTTGTGTTCCCGACGTGGATGACCTCAGGAAGGTGATTATGAATGAGGCTCATAACTCTCGTTACTCTATTCACCCGGGCTCTATCAAGATGTAGCGGGATCTGAGAGAGGTGTATTAGTGGTATGGTATGAAGAGGGATATCGCTAAGCTTGTGTCGGAATGCCCGAGTTGTCAACAGGTGAAGGTTGAACACCAAAGGCCCGGTGGTTTTGCCCAACACATTGAAATTCCCACATGGAAGTGGGAGGATGTGAACATGGACTTTGTGGTTGGATTGCCTCGGACCCGAAGGCAATTCGACTCCATTTGGGTAGTTGTGGATCGGATGACGAAATCGGCTCACTTTCTACTGGTCAAGACTACCTTCAGTGCTGAGGACTATTCGAGGTTGTGTATTCAAGAGTTGGTAAGGTTACATGGCGTACCTAGATCCATCATATCGAATCGTGGTGCTCAATTCACTTCACACTTTTGGAATTCTTTTATGAAGGGCCTTGGGAGCAAAATTAAGTTGAGTTTTGCTTTCCATCCTCAAAACAATAAGGACTATTCAAACCTTGGAGGATATGTTGAGGGCATGTGTGTTGGAGTTTAAGGGGAATTGGGATGATCATCTTCCGCTCATCGAGTTTGCTTATAATAATAGCTTCCATGCTAGCATTGGCATGGCACCATTTGAAGCCTTGTATGGGAGGAGGTGTAGATCCCCGGTGGGGTGGTTTGAATTGGGCAAAATGGCTCTAGTTGGCCCGAATTTTGTGTTGGATGCTATGGAGAAGGTAAAGGTGATTAGGGAGATATTGAAAGAGGCCCAACGTCGTCAAAATTCCTATTCAGATAGTAGGAAAAGGGACCTCGAGTTTCATGTCGGGGATTAGGTTTTTGTAAAAATCTCTCCTATGTAGGGCGTAATGCAATTCGGCAAAAAGGGCAAGCTAAGCCCCTGGTATGTTGGTCCTTATGAAATTGTTGAGCGAATTGGAGGTGTGGCTTACAAGTTGGAGCTACCTCCGGATTTGGGTTCCATTCATTCGGTCTTCCATGTATCCATGTTGAGAAAATTTATTGGCGATCCTAGCACCATTATGCCGTTGGAGGGAATTGAGATTGAGGAAAATTTGACTTATGAGGAGGTGCCGGTGGCAATCTTGGATAGGCAAGTAAAGCAACTTCGCAACAAAGATGTGGCTTCGGTAAAGGTACTTTGGCGAAATCAACTAGTGGAAAGTGCTACTTGGGAGGTGGAGCTGGACATGATGAAATGATACCCCCATCATTTCCAATATACTCAAGCCTAAGGTACTAGGAATCTTCCTTATCAATTGTGTCATTTTCTTGCCCTTTTGAGTCTCATGACACGACATGCATATGTGCACACCAAAAGGATTCCTTTCTTTACAACTGAGTTTAATGCAATTTTGATATAAGCTTGGTCTTGGATTGTAATTTGATTTGTAACATAAAATGCTCTTTGTAAAAACCTTGTAATTTGAGTTGAGTTGTGCATTGTGTCTTGTGTCGGGACTGTCTTGCCTAAACTCTAACTTTTCAAGCCTTGTTCTTGCACTTCCGGGGAGGAATGTTCCCAAGGTGGAGATAATGAAAGGCCCTGATCATTGATGTCATTTTGAGGTCCACAAAACTTGCCCAGAAATTCTGCCAGGCATCACCTCACAGAGAGCCTACACGGCCCGTGTGAAGTCACACGGACCATGTGGCCTCCCGTGGAGTGACCCCTGGGAGAGTGGAGGGTAAGCGGGCCTCTACACGGCCTGTGTAAAGCTACACGATCCGTGTGGCCTTCCGTATGGTACCCTGTAAGAACCACCTTCACACAGATCAAGTCACGGCCCGTGTGACTTTAGACGGTCTGTGTGGTCCTCCGTCTAGCCTTGGCGTGGAGAGTCACCTGTATACGGACGAGGTCATGGTCCGTGTGACCCCAGGTGGTCCGTTTACTGGACTATATGGTGACACTTAGTCCAGAAAATCTTGCCTTCAAGAATTCTAAGTCTAGGGCCACGACACAGTAAACGGTCCGTGTGACACTACACAAATGGTATACCCAACCGTGTGCCCAAACGGACCAATTTCAGGTCCATTTCATTAATTGCATTTTTGGAATATTGGGTTTTCCAAACGAAAATTTTGTCATTTTCCACCCCTCCTAAGCACCCTATATAAGTTGATCACCCCCATTTTCAGTCATTTTACTTCATTTCTCTCCTCTCTCTAAATTCACTCCTTCAAGACTCTCCACCATCTCCCTAGGATTTGTGAAACTAAGACTCACAATTTGAAGTGCAATTCACCTCAAGTTTGTCTCCAAATCAGGTATGTGGGTGTTGATTCTTGGTTCCTTTCAACCAAGAAGACTCAAGTTCTTCTCAAACTATTTTATGAAATTGTCTACTTAAAATGTGAATTTTGACTACTTGATCTTGGTTATTTGAACAATGCATGTGCTATTTATGACTCCGAATTTTGAGTATGTTAAGTTTATTATGATGAAATACTTGGATTATGAAACTATGAACATGCATGTCCCTTTAAAGATATTATTATGCATGGGTGATATTTACTACCATTTTCTACTAATTTTATTATGGATTTCCTAGTCCATTTTCTACTAATTTTATTATGGATTTCCTAGTCTTTACATTTTATTGCTATGTTTTAGCTATTCTCTAAATTACCCATGTTATCCCTACATTGTGCATTGCATCATACTCATGACATTGATACATGAAAATTTTGGAAAAGAGGGATTAAGCCCAATTTCGTTTTAAAAAGAAAATATGATATGATTTTTTGTAAGACATGGGATATGACAAGAAGGTGATCACCGGTATGTGTACGATTTATGGCTCTTGGAGCATCTTTGTTGTTTACACCATCTTGTATCTTGGATGTTTGAGCATCTTGGGTGCTTGCACCATCTTGTACTTGTAGATGAGCTATTCCTTGCATGAATCATGTTTTCTTGACCTTGTGATTTGGCAATTGAGCCTACTTGTGCAATTAACGTTTTAAAATGGACATTTGACTCTCTTGAAAGCATATATATATATATATATATATATATATAAGTATTCTTGTGGGATGGGTAAGACTTAGCACCGATGGATTTGGGGCGTTAGGGATATCCCCAAGGTCCCTCTCCCTTTCCTTGAGCTATGTGCCAACATAGGGATGGATATTATTCGTGTACTTGTATATGATATGACATGTCTTGATATGGTTCTTGTAAATCCTTCTGAAATGGGGGTCCCGTAAGGAAAGTGACCATCTGCCGAAATGAGGTTGCCCGCAAGGCGTGATGTAGATTACCTTTGGCAAGTAATCTTCTCCCTACCGGTGGGAGGTCCCAATCGGTCCAATTCATGTAATAGCTCGCATAGATTTGGTTTGTCGGTTATAGTCCATCCACGCTATATATATAGGAGCATTATCGCATTTGCACGTATCACACATTCCATGGCATCTTGTATACTAAATTCCTTGCTTATATGATCCTTGTATATTATGTGCCCTTGTCATCTAACATTGATATGCAGTTTCGGTAAGTCATATGCATTGTATACCCGCATACTTAGGGACCGAGCTATATATATATATATATCTTTCTATATCATGTGCCCTTTCTATCTAATATTGAATCCAGGTTTGATAAGTCATATGTATTGCATGCCCACATACTTTGCACATTCAAATGTACTAACGCATATTTTTCCCTACGTAATCTAATCATGTATGGATCGAGGTCTACCATTATCCACCATATGACGGTTAGCTTGGATCTTGAGATTTGCTTGTTGTGGTGAGTCCTATCTTCCAAGGAAAAGCCATCATTCCTCTACCTATGGTGTTTTTGTTTATGTTATTTACTTTGAGGGTGAGCCCAAGACATGTCTTGGACCCCGTCTTATCTCTTGACTAGAGGCATTGTTGGAAATCTTGTAGACTGTTTGACGTTTATATGCTAAGTGTTGTATTTGGAGATTTTGTTATGGGTATGGCTATCTATTGGATATTGTTATGTGGATCAGCCATGAGTATTATGATGTGAAAGATCTTAAGTCCCAAATTTCCCCTATAGAGTGAGTCATACTTACCTGCCCCTTAGTCTCTATGTGTATATGTTATATGGATCCATGTTAATTCCTTTCCCTTATGACATCCCCATACCGTGAGTCCTACTTTCTTGTCCCTCAAAGCTATCTATTTGTTATTCGAATACGCTTTCGAACCGATGGTGTGAATACAAATACTTAAGGCTTGTTTGGGGACTCTTGGGTTCCCATTCACCATGTCCCTCCTAGACCCTAGGTTTAGGTCATGACAAGTTGGTGAGATTGCATGGTGTGCCCAGTTCTATTATATCGGATCGTTGCACCCAATTTAATTCTTACTTTTGGAGATCGTTCCAAAGAGGACTTGGTACCAAGGTGAAGTTAAGCACCGCTTTTCATCCCCAAACCAATGGACAAGCTGAAGGACAATTCAAACTTTGGAGGAAATGTTGAGGCCTTGTGTGTTGGAATTCAAGGGTAATTGGGACGATCATATTGCTTACATAAATAGCTTTCATGTTAACATTAGTATAGAATTATTTGAGGCTTTGTATTATAGGAGGTGTGGGTCCCCAATGGGATGGTTTGAGTTAGGTGAGAGGGAATTTATTGGCCCGGATTTGGTGTTGGAGGTTGATTATGGAGAGGTTGAAGAAAGCTCAAAGTCGCCAAAAGTGTTATTCGGATGTAAGGAAGAGGGATCTTGAATTTCTTGTTGGTGATTGGTTGTATGTGAAGGTTTCACCCATTAAGGGTGTAATACGTTTTTGTAAGAAGGGAAAACTAAGTTCCCGCTATGTAGGTCCTTATGAGATTGTTGAGCAGATTTGGAATGTAGCTTATAGATTGGATTTTCCTCCAGATTTGAGTTCTATCCACCCGATTTTCCATGTGTCTATGTTGAGGAAATTGATTGGTGATCCTAGTTCAATTGTGCCTTTGGAAAGTGTTGAGGGTGAGTAAATGTTGTCTTATGTGGAAGTCTTGGTTTAGATCTTGGATAGGTAAGTGAAATAGTTTCACAACAAGGATGTGGCTTCAATCAAAGTACTTTGGAGAAATAAATATATGGAGAGTGCTACATAGGAGGCTGAGTTGGACATGATGAAGCGATATCCCTATCTTTTACAATATACTTAAGCCTAAGGTATTAGGTTCTTTCTATTCTAAATGGTCCTAATTCTTTCACTCTTGTGTTTCATGACATAACATGCATGCATGTGCATGAAAATGATTTAAAAGATGTTTTTGATATGAGTTTGAATGGTTTACGATTTTTAAGTAATGAATTATGCATCGTGTTGGAATGTCTCATGTTCAAGTCAGTCCTTTCAAGCCTTGTTCTAGCATATTCGAGGATGGATGTTCCTAAAGGGGTGATGATATAAGGATCCAGACTTTGTAAGGCCTTAATAGTGCATAGAAGTTTGGTTCCAAAAATGTTTTTGACCAAGGTGACACCACAAGGTCACCTCTACAGGTCGTGTGGCACCTCACTAGACGTGTGGAAGAGTCTTGAGGTGGCCCTTGGCCTCGTGTGTAGAGTGCTTGAGCTCAAGTTTGAGTTCAAAACTAAGGCATCCCTCACTGAGCCCCTCATGGCTTCTGTCACACCACACTGTCTATGTGGTGGCTCGTGAGAAAAGCCTTGAGCTTGAAAGCCACATTGTTTACTAAGGCATTTCACACGCAAACCCCTACATAGGTCGTGTGACAACACATGGGTTGTATAAGGGTATTGGCCTGAAAATTTTCTAAGTATGGAATCCCTGTCTCAGAACTTAGCCAGTAGACAATTTTCTCTAAGAGGTTGTCTGTGTGACTCCACACGAGCTGTATGCCTTTATTACGGGACCCCTGGCAACCTTTCGAAGCTCATTTCGTTAATGGCTTTCTCATAACTTTGGTTACTACTAAGGGTCATTTATGACCTTGTAACATATCCTAAACCTCTCAAAAGACCTATACTGCTCTATTCTTATTCAAATTCAATTCATAAACGTAGAATATTCAAAATCTCTCAACTGAAGACTTCTCTCAAGTGAACCATTGAAGGATTAGCTTGGAACTTAAGGAAGGGTCTTCTTGTTCAATCAATTTCTTCTTGATTCTTCTTCATAGCTAAGGTATGTGGGATGATTCATGGTCTCTTCCAAAAATGAAGACCCCAAACTCTTTTACTTTTGATTTTATAAAATTGGCTTACTTTAAATATGGGTCATTTGAACTATTGAATATTTGATTCAATTGAGATATGGTCTATGTTTAATTGATGTTTTAAAGGTGATTTAAGCCCTAATATGTTTAATTGTATTTATGTTATGAAGATTTGAATATGCATGCCCCCTCTAAAGGTTCATTTAAGCATGGGTAATCAAAATTGTGATTTAAAGGTGAATTTACTTGAATTCCATATTATATTGTTGATTTAAGTTTGAACCTCTATTTCCCATGCTATTCTAATATCGTTCATGGTATATGCATACATGAGCATTGGTTTTCATGAAGATTATGAAGTGGGTTAAGCCTATTTATCTTTATAAATATGATTTTGATGACAATATGGTTATGACAAGAATGTGATCACATAAATGTCTATAATATTGCTCTATAAGCAAACTCTTGGTGTTTACACCATCTTGTATATATGTGAATGAGCTATTCCTATGCATGAAAGGGTGAATTAAAGTAGGATTGGGCGTTTGAGCCCAAGTGTGCATGATTATAAAGAATGTTTTGATTGTAAGCCTAAGTATGCATTGAAATGATTTGAAAGGACTTATGCCTCTTTTCAAAGCACGTATATGTATGTATTTATTCCCGTGGGATGATGACTTAGCACCGAATAGTATTGGAGGTGTAAGGACTATCTCCAAGTGTCCTCTTCCTTTCTCTTGAACTATGTGCCAACATAGCTATAGGTTTATGGTAACCTTTATCGAAATGACCGGGTCTTAAGGTATGGTTACAATTATGATATGATATGGAAATCCTTTCGAAATAACTGGGTCATTAGGAAGGTGGCTATTACACTGAAATGACTGAGTCGTAAGTGTGGTATAGACTACCTTTGGCAAGTAGACTACTCTCATCCGATGGGAGGTTTTCATCGGGCAAACACATGTAATAGGTCGCATGAATTCGAGATGTTAGTTAAGGTCACATTTCCTCTATGTTGAAGTATTATGGCATTGCATGCATAATGGATTTCATGGTATATGTTGATATATTATTCTTCTTTGCTTATGTACTTCTTTCTTTATATGGGCCCTTGTAATCTAACATTGAATGCATGTTTTATAAGTTCATATGCATTGCATGCCCGCATACTTAGCATATTCAAACGCACTAAGGTATACATTTTGCCCACATGATCTAATCATGTAGGGAACATAGACTATATTCATCGACCTTTTGATGTTTTGTTCGGATTGTGAAAGTTGATGCTGTGAGTCCTATCATCCATGGACAAGCCATCATCCATCTATCTATCATGTTGCTTCCGCTTATGTTTTATTTACTTTGAGGGTGAGCTCGAGACATGTCTTAGCCTCCATCCTATTCTGTGACTCAGAGGCATTGTTGGACAATATGTAGACTCTTGTATGGATTTGTTCTATCTCTTGTTATTTGGAGATTTTTATTATGGCCATCTATTGAATATGTACATGATGATGATATGTTTATGATGAGATATGGAAATGTGGAAAGTCCTAACTCCCATTTTATCTCGATAGCATGAGTCATACTTACCCGCCCCTTAGTTATTATGTACTATGTGGATCATGCTAATCAATATTCCGATGATATCCCCATAGCGTGAGTCATACTTTCCCATCTCTTAGAACTATGTGTTTACTACTTTGTTAGGTGCTTTCGAACTGATGATGTGAATATGGATACTTTAAGGATTGTTTGGGGACTTTTTGGTTCCCATTTGCCATGTCATTCCTAGACCCTAGGTCTAGCTCGTGACAATAAGATAGAAAGTAAAGGTCTCCAATGAGAAACTTCAAATACATAGAAGTCTCAAAATACATAGCATGAAGAATGAGGGTGGAATCCATGAACCAAGGGCTCACCAAGCTACTACTCCAATTGTCGGAAGCTAGTCATTTCCCAGGGGAGGACATGGAGTGTAAGTCCTTACATGGGCAAAATATGTGTTAGTATGTTGGAATGTACTATGTGTGTGTGATGCAATGAAAACATGAAAATATAATGTCATCACGCATGAAATTATAATGCTTTCATTCATAAAATTAAGAAGTATCCATGCATAGAGTTGTAATTCCATCGTTCACCACGTGCAAGATATAAATGAATAAGGCTCAGTGTGAAGTGAAAATTAAAGTATCATATGAAAACACCTATGATGGAATGAAGATATCAAATCATACACTTTGTGGGAGAGGATTGTAACTGACATATAATACCATGTGAGCTGCTCAATGGAATCCAACATAACCCTCTACGTTGGCATGAGGAGACCACTTTCCGGGTGGATCTCCATCAACTTAAGCATGCATCTTTCTGTATCATTAGGGCTTTGTTGGATCCACTAGCCTAGCCTATAAGGGTTCCTATGGTAGCACATATATAATGAGGCAAGGAGTCTCTACTAGGGTTTTCTTATTGAACCCCACCTCAATGCCTCATTTGGTGCTAAGTCAATCCCATGGATACTTTAGAAAACATAAGCATAGTCATGTAATGTAACTTAGAATCATAAGAAGCAATCTCATAGGAATGGCGCAATAATTCGAAAATCACCCAAGTGATAATTTTCATTTCACATTGAGGGTTCATCAAAATCATCTTTTAGATCTATGCAACATGCTTACATTTTTTACAACATTCATAATTTTAAAACTCACTTTTAGCATTTATCATTAACATCATGCGAAATTTACTATGAACTTAGTGGGCTGATGCACTGATGTGAAACCGCATGATTTAATGGAGTAATGCACAAATATGACAAAATATGCAACTTTAAAACTAAGATTAAGCAGCCCACACATCATTAGATGAACCCAAGGAGATGAAATCATGACAACAAACTTGATAATAATAGGAAATCATGGTATATTATTACATTACTTCATTTAAGGCATAATATAGGAAAATACATCCAAAAAAATGTCATTTAAATCATGCTATGCAACTTAATATTTTCAAGAACTTAAAAAAGGTAAAAAGGATTTATTGAGGAACATTGTAAGTGGAAGGTATCCACAAATCAAACTCACATACTTGAAAATGATCTTAAGGAAAGGCTTAATGAAGTTTGAGGAAGAAGCTTTTTTATAGAAATACTAATTCTTTCCCTTTGCCTGCCTTGAGTATTCCTTTCCTTAGAGAAGTTTGAGAGAACAAGGAATAAAGTGAATTAGAGGGTTTAAGAGGTCTTAGGGTCTGATACGGGAGGCAAAAGAATCTCAAAATGATGTATTTTTAGGCTTAGGGCACGGCAAATCGACAAAATTTCCCCCTCATTAAAACTTTTAAAATCAGTTCACGACCCCGATTGTGGGTCATAAACCCAGCCACTAACCGTGATATAGTTTCAAAACTTTTGAAATTTGGTCTCTGAAGTACCATCTACAAGACATATTTGTGACTCGTAGTTTGATCTGCCGGTCGTAGACTTGTTCGTAGAGTGACCCAACACTTGGGGAAATTTCACCATTTCAGTACCCAATTTACGAGACGTAACTAAGGTCTATAGACCTAAGTACGGGTCGTCCTATTTGTTCGTAGTTCAACTTTAGAAACCATATTTTCAATCGACTCTAGCCATCAGACAAGGATCCCATTCCACAGACCGTAAAGGCCCTTTATAATTGTCCCTTACACTTGGTAAAATTTCCATTTCCTTAGACCCCCTTCCATGAACCTTGTTTATGACCTGCGGTTTGAACCATGAGCCATAAATGAGGCTCATACCTTTAACCTGTAACATTTCTGGTTCTACTTCTTCTAAAATTTCCAGCCTCTTAACTTATGGGTCCTTACAATATCTCCCTCTTGGAAACATTCATCCCCGAATGTGCTAAATTTAAGCTCTAGGAAGTTAAAGAAGTAGCTAACAACCCAACATAAATGCAAAAATTAAATTTTAAACATCCTTTCATGAGCCTTTCAAACTTATGTTTCTCATATCAATGTAAAATAGTCCCATGAACATGCATAAATACATAAATGACATAAAAAACTTAAATGCATGAATTTGAGGTCTTAAGGAAAAAGGCCTCCGTACCTTAGGCTTGAGCAGAGTGGAAAAGATATTAATGTCATCTCGTCATGTTCGCTTTTGCTTCCCACGTTGCACCTTCAACTTTTTCATTTCTCCAAAGTACTTTAACTAATGCAATCTCTTCACTTACCTGCCTAAATTTCAACCGGAAACTCTTCATAAGCCAAATATTCTCGAATGACCACATCTTCCAATGGGACTATGGAGTTTGGATCACTCATGAATTTCCTCAACATAGATATATGGAACACCAGTTGAATCATGTTTGTTTCCATTGGCAATTCCAATTCATTCATCACCTTGCCAACCCTTCTAACAATTTTTTAAGGCCCTACATACCTAGGGCACAATTTTCCTTTCTTGTCATATCAAACCACACCATTCATTAGAGATACCTTCAAATAGATCAAATTATCAACATTAAACTCAAGGTACCTTCTCCTAATATTGGAGTATGACTTTTGTCGACTTTGAGATATTTTCAATTTCTCCCTTATGTGTCTTACTTTCTCCATGGAATCCATGACAATGTTTGGCCCTAACAAAGTCATTTCACCAACTTCAAACCACCGCACTGATGATCTACATCGCCTACCACACTAAGCGTCAAATGGCCTCATGTCAATACTTCAATGGAAACAATTATTGTAGACAAACTTGATAAGAAGTAGATTATCATCCTAACTTCCCTTGCAATTCCAACACACAAGCCCTCAACATATCTTCAAGCGTTTCAATTGCTCTTTTAGCTTGCCTATCGCTTTGAGGATGGAAGTCGGTTGTCATGACTCAAGCCTTGGGCCTAGGTGTTACATGATGAATGGTGATCCTGCAGAAACCCCAAGTAAGCCTCTAAGCATAAGTAAGCATATCCTTGGTTATAGAAGAGTAAATCAAACACCAACAATTCAAAATCTAAGGGAAACGAGGCCATGGACTCAAGCTATGGGGATAGAACAGTAATAGTAATTTCCACTATCAAATAGCAAGAAAAGACTTAGGGAAGGTTAAGTATGACTTGAGATATAGGGAAATAGAGACTTAGGACTTTCATCACATGCCATCAACACCCAACAAAATACATATAAGGGATAGGGACTAAAGGAAGTCTTCCATAATTACATAACCTTTATAACAGCCATACACTTCACATTATCCAATGAAACCTCAAAAATGAGTGTAACGGGGGCTAAGACATCTTTTGGGTTCACTCTCAAAAGTAAGTATCCAAAAATAAACAAGTCTTAATAAAAGCATGAAAGGGAATGGTTATTGTCCCTGGAATAAAGGACTCCTCAAAAGCAATCTTCAAGAAAGCCGACTAGCCACGCGAAGAAGGATGAATAGGAGCTCTAGTCCCAACATGGTTAGATCATGTAGGAAACAAATATGCGCTAGTACTTGGAATGTACTAAGTATGCAGGGTGAAATGAAGCTAAATATCTTTAACCATAATAATCAAGATGCATAATCATATACAATAAATATAATCTCAATATGACATGAATGATCAATGCCTTAGTCAAAAAATGCATAAGGATAGCTAAATTCACATAACATATCATACATAGATGGGAAGGGACCATAACCGACAAATAATACCATATGAGTAACTACATGGAATCCTAATGTTCCCTCCACACTGGTCAAGGAGCGGTCAACTTTACCAGGGTAAACCAAGCATTCACCTTATAGGTACTTCCCCATTTTGGAGAGTGCTTCACAACTGCCTTTTGGGAACACCACCCTTTTTGGTTCATATATGTCCATAGCCTTGCAGAAGCACCACCCTTTTTGGTTAATGTATGATAAGAACCTTATGGGAACAACACCTTTTTTAGTTAATGTATGATAAGAACCTTATGGAAATACCACCCTTTTCGGTTAATGTACGATAAAATCCTTACGGGAACACAACCCTTTTTAGTTATTGAATAGCATGTACCTTACGGGAATCCCACCCTTTTCAGTTAATCATGCAATAAACAAATAACAAACCTATGGTGTAAACATAGTTAAGAGACAGTGGTTATCTACCAAGGTCCTCTCGGTGATAGGTCAACAATCCCAAGGTGTACTTAAATCGTAATCATAATCATAATATGTATAGTCTCATAATATCATAATATTGTCATAAGAGTAGCTTATCAAAACAAAGCTTGATAGCATCAAAGAAAGGGATTCATATAATTCATAATTTTCGCAAAATTCCCATGAACTCATAGCATGTTTGTTAGCCCTTAAACATTCACAATACTCATAACTTACATATCTTACAATAAGACTTTAATAAACATAAGAAACTTGACACATAACTTTAATCAAAATAGGGTGGGTATATTTATATGAGTTTAAATTCATGTAATTCAAGAGTATAGAACATGATAGGAGTAAAATAAAGTCATATAAAAACCATTCAAATAAACCCACCAACATTGTAGTAAAACCCCCAGTTTAGGTATCATGAAATCCTTTCAAAAAAGCATAATCTTTCGAAGTCTTTCAAGATATCACAACATACAAAGCTTTAGTGTCATAATTATATCATAAGTTCATCCCTTAATAGAAGCTCATGTATCAATAGACCAATATCGGACAAATTCTCAACATATTTATTCATAGGAGTAATAATAGGAAGTTCCCATAGAGAATTAGTCATTGAAATCAAGAAATTTAATGAAAATAGTTTTGGGACTCCATGGGTGGAAGAACCCATAGATTGAAGACCCACATACCTTAATTACATTAAATTAATGAAGAAAAATTGAGAAGACTTGAAGGAATTACTTAAGTACTTGAATCTTCAATGAAATCTCTTGAGAATCTTAGAATTTGATGGGGGGATTTGGTGAGGATTGGAGAGCATTTTGAGAGTATTTGAGTGAGAATTAGGTCTAAATATGGTCGAAGGATTGAAGAATCCCATCTATAACGGTGTTGGGTTATGACCCAATTTCCCTCACTTGAAACAAAATATTTACACATGCGCGGACTAAAGACACATCGTGCACTGGTTTCCCTACTGTGTATTTTTGCAAATTTCAATTTTCCCTATTTTGGGCTAGGAATGAGTTTATGCCATTTTTATACCATCGGGAAATACGTCTGCGATGTAAATTGGTCACACACCCTTCTGGCTTAGGAAAAAATCACCCAAAAAGGTATTTTTCGATACAGATGAGCTAAAAATCAAAGGTGACTACAATTTTGACTCCTGAAAAAGAACACGAATTTGCATTTGCCAAATAACACACGAATTTTTTGATATTCATGAAATACACCATAAGGACATTTTCGAGTCGCATGGGAGGTGTTACAGAGGTACTCGACTTTACCTTAGTACGTAGACCCTTTTGAAATGACTTCCAAAAGTGAGAGGTTAATTGAGCTCCATGATCTGATATGATGGACAATGGAACCCTATGTAGCTTCACCAACTCCTAGATATATATTTAGCATAGTCCTTGATATTAAAAGTTGTCTTGATTGGTATGAAATGAGTTGACTTCATCGTTTGATCCACTATCACCCAAATGGAAAAAAATGCCTCTTTGTCTTAGTCAACCCAACTACAAAGTCAATATTGATCCCTTCTCACTTCCTAGTGGGGATTTCTATGTCTTGAGCTAAGCCACCTGTCCTTTGATGTTCAACCTTTTATTCAATTAGAGCATTCATACACAAACTTTGCTACATCTTTCTTCATTCCATTCCACCTATACATTTTCCTCAAGTCAATATACATCTTAGTTGAGTCGGGATGAATAGAATAAGAGAAATTATGAGCTTCTTGCAATATCATACATCTCAACCCATGAAGTACCCCATCCCCCTCTTGAGAGAAGACCTTTATCTTTCCTTCCTTAACCAAGGCCTTTAATTCAACTAAGGCAAGATCAAGTTCTTACTTAGACTTGACATCCTCAATCAATGAAGACCTGGAGCCATTCAATACCATTATACTACCACTGCCGGTATCATTCAATCTCACTCCTACCTAAAAAAAACTATTGACCTCCCTTGTGAACTCCCTTTTTTCCATCATCTTCAAGATGTGACACGCTACCCATAGACACCCTACTAAGTGAATCGACTACCATGTTAGCCTTAACCTGATGATGTTTAACACTTATGTCATGGTATTTGATAAGTTGTAACTATCTCCTTTTCCCTACGTTGAGGTCCCTTTGAGTGAACACATGTTGGAGGCTCTTAGAAGAGGTGAGGACATCCACATGAACCCCATACAAGTCATGATGCCATATCTTAAATGTAAACACCACGCCAAAAAGTTCAAGATCATGTGTTGGATAATTATGTTCATACACCTTCTATTGCCTTGAGGCATAGGTAATCACCATCCCATTTTTCTTCAACACATAACCAAAACCAACCCATGAGGCATCACAATACACTATGAATAACTGGGTTCCCTTCAACAATGTCATGATCCGATTCTAATCATGATGGTTCCTATTAGATCTCATCTATAGATTAGCCAAATCCTAACCCAAGATACATGTCCTTGATTCTAACATAATGGTACTAGCGATAAAATGCACAACTCAAGCACAACCTACCCAGAACCTGGAAATCATTTGCATAGAGTTACTGTAGACACAAGTACACACTCATATATACATATAATCAAGAGATACTACTACGTATACAAGCAAAATACAAGGTAGAGGGCATATATCTAAATACAAAAGACGACTACAAAAATAGAAAAAGACTATAGAGTGTCCAGAGCTGTTGATGCTCACCAATGTCTCTTAACTTTTCCTCCGAGCGTCTAAATTAGCAACTGCGGCTAGTACTTAGAACTACATCATGGGAAGATGCAGCAATGTAAGGGTGAGTACCGATAACAGGCACCAATAGGCATCATTGGCCAATTGAGTGAAATACTATAAATATGTATAAAATGCTCAAGCATAAAGAATTGCAGTAAGACCTGCAAATCAAAACTTGGCTAATAGTAAGTTTATCAGTAACATCCGCATATCTCCACGACCAGGAGCAGTAGCATATCATGGCTAAACTAAACGAACAGCCAACCGAAACCTAGTAACATATCACCACCCAATGTGTAGAAAAAAATGAAACCCAACTCTTGGTATCACAAAGTTCAAGGTGTTGGACTATATGTGCGTGTATGACCCTAATATCTATGCCTAAACTCACCCTATGACCCCATAAGCCCAGAAGGAACACCCACAGACAATCAAGGTGTCAAATAGTGCTTTGGTGAAACCTGCACATAACACTATAACTCTTGTGATGGAATATGCATCAAATCTCAAGTATCGTGTCATGTAAGGATGTGACAACCGACCCTAGTGCCTATATATATAACGGTGGGATGAACCCCCATGGGGGAAAGAATCTTTCTAATCAAGTCAGGTTATGACATCCAATCCTCGTGTGTATATTGTGTCAGGTCATGACACGTGATCCTGGGATGCACATTGTGTCACCGTGACACCCGATCCTATAACGTAACAATGTGCCTCCATGTATAACAACTCTAGGGTAGTGTCGATTTAACCTAAGCTAAGGACCAACAAGATAGATGATCAAAAGTGTGTCACCTACCAAACATCACATTGTAACCTAGCTTCCACAAAGGATATCGCCTAAGGCAACTATGTGTCGACATACTGGCAATGTGCCTATCTCTCAACAGGGTACTAGTCCTCGCGATTAACTCATATAGATAGTGTTTCAACCATAGATAACCCCAAGAAGCCCATTAGATATATATTCTGCATCTCGCTAACAAGGTCAAACTCTCGTCTTTAGCCCTCAGTGGTTCAGTAGTAATGTATCTCGTATCACAGGTCACAAGGCCCCCTTAGGAGTATAATAATAACAGTTCCCCGAACATAGTATGTTTCTCTAGTAACTAGTACATTACCGATAACAGTTGTATACAGAATTGCATAGGCCACAGAGCACCACTGAAAAACGTCTAACAAGGCAATTCTACCATAATCTAGGTAGTCATAAGTACTCAATGTAAATGTAAATACTCACAACTATATCATAAATATCCAGAAAAACCAGAGCTATTATAATCATATATAGATACCAGAATCGGTGCATAATATAACATGTAATCACTTATCAGCCCCATAAATTAGTATATCTGAGTAGCATTTGGATACACACATATATAGTAAAGAACTAGGTTCAGTATATATACTAATCACATATTCTCGGCCCCATCTAGCCCTTACTAATCCATTTTGTAGTTTAACAGTGTCAAAACATAGTCAATACAGTAGCCATAACTAATGCAGCTATGAACGTTGTAAAAGCTAACTTAGGCCAGCATATATCGAACACATACTAGAGAACCATCCATATACACATCATATACCTTACCCTCATCAGCTCATATATCATGCATCTTAGCTGAATAGTCACTTATTTAAGCTCAGTCTAAGGTTAGAGAAGCCTAGCGTATATGTAAGGCAATTCGTCAAATAATCCACATGAGCTTTTCCTTTCAGATCGCTTCTCGATGCTACTCAACTGTAAAAAAATACAATTCTCAAGGTTAGTAAAATTGATTTGACCGTAAAAACTCAAGAATTGGGGAAAATCATAGCAATTATGTCCAAAATAGGGAAATATAGGGCCCACACCCAAATCCCAAATAAACCCCCACAAAATGACCTCAAATCACTCCGAGTCAATAGCAAAACATTGCTCCTAAAATGGACCCCAGAAGGCCGAGAAATAGCTTAAAAATGAGGTGACATTTCTTATCGGAAACATTTCTTACATAACCTTGGTCAAATTTTGTAAAAAAAGTCAATTTATCTAGATCCAAACATACCACAGCATTCCTCTCGGAAATTCCTCTTGGATCTAAACATACCACAACACTTAATTTCGATGAGAATTGATCGAGATATCATAATGTAATGTTTTCACATATTTTCGATACATAACTAGTGAAAAATAGGGATTCTACCTTGAATTATGTGTCGAACCTAGAATCCAACATCACCGGAGTGTTCCTCGAAAAAAATTAAACAACTTGGTCTTTTTAAACACTAAAAATGGAGTTCCAAAGTGAAGTTTATAAAGCAGCAAAGATTTTTCTTCATTGTTGTCTTGACCAGCCTTATATAGGTTTACCATTTCCTACGAAAGGCCTGCACGAACATGGCAATGTCGGGCGCGAAGGCGGGTGGGGGGATGGCACGTGCCAAGACTCTGCGAATGCAGCCAAGGCACCATGAACTTGTGTTGTATGGCACGTTATCCCTCACAAACACGACAAGGCCCTCCACGAATACAGAGGGTTGACTTCCTACTGTTTGCACCAACACCTGATGAAACTTTCTCGAGTATTCCAGTTCCATCTAATATCCATTTTACATAAATGAATACTGCAACCCAATGAATTTCAATGTTCTGGATCCAATGGTATAGTCAAAATTCCAAACAGAGCATCCTGTGGAAAAATGAGGGTTCCACTTTTTTGGGCTAATTTTAGCTAAAAGAACTAAAGGGGTCAAAATGCACCCAGAAGCCCCCACTATCCGATAAAAGGTCGTTTGAGGCTGTATTTCACATTCTGAAGCTAACCACACCATCAGATTCTCATTCTGAGGACATTTAGTTAGGATTTTTTTATATAGAAACAGGGCCCTCGAATCTCGGACCTACCACGCTCCTAGCCTAATTTGGCCATTTTTGAACTGATGGAACCATCAGAATCCTATTACGAAGCCAATTGCTAGGTCTTTACTAAAAACTCATTTTTATAGTTATAATACCTTGTCAAATCAAAAATCCACATAAATTACAACTGACTCAACCAATAACTATCCCAACAGCCCCAACAAGCCACAAATGGCCCTAGGCTGCCACAAACATACTCAAATCAACAAAATAATCACAGAAACACAGAACTGACCTAAAGGATCATTAAAACATCCTGTACAAATAAGACTTCCCTCCACAAAAGTAAGAATAAAGGCAGACTTGGCAGCTCAAACAGGTCAGGGTACTGCTCTTGAATCATTGCCTCTAACTCTCATGTACCCTCCTTAGCCAGAAGGTGACGCCACTGAACCTTAACCATAAATATATTCCTGGACCACAACTGCCTGGTATCTCTAGCTAAGATGGCTACCAACTCCTCAACAAATGTCAGATGGTCATTTAGCTCGACTGAATCATACTAAAGTACATGAGATTCATCAGGAACACACGTATACAACATCGACGCATGAAAGATAGGATGTATATCAAATAAATTGGAGGTAGCACTTACGCATATGCCACTGACCCAACCCATCTCAGAATCTCAAAGGGTCCAATGTATCGAGAGCTAAGCTTACCCCATCGACCAAACAGCAATGACCCCTTTCAGGGGAGACACTCTCAGAAACACTCTATCTTGATCCTCAAATTGTAAGAATGAGAGTCTATGGTTGGCATAGTTCTAATGTTGACTCTGAGTTGTCCTTAGTCTATCCTTGATTACTCAGACCCTGGCTAAGGGATCCTGCAATATGTCTTTGTTGTACAGGCCCGACTCAGTACACAAAAACCATCACATAGGAATACGACATTGATGGCCATATATGCCTCAAACGGGGCCATCTAAATGCTAGCCTCACACCTCATTAGACTATACAAAAGGCACACCCTGGCGAGTCAAATGAGTCAATGGAGTGGTAATAGTGGAAAAACCCTCAACGAATCACCTATAATAAACTGCCAAACCAATAAAACTTTGAATCTCTGTCACTGTAGTATGCCTAGGCCAGCCACTGATGGCCTCAACCTTAGCCAAATCAACACTAATACCCTCGCCAGGCACCACATGACCCAAGAAAGTCACAGACTCAAGTAAAAACTGACACTTTAAAAATTCAGTATACAACTTATGATCCCAGAGTGTGTGAAACACAAAACAGAGGTGCTGGGAATGTTGCTCACGACTTGATGAATAGACAAAGATATCATCGATAAATATGATAACAAAGGAGTCAAGATACGGCCAAAATACCTAGGTCATCAAGTCCATATATGTTGTAGCGGCATTAGTCAGCCCAAAAGGCATAAATAAGAACTAATAATGCCCATAACGAGTCTGTAAGGCAGTCTTCCAAACATCAGCTGCCTGGATTCTCAACTGATGATACCCTAATCTCAAATAAACCTTAGAAAACGTTGAGGCCCCTGCAACTGGTCAAATAGATCATCAATGCATGGAAGAGAATAACGATTCTTCCCGTCACCTTATTCAACTTCCAATAATCAATACACATCTGGAAAATCTTTCTTTGTCATGAATAAGATAGGGGTTCCCTAGGGGGAAATACTTAGTCGGATGAATCCCAAGTCTAGCAAACTCTGAAGTTGAGAATTGAGCTCCATAAGCTCTGCAGGAGCCATCTCGTATGGAGAAATATATATGGGCTTAGTGCCTGGGTTAACCTCAATAGCAAAATCGATGTCCCACAGAGGCCACAACTCAGAAAAGTCTGCCAAAAACACACCAGGTGCCACGACCCGGACCTAGGGCCTAGATGTGACACTGCGAATGGGAACCCGAGAGTCCCCAAACAAGCCTCAAAGTATCCAAATCCACTCATCGTTTTGGAAATGCATTAAAATAGTAAACATATAGTTCTAAGGGATGGGAAAGTAGGACTCACGCTATGGGGATATCGAAGGGAAAGGGATTTACATAGATTCATATAGCACATAGCACATAGGAACTAAGGGGCAGGTAAGTATGACTCACTATATGGGGGAAATATGGGGCTTAGGATCTTCCACATTTCCACATCAAACATACATACATATCATAATTCTGATAATCAATCCATGCTAGCCATATCCAATAGATAACCGAAGTCATAAACTTCAAATACGACACATAGCATATAGAATCTACGAGTGTCTACAAGATGTCTAACAATGCCTCTAGTCATAAGATGGGACGGGGCCCAAGACATGTCTCGGGCTCACCCCCAATTAAGAAGATAAATAGAAAACAACATAGGCAGAAGGAAGGTGGTTTATCCTTGGAAGATAGGACTCACCACAATATCAATTCTCTAAACTCGAGCTACCTATCAAGCGGTGGATAATCGTAACACACGGTCCCTACATGGTAAAATCATGAAGACATAGAGTATGCGTTAGTACGTTTGAATGCACTAAGTATACATGCACGCAATGCATATGACTTATTAACCTACATTTCAATGTAAGATGACAAGGGTACATAATATAGAAGGAATCATATATCCAAGAAGAGTAGTATACAATATGCCATAAAATTCATGATGCATAAAATGCAATAATACTAATATATAGTGGGGTTGGACTATAACCGACAAATAAAACCCATGCGAGCTATTACATGAATTAGTCCAATAAAGACCTCCTATCGGTAGGAGAAGATTACTTGCCAAAGGTAATCTACATCATACCTTATGACCACGCTTTTCGGTGGATGGTCACCTTTCTTATGACCACGCTTTTCATAAGGATTTTCCATAATCATATTATATCATATCATAAAGAAAATAAACAAATAACCATTCCTTACGACCCAGTCTTTTCAGTAATGGCTAATGTTCCTATGTTGTCACATAGTTCAAGGAAAGGGAGAGGGACCTTGGGGATAGCCCTGACGCCTCCAATCCATTGGTGCTAAGTCAAAACATCCCACATGAATACTTATACATATACGTGCTTTCAACAGATACAATATTCATTTCAAAACTGTTTAATGCACATTTAGGCTAAAAGGCCAAACCATAAATTATAATCATAATGCTCTTGCGAGGAATAACTTATCTACCTATACAAAATGGCACAAGGACCTAGCATGCTCAAAGAGCCATAATCATAAGACATGTACGTGATCACATCCTTGTCATAACCAATGCCTTAAAAAATCATATCATAATTATTTCATAAAATATAATTGGGCTTAACCCACTTTATAATTTTCATATACCAATGCTCATGAATGCAACGCAATGCATGATGTGAGGGTAGCAAGGGTAACATAGATTCAAGTAAAATCAACATCATAAGACGAAATTGAATAAACCCATAACTAAATCAATATTTAAATCATAATATAAGTCACCCATGCATAAATCAACTTTAAAGGGGACATGCATGTTTATAACTTCATAACTCTATGTAAATCATCATAATAGTGTTCAAAGTAATTTAAAATCATAGGTAGAGTACAACCCATACATCAATTGGATTTAATGAAATCAAATAATGAAAACCTATGTTAAAGTGAACTAAAATTCATGAAAAAACTGAAAAAGATTGTTGGGTCTTCTTGGTTGAAAGGCACCAAGAATCAATCCCACATACCTTGATTTGGAAGATGAATTTGAGAAGAATTTAGCTTGAATTTGAAACCCCAATCGATTCCTAGCTTCAATCTTGAAGATGAGACTTGGAGAGAATTTTGAGCATTTAATTCTAGAAACTAAGTGTTTGTCTTGAATAAGGGTTTAAAATTAGTGTAGGAGGATTTTAGGATTATAAAAGGGGGTTAAAAAGGTCTTAAAAGCCTTGGGGATGGATCAAAATATAAAAAATACCTCAATAAAACACCCCTTTAAATTTTTAACTGAAATTGACACGGTTGGCTTCACGGTCCGTGAATCTCTTCACGGCCCGTGAAGGCCTCCTGCTTAGCCTAGACAGATTCTACGAAAAATGATCTAACTTCTTGCTCTGAACTAGGAATGAGGTGAGACCGCATGCGTTGGAAAGATAATTCAAAGAGCTTAAATTTTATTTTTCGTGGGCCACCCACTTCCTTTTGTGCTAAGAGATATGACAATTTAAAGTCGAACCTTCAATCGGTACTTGTGAAAAACATAGCCAATGGAATTTCCTTGAACTTAACGTGATGTAGGAGACCAATGATGACCTTAATCAACATAAATAAGCTTGAATTTAAGGCTTGAAAGTGAAACTTCGCTTTAGCTTGAAGATCTCATACATAGAATTTTCAATGCGGAGGAAGTTCACACGGACTGTCACACGGCCCGTGTGACACTACACGGGTTGTGTCAAGGATCGTGAAATGATTCTTTGAAAAATTCTATCACGCGAAGTTACAAGATGGGGATTCCATACTTAGAAAAATTTTGAGTCGTGAGCTATACAGTGGGCCACACGGCCCTTGACAAACCACACGGACTGTGTGGGTAGCCGTGTGACCACACTTGGCCTTCTTTCTTGGTTTTTTAGGTGCAAGGCCATCACATGGCTGACCACACGGCCCGTGAAGCACCATACAGTCCATGTTGGGTTCTGGCGTGATGTGCCTTACCGCGAAACACCCTGTCAAGTCCATATAATAAAAAATATGGCCAAGTACTCCTTCACTGGAGGCCGCACCGTCTGTGTGACCTCACACGAGTCGTGTGAGCCTCCCATGAAGTGACACTTGATCAATTTTTCTCATGGGGCGACATTATAAAGCTCAATAAAGTTGTTCGAGAATCCGGATTCTTACACTAGGAAATTCACATACAACCGGCACAGACACCAGAGAAGGAGTCTCAACTGTCAAAATCATGTACATAAGCAAAATAAGCTAAACACATTGTCGATATCAATCTCTATGCCTAAACATATGATATAATCCCTGTCGAAACCCGGCTCATGCATCTCTGCCAAAACACTAGGGGCATTTTTGGTATCGCCAAGGTAACAATCTTGGCATGAAATCTAACACCACATGATATGCGGCCAACCAATCTATACCCAAAATAAGATCAAAATCAAGCATATCCAGAAGTATCAAATCAACCTAAGTATAAAAACTCTGGAGAGTGGTCACACAACCCCTGGAAACTCGGTCTACCACAAGAGAATCCCCCACAAGGATCGAGACTCGAATAAGAAGAATGTAGCTCAAGAGTCACACCCAAGCGAGCAATATAATACAAAAACATAAGATAAATATAGAACCAGGGTCAAAGAATGTTGAAGCTGGCCATTGGCATATAGTAATCATACCTGTGATGGCCTCATCAGAGGACTCGGCCTTGGCCCATGCTGGTGCAATATCAAAGTGTCCCTAACAACCTCCCCCTCGAACATCACTGCCTCCCCCGGCTCTACCACCCATGAGGGGCTCTATGGTATTCGGATGATAACCCCACTAGTCCATGTACTGATCATCCCAATGACCACGGTCCTGATCTCTGCCACTACCACCTAGTGTTGGAGCTGACCTAGTTAGTTGAGGAGCGGTAAGTGCTTCCCTTTGCTCTTGATAGTCCCTAAGCCAATGATCCGGTGCCCCACACCCAAAATAACCTGATGCATCTCTGTCTCTGTGGTCACTATCGTACTAACTTGATCCAGCTATCCTGAAACCCTAACTACCCACTAAAGATGTCTGAACTAGCCCTAAAGACACTGAGTTGCTCTCTCTCTGCCTGCGCCCTGTGGGATAAGAGTAAACACCGCTACTGGAAATAACCAGGCCATGATAGACACTCGGGAAGCCTGATATGGTCTGCTAGTATGACCCTACCTCTCCTCAGAGGCTTGTCCCTTGGCACTCTGAAGCCTTTCTGGGAGCCAATGAATTCTCCCTCACGTTTGGCCTGATTATCGCTGCCCACTCGGGCCTCTGACTAATCTTCTCTAGAGAGCGAGCATGATCAACAATATCTAGAAACGAGTGGCCTGAAGTCACTAGTGCATGAGTTCACATCCTCTGTTGGAGCCTTAACCCTTACAAAAAAATAATGAATTAACCTCCTCAAAAGACAAAATAGTAGTAGCATATCGGGAGAGCTCCTGAAACATAGCCTCATACTGGGACACAATAATTTTTTCCTGCTCAAGTCACACAAACTGTTCCTGGCAATTATCTATGAAGCTCCTGGGTGCAAACCTAGTCATGAAAGCCTCTGTAAATGCAGTACAAGTTTATGGTACAACATCTACTGGCCTGGTATCTCAGCAAGTCCGCCACCACTGTCTAGCGGTACCATCAAGCTGATATGCAGTATACTCAACTCCCTAGGACTTTAGTAATAACCCATACATGTGATCAAAAACTCCTCCGCATCCTCCTCTTTAGCTCTCAAAAATCTCAGCGGGGCGAATATCAAGATGTATCTAAGCAATCGTTGGTCCTGAAACGGCACTGCTCCCTCCGATTGGGCCGGGATCTCTGGAACAATAGGCTCCAGTGGCGCCTGAACTAAAGGGGCAAGAGCTTGCATTGTGCCCTACTGTAAGGCCCCAAGTCCTTCCAGGAACTGTCCGAGGACCACTTGCCCCTCAAGAGTAACTGCAAAAGCAATTGAGGGAGTTGGTGCCTTTGGTTGTAGTGGAGCTGGGGCCTCTGATATCTGCTCTTTGAGCTCCAAGGTCTACTCCCTATCCAAGACTGACAATACAGCTCTGCCTTGGCCCAGACCCCGACTCCGGTCTTGAATAGGCCCTCTACGCACCATACCTGCGAAAGGGATGAGGTTAGATTCTCAAAAATCAAAGGGTCATTTGATAACAATGCACAACAAGAATCAGCAACACAAGAAGGTTCCTAAACATCCCGTAGCCTCCTGGAGATAAGCCACGGACGTATCCGCGCCCATCCACAGTACTATAATAGATCGTGACTATGTACAGCTGAGACTAGTGATTCTCGGCTTTGATACCAACATGTCACCACTCGATTCTTGTCATGATGGCACCTACTAGGTCCCACCTATAGGCAAGAAAAGAACCCAACCCAAGGGTACTTATCCTAGCATCTGGTCAAGTCCGAACAACATAATAGTATCACAACCACTATAGAACTTAACCAGAACCTAGAAGTGAGTTGTACATAATCACAATAAGTGAATGGATATATAGCCCAAAACATAATATATTGTATATATACATACTCGAGAAAGCATACAAAATACATAGTCTAATATACATGGCCAGAGTCTAATAACAAAGGACGATCATCAAAAGGAAGGATACTGTGATGAATTAGATCTGCCAATGCTCACAAAAATAAGTCTCCTTACTCCCAAAATCTCCTGAGAGTCAGCGTCCCCGACTTGTACTTGGACCAGCACCATGTGAAGATACAGAAGTAGGGGTGAGTACCAGAAAAAGGCATCCAGTAGGCATCATCTGCGAATTGAGCAGGATAAATGCCTAAGGAAGCTCAAATGTATCTAAAAGCAATAAACTCATCAAAGAACCCCAAAACATCAAATGAACCCAAATACGACAACACGGAACACACCATTTGTCAGAACAGATTGAACCCATCTCATAACAGTCTCTGAAACAGAAGCATAGTGTTGTACATATGTACAAGGCCCTAAGATCTACGCCTCTATGCCACTTAGCCCTCATAAGCCTGGGAGGTTCGTGCACAAAATAACTAATCAAAAATCACTAAGACCCCCAGAATATCATCACAGAGCAAGCTCTCTATATCATAAGATCAAGGGTCAGTTGTACGTAGGTGTAAGGTGTTGGTACCTAAGCTTGAATGCCCCTGAGCCCCCATAAGACTAGAATATACATCCATGCATAATCGAGGTATGAATAGGTGAGTGGATCAACGGGTAAACAATCGCCCCCGACCCCCAACATCGCAATAGTAACTGGGTCCTCGAACCATTAGAAACTGTGCCACACATGGACTCGAACCCAAAATACCACCCCGGGACTCTAACCCCTAGGTCTTCCAACCCGACCTCTGGTCGGGAAATCAACTAAGGCCAAGTAATCTAACCATAAATGTAATGGTGGGACGTATCACCCACGAGAGAAAGAATCCCTCTATCATAATCAGTAGTGTCTCAACATCAGAAAGCTAATAACAGAACACAACCCCACATTATATCAATGAGGTCCTCAACCTAGAACTCAGTCGAGGCTCGGTCCTCAGATTTGGCATATGTGTTTGGACCTACAGTCGTGGCCATCGGGACTCAGACTATAGGGAGCGTCACCTAGGACTCGAACTCTCAAACATGACCACTAGGGCACACAGTGATGGGAAGTTGATGTCACCAAGCTACACCTTTTTAAGCTAAAGCATTCATCGTAAAGATATAGAACCTAACCAAGGCTGGGGTCGAACCCAAGGGAATATGATAGACTCAGAATAATTTAATTTTGCAATTTAGGTTTATTAACCAACTTATCTCCCCAAAAGGGGGGATTTATAACAACTAATGAAAAGTAATCCTAAACTAAGACAAGTATTTAATCAATATGAAGAGAAACTAGGGTATTGTGTTTCCCATGATTCCCTAACTCAGTATTACTATATAACTTAATTATTTTCTAGTGTATAGCATGCAAAATCATAAGTTAAGTTCATCGAACCCTTTGACCCAGGCAGAGGCGAATTTCGCTATGTGATTTGGTCCATCCCGACAGTGTTACATTACTAAGCCTTACCTATTTTCCCAGTACAACCTCCACTTGGCCCAGTTCGGTTGATTAGACAAGAAACATCAATCGAATCATATTAATTAATCTTTTTTCCTATTCATTACTACCTTTGTCTAGTTAGTAACACTAAACGGGTTCTAATGTTATACACCTTAGAATGCATACAAAAAGAAGAGAATTAATTAATACATACATGCACAATTTTCAAAAATTACGAATTATCAGGTTTTACCTTGTTAGTTCTTCATGGTTCCCACAAGCCTAGTTGTGGATTCAGCTACTCATGATCAATGAAAATGCAAGACTTATGAATTTGAATAACATAATAGAGCATTTACACAATTGAATTAAGCATAAGAAAATCCAACTCTTCAATGAGAATCATAAGATTGTAATTAGAATATGAGATTAAAGATTACAGTGGTACTCTTTGTTCTCTATTGTCTTGTTGGTCTTTCCTTCATACTCTCTTAGAAAAATAACCTAAAACCTATCTGTACTATTTAAAATACAAATCCAAAACAAAATAGGACAATATGGTCTGCAGGCTCCACGAGGTGCTCTACGGGCCCTAAAGTGATTTACAGCTCATAGTTGGGCTTTCGTAAATTATTGCTTCAATTATGGACTTGGCTTCTACAACACCCTTCTATGGCCCGTAAAAGGTTCTACGTCCTATAGGGGTTTCTCTGATAGAATTTCAGAAAGTCCTTGATCTCTGGTCCTTAAGGTACGAGACTAGGTCTATGGCTCATAAAGTATTCTACAACTCGTCTGCGTGTTCGTAGACCCAACTTCAGAAATACACCCTTCAATAGAATTTCACACACAACCACTTTCATGGCTCGCGAATGCTCTACAGCCCATAAAGGGTCTCGTGGATCTTTAAATTCAGCATTTTTTGCATATCTTTCCCGAAAATAATGCCAACCCTAAAATTCGGCAAAACAAACACAAAACACCTCAAACCTACTAACATCACAATGAGAACACACAACATTACAAGTTTTAAGCATCACACGTGTTGTATTTTGACAGCACGTTAACACCCTCAACTTTAAATTATTGCTTGTCCTCAAGCAACGGACTCAATCTATATAAGTAGCATAGTAACACACAGACCTCAACCTAATGGCATACATCTCATCAAACATATGCGCAAATACCCACACAACATTTAAAAACACAACCAGATAGCTATCAAGCAAACCAATACAGACTTATGTATGTGATGATGCAACTATGACAAGCAAGGTACTATCAACAAGCCACAATCACTAAATAAGTCTAATGTTAACAATGCAATGCAAGTGCCCTTATAGAAAAAAGTCGCATATCTCACTCTCAATGATATTTTCATGTATAAACTTAGGACTATGCAAAATCACTCACTCTCAAAAAAGACATTCATGCATCATGCTCAATACCATATGCTTGCCCCTATTCTCATGACTAAGACCTTTGACTACTTGGACTAGGATCACTTTAGGACTTTTCAGACTTGTAACATAGGCTCAAGGGGCTTTGGTATGATGTTTTGGGAATATAGTGACTAAATTCCATCCTTGACACCGCATTTTTCTACGTTTTTGCCCTACCAACAATGTTCATTTTATTCCATTCTCCCTTTCTCCTATTTCAAGCTTTTCTGGGTGCTTTCTTTTCGTTTTTCAACTTTTTGCCTTGTATTTACACTTTATTTTTCTTTTTAGCTCATAACTAAGGAATCACTCATCTTTCTCACACCCAACACACATTTTTACTCCTTCTCCATATATCACTAACTTTTCCCCTCATTTTGTGTTTTACCCTTACACCAGCCACCCTCAACTTAGGCTTTTGGCCTGAGTTGAGGTGCACATTATCCAACCTCAAAACCAAGGCCATTTTTGGTAGCGAGCCTCAACTTAGGCTTATTGCCTCAGTCAAGGTGCACAATGTTCTAGGAAGTACAAAGGCCAATTTTTTTATTTTACACCTAATAAGGCTAGGCCACTTAGATTTTTACAAAGAAACATTACATGTTAGGCTCAAACATTAGGATCAAGGGATATTTCACACATTTGGTTGGTCATTTAGGTAGATTGTTATCAACAATGGCATAAGATCCTTTCCTAACCAACTAACTTACAATCTAAATCCGAGAAATAAGGAAAATTCTAAATTGAAACACAATACATGAATTTAGAAAAATGAGCTCACATTCACATGACACTGATTACAATATCAACATAGACTCTCAGATCATGCTTTTTATCTCAATTTATCCTCACTTATCAGAACAAGTACTGTCAAGACAAATAAACATGTATGGTTGCTATCTAGGCTAACTAATAAATTTAGGGGGTATCAGTTTTTACAAAAAGCACAAAAAACATATATATACCACAGATATCAGTACTATATGCTATTAATACTACCTAAACATCCTAAACATACCAGTACAAGGTTACTCAAACTTCACTGAGGCCCATAACTACCCACACACCATCGAACAAGAGATGCTTGTCCTCAATGCACACAATCAAAACAAAATAAAGTATCGGGGTCAAAAAACATACCTAGGTGCCTAAACTCCAGTGTCCACCTTGGGTTGCCTCCCAAGCAGCGCCAGATTTATTATCACAGCACGACATAGAAAACCTGAGTACTCAAACTTCGTCAAGTGTCCATGCTTCCACAGTTTTCATTTTCTCCACATTTCTAAGGTACGGCTTGACTCTTTGGCCATTCACTTTGAATGTCCTGCCATTTCTTATCTCTAACTCAATATCTCCATGATCAAAGACATGTGCTACAAAAAAGGGTCCCAACTATCTAGATTTGAGTTTCGCAGGGAACAATTTTAGCGTGGAATTGTATAGTCGAACTAAGTCCCTTGGTGCAAACTAACAATTCTTTATGCTAAGATCATGTTGCAGCTTAATCCTTTGTTAGTACAAGGCTGAGCTCTCATAAGCCTTCAAACGAAATTCATGAAGCTCATTGAGTTGGCTCGGCCTAGAGTTTGCTACATCATTCCAGTCTAGATTCAACTTCTTCAGCGCCCGTATTGCCTTATGCTCAAGCTCCACCGGCAGATGACATGCTTTCCTAAAGAATTATTGGTAGGGAGACATGCCTATAGGGGTCTTGAATGTTGTCTGGTATGCCCACAATGTTTTGATCAAGCTTTTGTGACCAATCTTTCCAACTTACATTCACAGTCTTGGATAGAATCTATTTAATTTCACTGTTAGACACCTCCACTTGCCCGCTTATCTGAGGATGGTAAAGGGTTACCACCTGATGTTTTACCCCATACTTTTCAAGTAGAGCCTTGAATAGTCTGTTGGAGAAGTGAGAATCTACGTCGCTAATGATCACCCTAGGAGTGCCAAACCTTGAGAAGATGTTCCTTTTTAGAAACACTGTGATGCTTTTGCCTTCATTGTTGGGTATAGCAACTGCCTCCACCCATTTTGATACGTAATCCATAGCAATCAAGATGTATTTGTTTCCATGCGAGCTAACAAAGGGGCCCATAAAGTCTATTCCTTACATATCAAATAAGTCAATCACCATAATGGGGTTTAGAGGGAGCTCATGATTGCGGGAAACACCACCTTCTCTTTTGCACCTATCACATGCTTTGGTGTAGTCATGAGCATCCTGGTGGAATGTGGGCCAATAGTAACCACACTATAAGATCTTGTGTGTTGTCTGGACTCCACTATGATGCCCACTTACTAGCAATGAGTGACATGCCTCGAGGATACTTATCATCTCAACCTCAGGAACACAAGATTAAAAATCACATTCGCCCATACATGAAAAAAACATGGGTCATCCCAAAAGAACTTTCTCACATTAGACATGAACCTTTGGCACTTGTGGGTGCTTAGATCAGACGACATAATATAACTTAGCAAGTAGTTTGCACAGTCTACAAACCATGGTATTAAATCATGGGATGCTGCCAATACTCTCTCATTTGGGAATAAGTCATCGATCTCCAATCCATCATCAAACATTGCCATGGCCTAATCTTCTAACCTGGAAAGGTGATTTGCCACATGATTTTTGGTCCCTTTTTCTATTGATCATATCGAAATCAAATTCTTAAAGTAGAAGTACCCATCTTATTAACTTGGTTTTGCATCCTTCTTTGCCATCAAGTACCACAGTGCTGAGTGGTCTATGTGCACCACAACTTTGGTGCCCAATAGATATGTCTTGAATTACTCGAACGCAAAGACCACCATGAGCAACTCTTACTAGGTGACAATATAGTTCTTCTGGGTTGTATTTTTGGCCTTGCAAGTGTAGTGTATGGGATGTAATATCTTCCGTTGGCACTATCCAAATACTACACCTAGTGTAACCCCACTTGCATCACACATGATTTCCAAAGAGCTTTGATCAATCTGGAGCTATAATGATAGAGGATGAAATCAGCTTCTGCTTCAATCCTTCAAAGGCTTTTAGGCATGCATCATCAAACACAAACTTAACATCATTCTCAAGTTACTTGCACAATGGATGTGCAATTTTAGAGAAGTCTATTATGAAACGCTAGTAGAACCCTGCATGCCTTAGGAAGCTCCTCATACCCTATACTGAGATGGGTGGGGGAAGCTTCTCATTCACTTCCACTTTAGCTCTATCAAACTCGATTCCTTTGATGGAGATTCTATGCCCCAACACAATGCCCTCTTTCACCATAAAGCGACACTTTTCCCAATCACCACAAGATGGCATTCCTCACACCTTCTTAGCACAGCATGCAAGTGCTTCAAGCAATCCTCAAATGAGTCCCCAAACACACTAAAGGCATCTATGAAGTCTTCAATACTGTCCTCTACCATGACTGATAAGATGGCCATCATGCATCATTAGAATGTTGCTGGAGTGTTACACAACCTGAATGGCATCCTCCTTAATGCGAAGGTGTCATAGGGGCATGTGAACATCATCTTCTCCTAATTTTCTAGGGAAATAATGATTTGGTTGTAGGCTGAATACCCATCAAGAAAGCAGTACCAGCGCTTTCCATCCAATCTGTCTAGCATCTAATCCATGAATGGCATAGGGAAGTGGTCTTTTTCGATTAACACATTGAGCTTACTGTAGTCCATGCACACTCTCGATCCAGTGACTGGCTGCATGGGGATCATACGGTTGTTGGTATTTAGGACTATAGTGATACCCCTTTTCTTTGGAACACACTGAACCAGGCTCACCCATTCACTGTTGGTGATCAGGTAGATCATTCCTGCATCCAACCAATTGATGATTTCTTTGCGCACGACCACTTGCATTGGAGGGTTGAGACACTTTTGGTGCTCTATACTCAGCTTGTAGTCCTTGATCAACTAGATTTTATGTGTACATATCCCAGAAGGGATACCAATGATATCTGCAATCGTCCATCGAATAGCCTTCTTGAACTATTCACGTACCATGACAAGGGCATTAACCTTCTCATCATTGAGTCCCACAACAACTATAACTGTCGAGGTGTTGCAAGTGCCTAGAAATGCATAACTCAAATGTGCTGGAAGAGCCTTCAACTCTAGCACTGATGATTCTTCTATGGATGGCTTAGTGTGTGATGACTCTTAATTCTGTAAGTCTAGCTCCAACTTAGTTTGGCACCTAGGGTGTAAGATACCCCTAACACATTCACTGTCACATCATAGTCTGGGATTCCATCACTGTCAAAGTTCATCAGTACAGCTTCCAAAGTGTCGATACCCAGTCTCACCATGAGTGGTACTTCTGGCTCAAATCATCAACACTCTCAATAACAAGGAACACCCTCAAATCATCTTCTTTCTCCGCATGCTAACAGACATTGAACATGACCTCATCATTTCCCAACCTAAACTTGAGTTGGCCCCTCTCCTTGTCCACCAAGGTGCGTTCGGTGGCTAAGAAGAGCCTCACCAAGATTATAGGGACTTTGAAGTCAACCTCGCAGTCCAGGATCACAAAGTTTGCAGGGAATATGAATATATCAACTTTAACAAGAACATCGTAAAGTATCCCCACAGGATTCTTAGCCGTGCCATCAGCCATGAACAACCACATGCTCATCGAAGTAGAGGCTCCCAGTCCTAGCTTCTTGAAGACCGCAAGGGGCATTAGATTAATATTTGCACCAAGATCACACAATGCCCTTGAGAACTCTACATGTCTAATAGGGTAGGGTATGGTAAAAGCGCGAGGATCTTCTCGCTTTTGAACCAAGGACCTCGTAGCAATTGCACTATAATGTTGAAGCTCTTGGGAGAGCTCCTGACTCACAATGCGCTTCTTCATAAGCAAGTCCTTCATGTACTTTGCATATTCTGGCATCTTCTCCAATGCCTCAATGAGAGAGATGTTAATGGGGAGTTGTTTAAGAATGAAGAGAAAGTGCTTGAACTTTCCCTTCTCCTCCTTCTTCTTCATTCTCTGGGGGAAGGGAGGAGAAGGCCTAGAATGGGCTTCTGCTTCTGTGGAGCCTCTGCAACATCACTCACCCCATCCTTGCCACGATCATATCTACTATCCACATCTTTGATCTCAACTGTCTCCTCTCAAATATCATCCTCATCTACTGACATAAGAGGATTAATGGTTCTCTTACCACCACATGTAGTAACCGCCATGCACTAACCTTCATTATTTGGATTCTAAACAATGTTACTAGGAAGTGTACCCCTCTGATGCTGATTGAGTTGAGTTGACACTTGACCAAACTATTGCTCAAGTTGTTTGATAGCAACAGAATGAGACTCAATTATTTGATTTATATTGGAGATCTCAGATTTCATCCCCCTCAGAGTCTCATCTTGTGTCTCAGCTTTCTTCAATAGGCGATCAAACATCTCCTCAACTCTGGAACTACTAGCACTAGTGTCATGGTTGTGTGGTGGCATTTAAAGACCAATTCTGTACCCATCTCTGTGGCCCCAATTTGCATCTCTGTCTTGGGCCTGATTTCTGTCATAGAAACCTCTGTGGTTGTCTCTAAAAGCTACATCTTGATTAAAGTTCCGATGTTTGTTCCCTTGACCTTGGCGCTAACAGTCCTTATTAGAACCTTGGGCGTTATTCTGGAGACCCCCTGTCTGATCAACAATGAAGCAAGTGTCCTCCCCATAGTAGGGATTATCATACATGGGTGCTCATGGAGGCTGATGAACAACTGCATTGACTCATTCCTAATTCTGCTTCATCATCACCTCCATACCTGTATGGATTTTAGCAAGTTCTTGCATAATCTCTTTATTGTTTTGGCTTTGCATGAACTTTTGGTTGATGATTTTTCTCTTTTTTCCATGCATAATTGGTCTTGACCACCTTTTCCATCCTCTCCATGATCCTTGCAAATGGTTGATCTAAGAACATGCGCCGATAATGGTATTAGCACAGGCTTGATAATTCTTACCCAGGACATGGTAGAAGATATCTACCAAGGCATCATCAACAATTTTGTGGTTTGGGACACTCCACAAGCACTTAGTGAACTTCTCCCTTCTAGTACTGATCGAGTCACCAAAACATTTCTCAAAGTTGTTGATTTGATCTTTCAACTTTAGCTTCTTTGATCTCAAGAAGTACATCTCCAAAAAGTCCCTCTCCTAACTGCTGATTGAACTCTGCGGGAGCTCGGATAATCATACTATTGCATTTTTCGTTAAAGAGAATAGGAATACATGAAGTCCCACAATATCCATAGAAACATTTAGTGTTCCCATCCACTCTTGCTGACAAATGCAAGGTTGTGTAGATGGCTACGGGGATCCTCCGATGGTAGGCCCGCGGACAACCCATCGTTCTGTAGCATCTGAAGCAACCCACTCAAAACCACAAACTTTGTGTCAGATGGTAGTGGTGGCAATACAATGGCTCCAGGCACCTCTATAGCCAAAGGGTTCAACTGATATTGATTCCACTGATAAGCTTCGGTGTTGAAGTCCTGTGGTTTTGGATCAATGTTTTCAAGAGGTGGTGGGTTTTCATTGTTGGCATTCTCATTCTCATTCCAGTTCAGAGCTACATTTTTCGCGTTGCTGGCATTATCTTGGGCTATTCTTCTCAGTCTTCTCTAGATCTCTGGGTCAAACAGAGTCAAGGGTATGCTTGACTTCGCATGTTGGGAATACACTACACTTATATCCAGAAAGAAAACAAAAACAACAAGAAATGTAAATTGAGAGAAAAAAGGATTAATTCCTAAATTACTTGAATTAGACAAGTTTAGCCGTATTCCCTGGCAACGGTGCAAAAATCTTGATGTTGCCTAAGCTACACCTCCTTCTTAGGCTAAAATAGTCATTGTCAAGATATAGGACCTAACCAATGTTAAGTTTGAACCCAAGGGAATATTGTAGACTTAGAAGAATTCAATTTTGTAATTAGTTTTATTAACCTAACTAGTGTATAGCATCCTGAACGGTAAGTTAATTTCACCGAACCCTTTGGCTCAGGCGAAAGGCGAATTTCACTATGTGATTTTATCCATCCCTGTAGTGTGAAATTAACAACCCGTATCTATTGTCCCAGTAGAAACTCCCCTTGGCCCAGTTCAATTGATTAGATAAAAAATATCAATCGAATCCATATAATTAATCTCTTTTTCTATTCATTACTACCTTAGTCTAGTTAGTAACACTAGGTTGGATCTAATGTTGGCCACCATCAAAAAGCATTCAAAACAAAGAGATTTAATTTATACATGCATCCACACTTTTCAAGAATTACGAATTATCTAGTTATAAATCCAGAAAAAATAGGATAACTTGGTCAACAGGCTCAACGAGGTGCTCTATGGGCGATATAGTGATATATGGCTCATAGTCGAGCATTCATAAAGTGTTGCTTTAATTCTATACATGGCTTCTACGACACCTCTTAGAGGCTCATAAAAGGTTCTACGGACCATCGGGGGTTTCGTCTGATAGAGTTTTAGAAAAGGCTCAATCTCTGATCCGTATGGTATAAGACTAGGTCTACGACTTGTAAAGTATTCTACAGCACGTCTGCATGTTCGTAGACCCATCTTTGAAAATACACCCTTTACAGGAAATTCAAATAAAACCACCTTTACGGCTTGTAGAATGCTCTACGACCCGTAAAGGGTCTCACGGATCTTCAAATTTAGCAACTTCGGCATATCTTGCGCAAAAACAATGCCAACCCTAAAATCCTGCAAAAAAAACAAACACAAAAACACATCAAACCTACAAATATCGCATTGAGAGCACACAAAATTCCATGTTTTAAGAATCAAAAGTGTTGTATTTTGATAGCACATTAGAAGTTTCATCTGGGACATGAGGTATCAACAATCACCCACTCAACAAGTATATCTGGGTCTGGAGTTCCAAAGTCATGTCATGCCTAGTGTTGTCGTAGGCAGCGATACTCCCAACTAGTATCCCATAATATCCAATAACTACCACCCTCAATCTCATGTAAGTAAATGATAAATCCAATGACTTATGATAGTACACAAAAGCATAGACCTCAATAAATAGGGTAGAACCAGACCTAATAGGGATACATACCATAATCTAGCCCATTGTCGATGATGAAAATGTAAGGACCCGGGTTTTTCAAGCAGATTTACTGGACCTCTTGGCACCATCCAGAGCAAAACTATTAGGCATCGCTCCACGGAAGGCCCATAGTGGTCATGTGAAGCCACCTGGACCGTGTGGCCTCCAATGGAGGGACACTTGATCCAGCTCACGATAGGGGAAAATGAGATGGGGGAATGTTCGAGCCAAGTGAGGGCACACGGCCACTCACACGGTCCATGTGATGTGTCACGGGCCACGTGGCCCTCCGTGTAACTCGTTGCATAAGATTTTTCTAAGTATGGAAATACCGTCTCGTAACTTTGTTGTGCGGAAATTATTTCAAGTACTATCACACGGGCCGTGAAGTCGTCTGTGTGGTACCTCTTAGCCTCTAATAAATTCCCAATGCTGGCACTGTGAAATTGTCTAAGTGATGGTTCACGGTCGCTTTTCACGGTCCGTGTGACGTCTCACGGACCGTGTACGCAACCGTATGGTCATGACAGTTCCAATTTTTGCCTGTTTTATTAGTGGAATTTATGTAATTTTAATTTACTCTAATTATGAATTATGACCTTTTACCTATCCTAAACCCCTAATTTAGCTGATATCCCTTCCTTCTTAAATCATTCTCCTAAAACCTTCTACCCCTCATAAGATCACCTCCCAAGTACTCTCCGCTCTTCCCTCTCAAGATTCAAAGCTAGGGTTAATGAAGTCCAAATTATAGCTAAGTTCTTTACTAAATTTAGCTCCTCAATCAAGGTATGTGAGATTGATTCTTGGTCCCTTTCAACCAAGAAGACCCAAAAATCTTTTCAATTGATTTCATGAATTTAATTCACATCAAATATGGGTTTTCATTATTTGATTTTATTAAATCCAATTAATATTTGGATTGTACATTTCCTATGATTTTAAATTACTTTGATTACTATTATGATGTCTTACATTGAGGCATGAAGTTAGGAACATGCATATCCCCTTTTTAAGTTGATTTATGCATGGGTGAATTATATTATTATTTAGATGTTGACTTAATTGTCGATTTATTCAATTTCATATTATGATGTCGATTTTAACTTGAATCTATGTTACTCATCTTATTCTCACATCATGCATTGTATTTGCATTCATGGACATTAGTTTGTAGGAAAATTATGAAGTGGGTAAAGCCCAATTATGTTTTATGAAACGATTATGATATGATTTTGATAAGATATTAGTTATGACAAGAATGTGACCACAGATATGTCTTATGATTATAGCTCTTGGATCATCTCGGGTGCTTGCACCATTTTGTATATGTGAATGAGTTATTCCTTGCATGAGTATCATGATTATGACTTATGATTTGGCATTTGAGCCTAAATGTACATTGAATGGTTATGAAATGAATTACGGTTTGAAATGAATATTGTATCTCTTGAAAGCACGTATATGTATAAGTATTCTCGTGGGATGCCGACATAGCATCGATGGATTGGGAGCGTTAGGGTTGTCCCCAAGGGACCTCTCCTGTAACACCCCACATCTTACATTTACTAGTCCAACGCAGATAAAACATGATATGGCAGGGTCAAGTCCGCACACATTTTAAAAGTGTGTGAATTTTAGATTAAAGGGGTATATGTATGTCTCACGCTTAAGATGACCGAGTGTATATAATTTTTAAGTCAAGTTAAGGAGATTGTGACCTTAAATGAAGTGAAATAAGTGAGGTGCTTGTGAGACTTAGGAAGCTAGCAGGTGAGTCACCTACGTGCTTAGCTTAAATAGGCTAGGTAAACGGAGACAAGGCCCAACACCGAATTTGTTCAAGTCCGATAAAGAATAAACCCCGAGTTAAGGATGTCATTTAGGCCCATGGTTTAGCATCATAAAAGGACAACATTTTCAGCACAAGATGAATAGAGAAAAGGGCCAAATTACATTCACAATCCAATTCACAAATAGGGCCCAAATTAAGTTGGTTTAAGTGAGAAATATTAGCAACAAAACCCATCCAATTGAAGCCCAATAAGGCCCAAGTGAAAAGTCCAAGTTGCTGCATCATAACCTTAATAAAGTAAGGCTGTAAATCCAAAAGAAAGTCGGCCAAAAGTGTCCTTATAAAAGGGAGCAAAATCCAGCAACTTTTAGTCATTTTCTTAATGCCAAAACTCAGATTTGTCTCAAAGTTTCTCCTTGCTCTTTCTTCACTTTGTAAAGCAGCCAAGGCTCACCTCTAGGGTTCGTGAAGAGAACCTAATCCTTGAAGGCTAAGGTAAGTAAAAATACCTATGGTTTGGTGTAATATTTCCATGAAAAACATGAAGAGTATGCTGGTTATATTTGTGCAGGAATTTGGGACAGCATGTGTTCCAAAGATTGATGTCCACTTCTCTTGTTAATTAAGAGGCTTTTCTCTTGTTGGTTGTCTGTATTATGAAGTAATATGTATGTTTTTAACAAGGTTTGGTTCTGTAATGATGTAAGAAGGCTTCTGGACCATTTTTATCTTCCGCGAAAATGAGTTCTTATATGATATCTAAATTGCGCTCTTAGTAGGAATTTGTGGACTGAATATTGGGAATGGGTGTCTCATGTTTTCCATCCACTTGGGGGACTGTTTTTGTACTGTTTTAGGACTGTATTTGTGTGTAAATATGTTGAGGACAACTTGGTTGAGGTTGAAACGGATTTGGAATTGTGGACGCCGAAATGTAGCGAAAGGATGTAATGTTACGTTGCCTACTTGCGTGTTGTGTAGAATTGTTGTATGTTGTACTTTATGAGATGTTGTAACACTGTTATGGGACTAAAACAAGCTGGATAAGACATGTATATGAGAACATGTATTAGAAAATACGATTAGGAGTGGAAATGTTGAAAGAATACTCTTTGGTTGCTAATTCCGAGCTTGCTGCCCGAATATTATTTTTGGGTGAAATTGGATTACCAAGATGTGTTTATTAGATGCTAATACTAGTTTTATCACCTACTATATTGTAGATAAGTGTTTGGAGGAAAAGGATACTACTCCGACATAATAACGACATAGTACATCGAGGTATGTAAGGCTACTTGATTTCCTATTACTTGGCATGAAATCTACGTCCATCCTTGGTACATAAAGGGCCCTTACCAACTACGACATCACTAATAATTGTGTCTCCACTCTTTACGATGTTCATATGTACCCATACATAGCCATTGTCAAACCTGTATACCTACTTGGATAATGAATACACATGAGTTCCTTTTTACCAAACAAAGTCCATGTGTTGTTTAATCTCCTATACGGTTCATTAGTTATGTATCTCTCTTTTCATTGTGGTATTATCTTGTATGGTTGTTTATATGTCACATGTTTATATTGCTACAGTTCTAAAGGTTATGACCACCAAAAGAATCATCTGGAAAGTAAATAAAAGATAACTCAAAGTTGCTTATTAATGGGTGGTATCCCAGGGGTGGAAGAATCACCTAGCATGGGTTGATCCCATATTTCGGGGGGTATCCCAGGGGTTAAAGGAAAGCCTAGCATGGGTCGATCCCGATATTGATTTACCACTGATCAGCTGGTCATTTATATGATATATTGTGCACAGATTATAATAAATAAAGGTAAAGTAATAACAAGACATAAAGTACATGATTGCACAGTATGACTAAAGGTGGTCTTTTATCCTTATACACCAGTGTGTTATTTCATTTGAGTTCTATCTCATATGCAGTATTTCCTGCCTTACAGATTCAGTACATTATCTCGTACTGACGTCCCTTACGGGGGACCTGCATTTCATGTTGCAGGTACAGGAGTTACTAGATCTCCCCAGTAAGAGTACAGGACTTTCCAGCTGCTATTACTAAGCTCCAGGTTGCTTCGGGGCTTGTGTGTCTAGAGCTTGTATTTTGTATTGTATAATTTGTCATGAGGCGGGGCCTGTCCCGACCCATATGGATATTTCTCCTTACCTAGAGCTTTGTAGACTATGTAAATTAAAGTGTGGTCAAGTAGCATACTATAGACATCGTGGCTCCAACGGCCTAGTCTTATGCATTTACTTTTGGCTTGTTTATATAGTTTACTTTCTTTTGACAGCATATTGAATGTGGGAACCTCTTAAATGTTTATAGCAGGTGCATAGTTATATGTTGGTTCTCCCGAGCCTTGTCGGCAATGAGTGCCAGTCCGCCTTAATGGGACTTAGGTCGTGACATCTCCCTTTCCTCGAACTATGTGCCTAGCATGGTTTATGAGAATCCTATCCTAAATGGGGTGGGATCTCGTAAGGAAGGTGGCTTCATATGAAATAGGACAGGTGTCCGTAAGTCAAAGTGTTATGTGATATGATATGCTATATGAGAAATCCTTACCGAAATAGGACGGGTTCCCGTAAGGGGGTTGCTTCATACAAAATGGGATGGGTTCTCGTAATTTGAAGTTTGGTTTACCTTTGGCAAGTAGACCACCTTTGTACCGGTGAGGGGTTTTCATCGGGATTCCAAGTAATAGCTCACTTGCTCTTACGTATGTCGGTTGAGGTCACATCCCTAGTATATATATGAGTATTTTTGTGTATCATGATAAATTTCATGGCATCTTGTATATATTTCCATTGGATATATGATTCTTTCTATATTATGTGCCCTTGTCATTTAACATTGAAATGCAGGTTTGGTAAGTCCTATGCATTGCATGCCCGCATACTTGGTACATCCAAACGTACTAATGCATACACTATGCCTACATGATTTTACCATGTAGGGACCGAGCACTTCGAGTATCAACCGTTTGAGGAGTAGTCTGATCCAGAAGAGTATTTGTGGTGAGTCCCATTTTCCGAGGACATCTTCCTTTACCTTTACTATCTTTTAGTTCCTTTTTCATTTGAGGGTGAGCTCGGAACATGTCCTAGCCCCCGTTCCATCTTGATTAGAGGCATTTATTGGACAATATATAGACTCCTTTGAAATTCCTATATTATGTGTGTTATCCAGCTTATATATTCGTTGATTGATTTATGAGAAATTCATATTTGGCTATATGCATATTTTGGTGTAAAAATGTGGAAAGTCCCTAGTACCGTATTTCCCCCATAACGTGAGTCCTATTCTCCCGCCCCTTATAACTACCTGTTACTATTTGTATGTCCTTCCTGAAATGATGATGTGGATTTAGATACTTGATGTTTGTTTGGGGACTCTAAGATTCTCATTCGCCGTGTCACATCTAGGTCCTAGTCTTGGGTCGTGGCAAAAGATGGTATCAGAGCCCTAGGTTTATAAATGGTCGTCGAAGTCCAATATGTTGTGTCAAGTAGAGTCCTATTCATGGGAGTGAAGTACACCATACCTATGAGTGGGAGGCTACGGAGGCATTCTAGGAATTACCTCACTTCTTCATCCCTTATGTCATGCTATGACTCGTATATTTTGTTCCCTTATCTTGACGATATCATTGCTCCATTTATGATGATGCCTCGAGAAAGACCCCTTCAATCAAGGCCAGCTCTGGATAATGAGGACCAGGCACCCCAAGTGCCTATAGATGAACCCATCTCTAATTCTAAATTCCATACAACTTTTGCTACTCTTGCCTAGGTGGTGACCTCGCAGACCAAGCAGGCTAACCTCCCGCAGGATCCTACACTAGCTTCTAGGGTAAGGGTTTTCACCCAGATAAATCCTCTAGAGTTCTATGGGTCAAAGACTGATGAGGATTCCCAGGAGTTCACTGATGAGCTCACCAAGGTATTGATCGTTATGGGTTTCACTTCTGAGGAGAAGGCAGAGTTGGCTGTCTATCAATTGAAAGATGTGGCTCAGGTGTGGTACACTAAATGGTCTATGGAGAGGGTTTGTGGTGGTGATGTCAATTGGGAAGAGTTAAAATTTGCTTTCCTGGATCATTTCTTTCCACTTGAGCTCAGGGATGCAAAGATGACTGAATTTATCAACCTCAAGCAGGGAGGTATGAGTGTGAGGGATAAGGCCCTCACATTTATAAAGCTCTCCAAGTATGCTCCATCACTTGAGGCCGACCCTCGTGCAAGGATGCACAAGTTTATTTCTGGTATCTCTGACTTGCTTGTGAAAGAATATCGTATCACCATGCTCATACGGGATATGGATATCTCTATAAACATGGTGTATGCTGAACAGATTGAAGGGGAGAAACTCAGGGAGAGGAGGATGCACGACCCTAAGAGAGCCTATTTTGATGGTGGATATTCCGGCTCTCGGGGTGGCGGTTTGGGTCGTTACCAACAGGGCCAAGGTTCTAGAACTCGGGTTGCAAATGTTAGAGTACCCCCTCCTGGCGCACTGGTTGGTGGTGGGCAAGGACATCCTATGTGTGGCAAGTGTAGAAAACCCCATACGGGTGCTTGTTAGAAGGATCTGAGTGCTTGCTTCGGGTGTGGTGACAAGAAATTGCTAATTGTCCTAGATATGCACATAGAGGTCAAGGTCAGGCGGCGCAAGGTGTCCAGGGTCAACAAAGAGCTCCCTAAGGTGTTTCCCTAAGGAAAAATTGGTTCTATGCACTCCACGCCTGCCAGGATGTCTAGGAAGCTCCGGATGTTGTGAATAGTATGTAAAAGTCTTTGATTTTGATGCTTATGTTTTTCTTGGTCCGGGTGCAAATTTGTCATTTGTGACTCCTCTATTGGTTGTTAAATTTGGTTTTGAGTCCCAGGATTTTGAGGGATCCCTTCTCAGTTTATACTCCTGTGGGTGAATCTATCATTGATTGCACATAGAGTCTATCATAGTTGCCCCATGTCTGTGTTGCACAAAGTTTTTCTGTGTGAACTCGTGGAACTTGAGATGTTCGAATTTGACGTGATTCTTGGAATGGATTAGTTGCATGGATCATATGCCTCTATAGATTGTAGAACCTGGAAGGTCAAGTTCCAACCTCCCGGTGAGCCCGTTCGTGAATGGAAGGGTAGTGACTCCTCTGTCAAAGGTCGATTTATTTCCTACCTCAAGGAACGGAAGATGATTTCCAAATGGGGCGTTTATCATATTGTGAGGGTCAAGGATATGGAGTCCGAAGTACCACTCTTCAGTCGGTTCCTATGGTGAATAAGTTTTCGGATGTGTTCCCCAAAGACTTGTCGGGCATTCCTCCTAAAAGGGAGGTAGACTTTGGCGTAGATCTTCTTACAGATACTCAGCCTATCTCTATTCCTCCTTATCATATGGCGCCGGTAGAGTTCAAAGAATTATAAGAGCAGTTAAAGGATTTGTTGGAGAAGGGTTTCATTCGGCCCAGTATATCGTCGTGGGGTGCTCCAGTGTTGTTTGCAAGGAAGAAGGTTGGATCTTTTCAGATGTGTATTGATTATAGGTAACTAAATAAGGTGACCATTAAGAATAAATACCCATTTCCCAGGAATGATGACTTGTTTGACCAACTTCAAGGGACTACTCATTTCTCAAAGATTGATCTTCATTCCGGGTATCATCAATTGAAGGTTAGGTAGTGTGACATTCTCAAAACAACTTTTTGGACAAAGTATGGTCACTTTGAGTTTGTGGTGATGTCTTTTGACCTAACCAATGCTCCAGCTGTGTTCATAGATCCAATGAATCGGGTGTTTAACCCATTCCTTGACAGTTTTGTGGTGGTCTTCATTGACGACATTCTCATTTACTCCTGGAATGAGCAGGAGCATGGGGATCACTTGAGGATGGTTCTCCAAACTTTGAGAGAGAAGAAGTGGTATTCCAAGTTTAGAAAATGTGAATTTTGGTTAGGAGAAGTGGCTTCCCTTGGCCATATGGTGTCCGGTGAGGGTATCAAGGTGGATCCGAAGAAGACCGAGGTCATGAAGATTTGGCCCAGACCATTAAATCCATCAGATATTCAATGTTTTCTGGGGTTTGCCGGATACTATAGAAGCTTTGTTGATGGGTCCATTGAGTAAGCTGACGCATAAGAAGGCTAAGTTTGTGTGATCAGATGAATACAAGCGGGGTTTCCAAACTGTAAAGGATTGGCTTATATTGGCTCCCGTCTTGAGCTTACCAAATAGCTTGGAGGGATTCGTGGTGTATTGTGATACCTCGCGGATTGGGTTTGGTTGTGCGCTTATGCAACATGGTAAGGTAATAGTGTATGCATCAAGGCAGTTGAAGGTGCATGAACTTAATTACCCAACGCACGACCTTCAGTTGGCAGTGGTAGTGTTCGCCTTGAAATTTTGGAGACATTATTTGTACGATCACAAGTGTTTACAATGTGTATTCACTCAAAGGGATCTCAATTTGTGGCAAAGGAGGTGGTTGGAACTCCTAAAGGATTACGACATGAGTATGTTATATCATCCCGGCAAGGCTAATGTTGTGGCCGATGATCTAAGTAGGCTATCTATGGGGAGTGTGGCGCATGTTGGGAGGAAAGGAAGGAGTTAGCAAATGATGTTCATTAGTTAGCTAGGTTGGGTGTCAGGTTGGCCGATTCGAGCGATGGTGGCATCTATGTTCAAAGCGGGGCATAATCTTTCGTGGTGAGTGATGTAAAAGATAAGCAAGATTTAGACTCATCGTTACTTGAGTTGAAGAAGTTGGTTGACGAAAAAGAGATTGAGGTGCTCTCCCAAGGGGGAGGGGGCGTGCTCTGATACCAAGACCGGCTTTGTGTTATGGGTGTGGATGATCTTAAAAGGGTGATTATGAGTGAGGCTGAAAATTCTCATTATTCTATTCTCCCGGGGTCTACTAAAATGTATTGGGATTTGAAAGAAGTGTATCGGTGGCATGGTATGAAGAAGGACATCACTAAGTTCATATCCGAATGTTCGAGTTGTCAACAAGTGAAGGTAGAGCACCAAAGGCCCGGTGGCTTTGCCCAAGACATTGAGATTCCCATATGGAAATGGGAAGATGTAAACATGGATTTTGTGGTTGGTTTGCCTTGGACCCGAAGGCAATTTGATTCCATTTGGGTTGTCGTCGATCGGATGACGAAGTTGGGTTAGTTCCTACAAGTCAAGACCACCTTCGGTGCCAAGGATTATGCAAGGTTGTATATCCAAGAGTTGGTGAGGTTGATGGTGTGCCTAGGTCCATTATATCGGATCGTGGTACCCAATTCACTTCCTACTTTTTAGATCATTTCATTAGGGACTTGGAACTAAGATTAAGTTGAGCACCGCTTTTCATACTCAAACCGATGGGCAAGCCGAGAGGACTATTCCAACCTAGGAGGATATGTTGAGGGCTTTTGTGTTGGAGTTTAAAGACAACTGGGATGACCACCTTCCACTCATTGAGTTTGCTTATAATAATAGCTTCCATGCTAGCATTGGTACGGTACCATTTGAGGCCTTATATGGGAGAAGGTGTAGGTCACGGATGGGGTGGTTTGAGTTGGGAGAGATGGAACTAGTTGGCTCGGATCAAGTGATGGAGGCCATGGAAAAGGTGAAAGTGATTAGGGGAAGGTTCAAAACGGTCCAAAGTCGTCAAAAGTTTTATTCGCATGTTAGGAGGAGAGGTCTTGAGTTTCGTGTCGGTGATTCGGTATATGTGAAGGTTTCGCCGATGAAGGGCGTGATCCATTTTGGTAAGAAGGCAAGCTAAGCCCCCGGTATGTTGGCCCTTATGAGATCATTGAGCGGGTTGGAGGTGTGGCTTATAGGTTGGAGTTGCCTCTAGACTTGAGTTTTATTCACCTAGTCTTTCATGTGTCCATGTCAAGGAAGCTAATTGGTGATCCTAGCACCGTTGTACCCTTGGAAGGGATTGAGGTTGAAGAAAACTTGTCTTATGAGGAAATCTCGGTGGATATCTTGGATAGGCAAGTAAAGCGTCTTTGTAACAAGGACGTGGCTTCGGTGAAGGTTCTTTGGAGAAATCAACATGTGGAGAGTGCTACTTAGGAGGCGGAGCAGGACATGGTGAAGCGTACCCTCATTTTTTCTATTCTACTCAAGCCTAATGTACTAGGTTCTCCTCTTTCTAGTGGTCCCATTTCTTTCCCCTCTTGAGTCTCCTGGCATGACATATATACATGTGCGCAGAAATGCGTTTTAGGATGATTTGAATGACTTGAATACAATTTTAATATGAGTTTAAAGGTTTTATGATTTTTTCAAATAATGAACTATGCATTGTACCATATGTTTCGATATTTCATGTTCTAAGTCAAGCCTTTCAAGCCTTTTTCTTGCACATTCTGGGACTAATGTTCCCAAGGGGAGATAATGTAAGGACCTAGATTTTTCGAGCGACTTTACCGGACCTCTTGGTACCTTCCAGAGCAAAACTACCAAGCATCGCTCCCCTGAAGGCCCACACAGGCCATGTGAAGCCACACGGACCATGTGGCCTCCAATGGAGGGACACTTACTCCAGTTCACGATAGGAGGAAAATGAGACAGGGGATACTTCGGACTAAGTGAGGGCACACAACCACTCACATGGTCCGTGTGATGTGTCACGGGCCATATGGTCTTCCGTGTAACTCGCTACATCAAATTCTTCTAAGTATGGAAGTATCATCTCGTAACTTTGTCGTGAGGAGATTATTTCAAGTACTATCACACGGTCCATGTCACGACCCGTGTAGCGTCACACGGGTCATGAAGTCCTCTGTGTGGTACCCCTAGGCCTCGAATAAATTCCCAGCATTGGCACTACGTAATTGTCTAAGTGACAGTTCATGGTTGCTTTTCACGGTCCGTATGACGTCTCACGGACCGTGTAGGCAACTGTATGGACCTGGCAGTTCCAATTTTTGCCCGTTTCATTAATGGCATTAAAGTAATTTCAGTTTATTTTAATTGTGAATTATGACATTTTACCTATCCCAAACCCCTAGTTCTGTTGATATGCCTCCCCTCTTAATTCATTCTCCTAAAACCCTATACCCCTCATAAGATCACCTCCCAAATACTCTCCACTTTCCCTCTCAGGGTTCAAGGCCAGGGTTAATTGAAGTCCAAATTCAAGCTAAGTCCTTCCCTAAATTCAGCTCCTCAATCAAGGTATGTGGGATTGATTCTTGGTCCCTTTCAACCAAGAAGATCCAAAATTCTTTTCAATTCATTTCATGAATTTTAATTCACTTTAAATATGGGTTATTATTATTTGATTTTATTAAATCCAATTGATATTTGGGCTATACATTTCCAATGATTTTAAATTACTTTGATCACTATTATGATAACTTACATTAACGGATGATGTTATGAACATGCATGTCCCCTTTTTAAGTTGATTTATGCATGGGTGAATTATATTATGATTTAGATGTGGATTTAATTGTGGATTTATTCAATCTCATATTATGATGTCGGTTTTAACTTGAATCTGTGTTACCCATGCTATGCTCAAATAATGCATTGTATTTGCATTCATGGACATTAGTTTATATAGGAATTATGAAGTGGCTTCAGCCTAGTTATGTTTTATGAAACGATTATGATATTATTTTGATAAGATATTGGTTATGACAAGAATGTGATCACATATATATCTTATAATTATGGCTCTTGGAGCATCTCGGGTGCTTGCACCATTTTGTATATGTGAATGAGCTATTCCTTGCATGAGTATCATCATTATGACTTATGATTTGGCATTTGAGCCTAAATATGCACTGAATGGTTATGAAATGAATTATGTTTTGAAATGAATACTGTATCTCTTGAATGCACATATATGTATAAGTATTCTCGTGGGATGCCGACTTAGCACCGATGGATTGGGGGCATTAGGGCTATCCTCTAGGGTGCTCTCTCTTTCCTCGAACTATGTGCTAGGAATGGATTATGAGAAACCTATCCGAAATGGGATGGGATCCCGTAAGGAAGGTGGCTTCATACGAAATGGAACGGGTTCCTGTAAGTCGAAGTGTTTGTGTGATATGATATGCTATATAAGAAATCCTTACCGAAATGGGATGGGTTCCCATAAGGGGGTTGCTTCATACAAAATGGGATGGTTTCCCGTATGTTGAAGAATGGTTTACCTCTGGCAAGTAGACCACCTCTATACGTCGAGGGGTTTTCATCGGGATTCTAAGTAATAGCTCGCTTGGTCTTATGCATGTCGGTTGAGGTCACTTCCCCACTATCTATATGAGCATTGTTGCATTTCATGCATCATAAATTTCATGTCATCTTGTATATATTTCCGTTAGATATATGATTCTTTCTATATTATGTGCTTTTGTCATCTAACATTGAAATGCAGGTTGGGTAAGTCATATGCATTTCATGCCCGCATACTTAGTACATTCAAATGTATTAATGCATACTCTATGCCTACATGATTTTATCATGTATGGGCCGAGCACTTCGAGTATCAACCGTTTGATGAGTAGTCCGATCCAGAAGAGTATTTGTGGTGAGTCCCATTTTCCGAGGATAAGCCATCGTCCTTTACCTCTAGTATCTTCGAGTTCCTTTTTCATTTGAGGGTGAGCCCGGAACATGTCCTGGCCCCAGTTCCATCTTGATTAGAGGCATTTGTTGGACAATATGTAGACTCCTTTGAAATTCTTATGTTATGTGTTGTATCCGGCTTATATTTTTGTTGGATTGATTTATAGGAAATTCGTCTATATGCATGTTTTGGTGAGGAAAGTCCCTAGTCCCGTATTGCCCCCATAGTGTGAGTCCTATTCTCCCGCCCCTTAGAACTATGTGTTACTATATGTGTGTCCTTCCTGAACCAATGATGTGGATTTAGATACTTGAGGCTTTTTCGGGGACTCTGGGTTCCCATTCGCCATGTCATATCTAGGCCCTAGTCCCGGGTCATGAAAGAAAGTAAAGAAAATCCAGTAATATCAGGGATATCATAAGTGTCCACAGAGGATAAGCCCATAAGATCACAGTATACAAGAAGTCGAGTCATAGTGGCAAGAAATCAACAGGTAATCCCACAGTCATCATATCACATCAATATTAGATAGTTTGCACCCATAGACACCATAAAAATACGTACCTTTTGACAGAATCTGCCTGTACAAGGCCTCGCTATAGCCTACCAATACCAATATACATACATACATGCATCGATATCTAATATTCACAGCCAACCAAATAATTTACAATCCAATAGTCACAATACAACGCATATCAAAGCTACTAACATTTCACAAACATTTCAGGCTCCACATGCACGTAACCTCAATCTAAGGTCTAGGGAAAGCCTAGCCTACATAAAGAATGTCTATCAGTCCAGTCGTGCTTTTATCTTTTTGATAGACTCTCAAAACAGTTTAGTCGTTACAATATAATTTACGGTATCAAAACAACCAGTTTGGATGTATTATCTTATGAAAGGGGCGTAATTAGGCAAAAAATGTCAAAAGTGGGAAAAGTGGCCCCACGCCCAAAAACCCAAACCCAAATCCTAAAAACAACACCCACGACGCCCCAAGCCTAAAACCAAAACTTTGGCCCAAAATGGGCCCCAGAAGACCGAGACAACATCCAAAAAAAGGGTTAAAGTCCTACTAGGAAAACCCCTCTTCCATATCTTTCTCGACCTAAATTCTAAAACACCAGACAACTATAGTCAACATCCAGCTAACCATTGTGTTACCCTCAGAACGTAAAACACTTTAGGCTAAAATTTTATCCAATTCCGTCAAGATTCAGAAACAAAATCAAGATACAAAGTTTTCACCAAAATTGAGAATGACAGCAGCAAAAATAGGAATATTACCTAAAAATGCGCATCAAATCCCAAATCCAACTTCACCACAAGGTTCCTAGTGAAAATTCGAGTCAAATAGACCTTTGGTTCACAAAAAGCAGAGTTGTATCGCTAAAATTACATCCTTGGGAACTTTTGAATAATTGTTGATTCGCGAGGACTGAAGCCATTTATATAGACCAAATTTATTCTCTGCAATGGCGGACAAAGATCCGCGAAGGCGGAGCTTGGGGCTGGTTACCTTCAGCGAACGCAGAGACCTATCTTCCTTGCCTTCCACGATCACGGACAAATCTCCACGAGAGCAGAGAGTAAATTCCCTGGTGTTGCACCAGCAATGCTCTAGACTTCTCTGGCCCATTCCCAGGGTTCCTGATGTCCATTTAATGCAAAAAACAATTGTGAAACCGCGCTAATTTAAATGTTTCAGATCCAATGGTGTAGTTGGAGTTCCCAACGGAGCATCCTACGAAAAAAGAAGTACCCAACTTCCTTCGGGCTAATTTTAGCTTGAAGAATTGAGGGGTCAAAATGCTACCAGATGACCCCAATAACTGGAAAAGGTCATTCTAGAATATTTTCGATATTCCGAAGCTGACCACGCCATCGTTTTCTAATTCCGAGCGCATTTAGCTAGGTTTTTATCGAAACACCCTGTTTGGCTTCTGGTTGAACTCATTTTGCAACTTTAAGCCCAAAATCAAACTGGGACCCTCCATTCTCAACCCAACCACCCTCCTAGAACAAATCGACCATTTCAAAACTAACTAGAATCCCTTCTAAGGCCGTTAACCTGGGTTTTGCCAAGAAATTATTTTTAGCAGCTTTAGCTCCTCGCTAAACTGCTAACTCACACAATTCTCAACCAAAACACCTAAAAGTCATTGCAACTATCCCAATAGGTCATATTAAGTATGAGGCCACTATACAAAAGCTTAAAACATCATAAACAACACAAAAATATAAAAATGACATGCTTGATCATCACATACACACACACATTCAACCAAAACACCTAAAAGTCATTGCAACTATCCCAATAGGTCATATTAAGTATGAGGTCACTATATAAAAGCTTAAAACATCATAAACAACATAGAAATATAAAAATTACATGCATGATTATTACGCACACACACATATGTGTGTGTGTGTGTTTGTGCGAGCATGTGTGCGTTCACGCGTGCGCGCGTGTAAGTTTAGAAAAAGGAAAAAGAAAAAATGAAAAAAAGGAAAAAATAAAAAACAAAAAAAACATGAAAAAGAAAAAACGATAAAGAAAAAAAAGAGAAGAGAAAAAATAAAAAATAAAGAAAAATAAAGAAAGAGAAAAATTAGAAAAAAAATTGAGTGGCAATTGAGCTTGGAGCATTGTTTAAGTAAAATATTTAAGGTGTAGAGGCAAAAAACGTACTTTTGATTCAACTTAATGTGGAAAGAAGGGCATTTTCGTATGACTTCTTCTCTTATGGACCACCATGTCACGACCCGATCCCGGTCATAATGGCGCCTGCTGATCCCACCGATAGGTAAACCAGTTCCCAACCTAAGGGTAGTTGTCCTAGCTCTCTAGTCCAAACCAAATCAATACAACAATAATATATACGCTGAAACCTACCCAGCTAATGGAAGTCAACTGTACATTGCTACAATAGACATAAGGGTATATCATATACATGTATCAATAATCATAATAACATAAAAACTTAGAGGGCCTCTAAAAATACATAACACCATTGTACAAGGCCAATGTCTGGATACAAAAGATGGCCATCAATAGAAAGGAGACTGCGAAGAAACCAGATCCGTCGGTGCTTACCAAAAGTCTCCTGAGCTCTCCTGAAGTTCCCCAACTGAGCTATCACGGCCCATACCTAGACCTGCACTGGGAAGATGCAAAAGTAGGGTAAGTACTAGAAAAGGCACCCAGTAGGCATCATCGGTCGATTGAGTGGAATAGTAAACATAAATAAAGTCCAAATATATAGAGAACTGCAACAATGTAGCAAAGGAACTCAGATCAAGGCAAAAACATGTCTGGAAACCCTCAAACCACCATTGAGCCAACCAAGGAGATGAAGAATGTTAACTGAATCAACCCAAGTGATAAATATCAATACCACTGATGAAAACTATGTAGGCTCATACCACAATGGCCCCCAACTGAGGCATAGTGTTATACACGGGTACAAGGCCCTAGTATCTATACATGTATGCCAACTGGGCCCCCATAAGCCTAGAAGGTATACCCAGAACAATAATCATGCCAATAAATAATCACAGAATCCCTCAGAACCATCACAAAATCCCATAGAACCATCATAGAGTCCAGCTCTCTATGTCATCATAACAAAGGTCGGTTGTACGTGGATGTAAGGCCCTAGAATATAAGGTTGAACGCCCCCTAGGCCCCCATAAGCCAAGAGGGTACACCCACACACAATCAAGGTGTGAACAGGTGAGTGGATCCATGGGTAAACAATCATGCTCTCGGCTTCCAACATCACAACAGTAATTGAGTTCCCGACCCATCAGAAGTAGTATTACACGGGGACTCGAACCCCTAATATCACTCGGGGACTCTTACCTCTAGGTCTTCCGACTCATCCTCAATCGGGCAGTGGGGCAGGGCCAAGTGGTTTAACAATAAATTTAACGGTGGGACGTATCCTTCGCAAGAGAAAGAATCCCCCTATCATAAACAATAGTGTCTCAACATCGGAGTATCAATCACGGGGCCCATCCCTAAAAAATATCAGTGACGGGGTCCCCGACCTAAAAACTCAGCTGGCAGTCCCTCCTCTAAATTCACACCTGTACCTATCCCTACAGTCGCAACCATCGGGACTCGAACCACAGGGAACGTCACCTAAGACTTGGACTCTCAGACGTAACCAGTGGGGCTCACAATAATGGGGAGCTTCATCTGAGATGTGAGATATCCAACAATCACTTGCTCAACCAATCTATCTCGATCCAAAACTCTAAAGTCATATCGTGCCTAGAGTGAACGTAGGCGACAATAATCGCATTATGCCCAGAGTGAACGTAGGTGACGATGCTCTCAACCTAGGTATCCCACGATCTCAATCCAACCTAAACAATCACTACCTCTCTTAGATAAAACAGATACCCCAGAATTGGAAAGAACCAGTGCACAACAACTATCAGCAGTATATTAGAGAGTATAAACATCACAAAACACAACAGACTAGCTAATGCAAAGTTAAGTCTATGCCAGAACTAGGCCATAGTACGGCATATAATTAATACACAGTCTCCCAATAATCATATCTCTATGGCAACATTCAATCTGCTATCATACCTATGCAAGTCAAGTTAGTAAGCATGCCTTCCCCAATCATTAGCTCATATTCAGCCCTTTTTCTGTGTAAAGCAACTCATAAGGCAGCATTGGTATAACCTAAGCAAAGGCCCAAGAGGCTAGATAATCATAAGGATGACACCCACTAGGATCATGTCGTAGCTCAGCAGCAACAAAGGATATTGCCTAAAGAAATCATGTGCCAACCCATTGAAAATATACATGTCTCAACTAAATGTCAGTTCCCAAGACGAACCCATATAACTAGGGTCTCATCACAGATCACCCAGACACTTATAGGATATAACCTACACCTCGCTAATAGGGTCGTACTTCCATCTCTAACCCCCAGTGCCTCAGTTTCAATGCATCTCGTATTACAGGTCACAAGGCTCCTTCAGGAGTATAACTATGACCTTCCCTGAAATATGGTGTATCTCTAGTCATTGACCAGTGGCACAAGTACATAACAAATAATAGTAGTATACAAGATCATATAAACCACAGGGCAACATAGAATCATGTTTAATTAGGAACTCTACCAAAAGTACTCATTAAAGATATAGATAATTGTAGCCACATCATGCATAGACATACCAACCAGATATACATACTAGATACAGCGAACAGGATAGCATGTAATCACAGGTCCACCTCATTAGCTACTATATTCTTGTAGCCTCAAACCACAAACACATACAAGCAAGAGTCAAGATCAGTGTTTATACATGTCACATGTTCACAACTCTAACCATTTCCTTTCCGGACCTTTCATAGTCATATAATGTAAGAATTCAGGTAATATTAGCAACTACAGTTGACACAACCCTTAATATAACAACTACCGTCCCATAACATTATACATACACAACACACAGATCACATCCAACCATATACAACACATACTCCACAACTCCATCCATAAACAATACACTCTTACGTATTCCAACTCAAATATGCAAATATTTCAGCTCAGTATAGGGTTTAAAGAATGCCTAGCCTGCCTAGCATCCGATGCCTCTTGTTCCAAGTCTATCCAACCAAGCTTTTCCCCTCCGAATTGCCTCTCGAGGCTGCTCATCTATCAAAACATAAGTCACAAGATCATTATGGTTGGTTTGGCAGTAAAATCTCAAGAAACAGGTGAAATTAAATCAATTACGACTAAAATGGGTAAAATCAGGGACCATGCTCAAAACGAAAAACCAATCTCCATAAAATAATCCCTACATTACCCCGAGTCCATAGCCGAAACTTTGGCCCAAACATCCAAAAATGAAGCTTAAAACATTACCAAAAAAACATTCTTTTCAAAACTTTCTTGGTCGAAATTCTTAAAAACGAAAATCAACAAACATCCAGCATACCACAGCGTTCCTCTCAAAACATAGAACAATTTAGACACAAATTTCACTTAATTTAGTTAAGAAATGACCAAGATATTGCAATGTAAAGTTTTCACTCATTCTTTATATATCATCAAATAAAAAGCAGGGATTTACCTCTCAATACATGTCAAATTCCGAATCTGACTTCACCACGACAGTCATTTGAGTTAAGTAGCTTTTTAAATCACTCAAATCGAATGAAAAATGAGGTCAAAATTGCAGTGCAAAGTTGGAGGAATATATAATATATTTTCCAAGGAACAACATATATATAGGGGCTGACAGGTGCTGACATATCACTTACACATGGCAGATCCTGAGCATGCCATGTGTCAGATCTAAGGTGTGACACCTTGCCCCTTCTCTCTTTCCACTCTTCCTTCAATCTCTTCGTCGTCGTTTTGGGCTCGTTCGAACTTCGATTTTCATAAATAAACTATGTAACCCTATGGATTTTGACGTTATGGATCCAATGGTGTAGTCTGAATTTCCAACAAAGCTTCTTACGATAAAGTGAGGGTTCCACTTCTTTATGCATAACTTTTCACGAAAAGCCCCTAGGGGTTCAAATCACATCCGTACGTCCCCGGTATAAAACGAAGGGTCTCCCTATACAAAAATCAATGTTCCAGAGCTTACCATACTATCAAAATTCTCCTCTGAGGCACAGTTGCCTAGGGCATTGACTGGGTCAACTATTAGCCAATTTCGGTGGCCAAATTTGCAGCCGATGATATAATTGTACCGAACATGCCCCTACCATAATTCAATCGTTTCAAAGATAATGGAATCATCAAAGTTCCATTCTTAGCTCATTTACTAGGACTTTACCCAAAAACTTTATTTTACGGATATAACTTTTTGGTTAACTCAAAAATCCACATAACTCCCGAAACCCGACCAATAATCACACCAATCGTCCCGAGGTTGCAATACACATGCTCAAATCAATATAATCACAACAAACCCATAGAAATGACATGGAAGGTCATTAAAACATCCCCCACTAATAAGACTTTCATCCGCAAAAGTACGAATATAGGCATACTTGTAGGCTCTAATCCACACCATGAGTATATAAGCCATAAACATGTTTTATATTCTCAATAATTTAGTACCACCCTCACTATCCAGAAATCCCACCACCCATTTGTACATGACAGCGAGCCGATGTAGCAATTCAATAAGGAAGTCTCAAGAAACCACTATTTGTCTCCTGCATTGAATCAGTTGATGAGTCACGAGGATCGGTTAGCTAGACATATCTTTTCATACTACATCATCAGATATTCGGTTCTGATGATGTGGAGAGTTGGGCTCTTATGATGGTTCTATGGGGTTCTGTGATTGTTTGTTGGTATTATTATTGTGTGCGGGTGTACCTTCTGGGCTTATGGGGTCCCAGTTGGCTTACAGGCATAGATACCAGGGCCTTCCACCCACATACAACACTATGCCTCAATTGGGGGTAGTTGTGGTATGAGCCTACGTAGGTTTCATCAGTAGTACCAATGTTCATCACTTGGGTTGGTTCATGTTATCGTGGTCATCACTCTGGTTGGTTCAGTTATCGTTGTTTATCTCCTTGGTTTGCTCAATGGCAGTTGAGGGTTTCCAGACATGCTTATACCTTGATATGAGTTCGTGTTGTTACACTGCCACAGTTCTCTTTATATGTAGGCTTTATATATGTTTACTGTTTCGCTCAAGTGGCCGATGATGCCTACTAGGTGTCGTTTCTGGTACTCACCCCTATGCATCTTCCCACGATGCAAGTCCAGGTACGGGTTGTGATAGATGAGTTGAGTAACTTCGAGAGTGCTCACGAGTCTTTTGGTGAGCACTGGCAGATCTGCTTTCTTCACAGTCTCCTACCTGTTGATGGCAAAACATCAAAATCACCACATTTAAAGGGCACCCTATTTAATTTTCTAAATTTATTGTTCATCATAAAAGAATAGAGGGAGTTTTATAAACCATTATATTACCAAGAATTAGTAGTAGTAGTTATAATTTTTCTAATTATTGATTCAAGAGGAATCATTATCTCTGTCGACCTTATTAAATTTTAAATTATTGATTCTAAATTAATAAATAATAAAAGTTATTTTCAAAAAAAATATTCTCAACTTTTTCGTACTTTTATTGTTAAAGAAAACTACAATTTATATATTATATAGACTTCACAATACACAAAAAGTTGAGACATAATTGTCATTACCCAAACCTAGGGCCTAGTTGTGACACGATGAATGTGGCACCCAAAGGTACCCCAAACAAGCCTCATAGTATAAATAAGCACATCATCGGAGAAATAATCAACATAATATGAGATAGGGGCTAAGGGCCAATAAACTAAACATGAGAAGTAATATTGAATTCATACAAACTTAACCAACATATATCCAACGATACCTTTAACTATAGCAATAGGGTGGGAGGCTTAGAAATGTCCCAAGCTCACCCTCAAACATAAAGTGAATAGAATCAAAAGTTTCATAGTGCAAAGTCTCAAAGCAACGTAAACATGAATAAGAGAAAAGGGATCCCATTCTCGAAGCATAGGAACTCACAAACTCAAGTCTTCTATAATCCAAAGCTAGCTACGTAAAAGACATCGAGGAGCATCAGTCCCTACATGGTGAAATTATGTAGGCATAGAGTATGTGTTAGTATTATGGAATGTACTAAGTAAGCAGGTACGTAATGCAATAAAGTACATGTCATGAACTAGCGAACAATATAATCATTTAAGACATTATCAAGCCATAGAACATATGATAATGTATGTGGAAAGTAAAGAATGTACACTTATTCGAATGCATGACAAAGGACTTAAACTTAAAATAATGAGAAATACAGGATTGTTATGCACAAGTAAAATAGTAATACCTTTAGGAAAACAATGGATTCTTTTAAGGGAAGGACCATATTACTTGGAATGAGACTTAGTAATTATAATGAAGGACACCTTTCATTCTTAAAGACAATGTCATATACCTTTATAGAAAATACCATTAGTAGTAGAAAGGGATCATAAACATATGTGAGAGCAACCTTCAACTGACATAAATTATGTGAGATAAATCATGGAGTCTCAATATTTCCCATGCACCAAAAGAAGAAGGAGATTTCAAAGATATTGTGGAGTACATTTCAAAATGTTTGTTTTGTCAACAAGTAAAAGGAGAATATCAAGTTCCAGTTGGGCTATTCCAACCCTTGCCGATTTCAAAATAGAAATGGGAGAGAATTACAATGGACTTTGTTTCAGGTTTTCCTTGCACTCAAAAGAACCATGATGCAATATGGGTGATACTGAATAAATTAATGAAGAGTGCTCATTTCTTAGCAATCATGATGGATTATTCAGTTGAGAGGTTAGCAGAACTATACATTAATGAGATTGTAAGACTGCACAGAATCCCTATCTCTATTGTCACTGATAGAGAACCAAGGTTTACATTTATATTTTTATCTATCTTTCATGAGGCCTTGGGTACCAGGTTAAATTTTAGTACCTTATTTCATCCTCAGACATATGATCAGAGAGAAAGCGTGATACAAATTTTAAAGGATATGCTTCAAGTATACATCATGGAGTTTGAGGGTAGTTGGGAAAAATATTTGGATTTTGTAGAATTCGCTTTCAATAATAGCTACCAATAGAGTATTGGAATGCCTCCTTATGAAGCCTTGTATGGAAGAAAATGTCAAATTCCTCTTTGTTGGTGTGAAGTTGGTGAAAGAAAACTTAGTGGTCCTGAAATTGTGTAGCAAACAGAAGACAAGGTAAAGGTGATCAAGGATCTTCTAAAGATCGCTTCGGATAGGCAAAAATCATATGCTAATCTTAAAAGGAGTGATATCGAGTATCGAGTATCAAGTTAGTGATAAGGTATTCTTAATGGTATCTCGATGCAAGAAGATTATGAGATTTGGCCGAAAGGGAAAACTTCGTCCCCAATTTGTCGGACCCTATGATGTACTTGAATGAGCGGGACTAGTTGAATATAAACTAGCATTACCACCTGATTTGGACAAGATCCACAATTTCTTCCATGTGTTAATGCTCAGAAGTTATCATTCTGACCTCTTTTATGTCCTACCAATTGAATCTATTGAGGTTAATCAAGACGTGATGTATGATGAGGAACCTGTCCATATTCAAGATCGGGGAATAAAGGAACTAAAAAATAAGAAAATTCCCTTCGTGAAGGTACTCTGGAGGAACTATTTTGGAGAAGAACCCACCTGGGAAAGAGAAAAAGACATGAGGACCCTATATCTGCACTTATTCCAAGACTAGCATAAGGTAAATTTCGAGATGAAACTTCTTAAGGGGAGAATTGTAGTCCCCTTATTATTAAATAATGTATCCACTTTCAAAAAGGTACTCCCTTGAGATAAAATCAACCCCTACTACACAACGTTTTTACTTAAATTTGTGTCGTTCGAGAAATTGATTCTCTTGAGTCGTCGAAAGAAATGACAGAAGGGTTGTCTTAGTGAAATTGATCTATGTTCATGAAATTTTATGTGTTACACAAGCCTTAATAATAAATATTAATGTGTGAGGAAACAAATAAGGAATGGAAAAAGGAAATTTGGGCAGCATTTTTTTTAATTTACTTTTAGCATAATATATATTTTCCCCAAGGTAATTTTGTTTCAAGACCTTATAACACCTTATAAACTCTCTCATAGCTATATATTTGACAATATGCACGAAAATAATCAGTTCCTTTGAGCAAAAATCAAGAAACCTCTACCCTTTGGTAAGTAGCTAAAATTTGTCTTGAAATTGTGCAATGTTTAGTAATTATGGAATATGTCATGGTATATAGCTGCGTTTGTAGTGTATAAATATGTTTTGGAAAGCGGATTCACATAGCTACAACTTTTATGCTTATGTTCAATTCCGAAGTTTCTTGTATTGTACTGAAAAATGGGACAAACATAGTGAAAGCTCTAGCCAGTTTTTCTGTCTAAGAAGCCTTGCATGTACTACTGTTAATATTTTAATCATATCCTGACGTGTGAGCTGTATTTTATGATGGTTCTTAGTTCTTTGCAACCCTAATACATGTATATACAACTCTTATGTTTATGGAACCTAATTTGGTAGTCATGTATTTAAAACAGTGAACGCAATTTGGGACAAGTTCTATCTAGATTTTTGACATAGGAATCCCCGGGGGTTTACTATTAGTGTTTCAAGTATAAATTCTTGTACCAAGGATATTTTGAAGTTATTCTTGAGCGTTTGCAACCTATGTTCATATACCTACAGTTTTAATATAGACTGAAAAGCCTAGTTTTTCCATTTACCAATTCAATATCTAGTTGCGATGCAAGGCAGTCAAGCTGCCCAAAAGGGTGTGATTTACACAAATGGGGCTCACTTTTAGTATCTATCTTATTAGTTTTTACCTATTGAAAGTACTAAATATTAAATGAGTATTTAAATGAATATTAAGGTGCTCATACTCTTGTACAATCTTAAGGATATTAATTGAAGAAACTGATGTTGTATTGATCTACGATTTAAACTCGGTAAGGCGGTTGTGTGCATAAATTGTTTAGGTTCGTGTAAAAACTTATTCCTGTGCTTTTGCTACCTGCTGGTACAATTGAATTTTATCTTGGTATCTTAGTTATGTTCTTGTCATTTTATCTGGCTGTGTTGATATATTTGAGACTTGAAAGGAACTCGCTTAATTCGCCCATTTGTACGATTGCTTGATCACTTGACATCTTTGTGGACTTTGTGCTTTTTGTTGTTGTGACTTTGTTATTATTGGCATTAGACCTTTAAGTATCATACTTGATACTATTGATCTATTTGTTCACCGGTCTACTTATTATATTGCATTTGTGTTGCCTTGACTTAAGAAAGGTAAATTGAGGAACTAAAGGTTTCAGCTTTTAGCTTTTACACCACTAAGCATCATACTCAGCGATAGTTGTTTCTATCATAGGGAATACCCGAGATGATGCTTGAGGATGGCCATTGAAGATAAATATTGGAGCTATGCAGAAGGTCACATTTGCATCTAGACATATATATTATAGTAGTTATGGGATATGTACATGATTCTCTTATTGCATATGTATGTATAAATTTGAAAGGCTAGTGTAAATTATAAAACCATACTCTCTAACTTAATGTTTTGGAATGTTCAGTTAAATTTTAGTCGTTGAGCTTGTTTTTATATTAAATTACCCATTATATTGAGGTTATTGTATGAAATGAAAACTAGTAAGTTTTATGTCTTTGTATTTTAACATCGGTAATAATTTTCAATATGTACTACAATAGTACGGGCTATATATAAAAACCTCGTGAGATATTGGTTTAAATTATTTTGAAAGTTGGGCACGCTATAAACTGGAACCGAAAATCCACTGAACTACCTCTAGGATAAAATCCCGTACCTATAACTATTTTGGATTCATTATTACATTATGCTTAATATGTTGCGTATTAAAGTCTTAATATGTTAGCAAGTATTACGTAAGCCTAGATCATACATAAGTGGCATCCTCCCACGAGGGTTGCCACAGTGGGTCTTCCATCCATGGGTTCTTCCACCCATGGAGCCCAAATCTCATTTTTAATGAAATTTCTTGATTTCAAGGCTTATTCCTTTATGGGTACTTCCTATTATTAGTTCAATGCATGATTTATGTTGGAAACTACCATTTTATTGGCTTGAATGTGCATGAAACCAATTAGGGATTTATATTATGATATATATTATATTATTAAAGTTATGCATGCTATGATATCTTATGGAAGATTATGGATTTTATGATGAATTTCATGAGGGATCTTACTATGATGATGGTGGGTTGATTTGGATGGTTTCCAAATGATCATTTTTTACTTCATTAATGTCCTATGCTCTTGTATTTCATGATTTTAAGCTTATACACATAAACCCACCATGTCTGCCTAAGATTATATGACAAGTCTAATATGTTGATGAAATGTTTATGGCAAGTTATGCAAGACAAGAATGTTATGATGATTTATGAGCTTCAAGGTATGTGTTAAACTCATGGAAATTTCTATGAATGATATAGATTATGAGCCCTTTTATGCTATGTTACACCCTCTTGTGAAATAGAAATTCTCATTTGTTGTGGACAAGAATATTAATGATCTAATCCTACTACGCCGTTATGTTTTTACAAGCTATTCAAGTCATAATAGCACTTATGCTTATGTTATGTAATTTGTGGGACTAGAATTAACATCAAATGGGATTTAGAGCGGGGGACTATCCCTAAGGGTCCTAAATATAAAGTTTTACTTTCCATAACTATGTGCCACCATAGGATATGATTGTGTTCCCTAAATGAACTTTTACTAGTTGATCTAGCTAGGTCAATTCACCTATCGAAAAGGCAATGTCGTAAGGTAAGGACACCATGAACACCTATCAAAAAGGCAATCCAGTAAGGTAAGAATATCATGTAAAGTCTACCCAAAAGGTAATGTCGTAAGGTGTACGTATGATCTAACTTGGAAAGTATACCACTCTTTGTTTTTTGGTGTGGAGAAAATATTGAGATTCCATGTAGTAGCTCGCAGGGCTTATATGTCAGTTAATGTCTCTTCCCACATACGCATGTTATGTTTGAGATTTTGGTTATCTTTCACATATGTTTTGACTAAAGCATTGATCATCCATGACATATTAAGCATATATCTATTGTACATGATTATGCATCTTTCCTTTTTAGGATTATGTTCTCTTTTTGTACTGCACTCTGCATGCTTAGTACATTCCAAGTACTAATGCATACTTTTTTTTGCATGATCTAACCATGTAGGGACCAAAGCTCCTATTCATTCACCTCCTTCTGGCTAGTATGTTTGCTTGAAGATTGTTATTGTTGAGCCCTTCCTTTCGAGGACAATAACAATTTTTCTGTCTTGCTTATGTTAAGACTTTATTGCTTTTTCTATCTATTTTGAGTGTTATCCCAGGAATATCTTCGCCCTCATTACACTCATGTTTAGAGGTATTGTTGGATAATATGAAGTGCTTCACTCTTGTGACACCAATGTATCTATGAAGTTTTCCCTTAGTCCCTATCCCTTGTTTGATGTTGCTTGATGTTGATGATAAGTGATGATCTTCCTAAGTCCCTACTTCCCCGTAGCTTGAGTCTTATGATCCCTCCCCTTAGTATTTTTCGTGATTGGATGATGGAAATTTCTATCCCTTTATCTTGAGTTCAAAGTCCTAAATCCCCTTAGTTTGAATTGTTTGATGCTTGTTTTATGTTTCCGCAACCAAAGATACGCTTATGTATGCCATAAGGCTTGTTTAGGGTAACTTCAGGTTCTCCATTCACCATGTCACACCTAGGATCTAGGTTTGTTGTGACATAAATGATGGCATTATAGTTTCATAATTGCATTACATCTCATATACATTGTACATTACAAAGTACTAATGCATATTTTCTGACATGATGTCACCATGTAGACACCGGAGCCCTCCAATGATGACTCATGGCTAGTTCGAGCGGCGTTTCAAAACTAATTTTGTTGTGGTGAGCTCTTAGTTTGGATCTCCACCTATTTCTTTTCATGCTACGTACTTTTTGCACATGACTGGAGGCTTTTACGTTCTAACTTAATTTAGAATCTTTTCTATTTGAGGGAAACCAACCGTGTCATTGGTTCCCATTGACTCATGTTTTAGATGGTATATTGTGGACGTTGATGTATGTTTTGAGATGATTCTTTTCTTAAATGATGTCCCTTAGACTCTATCCCATTTTATTTCTGCAAAATGTACATACCTATGATTGCTAAGATAGCTTTGGTGAGGTGCCTAGGGATATCTTATTCGTCATGTTATGACTAGGCCCTGGGCTTGGGTCATGACAAATTTAGTATTAGAGCACGAGGTTTTAAAATGTTCCTTGGATGTCCAAATATACCTCTCAACTAAAATCTCATGCAAGGCTGTAAAGCATGCCACAACCATGAATGAGAGGCTATGAGACGCTTAGGAAAATTTTCCCTTCTTCATCATTCATGTCATGCCCTTAGAGTTGTCTAAGGTTGTCACGACCCAGACCTAAGGGCCTAGCCGTGACACTGCGCATGAGACACCCGAAGGCATCCCATCCTAGCCTCGTGCTCATATCATAAACATTTGTAAGGCAATATAAGCAATGCGTATGAGAATAAGCAAGCGAGAGTTTATCAAAGTAAAAGCATAGTTCTCATAGGTAATATACATCAATTCATTAAGGTCCAACTCATGCCTTTACAACATAGATCTTGGCGAGGACTAGCGCATTGCTCACTAGCTCACCGTCAATAGAATGAATATGATAAAGTTTGAACATAAAGGAAAACATCATTAGGCTTGTTCTTGAAGCATGGTGAACTCACCAACAAGTCTTCAAGCTCAAGATCTGAATCTAACCACAAAATAGAACAGTGACCTCGCCGTCCGTCTTTACGTGGTCAGATCATGTGAGCAAAAAGTATGCGTTAGCACATAGAGTGTACTAAGTATGTAGGCATGCCATGAACCAAAAGACATCACAATAATATCAATATGCATAATCGAAACCAATAGGATAAGAACACAATATGCATGAGCGTGCAAGTTTAAAATCATGAGAAGAAGCATCATCAAATCCATTGATAACCTTAACATACATATGTGGGAATAAGCCTATAATTGACATATAAGACTATGCGAACTATTACATGGAATTCTTATTTTTCCTCTACACCGAGTGGAAGAGTAGCCTACTTTGCCAGGGTAGACTATACCTACCTTACGGGACCTTTCCCATTTCGGAAAGTGCTTTAACATGATATCTTATGAGAACGTTCCTATTTCGGCATATGCTTTATGTATGTGGATCTACAAAAACATAATACCATATAGGCACATAATCATCATCCCTACGGTGGCATGTCGTTATGAGAGAGGTAGATTTTACAATAAGGACCCCTTAGATCGAGCACCCACCCCAAATCTCATTTAGTGCTAAGTCATATCCCAAGGTATATGTAAATTATGCATATACATAGCTTTCAATATAACCCATGCTTCATTAAAGTCATACTTTCGTATTTCATCAATAGCCATCATAACTTTCATGAAAACATCATGTCATAAGAATAGTCCATCTACTTTGCTTTCATCATAGTGTAGGTAGACATTCTTACCTTAATATCATCATAAACATTAGGGTTTTATCGCCCTCTTTATCATAACATTATCATGGCTTCATAACATCATCATTGTCATAAAGCATGCTTTTACATACTAGAGATCATAATCATGAAAATCCATAGCTTTATTATAATAGACTAAGGCTAAGTGTGGGTCCATGAGAAATTGAGTAAAAATTATGCAATTGAGTAGGATTCATAGAGAAAATATGCAAGTGAATCAACTTAGATTATTAACAAAGGAACAACATCAAGTCATTAAGCCCTAATCATGCATACTTCGAAATCACATACTTTTGCTTGAAAATCATATTCATCATGTAATTCATCACAATTCTCACATAATTAGTCATAATCATCATACAGGAGTCATAATCCATGCATTAGGAATTATATCTTAAAAGCCCATAAGAATTCATCATGAAATTTGATAAAAAGAAAAGGAGGTTTTAGATTGGGCTTCATGGATGAATCTAATCCATGAATGAAGTCCTACATACTTCAAGTAGAATCCTTATAATTGAAGGTGAAAATCTGGAAATCCTTAATCATAACTTCAAACTTTAGTTTCAATGGAACCTTTGACTTAGAGAGAGAAATATTGAGAACCCTTGAGAGAAATTTAGGAATTAAAAGCTTTGAATGATTTAGGAATCAAATTTTATAGAGGTTAGGTTGGTTAAGTCAGTTAGGACAGCCAAAATGACGTAGTTTAGGGCTTAGATTATCTGGAAATGTAAAAAATACCCTTCACTAAAAACTGTCAGAGTCGTCCACAAAACACCTTCTATGTGTTGTGGATTCACCTACGATCCATACCTTAGCTTGTGAAACTAGGTGTTACAAAAGTTGAGCTACTAAAATTGCAGCTTCTAAGTAACGAACATATATCATGATTTATTGTTCCATTTATGAGCTGTAAAACCTTTCATAAGTTATTTCCACACTTAGATAAATTTTGGATTCCTCAAGGCCTCTACTTACAAGACCTATTAACTGGTCGTGGTTCCTTATACGGTCTGTTCGGTATCACGTAAGTCAACTTTCTAAAGTTTCTCAATTTTTTCATTTTCTTTGGGCACTCTCCACGAGACCACCTATGACCCGTGGGTTCTTCTATGGGACATAGACTGGCTCGTAGGGTCAAACCATCTAAAAAATCCTGAACTTTTAGCTTTCCTAGCATAAAAACATAAGGGGTGTTACAATATCTCCACCTCGGGATCATTCATGCTCGAATGAGACAAAAATATGTTTGAATTGAGTAGGAACACAACCATCATCATAGCATATACGCAAAATGCAACTTAATCATCATTTTCATAAAATCATCAAACTTATACATCAAATATCATTCAAAAATATTTCTATGATCATGCATGCAGGCAACTTAACAAGAGATATGCATTTGCTAGAATTTTGAAGGAACAAAACACATTAAGTACCTTAGACTTGAATATAAGGAAAGAGGCAAGCGTGTCATTCATCATGTCTGCTTCAGCCTCCCAAGTAGCACCCTCAACTTGTTGATTCCTCCATAACACTTTGACGGATGCATCCTCTTTATTTCTCAGCATGGAAATATGAAATATCAGATGAAGCATAGCCGATTCCATAGGCAAATCTAATTCATTGGCTACTTTACCAATTATCTTTACTATATCATAAGGTCTCACATATCGAGGACTCAATTTATCTTTCTTACCAAAGCGCATCACTCCTTTCATAGGGAAAACCTTCAAATACACCCAATCACCTTCATTAATCTCTAATTCTCTCTCAACATTGACACATGAAAAATCGGGTGAATAGAACTCATCTCCAAAGGAAAATCCAATCTATAGGCCACTTTGCCATTCTACTCAACTATCTTATAAGGGTCTACGTACCCGTAAGATCCCACCTATAAGGAGTATGGAAGGTCAGGAAGAAAATCCTTGGAAAATTTTAAAACTATGAGATTTTATGAAGGGGTTTACGGACCATTAGTCGAGGTATGGCCATTAAAGTAGGTTCGTGAAACCTGGCAGATATTGTAAAACTTGGGATCCTATGAAGTTCAATCTATGACTCATCAGATGACCCGTAAAGTCTTCTATGAGTCGTAGATCATATCGTAGAATGGGAATCAGAGAAAGTGTCTTTGAGAATCTATCAAACAAAACACCATCTACGACTCGTAAAACGATCTACAAGTTGTAGATCATGTCGTAAAGGGAGGATCAGAGAAAGAGAGGTCTCTAAAGTTTGGAAGGTGGCCATCAGACGAAACCCATCTATGGCTCGTAGAATGGTCTACAACCCATAAGCGGGGTCTCGTAGACTTGTCCAGCTAGCATTTAAAAAGGGGGAAGTTTGGTCATTTATTAGCATGTCATGCCCATATTACGTTGTTTTGACCTTCAAGGGAACCCTTTATAAGTCCTAAAGCCCTAATCTCATCCATTTTCCTCCTCATTCTTATTTTCAAAGTACCAAACCTCTCTCTCAAGTGCTCAAGTGCTCAAGCTCTCAAGAAGAAGGAACAAGCTAGGGTTTTGGTTTTGTCCTTCAAGTCGGGTATTCTCTCCATTAAGTTAATAAGGTATGTGTATTTTGATTGTGGGAACCTTTCTCTCACAAGCTTAACTATTTTCTCTCTAAGACTCTTATCCATGTTATGATTTTTTATTTTTGAAGATTTCATGAACTATTTGCATGACATGACTATGAAGAAAACTATGATGACATTATGATGAGTATTATGTTATTTGTCTTTGTACAATTTTATGAAATGACAGGTCATGAGAAATATGTGATTTAAGATGAGGGTTTATGATGCCCTAACTATGCTTTTCTATGATAAAGTGGGTTATTTTGCATGATTTGAAAAAGGGATTTCGATACTCTCCTCATGTCTAAAGATGATGTTCTTGCATGGTTTTGAGGATAAATGCATACCCGCCATGTTTTACTAAATCATGAATCAAGCTCTTATGTTGACAAAGGCTTTATGGAAAGATATCTGATTTACAAATGATATAAATTGTAAAGGGCTATTATATATGCTATGAATTATGAGAATGTATGAAAGTTATGAAGTCCTATCTTTGATATGATGAAGCTTTGGTTTTGATGAGCTACTCTATGAACTATGAGGATATTACAATGCTTTGTATACTATTCTAATAAGAATAATTTGAGTATTCCTTGGGATTGTGACCTAGCACTGAGCGGACCTTGGTAAATAACCATTGTCCCACAAAAATGTTGCCACCATAGGTTTTAAAATAGGCTAATGGATCCATATGGCTTAAGTTGCATGATTGACCAAAATGGGTGATGTTCCCATATGGCACATGTGACCGATATACCAAAATGGGAGATGTTCTTGTACGTTAATAAAATACATATACAAAATGGAAGATGTTCCCACAAGGTTAATAAAATACATATACTAAAGTAGGGGATGTTCCCATAAGGTTGATAGAACATGAATGTCGCAATGGGAGATGTTCCTATAAGGTAACTATGAGGCATTTTCCAAAATGGGTGATGTTCTCATAAGGTGCGTGTTTGGTTTACCCCGACAAGGTAGACGACCCCCTTATTCAGTATAGGGTGAACATCGAGATTCCAAGTAGTAGCTCGTTTGGTATTATTTGTTAGTCATGGTCTTTTCCCATCTATGTATTATATGTTTTATGGTATGGCAATCCACATGCATGTTTTGACTAAGGCATTAAGAATTTATCTCATATTGATCTTGTATCCATTGATTATAATTATGCATATTACTTAATTATGGCTTACGTTCTTTGTTCCATTTGCACCCTGCATACTTAGTATATTCCAAGTACTAACGCTTATTTTTTTCCTTCATGATCTAACCATGTAAGAACTAGAGCACCGTACCATCCTCCTCCTCCACACGGCTAGACATTCTGATCAGAGATTTTCTTGGTGAGTCCTCCACATCAGAGGACAAGATTCCACTTACTTTTATGCCTTGTTTTGACTTTGTTATTTTTGGATACCATCATTTGAGGGTGAGCCAGGGAGATGTCTTGGCCCCTGACCTATTCGCAATTTAGAGGTGTTGCTTGATATTGTGATGGTTATGTAATATTGAGCGTGACTCCTTATATTTTATAATACGAAGAACATCCCTTGGTCCTATGTTTGCCTTTTGTGTTAAATGCTTTTTGATGGTGTTAAGATGAAAGTACTAAGTCCCTAATCACCCCGTAGCGTACTTACCTGCCCCTTAAAAATTATTTCCTATGTGATTCATGTATATCCTCTTCCCCATATCATCCTTATAGTGTGATTCCAAACCCCCGTTTCCCCTAGATATTATGTGTTATGTGTTTGTTACTTTTCATGATTTTGCAAACCAAGGATGTGCTTATATGCTTATGAGGCTTGTTTGGGATCCCATTCGCTGTGTCCCATCTAGGCCCTAGGCTTGGGTCATTACAAGCTTGGTATCAGAGCACTAGGTTTCTAAATGGTCCCCAGAAATCCAACCACCATGTCGAGTAGAGTCTTGCTCATGGTTGTGAAGTGCGCCATAACTATGAGTGAAAGGCTAAGAGGGGTTTTAGGAAATGGTTCACTTCTTCATACTCTACTTTGTGCTCTAAATTTAACATAAGGTTTCTTACCTCTAACGAGCAGCTTTTTTGCTCTTTTAGATTATGCTGCCGAGTTGGATGGCACAAAGGGCTCCCACTCCCGAGGATGAACCGGCCCCTCCGGCCCCACAAGTTCCTCAAACGAAAGGATAAGGGATCACCCATGCCGGTACCAAAATGTGGTCACCCTCTTGGCAAGGGCCATGGTGAATCAGGGGGCTCAAGTTTCTCAAGCCCCTACATCGACCATGAGGGTAAGGGATTTCACAAGACTGTATCCCCCGGAGTTCTATGGCTCAAAGGTAGAGGAAGACCCCCAAGAATTTATTGATAAAATGTGTAATGTTTTGGCTATCATGGGTGTAAGTTCAGAGGAGAAAGCGGCACTAGCATCCTACCAACTCAAGGGCCTTGCTCAAATATGTATAGTTAGTGGATGATGGAGAGAGCGGATGATGAACCTATTCCATGAGAGGAATTCAAAGAGTCTTTCCTTGATCGCTTATTCCCAATTGAGATAAGGAAAGAAAAGTTAATGGAGTTTATGAATCATAGGCAAGTTTCTATTAGCATGAGGGTGTATTCCCTTAAGTTCAACAACTTCTCCAAGTTTGCTCCTCATTTGGTTGCCGACCCTCGGACAAGGATGCACAAGTTTGTGTCGGGTGTATCCGACTTGATAAATGAAAAGTGCCAAGCCACCATGCTCATTAGGGACTTGGATATATCATGGCTTATGACACACATCGAACAACTTAAAGGGGTGAAACTCAGAGAGAGAAGAATAGGGGAGTCCAAGAGGGCTCGACTTGATGGTGGGTTCCAAGGTGCTAAAGGTGGTCATTTCCAATAAGGCCAAACATTTCACGACCAAAGGTCCTCCAATGCCCAAGGTCAAAGGTTTTCAAATTATAGGGTTCCCGACCTAAAGTATCAAGGTGGTAATAGTGGTCAAATTTCTCCTAGATGTGGAAAGTGCGGCAAAAACCATAGAGGTAGATGCTATAGGGATATTGGTGCTTGCTTTAGGTGTGGCGAAATAGGCCGCAAAGTTGCAGATTATCCAAACAAGGATAAGGATGGTTGTCCCCGAGGACAAGGTGCTCATGGTGATCAAAGGGCACAAGTTAGACAACAAGGAGGTGCTCCTCGACACAATCGATTCTATGATATTCAAAAGAGACAAGGGTTGATGAGGCTCCCGATGTTGTTACTGGTATGTTAAAGATTTGAAATCTTAATGTTTATGTTTTATTGGACCTGGGTGCCACTTTTTCTTTCACAACTCCATTTATTACTAACCGGCTCTATATGTGTCCCGAATCGTTATGTGAACCCTTTGAGATGTCCACCCCCGTCAATTAGTCCATTCTTGCTAAAAGAGCCTATAAGGGTTATCACGTGTCTATATTGCATAGAGTTTTTCCTTGTGATTTTGGTGAACTTAATATGGTAGATTTTGGCGTCACTCTTGGGATGGATTGGTTATATGCATATCACGCTACTATTGATTGTAGGACTCTTTAGGTTAAATTTCAAATCCCAAATGAACCCTTCTTTGAATGGGAAGGTCGTGATTTGGTGGTCAAAGGTAGATTCATCTCTTATCTTACGGCACAAAGGTTGATTTCCAAATGCTATATCTATCATCTCATGTAGGTTAGGGGTGTCGAGTATAGGGTCCCTCTTATTGAGTTTGTCCCGATTGTCAATGAGTTTCTTGATGTCTTTCCCCATGAACTTCCTGGTGTCCTTCCTGAACGGGAGATAGATTTTGGTATAGATCTTCTTCCCAATACCCAACCCATTTCCACTTTTCCCTATCAAATGGCCCCAGTGGAGTTGATGGAATAAAATGATCAATCAAAAGATTTGTTGGGAAAGGGGTTCATAAGGCCAAGCAAGTCACCTTGGGGTACACCGGTATTGTTTGTGAGAAAGAAGGATGATTCGCTTAGAATGTGCATCAACAACCGATAACTCAACAAGGTCACCATAATGAACAAGTATCCATTGCCAAGGATCAATGACTTATTTGATCAATTGCATGGGGCTAGTCACTTCTCAAAGATTGAACTTCGGTCTGTGTATCATCAATTGAGGGTAAGGGAGTGCGATCTTCCCAAAATAGTTTTATGGACTAGTATGTGTATTTTGAGTTCGTGGTGATGTCCTTCGGCATAACTAATGCTCCGACGATATTTATGGATCTGATGAATAGGGTCTTTAAACCCTACCTTGATATGTTTGTTGTGCTATTGGTTGATGACATCTCGATTTGTTCCCAGACAGAGGAGGATCATGCAAAACATTTGAGGGTGGTGTTACATAAATTAAGGGAGGAAAAGCTCTTTGCTAATTTCAAAAAATGTGAGCTTTGGTTAAAGGAAGTTTCTTTCTTGGGTCACGTGGTGTCGGTTGATGGGATTAAGATGGATCCGTAAAAGACAGAGGTAATAAGAAGGTGGCATAGAACCTTGACTCAGACGAATATTAGGAGCTTCTTGGATTTGGCCAGTTACTACCGAAGATTTGTGAATGGGTTCTCCTCAATTGCTTCTTCTTGACCAAACTGACCCAAAAGAAGGAAAATTTTGTATGGACCGACGAGTCTGAAAGAATTTTCTAGACCTTGAAGGACAAGTTTATGTTTGCTCTTATTTTGTATCTACCAAAAGGGTTAGAGGGGTTCGTGGTGTATTGTGATGCTTCAAGAGTCAGATTGGGGTGTGTACTAATGCAAAATGGCAAAGCCATTGCCTATGCTTCTAGAAACTTATGGTTCACGAGTGTAATTATCCTACCCACGATCTTGAACTAGCGGTCCTGATATTTGCCTTCAAGATATGGTGTCACTACTTGTATAAGGTTCATGTGGATGTATTCACTGACCATAAGAGTCTCCAATATGTATTCATCCAAAGAGACTTGAATTTGAAACAAAGGAGGTGGCTAGAGTTCCTTATAAACTATGACGTAAATGTACATTATCATGCAAGCGAATCTAATGTGGTGGACGACGCCTTAAATCGGGTGTCCATGGGTAGTGTGACTCACCTTGAGGATAGCAAGAGGGAATTTGCAAAAGAGGTCCATCGGTTGGCTAGGTTGGGAGTTAGATTGAATGAAGTTGAAAATGGACGTGTGGTAGTTTTTGAAGGTTCCAAATCTCCTTCATTGAAGAGGTAAAGTCCAAGCAAGATCTTGACGCCGCATTGGTGGAGTTGAACTCATTGGTAAGAGATGGCAAGGTGGAGGCTTTCTTCCAATGGCATTCTTCGGTACCAAGGTATGCCCAACATCAATGACTTAAAAGAGTTGATTTTGAAAGAAGCCCATAACTCCTCTTACTCTATTCACCCCGGTTCTACCAAAATGTATAAAGACTTGAGGGAAATGTATTAGTGGAGTGGCATGAAGGGAGACATTGCCAAATTTGTGGTTGGTTGCCATAATTGCCAATAAGTCAAGGCTGAACATCAAAGGCCCAATGGTTTGATCTAAATTTGGGTCATGACAGAACCGCGGACTTAACTTTCCCTTTTTACCAAAACGTGTTACACCCTTCATAGGAGAAACCTTTACATACACCCAATCACCGGTATGGAATTCAAGATCTCCCTTCTTAACATCCAATAGCACTTTTGATAACTTTGAGCCATCTTCAACCTTTCTTTAATCAACTTCACCTTTTCCATGTCCTTCAACACCAAATCTGGGCCAATCAATGTTATCTAACCCAATCAAACCATCCCATTAAGGATCTACACCTTCTCTCATATACAGCCTCAAATGATGCCATACCAATGATAGCATGAAAACTATTGTTGTAGGCAAACTCGATAAGTGGTAGATGATCATCCCAATTACCCTTGAATTCCAGCGACAAGCCCTCAACATATCTTCCAAAGTTTGAATTTTCCTTTTGTCTTATCCATCGGTTTGAGGATGGAAAGCGGTACTTAACTTCACCTTAGTGCCAAGCCCCTTTTGAAAGGATTTCCAAAAGTGAGAAGTAAGATGGGTGCCACAATTTGATATAATAGACATAGGCACACCATGAAATCTTACCAACTCTAGGATATACAAACTTTCATAATCTTCGGCATTGAAAGTAGTCTTGACTAGTAGGAAATGAATTGATTTAGTTATCCTATCAACGATAACACAAATAGAGTCAAATTTCCTTCGGCTATGGGGCAAACCAACCATAAAGTCCGTGTTCACATCTTCCTACTTTCAAGTAAGAATTTTAATATCTTGGGCCAAACCACTGATCCTTTGATGTTCTACCTTTGCTTGTTGACAATTAGGACATTCGAGTACAAACTTGGCTATGTCTTTCTTCATACTATACCACCAACACACGTCCCTCAAGTCCAGATACATTTTGGTAGATCTTAGATGTATAGAGTAATAAGAGTTATGGGCCTCACTCGTGATTATCTCTCTAAGACCATCAACATCCAGAACACACAACCGATCATGATACCGAAGTACACCATCTCCCCCTTGGGAGAAAACCTCTATCCTCATTTCCACAACTATCCTCTTTATCTCAATTACGGACGAGTCCAAGTCTTGTTTGCCTTGACATCAACAACCATAGAAGACTCAACCCCATTCTGAACATGAATACCACCATTATTAGAGTCAGCCAACCTAACACCTAATTTAACCAAGCGATGAATATCCTTTACCAATTCTTTCTTTCGTTAATCAACATGTTCCATACTACCCATGGATAGCCTACTAAGAGCATCTGCCACAACCTTTGCCTTTCCGGGATGATATTGAACACTCATGTTGTAATCCTTAAGAAGCTCCAACCACCTTGCTTTGTCTCAACTTAAGATCTCTTTGGGTGAACACGTATTGCAAACTCTTGTGATCGGTGAACACATAGACATGAACCCCATATAAATAATTCCTCCAAATTTTCAAAGTGAACACCAAAGCCACCAACTAAAGATCATGAGTCGGATAATTTTGTTCATGCACCTTCAGTTGCCTCGATGCATAAGCTATCACCTTACGATGTTACATAAGAACATAACCCAAAACAATCTAAGAAGCATCACAATACAACATAATCCCATCTAAGTCATCTGGTAAGGTCAAAATAGGAGCTGATGTAAGCAGATCTTTCAAAGTCTAAAAACTCTTCTCACACTCATCTGACCATATAAACTTGAACTTCTTATGAGTTAACTTAGTCAATGGAGATGGAATGGATGAGAAATCTTCAACAAACCTCCTACAATAACAAGCCAACCTAAGATGCTTCGAATATCATAAGGAGTCAATAGTCTAGGCCAATCCTTCACGGCCTCAGTCATCTTTGGGTCGACCATAATGTCATCATTGGATACCACGTGACTAAGAGAAGCTACTACACCCAACCAAAACTCACTTTTACTAAACTTGGCCAAAAACTGCTTCTCCCTCAAAGTTTGAAGAACAATCCTCAAGTGATCATGTGTTCCCGCACACTTCAGGAATAAATAAGAATATCATCGATTAATACAACCACAAAACTGTCAAGAAATAGCTTGAACACTCGATTCATAAGATCCATAAACACAACTGGAGCATTAGTCAAACCAAATGACATCACCATAAATTTAAAATGCCCATACCTACTTCAGAAAGTAGCTTTGGAAATATCAAACTCCCTCACCTTCAATTGACGGTAACCGAAATGGAGGTTAATCTTTGAAAAGTACGCAGCTTTGATCCTTGGCAACGAATATTTATTCTTGATAGTCACTTTTTTTAATTGCCTATAGTCAGTACACATCTAGAGTGACCCATCTTTCTTTCTCATGAATAACACTAGAGCACCCCATGGCGATATACTTGGTCTAATAAAACCTTTCTTCAATAAGTCTTTCAATTGATCCTTCAAATACTTCAATTAAGCTGGTGCCATATGATAAGGAGGAATGGGAATAGGGTAAGTATTTGGAAGGAGATCTATGCCAAAGTCTACTTCCCTTTTGAGAGGAACACTGAGCAAATCTTTGGAAAATAATCTGGAAACTCATTAACCACTAGACCACACTCAAGAGTAGGTGACTCAAACTCCACATCTCTAACCCTAATAATTTGATAAATTTACCCCTTAGAAATCATTTTCCGGTCTTTGAGATAGGAAATAAATCGGCCTTTAAAGGATGAGTCACTACCCTTCCACTCAAGAATAGGTTCATTAGGAAATTGAAACTTGACCTTGTGGGTTCCACAGTCAATTGAGTCATAAGAAGCATGCAACCAATCCATCATTAGAATAATATCAAAATCTAATATCTCAAGTTCCACAAGATCACACTAAAGGACTTTATGTAAGACAGAGACAGGACAACCTTGATAGACTCTTTGGGCAACAATGGAATCACCCACGGGAGTATAGACTGAGAAGGGATCCCTTAAGATTTCAGGATTCAAACCAAACTTAACAACCAAAAGAGGAGTCACAAAAGATAAATTTGCACTTGGGTCAAGCAAATCATAAGCATCAAAATCAAAGACTTTTAACATACCAATCACTACATCTAGAGTCTTCTCTACTTTTTATCTAGAATGCGAAGCATAGAAACAGTTGTTTCTGGGTGCACCACCTTGTGGATCTCTTTGTTGGCCTTGATTATCAGGAGCTACTTGGCCTTTCTTGGGAAATTTAGGACAGTTAACAATTTTGTGTCCCATATCACCATATCTAAAGCAAGCACCTGAACTTTTTAGGCACACACCTGAGTGATTCTTACCACACTTCTTACACGGAGGAGGTAGGAGTCCACCTCCAGCCGGTGCCTTTTGACGAGGCAATCTACCATTAACAACCCTTGCATTTGAACCCTGTCCCTATTAGAAGCAACCATTTCCACCACCACTCCTAGAATGGGAGAACCCACCATTATATTGGGTCCTCTGTCTTCATTCACCCTTCTCTCCTTTAGTTTCTCCCCTTCATAAGTCATAAGCCTGGAAATATCCATATCCCTAATAAGCATAGTTCCATGGGTGTCAGCCACTAATATAGGAGCATACTTTGAGACTTTGTAAACTTGAGAGCATATTCCCTCACACTCAAACCACCCTACTTGAGGTTGATAAATTTTGTCATTTTGGCCTCCCTAAGCTCAAGGGGAAAGAAATGGTCCAGAAAGGCAAACTTAAACTCTTCCCAACAACCCCTATCATCATCAACCATCTCCATTAACCATTGGTTGTACCACACTTGAGCCACATCCTTCAACCAATAGGCAACTAGTTCAACTTTCTCTTCTAAAGTTACCCCCATAATAGTCAATACCTTAGAGAGCTCATCAATGAAGTCATGGGCATCCTCATCAGCTTTTTAACCCATAAAACTCCAGAGGATTCATCCTGGTAAAATCTCTTACTCTAGCAGCTGGAGTGGAGACTTGAGATGGAGGATTGACCTGCCTTGCCTGTTTCGTCACTACTTTGGCAAGCATAGAAAAGGCAATTCCGAATTCATCTTAAGTAATTTGCTCCCCCATAGGCTCTTGGGGGACTTGGTCCTCATTATTCGGGGCCTGCCTTGGTAGAAGCGCTCTTCTTGGAGGCTTCTTCTGTAAGACATCATGGATATTGTCAAAGTTAGCAAGTTTGAAGACATGGTCCATAGTACGACATAAGACATGAAGAAATGAGGCAATTCTTATAACTCTATAATAACCTCCCACTCACAGGTATGGAGCACTTTATGCCTATGAATAGGACTCTACCCGATGCAATATATTGGACTCCGAGGATTATTTTAAAACCATATTGCTCTAATACCAAGCTTTTCATGACTCAGGCCTAGGGCTCAAAAGTGAGATAGTGAATGGGAACCCGAGAGTTCCAAAACAAGCCTCAGAGCATCCATATACACATCATCAATTTGGAAGCGTATAATTAGACAATAAGCACATAGTTCTAAGGGGTGAGAAAGTATGACTCACGCTATGGGGATGTCATAGGGTTAGGTATTTGTATGAATTCATATAGCACATAAGAACTAAGGGATGGGTAAGTATGACTCACGCTATGGGGAAGAAGGGACTTAGGACATTTCATATTTCCACATCTCATCATCAACATAGGATCATATCCTCAACATCAGCAGAAAGCCATAATCATAGTTTCCTTAAGCAAATAGCATAACACAACATAAGCCCTTACATAGAGGTTATATAATGTCCAATAATACCTCTAAGTCATGGAATAGGACGAGGGCCAAGACATGTCCCCAGCTCACCCTCAAAGTAAAGACATAAGTGGAAATAGCATAATAGGTGGATAGAAAGTGGCTTGTCCTTGGATGATAGGTCTTACCACAAGAAACTCTCAAAATCTAAGCTAACTGTCAAGAGGTGGATAAAGATAGTCTCCGGTACCTACATGGTTAGACTATGTAGGCAAAGAGTATGCGTTAGTATATTTGAATGTACTAAGTATGCAGGCATGCAATGCATAAGAACTCACTAAACCTGCAACTTAGTGTTAGATGACAAGGGCACATATGTATAAAGAAGTATATATTGGAAATGGAAATATACCAATATGCCATGAAATTCATGATGCGTTAATACCATAATACTTTTAAACATACAGGGATGTTACCTCAACAAACATGTATAGACCACGAGAGTTATTACTTGAAATTCTGCACACCCTACATCGAACAAAGGGTGATCTACTTGTCAAAGATAAACCATACTTCTTCGTACAGGCCTCCCATTTCAGAGATGTAACCTTACCTTAAGGACCTCCCATTTCGGTGAGGATTTTTCATACATAACATAGCATAATTATCAACAAAGGGGCATAAACGTGAAACAATATTTGGCAAATAGTTATGGGACTTGAGGAATTATATAAGGTCCCTTGGGGATAGGCCCCCTAACATAAGTCCACTCAGTGCTAAGTCATCATCCCACGAGAATACATATACATATACGTGCTTGAAAAATAGGCATAAGTCTTTTCAAAACATAACAATGCAAACTTGGGCTTAAAAGCCAAACATACTTCATGATCATTGATACATAGGATAAAAAGCCAAATATATTTCAATTCATATTTTCATGCTTAGGAACAGCCCATTCATACTTGTACATGTTGGTGTAAACACTCATAATCGCTAAAAGAGCTATATCATAGACATTATGTGATCACATGTCATATCATAACCATACTTCCTTGAGATCATAGTCATAAACATAATTGGGTTTTAGCCTACATCATAAACTTCATGAAAATCAATATCCATGCATGCATATGCCATGAATGAATGAAAGAATAGCATAGCTACTAGGAATTCATAGTTAAATCATCACAATATAATGAATCTATAGTAAATTCATGGAGAAATCATCAATTAAAGCGTACCTAAAATTACCCATGCCTAGATTCAATATTTAAAGGGATGTGCATATTCAAATCTTCATAATATCAATGAAATTCATAATAATAGGGCTTAAATCATTTTTAAAACATCAATTAAATATAGCCCATACCTCAATTTAATCAAATCAACACTAATTTAAAAGACCCATGTTCAAAGTAAGCTAAAAATTCATAAATTATGAGGTAAGAAGTTCTTGGGTCTTTATGATTGAAAAGAATCATGTATCAATCCCACTATAAGAACCCGGATTTCATAAGACTTTATTGGTGCTTAAATCAAGTTTCTGGTGGTGTGTACCATGGGAAATGCTTGAGTATAACTTTGGGTGGCATAAGAAAGGATTCAAAGCTTGGTGGCCCTTGAAGCTCTTTGAATTATCTTTCCAACATAGCTAGTGTCACCTAATTCTGAGTTCTTATCAAGAGTTATGCCCGTTTTTATAAAGTCCATTTGTGTTGTTTTCCCTCCATTTTGGCTAAGGAGAGCTTTACGGGTGCTCTGCATGATCTGTGGTACTTTGCACAGACCGGGGAGCTTCTTTATAAGACACCTGAGATCATTTGAAGCTCGATTCATTAATGGTTTTCCCATAATTTTGGCTACATCTAGGGACATTTAGGACTTCCTAACTCATCCTAAACCCTTGAAAAGACATATACTCTTCTTCTCTTATTCAAATTTAATTCAACACTAAGAATTATTCAAACTCTCTCATCTAAGAACTCCCTTCAAGTGAGCCATCGAAGATTAGCTTGGAGCATAAAGAAGGTTCTTCTTCTTCATCAAATTTCTTCTTATTTCTTCTTGGTTAGCTAAGGTATGTGGGATGGATTCATGGTCCCTTTCAACCATGAAGACACCAAACACTTTACTTTGATTTTCATGAAATAGAGCTTGCTTTAATTATGAGTTTTTAAGATTATTATTTATTTGATTTAATTAAGATATGGACTATGTTTTATTGTTGATGTCAAAGTAATTTAACCCTTAATATGATGAATTTCATTGAGGTTATGAGGATTTGAATATGCATGTCCCTTTTTAAAGCTTGATTTAAGTATGGGTAATCTAAATTATGATTTAAAGGTTAATTTACTTACGTATTTACTTGAATTTCATATTGTATGGCTGATTTAAATTTGAATCGTTATTGCCCATGTTATTCTCTTACAATTCATGGCATATGCATATATGAACATTGATTTTCATAAAGTTTATTGTGTGGTATAAGTCTGAATTATGATGATAATGATATTTTCAAGAAAGTATCGGTATGACAGGAATGTGATCACATAATGTCTATGATATGGCTCTTTGAGCCATGGTGGGTCTTTTACACCAAATGTATAAGTATGAAGGAGCTATTCCTATTCATGAAAGTATAACATGAAGTATGATTTAGCTTTTTAGCCCAGGTATGCATGATTATGAAGTATATTTGGCTTCTAAGCCTAAGTATGCATGTAAATGATTTGAAAGACTTATGCCTCTTTTATAAGAACATATATGTATATGTATTCCCATGGGATGATGACTTAGCACCAAGGGAGGTTGGAGGCAGGGAGGGTTATCTCCAAGGATCCTTACTCCTTTTACTTGAACTGTGTGCCTAACATAGGTTTATGTGTGTGCCCCTTTGAGGATGATGAATGTTAATGGATCTGCCTTTGGCAAGTAGGTCACCTCTTTATCCGTTATGGGGAAGACAATGGAGTGTCAAGTTATAGCTCACTTGGTCTTCTGTTGGTCGAGGTCCCATCGCCGTTATGTGCAAAGTATTTTGGCATTCATGAATCAAGGATTTCATGGCATATTTATATATTATTCTTTCTTATATACTTCTTTCTATATATGTGCCCTTGTCATCTAACATTAAGTGTAAGTTTAATGAGTTCATATGTATTGTATGCCCGCATACTTAGTACATTTAAATGTACTAAAGTATACTCTTTGCCTACATTATCTAACCATGTAGGGACAAGAGACTATCTTCATCCACCTCTTGATAGTTAGCTCAGATTGTGAAAGTTATTGTGGTGAGTTCTATCATTCAAGGACAAGCCACCCTCCATCTACCTATTATGTTGCTTCTGCTTATGTTTTATTTACTTTGAGGGTGAGCCCGGGACATGTCTTGTCCCCCATTTCTTTCTATGACTTAGAGGCATTGTTCATCATGTAAACTCTATGTACGGGCTTGTTATGTGTTATGCTATTTGCTTGTGGAAACTATGATTATGGCTACCTCTTGATCATTATGAAATGTGGAAATGTTAAAAGTCCTAAGTTCCTTCTATCCCCATAGTGTGAGTCATACTTACCCGCCCCTTAGTTCGTATGTGCTAGTGTTATGTAAATCCATGCAAATCCCTATTCCTATGACATCCTCATAGCTTGAGTCCAAATCCCCCTTCCCTTAGAATTATGTTCTTGTTGATTTAATTACGCGCTTCCGAACTGATGATGTGAAATAGATGCTATAAGGCTTATTTGAGGAATCTCGTGTTCCAATTTGCCATGTCACTCCTAGGCCCTAGACCCGAACTGTGACACCCTCATACCTTAGATAACTAGAAGAAGCAAGGATTAAGAACCATACCTTATGAAGTAATGACTGAATTTGAATAAGGATTAAGGAGTATAAGTAGTTTCATGGGTTTAGAATAGGTTAGAAAGCCACAAATGACCCTCAAAAATAACCAAAATTACGAGAAAGTTGTTAATGAAGTGAGCACCAAAAAGTCTCCAAGTTATTAGAGCTATGCCTCATGCAAAAGACCACGGACCATACAAGGCTCCGTGGTAAGGGTCTTCAGACACTTGACCAAATTTTAGACTAAGGACATTTCCACTGAAGGCTTCACGGTCCATTCAAAGGTGCAGTGATTGTACAATGGTCCGTACAAATAAACTAAGTTTTGAGATAGTAATTTTATACTTAGAATCATATTTTGGAAAGAGAGCTTCACAAAACACCCCACCATGGCTCTTGATAGGTTGCACGAGACCCCACCATGGCTTGTGGGGTGCTGCATGTCCTGTACGGGGCCTCTTGGTGGCTGCCTTAGCCAATTTCTTAGCTTGAAGGTTGGGGCACCAAACAACGGCCCCTTCCTCGTCCATTGGTGAGGACCACAACTCATGGGAGGTGCCATGGAGGGCCACCAAGCCTACAATCTCTTTTTAAGCCATACAAAGCCATACCTAAGCACCCTCATGGGTCACAAACCTTCCAAAACTTGATTTTAAGCATCGATAAGGTCGCACAAGATCCGATTCTTTACATTGTTGGAGAAGGGCTTCATTAGACCAAGTATATCTTCCTGGGGTGCTTTTGTGTTATTCGTGAGAAAAAAGGATAGATCGCTTCGGATGTATATTGGCAATAGTCAATTGAATAATGTAACCATAAAGAATAAATATCTATTGCCAAGGATCGAAAACTTGTTTGATTAACTTCAAAGAGCTACTATATCTCAAAGATTGACCTCCGTTCTGGTCATCACCAGTTGAAGGCCAGGGAGTATGACATTACCAAGACATCTTTACAAACCAGATATGGACATTTTGAATTTGTGATGATGTCACTTGGGTTGACTGATCCTCCAATAGTGTTTATGGATTTTATGAATTGGGTTTACATGACATTCCTTGATCGTTTTATGGTTGTTTTCATCGATGATATTCTGATTTATTCCCGAAGTGAATAGAAGCATATGGATCATTTAAGGTTGGTCCTTCAAACTTTGAGAGAGAAGCAATTGTTTTCCACATTCAATAAATGTGTGTTTTAGCTAGGTAAAGTGACTTTATTGGGCCATATAGTATCCAGTAATGGCATTAAGGTTGATCCAAAGAAGACTAAGGATGTGAAGAATTGGCCTAGACTATTTACTCCTTCTGATATTTAAAGTTTTCTTAGGTTGGCCGGTTATTATCGGAGGTTTGTTGAGGGTTTCTCATCCATTGCATCTTAATTGACTAAGTTAACTCAAAAAAAAGTCCAAGTTATATGGTCGAATGAGTGTGAGAAGAGATTTTAGACTTTGAAAAATCGGCTTACATCGGCATCTATTTTAGCTTTACTGGATGGCTTAGATGGGTTTGTGGTGTATTGTGATGCTTCTCGGATTAGGTTGGGTTGTGTGCTCATGTAACATGGAAAGGTGATAGCTTATGCATCAAGGAAATCAAAGGTGCATGAACAAAATTACCCAACTCATGATCTTAAGTTGGCGGTCGTGGTGTTTGCTTTGAAGATTTGGAGACATTATTTATATGGGGTTCATGTTTATGTTTTCACCAATCACAAGAGTTTGTAATATGTGTTCACCCAAAGAGACCTTAGCTTTAGGCAAAGAAGATGGTTAGAACTTCTTAAAGTTTATGAAATAAGTGTTCAATATCATCCCGGCAAAGCAAATATTGTAGTCGATGCTCTTAGTAGGCTATATATAGGTAGTGTATCCCATGTTGATGAGGAAAAGAAAGAGTTGGTAAAAGATATTCATCACTTGGCTAGATTGGGTGTTATATTGGCTGACTCTAATGATGGTGGCATTCAAGTTTAGAATGGAGCTGAGTCTTCTATGGTTGTTGATGTCAAGGCAAAACTAGACCTGGATTCGTCTTTTGGTTGAGTTGAAGAAGTTTTTGTCGAAAAGAAGATAGAGGTTTTCTCCTAAGGGGGAGATGGTGTACTTCAGCATCAAGGTCAATTGTGTGTTCTAGATGTTGATGGTCTTAGAGAGGTGATCATGAGTGAAGCCCACAACTCTCATTATTCTATACATTGTCCAACAAAATGTGTCCAAATTTGAGAGAAGTGTATTGGTTGCAAGGTGTGAAGAAGGATATAGACAAGTTTGTATCAGAGTGTCCTAATTGTCAACAAGTGAAGCTGGAACACCAAAGGATAGGCAGTTTAACTCAAGATATTGAGATTCTCACTTGGAAGTGGAAGGATGTGAATATGGACTTCGTGATTGTATTGCCCCATACCCGGAAGAAATTTGATTCTATTTAGGTTATTATTGATAGCATGACCAAATCGGCTCATTTCCTTCCGATCAAGACTACTGTAAATGCCAAAGAAGTTTAAGGTTGTTTATCAAAGAGTTGGTTAGATTGCATGGGTGTGCCTATGTGTATTATATCCCATCAAGAATCCCAATTTACTTCTCACTTTTTGAAATCATTTCAAAAAAGGCTTGGCACTAAGGGGAAATTAAGAACCGCTTTTCATCCTCAAACTGATGGACATTCCGAAAGGACAATTCAAACTTTTGAGGACATATTGAGGGCTTGTGTGTTGGAATTCAAGGGAAATTGGGATGATCATCTATCGTTTATTGAGTCTGCCTACAACAATAGTTTTCATGCTAGCTTTTGTATGGCACCATTTGAGGCTTTGTATGGGAGAAGGTGTAGATCCCTAGTGGGGTGGTTCGGGTTGAGTGAGATGGCATTGATATCCAGATTTGGTGCTGGAGGCCATGGAAAAAGTGAAGTTAATTTAGGAAAGGTTGAATATGTCTCAAAGTTTTTAAAAGTCATATTCAAATGTTAGAAAGATGGGTCTTGAATTCTATGTCGATGATTGGGTGTATGTGAAGGTTTCTCCTATGAAGGGTGTTATACGTTTTGGTAAAAATGGCAAGTTAACTCCCCCATTATGTAGGTCCTTATGAGATGGTTGAGCGGATTAGAAGGTGGCTTGTAGGTTGAATTTGCCTTTGGATATAAGTTCTATTCACCCGATTTTCCATGTGTCAACGTTGAGGAAGTTGAATGGAAATCCTAGTTTGATTGTGCCTTTGGAAGATGTTGAGGTTGAAGATAACCTGACTTATGAAGAGGTGTTAGTAGAAATTTTGGATAGACAAGCAAAACGTCTTAGAAACAAGGATGTGGCTTCGATTAAAGTGCTTTAGAGGAATCAACATACGGAGAGTGCTACATGGGAGGCGGAGTCGGACATGATGAGGAAATATCCCTATCTTTTCCAATCTACTCAAGCCTAAGGTATAAGGCTCTTCCAACTCTAAATAGTCCTACTTCTTCCACTCTTATACTTACATGACATGACATGCATACATGTGCAAGAAAATGGTTTAAATTATGTTTTGACATGAGTTTTCATGATTTGATGATTTCCAAGTGATGAGTTATACATTGTGTCTTCATGTTGAAATGTTTCATGTTCAATTCAAGACTTTAAAGCCATGTTCTAGCTAATTCAAGGACGAATATTCTCAAGGGGGAGATGAAGTAAGGAGCGGGACCTCAGGAGGCCTTAACAATGCTTAATAATTAAGTTTTAATAGTTTTTTACCAAGGTGCCTCTCCAAGGTCACCTCCATGAGCCGTAGAGAGATCCACGAGCCTCTAAGGGAGCCTTGGGATGACCCTTGGCCATTTAAGTTGCTTCTTGTGGCTTCAAGAGAGGTTCGAGGCCAAGTGGCCCTCCATGGAGCCTTGCATGGCTCGTGGTCCTCACCATTGGCCGTGAAAGGGGCTCTTGGAAGGTGCCCTTGCGTTCAAGCCATGATTTTGACCAACTGCCAAGGTCAATTGTACATACCATATAACTTACCACTGATCGCGGTGGACTTCTATGAAAGTGCCCTGTTCTAAATTTTTCTAAGTATGGAAGTACCATCTCGGAACATGGAACTTTTCACGGACTCCACTAGGGACCATAGAGAGTTTCACGGACCGTAAAGCCTTCAATGGAAACACCCTTTGCCTAAATCTTTTGAAGTATCAAAGGGGACATTTTCACGGACCGTTGTACGATTAGTGGAGCTTTGTACGGACTGTCGTGCATTTGTACAAGACCCCTAGGCAAAAATTTAAGCATGCTTCATTAATGCTCTTTTCATAATTTTGGTTTATTTTAAAGGTTTTTGGGGATCTTGGTACCTATCCTAAGCCCCTAAATCAGATTACACTGACTCCTCACGCTCATTCACTCTCATTATACACCAAAGCTCTAAAATTAAATTCCTAAGTTCTCTCTTAAAAGTCTAGTGCTAGAGATTTAAATTAGGATTTCAAGTGGGCTTACAATTCAAGTCAATTCCATCCTGATTCTTCTAGTTCTTCAAGGTATGTTGGTTTAATTCATGATTCCCCTCCAATCATGAAGACCCAAAAACCTATTTCTTCAATTTCATGATTTTCAAGTATGATTTGCAAATGGGTCTATTAAATTAGTTTCAATTTGTGGAAATCAAGATATGGGCTGAACCTAATTATTGATTTTATGATGATTTGAATCTTATCATTGTGATTTACATAGATTTTATGAAGAATTGGATATGCATATCCTTTTAATTTATGTATCTATGCATGGGTAATTTAAACTATATTTCAAATGTTGATTTCCTTATAGAATTATCATGATTTCATTTAATTATGATGTTTTAATTATGAATTCTTAATACACATGCTATTCCTTCATTCCTCATGGCATATGCATGCATGAACAAGTGTTTTCATGAGATTTATGATGTGGATTATTATCCCATTATGATTGTGACTATGATTTCAAGCAAGTATGGTTATAACATGACATATGATCACATAATGTCTATGATATGACTTTGAAGCATTTACAGATGAGGATTCAGCAACATGTACAAGTATGGATGAACTACTCCTATACATGTATTCATGAATTGAAGTATGATTTGACTTTTTAGCCCAAGTATGCATGATTATGAAGTATGTTTGGCTTTTAAGCCTAAGTATCCATGATGAAGATTTGTAAAGACTTATCCTCCTTATTAAATCATGTATATGTATATGTACTCCCGTGGGATGTTGACTTAGCATCGAATATGATTGGAGGTGGCGGCCCGACCCAAGGGGCCCTTATATAAAGTCTTCCTTCTCATAACTATGTGCCAGTGTAGGCTTCATGTTTATTCCCCTATATAGGATAATTATGTTATGAAAATCCTTCTAAAAAGGTCGGGTTGTAAGGAAGGTTTCCATCACACTGAAAAGACTGGTCTTAAGGTATGGTGTGGCCTACCTTTGGCAAGTAGTCTACACTCAACTCAGTATGGAGGTATACACCGGGAGATTTATATAAATAGCTCGTATGGTCTAGATTTTGGTTAAGGTCACATCCCTGTGCATTGAAGTATTATTTCATTCATGCATCATGAACTTCATGGCATATTGATATTATATTCGTCCCTATATACTCTATTCTATATATGTGCCCTTGTCATCTAACATTGATTGCAGGTTAATATGTTCATAAGTATTAGCATGTCCACATACTTAACACATTAAAATGTACTAAGTGCATATGTTTAACTATATGATCTAACCATGTAAGGACCGGAGACTATCTTCATCCACCTCTTGATGGTTAGATTGGATTGTAAGCTTTCTATTGGTGAGTCTTTTACTCCAAGGACAAGACCAACCTTCTATCTACCTATTATGTTGTGTTCACTTATATCTTTACTTTGAGTGAGCTCGGGACATGTATTGGCCCTGTCCTATTATATGATCTAGAGGCATTATTAGACATCGTGTAAACTCTATGTACGAGCTTGTTATGTGTTATGTCTATTGACTATGGAGACTATGTTTATGTTTGTCTCATGTAGTTGGTGCTATGATGATAAGTTTATGAATAAGGTATAGGAATGTTGAAAGTCCTAATCCCCTGTATCCTAATAGCGTGAGTCATACTTACCTGCCCTTTAGAACTTAATTGCTAGTTCCTACGTAAATTCAGGCAACTCCCTTTCCTGATGACATTCTCATAGCTTGAGTCCAAAGCACCATTTCCCTTAGAACTATCTGCTTGTTGTTTAATTATGCGCTTTTGAAGTGTTGATGTGTGTATGGATGCTATGAGGCTTGTTTGGGGACTCTCGGGTTCCTATTCATATAATGCCACTCCTAGGCCCTTGGCCCAAGTCATGACAAGTTTGGTATCAAAAGCTCTAAAATTCATGAAGCTCTCAAAGTATGCTTCTATGCTAGTGGTTGACCCCATGCAAGAATGCACAAGTTTATTTCTAAGATCTCTAATTTGGTTGGGAAAGAATGTAGTACGGCTATGCTTATTTGGGAGATGGATATTTCAAGACTTATGACTTAAGCTGAATAAATTAAATGGGAGAAACTAAAATAGAGGATGAAAGATTCTAAGAGGGTTCGTTATGATGGTGGGTTCACAAACTCTAGGAGGGGTGGTGGAAATGGTCACTTCCAACACGGGAAAGGTTCAAATGTAAAAGTTGCCAATAATAGAGTGCCTCCTCCCAAGGCATATGTTGAAGGTGGACCAATGCATCCTCAGTGTGACAAGTGTGAAAGAAATTACTTGGGTGCATGTTTAAAGGATACGGGTGCGTGCTTTAGGTATGGTGATATAGGTCACAAGGTTGCTAATTGTCCTAAAGCTCTCGAGAAAGATTGGGGTCAAGTGGCTCAAGGTAATCAAGTCCAACCAAGAGTTCCATAAGGTGGTGCTCCCACAAACAATAGGTTCTGGTGACTGGACCTTGAGATGTTTGACAAAAGATGCCTTCCATGCTCGATAGGAGATGGAAGAAGCCCCAGATATGGTGACTGGAATGTTAAAAGTACTGATATTAATGCTAATTCTTTGCTTGATATGGGTAAACAATTATCTTTTGTGACTCCTTTTTTTGGCTGTTAAGATTGGTTTAAGTCTTGAAATCTTGAGGAAGCCTTTTCATTGCTCGAAGGGTCTATCGAGGTTTTCTGATTTCAATCTTGCATAAGGTCCTTCCTTGTGATCTTGTAGAACTTGAGATGTTTGATTTTGATAGTATTCTTAGGATGGATTGATTGCATGCTTCTTATGCCTATATCGGTTGTAGAACCCAGAAGGTTAAGTTTCAATTTTTTAAAGATCCTATTCTAGAATAGGAGGGTAGTGACTCCACTTTTCAAGGTCGATTTATTTCCTATTTCAAAGACTAGAAAATGATTCCCAAATGGTGCATATATCATATTGTGAGGGTAGAGTTGTGGATTCTGAGTCACCTACTCTTGAGTCAGTTTTTGGTGGTTAATGTGTTTCTGGATTGTTTCCCAAAGATATGCCTGGTATTCCTCCTAAAAGGGAAGTGGACTTTGGCATACATCTTTTTCTTGATACTTAACCTATCTACATACCTCCTTATCATATGGCACTGGCTAAATTAAAGGAGTTGAAGGATCAGCTTAAGGACTTGTTAAAGAAGGGCTTTATTAGACCAAGTACATCACCATGGGGTGCTCTTGCGTTATTCGTTAGAAAGAAAGATGGATCGCTTCGGATGTGTATTGACTATAGAAAATTAACTAAAGTGACCATCAAGAATAAATATTTTTTGCCAAGGATTGATAACTTGTTTGATCAACTTCAAGGAGATACTCATTTTTCAAAGATTGACCTCCATTTAGGTTAACACCAGTTAAAGATCAAGGAGCGTGACATTCCCAAGATGGCTTTTTGAACAAGATATCGGAATTTTGAATTAGTGGTGATGCCATTTGAGTTGACTAATGTTCCAACTGTCTTTATGGATCTTAAGAATCGGGTGCTCAAGCCATTCCTTTATACTTTTTTAGTTGTCTTCATCGATGATATTCTTATATATCCCCAAAGTGAGTGGGAGCTTATGGATCACTTGAGGTTGGTTCTTCAGACTTTGAGGGAAGCAACTGTTTTCCAAATTCAGTAAATGTGAGTTTTAGCTGGGTGAAGTGGCTTTTCTGGGCCATGTGGTATCTGATGATGGCATTAAGGTTGATCCAAAGAAGACCGAGGCCATGAAGAATTTGTTTAAACCATTGTCTCCTTCTGATATTTGAAGTTTTCTTGGGTTGGTTGGTTATTATCAAAGGTTTTTTGAGGGTTTCTCATCCATTGCATCTCTATTGTCTAAGTTAACTTCATAGAAGGCAAATTTTATATAGTCGGATGAGTGTGAGAAGATTTTTAGACTTTGACGGATCAACTTACATCAGCACCTATTTTGCCTCTACCGAATAGCTTAGATAAGTTTGTGGTGTATTATTAGGTTGTGTGCTTATGCAACATGGTAAGGTGATAGCTTACGCATCGAGGTAATTGAAGGTGCATGAACTAAATTACCCAACTCATGATCCTGAGTTGGGGGTCGTGGTGTTTTCTTTAAAGATTTGGAGACATTATTTATATGGGGTTCATGTTGATGTTTTTATCGATTACAAGAGATTGTAATATGTGTTCATCCAAAGAGATCTTAACTTGAGGTAAAAAAGATGGTTGGAACTTCTTAAAAATTATGACATGAGTGTTCAATATCATCTTATCAAGGCAAATGTTGTAGCCGATTCTCTTAGAAGGCTAACTATGAGCAGTGTGGTCCATGTTGATGAGGGAAAGAAAGAGTTGGTAAAATATGTTCATTGCTTGGCTAGATTAGGTGTTGGATTAGTTTCTCTAATGATTCTTGCATTCATGTTCAAAATGTAGATGAGTCTTCTGTGGTTGTTGAAGTCAAAGCGAAACAGGACCTGGATTCGTCTTTAGTTGAGTTGAAGAAGTTGGTTGCCGAAAAGAAGATAGAGGTTTTCTCCCAAGAGGGAGATGGTGTACTTCAGTATCAAGACCGATTGTGTGTTCTGGATGTTGATGTTCATAGAGAGGTGATCATGAGTAAAGCCCACAACACTCATTATTCTATACATCTGGGATCCACCAAAATGTATCGGGATTCGAGGGATGTTTATTGGTGGCATGGTATGAAAGGATATACCCAAGTTTGTATTTCAGTGTCCTAATTGTCAACAAGAGAAGGTGGGACACCAAATACCAGGTGGTTTGACTCAAGATACTGAGATCCCTATTTGAGAGTGGGAGGATGTGAGTATGGATTGCGTGATTGGATTGCCCCATAGCCAGAAGCAATTTGATTCTATTTAGGGTATTGTTGATAGGATGACCAAATTGGCTCATTTCCTTCTAGTTAAGACTTCTTTCAGTGTCGAAGATTATGTAAGGTTGTATATCCAAAAGTTGGTTAGATTACATCATGGTGTGCCTATGTCCACTATATCGGATCACGGAACTTAATTTACTTCTCACTTTTGGAAATCATTTCATAAAGGGCTTGGCACAAAGGTGAAGTTAAGTATTGTTTTTCATCCTCAAACCGAGCGACAAGCCAAAAGGATAATTCAAACTTCGGAGGACATGTTTAGGGCTTTTGTGTTGGAGTTAAAGGGAAATTGAGATGATCGTCTATCATTTATTGAATTTGCCTACAACAATAGTTTTTATGCTAGCATTGGTATGGTATTGTTTGAGGCTTTGTATGGGAGAATGTGCAGATCCCCGGTGATGTGGTTTTAGTTGAGTGAGATGGAATTAATAGGTTTGAATTCGGTGTTGGAGGCCATGGAAAAAGTGAAGTTATTTAGGTAAAGGTTGAAGATGGCTCAAAGTCATCAAAAGTCTTATTCGGATGTTAAAAAGAGGGATCTTGAGTTTCATGTCGGTGAAAGGGTGTATGTGAAGGTTTCTCCTTCGAAGGGTGTGATGTGTTTCGGTAAAAAGGGCAAGTTAAGTCCCTGGTATGAAGGTCATTATGCGATAGTTGAGAAGATTGGCAAGGTGGCCTATAGGTTGGATTTGCCTTTTGATATGAGTTCTATTCACCCGATTTTCCATGTGTCAATGTTGAGGAAGTTTATTGGTGATCCTAGTTCGATTGTGCCTTTGGAAGGTGTTGAGGTTGAAGAGAACTTGACTTTTGTAGAGATTCCAGTTGAAATTTTGGATAGACAAGTGAAACGGCTTCACAACAAGGTTGTGGCTTTAATTAAAGTGCTTTGGAGGAATCAACATATGGAGAGTGCTACACGAGAAGAGGAATACGACATCATGAGGCGATATCTCTATCTTTTCCAATCTACTCAAGCCTAAGGTATTAGGTTTTTCCTACTCTAAATGTTCCTACTTCTTTCACTCTTATACTTACATGACATGACATACATTCATGTGCATGAAAATGGTTTATATTATGTTTTGACATGAGTTTTCATGATTTTATGATTTTCAAATGATGAGTTCTGCATTGTGCCTTCATATTGAAACGTTTTATTTTTCAGTCAAGCCTTTCAAGACATTTTCTAGCTCATTCGAGGATGAATGCTACCAAAGGGGAGATGATGTAAGGACCTGGACCTCCGGAGGCCTTAACGATGCTTAAAGATTGGGTTTCCAACATTTTTTACCAAAGTGCCTCTCTAGGGGAACCTCCACGAGCCGTAGAGAGGTCCACGAGCCATGGAGAGAGCCTTGAGGTGACCCTTGGCTATTTATGTGGCTTCATATGGCTTTAGGAGAGGTTAAAGGTCAAATGTCCCTCCATGGAGCCTTTCACCGCTCGTGGTCCTCACCACTGGATGTAAAAGGGCTCTTGGAAGGTTCCCTTGACTTCAGGCCATGATTTTGATTAAGGCAGCCACCAAGGTTAGTTGTATGGATCGTACAACTTACCACTAACCGTGGTTGCTATAACGATCCCCAGTTTAGGAGCCTTGAGTGAAGAAATGTTGGCCTGAAAAGTAACTGAGAACCTTAATTACGGGACCACTTACAGCCCATAAGTTGTTCCATGGGTAGTAGGATCGGTTCTTAAACATAGAACATCAGGAAGGGGAAAAGTTTCCAAGTGTGGGGTAACCCACAGACCAAGATATGATCTGTAGGATATCTTACAGCTCATAGACAGTTTCATGAGTGGGACCCCTAACAAGGAAGAAATTTGGAGTTTTCAAGAAGGTGACTTACGAGTTATCAGATGGTCGGTGGAAAGGAATTTGTCCTGTATATTGTTTCGTGGAATAAGGTTAACAACAACGTGAAAATTTTGCTAAGTGTGGAGGGACTCTACGAGTCCAACCACGGCCCGTGTTGTTTGCCATGGTTTCTATTTCAGCAAAAGTTAGAATTCAGGTTTCTCAAGGATGCCATCAGACGAAGGGACTTACGGCCCGTAAGTTTATCTACATCCCGTAATCGAGGTCTCGTAAGTTGATTTTGGCAATTTTAATGAGGGGTTAGTTTCGTCGTTTCCCGTAAATCTATTCCTAAACCATGTTATTTTGGGGATGGGAAAAGAACCTATATTAGCCTTCATTTCCACTATTCTACACTCTTAAATTCTTTAAGGCAAAGGGGTTCTCAAGAATAGGCAAGAACAAAGCTAGGGTTTCCAAGTTTCTACCCCGAGGCTTCAATTCTGATTCTCGCTAGTTTCCCAGGTATGTGAGTTGATTTATAGCTATCCTTCCACCCAAAGAGTTCCCTACTATGCATTTACTTTTCTTTAAGTTCCTCAATTATAATTGCATGTTTATGATGATGTCATGATTTTTATGTTATTATATGATACTCATAAAGCTCATTAACTATTTTGCTAAGTAAAAAATATATATATACTTGAAAGTATGATGTTGATTCTATGATGGGTTTTGATATGAGTTAAGGTTGGGTGATTTCGATGTTCCTTTTTGAAGAAATTTCTTAATACCTACATGATTTATGATTGTTCCATGCATCAATTAAGTCCACCTTATTTTCAGTGAGACTTTCCAATGAACTATGACTATGACTAGGGCATTTATGAAGAGCTTCAAAGTTAAGAGTTTACCAAATACATACATATGATGATTATTGCCCTAAAAGATATTTAAGAAAGATCTTTCAGTTCGAGCTACTCCTATGATTGCTACTTTTGATTCTAAGAGTATATTTTAAGAGATTTCCATGGGATGACCTAGCATCGAAAGGATTAGAGATTGGGACTCATCCCGTTAGTTGAGACATGATCCCTTGGAGCTAAATATCAAAGTCCCTAAATATGTGCAACTATAAGAGACTAATAGTCTAGGCTAGTGGATCCACGTAGGCCCAAAGGTTATGGAAAATACAATTAAAAACTTAAAGAGTTTCGGATATCTAACTTGGCAAGTAGATTCCCCCTTTCCCCATTAAAAGGAGTGCATTGGCCTTATTCCAATGGAAGGATTTCATTGGATTTCGTGTAATAGCTCATATGGTTTTACTGTTGGTTATGGTCCATTCTCATAAGTTACATGATCTTGTGATATGTCTTTACTTTATGTGCTTCCTTATGTATTGTCTCATATTGTCCTGAGCCATATTCCTTATGCATGTTTAAGCTTTTTCAAATATTATTTACTCTTATGTATACCTATATGTTATTTTTAATTATGATGACATTACACTTCATCCGTGCATTGCATCTCACATACCTAGTACATTCCAACGTACTAATGTATATTTGGTTGCATGATTTAATTATGTAGGGACAGGTACTCCTCCTCTGTCTCATGGCTAATAGTTGGCGTTCAAGACTAGCTTATTATTGTGGTGAGCCCTTAGTTCGGGACTCCACCTGTTTTCCACTCCATTCTATACATTTGTTTTTAGACAATGCATTTATAGCCCTTCTTAGTCTTTTATTTTCTATATTGTCTACTACGGATGTTCTTTCTATTTGATGGAAATTGGCCATACAGGTTCCATTTATATGTATCGGTGGTATGCTTATGGACAAATGGTGTTTTCTAATTTCCCTACTTTTTAATGTTCTTTCATTGCACAAGATGACCCATAGCCCCTTCCCCACATGTTTGTCCGCAATATGTTCCTATTTAAATGCCTATGAATGCTTGAGATACTTAGATAAGCTTGGGTGAGGTGCCTTCGGATATCTCATTTTCTATGTGATGGCTAAGCCCCTAGGTTGGAGTTTTCAGGAAGGTGATATGGCCCGTATACTGTTTCGTGGAATGAGGTCAGGAATAAGGTGAAAATTTTGTTAAGTGTGGAAGGACTATGCGAGTCTAACTATGACCCCTAGGAAATTTCATGGACCGTGTTGTTTTTCATGAATAGACGAGGGGACTTAGAGCCTGTAAGTCTATCTACGGCCTATGATTGAGGTATCGTAAGTTGACTTCGGCAGTTTTAATAAGGAGGCAGTTTTGTAATTTCCTGCAAATTTATTCCTAAACCATGTCGTTTTGGAGATGGGAAAGGAACTTATATTAGCCTTCAAGCCCTAATTTCATTCATTCTACACTCTCAAGTTCTTTAAGGAAAAAAGGGTTCTCAAGAATAGGCAAGAACAAGGCTAGGGTTTCCAAGTTTCTTCCCTAACCCTTCAATTTTGATTCTCTCTAGTTCCCCAGCTATGTGAGTTGATTTATGGGTATTCTTCCACCCATAGATTTCCCTACTATGCATTTACCTTTTCTTTAAGTTCCTCAATTATAATTGCATGTTTATGATGATTTCATGATTCTTGTGTTATTATATGATACTCGTAAGTTAATCACTATTTTGCTAAGTAAATATATATATATATACACTTGAAAGTATGATGTTGATCCCATAATGGGTTTTGATATGGTTAAGTTTGGATGATTTCAATGTTCCTTTTTAAAAAATATTCTTAAGACTTATGTGATTTGTGATTATTCCATGCATCAATTAAACCCACCATATTTTCAATGAAAGTTTCCTATGAACTATGACTATGACTAGGGAATTTATGAAGAGCTTCAAAGTTAAAAGTTTATCAAATACATAAGTATTATAATTATTGCCCTAAAAGATGTTTAAGAAAGATCCTTAAGTTTGAGTTACTCCTATGATTGCTACTTATAAGTCTAAGAGTATGTTTTAGAAGATTTTTGTGGGACGACTTAGCACCAAGAGGACTAGATATCGGACTCATCTCGTTAGTTAAGGCATGATCCCTTAAAGTTAAATCTCAAAGTCCCTAAATATGTTCCACCATAGGAGCCTCATAGGCTAGGCTAGTGGATTCACGTAGGCCCAAAGGTTATGGAAGATGCAATTGCAAAGTTACTAAGTTTCGGATATCTATCTTGCCAAGTACATTTCTTTTTCCAATGGAAGGAGTGCATTGGCCTTTTCCAAATGAAAGATATTCACCTGGATTCCATGTATTAGCTCACATGGTCTTACTGTCGATTATGGTCCATTCCCATAAGTTATATGATCTTATGACATGTCATTACTTTATGTGTTTCTTTATTCATTGTATCATATTGTCCTGAGCCATATTCCTTGTGCATGTTTACTCTCCTCCAATAATTCTTTACTCTTATGTATACCTATATGTTATGTTTAATTATGAGGGAATTACTTTCATCCGTCCATTGAATCTCACATATTAGTACATTCCAATATACTAACGCATATGTGCATGCATGATTTAACCATGTAGGGACAGGTACTCCTCAATGGCTCGTGGCTAGTAGTTGGCATTCAAGACTAGCTTATTGTTGTAGTGAGCCCTTAGTTCGGGACTCCACCTGTTTTTCGCTCCATTCTATGCTTTTGTTTTAGACAATGTATTTATAACCCTTCTAAGGCTTTTACTTTCTATGTTGTCTATTATTAATGTTCTTTCTATTTGAGGGAAATTGGCCATACCGGTTCCGTTCATATGTATCGGTGATATGCTTATGGACAAATGATGTTTTCTAATTTCCCTACTTTGTAATGTTGCTTCATTGCACGAGATGACCCATAGCCCCTTCCCCACATGTTTTTCCACAATATGTTCCTATTTAAATGCCTATAAACGCTTGAGATACTTAGATAGCTTGGGTGAGGTGCCTTTGGATATCTTATTTTCTGTGTGATGGCTAAGCCCCTAGGTCGGGTAGTTACAGTGCCCTTCCGTGAAAGTGCCCTATGCTAAATTTTTCTAAGTATGGAAGTACCGTCTTGAAACTTGGAACTTTTCACAGACTCCACCATGGACCGTGGAGAGTTTCACGAACCCGTGAAGCCTTCAGCAGAACCACTCTTTGCCTAATTTTTTCTAAGTATCAAATGGGGCAATTTTACGGACCATTGTACGATCAGTGGAGCTTTGTACAGACCGTGGTGCATTTCTATGACCTCTGGACAAAACTTTGAGTTTGCTTCATAAATGGTCTTTTTGTAATTTTTGTTTATTTTATAGGTATTTAAGGACCTCGGTACCTATCCGAAGACCCTAAATCGGATTATACACACTCCTCAAAGTCATTCACTCTCATTATACACTCAAGCTCTAGAGTTCAATTCCTAGGTTCTCTCTTCAAAGTCTAGTATTGAAGATTCAAGCTAGGATTTCAAGTGGGTTTTCAATTCAAGTCAATTCCATCCTAATTTTTCTAGTTCTTCAATGTATGCAGGATTGATTGATGATTCCCTTCCAATCATAAAGACCCAAAAATCTAATTCTTTAATTTCACGATTTTCAAATATAATTTGCAAATAGGTCTTTTAAATTAGTTTCAATTTGTTGAAATTGAGCTATGAGATGAACTTAATTATTAATTTTATGATGATTTGAATCTTCTTATTGTGATTTACATAGATTTTATGAAGAATTGAATATGCATGTCCCTTTAATTTATGGATCTATCCATGGGTAATTTTAACTATGTTTCAAATGTCGTTTTCTTTATGGATTTGTTATTATTTCATTTTATTATGATGTTTTGATTATGAATTCCTAATACCCATGCTATTCCTTCATTCCTCATGGAATATGTATGCATGAACGAGTGTTTTCATGAGATTTATGATGTGGGTTATTATCCAATTATGATTGTGACAACAATTTCAAGCAAGTGTGGTTATGACATGACATATGATCACATAATGTCTATGATATGTCTTTTAAGAATTTATGGGTGAGGATTCACTGACTTGTATAAGTATGAATAAACTACTCCTATGCATGTATTTATGAATTGAAGTATGATTTGGCTTTTTAACCCAAGTATACATGATTATGAAGTATGTTTGGCTTTTAAGCCTAAGTATGCATGATGAAGATTTGAAAAGACTTATCCTCCTTTTTCAAGAATGTATATGTATATGTGATCCGTGGGATGTTGACTCAGCACCGAATGAGATTAGAGGAGGAGGCTCGACCTAAGGGGTCCTTATATAAAGTCTATCTTCTTACAACTATGTGCCAGCATAGGTTTATATTTATGCCCCTTTGAGGTATGATTATGTTACGAAAATCCTTCTGAAAAGGATGGGTTGTAAGGAAGGTTGCCATCACACTAAAAAGATCGGGTTGTAAGGTGTGGTGTGGCCTACCTTTGACAAGTAGTTCACTCTTAACTCGATGTAGAGGTATACACCAAGAGATTCATGTTGATAGTTCGCATGGTCTAGATGTTGAAGGTCACATTGATGTCGCTCAACTCGGCTACTGAAAGGAAGCAAGGATGGTCATCATCAGCATAATAACCCAACTTTAGAGATCGGGGTCAAATCCCACAGGGAACAAGGTATCGGCAAATGAGTAGAGAAAGGACTAATAACTACTAGATTTTCATTCAACAAGTGAATACCAAGCAAAAGTTCTAACTAAACGGGGGAAAACTAAGCTAACCACTACTCCTAAGGGACAATTAGGTGAAGAGTTATCAAGCAAGGGAGCAAGGATAGGAGATACGAGAATCAATCAAAACTCAATTGATCCATCACATTTGATATCAAATTAACTCTATGGGTAGGCTAGGTTTCTTGCAATCACCCCTCAGCTATAATGTCGGTAATGTTTCGCAAGAGCCTATTACGACCTCCTACGTGAGGCACCCAAAGACACCCCTAGCTTGAGCACCTCAAAGCAAAACTCCCAACCATAGTTGTTGAGTCCCTTTGAGGCTCTCAACACGTAAACCCATGACTATCATGCAACCCTCTACTTCAACTACACTCGCTAAAGCAATAGTTGAAGATCTAAGATAGATTCAAGTTTGCAACCTCAAATCTAAAGTTACACATAAAGGTAAACATGAACCCATAAATCAATTTAAATAATCAAAGCAATTTGGGAGGAACCAAGTAAATCATCAACTAAGCATGAAAGCAAGAGAAATAATCAAGACCCATAAACAAATTAGAATCCAAGATCAATTAAATCTACAAATTATGCATTCAAGAACAATAAAAGAAAGAGTGAGTGAAAGATAAATACAAGTGAAGCCCAAACTTTTCAATCTGCCCAAGAATTTTTAGAAAACTTGCTCTAAATCCTCACCCTAAACTAAAATCTACACTAAGGTGTGCTTTCTCTTCTCAAGAATGTATAAATTTTATTCTCAGGTCATAATCCTATCTAGAACAAAGGCTGGGAGTGCGTGTATATATGATTTTGAGACTGAAAATGGTGAAATTCCTAAGCTTCCCCGACACTGGTCACCAAATTGCTCCGCGTTTGCAGAGATCAACTGAGGTACAATGCTCCACCTACGCGCCTGGATTAGCGCATTCGCGCCTAAAAGCTCCCTGCCACTCCATGTTCGCAGAGAGTAACATTGCCAGGTACCATTTTGTACAATTGTAGCTCCTATTGGCTCCAACTCAACTTTAATTTCAGATCTTTCCAGCAAAGCCAAATCTAAATCATATGTACCTGAAACATACACCATTCAAAGCATAATTAGCCTCAAGTTATAGGGTTAACAACACAAAATCATTTGAAGAAAAATTAAAAATGGTGTAAGTTATAAACTCATCACACATCCCCGTATGTTGAAGTATTATGGCATTCATGCATCATCGACTTCATGGCAAATTGATATTATATTCTTTCCTACATACTTCTTTCTATATATGTGTCCTTGTCATCTATCATTGATTGCAGGTTAATATGTTCATAAGTATTTGCATGCCCGCATACTTAGTACATTCAAATGTACTAATGCATACTTTTTCCTACATGATCTAACCATGTAGGGACCAGAGACTATCTTCATCCACCTCCTGACGGTTAGATTGGATTGCGAGCTTGCTAGTGGTGAGTTCTTTACTCCAAGGACAAGACCCACCTTCTATCTACCTATTATGTTATATTTACTTATGTTTTTACTTTGAGGGTGAGCCCCAAACATGTCTTGGCCCCCGTCCTATTCTATGATCTAGAGGCATAGTTAGACATCATGTAAACTCTACGTACGGGCTTGTTGTGTGTTATACCTATTGCTTGTGGAGACTATGTTTATGTCTACTCATGTCGTTGGTGCTATGATGATTTGTTTATTAATGAGGTGTGGGAAATATTGAAAGTCTTAAGTCCCTTCTATCCCCATAGCGTGAGTCATATTTACCTGCCCCTTAGAACTTAATTGTTATTAGCTATGTGAATTCATGCAACTCTCTTTCCCAATGACATCCCCATAACTTGAGTCCAAAGCTCCGTTACTCTTAGAACTATGTGCTTGTTGTTTAATTATTTGCTTCTGAACTGATGATGTGTATATGGATGTTATGAGGCTTGTTTGGGGACTCTTAGGTTCCCATTCGCCATGTCACTCCTAGGCCCTAGGCCCTAGGCCCGGGCCATGACACTTAGACCCTATCCCATTTTATTTCTGCAAAATGTATGGGTTTATACCTATGAATGCTTATTATGCTAAGATGTCTTGGGTGAGGTGCCTATGGATATCTCGTTCATCATGTTACGACTAGGCCCTAGGCTTGGATCGTGACAACACCAATTCATGAAATTCATATGATTTAGGCTTGATTTATACACTATAATAATAAAGAAAATATGAATTTAAGTAAAAACCAAGCAACCGTCAATCAACTTCATAAACCCAAGATTTTTATAAGGAAGAATCATAAATAGTTATGGAATCATGAAAATTATTAGATATTCATGTATACCAGTAGTAGAACTCATCAATTTGAAAGATAATTTAAGGAACCCATCTCATAATCTTCATAACCCCCAAATTAGCTTGTAATAAAACCTCAAGTAAATTCATGAATTTCAAGTATAACAACTTAGTTATAGTTATCCATGCATATAGGTAGTAGAATCCATCAATTTAGAACCAAATTTAGGATACTCATCAAGTATCTATCAAGTATCTCTAAAACCCTAACTTCCATAATATAGGAATTCAAGACATAAATCCTTCACATGAAATTAAACATTATAAAAATAATAATATAGGCTAACTATCATCAATAGAATCATAATATAAGAATTTGGAATCATAATACAAAAACCATGAAGAATTGCATAACTGGAATTAAGGAATTGAGTGAAAAATATATTGGGACTCCATGGGTGAAAGGAACGCATGGGTGAACTCCACATACCTTAGTGGAAAATCTGTGGAAGAACCTTGATTTGACAAGAGGAACTTGAAACCCTAGGACTTAAGGAAGAAGGAACTTGAGATTGTTAGAATGTTTTAGGGTGAATGATTTGGGAATGAAAGGAAAAGGGGTAGTATAGGCACATTTTAGGGATCACATAGGCTTAAAATGACGTAGTTTAGGAATAGAATGGATGGGAATTAACTAAAAGGTCCGTCATTAAATTGGTCGGACCAAACTACGAATGCCCTTTCACGGGCCATAAATGAAAGTACAACTCGTACTTTGGGTCTCGTAGAACCTAGGTCATATATTTTTTTCACCTTCTAATCTTCATTCTACGGGCTCTGATTACTATCTGTAATTAAAAGTACGACTCGTCCTACTGTTCGTAAACCATGATCCAGAACCCATTAACTAAGGCCCTAAAACCACGAATACCTTTACAATCCATAGAACGGACTATGAGTCGTAAAAATACGACGTAGTTTCCTCACACACACACTTAGTAAATTTCCAACTTCCTGAACCTTATCTACGATCCCTTATTACAATACGTAGACAATACCATGATCCATAAATCCCTCTCATACTTTCCCTCCTAACTTCAAAAAATTTCCCAAGTCTAACCCCATTCCACAAGGCCTATCTATGGTCCTTGAAATGAACCACGACTCGTACTTAGGGCTCTTGGTTCCAATCTAGTAACCAAATTTCAACTTTTTGCCCTTTGTCTCATCTTCAAACTTCTGGGGTGATAGCTTCATGTGAGAAGTTGATTGGAAGAATTGTAATTCAAGTCTAAAAGATATAGACCATCAATCCGTTGATTCATTCTAATTCATCGAAGTAATCCTTTCTAAGATAGAAAAATATGATAAAAAGTTCAGACTGGCTCAATAGGGTCCCATACCTTCAAATAATTCTAGAAGATAGTAGGCTTTTTCTTCAGAATAATCAACTAGGTTATCATCTTGCGCGCATCTCGCAAAGGAAAATAGTCTGTAGTAAAGATAAGATACACTTAGAGAAAAAAAAGAACCAGCCGCTTTCTTGGAACTAATACTTAGTTTTCTATAGAACAAGCGGGCAATATGAAGCTTCGATCAAGGTCAGTTGATTAACATTTATTTTATTTACCAAGGAACTTATCTACTCCATCTGACTACTTCCGGGTTCAAATCCTGGGAAATCTGTTGGCCATTGAGTGTTATATACACCTTAATTGAAATGATTTGGGGTACGACTTCAGCATCTTCAGTAGTCAACTTGCAAGTACCTTGGTCACATCTAAGTCCCTATTCAATTGTTCTATTTGAAACGGAAAAAAAAGATTCGCTTTTTGCATATAGGCAACAAAGTTCTAGTCCAATGAATTTCGATCCCTTATCTGTCGGCTGGGCGAAGCTCCTAGCCATGGGGGAAAGAGGAGTGGGTAAGCGGACTCCTTTCACTTGATTGGTTAGTTAGGACTTTTTTCTACGATGTTTGAGATTTTTGTCTGGACAAAAGATATTCTTTCTAAAGATATTTTATTCAGAACTCGTATATGTTCAAGGTTAAGTATTGAGATCAATGTGAAAATAAGAATGCCGAACCCAAATTGTTTGATAAAAAAAAGTCTTTAAAATCTTTAAAAATGAACATAACATATCATCGCGTAAGTCCTTTCACTAAGCGCTTCTTCCTATGGAGATTGAACCCATGCATGTTGAATTCACAATCTACTACCTTGATCTACGTAGCTACATCCGCCCCTACTCCTGCACATGTTGAAGTCTCTATCTAAGATTAGATCCCTTCTAAACTCCCCTGTAACCATTTATCACCCATTTATGGAAGAACTATCTTTAAAATATTTGTGATGATTTCCAGATTCTTAGTGCACTAATGGCTGATTGTATTAACTTTTAGCTCACCCAGAAACGTGCGAAGTGGCTGTTTGGATATGTATTTTCAGAAAGGGGTCCGTTTAGATTTGCAACGTCAAAAAATCATTGGTTTTGAGGCCCAAGTCCATAGACTCCTAGATCTAGTTTTCAAAAATTGATACCATAAGTGAAATAACAATAGTATTAAATATTGTAAATATGTATGATGACTGAAATAAAGTTAATCTAACAAAGTTTTAAACTATTTCGAACTCAAGAACAATTCATAAAGTTTAAAAAGAGTACCATGACTGAAAAAATGTGAAAACAATTATCTCACTCATGCTACCTCTTTTGAAATTAAAGACGATGACTGAAAGAAGTTGAAACGCAATAACTGTGTCCTCGAGATTTTCACTCATACGATATTTTTTTCACGGGTCAAAACTTGTGAATTCAGCACCAATTGCTGAATCTTCTCCCAAGTTTTAGTTGAGGAATCCTTTTCCGTCCTTTTAAAATAAAAGACAATACTTGACACAGCATCATTTAAAAAGCAAGCTATCTACCAATTTTACACCCAAATCAGAACTGAAGGAGAATCTTGAATTTATGGAGGTATACTTAGTCGTACATGTTGGTTCTCACTGGCAAAAGAAAATTGACATCTAGAAGCCAACTGAAATTGAAAGATAGCTGCAAAGTTGCCGGGTCTAAATGATGACAAACCAATGTTTTCTTAAAAACACAGAGTGCTCCTCTTTATGAAAAAGGGGAAGATGACCTTCAAGATTTTAACTACACTTGGCAGTAACATGGTATATACCGATAGCAAGAGCAAATTTATGAAATTATGAATTGATCACATAATCTCAACATGACAGGAAAAATTGGTCATTTCAATAACTTGATATTCCACAGTCAATGAGAGCTTCAAACGGGAATATTCCTCACAAAACCTTCAGTGATTTAGCTCTAAGTTGTAATCTTTCATCCTGCAAAAAGCTAAACATATTCTTTGTGAGAAACATCGCCTGGGAGCACACTCAGTCCCTATGTTAATAGGAGCAGGACTTATTCTTTTTCCAACGGCAACAAAAAGTTTTCGCCATGACCGAAGACAACAACATTTATGTAGATGTAAAATGTCCAGTTCCAATAAAAATACAATTATAAAGCAAAATGGTTATCTATTAAGGCAGACATTACCAGCCATAGAAAGCATTAACCTGGACATCAGAACTATAGACATCCACACTATGCACCAAGAAATGTATTTTTTGAGGATAATTACGTCCACACTCACATAATACTATTTTCAAGAAATGAGCTCAAAATCCAGATAATTGTTCCGTCATCAAAAGATTCCGTTTGACTATAATTCTAGTGTGTCACAGCTCAAACAGGCTTCCCTATATCCATGAACTTATTTCAGAGCCGATGAAACAGCTCACATTCATTCAGCATGCATTCACCTCTCCAAACTTCATATCTTCAGAATTCCAATAGTATGAATTTGTTCAATATCTCCTAAGTCCAAACTATTCTCTTAAGAATTAGATCCTTCCATAAAAATGATAATAAAAGAATAATCCTAGAGTCCCAATTATTCTATTCATAACCAATTCTAGAGTCCCCATTCTAAACATTCTATTCTAGAGCTATGTTGCCAACCTGCTAACAGGAACCAATGTCGAGAATAGAATACAAGCAAATGCTTCACTTAGAAATCCATAAACCACTGTGCACACCCAAGTCATCGATATCAATAATCAGGCCAAGTCTGATTATCACAGTATGAATAACATGGTTCTCTCCCCCCCCCCCCCCCCCTCCCCCTTATTTTTTGAGACAACAGTTCTATTCAGTAAAAACTTAAGGCACCCCAGAAAAAGGCACTAAGTTGGAAACTTTACAAGCATTGAAAGGGTGCTTAAACCCCTCCCCAGAACCCTATACAATTTTACGTTGCCAAATCAATGTATTAACTCTACTACTTCCCCCCACATATTCTGTTTACACCAAAAAAAAAAAAGACAAGCTAAGACAATTCATCCTAATTTTCTGGATAGAACAACTGCTATGCCCTTAAAATGTCTACCATTCCTATCCTTCCACATTCTCCACCAAATGCAAGCAGGAATGATCTGTCCACCAAATGAATCAAAACATGATAAATTTATCCTATTTATTTTTCCACATCTTTCTTTCATCCCCCCCCCCCCCCCCGACTTGACAAGTAATTTAACTTCTTCCATCTTATGACTAAGCTCATAGATTAGGATATAGCATCCAATGTCTCCTTTCTTCCCACTTTAATGGGAGTATAAAATTATCCTTATCTTGAGATGGGATAAATATACTTGTTCTTTCTTTTTTTTCTTGTGGCAGTCACGACAAAGAAACTTGTCTTGATGGAATATTCAAGCCAATTCTACTAAACAGCCAAAACTTCCAGATTGAGCACTCAATGATTGGATGGAAGTACCCCCACATTTCTCAGAACAGACAATTTTCTTGCCTGAAGTTAATAAAAAAGTTGAGATATAATGGATCCAGGATCTCCCTTAGAGAATTATAAAATTTAAAATTATCTCTGGACCTCATTATTCAGTAAGGTCAACTCACTAGCTGCTAGGCAAACTGCAATTCAATTTATTTATTATATATAGACACGTCTATATGTGTGTGTGTATTTCTGTACGTATATGATTGAGCAGTAAAAAATGTATTTTATTGCATCCATCATCAAGTGAATGCTGTGGGGTGTGGAATGTGTATTATGAAATGTAATAACAAAAATAATTTACTGTAAAGATGCAGAATTAAAGTCTGATAGGCATTTTTGCTCAATTACAAATCAAGTTCTCATATGAAAACATCAATAGAGAAATTCATCTTTCTATTTCAATATATGTACACGTATTTTCTTCAAACAAAATAATAGTTTTTTTAATCTAACTAAGCTTGATCAATGGAGGAGTCTTGACACAATGGTAAGAGCCATCACGTGATCAGCATAACACGGGTTCAATCCATGGAAACTTCTTGCAAACACACGCTAAGGTAGCACATAATAGATCCAATGTGAACTGGCCTTCCCAGGTCCCTATGCATAACGTAGCTTAGTAACCTGGGTGCCTTTTTATGCTTGATAAAGAATTTCAACCATATTTAAGAAATGAATTTTAACATCTCCAATATAATCCCACAAGTTAAGTGGGATCCCATAAGTATGGTCTGGAGAGGGCGGGGTATACACAGTGGTGGAGCCAAGATTTTCATTGAGGGGTGTCAAAATTAGACAACATAATCAGTTGTCTAAAAATGAAAAAAAAAAACACGCTGAAGTAAAAACTTGAGCCAGGACCAAACACCTGATAATTGAGACCTACAGCCCCTTAACCCTTGGGCTAACTCTTTATCATGTGTCAAGAGGCGTCACATTTAATATATACGGAGATAAAATAAAAATTTGACCTATCTATACGACATAATTTCCAATGAAGGGTGTCACTTGACACTCCTCAAGCAAGGGTAGCTCCGCCCTAGGCATACACAGACCTAACCCCTAATCTTGTGTGAGATAGAGAGGTTCCGCTAGATTCTCAACTCAAGAAAAGTATTTCCATAAACGAGTTTAACAAATGAGTAAAGGCTATGGAAAAATAATTATAGAAAAGAGAAATACTGACAACAAAAATAGTAAAGTATGACAAATACAAGACTAAAAAATATGGAGAAAATACTGTAGAAAAGAAAGCATCGACAACAAAAATAGTAAAGATAATCCAAGAAATGATCTTAAATAGAAAAATCTTGATTTTGTACAGGATTTTAGGTATATTGGGAGTTGGGGAGTAACTCAAATTGAACTCTTCCTCAAGTTGTGTTCTTTTAAAATTGTAGAAGACAGCACCCACCTTTGTAAACATAACACTTTGATTTATCCTAGAAATTTGTGTTGGCACAACATATGCATGTGCATACATACATGCATTTGTCTAAAAGGTTTGCTAGAGCATGAGACCTTCTATAATACCCAAAAAGTTGAAAAGTCTAGACGAGAAGGAAAATTTCAAAATTTAGTCTAGTGCGGGGTCAACAAGGTCCATTTATGGGTCGTACAATATTTTAAAAGCCATAGATGGTGTTCATAAAAAGTCCTGCAACTTTGGAAAATTTGACCTCAGACAGAAGGAAAGGATTCACGGCTCATCATTATTTCTATGGGTCGTAATAAAGGATTTCATGGTTAGATTGCAAGACCGGTCGTGGTCCAATTTAAGAGTCATATAAGTTGCCCGTGGTTTGAGACTGAGCTTGGGAGATCTATTTAACTTTCTATGTACAAGCATCAACGGACCGTAAAAGGGACTACAGTTCGTAGAAGGTTGCGCGTGTGGCGACTGTTTTATTTCAAGGATATTTCAAACTTTTTAATTCTTTTAATATTAAAGCTATATCATTTCTAAGTTGTTCCTAAGCCCTATAACTGATTTTGTAATCTTAAGTTAACTCATTCTCTCTAATTTACTTCAACAACAACAACAACATACCCAGTGAAATCCCACAAGTGGGGTCTGGGGAGGGTAAGATGTACGCAAACTTTACCACTACTACACAGGTAGAGAGGCTGTTTCCTGGAAACCCTCGTCACAAAAACCCTCTCTAATTTACTTAAAATTCAAAAATCTCTCAAATCTCCTTCTCCAAGGATCCTCTCAATGTGAATCAGGGTTCTTCAAGCTTCAAGGTTTTTCTTTCAATTTAAAAGCTAGGTATGTGGGTATTCATCCATGGATTCCTTTCATTCCCGACGCGTAAAAATTTTCCTACTTTTTCTACGATTTTTATTCAAAGAAGAAACCTAGGGTTTTATGATCTTGTATTGGATCCAATAGTTATGCTTTTATTCATACTTACTAATATTACTATGCATGATTTAACATGAATTTCGTGATTTCAAGTATTTCTACATGAACAAATGCATTTTGCCCTAATTTTTATTATGGACCATGATCATGATTTGATAAAGACCTTATGCATGCTTTACAAAAATGATGAATTATGCTTTAAAAAGTCTCTCAAGAAAGAATGGATGATTGTGAAAGGTTTCCTCACCTAGTTGTAGATTCATGATATTGAAAGGACAATTCACACATTACATGAATCAATGGTTTAATGAGCTACTCTATGATTATGACTTGGTGAAAGATTTTGGTAATTAATTGTTGCCTTTCCACATGTTATGACTTGATGTTTATTCTATCAATTCCGTTGGGATTTGACTTAGCACCAAGAGGGGTTAAGGTAGAGGCTTGGTAAGGGAGTATCTAATACCAACCCTAGCCTCATAACTACGTGCCAACACAGATTGTTTTAATTGACTTAGCTAGAAGATCCACAAATAACACATGATATGATATGATATGGAGGCTACCTTGCTAGCCTCTCCTTTTTTAGTATTGAGGTCACATAACATGTTATAGCTCGCGTGATCTTATTATCAATTACGATTGATATCCCACATATGAGTTGGTTTTCTAACAAAATATGCTTCTAGAAAGTGTTGAATCAGTTCCTGTTATGAATGAATTTGGAAGTGTTCCCCAAAGATCTGTCTGGAACTCCTCTTGAAAGGAAAATTGATTTTGGCATAAATATCCTCCCCCATACTCACTCCGCATTAAAAAGTGTGACAGCCCAAAGACAACCTCCAGAACTCGATATATGGTCATTATGAATGTGGCTATACCTTTGGACTAACGAATGTTCGTGCAGCTTTTATGGATTTAATAAACGTGTTCAAGTAGTATTTTAACATGTTTGTTGATGTCTTCATTGATGACATTTTGGTCCATTTCCGAAATGAAAAGCATGTGGGCCACTTGAGGATTATGTTGCAAACTTTAAAAGATCGTCAATTGTTTGCTAAGTTCAGCAAGTGTGAATTTTGATTGCAATCTGTGGCATTCCTTGGGCATATTATCTCTGGCAAAGGCATAAAAGTTGATCCTCAAATGATGAATGCAGTGAAGAATATACCTAGACCCCTCTCTCTTTCGGATATTAGAAATTTCACAGGTTTAGCCAGTTATTAAACACAGTTTGTAGAGTAGTTTCTTTTATTGCCAATCCTCTGTCTAGATTCACTCAAAAAAAGAGAGTCAAGTTTGAATGGTCTAAAGCTTGTGAGAAGAGTTTCCAAAAGTTGAAGACTCATTATAACCAAGTTTTGACTTTGTCGAAAGGACCCGATGGTTTTGTGGTGTATTAGATGCCTCGAGAATCGATCTTGCTCGTGTTCTAATGGAAGAAGATAGGGTGATTGCCTAGCCTCGAGGCAACTTAAAGTGCATGAGAAGAACTATCCTACCCATGACCTTGAGTTAGCGACAGTGGTGCTTGCTTTGAAAAATTGGAGACACTATCTATATGGTGTTCATGTGAATATGTTCACCGATCATAAGAGTTTGCAATATGTCTTCAAGCAGAAGGAATTAAATCTTTGCCAATAGAGGTGACTTAAGTTGCTAAAAGATTATGACATAAGTGTGTTGTATCACCCGAACAAGGCCAATAGTAGTGGATGCCCTTAGAAGATTGCCCATGGGAAATGTGGCTCGTGTTGAAAATGGAAAAAAGGAGTTGGTTCGTGATGTTCGTAGACTTGCCTGTTGGGGGTTCGTTTGGTGGATATCAACAAAATGGTAGAGAATCGTCCCTTGTAAGTAATGTGAAGGATAAGCAAACAGATGAACCTAACTTGATTGAACTAAAGAACGTAGTTCTTGAAAAGTTCGTTGAGGCTTTCTCTCGGGGGAGATGGTGTGTATCGATATCAAGGTTGATCGTGTGTTTCGGATGTAGATGGTTTAGGGAATCAAATTTTGTCAAAAGCTCATAGTTGTCGCTACTTTATTCATCTAGGAGCCACTAAGATCTATCATGATTTTAGGGAAGTTTATTGGTAGAGTAGCATAAAGAAAGATATAGCAGTTTTTATGGCTAAGTGTCAGAATGGTTAATAAGTTAGGGTTGAGCATCAAAAACTCGACAATTTGATCCAAGATATCAAGAATCCTGCTTGGAAGTGGGAAGAATTAAATATGAATTTTGTCAAGGAATTACCTCGTACTCATTGTCAACATGATTCTATTAGGGTGATTGTGGACCGAATGACTAAGTTGGTAAATTTTCTTACGGTTAAGACTTCCTATTTAGCCGAGAACTATGCCCGACTTTACATTGGAGACATGGTTAAGTTGCATCGTATTTCATTGTCCATCATATTGATTAGGGGTACTCAGTTTACCTCTCAATTTTGGAGATCATTTAAGAAGAATCTTAGATACTCAAGTTAAGCTAAGTATAACTTTTCGCCCACAAACGGATGGTCAAGCCGAAAAAACTATTCAAACTTAGGAAGATATGTTGATAACCTGTGTGATTGACTTTAAAGGTAATTGGGATGATCATTTGTCATTGATTGAGTTTGCATATAATAATAGTTACCACTCTAGTATCCAAAAGGAGATAAAAGAAAAAAGACGGACATAGAAATTTCTATACACAAGCTATTCCATTTCCTACATGTTCACCTTAGCTTTGGTGTTGATTTCATAAACCATAGGTATCTGGCCCAAATTTTTCTATCTATTATGGTCAAAGCACCCAAAATCAGTGTGGGAATTCGATATGGATACCACACCTACACCCACGTGTTGACCCAGGTGCGGTACCAAAAGTGAAGAGTCTGATCGACTTATATTTTGTATATTGGCTTCACATCGGGATCCCCATGCATTCTCCTGGAACTGACTCAAAAAAAGAGGAGGAATACAAAAAGAAATTGAGCTAAATTAGCATTTTCTATTATCAAGATCAAGTGAGCTGACTGAAAATACGGATCTATTCAGCATAATATAAGTAGCATAATATCAAAATATGTTAATGATTTAGATTTCTGACATTGACAAGTTAGTGGACATTTTTAACCTTAATTGTTAGTGGGGATAAAGGCTGAATAAGTAGATCACCACAAGCTCACCTAGTGGATTTTTGCTGAAGTTACATGTTAACCCTGCCTATGGGCTTAACCTACTATAACTTCCAAACTTCCAAAGAAAGCAAGAGTTGAGACACAACCAAAATCAGGAATGGGGCTTGAATTGTGATAATAACAACCCATATTGGGGGGGTGGGAGGGTTGGGGACGGGGAGGAACTTGTTATTAAAGTGTGCATCTAGTAAAGCAGAAACCAGTGAAGGCAGTGTAGGAATCATACCCTGCCTAGAGGAGCAGGAAACCACACTTCAAATATGGAAGAAAGTGCAAGCAAATTTGAGGAGATTCTGACAAGCTTATACTTAAGAAGACAAACAAGAATATGAAAAGCAAAAATATGTAGAGCAAACAGATGGTGAGAATTTGGCATGAGAAAACCGATAACTTGGTAACTTCCTTAGTTATTAGACATTTCAGTTTAAGTGTATGAGAACGAGGCCTTAACCCTTATTGTCAAAATAGAAAAGAGACAGCCAATTCTTTTTTGCATTTTCTAGGAAAAGAAGGAGGAGTCTCTGGTCGAAATCTTGCTATTTTAGGAATCGTTTTCATATTCCATCTCTCGAGCCCCGAAGAAAACCCCTAATAATAGTTGTTTGCTGGATTGGTTTTGCTCTCTACCTTCTCTATTTATCCTGCCTGCCGCCCTTTCTTTCCTCCCGCCTGAGGGAACAACCACAACGTTAGACCCCAAAACTCTATGGAGCCCTTCCGAATGACCTAGAATATAGTCTACGTCACTCTTTCTATAGTCATCTGGTCGTTAAGAAGAAGCAAAGTCCCTTGACGCAGCTGAGTAGCTAAGAGCTTCTGGGAATTGAAAAACGTAGGAATCGACTTGTTTTGCATTAATGGGGGTATAAGGGAGAATGCAATGGAAGGACAATTAAATCATCCCTACTACAACAAAATCTGATAGCAGAAAGAAGAATATATCAGAATTGAAGAAACTACCATGTTCAATAAGCTGTGATGGGAGAAAGGTGAATCTACGCAACAGGAAGAAGGGAGCGAAGTTAGGTAAAGAATAAAAAATATTCTGCAAATTTATAATGTGTAACAAAATCTATGAGAGGCCACTTGTGGAGAGAAAGGGGAGAGGGAGCAGATAAGATAAAGGCAAGAATGTTGGAAGAGAGAGTACATCCCTTAAATACAAGCAGAATTTGTTAGAAAAATAGGATTTTCCAGTATAACTTGGATTCAATGGATGCAACATATTAGATAAAGGGGAGACATACATAGGGAAAGCAGTTTTCTGAAGTGTAACCCTCTATATTTTATCATCTCTAGTTAGAGTAAGATTTTTCTTTTTAAATTAACAGTCGGTTGGACTTATTTATATGTGTACTCTCTAGCTGTATAAGATCATGAAGTGTAACCCTCTATATTTTATCTCTAGTTAGAGTAAGATTTTGCTTTTTAAAGTAACAGCTGGTTGAACTTGTTTACATGTGTAGTCTCTAGCTGTATAAAATCATGAATTAGTGCAATATATATTGATTTAGAGAGAACCATCCCCACTTTCAAATAAAATCAAGAAAGAAAAATCTGATTAGATGTACCATAATTGATCACTTCCTAAAAAGATTAGTCCAAGTTGTTCAAGAAGTCACCACAAAATTTTCATGATATGCCTGCAATAATATGATGACATTTACATACAAGGAACCATATTAATTAAAGCAGGCCAGTTGACTTGCTCAATAATCTCTAGTTTGACACTGCAAACAAATTCAAGTGGTACCTGCATCAGCCCCTAAGCTTCTCCCCCGAAATATTGTCAGTTTCTTCAACATCCTCATCTTCGTTGTCCTCATCATTATCATTTTCTCTATTGTCCCTTATTTTAGCAATTTCCTCCTGTGCCTTCTCAACTATCAGTTTCTTCTGCAACTCTAACTCCTTTTGAAAATCCCTTCTCATCTTCTCTAGCTCCATCATCTGCTTCCTCTTACTAATCTCAATCTTTTCATATATCTGCCCAAACCTTTGAATTGAATCCACTAGCAACTTAGCTGACTCATCATCACCCCCCAATCCTCCTGAACCTTGTTCTTCCTCTTCTTCATCATTATCCGCGTCTGATCCTGCAGGACTATCTCTCATCTCATCCAACACATTAGACCTATCCAAGTACATTCGTGGGTCCATAAACACATACTCTCCCGAATCGAGCCCACAACCCAATCCACAATGCCCTTTCATCCTCAAATTCATCAACATATCCATTTTCTTGAAAAATGTCCACTTGCTATGAAACTCACCTCCAGTTTTCTCCATTTTTGTTATCTCCTTCTTGTACTTCTTCTTTAGAACATCTAATTGATTCCTACACTCAACTTCACTTCTATCAGCACCAATCATTTCTATTACCTTCTCTGCAACTTCACCCCAATCTTCAGCCCGTATGCTCCTCCGTCCAAGCTCCAAGTACCTCTCACCCCAAACTTCCAACAACACAAAACTCTCCTCTTCACTCCACATTTCCTTTGAACCCGGACGAGGGGCAAATTTGTAATTTGAGACGAAAGTTTCCAACTTTCTCTTCTTTTTGCCTTGAAAAGTATCATACTCATATCCTCCACTGCTAAATTCTTGGTTTTCTTCTTCATCGTCAGATTCATCATTATCATCGCCATCGTCGTCATAATATTGAAATTCATTATTATATCCATAATGAGTATTTCTTGGATGAGAGCTAGGGTTTCGAATTGAGCGCCTTGAACGATGAGAAGAAGTGTAAATGGCAGCGCTGGGTCTTGAAGGGTATGGAGTTTCATCGTCAGAATCATTCATATTTACGAACAAGGGTTATCAATATGCAGGTGAAATCCAGCTAGGATTTATGATGAATTGCAGTGAGAAAGGAAAGGAAAAAATGGGTTTTTAAGATCCCTGCCTTAGGGTTTCTAAAAGGATCCCTGCGTTTTTATGGTGATGCTTTGAAAATTTACATGTTCCATGAGTTTCTAGAGAAATTTGAGGAGTGGGTGACAAACAGGTTTTTTCAATTTAAACAAAAGTAACAAGGAAATGAGTTGGAGGTGTCCCTTTAGCTTGGAAATTAAAAAATGTGACGTCATTAGTTAAAATTTAAGTGGGATTAAGTTAATGAAAGGTTAAAGTGTATATTTTAAAAAAATTTGGAACCTATTTGTGACAAAAAATTTATAATTTTTTTTTAAAAAAAGTTAGTATTTTTAAAAAAAAAATTCCAGCCGCGACATTTCGGACCGTCCGCGACTTGTCCGCGTCGCGGACGTTCACGCGGAAACACTTAATGGACTGTTCTGGGTCGAAAAATGCATCATCATTTTTTTTCCAAATCCGTGATTTGTTTTTGTGATTTGTTTGGTTGAACTAACATATATTACTGTTTTGAAGCGTAGTGCATTCTTCGGTGAATTTTTCGGGGCCCGTAGCTCAAAATTTTTAGAATTTTTAAAAATAACAGTGATCCTCCGCGACGTGTCCGCGTCCGGAGGCGTCGCGTACCAGCACGTTTTCAGTGGAGAAAATGTTGCGTCGTTTTCGTTCAACCCGGGAGTTTTTTTGAGAGTTTTTTTGGTGAACCAACATGTCTTAATGTTTTGAAGGATGTGTAGGTGTTCGGTGAATTTTTTGGGGCCCGTAGCAAAAAATTCCAAAAAATTTGGGCACGAAAATAGTGACCCTCCGCGACGTATCCACGTCGCGGAGGCGTCGCGTACCAGCACTTTTTTATTGGAGAAAATGTTGCGTCGTTTTCGTTCGACCCGGGAGTTTTTTTTAGAATTTTTTTGGTGAACCAACATGTCTTAATGTTTTGAAGGATGTGTAGGTGTTCGATGGATTTTTCGGGGCCCGTAGCGAAAAATTCAAAAAAATTTGGGCACGAAAACAGTGACCCTCCGCGACGTGTCCGCGTCGCGGAGGAGTCGCGTACCGGCATGTTTTCAGTTGAGTAAATGTTTCGTCATTTTCGTTCGACCCGGGAGTTTTTTTTATAGTTTTTTTTTTGGTGAACTAGCATGTCTTAATTTTTTGAAGGATGTGTAGGTGTTCGGTGAATTTTTTGGGGCTCGTAGCGAAAAATCCCAAAAACTTTGGGCACGAAAACAGTGACCCTCCGCGACGTGTCCGCGTCGCGGAGGCGTCGCGTACCAGCACATGTTTAGCATTTGCTATGCGCTTTACAGCAAATGCTGGGATTTGTCCCAGCAATTGCTGTGAATAATCCAACAACTTAATAACTTGTTGTGATATTTTACAGCAATTGCGACAACTAGTCCAGCAAGTAGCCAACTTGCTATAACAAATTCAAACAAAATCACTAAATCATCGAACAATGTCAATAGCTTAAAAACATCAACACCACTTAGTCCAAACAAAAAAAATTCAATATTGAACAACGGATTACTGGGAATCGGTGATTGCTGGGGAATGTACAGCAGCTGCTGGGAAATGTACAGCATTTGCTGGGAAATGTACAGCATTTGCTGGGCCCGACCTTTGATTTTTCGTTAGTACCTATAGTAAGATGACTATAGGGTGATGGTATCAGTCATATGTATTGATAAGTTGAGTTTTGTTACTCCAACTTCAAATAAATGCTAAATTCATGAGTGATCTTATACATTGACTTCGCTTACTCACAAGTAATAAACAATCTATTGAGCAATTGCATATGTAAGTGATGGTGACTAAGTAAATTGACTATTACTTGGTTGCGTCGATACGTTTTGTAATATATTATTAGTTATCTTATGCGTTGAGGTAGAATCAGTAGAGATCTTAGACATTGAGATAGCACTTACACAAACAATATGATGACAGATCTAAATCACACTTATTTCGGTGGCTTTTTCCATTAATTAGTCTATGTGCTCATCGTTAAAGATGAATATAAGGAATTTAGTCCAATTCAACACTAGAAATAACTCGATGGAAAATATTTTGCTAGAACTTGTTGTAGCAAGTTGGCAAGTTGCTGGGAAATTCTCAGCAGCTGCTAGGAAATTCTCAGCATTTGCTGGGGAATTCTTAGCAGCTGTTGGGAAATTCTCAGCATTTGCTGAGAAATGTACAACAGCTGCTGGGAAATGTACAACAGTTGCTGAGAAATTCCCAGCAGTTGCTGGACCCGACCTTTGATTTTTCGTTAGTACCTATAGTAAGATGACTATAAGGGGATGGTATCAGCCATATGTATTGATAAGTTGAGTTTTGTTACTCTGACTTCAAATAAAATGCTAAATTCATGAGTGATCTTATACATTGACTTCGCTTACTTATAAGTAATAAACAATCTATTGAGCAATTGCATATATAAGTGATGGTGACTAAGTAAATTGACTATTACTTGGTTGCGTTGATAAATTTTGTAATATATTACTAGTTATCTTATGCGTTGAGGTGGAATCAGTAGAGATCTTAGACATTGAGATAGTACTTACACAAGTAATACGATCGCAGTTCTAAATCACACTTATTTCAGTGGCTTTTTTCCATTAATTAGACCATTTGATCATGGTTATGGATGAATATAGCGATTTTAGTCCAATTCAACACTAGAAATAACTCGATGGAAAACATCTTGCTAGAACTTGTTGTAGAAAGTTGGCAAGTTGCTGGGAAATTCTCAGCAGCTGCTGGGAAATTCTCAGCATTTGCTGGGAAATGTACAGCAGCTGCTGGGAAATTCCCAGCAGTTGCTGGACCCGACCTTTGATTTTTCGTTAGTACCTATAGTAAGATGACTATAAGGGGATGGTATCAACCATATGTATTGAGAAGTTGAGTTTTGTTACTCCGACTTCAAATAAAATGCTAAATTCATGAGTGATCTTATACATTGACTTCGCTTACTCACAACTAATAAACAATCTATTGAGCAATTGCATATGTAAGTGATAGTGACTAGGTAAATTGACTATTACTTGGTTGCGTCGATACGTTTTGTAATATATTACTAGTTATCTTATGCGTTGAGGTGGAATCAGCAGAGATCTTAGACATTGAGATAGTACTTGTTGTAGCAAGTTGGCAAGTTGCTGGGAAATGTACAGCAGCTACTGGGAAATTCTCAGCAGCTGCTGGGAAATTCTCAACATTTGCTGGGAAATGTATAGCAGCTGCTGGGAAATTCCCATGACATTCATCATTCACAATTTCTAGATTTTGATGTGAATTTTGGTTCTCCACCACCCTTTCAACCATGTATACCCGTAGAATGGGTCTTCCTTCATCTTCCAAATAAATCCATAAACTCACTTGATTTTTTATTCTAAATGGAGTCACTCTCTGTTTTTCACCACAAGAATGCATCTAAGTGATGACGATATCTTCTGGCTCACAATTTAATTCACAGCTAGAAATAATTTGATTTACAAAATCCTCATACGAGATATCTCGATTCACAATCATCACTATCGTCTCGACCATTTCTTTGCCTTTCCAACGCCAAATAAAACGATTGTTGGACTCAACCCATTCACCACGACAATCAACTCCTAATACTATTTTGTCTCCCATGGATGATCTTGAAGGTACCTAAATAAGTATCAGTTAAAAGCGCAACATGAGAAAACTGTACAGAAATACAACAATTGTTGTATTCAATTCAACAGCTACTTCATCATATGAAACATCACATGCAGCAAATACACAGTAATTTAAAACTGCTGCAAAAGTGGTGAACCAATTTGTTAGTCCAGCAGCTGCTGCACTCAGTCTAGCAGCTGCTGCGTCTTCCCCAAAATGGCTCAACAGTGAAGATATGACAACAATGGCGGAAACATCAACAAAAACACAAAACTCAAATAAATAGCACCACATACACTTTTATCAGTCATAATAATGATTAAAACTTACCTTTCAAGTAATTTCGAAGGCTACCCGAACAAATGCCCCAAAAAAATTGATTTCTTTTCTCCCAAATTTGAATCTCAAATCTTGTGTTGGGAAAATAGTGACAACAAGAAGAAGAAGAACAACAACAACAAGAACAACAACAACAACAACAACAAGAACAAGAAGAAAACAACAAAGATCGATGAAATGGGGGAAAAAATTCGCGGGAAAGGAACCAATAGACCGGGGGTCGTTGGGGTTTTTTTTGGGGGGAGGGGGGGAATTAGGTTTTTTTTTTGGGTTAAAGTGTATAAAAATAAACTTTGGGACCTTTTTTTGAAAATAGTCCAACATCATTAACTCTTAATTATAATTTTGTCACCTACACTCAATAATTAAAACTTGTGTCACTTTTTTTTTAATTTTGAAACTATTTTGTAACCCTTAATTAAAAGGCTTGATCAAATTAAGTCAAATCTTTTACTAACTAAGAGATTAAGTTAAACGGGAAGAATTGAAATTGTTGAAATATATATATTGTTTTAATTAGACCTTACAACTAATCATTTCAAATCAGTCATTCCTTTTTACGTCATAAAAAATAATTTTCTTCTATTTCGTCGTCTTTTTTTTTTTCGAAAGGAAGAAAAGTTTCTTCTCAAGAAGTTCTTCTTCATCTTCATCTCTTTTATCTCATGCGTTGTTCTTCATCTTCTTTTTTTTTTGTCAATATTATCATTGTAACATAGGTAAAAGAAAACATTTCTCCATAATTAGAATTTTGAATTTGAGTTTTCTTCGTCTAAATAAAAGAAGAATATTCATCTCTATGGTTATAGTTTCTCCAAATATTTCATACTTTATTGTTCTGATATTTTTTTCCTAATAGACATTATATTTATTATTGTGGTGATGCGACAGTTATGAAAATCGACTGAAGATATCACTAATATCTTAATATGAAATAAATGATGTATGAATGAAATAGTAGGAAAATAAGAAAAAAAGTCTAGTTGTTGCAATAATTTCAAAATTTGTTTGATTTTTTTCAACATATCAATATTATCATTGTAACATAGGTAAAAGAAAATATTTCTCCATAATTAGAATTTTGAATTTGAGTTTTCATCGTCTAAATAAAAGAAGAATATTCATCTCTATGGTTATAGTTTCTCCAAATATTTCATACTTTATTGTTCTGATATTTTTTTCCTAATAGACATTATATTTATTATTATGGTGATGCGACAGTGATGAAAATCGACTGAAGATATCATTAATATCTTAATATGAAATAAATGATGTATGAATGAAATAGTAGGAAAATAAGAAAAAAAGTCTAGTTGTTGCAATAATTTCAAAATTTGTTTGATTTTTTTCAACATACGAGGTACTTGCTACAACTACTCTCTCAGTTGTTGTAGAAAAATCATTAGTTGCTTAATAAGTCCAATAATTTAAGTACTTATGAAACAACTACTTAAATTGCTGCAACAAATTTCTAAACTTGCAACCTTAAGTTGTTGCATCAACTTAAGTAATTGATGAAGCAGTTGCATAAATTGCTTCATTAAATGACTTAAGTTGAATCTGTAGCTTAACTTATTGATGAAACAACTGCTTAAGTTAATGTCCTAGATTTCTGGAATTGCAACCTTTGTTGCAACAAGTTGTTGCAACTATTTAAGTTGCTACAACAAGTTATTGCAGCAACTTAAGTAGTTGATTAAGCAACTCTTAAGTTGCTACTGAGAATTTCCTAAGTTTCAATCTTAAGGTGTTGCAGTACCAACTACTGGGAGATTGTTACACTAAATTCTTGAAGTTGCATTTAAATTATTGCAACAACTTAAGTATTTCTAAAGCAACTGCTTAAGTAGTTGTATTTTTAATTTCTTGAATTGTTGCCTTAAGTTGAAGTTATTGCAACAACTTCAATTATTGATGCATCTGCTTAAATTATTCCTACATGAACTCTTTAAATTGATGTAGTAATTCACCCATTTGAAAAAAAATGAAATCATGTACTATAATTTGTTTTTTTATTTTGTTGAAGAATTAGTTATGCTAATTATGTTTTATTTCATCTGTGTAGATAAAATGGCTTAAACAAAAAAAAAATTACTTCAAACAATACTCCTCATAAATGTAAAAGAATTAGTATACGATCTTAAAGAGAAGTAAAGCAGAAGTAGAAGTAGAAGCAGAAGCATCTACTAATAAATTAACTTTATTTGCAGATGTCATAATGATAGATGAAGAGAAGACAGTCTCAAGCCATAAACTAACAGATGAAGGGTCTGAGACTCTAGAAGAATAAATTAACTTGTTGATGTCATAATGGAGGAAGAAGAAGAGAAAGAGGAAGAGGAAGAGGAAGAGGAAGAAGAAGGAAGGAAGGAGAATCAAATGATGATTCTCCTCCTAACAGTCCTTCAACAGATGTTGTTATTAACACAATGAAATTTTCAAACGATGGCTTGCATAAACCGTTCGACAATCAGCTTTGTGATTTAAAAAGTGATATTATTGTTCGATCAGGTGTAGAAAAATCTTTCACTGATTTTAGAAAGGTTTTCGTGGCAAAAAATTTTAAAAAATATTTTCAATCTAATATATTTGGAAAGTATTTAGATTTATTTGAGAAAATAGTTTCACATTTTTATATGAGGTTGGTATATCAACTTCTTTGATGAAAGACTATTAGTGATAACAAAAAATACAATTTGGATCCATTATAGTGACAAGCCAGTTTGTTTTGGTATGAAAGTGTCACGATTTGGACCTAAAGTCTAGTCATGACACGATGAATGTGACACCCGAAGACATCTCATCCAAGCCTCGTGTTCATATCATAAGCATTCATAAGATAAAATAAGCATACACAAGAGAATAAGCAAGCGAAAATGTATATATAAGTAATATAAGTAAGAGTGCCATAAATCTATAAGGAAAATACATCAAGCTCATTAAGGTCCAATTCATGCCTCTACATCATAGATCTTGGTGAGGGCTATCAGGTAGCTTACTAGCTCACCCTCAAGACATACATCATAAGAAAGAAAATACTGAAGTCTTTAATATAAAGGAAAGGCGTGATAAGGGCTTGTTCCCAAAGCATGGGAACTCACCAATCTATTCTTCAAACTTGGAATCCAAATTCTAGCCTCACTACGGAATAATCTCCTCGTCGTCTGTCCCTACATAGTTAGATCATATAGGCAAAGAAGTATGCGTTAGCACATAGAATGTACTAAGTATGTAGGTATGCCATGAATTAAAGGACATCACAATAATATCAATATGCATAATCATAACCAATAGGATATGACATAATATGTATGAGCATGCAATTTAAAAATCATGAGAAGAAAAATCATAATCCCACCCTTAACCTTAGCATACATATGTAGGAATAGAACTATAATCAACATACAAAACCATGCGGACTATACATGGAATCCCGATGTTGCCTCTACACCGAGTGAAAGAGTAGCCTATTTTGCCAGGGTAGACTATACTTTACCTTACAGGATCCTTCCCATTTCGGCAAGTGCTTAACATGAAATCTTACGAAAACCTTCCCATTTCGGTATATGCTTTACTCATTGCGGGTCCACTAACATAATATCATATATGCACATAATCATCATCTCTACGGTGACACGTAGTTATGAGAGAGGTAGGCTTTATATTAAGGAACCATTGGGTCGAGTCCCACCCCCAATCTCATTCGTTGCTAACTTATATCCCATGGAATACATAAATCATGCATATATAGTTCATCTTCATTAGGATCATGCTTTCTTAACTTTTCAAAATAATCATCATAGTCTTTCATGAAACATCAAGTCATAAGAATAGTCCATCTACTTTGCTTTCATCATATTGTGGGTAGATATTCTCACCTTAACATCATGTCATAACATTTGAGCTTTCATCACCCTCTTCATTATAGCATCATCATAGCTTCACTACAAGAAAGTGGAGATATAATGGCATTTTATAAATGTTGTATTAAGGTGTTTAAATGTCACAAATTTATTGACCAACATCTATTTTACATTTGGACCAAATGTCGTAAATTTTACCGTTGAGAATGTTTTTGACATTTAGGTAATTGCCGGAAAGAATTTGTGACATTTAGGTAAATGTTGAAAAAATTTATGACATTTACTTTGCAACATATAAATAAATGTTGGTAAAAAATTTACGACATTTAGTTTTTGACATTTAGGTGAATATCGATAAGAAATTTAAGACATTTAATTTTTTGACAATTTGGACTAATGTCAACAACAAATTTATGACATTTGTTTTTGACATTTAGGTTAATGTTGGTATGAGATATATGACATTTATTTTTAACAATTAGGTAAATGTCAGTATGAGATATATGACATTTATTTTTGACATTTAGTTAAATATCAATAATTTTGTGACATTTACGAAATGTTACTTAAAATTTTTGACATTCAGTTTAAATGTTGGTAAAAAAAAATTTACGACACTTATGGCATTTATAAAATGTCACATTATGTTTTTTTGACACTTTAGTTAATTCAATAAATAAAATTACTGAATGTCATAAAAATTAGTGACGTTCTTTTAAATTTTGCAAAATGTCATATTAATTTTCTACATTTAAGCTAACGTCGCTATCAAATATTTTCTACATTTAAGCTAACGTCGCTATCAAATTTCTTTAAACATCCCTGGAAATTCTCTATATACTTTTTCTTAAGACACAAATACTTATACTTAATTCGTGTATTCAAAACAATTGTCTATTTTTATAATAAATCTAAAATAATATGTAAATCAAATGTGTTCTAATATTATAATCAATGAACAAAGTAACATAAGTGTTCTATAAAAGCTAAAATGTCAAAACAAATATCTATTCTATCTCAAGTAAAATTGAAATCTAACCGAATAAGATAATCTCAATATGAAATCAACTTAACTCTTAATTCAAATGTAAAAATCTTTAATAAAACATGCAATAAAGCTTTATGAAATCACCAATCCACAAGTCGAGCATTTTGAAGTAGATATTGACCTTAATTTCCTGAAAAACTCTGCACAAGAAATCCACATAAAAAAAATTATAACTATATAATAATATAAATTAGATCCTCATTAACTAGAATAAATTGGGATATAAAAAATAATATATTAATTTTTTCCAAAACAAACTTATTGAGGAATTCGTGCAAAAGCAATAACTATAGATGAAATTTTTCTCCCTTTGAAAGAAAAGAAAAGAGGAAAATGATGTCCCATATTTTTTTCAAACTTACCCACTTCTTCTTACTTGTGCCAACGATGCTAGTTCCAGTCTTCTTGATCATATTAGCCTGAGAAGAAAGATTAGCTTGATCATTTTGATACATTATGAAATTTAAGACTTCATATTTCATAAATAGTGTGCCAATATTTTCCGAAGGAATTTTTTTTTAAAAAAGATATATGATTGCTTCAACAAATACTTAACCAAGATTTTCATGGAACACTCCAACAAAGAAGATCACTATTAAAAATTCACATATTCAAATAATAACAAGCAGATCAACTAAAAAAGAAATTTATCACTCGATCATGATGTTCATCTATTAGTTATGGAACTACTATCAAAAGTTGGAGTATGAGGGCATCTGAAAATATTGCAAGCACTGTAAAAAACTTGGACATATATTGATTAATTATCGAGTTCTTGAAAGGAAAAAGAATGTTGACGCTAAGAGGGAGGACTCTAACAATTTCAAAAACTCTACCAGAGAGGATGTTCATAAGGAAAGTGAAGAGGAGGATACAATCTTTAAGCATGATTAATCCATGGGTTATGCGAAGGTTAGATCACAAATCCACAATGTTGATAAAGAGAAAAACCAACAGAGTAGACATAACACCGCTATGATGAATGAGGAGGATCAATCTAGGCAGAAGAACAAAAAGAGTAAGAAGAAGAGCATGCCCACCAAAAAGTCCACTATGCTTCTCAAGATCATTCAGTCTACCAAAATGAAGAACGAAAAGAGTAGGGCCAAGAAATTAAAAGAACCCTCACAAATTGACATTGAGTTGGACAATTCCCATGAAGAACACATTGTCGAGCCACTTGGAATCAACCTGAATCATAAAATGATCAATCTAAGAGACAAGAGCGTGGCTCTGTTCAAGAGCACATTCAAGTCGAAGGCAACATTTACAATTCTGATGAAACCATTCAAGAATCCAGTAATGTTAATACACTGTCGGAACATACATCTCATGAAAAAAAACTTCAAGAACTGAAACACATGAATTATCAGAATCGTGAATAGGAATTTGTTAACATTTCCCCCAAAATCGAAGCTCTCCTTGCTATTAGTCTGATTGTAGACTTGGACAAGGATTTTGTTAGCAATTCGAAGACCATCGAGGAACTCATAAATTTTCTCAAGAATACTAGGAAAGGTAACAACATGAATCAAGAATCATCACCACAAAGACCACCAACAAAAGTTCGTGCATCAACATGTTGATGTTACTCAAATCATATAAAATTTATTAAAATATGAATGTTATAATACAATTCATATTATATTAAATTCAAAATATATTAATCTAAAATGAATATTGTGGATTGATATAATTGGGTTAATCAATTAAGTCCAATAAAATATGGATTTAATTAAAAGCCCAAATTCACTTATTTAGATTGAGGCCCAATATCCCCCCATCCTAGAGGCCCACTTGATACGACGTGTCAGATGGCGTGGCACGCCAAGTCAAACAAAGAATCCAATAGGATCATGCCATGTGTCAAAGTGACAATCCCATACATTAATCCCAATATGCCATGTCACTTAAATCTGATTGACCGGGGGAAAGCCTGATTCCATCATGACTCCTCTATTCTACAACTATATATAGGGGTCCTCATAATTTAGAATAAACATCAAGAATTATAACAATAAGCCAGATTTCTCTACAAGCAACAAGAATTTAAGAAATCAAGCATTCAAGTTCAAGAACACATCAAGATCAAGGCCACCAGATTCAAGAATAAGCCCAAAAGCCCTTGGATTCAAGTACAAGTCGAGATCAAGTTCAAGAACAAATCTATATCAAGTTCAAGTTCAAGATCATCAAATTCATAAATCAAGATCAAGATCACCAAATTTTAAGATCAAGCCCAAAAGCCCTTGAATTCAAATACAAGTCAAGATCAAATTCATCAAGTTTTCCAAGATTCAAGATCAAGCTAAAGATCCCTTGAATTTATATTAGAAAAGGTGAATTAGAGGATTCAAAGATATTGTAGAACTCACTCATTGAAAGAAAATACAACGGTTGTTGCAATATTTTTTGTTCCATGAATATTATTTTTTCGTCACAAATTTTATTGTCATACAAATTCTGGTATGCCCAATGAGTCAATCTCTACCTCTCATCTTAACTTTTCAAGAATCAAAGCCCATTCAACTTCCTCCAAGGATGTTGATTCCATGTTCTCTGCTGAAGTGGAGGAAATTTTTAGGTGTTACTTTCGGAAGTGTCAGAGCAGTTACAAGGAGCAAAGCTACTATGCTAGGACAACAAACACTGCGAGTGTCGTCTGCACCAACTCCTAGTTTTGGATCTTCAACCCCAAAGGGAACGAGGTCCTCCACAAATACTTCAGAAGGAGGAAGTAGTGTTGCTGAGAAGATCAAGCATACTTTAGCTCTACTAGAGGTCTCTGGTTCTAAGAACTCTACCGCAAAGAAAGATCGTGACTCCTCCAATGAATCTTCTCCATATGCATCGCATAATGTGAGCCCTCTGAAGAGCAACTTTCACAATAATCTATGCTTCTCTTCGATGCCTCCAACAGTCATGCAAGTAACGACAACTAATGCTTCATCCATGGAGGAACAACTCTCAAATCTAGTAAAGATGATTGAAGGATTGACTAAGCATATGCAACACCAAAGTTTCACATCGATAAGTTGATGGATAGAGTAGATGGCTTACTAGATGGGGAATCTACCCATACACCTAGGAAGGGTATTAAAATTCAAGAGACTGAAAATCCTGTTAAGCAAGCATCATCTATCAAGGAAATGCCAGTTTCTGCCAAAGGGATGATCCCACTTGATCAATTAAAGGAGTTTATCGAAGGGACCTTCAAAGACAAGTATGAGGTCTCCGCTAAGTCTTCCCATATGTATGTTGTAAGACCCCATGTTTCTCATCTTCCATTATTAAATAGTGTGGCGTTATACAAGGAATATGTTATTTTTGATAACACCTAGGGATAGTAAGGATGACAATAGGAGGTAATATCAAGGACTTAATGTTTCAAGTCAAAGAAATCCCCTAAATACACATTCGGGATTAAAGAAATGACCCGAGTGGCACCTCGCCCTTTTTAGAAGGTTTAAATTAGGTTTCACATTTTGAATGGGACTAAAAGTGTAATGGATTTTTAAAAGTTATTTTAATAGCACAAAGGTCATACATTAAGTTTTGGAATCAAGAAAGTTGCAAGATAAAGGTTGGCCAAGGTTACCATAAGTATCTTTAAGAAATCCTTCTTAAATTTGGGTCAAATATAATAGACCATATCTCCCAAAATATAAGGAGTTAGAAGGTCCATGACCTATCAAATTGAAGATCTATGAGTCTACTTTGCAACTCACAAAATTGCGCATCATACCAAACTCAAAATAAAAGTATGACAGTTTTACTGAGACTGTCCGAGCAGGAAATGGGGTCATGGGCTGGGTCGGGTCGACCCACCTTAATGTCGGCTAATTTGAGCTTTTTAAAAATCAAATCAGTTACATTTCATCCCCAAACAGTTTATACACTGAAGGGAAAGTTCCCTCAAGGTACCAAAGGGGTTTGAATAGGTTTTTCACATTTTTACAGTTAAAATTTGTCTGTGTGCGTAGAAATTCGTGCCTTACGCCTTGTAATTGTTTTCCCCTTGTATTCGTTGTATTTGGGGATGCTTTTGGGCTGTAAAAAAGTGGTGGTCTTGCTAGTTATTGTTAGTTTGCAGAGGATGTATTCAGAATAATAATTTTGGGGCTCTTTTACTGTCATTTTTACGAAGTTTTATGGATATTTCTTCGCGTAAATGCTCTTTGCCGAATCTGATCATTAATGCTTAATTTTGGATTGTTTATAGGTGTCTTTAAGCTGCGTATATATAGTTGTTGTGAAGCTTAGGACGTAAGGAAAAACTCTCGTGAAGAAACTTTGGGCAATAGGACGTCCGTTGGGAAGGTATGTTAAGGCTAAGCCCTGTCCCTCCTTTTAGCACAAAATCCGGAAAGTTTCTCAAAACGTCAAATGCAATATCTTACTGTTCTAGTGCTAGAAAGACTTTCTGTGAAAGGCATTGGAATTGCAGCTGAGTTATTTTTATGATGGTATTAGGTTGAAATTACATTCTTTCGCTTAAACTGGATATTCAATATCTATATATCATTTTGTCGGTTTTCCAGGCTACCTATTCATATGTTCGAGGTGTTTCTCCTCTTGGTGTAGTGCCATTAAAATAAATGTAGAATGCGAAGGGAATGTAATATTCATAATCAGTCCTTCTTCCATGCGAAACTATAATTGAAGCACTTTACTAGTCACGCGTTGATTTTCAATAATGTCTAACGTAATGCCCCTATTAAAATAACAAAGGCACTTGATCCTGTTTAAATACTTTCTTTTACTAATTGACATGGGACCAAGTATGAGCATTATGTAAAATACCTTTATGAATATTTTCGAGGTTAAGGCTTCACCCTAAATGTTGGGTTAAGTTCCCAAACTTGTTAAAAAGACATATAAGATCCCACGAGTCATGTGTATATGCTACGACAATGATTATGATGTTATGAGAATAAGTGTACCAATGAGCCAAGATTGGCTAAATGACAATGATTATTATGCTATGGGAATAAGTGCACCAATGAGCCAAGATTGGCTAAGTTCTTGCTATAGCTTACTATGTGCGTTCAATATTTATATCATACTATGCACGATATGCATGGACTTCAAGCTATAATCGGAGGTATGGGGCTTATATTTCCAAATGATTACATATATATATATATGTATGTATATGGTACAAATGGCCACAGGTTGGCAAAGATGATGCTGATTAGCTACCAGAAAGGACTACGATTGCTACCATTTGGTTGGGCATGTCATGCATTTGCATCTATATATATGTATTCACGACATGCATACTCGAGCATACCATGCATTTTTTTATCACTGGAAGGTGGCTTATTGGCCATTAAGGATACTTGAGTTTTAGTTACAGGTGGTATTTCTATTACCCTTTTTACTATGGTTATCTATGATTTTAGTTCCTGTCTTACATACCAGTACATGTTTATTCGTACTAACGTCCCTTTGCCTAGGGATGCTGCATTTTATTTCGTGCGTGTATGTTCAGGTAGGGATTCTGATTTACACCTCCACTAGGAGCCCTATTCAACTGTGAGTTGGTAAGATCCACCTCTTCTTGGAGCTTTCACAAGATGCTTACTTTTTATTGTATCGTTGGGTATAGTCGGGGCCCTGTCCCAGCAGTATTAGTGGTTCTCTTAGAGGCTATTGTGGACATGTTATTGTGGGTTGGTTCTTTTGTACCTTTTAGTCTCTAGTTAGCAGATTGACATGTATATATAGTGTGTGCCCGTACCTCTATTTTTGCAGCCTTGTCGGCTAACTAGTACTCTATCATTTTGGTTTACCTATCTTGATGTACATGATTCACTGTTGACTAGGTCACGACCTAAAATGTCTAGGCTTAGTCTTTCAGACATTATGCTGCCCAATTTTCTTCGGGTCCCTAGTCTAGTTAACTAGCATGTTTAGTGGCTTACTAGGCCAATAACGGTATCGGGTGCTAGTCACGCCTCGCCTCTCTTTGGGGCGTGACAAACATGGTATCAGAGCAGGTCGTGTCCCAGGGAGTCTGCAATACCGTGTCTAGTAGAGTCTTGCTTATGGGTGTGTTGTGCACCACACTTATAATCAGGATGCTACGAAGCATTTAGGGATGGTTACATTTCTTTCACTCGACAGATCGTGCCATAATGCAAAGCTGTAGGAACATATGAAATCTATATCGTGTTATGTCGTTCTTATTTAATGGGCTGCCTACGCTCATGAGATAGCACAACATGAGATAAGTATGGATCTGAGAGAAGGTACTAATCGTGTCTTGCCTGGTGAGGCGGATATATACCCCATTGAGGCACATAGGGAGTCTCCAATGCCCACAATACTAGATTCACCATCACCTGTTGGGGCCCAAGGAGATTTAGTACCCTAAGCCCCATTAGAGACTAGGGAGTTAGGGATGAAGGAGGCTATTCAGATACTAACTAGGATGGTTTCTATTCACGATAGACAACTAGAGGTGAGAACAGACACCAGAAGTGAAAAAATAGAGAGCTCAAAGGTACGAGAGTTTATTCACTTGGCCCCTCTAGTATTTATAGGGTCTAATCCTACTGAGGATCCACATGACTTTATAGACCATATATATAGAGTATTGAGGGTGATACATGCCTCTGCCACCGAGGTATTGGTATTGTCTTCTTTTTGACTACGTGATGTCGCCATCTTATGGTACGAGGCCTAGGAGAGATCCAGAGGGCCTGATGCTCCACCAGTAGAGTGGGAGGACTTCTCCGAGGCATTTTTAGCCCATTACTTACCATGGGGTGTGCGGGAGGCCCCTTTTGACCAGTTTATCAGTTTGAGGCAGGGGATATGAGTGTAAGGGAGTATAGCCTTAGGTTTAATTCTTTGGCTAGGTATACACCAGATATTGTACGTACCATAAGTGCTAGAGTTCATCGTTATGTGGATTGTTTGGGGGATCATTTGATCAGAGACTACAAGATAGCCTCTTCACAAGATAGTGTAGATATTTCTCGTATTCAGGCTTTTGCTCAGACTACAGAGGACCATTCTCGTCAGATTCGGGATACCCGTAGAGATAGGAATAAGAATAAGAGGGCTCGTACTATAAGGTCGTAGAGATAGGAATAAGAATAAGATGGCTCGTACTATAAGGTCTTATAGGGAGCCACAGGGTGATTTTAGGCCCCCATTTCACTGATATCCACCTCCATCAGTAGGTAGTTTCCCACCACAGATGCAAGGCAAGCGATTTGATCGTTATATTCAGACATGCCCAGGGCAGAGTTTAGGCTAGCTTGATAGCCATCGACAGAAGCGTTCTGCACAAATGAGACAACCGACTCCCCCATGTACACAATGCGGTAAGCTTCATACTAGGTAGTGCAGAAAGGGTTCAAGTGCATGTTACCATTATGGGAATACAAGATATTTTATTAGCAACTGGCCCTTTAGTCAGTCCGTACTGTGAATGAATTCCTGATAATATCCCCCGATAAGCTTTCTAGGATCCCTCGAAAGGGATCTCAATTTTGTTATAGATGTTCTTCGTGGTATGCGGTATGTATCCGTTCCTTCCTAAGGAATGACTCATGTAGAGCTAAGAGACTTGAAGGAACAATTGAAGGGCTTGCTTGATAAAGACGTTTTTAAGCCAAGCACATCTCCATGGGGTGCTCCAGTGCTCTTTGCTTGAAAGAAAGATGGCTCCTTATAGATGTGTATCGGTTACAGACAACTAAATAAAGTCACTATCAAGAATAACTATCCTATTCTGTGGATTGATAGCTTTTCAAAGATCGACTTGTGACCCAGGTACCACCAGCTACGAGTCAGGGATGTTGATATTCCAAAGGCAATGTTTAGGATGAGGTATGGACATTTTGAGTTCCTTGTGCTTACAAATGCCCATAAAAATTTTTATGGATCTAATAAATCGAGTATTTAAACCATTCTTGGATGAACTTGTGATTATGTTTATTGATGACATCTTGATATATCCATGATTAGAGTTGAGCATGCAGATCACTTGCGAGCCATATTACAAACTCTCTAGGACAACAGGCTTGGTAGGGAGATTAACACATAAAGCAGTTAAGTTTCAATAGACTGAAGCATGCGAACAGAGTTTTCAAGAGTTAAAGAAAAGGCTTACCACCGTACCTATTCTAGCTCTTCTGGATGGAACCAAAGGGTACATTGTATATTGTGATGCCTCGGGAATTGGCCTAGGTTGTGGTCTTATGAAGCATAGTAAGGTTATTGCATATGTTTCTAGAAATTTACTAAAACATGAGCAAAACTATCCTACTCTTGATCTTGAGTTTGCTGCAGTTGTTTTTGCCCTAAAGATTTGGTGGCATCATCTATATAGAGTTCATATTGATGTTTTAACCGACTACCAGAGCCTCCAATATTTATTCAAGCAGAAGGAGTTGAACCTACGACAAAGGAGGTGGCTAGAATTACTAAAAGATTATGATGTTGACATTTTGTACCATCCTGGTAAAGCTAATGTTGTTGCTGATGCACTTAGCTGAAAGTCCATGGGAAGTCTAAGTCATGTTGAAGCAGATAAGACTAAAATGACAAAAGATTTACGTCAGCTAACTAGTTTGCAGGTACGATTAGCAGATGCGAAAGGTGGAGTTATGATTGTTCAAAATATAGCAGAATCTTCCATTTTTACTGAAGTAAAAGAGCAACAACGTGAGGATCCTAAGCTTATGATATCGAGGGAAAGTGTTCCACAACGGCAACATCCTCTGTTTGGGCTAACTTGAGATGGAGTCCTTCTGTAATGGGTCCTCTTATGTGTGCCAAACATCGAAGGGCTTCGTGCCAAGATTTATTTTGAGGCTCATTATCCTAGATATTCGGCTCAACCTGGGGCAACAAAAAAAGCGGGAATTGAGACCTATGGCGGATCTATTGGTGGAGTGGCATGAAAAAGATATTGCAAAGATGGTGGCCAATTCCCCAACTACTAGCATGCCAAAATAGAACATCAAAGACCTGGAGGCCTAGCTAAGTATTACCGATTTTTCGTTCTGGAAATGGGACATGCTAAATATTGGCTACATGATTAGGTTGCCTCATACTCCACGCACGTATGACTCTATTTGGGTAATCATTGATAGGTTGACAAAATCTGCTCATTTTTTTACAAGTAAGAATGGCATATTCAACGGAGGATTATGCTAAGATTTACATTCAAGAGATTGTTCGCCTTCATGGAGTTCCATTATCTATTATCTCTGATCGAGGGGCTCAATTTACCGCACATTTTTGGAAGTCTTTTTAGAAGGGTCTGGGCACTCAGGTGAATCTCAACACCACTTTTCATGCACAAACTGATAGGCAAGCAGAGCGTACCATCCAGACTATTGAGGATATGTTACGTGCCTGTGTGCTAAACTTTAAAGGCAGCTGGGATGATCACCTACCTCTTATTGAGTTTGCTTATAATAATAGCTTCCAAGCTAGTATCAAATGACGCCTTATGAAGCACTATACGGGCGAAGATATAGGTCACCGATTAATTAGTTTGCAGTTGGGGAGGAAAAGTTGTTAGACCCTAATCTAGTTCAACAAGCAATGGAGAAAAATGAAACTTATTAGAGACTTACTGTAAACAGCCCAGAATCAGCAGAAGTCTTATGTAAATGTTTAACGAGGAGACTTAGAGTTTGATGTAGAAGATTGAGTTTTCTTTAAAGTATCACCTATGAAAGGTATCATGTCATTTGAAAAGAAAGGGAAACTCATTCCTAGGTATGTTGGGCTGCATAGGATTATTCAAAAAAGTTTGTAAGGTTACATACATGCTTAATTTTCCTTTAGAATTGGGAGCAGTCCATCCAGTGTCTCATGTATCTGTGTTGCGGAAGTACATTAGAGATCCTTCGTGTATTAATCGCATTAAGGATACCCCCATTGCCAAAGACTTAACTTATGATGAAGTACCAGTGGCTGTTTTAGACCGACAAATAAGAGAGTTTCGAAATGAAAAGTGGACTTCATGAAAGTGTTGTGGCGGAACAAAAATATTGAGGAAATAACTTGGGAAGCCAAAGAAGAAACGATGAGGAATCACCCCTAGTTATTTAAAACTTAAGGTGGGTCACATTCCAAAACTAGGGGTTATATTTTTTTAGTAACTTAAGTTTTAACGGATTTGGAAGTGTAACTTGTATGTTTTGTTGCGGGATAGCTATACAAAGCTTAGTAATTGGAGTTTTTGAAAGTTGATTTATGGTTTGCAAGGGTAATAGATGTATCCAAAAAAATAACATTTTAGTAAATGGTAATGCAACCAAGGGGCTCTCTTGACATATTCGCGGACGAATGTTTAAAGGGGGGAGACTCGTGTTTCTCGTCTTCCATTATATAAATAGTGTGGCGTTATATAAGGAATATGTGATTTTTTATAGCACCTAGGGATAATAAGTCTGACAATAGGAGGTAATATCAAGGACTTAATGTTTCAAGTCAAAGTAATCCCCTAAATACACATTCGGGATTAAAGAAATAGCCCGAGTGGCACGTCGCCCTTTTTGGGAGGTTTAAATTAGGTTTCACATTTCGAATGGCACTAAAAGTGTATAATTTTCTACTAATGATTTTTAAAAGTTATTTTAATAGCACAAAAGTCATACATTAAGTTTTGGAATCAAGAAAGTTGCAATATAAAGTTTGACCAAGGTTACCATAAAGTTTCTTTAAGAAATCCTTCTTAAATTTGGGTCAAATGTAACAGGATGTATCTCTCAAAAATATAAGGATTTAGAAGGTCCATGACCTATCAAATTGAAGATCTATGAGTCTAGTTTTCAACACATAAAACTGTGCATCATACCAAACTCAGAATAAAAAGTTATGACAGTTTTACTGAGACTTCTCGAGCAGGAAAAAGGGTCATGGGCCGGGTCGGGTCGACCAACCTAAATGTCAGCTAATTTGAGATTTTTAAAACTCAAATAAGTGCCATTTCGCCCCCAAACAGTTTATAAACTGATGGAAAAGTTTCCTCAAGGTACCAAAGGGATTTGTGTAAGTTTTTCGCATTTTTACCATTAAAATTTGTCTGTGTGCCTTGAAATGTGTGCCTTACGCCTTGCAATTGTTTTTCCCTTGTATTAGCTGTATTTGGGGCTGTAAAAAAAGTGGTGTTCTTGCGGGTTGTTGTTAGTTTGCAGCTGGTGTTTTCAGGTAATAATTTTGGGGCTCTTTTACAGTCATTTTTACGAAGTTTTACGGACATTTCCTCGCGCAAATGCTCTTTGCTGAATCTGGTCATTAATGCTAAATTTTGGACTGTTTATATGTGTCTTTAGGCTGCGTTTATATAGTTTTTGCGAAGCTTAGGACGTAAGGAACAACTCTCTTGAAGAAACTTTGGGCAATAGGACGTCCGTTGGGAAGGTATGTTAAGGCTAAACTCCGTCCCTCCTTTTAGCACAAAATCCGGGAAGTTTCCCAAAACGTCAAATGCGATATCTTACTGTTCTGTTGCTAGAAAGACCTTCTGTGAAAGGCATTCAGATTGCAGATGAGTTATTTTTATGATGGTATTAGGTTGAAATTATATTCGTTCGCTTAAACTGGATATTCAATATCTATATATCATTTTTGTCGGTTTTCCCAGCTACCTATTCATATGTTCGAGGTGTTTCTCCTCTTGGTGTAGTGCCATTAAAATAAATGTAGAATGTGAAGGGAATGTAATATTCATAATCAGTCCTTCTTCTATACGAAACTATAATTGAAGCACTTTACTAGTAATGCGTTGATTTTCAATAATGTCCAATGTAATGCCCCTATTTAAATAACAAAGGCACTTGATCCTGTTTAAATACTTTCTTTTACTAATTGACATGGGACCAAGTATGAGCATGATGTAAAGCACCTTTATTAATATTTTCAAAGTTAAGGCTTCACTCTAAATGTTGGGTTAAGTTCCCAAACTTGTTAAAAAGACATATAAGATCCCACGAGTCATGTGTATATGCTACGACAACGATTATGATGTTATGAGAATAAGTGTACCAATGAGCCAAGATTGGCTAAATGACAATGATTATGATGCTATGGGAATAAGTGTACCAATGAGCCAAGATTGGCTAAGTTCTTGCTATGGCCTACTATGTGCATTCAATATTCATATCATACGTTGCCCGATATGCATGGACTTCAAGCTATAATCGGAGGTATGAGGCTTATTTTCCCAAATGATTATATATATATATATATGGTACAGATGGCCACAAGTTGGCAAATATGATTTCGGTTAGCTACCGGAAAGGACCACCGTTACTTGCATTGGGTTGGGTATGTCATGCATTTGCATATATATATGTATATGTATTCACGACATGCGATACTCGAGCATATCATGCATATTTGATCATCAGGAGGTTGCTTATTGTCCATTAAGGCTACTTGAGTTTTGGTTACAGGTGGTACTTCTATTACCCTTTTTACTACAGTTATCTATGATTTTAGTTCCTGTCTTACATACCAGTACATGTTTATTCGTACGGATGTCCATTTGCCTAGAGATGCTGTATTTTGTTTCGTGCGTGCAAGTTCAGGTTGGGGTTCTGATTTACCCCTCCACTAGGAGCTCCGTTCAATTGTGAGTTGGTAAGCTCCACCTCTTCCTGGAGCTCTCACAAGTGGCTTACTTTTTATTGTACAGTTAGGTATAGTCGGGGCTCTGTCCTGGCAGTATTAGTGGTTCTCTTAGAGGCTATTGTGGACATGTTATTGTGGGTTGGTTCTTTTGTGCCTTTCAGTCTCCAGTCATCAGATTGGCACGTATATATAATGTGTGCATATACCTTTATTGTTGCAGCCTTGTCAGATAACTAGTACTCTATCATTTTTGTTTGCCTATCTTAGTGTACATGATTTCCTGTTGACTATGTCATGCCCTAAAATGTCCAGGCTTAGTCTTTTAAACGTTATGCTGCCCGATTTTCTTCAGGTCCCTAGTTTAGTTAACTAGCATGTTTAGTCGCTTACCCGGCCAAAAATAATATCGGGTGCCAGTCGCGCCTCCCCTCTCTTTAGGGCGTGACATAAGCCAAGCCTTACACTACGAGGATTGATAGCCTTAAAATGCCTGCTAGTTATCAACATCCCAAATTCCTACGGTTCGAGGGCAGGGGAAATCTGAAGCAGCATGTTGCATACTTTGTGGAGACACCTAATAATGCCAGGACCTATGGAGACTATCTTGTCAAGCACTTTGTCCGCTCCTTGATTGGAAATGCCTTTGACTGGTACACAAATCTTGAGCCTCATTCTATTGAGAGTTGGGAGCAACTAGAGCATGAGTTTCTTAATCACTTCCATAGCATAAGGCCAACAGTAAGCATGGTAGAACTCACAATACTTACCACAGGAAAGATGACTTCCTAAATCAATGGAGGAACGTGAGCCATAATTGCATGGATAGACTTAGTGAAGCTTCTGCTATAAAAATGTGTATCCAAGGGATGCATTGGTGGCTTCTCTACATCTTATAAGGGATCAAAGATCTGGCTACTCGTGCTCATGATATGGAGTTGAGCATATCTTTTGCAAGAAAAGATGGGATGCTTGTTCACGACCCTCACAAAGAAATGGAAAAATAGGAACCCAAGAAATGGAGCAAGTTTGGGCTAAAAAATGACAACAAGGAATCCATGAATGTCAATACATCACCCGTGAAGTTCACTATGAGGAAAGAAGGAAGCAAAATATGAAGACGACTTTTCAAGGGCGTCCAAATCGAAAGTTGACTTTAAAGGAGATGCAAGAAAAGGAATGCCCTTTTTGGGATTCTGATGTTTCTCAAATATTTGATGAATTGGTTGAGCTAAAGCTCCTTGAGTTTCTAGAGATGAAGCGACCCGATGAAGTTGGAAAGACTGATGACCCGAATTACTGTGAATATCATAGGCTTTTGGGTCATCCTCTCGAAAAATGCCTTGTCTTCAAAGACAAGTTATGCAATTGGCTAGGGAAGAGAAGACCGTCCTTGATGATGAGAAAGCTAGTTCTAACCAAATCTCTATCACTTTTGGCTCACTTGACCCAGTTCAAATATATACCTCCAAAAAAGAGAAGTCATTAAAACCAAATACAATCCAAGCTAATAGAGATAATGATGAAGGTTAGATTCTCGTGACTAGGAAGAGACGTAACAAGACAAGTTCACGAAGAGAGTCATCTACGCAATCGACAAGAGGAAGGATGGTGAGGACATCAAAGAAGCAAAAGCCAGTCACGCATCCAAAGAAAGCAAAGGTGGAAGTACATCACTATCAGAAGCCATGACGTCCTGTGACTTCTTGCCAAGTTGGTTTCGTACTAGAACTATCTAAGACAACAACAAGGCATCATGTTATAACACAGACAAAGGAGAGACAATAGGTAAAACTTCATCAAAGATGTCTCCGATGGATTTAAAAAGGAGCAATGGGTGAAACTTCGTCAAAAGCAGCTCGCTCATCTTCTGAGAAGCCTATAGAACCCTCTTCTCAAGAAGCACATACATGTGATACAAAAATCACATTTACAGAGGATGATCTCCTATTCGTTGAAAAGATACATAATCATCCTTTGTACATGGTAGGTCATGTGCTAAAGAAGAGGATAAATAGAATCTTGATTGATAAAGGATCTGGAGTTAACATTCTACCCATCCTTACATTGAAAGAACTAGGCATCACGACTGAGGAACTTAGTGAAAATTATCTATTAATACAAGGATTCAATCAAGGGGGCAGAGGTCTATAGGCTCCATCAAGTTAGAAATCCATATTGGTGATTTGCGATCCAGTGCATGGATGCATGTGATCGATGCAAATACTTCATATAATATATTGCTTCGTAGGCCTTGGGTACATGAGAACAAAGTTGTCTCATCCTTTTACTATCAATGTTTTAATTATCTTCAAGATGGAATTGAAAGGAAATAGTTGCTGATGATAATCTTTTCACTGAAGCTGAGTCACACTTCGCTGATGCAAAATTCTATCTGAAAAATTATATTATGAAGGAAGCAAAACTTGACGATGTCAAATAGACCAAGTACAATACGCCTGCCAGCAAAAGAACTGATATGGTTGTTGGAAAGGTCAAGGCCAATATTGGGGAGCTGGATTCCCATCCAAATAAAAAAAGATCATGTCCTAAAAAAAAAGTCAACTTCTGTACCCTGCTATGTTTCGAAGGTGAAGAAAGAGACAGGTCAATCATCTGGTATTCAAGGAAATGTACGGGGGGGGGGGGGGGGGCGGCTAACTCTTCCTATCAAATGCATTGATGTAATCAACTTGTCTTCAAATCTGTTTGGAGAGTTTGTGGCTCAAAATCTACCTCAGGATATGCCACTCCCCACAAAACGTACAAAGGGCTTTAATCCAAATGCTTACAGGTTTCTCGCAAAGGTTGGATACGACCCTAATGAGCCATCTAAATTAAGGAAACTCCCATCAGGTGATATCACCAGGAAGGGACGCGAAGGTTTGGGCTATATCCAACCACCCCAATCTGTATCTCCATAAGAAAAACAAGTAATAATTATATCACCATTGAAGATGGGTCTGCTTCTTCTAACAAAAGGCCTTCTGTCTTCGATCGACTTGGAAAACCTGCTATGAGAACTTCTGTGTTTGAGAGATCAGAGAATAAGAAGCATCAGAGAAGTTGCCTAAGGGTGACGACACTTGCTCTGCTAATCCGAAAGGATATCTAAAGCACAATTTCATCTAGGATGAAGCGAAAAGTAAAACTCATGATTTCATATGAAGAGGTTCTAAAGGCAAAGACTCATATCATGGTTTACACCAAGGAACATGAGGAAGATGAAGAAAGTGTAGGCTCCTCGTTTCATATTGCATCTTTAAGAGAGCTAGATGCCTCATCTCAAGTAAAGGTTGTTGGAGGATTAAAATACATTTCTTGGTGCTACCATATATTTGTTAGTGAGAATGATCCACAAGAGGAAGAAGATGCTGGAGATGCTCCACTAGAACTGGACGAAGGAGTGAAAGCCACAATAGATCCTTTAAAGGAAGTTAACCTTGGCACCAATGAACACCCAAGGCCAACTTACTTGAGCATCTTTTTAGAAGCTGATGAAGAAAACGCTTTTATGAATCTACTCAAAGAGTATAAGGATTTCTTCGCTTGGAGTTACAAGGAAATGTCTGGCTTAAATCCTAAAATAATGGTCCACCAATTAGCAATCAAGAATAGTGCTCGTCCTGTGAAGTAGGCCCAAAGACGTTTTAGGCTAGAGTTGATCCCATTGATTGAGAATGAAGTCAACAAACTCATTGAGGCAGGCTTCATTCATGAAGTTAAATACCCTACGTGGGTTTCAAGCATTGTTCTTGTGAGGAAGAAGAATGTCCAAATTCGAGTTTGTATTGACTTCAGAGATCTCAACAATGCATGTCCTAAAGATGAATTCCTGCTGCCCATTCCAAAGCTAATGATTAATGCTACAACTGGTTATGGGGCAATGTCATTCATCGATGGTTCTTCTGGCTATAACCAAATCCGCATGTCATCACATGATGAAGAACTCACTGCATTTCGCACCCCTAAAGGTATCTATTGCTACAAAGTGAGGTCTTTTGGTTTGAAATATGTTGGTGCCACATATCAAAGGGCTATGAAAATATATTTGGTGACTCACTCCATAAAAATGTCGAATTCTATGTTGATGACATAGTGGTGAAGTCGAGACAGAGGGGCGACCATTTTAAAGACTTATGAATGGTGTTTGAATTACTCCAAAGATATCAACTAAGGATGAATCCATTGAAGTGTGCCTTTGGGGTTACTTGCAAGTTTCTTGGCTGTATTGTGCGACATCGAGGGATTGAGATTGATCAAGATAAAGTTGATGCCATCCTGAAGATGTTCCAGCGTAGAGACATTCATCAGTTAAAAAGCCTTCAAGGAAAGTTAGCTTACCTAAGGAGGTTTATCTCAAATCTAGGTGGAAGATGTCAACCATTCAGTCATCTTATAAAGAAAGGTGTTCCTTTTAAGTGGGACCAAACATGTAGCGAAGCTTTTGAAAGTATCAAAGCATATTTGGCAAACCTCCAGTTCTAGTGTCCCTTACCCCTAGAAAGCCATTGATACTCCACATTGCATCACAGGAAAGGTCCGTTGGAGCCCTATTAGCTCAAGAGAATAGTGAAGGCAAAGGAAACTCCCTCTACTACTTGAGCAGAATGATGATACCAACTGAGCTGAATCATTCACCAATCGAAAAGTTGTGTTTGGGTCTAGTCTTCTCAATTCAAAAGATGAGGAACTATTTTCAAGCTCACGTTGTTTGTCTCATATCTAAAGCAAATCTTATCAAATGTTGCATGTCTAAGCCAGTTCTCAGCGACTGACTAGAAAGGTGGTATCTCTAATTCCAATAGTTTGAGATCGTGTGTCCCTCAAAAAGCTGTAAAGGCACAAGCGTTAGCAGACTTCTTAGCATACCATTTGATACCAGATGATTTGGAGCTAACTGATGAGCTCCCTGGTGAAGATACGATGGCCATTCAAATACAACCTCCTTGGAAGATGTACTTTGTTGGGGCTGCACATCGTGGCGAAACTGGCACTGGAGTGGTGTTTTTCACTTCAGAAGGAGAGATTACCATTCTCCTTCACAATAAAACAACATAGCTGAAATAATGTCGCAGAATATCAAGCATTGATACTTGGTCTTAAAATGGTTGTTGACATAAAATAATTACAATTGCAAGTCTTTGGTGACTCTCAGTTAGTGATTAAATAGCTTTTGGGAACCCATGAGGTCAGAAAGCCTAAACTATGCCATCACTATTATGATGAAAAGTTAATAGGATGGCTTGGAGATGTAACCCTCCAATATGTTTCGAGAAAGGAAAATAAAATAGCTGATGCCTTCGCTTCTCTAGCTTCAACTCTAACTCTTCCTGATCAAACACAAGTTACTATCTACCAATAATGGGTAGTACCACCACTACATGTAGATGAACATATGGAGAATAAGCTTGAGCATGTTGTTGTAGTTTCTAAAGCCAACCGAGAGGAGTGGCGCAAGCTATCATTGACTATTTATATTACGGGATACTCGTAGAAGATACTAGAAAAAGGACTGACACTCGTCGTCGTGCACCTCATTACCTTTACTATAAGGACACACTATATAGAAGGTCATTTGACAGGGTACTCCTTCGATGTCTAGGAGAGGAAAAAACAAGTCAAGCCCTGAGGAAGCACATTTAGGAGTATGTAAATTGCATCAATCCGGACCCCACTTTCACATAAAGAAAATGGGGTATTATTGGCCGACCATGGTAAAAGATTGCTTAGACTATGCTTGAAGGTGCAAGGCCTGTCAATTCATGCAAACTTCATACATCAACCGCCTGAAGTTTTACACCCAATTATTACATCTTGTCCATTCGATACATGGTGGTTAGATATGGTTGGACCACTCCTAAAATCTTTTGGTGGACACTTTTATGTCTTGGCTACAATGGATTACTTCTCAAAATAGGACAAAGCTGTTGCTCCCAAAGAAGTAAAGAAAGAGAATGTTGCAAACTTCATTCGAGTGAATATCATATACCAATTTGGCATTCCTCGATATATAATAACCGATAATGGTAAGCCATTTGATAACAAATTGATGAATAAGATTTGTGATCTTTTTGGCTTCAAGCAACGTAAATCCTATATGTATCATGCTGCCACCAATGGTCTTGCTGAAGTGTTCAATAAGACTCTATGCAATCTCTGGAAGAAAGTAGTCTCCAAGTCCAAATAAGACTGGCATGAAAGAATGGAAGAAGCCTTGTGGGCATATACGACAACATATCGGACACCGACTCAAGCAACCCTATATTCGCTTTCTTTTGGAGTTGAAGCAGTCCTGCCACTCGATCAACAAATACCTTCCTTGAGACTTGCTATTCAACAGGGACTTACTGAAGAAGAAAATGCTCACTTACGTATCTTAGAGTTAGAAGAACTTGATGAAAACAGGCTCGAAGCTTAACAAAATCTTGAATGTTACCAAACTCGTCTACTTGTGCTTTTAATAAAATGGTTTGTTTAAGGTGCTTTCAAGTCGGAGACCAAGTCCTTACAGTAAGGAGACCTAACATCACTTCACATAAATCAGGTGGCAAATTCATCTCAAAGTGGGATGAACCATATGTAGTATAAGAAGCATACTCAAATGGTGCCTACAAACATGTTGATGCAGATAGCATAAATATTGGTCCCATAAATGCAAAATTCCTCAAGAGGTACTACCTTTGAAGTGAGATGATGCTCTGTGATGTACGAGCATAAATTGCATGTCACTCATAGCTTGCAAGAGTATAAACTGTGTATGGCATACCCAAAAAAAGCACTTACTCTTCCAGAACTACGTTGTGACTCGATCCTCTTCATTGAGGTACGAAGGCACTTGGAATTATACTCTATGTTCTATTGCATGAGTGTAGAAAAACCATATGTCTCCACTTGAACTCTTACATGAGTGTTAAAGCTATGAGTGCCTTTCACTAAACTTTTGGACTCATACCAAATGGTTGTGACTCAATGGAGGCAAACCTCTATCAAATATGAGCTTCACTAACACTATACTTGAAAGTCTTCAAATCCTCCAAATACGTGATTTGAAGCCTTCAAATATTCTACATCTGCAAGTTGAAGCCTTCAAATCCTCCAAGTATAGGAGTTGAATCATTTAAATCCTCCAAACCTACAAGTTATGATCTCAAATCAAGCATGCAGACAAAATCAAAGTCTTTTTTTACAAAGTCATAAGTTAAAGCCTTCAAGTGGAAGTTCAAGATTTCAAATGCCTTCAAAAAAGGTTATCAAGTCTGAAAGTTAAAATGTTCAAGCCTTGGAAGTCCTTAAGACTTATCTTATAAGTTGAAGCATTAATACTCGTAACGTTTGCCAGTAGAGCTTATGTTATTTTTATTCTTGTTGACCAAGCTATGGGTCAAGTTTGGATTTTTAAAGCTTACAACCAAGGCATATTCAAATGGAAGAATTCAATAAAAGAAAATGGGCCATAAAGATGCATGATATAAGACAAGAAAAAAATGTTATTATCATAAATTGTCTAACATATCATCCAACTTTAAAGAAAATAAAATAAACAAAAGAAGATAGTACGAAAAATAAATCTAATCTAAGCATAAATTGTAGTTGATTAGCTCTTGACGCAAAGCCTCTAGATGCTCCTTCTTTTGTCCCAAACCATCAGACAAATCTATGTTAGAGCATGGGTCGAATTCCTTAACTTCGAGTGCATGGCTAGCTTGGCCTTTTCGACTTCATCCTTGGCAGTTGCTAAAAGGACTTCCAAAGCTTGTGCCTTTTTGCATATCTCCTTTTTTCTTTTTCTTTATGTTACCTAGTGACTGATGAAGAGAGGACATCACTCTAACCTTCTCATACTCCTCAAGCATGGCATTTGAAAGACGTTCTCCCGCTGCTTGGAACAACTCTTTTCTAGCAGCTTCCATATCCATATCATAGAGGGCTGATCATGCTTGGTCATACGAGGTAGCAAACTTAATGAAAGGGTCTAATAATTTTATTGAAGGCGAGATGTCCATATCTTTGCATTTCATCTCCTTGATAATTAGTTGGATTTCATCTTTAAGAGAGCAAGCAGAATCCACATCACATCTAGAGAGTTTCTCTCAAATAATGGTCCATAGAGAAGAGATGAAATTCTTTTGAGCATCTAGGCCGACTCTCTTTCCATCAATTATCAATATGGCAGTCATTGGGTGGTCGCATACATTAGACTTCAAAGTATCTTTGACCTCATCACAAGAGATGGAAGTTGGCCTTTTGTTCGCCTGCATTAAAAAGAGAAAAGGATAAATAATCGAAAAAGGGAGCTAAGATATACTCGATAGAGGGACTCTAAATCATACCTCTTTAATAAGAGTTATTATGGTCCTCGAAGGGCTTCTTTGACTCATCATATAATTCAACCATAGGTGTAGTAGCATCTCCTAGATCATCTTTACATACCATTGTTCTCTTCCAACAATGATCTCTACTACTACTACTCTCACACTCATATTGAATAGACCTTTTAGGAACTCGAGCAACTTGAGTAGATGTCTTTTCCTTTGGTGCCACCGGAGGAAGTCGAGACTTTCATTTATTATGCTTTTGGGACATCTTGGCATCCAAAGAAGGAGGTACATCAACATTCGGGACTTCAGTTATGCGCACTTCGTCTGAAAGCTCTAAGTGTACAACAAGAGTTGGTCCAGCATTATTCACCAAACACTGCAAATGATCACTAAGAAAATTCCTGTGATTCTTCTTCCACCAAGCCTGCTAATTAGATCCAAAAGAAATTCTTGTATTAGGTATAAGTGAGGGGAAAGTCGCTCGCGACGCAGATCCACTCATAGTGCAAATTCTCCAAAGCATGAGTCCTTTGTCCAAAGAAGCACTGCGAATATCATGTTTCATGATGCCGGGGATATTTTGATAGAATCCAAATTGACAACTAAAGTGATGTGGACTATATGGTTCAATGACAAATGAATTTTTATACCTAAGAGGAAGATAGTTGAAGTGAATACTCATGAAATAGCTCGATTCCAACTCAGTTGCATTATTATTATCCTCATAAAAATGAGGGTATGTCTTGTACAACGCAGTAGATGTCCAAGCGACATTCTCTTCACCATGGATACATTTCCTTGCGTCACTTTTGTCAAAATACCTTGCACCTCCCTCTCTAGAGTAAACCACCATAGTAGGAACAAATGATCCATTAGAAAAAGCAAAATGAGTCTTGAAATAATGATCAAACCATCTATAAACATAATTAATAGGAAAACAGACTATAATTTGGTCGAGTTGTGACACAGTCGAGATCTTATTCAAATCATTATAGATACTGGCTAACACCGGAATTGCGAGGCTGACTTTTCTCCCACTCGCCATCAAGCTTGCCATCTTGAAAGTTCCAGGACGAATGAAGTCGCTTTCTTTATTAGGAAGAACAAAAGCGCACAACCAACAAGATAAGAAGGCCGATAGATATGTCTCATCTCTTTTGTCATGTCTCACCCCAAGCCTAGAAAATATCCTCTCTTCGGCATGGGACCACATTTTTGCCTCAGGCAAGACTCTACTAAGATTATGCGTTAATTCAAGACAAGCAAACTTCTTTTCCTGACTCGGTGGAGAAGGGACATACCTTAGAAGTTTCTTAGACTAGTATTGTATCCACTTGCTGAAAGACACCTTTTGATCAACATCTCAAAGATGATGAAAGGTTGCAAATAAATGTTCACAAGTTCGGGGAATATACTTGATCTTCTATTCATCAAACCCCGTAAGCTCTTTAGCCTCAGGCAACATTTCTTCATAAGGAGAACCCAGAATTGGCAAGCCTTCAAGAATGTGTAAATCCCATAGAGAAATAGATAACTCTCCAACAGATGTGAGAAGTGTGTTTGTTTTAGGACAACAAGCTTCGCAAAATGCTTGTAAAATATCTGAATTACGGTCATAAGTATAAAATGATGCATAAACAACATTGTAAATTTGTGTCGCACCCAAGACTTCTGGACTCCTACCAAGAACATCTTTGATCACTCCTAATATCCTTGGATATGAGGATACTCTCCCTCAACTGTCATAGTGTCTCCCCAACGAATATCACCTTGAATTATATGATGACCTAAGCTTGGAAGAAGAGTTGCAATGTTAGCTTGATGATGATCCGATGCTTGAAGGGACCACAACTTGAGTTGCTTATTGGAATCATCAGTTTGCACCGAAGTCCAATTCGCCATACAAAATGGATTTTTCAAAAGAGACTACGGGCTCGCATATCGCGCAACTAATGGAGTTTGAGTCAAGAGTTTAGTTTTCTACACCCCTTCTTTAATTTCCACTACGAGATGCTTACGTTTAGTGGAAAAAGAGATTGATTGTCCGAAAATCACCATCTTTCCAAGACTACAAGAAATAAAAGAAGTCATTAGTGACAAACTTAGGCATAAGACGAAAAGAAAAGTATATATATATATATATATATGTGTGTGTGTGTATATATATGATCTGTCAAGAAAAGCTCTTTGTCCTTCTTAGGGTAGGAATGTGTATCCATTCCCTTTTCACCATAAGAGTGTCTTCAAATTGTCTTTCTTATGATGGGAATGCGTATCCATTCCTTCTCATAATAAGGATCTCTTCAAGTTGTCTTTCTTAGGGTAGGAATGTGTATCCATTCCTTCTCACCATAAGCATCTCTTCAAGTTGTCTTTCTTATGGTGAGAATGAGCATCCATTCCTTCATACTATAAGAATTTCTTCAAATTACCTTTTAAGGTGGGGACACCGATCTATCCCGTTTTAAGGTGGGGACGCTGATCTATCCCCTTCATATCTTAAGGAAGCTCCCAATTATGTCTTTATTATGGTGGGAATACGTATTCATTCCTTCACACCATAAAGATTTCTTCAAATCACCTTTTAAGGTGGGGACGCTTATCTATCCCCTTCATATCTTAAGGAATCTCCCAATTATGTCTTTCTTATGGTGAAAATCCGTGTCCATTCCTTCACACCATAAGGATTTCTTCAAATCATCCTTTTAAGGTGGGGACGGTGAGCTATCGCCTTCATACCTTAAGGAAGATCTCATTATGTGATATCTAAGAAAAAAAATTTCATGGCCTTACAAAAATATATAAGAAAAGAAAAAGAATGAGAGAACGCACAAAAAAAAAAGAAAAAAAATGTTTGTACCTCTCACTTTGATGCTTCACGTCTGGTTCAGAAGAGTTCTTGCAGAAAGGAACTCCAAATCTGTGAATTTTGATGCTAAGAGAATAAGGAGCAATGTCTCTTTATAGATTCCAAGAAATCTGTGTCCTACACCAATTCGGTCATAATAGGCGGTAATTATGAAGTTTATCCCCTATATGAATTCGGATGGAGTAGGCAGTAATACAACTTGGAGACATTATTAATCGGAGTCCTAGGAGGACTCCACCGCATAAGGTGACAGTTGAAGATAATGTCTAAGTAATTAAACTCCTAAAGGGTAAACTTTGCCTATGTCGGTGATCAATTTCATTTCCTCCAATTGAGAACAAGCTAACTGTGAGGTCACCTGATAAGATCACATGCAAGGTTATATGGGAGTGGGCCCACTATTGTTATATATAATAAATAGGATGTCACCAAATATGCTAAATAGATGTTATAAATATTGGAAAACGTTTCCGGGTCAACTTATCACTAAAGTGATATATATACTTTAAGCACTTTTTTTAATCAATTTTGGACAAAGATAAGTGCATGTTCGACCCACTAATCTCAAACAAAGTCAAATTAGTACTTCAAGCCTAGTCTTCAAAAGATAAAATATCTTGACAAGACTTGAAGTAGGGGGTATTTGTAATCATATAAAATTTATTAAAATATAAATGTAATAATATGATTCAAATTATATTAAATTCAAAATATATTAGTCCAAAATGAATATTGTGGAATAATATAATTGGGTTAATCAATTAAGTTCAATAAAATATAGATTTAATTAAAAGCCCGAATTCACTTATTTGGGCTACAAAATATGACCGACTTTATTAGGCCCAACATCCCCCCATCCTAGAGGCCCACTTGATACCACGTGTTAGATGACGTGGCACACCATGTCAAATAAAGAAGTCAATAGGATCATGCCCATGGGTCAAAATGACAAGCCCATTTCATTAAATCCCAATATGCCATGTCACTTAAATCTGATTGGCTGGAAGAAAGCCTGATTCCATCATGACTCCTCTATTTTACAACTATATATAGGGGTCCTCATAATTTAGAATGAATATCAAGAATTATACCAAAAAGCCAGAGAAAGCTCGTAGATCAAATGCCGCAGATTTCTCTACAAACAACAAGAATTCAAGAAATCAAGCATTCAAGTTCAAGAACACATCAAGATCAAGACCACGGGATTCAAGAACAAGCCCAAAAGCCCTTGGATTCAAGTACAAGTCAAGATCAAGTTCAAGAACAAATCCATATCTAGTTCAAGTTCAAGATCATCAAATTTATAAATCAAGATCACCGAATTCAAGATCAAGCCCAAAAGCCCTTGAATTCAAATACAAGTCAAGATGAAATTCATCAAGTTTTACAACATTCAAGATCAAGCTAAAGAGCCCTTTCATTTATATTTGAAAAGGCGACAGAGGATTCACAGAGATTGTAAAACTCACTCAAAAGAAAATACAATGATTGTTGCAATATTTTTTGTTCCTTGAATATTATTTTCTCGACGTGAATTTTGTTGTCATACAGTTACTTCTCCTAATAGAATTACTATTACTATTCCTGAAGATCAACTTCTATATAATACCTTTGATAATGACAACGGCGATGGATTCTCCCCTACTAAAAAACTAGAAATAAACAAAGGAAAAACAATAAGAAAAATAATGAAAAACCTACTCTTCCTACAACTAAGGGACACACCAACTAATCTATTCCTTGTTATTAATGATTAGTTCCATGTTCTGGAATATTAGGGGTGTTAAGTCCAAGAAAGCCCTTCATAGGCTTAAAAACTTATTCAAATCAACAAGGTTGATCACATTGTTATCATGGAACTCTTTGTAAACATGATCAAGATCAACAAATACATGAAATTCCTAGGATATCAACACTCATTACCAATACAAATGGCAAAAATTCTCTTTCGGAATGGGAATCACCACACAATAGTTGTTGTTAACATTGACAAGCAAATTACCATTAAATGTTTTTACAATTCCTCCAATTTCCACTTGTATGTTACAACTATTTATGCAAAATGCACCCCAGGTGAAAGACTGGAGCTCTGGACACACCTTAATATTGTCCACAATATGATTCAAGGTCCATGGTGTATTAGGGGTGATTTTAATGTTATTTTGTATCCTGAGGAGAAAATAGGTGGCAAGCCACATAGAATGAGACATAGATTAGATTTTGTTCTTGTATGGATGCTTGTGAAGTCACAAATTTGAAATTTATGGATCCAAAATTCACATGGTGTAAAAACATGAATCCACAAAAAGAATTTGGAAGAGGCTAGATAGAATATTTGTTAATGATGATTGGAGTGAAACTTTTCATATCAATCAAGTTAATCATCTCAAAAGGAAGGGTCAGATCACAAACCTCTTCTTATTAACTACCACAATGACCAATATGTAAGTATCAAATATTTCAAATTTTTAGATTTTTGGACTAATAAATGTACTTTTATGCAACTTGTTGAACAACCATGGAACAACAATGTCACTGGTAACCCTATGTGGAGGCTTCAATCTAAACTTAAAATGCTTAGTAAAAATCTTAGCAATTGGTCTACAGAAGTTGTTAGAAATGTGTCAGACTAGGATAAAAATTGGAAGGAGAAACTTCACTGCCTGGAAGAACAAGACCTCTTACATAATAACGAGGCTTGTCAGAAAAAGCTTAATAACGGACAAGCTAAGTACATGTGATGGATGTCCATGCAAAATAACTTACTAAAACAAAAAGCCTAACTAGATTTATTTAAAGAGGGGATAGAAATTCTAAATATTTTCATAGTATTATAAGGGAAAGAATGAGGAGCTTCTTATCCACAATATTAAAGATCATTGAGACATGTGGATCCCAGGGGATGATGGTATATCCGATGCTTTATATACCATTTTGAACATCTCTTTATTCTCCCCCATAGTTTTTCAGATATCAGAATCATTGATTGTATCCCTAGTATCATCAATGAGGAGGATAATGCCTATCGTATTGCTATCCCTAATATAGAAGAGATTAAGAATGTTGTTGTTAGCATGATTGCTATAAGCTCTGCAGGACCGAATTGTAACACCTCACATCTTACATGTACTAGTCCAACGTAGATGAAACATGATATGGCAGGGTCAAATCCGCACATATTTTTAAAAGTGTGTGAATTTTAGATTAAAGGGCTATATGTACGTCTAACGCTTAAGATGACCGAGTGTAAATAATTTTTAAGTCAAGTTAAGGAGAGTGTGACCTTAAATGAAGTAAAATAATTGAGGTGCTTGTGTGACTTAGGAAGCTAGTAGGTGAGTCACCTACGTGCTTAGCTTAAATAAGCTCGGTAAACGGAGACAAGGCCCAACACCGAATTTGTTCAAGTCCGATAAAGAATAAACCCCGAGTTAAGGATGTCATTTGGGCCCATGGTTTAGCATCATAAAAGGACAAAATTTGCAGCCCAATATGGATAGGAAAAGGGCCAAATTACAATTACAATGCAATTCAAAACTAGGGCCCAAACTAAGTGGGCTTAGGGGAGAAATGTTTGCAATAAAGCCCATCCCATTTGAAGCCCAATAAGGCCCAAATGAAAGGGCCAAGCTGCTGCCCCATAACCTTAATAAAATAAGGTCGAAAACCCAAAAGAAAGTCGGCCAAAAGTGGCCTATAAAAGGGAGCAACAAGCAGCAACCATTAGCCATTTTCTCAAGCCAAAATTTCAGATTTCTCTCTAAGTTTCTTCTTGCTCTCTTCTCATTTTCTAAAGCAGCCAAGACACACTTCTAGGGTTCTTGAAGAGAACCTAATCCTTGAGGGTTAAGGTAAGATAAAATACCCATGGTTTGGTGTAATTTTCCATGAAAAACATGAAGAGTATGTTGGTTGTATTGTGCAGGAATTTTGGGACAGCATGTGTTCCAAATATTGTAGTTCACTTTTCTTGTTAAATAAGAGACTTTTAACTTGTTGGTTGGCTGAGTTATGAAGTAATATGTATGTTTTTAAGAAGTCTTGTGTCTTGAATGATGTGAGGAGGCTGCTGGACCACTTTTATCTTCCGCAAAAATAAGTTCTTAAATGATGTCTTAATTCCGCTCATTAGTAAGAATTCGTGGACTGTTTTTGGGAATTGTTGTATCATGTTTTCCATCTACTTAGGGACTGTTTTTGGACTGTTTTAGGACTGTAATTGTGTGTAAATATGTTGAGGACAGTTTGGTTGAGGTTGAAACGGATTTGGAATGGTTGACGTCGAAGTGTAGCGGAAGGACGCAATGTTGTGTTGTCTACTTGCATGTTGTGTAGAGTTGTTGTATGATGTACTGTATGAGTTGTTGTAATGCTGTTATGGGACTAAACATAGCTGGATATGACATGTATATGGGAATGTGTATTAGAAAATACGATTCGGAGTGGAAATGTTGAAAGAATACTCTTTGGGTGCTAATTCCGAGCTTGCTGCCCGGATATTATTTTTGGGTGAAATTGGATTACTAAGATGTGCTTACTAGCTTCTAACACTAGTTTTGTCACCTAATATATTGTAGATAAGTGTTTGGAGGAAAAGGATACTACTTCGAGGTAATAACGACATAGTACAGCGAGGTATGTAAGGTTACTTGATTTCCTATTACTTGGCATGAAATCTATAATCTTCCTTAGCACATAAAGGCACGTACAAACTCCGACATGGCTGCTAACTGTCCCCACTTTTTACCATGTTCATATGTACCCATACATAGTCATTGTCAACTTGCATATGTACCTGAATGCCAAATATACATGAGTTCCTTCTTACCAAACAAAGTCTATGTGTTGTTTAATCTCCGATACGGTTCATTAGTTGTGTATCTCTCTTTCCATTGTGGTATTACCTTGTATGGTTGTTCATATGTCACATGTCTATATTCCTACAGTTCTAAAGGTTATGACCACCAAAAAAACCATCTCAAAGTAAATAAAAGATAACTTACAGTTGCTTATAAATGGGTGGTAGCCCGAGGGGTGGAAGAATCACCTAGCCAGGGTCGATCTCATTTACGGGTGGTAGCCCGAGGGGTGAAGTAATCACCTAGCCAGGGTCGATCCCATTACAGATTTACCACTGATCAGCTGGTCATTTACATGATATATTGTGCACAGATTATACAGTAAAGAAAGATACAGTAATAAAAAAAAGACATAAAGTACATGACTGCACAGTATGACTAAAGGTGGTCTTTTCATCCTTACACACCAGTATGTGATTTCATTTGAGTTCTTATTGCATATACAATATTTCCTGCCTTACATATTCAGTACATTATCCCGTACTGACGTCCCTTACGGGGGACCTGCATTTCATGCTGCAGGTACAGGAGCTACTAGATCTCCCTAGTAAGAGTACAGGACTTTCAGCTGCTATTACTAAGCTCCAGGTTGCTTCGGGGCTTGTGTGTTTAGAACTTGTATTTTGTATTGTATAGTTGGTCATGAGACGGGGCCTGTCCCGACTCATATAGATATTGTTCCTTATTTAGAGGCTTTGTAGACAATGTAAATTAAAGTGTGGTCAAATAGTGTATTATAGACATCGTGGCTCCAACGGCCTAGTCTTATGCATTTACTTTTGGTTTGTTAGTACAGTTTACTTTCTTTTGACAACATATTGAGTATGAAAACCTCTTAAATGTTCATAGCAGGTGTATAGTTATATGTTGGTTCTCTCGAGCCTTGTCGGCAACGGGTGCCAGTCCGCCTTAATGGGGCTTAGGGCGCGACAGAAGTGGTATCAGAGCGGGTCGTCCTAGGGAGTCTACAAAGCCGTGTCTATGTAGAGTCTTGTTTATGGATGTGTTGTGCACCACATTTATAAGCAGGAGGCTATGTGGCATTTAGGAGTTGTCACTTTCTTTTCATTCTTTAGATCGTGCCATAGAGCCAAGTGTTGTAGGTTGATTATTTCTAACCTCTAAATCATTTTGTACAGTAAGCATGCCTGAAACAAGGAAAAGCAAAGACAAGGGGAAGGATGTGGAAATTGTAACTGGTATGCCCAGTCGGGTGAGACGACGAGATGAGGCCCAAGATGAGTCTCTGTCCCAAACATCTCCAACTCCTCTAGCTCCTGATGAACCAGGTCGTAGTGAAACTCCCTCAGAACCACCTGCCGATGCTGCTGTGCAGGATCTGAGAAATGCGGTCCAATTATTGACCCGCATATTTGCTAGCCAAAGCCAAAGACAAGAAGGCCCAGTTGTAGGTGCAGATGGTGCGAATAGGGTGGCTAGCACGAGGATTCGTGACTTCCTTAATTTGGACCGTCCAACTTTCATCGGGTCAGATCCTAATGAAGATCCGCAAGACTTCATCGACCAGATCCAGCGCACTTTAGATGTTATGCATGTAAGTGGTACAGAAGTTGTAGAACTGGCAGCATATAGATTGAAAGGTGTGGCTATATTGTGGTATGAAGCTTGGAAGCAATCTAAGGGTATAGATGCACCTCCAACTACTTGGAAGGAGTTCAAAGAGGCCTTTCTTGACCACTACTTGCCATATGAGATCCGAGAGGCTCGGGCAGATCAGTTTCTGAATCTCTAACAAGGGGGTATGAGCGTGAGGGAGTATAGCCTCCAGTTTAACTCCTTGGCCAGGTATGCTCCTAATGTAGTTGCTACTATGGCAGATAGAGTTCATCGGTATGTGGATAGGTTGGATACATATCTGGTAAGAGACTGTACCATTGCTTCATTGAATAAAGACATGGATATAGCAAGGATGCAAGCATTTGCACAAAAACTAGAGGATCAGAGGCAAAGGAGAAGGAAACACGAGATAGAAAGGGGCCAGTCCAAGAGGGCCAGATCTACAGGGCAGTTTGTACCATCCCAAGGTGATGTTAGGCCCCGATTTCCTGGTAAACCACCTAGACCATCATCCTCCTATTCTGCAGTCAGTGCTCCACCGTAATTTCAAGGGCCTAGAGGTAATCAGTTTAATCAAAGAAGTGAGGGACAAGGTGCACGGACAACAGGATATTCGGCCAGCCAGCAGATTCCTCCTAGACAGTCTTGTAAACAATGTGGGAGGAGTCATTCAGGTATATGTCGTGTGGGGACAGATGCCTGTTATTGGTGTGGTGTACCAGGGCATATGATAAGAGATTGCCCCAGAAGACATATGGGTGATATAGCACAACCTGTTGGGTCAGCTGTTGCATCATGATCATCAGTTCCTCCCTTCAGTATGGGTCAGCAAACACCTACAGGCCATGGTAGAGGTGGTAGAGGAGCAGCTAGCCCCAGCGGAGCCCAGAATCGCACTTATGCTCTGGGGAGTCGGCAGAATTTAGAAGCTTCACCCGATGTGGTCACAGGTACATTGTCCATCTTTTCACATAATGTGTATGCATTAATTAACCCTGGTTCTACATTATCATATATCACTCCACTAGTGGCTGGGAAGCTTAAAAGAACACCTAAATTATTGAATGAGCCATTTGAAGTGTCTACACCTACTGGTGAATTTATTATAGCTAGAAGGGTCTATTATGACTGTGTCGTAACTGTTTGTGACCGTGACACACTGGCTGACCTTGTTGAGTTAGATATGGTGGAATTCGATATTATAATGGGTATGGATTGGTTAGCTTCTTGCTATGCTACTGTGGATTGCCGAACTAAGAGGGTGTATTTCCACTTTCCAAATGAGGCAGTTCTTGAATGGGAAGGTAATTTTGGGGCACCAAAGGGGAAATTTCCTATTTTAAGGCAAGGAAGATGATGTCAAAGGGGTATATATGTCATCTAGTTAGAGTAAGGGATATGGAGGCTGAATCACCAACTCTTCAATCGGTTCCGGTAGTGAATGAATTTGCTGATGTGTTTCCCGAAGAGCTTCCAGGTTTGCCTCCAGAACGAGAGATAGATTTTGGCATTGATTTATCCCCAGGCACTCAACCTATTTCTATCCCTCCATATAGAATGGCCCCGGCAGAATTACGTAAATTAAAGGAGCAATTAAAAGATTTGCTAGAGAAGGGTTTTATAAGACCTAGTGTGTCCCCTTAGGGAGCACCAATGTTATTTGTACATAAAAAGGATGGCACCCTGAGAATGTGTATTGATTACCTGCAATTGAATAAGGTGACAATTAAAAAAAATACCCCCTCCCCAGGATTGACGATTTGTTTGATCAGTTACAGGGTGCCAAATGCTTTTCGAAAATTGACTTGAGGTCAGGGTATCACCAAGTGAGGGTGAAGGAGAGAGATATACCCAAGACAGCTGTTAGGACACGCTATGGTCACTTTGAATTTCTTGTTATGTCATTTGGGCTGACAAATGCACCAGCAGTTTTTATGGACTTAATGAACAGGGTATTCAAGCCGTTCTTGGACGTCTTTGTGATAGTATTTATAGATGACATTTTGGTGTATTCAAGATCAGAAGAAGACCATAAAAATCACTAACGGCAGGTATTACAAGTTCTTCGTGATCGGCAATTGTATGCCAAGTTTTCCAAATGTGAATTTTGGTTAAAATCAGTGGCATTCTTGGGCCATATTGTATCCGATGAAGGAATAAGAGTTGATTCACAAAAGATAGAGGCGGTGAAAGATTGGCCAAGGCCAACAACACCCACAGAAGTTCGAAACTTCTTAGGGTTGGCAGGTTATTACAGAAGATTTGTTGAAGGTTTTTCTTCTATTTCTGCACCTCTAACAAAGTTGACACATAAGGCGACCAAATTTCAATGGAATGATGCATGTGAAAGGAGCTTTCAAGAGTTGAAAAGCAGGCTAACTTCTGCACTGTATTAGTGCTTCCAGAAGACACAGAGGGGTATGCGGTATATTGTTATGCTTCGGGGGTTGGCTTAGGGTGTGTACTGACACAACATGGTAGGGTAATTGCTTATGCCTCGAGACAACTGCGGCCACATGAGAAAAACTACCTGACACATGACCTTGAACTAGCAGCTATTGTGTTTGCCTTGAAAATATGGCGCCATTATTTGTATGGGGTTCATGCTGACATATATACTGATCATAAGAGCTTACAGTACATATTTAAACAGAAAGACCTGAATTTGAGGCAGCGGAGGTGGCTGGAGCTAATAAAGGATTACGATGTTGATATACTATACCATCCAGGGAAAGCAAATGTGGTAGCCGATGCTTTGAGCCGCAGGGAATTGTGAATATTGATGATCAGACCGTGGTAAGTCAAGGAGTCGCTAAGGATCTACGTCAACTAGCCAATTTGGGGGTACGCCTGATTGAAACTCCAAAGGAAAGGGTTGTTGTGCATAATGCTGCAGAGTCTTCATTGGTAACAGAGGTAAGAGAAAAACAGTTGAAAGATCCTATTCTACGGTGACTTAAGGAGAAGGTGAGTCAAGGCATAATGAAGGGCTTTGAACTTACCCAAAATGGAGTACTTTACTGTCAAAATAGATTGTGCGTTCCTAATATAAATGGACTAAGAAGGAGAATAATGGAAGAAGCCCATCATTCAAGATATTTTATCCATCCAGGATCAACTAAGATGTATCATGACCTGAAGGGAATGTTTTGGTGGGAAGGCATGAAAAAGGACCTTGCAATTTGTGGCTCAATGTTCGAATTGCCAACAAGTTAAGGTAGAGCACCAAAAGTGGCTCAATGTTCGAATTGCCAACAAGTTAAGGTAGAGCACCAAAAGCCGGGAGGTTATATGCAATGTATAGAGCTTCCAAAATGGAAGTGGGATATGATTAATATGGATTTTGTTACTGGGTTGCCTCGCTCATTTCAGAAGTTTGACTCCATATGGGTAATAGTTGATAGACTTACAAAGTCAGCACACTTCTTGCTAGTTAAGAGTGACTATACGGCTGAAGAGTATGCAAAGCTATACCTTAAGGAGATAGTTAGACTACATAGGGTCCCAATCTCCATTATATCTGATCGGGGAGCTCAATTCACCACAAAGTTTTGGAAATCCTTCCAGAGGAGCTTAGGGACACAAGTAAATTTAAGTACAGCTTTCCACCCGCAGACAGATGGTCAAGCAGAACGCACCATTCAAACACTTGAAGATATGTTGCGGGCGTGTGCATTGGACTTCAAAGGTAGTTGGGTGGACCATTCTCCACTTATTGGATTTGCCTATAATAATAGCTACCACTCAAGCATCAAGATGGCACCGTATGAAGCTTTGAATGGAAGGAAATGTAGATCACCGATAGGATGGTTTGAAGTGGGTGAAACCACCTTGCTTGGTCCAGATCTAGTCCAACAAGCCATGGAAAAAGTCAAGGTAGTACGACAACGGCTAGAAACAACCCAAAGCCGTCACAAATCATATGCAGATGCTAGAAGAAGAGGACTGGAGTTCTCAGTAGGAGATTGGGTATTCTTAAAGGTGTCTCCAATGAAAGGTGTTATGAGATTTGGTAAGAAAGGGAAACTAAACCCACGTTACATAGGGCCATATAAGATTATTAAAAGGTTTGGACAGGTTGCATATGAATTAGAGCTACCCCAGGAGTTTTCAATGGTTCATCCAGTTTTTCATGTCTCAATGCATCGAAAATGCATAGGTGATCCATCTCGTATTACTCCTATTGAAGATATGCAGGTTACGGAAGATCTCACCTATGAAGAGGTACCTATTGCTATCCTAGATCGTCAAGTTAGAAAGCTAAGGAATAAGGAAATACCTTCAGTAAAAGTGCTTTGGAGGAACCAACAGGTAGAAGAGATAACGTGGGAGGCTGAGGAAGCAATGAGGTCTAAATATCCTTATTTATTTGAAGCTAAAGAGGAAGTCCAAGATGCAGAGTTCAAGGAGTAGTAGGTACGTGAACATGAATTCTTATTATGTTTTCAAAAGTTTGTTTTCACGTAAGTTCGAACTTGTTTAACCTATTCAATTATGCTTACATTCGGGGACGAATGTTCCTAAGGGGAGGAGGATGTAACACCCCACATCTTACATGTACTAAACGCAGATGAAACATGATATGGCAGGGTCAAATCCGCACATATTTTTAAAAGTGCGTGAATTTTAGATTAAAGGGCTATATGTACGTCTAACGCTTAAGATGACCGAGTGTAAATAATTTTTAAGTCAAGTTAAGGAGAGTGTGACCTTAAATGAAGTAAAATAATTGAGGTGCTTGTGTGACTTAGGAAGCTAGTAGGTGAGTCACCTACGTGCTTAGCTTAAATAAGCTCGGTAAACGGAGACAAGACCCAACACCGAATTTGTTCAAGTCCGATAAAGAATAAACCCCGAGTTAAGGATGTCATTTGGGCCCATGGTTTAGCATCATAAAAGGACAACATTTGCAGCCCAATATGGATAGGAAAAGGGCCAAAATTACAATTACGATCCAATTCAAAACTAGGGTCCAAACTAAGTGGGCTTAGGGGAGAAATGTTTGCAACAAAGCCCATCCCATTTGAAGCCCAATAAGGCCCAAATGAAAAGGCCAAGCTGCTGCCCCATAACCTTAATAAAATAAGGTTGAAAACCCAATATAAATTCGGCCAAAATTGGCCTATAAAAGGGAGCAACAAGCCACAACCTTTAGCCATTTTCTCAAGCCAAAATTTCAGATTTCTCTCTAAGTTTCTTCTTGCTCTCTTCTCATTTTCTAAAGCAGCCAAGACACACTTCTAGGGTTCTTGAAGAGAACCTAATCCTTGAGGGTTAAGGTATGATAAAATACCCATGGTTTGGTGTAATTTTTCCATGAAAAACATGAAGAGTATGTTGGTTGTATTGTGCAGGAATTTTGGGACAGCATGTGTTCCAAATATTGTAGTTCACTTTTCTTGTTAAATAAGAGACTTTTAACTTGTTAGTTGGCTGAGTTATGAAGTAATATGTATATTTTTAAGAAGTCTTGGGTCTGGAATGATGTGAGGAGGCTGCTGGACCACTTTTATCTTCCGCAAAAATAAGTTCTTAAATGATGTCTTAATTCCGCTCATTAGTAAGAACTCGTGGACTGTTTTTGGGAATTGTTGTCTCATGTTTTCCATCTACTTAGGGACTGTTTTTGGACTGTTTTAGGACTGTAATTGTGTGTAAATATGTTGAGGACAGTTTGGTTGAGGTTGAAACGGATTTGGAATGGTTGACGTCGAAGTGTAGCGGAAGGACGCAATGTTGTGTTGTCTACTTGCATGTTGTGTAGAGTTGTTGTATGATGTACTGTATGAGTTGTTGTAATGCTGTTATGGGACTAAACATAGCTGGATATGACATGTATATGGGAATGTGTAATAGAAAATACGATTCGGAGTGGAAATGTTGAAAGAATACTCTTTGGGTGCTAATTCCGAGCTTGCTGCCCGGATATTATTTTTGGGTGAAATTGGATTACTAAGATGTGCTTACTAGCTTCTAACACTAGTTTTGTCACCTAATATATTGTAGATAAGTGTTTGGAGGAAAAGGATACTACTTCGAGGTAATAACGACATAGTACAGCGAGGTATGTAAGGTTACTTGATTTCCTATTACTTGGCATGAAATCTATAATCTTCCTTAGCACATAAAGGCACGTACAAACTCCGACATGGCTGCTAACCGTGTCCCCACTTTTTACCATGTCCATATGTACCCATACATAGTCATTGTCAACTTGCATATGTACTTGAATGCCAAATATACATGAGTTCCTTCTTACCAAACAAAGTCTATGTGTTGTTTAATCTCCGATACGGTTCATTAGTTGTGTATCTCTCTTTCCATTGTGGTATTACCTTGTATGGTTGTTCATATGTCACATGTCTATATTCCTACAGTTCTAAAGGTTATGACCACCAAAAGAACCATCTCAAAGTAAATAAAAGATAACTTACAGTTGCTTATAAATGAGTGGTAGCCCGAGGGGTGGAAAAATCATCTAGCCAGGGTCGATCTCATTTACGGGTGGTAGCCCGAGGGGTGAAGGAATCACCTAGCCAGGGTCGATCCCATTACAGATTTACCACTGATCAGCTGGTCATTTACATGATATATTGTGCACAGATTATACAGTAAAGAAAGATATAGTAATAAAAAAAAGACATAAAGTACATGACTGCACAGTATGACTAAAGGTGGTCTTTTCATCCTTACACATCAGTGTGTGATTTCATTTGAGTTCTTATTGCATATACAATATTTCCTGCCTTACATATTCAGTACATTATCTCGTACTGACGTCCCTTACGGGGGACCTGCATTTCATGCTGCAGGTACAGGAGCTAATAGATCTCCCCAGTAAGAGTACAGGACTTTCTACTGCTATTACTAAGCTCCAGGTTGCTTCGGGGCTTGTGTGTTTAGAACTTGTATTTTGTATTGTATAGTTGGTCATGAGGCGGGGCCTGTCCCGACTCATATAGATATTGTTCCTTATTTAGAGGCTTTGTAGACAATGTAAATTAAAGTGTGGTCAAATAGTGTATTATAGACATCGTGGCTCCAACGGCCTAGTCTTATGCATTTACTTTTTGTTTGTTAGTACATTTTACTTTCTTTTGACAGCATATTGAGTATGGAAACCTCTTAAATGTTCATAGCAAGTGTATAGTTATATGTTAGTTCTCCCGAGCCTTATCGGCAACGGGTGCCAGTCCGCCTTAATGGGGCTTGGGGCGTGACACGAATGACTATAATAATACCTTTTATCACAAATTTTAGAACATAATGGCCAATGATGTTATGGATTTTGTCCAAAGCTTTTTCAATGACAAAAAGCTTATCAAATTTTTCACTCATACCTGCCTGGTCCTTATTTACTAAAATATATCCTCCAATCAGCTTCCCTGATCTTCGGCCAATTAGTTTATCTAATTTCTTCTGCTAGCTTATTTCTAAAATCCTTTCCATTAGACTAAATCCCTTGCTCGAGAAACTAGTCTCTAAGAATCAAAGTGATTTCGTTAAAGGTAGGCTCATCACAGAAATGTTATGTTGTTCCAAGAAATTGTTCACGACATCAAACAATATAATGAAGGAGGCAATATGATTATCAAGTTGGACATGACAAAGGCCTATGATAGGATGTCTTGGGATTTCCTAATGGTTGTCATGAAAAAGTTTGGATTTTCAGGCACTTGGCTAAACATCATTGGAAATTTTCTGACAGGAGTTCGGTACTCTATTATCCTTAATAGTAACAGAAGTGGTTTTTTAACCTTCACTCAAGGTCTTAAACAAGACAATCCACTTTCTCCCTCCTTTTATATTATTGGAGTAGAGTATCTATCTAGGTCTTTCAATAACCTCAATTATAATGAACATTTTAGATCTTTCTCAATGGATATTTGAGGCCTATAACAAACTACTTTGCTTATGCTGACGATATCATTATATTCTGTGAAGGCAACAACAAATTCATCAAACTTATTAAATGTCAAATCAATAGATATGAAAAAGCTTTGGGACAAAAAATTGATGATAATAATAGCTTTGTCATCACTGCCCCTAATACTTCAGTTTATAGGATAAACAGAATGAGGAGGGTCTCAGGCTATATGGATAAGAATTTTTTTTTGTAAGAACAAAATATTGTTCAAATAGAGCTTGACAAAGCAAATTAGAAAAATTGAGCCAAAAAATACATTGAAATTTCTATAACTGAACATGGTAAAAGGAAATGTCAATAGAAACTACAAATAATATGATAAGTTAACACACAATTTACAATTTTACTATATGAACTGAAAACAACAACTACAAGAAGAAGACCACTTAAATATTTTTTATATACATGACGTGTGATTAATAGTTGATCAATTTATCAAGAATTAAACAAGCAAAAACAATGAATTGATCTAGTGATCATATAAATGTTAGAATTTTAGCAAATTGAAATAAAAATTAAAATTTTAATGAATTTTTTCCTAACCTTTTTGTGTGAAAAACTAGAGCAGTATCACGACTTGGGCCTAGAGAAAGGAGTGATATGGTGGATGGGAACTCGAGAGTCCCAGAACAAGATTCATAGCATCCTCATACACATCATTAGTTCGGAAGCGCTTAATAAAGTAATAACACATAGTTCTAAGGGACGGGAAAGCATGACTCGCGCTATGGGGATGTAATAGGGATAAGGATTAGCATTATTCACATAACACATAAGACTAAGGGGCAGATAAGTATTATTCATGCTATGGGAATAGAATGGGACTTAGGACTTTCCACCTTTCCACATCTTATCAAGAGAAAATCATCATATCATAAACATTCAATAGCACAAATCCGTACAAGAGTCAACATGTTTTCCAATAATATCTCTAAGTCATAGAATAAGACGTGGGCCAAGACATATCCTGGGATCACCCTTAAAGTAAATAAAATATAAATGGAAGCAACATAATAGGTAGATGGATTGTGGCTTGTCCTTGGATGATAGAACTCACCACAACAACTTTCATAATCCGAGCTAACCGTCAAGAGGTGGATGAAGATAGTCTTTGGTCCCTACATGGTTAAATCATGAAGGTAAAAAGTATGCGTTAGTATGTTTGAATGTACTAAGTGTGCGAGCATTCAATGCATATGAACACATTAAGCCTGCATACAATATTTGATGACAAGGGCACATATATAGAAGGAAGTATATAAGAAAGAATAATATATCAATATGTCATGAAATCCATGATACATGAGATACCATAATACTTTAAACATAACAGGGATGTTACCTCAACTGATATAAATCAAACTAAGTAAGCTATTACTTGGAATTTTAATGTACACCCTACATCAAAGAAAAGGGGATCTACTTGCCAAGGGTAGACCCTACTTCTCCTTACGGGCCTCTCATTTCGGAGAAGTAACCTTACCTTACGGGACAGATAATTTTGGCAAGGATATTTCATCATCATAACATAATCATCCACAATGGGGCATAAACATGAACCTATGTTCGGCAGATAGTTAATGAGAAAGAGTAAGGGCCCTTGGAGATGACCCTCCCGCCTACAATCCCATTTGGTTCTAAGTCATCATCCCATGTGAATACATATACATATATGTACTTTTAAAAGAGACATAAGTCTTTTCAACTCATTTCCATGCATACTTATGCTTAAAGGCTAAACATACTTCATAATCATACATGGGCTAAGAGCCAAATAATACTTCATGTCACACTTTCATGCATAGGAATAGTTCATCATACTTGTACATATTGATGTTAACACCCATGATTGCTTAAAGAGTCATATTATAGACATTACGTCATTTTTCATGTCATAACCATACTTTCATCAAAATCATATTCATAAACATAATTAGGTCTTAACCCACTTCATAATCTTAATGAAAATCAATGTTCATGTAAGGACCCAGATTTTTGAATGACTTTATCGGACCTTATCATGTCGCACCATGAGAAAAATTGACCAAGTGTCACTTCATAGGAGGCCCACACGGCTCATGTAAGGCCACACGAACCGTGTGGACTCCAGTGAAGGATGACTTGGCCAAGATTTTGATTATGGGGACTTGGCAAGGAGTTTCAGGCTAAGTATGGGCACATGACCACCCATAAAATCCGTGTGATGTGTCACAGCCTGTGTGGCCCCTCGGGTGACTCTCGATGTGAAATTTGTTTCTAAGTGCGAAATCACCGTCTCGTAACTTTGCGTGCAAGAATTTTTCGAAGTATCATTTCACGGCCATTGACACGACCCATGTAGTGTCACACGAGCCATGTGGCCATCCGTGTAAAGTGACTTCACGTTGAAAATTTGAAGTGTTGAACATTGCAAAAATTTGTCCAAGTGTTGTCTCATGGACACTGTTCATGGCCAGTGAAGTGCTTCACGGGCAAGCTAAAGTGTGGAGCTATTGGCTAGATTGTATATCTGAGATATTGTCAGATTGCATTGTGTGCTAGTATTTATAGTATGAAACAGAGGTCTCTGTTCACTTCTCACTTTTTGCCGACCCTACAATGTGGTTTGGGTACTAGGGTGGATTTGAGTTCAACGTTTCACCCTTAGACTGATGGTCAATCAGAGCGTACCATTCAGGTATAAGAGGATATGCTTAGGGCCTATGTTATTGATTTTGATGCCCGATGGAACCAATACTTATCATTGGCAGAGTTTGCATAAAATAATAGTTACCATTCTAGCATGTAGATGGCACCATTTGAGGCCTTGTATGGATGGAGGTGTAGATCACCCATTGGATGGTTCGGTTCAGGTTTAGTCAAGGTATTGGGTCTTTATTTACCTCAGGATGCCATGGATCAGGTTCGACTGATTCTGAGTAGGCTTCTAATTGCATAGAGTCGCCAGAAGAGTTATGTTGATAAGAGGGTTAGTCCTCTTGAATTCCTTGTTGGTGACAATGTAGGCAAAAAGTCTCACCCATGAAGGGTGTGATAAGCTTCGAAAAGAGGGGAAAACTTAGTCCCAAATTCATTGGCCCATTTGAAAATTTGTGGAGAGTTAGTGAGGTAGCCTATGCGTTGGCTTTGCCATCGCGACTCGCTTCTGGTCATCCTATTTTTCATGTTGCTAATGCTCTGCCAGTACATTCTAGATGAGTCCTTAGGATTTCTAATGACTCTATTGAATTGGGCCTAGATTTGTCCTTTGAAGAAGAACCTATAGCTATGTTGGAGAGGCTGATCCGGAGATTGAGATCCAAAGATATACCTTCTGTAAAGGTTCAATGGCGGTACCATTTCATTGATGAGGCCACTTGGGAGTTGGAGTCTGGCATGCGGCCCAAATATCTCAACCCTTTTGAGACTTCAGGTACTCCTCTTTTCCTTATGTTCGAGGATGAACAGTCTTTTTAGTGGTAAATGATGCAATGCCCTGGTTGTTCATTTTTGGCATTATTTGTGAAATTTATTGTTTACCCTTTTGAGTGTTAATTTGGGCCTAATTTGAACTATTCAAATGGTTGGAATTGAAATCCTGAGTTTTAAATATTTGAAAATATGAGTTTTAGTCTTCTTGAAAGCTTTAGTTGTTGGAAAAATGAGTTTTGGTGTCATTATGAGTTTCAGAGGTCAGGTCAGGGATCAGTTGATTCCATTAGCTCTTGAATGTTGAAACTAATGTACAGGATGTTGCAAAACTGAATTTGGAGTTAAAATGAGGTTTCTAGACCCAAAATTGTGATTTTAGTCATTTTCGGAACCAAAGTTTGACTTTTGTGAACATATGATGTTCGGAAGCTCGTATCGAAATTCTTCCACATCTGGTACTTTTGGGTGGTGAAACTAATGATACAAATCGTCTCGTCATAATTTTTGGAGTTTCTGAGTACAGTTTTGTTATTTTGAGTTTTAAACTAGTTTATTTCACTTGAAGTGTTAAATATTTCGTGGAGACCTCAAAATTTAATTCTTATAATTCTGTTGAGTCTTGATCATTTTTTCTTGTATGGATACATATAAAGTTTGTAGAATTCTGAGTTAGGATGAGTTTTGGGGGTCCATTTTGAGTTTTGGAAATTGCTTGTGTGGGATATCTGGTGTAGCCCATTTTTTGTCCGCCTTCGCGGAGTAATAGGGTGTTTCCTTCTCTGCGATAATAGATAATTCTCCTCCTTCACAGAGTACATTTTGTCCGAATCAGTTTTAAAGATATAAAATCACCATTTTTACTCCAATTTCAATGTTTCAAGCTTTGAGAGGCGATTTTTGAAGAAATCTTTTCGGTAAGTGTTTCTAACATTGTTTTGATTAATTTTGATGGTTTTGATCTTGATTTCGGCTTGAATTTCATGATTTTGAATGTCCAAAATTTGAGATTTTCTGTCCATGCTCTTGATACATTAAATGAAGATATCTCTATCGATTTGAAATCGATTTTAGTGGGATTTTCACCAAAGAACTCCATTTTTCGCGTCGAACACATTTTTGAATTCAATTTTCAGATTTGAGACCTTTGAATTTTAGCCCTATTTTGACCATTTTGCCCCTCAGCGTTAGTTATTCCAATATGGGTATCAAAATGCACCTCTTGATGCGTAATATCCATTTTTGATAGTGGTTGATCGATTTGTGGATTATTTGGAGGTTTGAGCTAATTGAAAGCTACTTCGAGTGTGGTTTCAGAATCAAGGTAGTTCGGCTAACCTTTTTGGGACTCGATATGAGTTATTGAGCAAGTTTATGTGATAACTGTGAGATGTAGATTGAATTATGATTTGATATCATGATATGATTGAAATTGGTGGGAATATAAGGTTTGTTATGCCGAATATTGAGTAAATGGAGATCCTATTAATTTATTTAGATGAAATCATATGTTTTGAGATAATTGGGATATCATTATAATAATACGAGACTTGAGATAGTTCTAGGTTAATGTTGTTACTAATTCATGATGAGTGTGACAAGATTGAGAGTCATGAGCCTACTTAGGGTACTTGTGGAGCTTGTTTCAACAACATATGATTCTCAGTGAGTTAGTGATAAGATGAGACATAGTATAGCCATATAATCTTATAGTTTATTGTTGCATTGGCATGCACATATCTTATATTGACTTGTCGCATTTGTTTGGGCATATTTTCGATTGGGTTGCATTGATATGCAAACATGTTATATATTACTGATTGCATTAGTATGCACACTTTTGATACATGATAAGATGTATTGTCATACACATTTCTCATTACATCCACATCATTTGAGATATTATAGTGCATATTGAGACAGTTTTTATGGCGTACGACGCCACGAGATACTTCTTATTATGGCCTACGACGCCTTATTGTACATTTACTACATGGCCTGTGACGCTCCCGGGTTCTATCTTGTAGATTCCACTCGATAGACGTGTACATCAGCCATCCAAAGGTCATGATTTCACCTCATTCATTGTCTGGAATGCCATTGCATTCATGCATAGCATTGCATTGCGTCATTGGATCAGTTACACTCTATAATTACCATTATTCATGATTTCATTGTATTGTGTACTAACCATTTTGATACAGGTGATAGGATTCTTTGTTATTACATTCTTGTTTGATTTCTCTTGCCTAGTCAGCTGAACATATTGGGTACATTTGGTGTACTTACCCCTACTTTGTTTCCTCCCTAGAGATCGAGCATTGGGTTTAGGACACGGTAGTTGATCATTCCATCAAGGTATTATTGATACCATCCAGATCTCAGCGATGAGGCTTAGACTTTGAGTCGCCGTGGATCTTTGGATCTTCTCTTTGTTTTCTTATCTCTCACACTATGTATGAGATATTATGGGGCCGTATTGAATTTGCTTTTGAGATAGTTGTATTTACCCTTCAGTAACATTTTAGATTCTCTTGTACTCATGACTCTAGGTTTTGGGAGATTTTTTTATATTTTTTGAGTTTGTTTCCACTTTGTTTATCTTTCTTTATTTGCTATCCGTCTTGGGTAGTGATAGTATTGGAATGTGTGGAAGCGTTCAATCAAAGCCAAAAGAGTCCCACATGAAAGCCGCTAAAAGAATCCTATGGTACTTGGAAAAACATGGGACTTGGTGATATACTATTCTACATGTGATTATTTTTACGTGATTGGTAATACTGATGCAAACTATGTTGGATATTGATAGATTGAATGAACTCTTTAGGAAAAAGTCTCACTTCCTTGGACCATGTCTTGTTTCTTGGGGAACCAAGAATAAAATTTTATTGCTCTATCAATTGCCGAAGGTGATTATGTAGTAGTTGACTCTTGGTTGTGCCCAATTTTTATGGACAAAACAACAACTAAAGGATTTTGGTGTTATGACACACTGTTCAATTGTTGTGTGAGAACAAAATTGCTTTGAACATTGCAAAAAATATGGTCCATCATAAAAGGATGAAGCACATTGATGTGAGACACCATTTTCTAATGGATAAGTTTGAAAAGGGGAATATGTGTATGCATTTCTGCAAAATTGAAGATCAAATTGCATATATATAACTATACACAAAGGCCTTGAGCACGGATCAGTTTGAGACGAACGTATTTAAGCTAGGGATACTGAAGATGGAATGAATCCTTGGTTTTTAGGCATATCAACTTTTTGTTGGCTATGACTAGAAAGGTAATATCCTATTATTTATGTAATACTTACTGTGACAAAATCAATTTAGCTACTTATTTGCTGGTATACATACACAATGATTTGATAGGAGAAAACAAAGTCTACAGAACAACTCAACCCAATCATATGGAACTTCAGAAAGGGTCCTTTTTCAAAAGGTTAGCGTATTAATCTGCTTTAGAGAACAATAGGTACTTCTCTGTGTCATCTTTTTGATGGTTGATACCAATTCCATCAGCCTTGAAAACGTAATCACCGCTCACTCCTTCATAAGGAACCTAACCTTTTTTTACCTTGTCCTAAACCCTTTTTTCTAAAAAGGAAGGTCGTAAACATCCCTTTAAATATTTTTTCTTTTGAAAACCTCTTCAAGAAACTCTATTCTTCTTCATGTTTCCCTTGCAAAGTACGAAACTCTAACGATGTCTCAACCATATTACTAGACTTAAAGAATCTTTGATGCTCTTGATGAGATATAAGCATAAAAAAAATTTTCTTTGAAAACCCGTCTTCGTCAACAAAAGCCTGAATCATTCTTCTAGAAAAGAACACCCATCACTCTTAAATAGAAACACATCAATATTCATCCTCTCAAAAGAACCCTTTTTCGGATCTCAACGTCAGCCAATATCATTATCCTCTTGAATTAGTTTCACCAACTTTCCTTTTTTAGAATGAAAAAGTATGTTCTTTAGTTCAAGCTGGTACCTCTCCTATTGCACCACCTGACTTCACATAGAAGAGGACATTCCAAGTGACAAGATAGTTGAGTCAAATATTCTAGCTTCTTGTCAAGAATTTATGGATCAAGGTTTATCAGAGATGAAAGAGAATGCAGACACACCATTTTTTAAGGAAGGGTTTGAGACAGCTCAGGAGTCAATAGGCAATCTTGTTCAAAAAATTATTACACCTCAAGGTATTTCTTCTATTGTTGACTTTTCGCTTGATGAGGATGAAGAGGATATTCAACCTTTGTTTTGGAGAGTAAGGAGAAGGATAGTTCCCACTTCTAGTAAGGGCAAAGAAAAATTTTCCGAGGAAGAAAAGTCGACGAGGAGAAGAAAATTGATGAGTGATGCTATTAAGGAAGCAAAAGTTTAGACCTCTACTCGGAGAAGGATGAGAAAGAGCAAATTAGTTGTGGTCGTGGTCCTTGGGAATGAAATGATCAATGTCGTCCAAGAAATAATTGAAACTTAATCTGCTGATATTGCTAAGGCGTTTGAGAAGTAAAATAAAAGGGAGTTGGGAAAGGGCCCCATTGGTGAGAGAAAATAACCCCAAAGGTGTGTGAAAACTACAGCTAAGAGAGAACGAGAAGATGCTGGTGAACAAGAAAAGTTTGATGAAGAGGGACCCGGTCCCATGAAAAAGAAAGAGAAAGCTAATTCTATCTTAACTAGAGAAAAAAGAGTGACTATGCTGAAAACCCGGAAAGTTCTTAATTGGAAGAGCCTTTGACCCCGAAATAAGTTCTAAGCGTGGTATGTTTGACTTGGTTGATGTTGTAGAAAATGCAAACACGGACTCATTTTTTTGTTGAAAATAGTCCAATTTTGCATGCGGATCAAGTGAGAGAGTTTACTACAAGAACGAGTTTTCATATAATGGGAGTCTAAACACTCAAGTGAGAGAATGAAAGATGAACTTGGATGAAGTTTTGTTTGGTGAAATACCAGGTGTTCATGTTGAAGGTATTAGGTCTGTTGCTAGAAAAATATTTTTGAAAAGTTTCTTGAATGAGTGTGGCAAGCTAACACACCTTAATGGAGCTGGGGTACCTAAGACATTTCTAAATGGACTTTATCAACTCTTTTTTTAGTTTATGAATAAGATGGTTTTGCCAAGATCTGATCGAGAAGAGGACTATAGCTTCTGGGGTAGAATTGTTCATGATGGAGGCACTCAACAAGTTTGAAGCCATAAACCTAGCTGTTATCATCTTTGAGCACATGCACAAAACTATCAACGTTAAAGATGGAAAGTATATGATGGGTTATGGGTTATTATTGACAAAGGTGTTCATTTATGTGGTATTCCTTTTGGTGTTTGTGTGAAGAGGACAGTGAAACAAGAATTTACGCTTAACACTCTTATTGGGTGTGAGTGCATTAAAGGGAGAACTATGCCAGTGAGTTGAGTATCTGAGCTGCTGGCAGAGCAAAAGCGTCTGAAGAAGGAAACGGAGAATCTAACTACACTTTTCAGTAAAAAGGATGCTGAAATTTCTCTACTGAAGGCTCTACTGGTAGAGGCAAAATCTTAGGGACCTGGTATTGAGGAGGTCCTTACATTGAAATGTTAGAATTAGAACATGAATGCTCACATGGAAAATCTTAAGGAGAAATCCTCAATCATCATGTTGAATCATATACCCGTCTCTCGCAAGTCATCAAGTCTCATACCCAAAAACATCCATCCTCCTGAAACATGAAAAATCATCTATCTTTTCCTTTTTATCTACTTTATTCTCAAAGTAGTCTAGTATAGTTCTCTCATTGAAAGTTATTGTAACATTTAGGTTGCGATGTTTTGTTTAATTAATAGACAGCCTATTTTGGTTTCTTTCTTTGTTCCTCTATTTCATTTCCTCTATGCTTGTGCTATCTACTAATGATGATTGCTTGACATTTCTGCTACATTATTTCTGGGTTTACTGTCAATTCTTTTTTATGATGCCAAAAGGTCAAAAGTATTGATGGCCAACACTCGACCTCCTAGTTATCAAATATGTATTGTATGCTCGAGTGGTCGCATGTCATTAGTACATATATATTGATGTGAATGCATGACACACCCTACCAAATGCTAGCAATGGTGGTCCTTTCTAGTAGCTAACCAACATCATATTTGCTAACTTGGGGCCATCAGTATAATATATATATGTATAATCTTTTGGGAATATATTCCTCTTACCTCCAATTATAACTCGAAGTCCAAGCATAACATGCCATGTATGATATGAGCATTTAATCCAAATAGAAGGGCATATCAAGAATTAATCCCATCTTGGCTCATTGGTACACAGATTCTCATAATTTCATAGTTACCATCGTAGCATATACACATGACTCATGGAATCCTATATGTCTTTCGAATAAGTTTGAAAACATAATTTTTGGAATGATACCTTAACTTTTAAAATGTTCATAAGGAGCTTAAGGTGCTTTAATTAACAATTATACATAGTTTCTTGATAATCAGTAAAAGAAAGCATTTGAATAAAATCACGTGCTTAAGTAGTTTAAATAAGAGAATTATTGTTGAGAATATTAAAAATCAATGTGTTACTTTTTATGTTCTTCACATACAGTTTTAGGGAGACAACTAAATTTTCATCGTAATCTGTTTTTTGATTTTTCTAAAGTGACCTCCCAAAAAAGAGTAACAACTCAAACAGATGGACATGTAGTTAGGAAAACCGATAAATTGATATATGGATACTGAATATCCTATATAATTGAATGAATGGAATATCAACCTAATATCATCATGAAAATAATTTGGGTATGATCCCAATACCCTTTACATAAGGTTTTTCAAGAAATACAATAGTAAAATATCGCGTTTGACGTTTTGGAAATTTTCTAGATTTTGTGCTAAAAGAAGAGACAAAGCTTATCCTTAAAATACCTCGCCAACGAATGGCAAAATGCTCGAGGTTTCTTCACAAAGGTTGTTCCTTACGTCCTAACCTTCGCATACACTGCATATATGTAGTCTATAGACACATAAAAATAGTTCATAAATGAGCATAAATTTGAAGATTTTCCATATAGCCTTAGTAGGATGAAACATCCGTAGAACTTCGTAAAATTATCATAAGAGAGCTCAAGAAAATTATCTAACTAGTTGTAAAGATAGAAGAACTAGCAAGAACAATAATTTTCTATCTTCCAAAAATAGCTCCAAACATAGCTAATAGGAGGGGGAAATGATTGCAAAGTGTAAGGAACAAATTTCTAGGAATGGGAGCAAACTTTAACAATAGAAATCACTAAAAAAACATACCTAAATCGTTCAAGAACCTCATAGGAACCCTCTCTTCCGTTTCCTCACTATTTATGAATTAAAAAAAATATTTTAGGGTCTTAAAATGTTAGATTTGCCGACTAATGTGTTTTCTTGACTTGACCCGATTCACGAGTTATATTTTGGGAGATAAGATTTGAGACATTTGACCCAAAGTTAAGAAAGATTTCTTAGAGAAACTTACGGTAACTTGGGTAAATCTTTGGCTCTCAACTTTCTTGACTCCAAAACATTTCATATGACCATAGTGCTATTAAAATACCTCTTACGACTCTATTATTGGAAAATGAGGCACTCATGTTCTAATTCAAAAGGTGAAATGTAATTTAAACCTTCTAAAAGGGCGGGGAGTTACTCGAGCCATTTCTTTAACTCTGAATATTTGTTTAAGGGGTTCCTTTGGCCTAAAACTTTAACTCCTTAATATCACCACTCATTTGTAGTCTTATTATTTTTATTTACTATACAAAAGTATATACACCTAAAATAACAAAAATGTTATTTTTGAGGATATACAAGTTAGCTTGGCAAACCACAAATCAACTTCTAAGAAATCCAACAACTAAGCTTCATAGAACTATCCCGCGACAAGACATACAAATTACACTTCTAAATTATTTAAAAAATCTTATTACAATACTATAAAAAGATAACCACCATGCTTTTGAGATGCAACTCATCATAAGTCGTAAAACGTTTGGGGTACGTTTTCATTATTTCCTCTCTGGCTTCCCAAGTTACTTTCTCAATTTTGTTGGTTCTCCATAACACTTTTACGAAGGGTACTTCTTTAATTCAAAGCTTTCTTATTTGTCTTACAAAAATAGCCATTGGCACCTCATCATAAAATAAGTCTTTAGCACTGAGAATATCCTCTATGTGAGTAATATGTAAAGGATTCCAATGCACTTCTTTACAACATAGATACATTAAACATCCGATGGACTTCTTTCAATTCTGAAGGCAAATCATTCTTGTATGCCACGTTGCCAATTTTTCGAATAGCGTAGGACTGAGCTTCCCTTTATTTTCAAATCACATAATATCCTTCATAGGTTATACTTTAAAGGTGACCCAATCTTCTACCTAAAACTCTACATCTCATCGTGAAACATCTTGCATAAGACTTTTGCCAACATTGGGCTATTCACAATTGGTCATTAATAAGCTTTACCTTTTCCATGAGTTGATGAACTAGATTTGGACCTAACAACTTTGTCCCTCCGACCTCAAGCCAACCAATTGGTGACCTACACCTTTGCCTCTATAATAATTTTTGTGGATCCATTTGAATCCTAGCTTGGAAGTTGTTATTATAAGAAAACTCAATAAGGGATAGATGATCATCCCAGTTTCATATATAATCAAGCATGCATGCAAGTAATATATCCTCAACAGTTTGAATAGTACACTTGGCCTTCCCCTCAGTTTGTGGATGATAATTGATGCAAAGATTTACTTGAGTTCCCATACCCTTTTGAAAATATCTCCAAAATATATTGTAAATTTAGCCCATCGATTAGAGCTAATAGATGATAGAACTCCGAGAAGGCAAACAATCTCTGAATGTAAAGTCTAGTTTAATCTCCCATTGAATATATCATTCTTACTAGAAAACAAAGAGCAGGTTTAGTCAGTCTATCAATGATTACCCAAATAGAATCATACCCTCAAACTTATATGGCCTTACTTCAAATTTATGAACTCTTGCACCTTTGCTTTCCTTAGCTACAATGTGAACAATTTTGAACTCTTCATATTCTACTTGGCTCACTTCTTTTCACCTCTTTCATTGATCTATTGATCATACAAAACCTTAGCCACTTCTTTAAGTTGATAGGACACTAGGTCGGCCTTCTCTTCCTACAAAACCCCCACAACAGCCCAGATTCTATTTTCCTCATCGGTGAATTCTTGTAAGGACCCGGATATTGTATGACCTAAATGAAGCTTGATAATTATGTTCTAAAAAGTTTTGGACTAAGGTGACACTTCAGGGAAGCCTCCTTGATCTGTGTGAAAGTATACGAACCGTGTAGAGGAGCTTTTAAGTGGCCCTTGGCCTTGTATGGGTGTGTTGGCTATGTATGGAGTTTGAGAAAATGACATAACACACATGGAACCCACACAGTTTGTGTGAGACTTCACGGTCTGTGTGGTGGACTGTATGGGTAGCCTTTCCCTTGAAATTCCACAATTTGACCAAGGTATTTCACACATAGACACTCTCACGGACAGTATAGTCAATGAAGACTTTTATATGGGCATAGGAGTGAAACTTTTCTAAATATTAGATCACCATCTTGGAACTTTGTCAACAAGAATTTTTCTAAGTGAAGCTTTATCAGAGGCCACACATGGGTGCCTATGCCAATTTTCTTCTAAGTATGGGATTACCATCTTGGACCTTTGTAAGTGGAAATTTTTCTGTGTCAGATCACGTTAAGGTATACATACCGTACACCCAATCACGGGCCATGAATCCCTCCGTATAGGTGTTGGCGTGAAATTTTCTAATAAGAACCAATGGAAGGGTTAACTTTAAATGGTCATATGTCTTAGCACTAAACCGATTGGGTGTCCCAAAACCAATCAAATTGAAGTTCCTTGAATTATCTTTCCAATGCATCCAGTTTCACCTAATTACGAGTTCAGAGCAAGTCGTAATTCCTATTTTTTTAAAACCTGTCTGTGTAGAGTTTCCTGTGATCTGGCTAAGTGTTTCTTCACATGAGGGTTCACGGTCCATATAACCTTGTATAGACCGTGAAACCTTCTTACCGGACCCCTGACAAGAAATTTTATTCTACTTCATTAATCATGTTTTTTGTATTTATGGATACCCCTAAGGGGCTTTTGTGACTTCCTATGCTATCCTAAAACCTCCAAATGACCTATACTCTATTTTCCTAACTCAAATTCACTCTTACACTTAGAATTATTTCAATTAACTCTTAAGAACTCTATCAAAGATTCTTATGAAGATTAAGCTTGGGAATCAAGGGAAGACTCAATTAGCTAAGATATGTGGGATTGATTCTAGGTCCCATTCAACAAAGAAGATCCAAATTCTTTTAACTTGGTTTTCATAAAGTTTTGTTACTTTAAATATGGGTTTTGAATATTATTGATTGTTAAAATCAATTGAAGTATGTGCATTCTTTATTGTTCATTTTTAAATTGATTTATGCCCTAATATGTTGAAATATATGATTGTTATGAATATTTGAATATGTATTGTTCCTTTAAAGTTAATTGAAGCATGGTAATCAATATTATGATTTGAATGTGGATTTTACTTATGGATTTACTTGAATTTAATATTTTATTGTTGAGTTTAGATTGAATCTATATTACCTATGCTAGCCTCACATCATTCATGACATATGCAATCATGAGCATTTGATTATATGAAGATTATAAAGTGGGTTAAGTCCAATTATGTTTATATATATGATTTTCATAAGTATGGTTATGACAAGAATGTCATCACCTAATGTCTATTGTTATTTGCTCTTTGAGCATATTGGGCGCTTGCACCATATTGTTAAGTGAATGCGTTGTTCCTATGCATGAAAATTATGATTCAAAGTATGTTTTGCTTATAAGCCCAAGTATGTATTGAAATAATTTGACATGACTTGTGCATATTTTGATATCACTTATATGTATAAGTATTCTCATTAGATGTTTGACTTAGCAGCGATGAATTTGGGGTGTCAGGGCTATCCCTAAAGGTCCTCTCCCTTTCCTTGAACTATGAGTCAACATAGGTATATGGTAGCCATTACCTAAATGACCGGGTCGTAAGGAATTATTACACATTAATATGATATGATATGATATTAGAAATCATTCTAAATTGACCGGGTAGGAAGGTGCCCATCACATCAAAATGACTAGGTCGTAACGTATGGTGTAGATTATCCTTGGCAAAAATTATTCTTTATGAGCATTATTGCATTTTATACATCATTGATTTCATTGCATATTGTTATACTATCATTTGGATATATACTTCTTTCTATATTATGTGCCCGAATACATATTACATTCGACATATTAACACATACTCTTTGCCTACAAGATCTAACCATATAGAGACCAGAGATTTCCTTCATCCACGGTAGGACTGCTTGATTGGATCTTGAGATACTTGTTGTGGTGAGTCCTATCTTCAAAAGACAAGCCACCATTCCTCTAATTATGAAGTTTTATTTATGTTATTTACTTTGAGGGTGAGCCTGGGACATGTCTGTTCCCCTGTCCTGTCTTATGATTCGAGGCATTATTGGACATCTTGTAGACTCTCTTACGTTTATATACAGAGTTGTATTTGAAGATTATGGTTATGGTTACTATTAATATTGCTATTATGGATTGATTATGAAAATTATGATAAGTATGCATAATTTTATATGGAATTTTTAGGATCCTAAGTCCTATATTGCCTCCATAGGGTGAGTCATACTCACATGCCTCTTAGTTCTTATGTGTTATGTGCTATATTAATTTATGTTAATCCCTTATCCCTATGAAATCCCTATAGTGTGAGTCCTACTTTCCTGTCCTTTAGAACTATGTGTTTGCTATTTGTGTATACGCTTCTGAACTGATTGTGTTCATATGGATACTTGACGCTTGTTTGGGGACTTCCGGGTTCTCATTTCCTATGTCACTCCTACACCCTAAGTTCGAGTGATGATAGGGATTGTATTAAAGAACTATAAATGATCCTCGGAGTCCAACATATCGCGTCAAGTATAGTGTTATTCATGGGTGTGAAGCACACCACATCCATGGGTAGGAGGCTACAAGGCGTTTCTGGAAATGTTTCACCTTTCCATGATTCATATTGTGCCATGGAGCATGCCTTAAGATTTCCTATCTCCATCCCTCCCTATTGAATATGGAGAGTTACTTTGGGCCCCTAATGTAATCCAGGCATGGGAGATGTTGTAGTTGTTCTTATAAATGAGGTCAAAAGGTTGTTGGTGAAGGATGTGCATTTTTTGGCAAGATTGGGAAATTGGGCTGAGTGAATCTAATGATGGGTTCATTCATGTTCAGAATGGAGCTAAATCTTCTATGGTTGTTGATGTCAAAGAAAAGCAAGACTTAGACCCGTCATTAGTTGTGTTGAGGAGGTCAGTTGCCAAAAATATGATAGAGGTTTTCTCCTAAGGGAGAGATGGTGTAATTCAGTACCAAGATCAATTATGTGTTCCGAATGTTGATGATCTTAGGAGGGAGATCATGAGTGAGGATCATAACTCTCATTATTACATTCACCTGGGATCTACTATGATGTTTCGGGATTTGAGGGAAGCGTATTGGTGGCTTGGTATGAAAAAGGATATATCTAAGTTTGTATATGAATGCCCTAATTGTCAATAAGTGAAGGTGGAGCACTAAAAGGCCCAATGGTTTGACTCAAAATATCAAAATTCCTACTTAAGAGTGTGAAGATGTGAACATAGATTTTATGGTTGGTTTCCTTTGGACCCGAAGGCAATTTGACCCAATTTGGATTATTGTTTACCGGATGACTAAGTTGGCTCAATTGCTACAGGTGAAGACTACCTTTAGTGCCAAAGGTTGTAAGGTTTTATATCCAAGAGTTGGAGAGTTTGAATGGTGTGCGTAGGTCTTTCAATCGAATTGTAGCACCCTATTTACTTCACATTTTTGAAAGTCTTTTCAAAGAGGACTTAGCACTAAGGTGAAGTTGAGTATTGTCTTTCATCCTCAAATCGATCGACAAGTCGAGAGGATAATTCTAATATTGGAGGACATGTTGAGGTCTTGTGTGTTGGAATTCAAAGGTAATTGGGATGACCATCTTCCACTCATTGAGTTGTCTTATAATAATAGCTTTCATGCTAGAGTTGGTATGGCGCCACTTGAGGCTTTGTATGGTAGGAGGTATAGATCTCCGGTTGGATGGTTTGAGTCAGCAGAGATGCCTTAGATTGGTCCGTATTTGGTGTTGGAGGCTATGGAGAAGGTAAGGTTGATTAGGGAGAGGTAGAAGATGGCCCAAAGTCATCAAAAGTCTTATTCAGATATTAGAAAAAATGATATGGAATTCTATGTCAGTGATTGGGTTTATGTAAAGGTTTCACCTATGAAAGGTGTAACGTATTAGTCCCTAATATGTAGGTCCTTATGAGATTGTTGAGCGGATTGGGAATGTGGCCTATAGATTTGATTTGCCTTCGAATTTGAGTTCTATTCACCCAGTTTTCCATATGTTTATGGTGAGGAAATTGATTAGTGATCCTAGTACAATTGTGCCTTTGGAAGATATTGAGGTTGGGAGAATGTAACTTAAGAAGTGATTCTAGTTGAAACTCGGGATAGGCAAACGGAAAGACTTCACAAAGAGGATAGTGCTTTGGTTTAAGGGCTTTGGAGGAACCAAAATGTTAAAAGTGCTACGTGGGAAGTGGAATCAAGTATGATGCGACGATACCTCTATCTTTTCCAATCTACTGAAGCCGAAGGTATTAGGTTCTTTCCTATTCCAATTGTCATTAATTATTTCATTCTTGTGTTTCATCGCATGCATACATGTGCACGAAAATGATTTAAGAATATTTTGAAGGAGTTAAAGATGTTTTGAATGATTTAAAGATGTTATGATTTTGAAGTGATGAAATATGCATTGTATCTTATCTTTAGACATTTCATATTCTAAGTCAAGCCTTTCAAGCCTTGTTCTAGCAAATTTGAGGATGAACATTCCCAATGGGGAGATGATGTAAGGACCCAGACTTTGTATGACCTTATGGAGCTTGGAATTTGGTGCCGAAATGTTTTTAACCAAGGTGATGCTTCAGGGAAGCCTCCACAGTCCATGTGAAGGTATACAGACCGTGTAGAGGTGCCTTTAAGTGGCCCTTGGCCTTGTGTGGGAAGTGTTGGCTTTGGTGTGGAGTTTGAGACCAAGGCATACTACACATGGACCCTCTCACGGACTGTATATTCTTTCACGGTCCGTGAGGCCTTCCCTATGGGCGTTGGAGTGATAATATTTGAGTATTGGATCACTATCTCGGAACTTTGTCAACAAGAATTTTTCTAAGTGAAGCTTTACGGGAGTCCACACGGTGAGTGTGACCTCTCACGGACTGTAAAGCCATATATACGGGTACCTTCACCAATTTTCTTCTAAGTATGGAATTGCCGTCTCGGACCTTCGTCAGTGGAAATTTTTCTAAGTGTTGGATGATAGATGATTATACGAACTGTATACCCTATGAGTTATAGTCTCAATAAGAATGTTAGTTCTTACTGTTCATATATTATGATATGAATATACCATATCAATTCGTTATGTATGGATGATGAAATTCTATTGATATAGAGCCAATTCCAATAGACTTATTGTAGGGTCCCATTGGTGTGCATCCAGTAGGAATTTAACCTATGAATTTGCTAATTATGAGTTGGGCGCTTTAACCATTCAGCCATTATGCTTAGCGGAGATCCTCGTACATGGTGAATAACCAAATTTCAATTGAAATGAAATCTTTAGGATAAATCAATGTAATTTAGGAGCCCGCCGTATATGTGTTATTGTGCAATTATTTTCTATGTATGGAATTCCTTTGGCTAAGCTTTTAACTAGAACCAATGGAAGGGTCAACTTTAAATGGTCATATCTCTTAGCAGAAAATGAATTGGGTGTCCCACAAATTAAGGCTGATTTTCACAGCAATCACGACAGTTAGTAGGGCAACGAACATACTTGAAACTCTATTTGCATGTAATAACAAAACATAAGATGATGTTGAGGTTAGCACATCCATTCCAGTCAAAAAGAAGAAAAGAACGGAAAAGAAAAAGAGAGTGCAAGTTGTGAGTGAGAAGAGAGAGAGTGGGGGAAGAAAGAGAGTAAAGGAGATGAAGAGTGAGAGCATTAATTCTCATTTTAAAAAAGCATGAAACTTTTTGTTTTCTGTGGCACTATTCATTATTGTAGAGAGCACTCGGCGGTCCGCCATTTGCACATCCGACAACCTTTTACCTTTCATTGAGGCTGACCCCACTCTTTGAAAAGCAGTCTAACCAAGTATCGCAAAATGCATTTGGCATTGTGCCCTATTAGCAGCTCCATTACCTAATTTTGTAGTGACTCACTCTCCAAATTGATCTCAAAGGGTGATCAAATGAAACATTGCTTCTGTGTTTAGCCATACACCAACTCCGCACCAAGTTCACCCAAAGATATAGCACTGTTGGTCTCCTTGATGTTCCAAACATGCAGTCAACTTTAGGATCGCCTTTCCAATCAGCGATACACCAAATTTTCCAGTAGATCGCCAAATTTAACAGCATCCAAAGGACCAGATTTGGAGTTAAAAGGTTGGCTAATTGACCATCGTTCTTTATACTCAGTGATTCGCCGACTACGTCCTTGAATCACCAAAATTGGCAGAATTTCCTGGGCTAACTTTTGACCCAACAGGTATTCTAAATCATGTTTTTCGATGTCATTTTGCGATACGCCCTTTGTGCATGCATCATTGCCTTTCTTCTCACTACAAATTTCTCAACATAAACCTAAAATCATCAACACATATATTATATTATTCTAACTATCCACTTGTGTTATCTCCAAAGAAGCACCTGGTTTAATGTCGCGGAATAACGATGTCTAATACAATTAAGCATCACTGATATTCATGACATGAACCACCTAGACATCCGGTGTTTTGCCATAAATTTCTTCAGCCTCTACCTGTTCGTCTTGAATCGTTCACCCTTGTGATTTTCAACATCCACCACTCCGTTGGCAAGAACTCCTGTTACCTTGAAAGGACCAATCCATCTTGATCTGAGTTTACATGGAAACAAATACATCTTAGAGTTGTATAACATCATGAGATTTCCTTCAACAAACTATCTCTTTAAGATATTTTTGATCATGCTATTTTTACATCCTCTCCTTGTAGAGGGGACCTTTCATAAGCCTTCAATCTTAACACATCTAGGAAATGGAGTTGGGTTAGTCTCGCATCTAGAGCTTGATCAGCTTTAAAATTTAGTTTCTTGAGAGACCATAAAGCTCGATGCTCCAACTTGAACGACAAGTGGCATTCTTTTCCAAACACAAGATGATAAGGAGACATTTCAATTGGAGCTTTCTTAGCCTATGGTATAGCCATAAGGCATCATCAAGCTTGGCTGCCCAATTACTCCTACTCCCATTCACTGTTTATGCAATAATCATCTTAATCTCTCTATTCAACACCTCCACCTACCCATTTGCCTAAGGATTTTATAGAGTTGTCACCCTGTGTTTCACACCATACTTACACAACAATGCTCTAAACATTGTATTGTAGAAGTGAGTTCCATCATCTATAATAATATCCCTAGGAGTACCAAAAAGAGTGAGAATGTTTTTTTATAACTCATTGAATGCCAAAGCTTCAACCCACATGGATACACAATCAAAAGATAGGAGGATATATTTGTTACAAAAAGAGCTTGTGAATGGTCTTGTGTAATCTATCCCCCACATATAGAATATTTCCAGCTCTAAAATTAGGGTCAATGGAAATTCGTGTCATCTTGAAATATTACCTTGCAATTGACACTGTGGGCGGGCTTTGGCAAACTCATGAGAATCTTTATGAAATGTTGACCAATAATAACCACTTTGTAATACCTTAGATGTAGTCTGAATTCCTCTATGATGGCCATCCACTACGGATGAATGATATTCCTCTAAAATAGCCTGCATAGCTGAATCAAGGACACATCATAAGATCATGTGATCCACACATTCTTTAAACAGATAAGGCTCGTCCCAATAGTATTTCTTCACATCATGTAGAAACTTTCACCTATTGTGAGGTTTTGCAAAATATGGTATGATACCACTAGCCAAATAATTTGCAAAATCCGCATACTAAGGTGTTGTCACCACATCGACTTTCATCACTGCTTAATCTAGAAAATTATCACAGATTTTCTCCTCTTCACTCTGAGAATTTGGTGATTCAAACATCAATTGATGATCATCCACTTAATTTTCACAGTCTTTCCTATCTCTCACCTCAAAATGAAATTCTTGTAGCAATAACACCCACTGGATAAGCCTTAGTTTCGCATCCTTCTTTGTCATTAGGCAGTGAAGTGTAGCATGGTCAGTGCGAACGACAACCGTTGTACCAAGGAGATACCCCAGATTTTTTCAAATGAATACACTATAGCTAGTAGCTCTTGCTCTCTCACTGTATAATTTTTCTGGCCCGTATTTATGAACATCTTGATAGCATAATAAATTGGGTGAAAACATTTACTAACTCCTTGACCTAAATTGCTCCATGAGCGACACCACTTGCATCACAGATCATCTTAAATGGTTTAGGCCAAGCTAGAGAAATTATCACTAGAGCTTCAATAATTTCTACTTGAGTGTTTCAAAGAATTGCTAGCATTTATTATAAAAAATGAATTGTGATTCTTTTTCCAACAGATTGCACATGCGACTTGCAATTTTCTCAAATTTTTTTATGAATCGTCGGTAGAGTCTAGCATGTCCCAAGAAACTTCTCACTCTTTTACTTTAAATAGAGGGAGGTAGTTTTGCGATTACTTTAAATAGAGGGAGGTAGTTTTGCGATTACTTCAACATTAGCTTTGTCGACCTGTATCCCCTTTCTCGAGATCTTATGGCCCAACACTTTTCTTTCTTCGACCATAAAGTGACATTTTTCACAATTGAGAACCAAGTTGGTTTGCACACACCTCTACAACACCTTCCCTAAGTGACTTAGGAATCGATCAAAGGTGTCACCTACTATTGAGAAATCGCCCATACATAGCTCCATTAAGTCCTTGACCATGTCGGCAAAAATGGAAATCATACATCTTTTGAATGTGGAAGGGATATTGCATAACCCAGATGGCATTCTCTTGAAAGCAAAAGTACCATAAGGGAATGTATACATGGTCTCATCTTGATCCTCAAGTGCAATATATATTTTATTGTATTTGGAGTTACCATCATAAAGCAATACCACTCTCTTCCGCCAAGTCTATCTAGCATTTGTCCATGAACGATAGTGGGAGGTGATCCTTCCCTGTGGCTGCATTTATGTTCCGATAGTCCATACATATTCGCCACCCAGTGACTGGCGCGTTGATATTAGTTGGCCCTTTTTATTTAGAAACACGGTCATACCTCCCTTCTTTGGCACATACTAAACTTGACTCACACAATTACTCTCTGCAAATGGGTATATCACGCCAGCGTCCAACTTAATTGTCTCCCTTTTAACAACCTCCTGCATAGGTGCATTTAATCTGTTTTGGTGCTTAACAGTTGGTTTACATACCTCAACCGATTTGATCTTGTGGGTGCAAATCCCTGAAGGGATTCCTACAATGTCGACAATTGTCCAACCAATGGCTTTAACGTGTTTCTTGAGTACCCTGACAAGGACATTGATTTGATTCACATGTAGATCAACTACAACAATTACTGAAAAGGTTTTGATGGCTCCCAAGAAAGCATATTGCAAGTGACTTGGCAGCTCTTTAAGCTCAATCTTTGGTGGCTCCTCAATAAATGGTTTCACCGGTTGTGTGTCTAGATATTTCAAATTGATATCAAGCTTAACCAGGTTTCTCAAATGGCCTATAGTCCCTATCATGGCAGCCACCACCTCATCATAGTAGTTATCTTCTTCCTCACCATAGTTTAACATAATTTCGACCATAGAATCAGCCCCCGAATAACTAATTCCCCAAGCTCTTGAATATCCTCATCAACTACTTCAACAATAGTATTTACATGGAAGTCATGAGGTATTTGTAAATTTTTCTAAATTTTGAATCTCACATCTTCACCATTCACTCTGAATTTTAAACTGCCACTTTTAACATCCACCAAGGTTGTACTCGTAGCCAAAATTGGTCGTCCCAAAGTGATGGGCACATCAATGTCTAGATTATGGTCCAACACTATGAAGTCAGCTGGGAGTATAAATTTATTAACTCTGACTAACACATCAAATAATATCCTGACCGGCCTTCTCATGGATCGGTCAGCCATAAGTAGCTCCATGATTTTTGAAGCCAAAGTATTTACACCAAAACTGTTCAAATAGTATCAGAGGCATCAAATTTACAATAGCCCCTAAATCACATAGGGCACTTCTAAAATTACGTGTCTTGATTGTGCATGGTATTGTAAATGCACCTGAATCATTTCTTTTTGTTACCACTTGTCTAAAATATAAAGAGCGCTACAATTGTGTGAAATCTCGATTGTCTCACAATCCAAGGCACTCCCTTTGGTGACCAATTTCTTCATGAATTGTGCATATTCTGGCATCTCATTAAGAGACTCAACCAATGGGATATTATTTCCAAAGAAGTAAAGGTAGACAAATGTTTTCGAAACTTAGCTTTATTGCTTTCGTTCTCTTGATTTTGGGTGAACCTTGCAACCACCATATACGACTTTTACGAAATGTTTCCCCTTTTATTCGTTGATGCTTTAGCTTTTTCATTGCCTTGTCTGTAGTCCTCAATTTCCTCAAATAAAGGGTTTTTGGGTCCCATGCTAATTTCACAACGAGCGCTAACTTCGATGCTGAAATCCATGCATTTGTTTACCATTGACTCTTGTTGAGTTATGCACTTTTGTTGAGAGATCCTACAAGTGAGCCTCCAAACTTTTAATTAATGTTGCATGATACAATACAGTATGGCTAAACTGAGAGAGCCCCAACCTTATTTAACTACCACTTCATTTGAAGCTTCTACTTTGTCCAAAATGAGAACAAGCATCTCATTGACATGTTACTTGTTCAGGTTTTCCTGCGATTGAAATAAATTCAATTCTTTATGTGTCTTATCAAGACATTGCACATCGTTTCTCGATCCTCAACCATCATTCCATCCAACACCAAAGTTCCACCCATGATTCTAAGGTGACCATTGAAAGGTCAGCCAAGAACCGAATACTTGATTCCCAATAAAATGCACTTCTTCCACTCAATCATTCTCACTTGGCTAATGCTCACAGGGCAAGACATTTGAAGATAGAACAACATTAGCTTTTTGCACTTGGGTCACATATTGTGTTATAAATTCCAGCTTTTTCACCACTTGTGATATGCTTTCATCTCGCTCTTTCTCCTTAGCTAGCTATTCCATAGATATTCGACCCATTGCAATTGAGGCATAGTATTCATGATTGTACCATGCTTTGCTTATTTTAGTCACTTAATCTAGAAATTTTGCTGCTGTTGTTGCTGCTGCAAATATTTACTTCATAAGCCCACCTCAGACTAGCCGATCCACCATGCTTTTGTTGACGACACTTATGCCAACATAGAAATACTACAGCAGCAAATGGAAAATGATCCCATGGGTAGGAAACTGTAGAAGAAGCGTGAGAAAATGCTGCCAAGTCTCATGTAAGGGCTCATCATCAAATCTTCTAAAATTTTCTATGTTCCTCCTCAGCTTGATAATCCTTAAAGGTGGGAATACCACCTCAAGAAACACATTTTGCAATTCTTCCCATGATGCAATTAATGTATAGGGAAGCTCAACCAACAACTTTACGGCCTCTCCAAATATGGAAAAAGGGGAAAGTCTCATTCTAATAGCCTCTTGTGTGACTCTCCAACGATTTAATGGTGAACACACATCGATGAAATTCTAAAGGTGATCATGAGGGTCTTCACATTTTTGTCCTCCAAATAATCCCCTGAGCCGAAGTAATTGTAGCATTGAATCAGTAATTTTTAACTTGGCATGTGCAACTATTGAGGGAAACAAGATTGCCTCGGCACTCCTCACTTGGTCCCATTTAATATTCTGAAGGTCGTTTATGTCTCCCATGATTTCACCCTTTATACTCCGTTCATAATCCATTTCCACACCGATTGTTCATTAGCAAAAACAACATGAAAATAGTAAAACCAATTCAGACTACAAGAACAACGCTCAACAAACACTTCCAATACGAACATACTAATTCCCTTACAATGGTGCTATTTTTTATGTCGCTCAACCCGACTACTCAAAGGTAGAAAGGGTAGTCGTAATTAGCATAATAACCCAACTTTAGAGTTTAGGATCGACCCCACAAGGAATTGTTGTTCAAGGTAGAAATGACTCATTGGATCAAGTAATTATAGGATCTAAGGGGTTGAAATAATGAAAATTAGAGCACTTAAGAAGTTCTAATTATTGATTTTAACAGCTATTAAGGAAAGATGTGGGGATGTGCAAATATGGGAATCATCTATCAAATGGGTGAAGATACTTGAATAAATTAGTTGATATTGAGTGAATAGACTAGGTTGCTCATAACGTAAATCACCTCTGATACGTTGGTATTTCATATGAAACACCTAAGAAATCACATGCGGACCATCGAGGATACGGTTTGCCTAAGAAGTCTAAGATAAACCCCTAATTCCTTGGCAATTAAATCCATGGCTATGGACTTCAGCTAAAACCCCAAGAGGTTTCCGGCCATTATACCCATTCCACACTATAAAGTTCCGGCTAAGGTAAAAATCAGAGATCTAAAACTAAATCAAGTTTGCAACCTTAAAATTTATAAATTAAACATATGAACGGATATAAATTCACCTAAAGAAACTATAGATAAGTCAAGATATCACAGATCCAATAAATAAATCAATGACCCATATCAAAAGCACATCCCCATCATGGGGGTTTTATCCACACATGCTAGAAATTAAAGATTGAATACCATAAGTAGAAGCAGAAGTCGTAGGTAACAAGACTAAGTACTAATTAGTTGATTATAACTAGAGAAGCTTCTCAAATTTGACGCCCAAAAGCTTCAAAACCTAACTCCCTTGTACTTTGAGAGGAAAGTTTTATGCACTACTATATAAACGAATTGTTCTGATATAGAATGAACAGATGATGCATAATGTTTTTTCTAAAATTTCTTATATACTCCGTGCAAATGTGTGAAAGTTTGTCCTACAAAATCTTGTTCAGCAATAAAGGTGGAACATCGCCGAGCACTCTGGCGATGCACCAAATGTGCACTTGACCGCTTTCTTGTGCATCTTTATAAGGCTTCCTCCACTGCAACTATAGGTGATGACTCTTTTCTCCATGTATCCAATTAAGCGATGCGCCTAATATTCATCATATCCCCTTTTTATGTGAGACCCCGTATTTCTCGTCTTCCATTATATAAATAGTGTGGTGTTGTATAAGGCACAAGTTATTTTTGCTAGCACCTTGGGACAGTAAGGCTGCCAATAAGTGGTAATATCAAGGATCTAAAGTTTTAAGCCAAAGAAAATACCCTAAATGCACGTTCGGGATTAAAGAAATGACCCGAGTGGCACCTCGCCCTCTTTGGAAGGTTTAAATTAGGTTTCACTTTTCGGATGGGACTAAAAGTTTATAATTTGATAATAATGGATTTATTTAAGCTATTTTAATAGCACAAAGGTCATACATTAAGTTTTGGAATCAAGAAAGTTGCAAGATAAAGGTTGGCCAAAGTTACCATAAGTTTCTTTTTGAAATCCTTCTTAAATTTGGGTCAAATGTACCAGGTCATATCTCCCAAACTATAAAGAGTTAGAAGGTCCATAACCCATAAAATTGAAGATCAATGAGTCTAGTTTGCAAAGCATAAAACCACGCATCAAACCAACCTCAGAATAAAGAGTTATGACCGTTTTACCGAGACTGTCCGAGCTGGAAACCGGGTCCTGGGTCGGGTCGGGTTGACCCAACTTAATGTCGGCTAATTTGAGCTATTTAAAGCTCAAATCACTTCCATTTCGTCCCCAACAGCTTAGAAACTGAAGAAAAACTCCCCTCAAGGTTCCAAAGGGATTGAGTAAGTTTTTTTGCATTTTTATCGTTAAAATTTGTCCGTGTGCCTAGAAATGCGTGCCTTACGCTTTGCAATTGTTTTCCTCTCGTATTAGCTGTGTTTGGAGCTGTTTTTGGGATGTAAAAAAAGGTGGTGTTCTTGCTGGTATTGTTGGTTTGCATCTGGTATGTTTAGGTAATAATTTTGGGGCTCTTTTACGGTCATTTTTACGAAGTTTTATGGACATTTCCTCGCGTAAATGCTCCTTGCTGAATCTGTTCATTAATGCTGAATATTTGACTGTTTATAGGTCTTTAAGTTGCGTATATATAGTCGTTGCGAAGCTTAGGATGTAAGGAACAACTTTTGTGAAGAAACTTTTGGTAATTGGACGTTTGTTGGAGAGGTATGTTAAGGCTAAGCTCCGTCTCTCCTTTTAGCATGAAATCCGGGAAGTTTCCCAAAACATCAAATGCGATATCTTACTATTCTGTTGCTAGAAAGACTTTCTGAGAAAGGCATCGGGATTGCAGTTGGGTTATATTCACGATGGTATTAGGTTAAAATTCCATTCGTGGGCTTAAACTGGACATTCAATTTCTATATATCATTATGTCGGTTTCCCGGCTACCTATTCACATGTATAAGGTGTTTCTCTTCTTGGTGTAGTGCCAATAAAATAAATGTAGAATGCAAAGGGAATGTAGTATTCAGTCAGTCCTTCTTTCATACAAAAATATAATTGAAGAATTCAACCAGTAACACGATGGTTTCCAATATTCCCCAGTGAAATGCTCCCGTCTAAACTACTAAGGCACTTGATCCTGTTTAAATACATTCTTTTACTAATTGACGTGGGACCAAATATAATCATTATGTAAATCACCTTTACGAACATTTTCAAAGTTAAAGCTTCACTCTAAATGTTGGGTTAAGTTCCCAAACTTGTTAAAAAGGACATGTATGATTCCACGAGCCATGTGTATATGTTATGACAACGATTATGATGATTTGAGAATAAATGTACCAATGATCCAAGATTGGCTAAATGACTATGACTATGATGCTATGAGAATAAGTGTACCAATAGCCAAGATTGGCTAAGTTCTTGCTATGGCTTACTATGTGCATTCAACATTCATATCATACATTGCACGTTATGCATGGACTTTGAGCTATAATCAAAGGTATGGGGCCTATTTGCCCAACTATATATGTATATGGTACATATGGCCACAGGTTGGCAAATATGATGCCGGTTAGCTACCGGAAAGGACCACTAGGCTAGCATTTGGTTGGGTACGTCATGCATTTGCATCTATATATATGTATTCACGACATGCGATACTCGAGCATACCATGCATTTTTTTATCACTAGGAGGTGGCTTATTTGCTATTAAGGCTACTTGAGTTTTGGTTACAGGTAATATTTCTATTAACCTTTTTACTACGGTTATCTATGATTTTACTTCCTGCCTTACATACTAGTACATGTTTATTCGTACTGACGTCCCGTTGCCTGGGGATGCTGCATTTTATTTCTTGCGTGCACGTTCAGGTAGGGGTTCTGATTTACCCCTCCACTAGGAGCCCCATTCAGCTATGAGTTGGTAAGCTCTACCTTTTCCTGGAGCTTTCACAGGATGTTTACCTTTCTTGTATAGTTGGGTATGTCGGGGCCCTGTCCCGACAATGTTAGTGTTTCTCATAGAGGCTATTGTGGACATGTTATTGTGGGTTGGTCCTTTTATGTCATTCCGTCTCCAGTCATAAGATTGGCATGTATATATGGTATGTGCCTGTACCTCTGTGGTGGTAGCCTTGTCGGCTAGCTAGTACTTTATCTTTCGAGTTTACTTATCTTGATGTACGTGATTTGCGGTTGACCAGGTCATGACCTAAACGGTCCCAGTTTTTTTCTTTCTAAACTTTATGCTTCCCGATTTTCTTCTTGTCCAAAGTTTAGTTAACTAGCATGTTTAGTGGCTGACCCGGCCAATAATGGTACTGGGTGCCATTCGCGCCTCCCCTCTCTTTGGGGCGTGACAAATATGGTATCAGAGTAGGTCGTGTCCTAGGGAGTCCACAATGTCGTGTCTAGTAGAGTCTTGCTTATGAGTGTGGTATGCACCACACTTATAATCAGGAGGCTACGAGGCATTTAGGGATGCTTTCATTTCTTTCACTGAATAGATCGTGCCATAGAGCAAATCTATAGGAACATATGAAATCTATATCATGTTATGTTGTTCTTATTTAATGGGTTACCTATGCTCAGGAGATGGCACAACATGAGATACGTATGGATCTGGGAGATGGTACTAATCATGTCTTGCTTGGTGAGGAAGATATATTCTTTATTGAGGCACATAAGGAGCGTCCATTGCCCACAGTACCAGATTCATCAGCACCTGTTGGGGCCCAAGGAGATCTAGTACCCCAAGCCCTATTAGAGACTGGGGATTAGGGGATGAAGGAGGTTATTCAGCTACTAACTATGATGGTTTCTATTCATGAGAGACAACTAAATGTGAGAGCAGACACCGAAAGGGATAAAGCAGAAAGCTCAAAGGTACGAGAGTTTCTTCAATTAGCCCCTCCAGTATTTGTTGGGTCTAGTCCCATTGAGGATCTACAGGACTTTACAAACCATATGTATAGAGTATTGAGGGTGGTGCATGCCTCAATCACCGAGGCAATGGAGTTGGTTTTTTTTAACTACGTGATGTTGCCATCTTGTGGTATGAGGAGTGGGAGAGATCCAGAGGGCCTGATTCTCCGCCAACAGAGTGGGAGGACTTTTCTGAGGCAATTTTAGCCCATTACGTACCATAGGAGGTGAGGGAGGCTGTCTTGACCTGTTTATCAGTTTGTAGTAGGGGGATTTGAGAGTAAGGGAGTATAGCCTTAGGTTTAATTCTTTGGCTAGGTATGCACCAGCTATTGTATGTACCATGAGTGCTAGAGTTCATCGTTACTTGGATGGCTTGGATAATCATTTGATTAGAGACTACAGAAAGCCTCTTTACAAGATGGTGTAGATATTTTTTGTACTCAAGCTTTTGCTCAGACTATAGAGGATCTTTCTTGTCGAATTCGGGATACCCGTAGAGATAGGGAGAAGAATAAGAGGGCTTGTACTATGGGGTCTTATAGGGAGCCACAGGGTGATTTTAGGCCTCCTTTTTATCGATATCAACCTCCATCAGCTGGTAGTTCCCCGCTATAGATACAAGACCAGTGATTTGATCATTATATTCAGTTAGGGTCGGGGCAGAGTTTACGCCAACCTGAGAGCCATCGACAAGAATTCTTGGCAACAATGAGACAACCTACTCCCCCATATACACAATGCAGTAAGCTTCATGCTAGGTAGTGTAGAAAGGGTTAAGGTGCATGTTACCATTACGAGAAGACAGGATATTTTATGAGCAACTGGCTCTTTAGTCAGTCCATACTGTGAATGAATTTATGATAATATTCCCCAATGAGCTTCCCGGGATCCCCCGAAAGGGATATCAATTTTTCTTTAGATTTTCTCTCTGATATGCAACCTATACCCATTCCTCTCTAAAAGAATGGCTCTTGTAGAGCTAAGTGACTTTAAGGGACAACTTAAGGGCTTGCTTGATAAAGACCTTATTAGGCCAAGCATATCTCCATGGGGTTCTCCTGTGCTCCTTGCTTGAAAGAAAGATGGCTCCTTATGAATGTGTATCGGTTACAGATAGCTAAATAAATTCACTATCAGGAATAAGTATCCTTTTATGTGAATTGATGGTTTTTCAAAGATTGACTTGTGACCCAGGTACTATCGGCTACGAGTCAGGGATGTTGATATTCCAAAGGCAATATTTAGGATGAGTCTGGAGTTGAGCATGCAGACCACTTGCGAGTTATATTACAGACTCTCCATGACAACAAGTCATATGCTGAATTCTCCAAATGTGAATCTTGGTTAACTTCTATAGATTTTCGTGGCCATGTTGTTATTAGCGATAGTATCAAGGTCGATGGCCAGGAAATTGAAACAGTAATGGCTTGGCCGAGACCATTGAATCCGACAGAGGTCCATAGTTATTTGGGCTTGGCAGGATATTATAGGAGGTTTTTTGAGGGATTCTCCACTACCTATACACCCCTAATGAGGTTGGCATATAAAGCAGCTAAGTTTCAGTAGACTGAATTATGTGAACAGAGTTTTCAAGAGCTAATGAAAAGGCTTACTACCGCACCTAGTCTGACTCTTTCGGATGGAACCAAAGGCTACATTGTATATTGTGATGCCTCGAGACTTGGCCTAGGTTGTGTTCCTATGAAGCATGATAGGTTATTGCATATGCTTCCAGAAAGCTACTAAAACATGAACAGGTGTATCCTACCCATGATCCTGAGTTTGCCACAGTTGTATTTGCCCTAAAGATTTTGCAACATTATCTATACAGAGTTCATGTTGGTGTTTTTACCAACCACTAGAACCTCCAATATTTATTCAAGAAGAAGGAGTTGAACCTATGACAAAAGAGGTGGCTAGAATTACTAAAAGATTATGATGTTGACATTTTGTACCATCCCAGTAAAGCTAATCTTATTGCTGATGCACTTGGCTGAAAGTCCATGGGAAGTCTAAGTCTTGTTAAGGCTGATAAGATTGAAATGACAAAAGATTTACGTTAGGTAACTAGTATACAAGTGCTATTAGCAGATGCAAAAGGTCAAGGTGTGATTGTTCAAAATACAACTGAATCTTCCATTGTTACTGAAGTAAAAGAGCAACAAGGTGAGGATCCTAAGCTTATGATATCGAGGGAAAGTGTTCCACAACAACGACATCCTCTAATTGAGCTAACTTGAGATGGAATCCTTTAGTATCAGGGCCTCTTACGTGTGCCAAACACTGGAGGGCTCTGTGCTAAGGTTCATTTTGAGGCTCATTATCCTAGATATTCGGCTCAAACTGGGGCAACAAAAAAAAGAGGGTATTGAGACCTATGACAGATCTATCAATGGAGTGGCATGAAAAAGATATCCCAAAGATGGTGGCCAATGCCCCAACTACCAGCATGTTAGAATAGAACATTAGAGGCTTGGAGGCCTAGCTAAGTGTACTAATTTTAAGTTCTAGAAATGGGACATGATAAATACGGGCTTCATCACTAGGTTGCCTCATACACCACGTAGGATGACTCTATTTGGTTAATCTTTGATACGTTGATAAAATCTGCTCATTTCTTGCCAGTAAGAATGACATATTCAGCGGAGGATTATTCTAAGCTTTATATTCAAGAGATTGTTTGCCTTCAAAGAGTTCCATTATCTATTATCTCTGATCAAGGGGCTCAATTTACCATACATTTTTTTTGAAGTCTTTTCAGAAGGGTCTGGGCACTCAGGTGAATCTCAACACCGCTTTTCATCCATAAAGTGATAGGCAGGCAGAGCATACTGTCCAAACCGTTGAGAATATGTTATGTGCCTGTGTCCTAGACTTTAAAAAAACTGGGATGATCGTCTACCTCTTATTGAGTTTGATTATAATAATAGCTTTCATGCTAGTATCCAAATGGATCCCTAGGGAGCACTATACCGACAAAGATGTAGGCCACCAATTGATTAGTTTGCAGTTGGGGAGGAAAAGTTGCTAGACCGTAATCTAGTTCAGCAAGCGATGGATAAAGTGAAACTTATTAGAGATCGATTGCAAATGGCCCAGAATTAGCAGAAGTCTTATTCGACGACGAGACTTAGAGTTTGATATAGAAGATTGGGTATTCTTAAAAGTATCACCTATGAAGGGATTCATGCGGTTTGGAAAGACAGAAAAGCTCATTGCTAGATACGTTGGACTGTATAAGGTTATTAGAGAAATTAGCAAGGTAACATACGAGCTTAATTTTCCTTTAGAATTAAGGGAATTCTATCCAGTGTCTCATGTATCTATGTTGCGGAAGTACATTAGGGATCCTTCGTGTATTACTACATTAAGGATACTGCCATTGCTGAAGACTTAACTTATGATGAGGTACCAGTGGCTGTTTTAGATTGACAAATAAGAAAGCTTCGAAATAAAAAGTGGCCTTCGTGAAAATGTCGTGGAAAAGAAAATATATTGAGGAAATAACTTGGGAAGAAAAAGAAAGATATGGTGAGGAACCACCCTAGCTATATATAACCTAAGGTGGGTGGTTTCCCAAAACTGGCAATTATCTTTTATTTAGTAACGTAAGTTTTAAAGGATTTGGAGGTGTAACTTGTATGTTTTGTCGCGGGGTAGCTATACAAGCTTAGTAATTGGAATTTTTGGAAGTTGATTTATGGTTTGTAAGGGTAATAGATGTATCAAAAAATAACAGTTTAGTAGATAGTGATTCAATCAAGGGGCTATCTTGACACATTCGCGGACGAATGTTCTTAAGGGGGGAGACTGTGAGACCCTGTGTTTCTCGTCTTTCATTATATAAATAGTGTAGCGTTGTATAAGGCACAAGTTATTTTTGCTAGCACCTTGGGACAATAAGGCTGCCAATAAGTGGTAATATCAAGGACCTAAAGTTTTAAGCCAAAGGAAATACCCTAAATGCACGTTCGAGATTAAAGAAATGACCCGAGTGGCACCTCACCCTTTTTGGAAGTTTTAAATAAGGTTTCACTTTTCGGATGGGACTAAAAGTTTATAATTTGATAATAATGGATTTATTTAAGCTATTTTAATAGCACAAAGGTCATACATTATGTTTTGGAATCAAGAAAGTTGCAAGATAAAGGTTGGCCAAAGTTATCGTAAGTTTCTTTATGAAATCCTTCTTAAATTTGGGTCAAATGTACCAGGTCATATCTCCCAAACTATAAAAAGTTAGAAGGTCCAAGACCCATCAAATTGAAGATCTATGAGTCTAGTTTGCAACACATAAAACCGCGTATCAAACTAACCTCAGAATAAAGAGTTATGACCATTTTACCGAGACTGTTCGAGCTGGAAACCGGGTCCTGGGTCGGGTCGGGTTGACCCAACTTAATGTCGGCTAATTTGAGCTTTTTAAAGCTCAAATCACTTCCATTTCGTCCCCAACAGCTTAGAAACTGAAGAAAAACTCCCCTCAAGGTTCCAAAGGGATCGAGTAAGTTTTTTCGCATTTTTACCTTTAAAATTTGTCCGTGTGCCTAGAAATGTGTGCCTTACGCTTTGCAATTGTTTTCCTCTCGTATTAGCTGTGTTTGGAGCTGTTTTTGGGCTGTAAAAAAGGTGGTGTTTTTGCTGGTATTGTTGGTTTGCAGCTCGTATGTTTAGCTAATAATTTTGGGGCTCTTTTACGGTCATTTTTACGATGTTTTACGGACATTTCCTCGCGTAAATGCTCCTTGCCAAATCTGTTCATTAATGCTGAATTTTGGACTGTTTATAGGTGTCTTTAAGCTGCGTATATATAGTCGTTGCGAAGCTTAGGATGTAAGGAACAACTTTTGTGAAGAAACGTTTGGCAATCTGACGTTCGTTGGAGAGGTATGTTAAGGCTAAGCTCCGTCTCTCCTTTTAGCATGAAATCCGGGAAGTTTCCCAAAACGTCAAATGTGATATCTTACTATTTTGTTGCTAGAAAGGCTTTCTGTGAAAGGCATTGGGATTGCAGTTGAGTTATATTCACGATGGTATTATGTTGTAATTTTATTCGTTCGCTTAAACTGGACATTCAATTTCTATATATCATTCTGTCGGTTTCCCGGCTACCTATTTACATGTCCAAGGTGTTTCTCTTCTTGGTGTAGTGCCAGTAAAATAAATGTAGAATGCAAAGGGAATGCAGTATTCAAAGTCAGTCCTTCTTCCATACAAAAATATAATTGAAGAATTCAACCAGTAACGCGATGGTTTCCAATATTCCCTAGTGAAATGCTCCCGTCTAAACTACTAAGGCACTTGATCCTGTTTAAATACATTCTTTTACTAATTAACATGGGACCAAATATAATCATTATGTAAATCACCTTTACGAACATTTTCAAAGTTAAGGCTTCACTCTAAATGTTAGGTTAAGTTCCCAAACTTGTTAAAAAGGACATGTATGATTCCACGAGCCATGTGTATATGTTATGACAACGATTATGATGTTTTGAGAATAAATGTACCAATGAGCCAAGATTGGCTAAAAGACAATGACTATGATGCTCTGAGAATAAGTGTACCAATAGCCAAGATTGGCTAAGTTCTTGCTATGGCTTACTATGTGCATTCAACATTAATATCATACATTGCACGTTATGCATGGACTTCGAGCTATAATCGAAGGTATGGGGCTTATTTGCCCAACTATATATGTATATGGTACAGATGGCCACAGGTTGGAAGATATGATGCCGGTTAGCTACCGGAAAGGACCACCAGTGCTAGCATCTGGTTGGGTATGTCATGCATTTGCATCTATATATATGTATTCATGACATGCATACTCGAGCATACCATGCATTGTTTTATCACTAGGAGGTGGCTTATTGGCCATTAAGGCTCCTTGAGTTTTGGTTACAGGTAATATTTCTATTAACCTTTTTACTACGGTTATCTACGTGATTTGCTATTGACCAGGTCATGACCTAAACAGTCCCGATTTTTTTTCTTTCTAAACTTTATGCTGCCAAATTTTCTTCTTGTCCAAAGTTTAGTTAACTAGCATGTTTAGTGGCTGACCCAGCCAATAACGGTATCGGGTGCGAGTCGCGCCTCCCCTCTCTTTGGGGCGTGACATTTTGTTAGTGTCTTGGGGCTTTGGTTGTTCCAACTTAAGGTGATCACTAGTGTATTTTGGTGGATCACCAAGTATGCTTAGCGACATCAAATCTTACAGCATTCCTGACTTGACCTAGAACTTTTGTTGCTGCATACATACGGGATCGCCATGAGTGTTTGGCGGATTACCGAGAATGTCGGTGACACCACTTTCACCACCTTTCCGCATTGTTTCTCACTTTCCAAGATTTCACTACGTCTTGCCCATTTGTGCACTTTAAACTCGATTTCCTATCATAGCACATGCATATTTGTTAGAAGTTGTAATCAATAACACAATAAAGGTAATGTTTCCTTGCATTCTATCCCTAAAATGAGTCCGAAATATGGACTCATTAGTCTACAAAGAAGGCTCAAATGTATGTGAGAATCAATGGTTTGAAAAGAGAAATCAATAATAAACTTTAGTGAATCATCTAGTGAAAACAGGTCAATATCTCGCTGAACATGTATGGTGATGGAATAGATCGTCGCCTTTTTACAAGATTTCAAACTTCAAATCACTTTCACATTTGGCGATGGGTGTGCAAATTCGGTGATCTGAACTAACCTGGAGGTTATACTATCACCAAAAGTAATAGAACTCAGCATCACATTTCATGCATAAAAGATGATGCGTGTGACAAGTGAGCATATCATCGAGTCAACTTCGGTAGTCAAAATGACCATCGCAGAATTTGACCAGCAAGGCCAACATTTTCTCAAGTTAAAATTCAATCACTACACAATAACGAACGAATGTTTCACACACTACCCCACAAACATAATTCATACATGCTCATAGGTCAAATTTTTATATCAAAATTCTAACAATAACTATGATTCTGTCCAAACGATGACTTATCCTTAAGAATGACATCATCTAATCTATCATCGTGCAAGTTCAGTTGCTTAGAAAAAAATGGGGGTTAATCAAAAGTCAACAAGCATGCATTATTGATTATGATAAAAAATATCATGGCAATATCCCAATAAAAACTACTTATCAAGGCATCATGATCAAATTGAGATTAAATAACACTTCATTTAATGATCAGGTAACATATTCATCAAATCAAACTCAAACACATACCATATACCCGATCAATTTCATGAAACATCAATAGAACCAAGAACCCAACAAAAACAAGTACAATCAAGGCATAAGTTTCTGCACTCACCGAAATACTTTACCCACATGATTTCCAACAAGATTCTAACAACATTCTATCATTCTCAGCCTTTAAAAATCCTAATCATGCCCTTATAATTCATTATCATCTTAAAAAAAAAACAAAGAGCCAAGATCATATCTCAATGATTATGAGCTAACAATGATAGTATTCAAATGAGATTTTTGTTCATTAAATCCACACACTCTAAAGAAAAATGTAAAAAGAAAAACTAATAGGGTCTTGACTTGCTTAGGAAGACAAAATGGAGAAAATATGAAGAATGAAAGGTTGAAGAATTTTAAAAGGTTTTAAGTAGGTCGGTCAGATGCAAGATTATAGCAATGCCAAATAACTTCATCGAATACATTCGGTAATGCACCACATGCATTTATGACTTTTTTTTATAGTATTCAAACCTTTTCTTCAGCCTCTAAAGGTGGACGAAATTTTCATTGCCTAATCAATTCAACAATCTGCAAAATCGCAACTATCACGACCCAGATCTAGGGGCTAGATGTGACATGGCGAATGGGAACCCCAGAGTCCTCAAACAAGCCTCAAGTATCTAAGTCCACATTATCGGTTCAGAAAGAACATCTATATACTAACACATAGTTTTAAGGGATGGGTGAATAGGACTCTAGCTATGGGGGCAATATGGGACTTGGGACTTTCCACATTTCCACAACAAAATATGCACATAGCCAATAAGAAAATTTCCATAATTTAATCCAAATGGTGCATAAGCCAAATATAACGCATAGTCTACATGTTGTCCAACAAATTCCTCTAATCAAGATGGAATGGGGGCCGGGACATGATCCGGGATCACCCTCAAATAAGAAAGAAAAATCCAAGATAACATTAGTAGAGGGAGGATGGCTTGTCCTTGGAGGATGGGACTTACCAAAAGTACTTTTCTAATTCGGGCTACTCGTCAAATGGTTGGTAATCGAAAGGCTCGCCACTACATGGTAAAATCATGTAGGCATAAAATATGTCTTAGTACATTTGAATGTACTACGTATGGGGGAATGTAATATATATGATTTGTTAAACCTGCACTTAAATGTTAGATGACAAGGGCACATAATATAAAAAGAATCATATATCCAATGGGGGAATATAAAAGATGCCATGAACTTTATGATGCATGAATGAGATGATGCTCATATATTTAGCGGGGATGTGACATCAACAAACATGTGTAAGACCAAGAGAGCTATTACTTGGAATCCCGATGAAAATCCCTCATTAGTACAGAGGTGGTCTACTTATCAAAGTGATATGCCCAAATTACACTCCAAATAGAAGAGTAAAGCGGTCGTTGGTCAAATATAGAACTCAACCAGAGTTGAGGTCGATCCCACAGGGAACACGTAAGAATTATTTTATTAGTACCAGCTTTCAGTTGTAAATGCTATTCCCAAGATAAACGTACATAAAATAAATGGGGGTTGCGTTATTTAGTTTAACTAATTTCGTAAAGTAATTAATAAGGACGTTCCGATTCTTAGACAGATAGAGAGAGGCTAGGGTTGTGTTCCTCATGACATACAATTACGACAACTAAACTGGATCTGTGAATTCGTTCCTAATGATGCATGCAAAATCTACAACTTAATTAATACCTAGGTCACCTTTCGGTCCTTTCTAGGTATATCTCACTCCTCTCCTCTCGGTCTCCGAGTGTATGCAATGCTAACCGTTGTTTCTGATCTCAGAATACCCTCACCTTTCGGTCTCAGGCACTTAGACTAGGTTCATGACCCTGAATCTCTATTGTTAGACTCTTTTCCCAATCACTACATCCCTTTCGGGCATGTAACGAATACAGGCTTACCCTAATGCGTCGACTCATTAAGGAGAAGTTAAAACGAAGAATTTAACAATACATGCGTTGTTTATGTGAACGAATTACCCCCAGTTTGCGTTATCTTAATTGGGTCGTCATGGTTCCCACAACCCTAGTTGTGGGTTTAGCCTAGCATCCTATTGATAATTTGCCCACAACGAGTAGAAGAAAACATAAAGATGGACTTACGATTGAAGAACAAGAATCCGTGTTACAAGCTTTGAACAATAATCACAAACGTGATTCTCACGAATTACAAAAGCCAAAACTAATGTTTTTCTCCTTGTTCTCTCTAGTTTCTGTCGTCAAAACGAAGTCCCCTAATAAAATAAAATAACATCCTATTTATACAAAGTAAAACTAAGTCGATATAATTTAGGAAAATAATTTCGGCACAGGGCACGGTCCGTTACACGGACCGTCTGAGGTGAGATGGTCCGTGTGAACGGACCGTCTGGCGGTTGACTGTGCCCACACGGTCCGTGACACGGCCCGTGTGGCGTGAGACGGGCCGTGTGGCTCTTTCGTGTCGATCCACTTGAACGAATTCTGATATTTTCGACGAAGGCCCTTCGAGCTACGTCAGTTACACGGCCCGTTACACGATCCGTGTGGAGTAAGACGGGCCGTGTGGTTCCTCCGTGTGAATCTCCTTGCACGATTTCTTTAATTTTCGACGGGTTGTCTTCCGAGCTACGTCAAGTACACGGTCCGTCACACGGTCCGTCTGGCGTCAGACGGGCCGTGTGGCCTGACCGTGTGACTCGTGTTGTGCCACGGTCGGTCACACGGACCGTCTGGCGTGAGACGGCCCGTGTGGGCCTTCCGTGGTCCGACACTTGGCTTTGTTTTTCACCCATTCCTTGTACTTTCCGCCATTTCCCATGCCTTAGTCATTTTCCTGCACAATATCAAAACATACCTATTAAACCAATAACACCGCTCGAGAACACCCAATAGTTCTATGTTTTAAGCGTCGTAAAAGTCGTATTTTCATGACTCATCACAAAGGTAAACCATACTTTACTTTACGAGAACCCGTCCAATTTCATATGAAGCAACCCCATTATGGGAACCCGTCCCATTTCGGTAAGGATTTTTCATACATCATATCATATCACTTAACACTTAAACTTAAGGGAACCCATCCCATTTTGTATGAACCCACCTTACTTACGGGAATCCATCCCATTGCGGATAGGATTCTCATAACCCATGCTAGGCACATAGTTTGAGAAAAGGGAGAGGGCCCTTAAGGATAGCCTTGACACCCCCAACCTATCAGTGCTAAGTCGGTATCCCACGAGAATACTTATACATATATGTGTTTTCAAGAAATACAATATTCCTTTCAAATGTATTCATTTCATAACCATTCAATGCATATTCAGGTTCAAATGCAAAATCATAAGTCATAATCATGCTACTCATGCAAGGAATGGCTCATTCACATATTCAAGATGGTGCAAGCACCAAAGATTCTCAAAGAGCCATGATCATAAGACATGTCTGTGATCATATTCTTGTCATAACTAATATCTTGTCAAAATCATTTAATAAAATGTAATTGGGCTTAACCCACTTCATAATTTCTATAAAGATCAATGTTCATGAATGCAAGTGCAATGCACGATTTGAAAATAGCTTGGGTAACATAGATTCAAGTTAAAATCAACATCATAACATGAGATTGAGTAAATCCATAAATAAATCAACATCAAAATCATAATATAAGTCACCCATGCATAATTCAACTTCAAAGGGGACATGCATGTTCATAACTTCAAAACTCAATGTAAATCATCAAAATACTCATCAAAGTATATTAAAATCATAGGTAAAGTCCAGCACATACATCATTGGATTTAATAAAATCAAATTATGAAAACCCACATTTAAAGTGAACTAAAATTAATTAAATCAATTGAAAAGATTTTTGGGTTTTCTTGGTTGAAAGGGACCAAGAATCAATCTCACATACATTGATTAGGAAGATGAATTTGAGAAGAATTTAGCTGAATTTGAAATCCCAATTGATTACTAGCTTTAACCTTGAAGATGAGACATGGAGAGAATTTTGAGAGTCTAGTTCGAGAAACTAAGTGTTTGTCTTTAATGAGGGTTTAAAATTAGTGTAGGAGATTTTTAGGAATATAAAGGGGGGGTAAAAAAAGGTCTTAAAAGCCTTGGGGATGGGCCAAAATATAAAAAATACCTCGATAAAATGCCCCTTTAAATTTTAAACTGAACTTGACACGATTGGCTTCAAAGACAGTGAAGCTCTTCACAATCTGTGAAGGCTTCCCCTCTAGCCCAGACATATTCTATGAAAAAGGGTAAAACTTCTTTCTTCGAACTAGGAATGAGGTGAAACCAGATGCTTAGAGATAGATCGTGGGCCACCCAGTTCCTTTTGTGCTAAGAGATATGACCATTTAAAGTCAACCCATTTACCGGTACTTGTGGGAAACTCAGCCAATGGAATTCCTTTGAACATTACTTGATGTAGGAGACCTATGATGGACTTAATCAACATAAATAAGTTTGAATTGATGGATTGAAAGTGATACTTATCTTGAGATAGAAGATCCCCTACTTTGAATTTTCAATGCTGAAAAAGTTCACAGGGACGGTCACACGGCCCATGTGACAGTACAAGGGTCGTGTCAAGGACCGTGAAATGATATATAGAATATCACAAAAAGTTACGAGATGTTGATTTCATACTTAAAAAAATTTTCACTTTGCGAGCTCTACGGTGGACCATATGGCCCGTGACACACCACAAGAACCGTGTGGGTGGTTGTGTGACCACGTATGGTCTTGTTTCTTGGTTTTCCAAGTTCAAGGCCATCACATTGCTCACCACACAGCCCATGAAGCACCATACAGTCTGTGTGGGGTTCCGGTGTGACCTGCCTTAGCCCGAAACTCCTTGTCAAGTCCCCATAATCGAAATTATGGCAAAGTACCCCTCACTGGAGGTCACGGTCTGTTTGACCTCACATGAGCCGTCTGGGCCTTCTATGAAGTGACACTTGGTCAATTTGTTTTTTCATGGGGCGACTTTATAAAGTCCAATAAAGTCGTTTGAGAATCCATGTCCTTACATCGTCTCCCTCTTGGGAACATTCGTCTCCAAATGTGCAAGAGCAAGGCTTGAAAGGCTTGACTTAGAACATGAAACATCCAAACATAAGATGCAACACATAACTCATCCCTTGAAAATGATGAAGTCATTAAAGCTCATGCCAAACCATATTAAAATCATTCAAAACATCATAAAAACATTTTTAATGCACATGTATGCATGTCATATCATGAGACGCAAGAATGGATGAATTAGGACCATTGAGAATAGGAAGGACCTAATACCATAGGCTTGAATAGATTGAAAAGGATAGAAGTATCATCACATCATACTTGATTCCACTCCCCACGTAGCACCATCCACTTATTGATCCCTCTAAAGTATACTAACAAAACCACATCTTTGTTATGAAGCCTCTTCACTTGTCTTATCAAAAATCTCAACCGGAGCTTCCTCCATAAGACAAATTATCCTCAACCTCAACACCTTCCAAAGGCAAAATAACACTAGTATCGCCAACAACTTCCTCAATATAGATATATGTAAAACTAAGTGACTAGAGCTTAATTCCGGAGGTAAATCCAACATATAGGCTACATTCCCAATCCACGTTAACAATACCATAATAACCTATATACTGGGGACTTAGCTTTTCCTCTTTCCCTAAACGCAACACACCCTTCATGAGTGAGACCTTCTCATACACCCGATTACCAATACAAAACTGAAGATCCCTCTTCCAAATATCCAGGTAGGACTTTTGATGACTTTGAACCACCATCAACCTTTCCCTATTCAACTTCACCTTCCCGGTAGCCTCCAACACTAAATCTAGGCCAATCGATGCCATTTTCCCCAACTCAAACCACCCCGGTGGAGATCTACGCATTTTACTCTATAATGCCCCAAACGGAGTCATACCAATGCTAGCATGAAGGAAATTGTAATAAGCAAACTCAAGAGGTGGTAGATGATCACCCCAATTACCTTTGAATTCTAACACATATGCCCTCAACATGTCCGCCAAAGTTTAAACTTATCCTCTCGGTTTTGACCATCGGTTTGAGGATAAAAGGCGGTGCTCAACTTTAACTTAATAACAAGTCCTCCTCAAAACGGCCTCCAAAAGTAAGGAGTAAATTGGGCACCGCGATCCGATATGAGAGGCAAAAACACACCATGCAGACCTCACCAACTACATTTGGAAAACATAACCGACATTGATACCGAAGCGCACCATCTCCCGTTTAGGAGGAAACCTCTATCTTATTGGCAACCAATCCCTTCAACACAACCAATGATGGGTACACAACCATTGATGGGTCTAAGTCTTGCTTAGCCTTAACATCAACAACCACAAAATGATTCGGCCCTATTCCGAATATGAACGACAACATTATTTGAGTCAATTATCCTAACAAAATCTAGCCAAACAGTGAACATCTTTTGTCGACTCTTTCTCCCCTTCATCAATATGAGCCACACTCCCCATAGATAGCCTACTAAGAGCATCAGCTATAACACTTGCCTTGCAAAAATTATATTGTATACTCATGTGATAGCCCTTAAGGAGTTCCACCTCTCTTCTTAGTCTCTGGATAAGATCCCTTTGAGTGAACACATATTGCACCTCTTGTAGTTGGTAAAAACATAAAAACACACCCCATACAAATAATATCTCTGAATCCTCAAGGCAAACACCACCGCCGCTAACTCAAGATCATTAGTTGGTTAGTTATCCTCATGCACCTTCAACTGTCTTGATGTATAAGCTATCACCCTAACATGTTTCATAAGTACACAACCCTAACCCATACCAAGAAGCATCACAATACACCACCAACCTATCTAAGCCATCTTGTAATCCAAAATGAAGCCGATGTAAGCCGGCCTTTCAAGGTCTGAGAACTCACCTCACACTCATTCGACCATACAACTTGGCCTTCTTTCAAGTAAACTTGATCAACGGAGATGTAATAGATGAGAAACCTTCAACAAACCTTCAATAGTAACTAGCCAACCCAAGAAAAATTCAAATATCCAAAGGAGCAAGCATGTCAAACAATGCACATCCTTCACCTACTCCCTTTTTGACCTCATATATAAGATTGCTACAACATCTTCCTTCCCTGGATTTCATTACGAGCTCAAAGTAACTCTCCTTATTCAATAGGGAGAGATGGAGATAAGAAATCTTAAGGTGTGCATCATGGCAGGATAAGAATCATGAAAAGTGAAATATTTCCAAATACGCCTTGTAGCCTCATACCCATAGATGTGGCGTTCGTCACACCCATGAATAAGAGTCTACTTGACGTGGCATGTTGGACTCCGAGGACCATTTATAAACCTAGTGATCTGATACCATCTTTTGTCACAACTCGAAATTAGGGCCTAGATGTGACACGACGATTGGGAACCCAAGGGTCCCCAAACAAGCCTCAAGTATCTAAGTCCACATCATCGGTTAATAAAAAAAATTCAAATAGTAACACATAGTTCTATGGGATGGGAGAATAAGACTCACGCTATAGGGGAAATACGAGACTTAGGACTTTCCACACCAAAATATGCACATAGCCAATACAAAAATTCCATAATTTAATCCAAAATACATAAGACAAATACCACGCATAGTCTACATGTTGTCCAACAAATGCCTCATGTCTAGATGGAATGGGGTCCGGGACATGTTCCAGGCTCATCCTAAAATAAGAAAGGAAAATCCAAGATAACATAAGTAGAGGGAGGATGGAACTCACCACAAGTACTCTTCTTTTTCGGGCTACTCGTCAAACAGTTGGTAATCGAAAGGCTCAGCCCCTACATGTCATGTAGGCATAGAGTATGCATTAGTACATTTGAATGTACTAAGTATGCGCTCATGCAATGCATATAATTTGTTAGACCTGCACTTAAATGTTAGATAACAAGGGCACATAATATAGAAAGAATCATATATCCAATGGGAGAATATACAAGATTCCATGAACTTTATGATGCATGAATGAGATGATGCTCATATGTACAGCGGGGATGTTACCTCAACCGACATGCGTAAGACCAAGAGAGCTATTACTTAGTATCCTGATGAAAACCCCTCACTGGTACAAAGGTGGTCTACCTTGCAAAGGTAAACCGTACTTCACCTTACGGGAACTCGTCCCAATTCATATGAAGCAACTCCCTTATAGGAACATGTCCCATTTCGGTAAGTATTTTTCATATAGCATATCATATCACATAACACTTCAACTTACGGGAACCCATCCCATTTTGGATAGGATTCTCGTAACCCATGCTAGGCACATAGTTCGATGAAAGGAAGATGACGCTTGGGGATAGCCCCGACGGCCCCAATCTATCTGTAATAGATGAGAAACCTTCAATAGTAACTAGCCAACCCAAGAAAAATTCAAATATCCAAAGGAGCAAGCATGTCAAACAATGCACATCCTTCACCTACTCCCTTTTTGACCTCATATATAAGATTGCTACAACATCTTCCTTCCCTGGATTTCATTACGAGCTCAAAGTAACTCTCCTTATTCAATAGGGAGAGATGGAGATAAGAAATCTTCAGGTGTGCACCATGGCAGGATAAGAATCATGAAAAGTGAAATATTTCCAAATACGCCTTGTAGCCTCCTACCCATAGATGTGGCGTTCGTCACACCCATGAATAAGAGTCTACTTGACGTGGCATGTTGGACTCCGAGGACCATTTATAAACCTAGTGATCTGATACCATCTTTTGTCACAACTCGAGACTAGGGCCTAGATGTGACACGACGATTGGGAACCCAAGGGTCCCCAAACAAGCCTCAAGTATCTAAGTCCACATCATCGGTTAATAAAAAAAATTCAAATAGTAACACATAGTTCTATGGGATGGGAGAATAAGACTCACGCTATAGGGGAAATACGAGACTTAGGACTTTCCACACCAAAATATGCACATAGCCAATACAAAAATTCCATAATTTAATCCAAAATACATAAGACAAATACCACGCATAGTCTACATGTTGTCCAACAAATGCCTCATGTCTAGATGGAATGGGGTCCGGGACATGTTCCAGGCTCATCCTAAAATAAGAAAGGAAAATCCAAGATAACATAAGTAGAGGGAGGATGGAACTCACCACAAGTACTCTTCTTTTTCGGGCTACTCGTCAAACAGTTGGTAATCGAAAGGCTCAGCCCCTACATGTCATGTAGGCATAGAGTATGCATTAGTACATTTGAATGTACTAAGTATGCGCTCATGCAATGCATATAATTTGTTAGACCTGCACTTAAATGTTAGATAACAAGGGCACATAATATAGAAAGAATCATATATCCAATGGGAGAATATACAAGATTCCATGAACTTTATGATGCATGAATGAGATGATGCTCATATGTACAGCGGGGATGTTACCTCAACCGACATGCGTAAGACCAAGAGAGCTATTACTTAGTATCCTGATGAAAACCCCTCACTGGTACAAAGGTGGTCTACCTTGCAAAGGTAAACCGTACTTCACCTTACGGGAACTCGTCCCAATTCATATGAAGCAACTCCCTTATAGGAACATGTCCCATTTCGGTAAGTATTTTTCATATAGCATATCATATCACATAACACTTCAACTTACGGGAACCCATCCCATTTTGGATAGGATTCTCGTAACCCATGCTAGGCACATAGTTCGATGAAAGGAAGATGACGCTTGGGGATAGCCCCGACGGCCCCAATCTATCTGTAATAGATGAGAAACCTTCAATAGTAACTAGCCAACCCAAGAAAAATTCAAATATCCAAAGGAGCAAGCATGTCAAACAATGCACATCCTTCACCTACTCCCTTTTTGACCTCATATATAAGATTGCTACAACATCTTCCTTCCCTGGATTTCATTACGAGCTCAAAGTAACTCTCCTTATTCAATAGGGAGAGATGGAGATAAGAAATCTTCAGGTGTGCACCATGGCAGGATAAGAATCATGAAAAGTGAAATATTTCCAAATACGCCTTGTAGCCTCCTACCCATAGATGTGGCGTTCGTCACACCCATGAATAAGAGTCTACTTGACGTGGCATGTTGGACTCCGAGGACCATTTATAAACCTAGTGATCTGATACCATCTTTTGTCACAACTCGAGACTAGGGCCTAGATGTGACACGACGATTGGGAACCCAAGGGTCCCCAAACAAGCCTCAAGTATCTAAGTCCACATCATCGGTTAATAAAAAAAATTCAAATAGTAACACATAGTTCTATGGGATGGGAGAATAAGACTCACGCTATAGGGGAAATACGAGACTTAGGACTTTCCACACCAAAATATGCACATAGCCAATACAAAAATTCCATAATTTAATCCAAAATACATAAGACAAATACCACGCATAGTCTACATGTTGTCCAACAAATGCCTCATGTCTAGATGGAATGGGGTCCGGGACATGTTCCAGGCTCATCCTAAAATAAGAAAGGAAAATCCAAGATAACATAAGTAGAGGGAGGATGGAACTCACCACAAGTACTCTTCTTTTTCGGGCTACTCGTCAAACAGTTGGTAATCGAAAGGCTCAGCCCCTACATGTCATGTAGGCATAGAGTATGCATTAGTACATTTGAATGTACTAAGTATGCGCTCATGCAATGCATATAATTTGTTAGACCTGCACTTAAATGTTAGATAACAAGGGCACATAATATAGAAAGAATCATATATCCAATGGGAGAATATACAAGATTCCATGAACTTTATGATGCATGAATGAGATGATGCTCATATGTACAGCGGGGATGTTACCTCAACCGACATGCGTAAGACCAAGAGAGCTATTACTTAGTATCCCGATGAAAACCCCTCACTGGTACAAAGGTGGTCTACCTTGCAAAGGTAAACCATACTTCACCTTACGGGAACTCGTCCCAATTCATATGAAGCAACTCCCTTATAGGAACATGTCCCATTTCGGTAAGTATTTTTCATATAGCATATCATATCACATAACACTTCAACTTACGGGAACCCATCCCATTTTGGATAGGATTCTCGTAACCCATGCTAGGCACATAGTTCGATGAAAGGAAGATGACGCTTGGGGATAGCCCCGACGGCCCCAATCTATCTGTGCTAAGTCAGCATCTCACGAGAATGCTTATACATATATGTGTTTTCAAGAAATATAATATTCCTTTCGAAACATAATTCATTTCATAACCATTCAATGCACATTTAGGCTCAAATGCCAAATCATAAGTCAAAATCATGATACTCATTCACAAAATAGCTCATTCACATATTCATGATGGTGCAAGAACTCAATATGCTCAAAGAGCCATAATCATAAGACATGTCTGTGATCAAATTCTTGTCATAACCATTATCTTGTCAAAATCATTTCATAAAACGTAATTGGGCTTAGCCCACTTCATAATTTCCATAAAGATAAATGTTCATAAATGCAAATGCAATGCATGATTTGAGATTAGCATGGGTAACATAGATTCAAGTTAAAATCAACATCATAATATGAAGTTGAGTAAATCCATAATTAAATCAACATCTAAATCATAATATAAGTCACCCATGCATAATTCAACCTTAAAGGGGACATGCATGTTCATAACTTCATAACTCAATATAAATCATCAAAATAGTGATCAAAGTAAATTAAAATCATAGGTAAAGTCCAGCCTATACATCAAATGGATTTAATAAAATCAAATAATGAAAACACACATCTAAAGTAAACTAAAATTCATGAAATCAATTGAAAAGATTTTTGGGTCTTCTTGGTTGAAATGGACAAAGAATAAATCCCACATACCTTGATTAGGAAAATGAATTTGAGAAGAATTTATCTTGAATTCGAAACCCCAATTGATTCTTAGCTTGAATCTTGAAGATGAGACTTGGATCGAATTTTTGGAGTCTAATTCAAGAAACTAAGTGTTTGTCTTTAATGAGGATTTAGAATTAGTGTAGGATAAGTTTAGGAATATAAAAGGGGGTTAAAAAGGTCTTAAAAGACTTCGAGATGTGTCAAAATATAAAAAATATCTCAATAAAATGCCCCGTGAAATTTTAATCTGAACTTGGCACGGTTAGCTTCACAGTCCGTGAAGGCTTCCCGTCTAGCCTAGACAGATGCTACGAAAATGGGCTTAACTTCTTGTTCCGAACTCAGAATGAGGTGAAACCAATGCTAAGAGATAGATCGTGAGCCACCCATTTCCTTTCGTTCTAAGAGATATGACCATTTAAATTCGACCCACCTATCGGTACCTGTGAATAACATAGCCAATGGAATCCCTTTGAACTTGACATGATGTAGGAGACCTATGATGGCCTTAATCAACATAAATAATCTTGAATTGATGGCTTGAAAGTAAAACTTAGCTTGAGCTTGAAGATCCTCTACTTTGAATTTTAAATGCAGAGGAAGTTCACGGACGGTCACACGGCCCGTGTGATATTACTCGGATCGTGTCAAGGACCGAGAAGTGATACATAGAAAAATTCTATCATGCAAAGTTACAAAATGGTGATTCCATACTTAGAAAAAGTTCACATCGCGAGCTATATGGTGGGACACACGGCCCGTGACACACCATACGGACCGTGTGGGTGGTCGGGTGACCACACCTGGTCTTATTTCTTGGTTTCTCAGGTGCAAGTCCATCACATGGCTCACCACGTGCCTGAAGCACCATACGGTCCGTGTGGGGTTTTGGTGTGATGTGCCTTAGCCAGAAACTCCCTGTCAAGTCCCCATAATCGAAGTTACGGCCAAGTACCCCTTCACTAGAGGCCACATAGTCCGTGTGACCTCAGACAATCCATGTGGGCCTCCTATGAAGTGACACTTGGTCCATTGTTTTTTCATTAGACAACATTATAAAGTCCAATAAAGTCATTTGAGAATCTGGGTCCTTACAGCAACAATAAACATCTAATTTGCCAATACCACAAGAGTCATCAACTAACTCAAAAGGTGAACAAACGAAAGGTGACTATTTTAGCTCAACGATCTGCCGTTTTGGCATATAATGTAAGATCAATCATAGAGAAGTGACTAGCCCCTTGTAGTTGATCAAGTATGTCATCTATCCTTGTTAGAGGATACTTATTCTTTATGGTGAATTTTTTGAGTAGCTAGTAGCCGATGCACTTCCTAAGTGAGCCATCCTTCTTCCTTACAAACAAAGCCGGTGCACCCTAAGGTTACTTACTAGTCCTAATAAAACCCTTCTCCAATAGATCTTTCAATTGATCCGAATAAAACCCTTCTCCAATAGATCTTTCAATTGATCCTTCAACTCTTTTAACTTATCCGAGGCCATGTTGTAAGGGGGAATAGAAATGGGTTATGTATCAGGGTGGAGGTCTATACAAAGATCTATTTCCATTTCAGAAGAAATGTGGGGGAGTTCATCGAGAAACTTATCGAGAAACCCATCGATCACTGAAACCAACTTAGTAGGAGGGACTTTAGAATCAACATCGATAACCTTTACAATATTATGAATGCAACCCCGAAGATTCAATTCTTGGCCCTTAGGACAAGAGATGAACCTACCCTTAACCACCAAATCATGACCTACCAATCAAGGACAGACTCATTAGGAAATTGAAACTTAACTTTATGAGTTTTACAATAAATGAAAGCATGATATGCATGTAACTAATCCACCCCGAGAATTATGTCAAAATCTACCATGTCAAGCTCAACAAAATCACTAGGCAAGATATTATACAATACACATGGGATAACCCCTATAAACTCTTTTAGCAACAATAGACTTACCAATGGGGATAGACACCTTAAAAGGTTCAGTGAATAATTTGAGACACACATGAAAACTATTAGACACAGATGGAGTTATGAAGGAGAGAGCGGCACCCAGATCCAATAAAGCATACATATAATAATCATTTACATTTAACATTACAGTAACAACATCAGGCACCTCATCCACCCCTTTGCCTCTCTTGAAAATAATATAATCGATTATGACATGGGGCACTCCCTTGTTTACCACCCTATGCCCTTTGATCACCATAGACACCTTGTCCTTCAGGGAGACCATCTCTACATTTGATTTGAGCATTCGTACAATTCGCAATCTTATGGCCCATTTTGCCATACCCAAATCAAGCACCCACATCTGCATAGCATCTACCACCATGATTCTTACCACTCCTTCCACACTTAAGAATATGTTGTCTACCATTATAACCATGAGCTTTAGGGTTTGGCACCCTATAATTGGTGAACCTTTTGAGCATTAGTTTACCCTAGACCTTGAAATTTATGACCTTGTTGAGAATGACCACCCTTAGCACCTTGAAAACTACCATCATACCGAGCCCTCTTGGACTCCCCACTCTTCCTATTTATAAGGTTTTCTCCTTCAAGTTATTCGGCATAAGTAATGAACCATGACAAGTCCATATCACTCACAAGCATTAGTGCAACATTCTTCATTAACAAAGTTTAATATCCCCAACATAAACTTGTTCATCCTTGCCCTAGAGTCGAAACCAAGTGAGGAGCATATTTTGAGAGTTTTTTTTAACATAAGGGAATGCTCCCTCACACTGTTGGAACTTTGCTTGAGATTCATGAACTCCATCATCTTTAGCTCCCTCAATTCAAAAGGAAAGAATCTGTTGAGGAAGGCAACTTTGAATTCCTACCATGGAAGAGGCTCATCTTTCTCCCTCTCAAGCATTCATTAAGAAAACCAAATTTAAGCAAGGCCTTTGTTTTGATAGGCCGCTAATTCCTCTTTCTCCTTAAAACTCACCCCTATAATAGCAAGCACATTGTACACTTTGTTAATGAATTCTTTAGGGTCATGCAAAACTTTGGAGCCATGAAACTCCGGAGTGCCCATCCTTGTGAAATCTCTCACCCTTGAGGCCGGAGTTAGGGAATGATGAGCTTGGACCCCTTGCAAAAAAAGTAACCACATTCCTATACTTGGCGTGAGTGACTCCAACTTCTTCTTTGGGAGCTTGTGGAGTCGGAGGAGTTGGATCATCATTGGGAGTAGAAGCTCTTTGTGCCATTATTCTTGTTGACAAATCTAGAAGAAAAATAGAAAATCCATTAGAGAAAGGAACCCTTAATTCAAGTCTAAAGCACGACAAAGATTATGAAGAAGTGAAATATTTCCTGAAATGTCTCATGGCCTCCTATCCACAGTTGTGTAATGCTTCACAATAATGAACAAAACTCTACTCGACGCACAATGTGTGATTTTAGAGGACCCATATACAAATCTTGTGCTCTAATACAAAGCTTTCACAATCAAAACCTAGGGCCTGGGTGTGACATGGTCAATGGGGAATCTAAAAGGACCCCAAACAAGCCTCTAAGCATACGTAGCACATCTTTTGTTGCCGAAGCATAATTAAATAGGAAGAATATAATTCTAAGGGAAGCTGGACTTTGGACTCAAGCTATGGGGGTGTTATCACCTAATGGATTAACATGATCACATGGTAAACAGTGACTAAGGGGCGAGTAAGTATGACTCATGCTATAGGGATAATAGGCACTTAGGTCCTCCATATAATAGAAATAACGATCATCAACACCTAGAGGATACCAACTAAGGAAAGTCTTCCATAATGACATAGTCTTCATAAGAGTCAAGTTCATATCATACATATCCATATCAAACAACACCTCTAGCATAAGTGGAACTGGGGCCAAGACATCTCTCGGGCTCACCCTCAAATATAAATATCTATAAACAGATAAGTCTTAACAAAATCTTGAAAGAAAGACATTGTTGTCCCCGAAATGTAGGACTCACAAATAGCAATCTTCAACAATCCATCTAGCCACGTGGAGGTAGATGAATAAGAGCTTAGGTCCCTATATGGTTAGATCATATAAACAAAAAGTACGTATTAGTACATTTTATGTACTAAATATATAGGTCAAAATCAAACAAAGATATAATCCATAGAAATTAAGATGCATTATCATACACAAAGGGTAGAAGCTCAATATGACATAATGAATAACGCCTTGGTAAAAACATGCATAAGGATAGCAAAATCATAACTTAAATAGATGAGAATGGACCCTAACTAACATATAAGACCAAGCGAGCTACTATTAGGAATTTCGATGTTTATTCCACACCTTCCAAGGAGTGGTCTACTTTGACATGGTAAACCTAAAAGATCACTTTATAGGTACTTACCCCATTTTGGAGAGTACTTGATGAACTCTTTATGAGAAAACCATCCTTTTTGATTAATGTACAAAAACACTTTACGAGAACAACATCCTATTAAATTATTATATGAAAAGAGCCTTACTGGAACACCACCCTTTTCATTATTAATTAGCATGTGCCTTATGGAAACACCATCATTTCTGGTCAATCTATGATATGGCCCAAGGATAGAGTTGAACACAGACAGAATATGAAGGCTCAAGACAAATTCACCAATAAGCAATTTGAGTAGTAAATCAAATCAATTCCCCAAAAGGCGGGGGGGGGGGGGGGGGTTGTAAAGAATCAATGAGAAAAATAAACTGACTATCACGAGAGATAGATGAATAAAGGAGAGCAACTGGGGTATTGTGTTCCCCATGATTCCCTAACTCAGTATCACCGAATAACCTAATTCTTGTCTAGTATATAGCATGCAAGACGGTAATTTAAGTACACCAAGCACTTTCGTCAAAGGTGAGAAGCGAATTTTACTATATGACTTGGCCCATCTCCATAGTGTGCATTACTAACCATTACATATAAGTCAAAATACAACCTCTCATTGGCCTAGATTTGTTGATTAGACTAGAACACATCAATCAAATCCTGTTAATTAATCTTTTTTTCCTATTCATTACTACCTTGGTCTAGTCAGTAAAGCTAGGCAGGTTCTAATGTTTGAAACCATCAGAAAACATGCAAAATGAAGAGAGTTAATTAATACATGCATATACACCTTCCAAGAATCGTGAATTAACCAGTTTAACTTTGTTAGTTCTTAATGGTTCCCACAACCCTAGTGGTGGATTTAGCAATTCATGCTTTGTGTAGATAAAGAGACTATGAATTTAAAAGACATAATTAAATACTTATACAACTAAATTAAGAACAAGCCAATCCAATGTCAATGAAAATCACAAGCTTGAATATTGAATTAAACCACAAGTGTTTTCAAAGATTCTCTCATAGTTTTATCTCTATGAATATTGAATTCTCTGAGCACTAAAAACTAAAACTAAGCTAAACCTACGTGAAATAGTGGTAACTCTTGAGAACTTCTTAAGAATAACCTAAAAGACCTATTTATAATTATAAAAACAAAGTCCTAAACAAATTCGGAAAACTGGTTAGCAAACTCCATGAAAGCCCTTTACGAGTATTGTCTTCTACGGCTCATAGTCGGGGTCTCGTGATCGTATACTGAAATTTTGGACATCACTTCTACGACACCCTTTTACGATTTATAAGGTAGTTTACAACCCGTAAAAGGGGTTTTGTGTGATGAACTTCAGAAAGTCTTCATTCTCCGGCCCTCACGGCACGAAATGTCTTCCACGACTCATACATTAATTTACGACTCATATGCATGTTCGTAAAAGTAACTACTGAAACTTGGCCCCTCACTAGAACTCCTCATGAAACCATCTTATAGCTCGTAAAATGGTCTACTGCCCATAAAGTGTCTCGTATAATAGCTAATCTATAGCCACTTTATAACCTTCCCCAAAATCATTGCGAACCTGTAATCCTGCAAACATAGAAAAAAACACATAAAAACAATAAAAGTCGCATTGAGAACATGCAAAATCCTATGTTTTAAGCATCAAAAGTGTTGTATTTTAGCAACACATCAATACCCTCAACTTAATATTGTTTCTTGTCCACATGAGATAGACTCAATTTCTATATACAATACAATCACACACGGACCTCAACTCAATGGTATACATCACATACATCTCAGACTTAGATACTCACACTAACTTTTCAAGACGGGATTAGGTGGCTATTTAGCAAACCAATGTAAACTGGTGCATGTGACAATACAATTATGACACACAAGGTATTATTAAAAATCCACAAACATTTAAAGAGTCTAATGCTAATAATGCAATGCAAGTGTCCTCACAGAAAGAAGTCATGTATCTGACACTCAATGATATTTCCATGTTTTAGTATTAGGACTTTGCAAAGTCACTCATTCTCACAACATATATTAATGCATAATGACTAGTCCACAGGCTTGCCCCTACACTCAGGACTCAGACCTTCAACTAATTGGACTACGATCACTCTAGGACTTTCTAGGCTTGTAACGTAGGCTCAGAGGGCTTTGCTATGATTTTTTTGAAAAATAGTGACTAAAGTCCCTCCTTGAAAGTTCATTTTTCTAGACTTTCGCCCTACTAACTTTGTTATTTTCACCTTATTCTCCCTTTTTCCTCTTTCAAGCTTTTCTGGGTGCTTTCTTTTCATTTTTCAACTTTTTTCCTAGTTTTTACACATCATTTTGCTTCTTAGATCTCAATTATGGCATCTTTATTTAAGCATCAAAGGTTTTGTATTTTGGCAGCACATCAATCATGCAACAAGAGCTATATGGATTCATTAGCTAACCACAAATCTATGATGGCTACATAGTTAAGGGGCAATCCTTATCTACCAAGGCCCTCTCTGTTCTAGGTCAACAATCTCAAGGAATACTCAAAAATGATCATAGTCATAATATAAAAAGTCTTATAATATCATAATATCATTATAGAATAGCTCATCAAAACCAAAGCTTTATAAAACCGAAGATAGAATTTTGTAGCATTCATAACATTCTCATGAACTCATAAAATGCTTATTAGCCATCCAATATTCACAACATGCACAATTCCCATATCTTTCCATAAAGCATTCATCAACCTAAGAATCTTGACTCATAACTTTCTTCAAAATATGGTAGGTATATGCATATAGTCTCAAAAGCATGCAACTTAAGAGTAGGAAACATTAGAGAAGTATAATCAAGTCATTTAGGAATCATTCGAAACAATCTACATACATTGTAGTAAAACTCCTATAATGGCTATCATGAAATGCAACAAAAACTCATCAATTTTTCGTAGCTTTTCATGGAATCATAAAGTACATAGCTTAGCATCACAAAACCAATCATAATATCAAACCCCAATGTGTATTCATGCATAATCAACTTAATACTTGATAGAATAAACTTAAATCATGTTCATAATGCAAAAAAGGAATTACCCATAAAGTATAAATCCTTAAAATCATGATATTTCATAAAAAAGGGAGAGTGGGGTTTTATGGATAGAAGAACCCATGAATGAAGGCTAGCGTACCTTAATCCTTTAGATTTCTTAAAGGGAACTTAAGGAAACTATATTAATTCACTTGAGTTATTGAAATCCAAATAGGGTTCTTCAGCATTGTAAAATTAGATGAGGGATTTGATGAGGATTTAGGAGGATTGTTAGAGAGTTCTTGAGGGAATTAAGGCTAAAAATGGTGAAATAAAAGAGAAATTTCATCTATAGGGTGTTGGGTTATTACCCAATTTCCCTCACCTGAATAAAGGAAGTTCAAAATATTTTGCACTGTGGGAGAATAGATGCATGATGTGGACTTGTTCCCTCATAGGTTATTGTTGCACGCAGTTAAATTTTCCCCTGTTTTAGCCTAGGAATGAAATTAGTCTATATTTGTACTATTCGCGACCTAGTCTGCAACCCCGATTTTCTGCTTACTCTTCTATTGTAGGCCGAAATCATCTAAAAAATTATTATTAAGGGTCACCTCAAAATTTAAGGTGATCCTTTTCCTACATAATTTTACCTCCTGAAAAAGAAGAAATCGAAGGCGAACATTTTCCTACACAATTTTAGCTCCTGAAAAAAATATGAATTTGAATTTATGAAATCACGCACGAATTTTATGATACTCAAGAAGTACGGTATAGGGCATTTTTCGAGTCGCGTGGGAGGTGTTACAAGCTTGCAGCCAAAGAAAACAATAAGGAATCATCAAAGTCTAAAATGTTAATTGCAACTCGTACAAAGGAAGGAAAGGAAGTTAAGGTTGATACCCAATAGTATGTCACTTATAGATAATTAGTGGTGAACTTCATTCATACTTATAATTTTTATATTGTGGAGAATGCGGCTACCCAAATTTATATTATTCTTCTTCTTAATCTACTTCTTCTTCTTCTTCATCATCTTCTTCTAATAAATGTCAAATATATTATGGACAATGTTACTCTTCTATCTTTATTGTTATCGTAGGATTGTTAATTTTGTTGGAAAGGGATAATTTTTTTAAAAAGATTCTTGGGTTGTTGGAATGTTTGCTCGAAAGGGATGACAATTGATGTTAACTAAATGAATTGTATATTCATATCTAATGAAAAATAAATGATACTTAAAGTTAACTGTGGATGCTAATCTTTTTATATAGGCGGAACTTTAGAATTGCCAAAATATCTGAGAAACAACAGAGGACACTTTTAGGGCAGTGTTTGGAAAAGAGTAGCCTGGTTGTTCGATGCTCTGCTAGATCAGTGACAACAAGTTCTCTGAAAAAAGTCAAGGAAAGTAACAAGCTTAAACAAAAGTATGCCAATAAAATAACTTTTCTAATGGAATAAATTAATGAAATCAGATAAGAAATATGATATTTCTTTAGTCAATTGCAACAAAACAACCTTGGATTAAATGTTCAAGATATACCAGGGTGTGTGGGATCTATCCTTCCTTCACCTGTTGATGGAAGTGGTGCACAAGTTGTAAGAGGACAAAATCATCCATATTCTTCATGGTCAAATCATGCTTCGGTTCTTCAAAATGTATTTAATATTCCATATTCTTAAGAAATCCAAATATAAAACAAATTTTATGAATGCTTTCTTTTTTCTTTCTAAATAATAAATTAGTTAATTAGTATATTACAGAACTAGATCTTATTACGATATTGTGAATTTGTGGTAGTTGGCTAATCAATCTTTCTTAGTTCCTCTGAAAGCCCTCTCTGTGATAGAAAATTCTCCCTCGATTATGTGACTGTCTTTAGGTAACTATTGATAAGCTTTTTTTTTACCTTCTTTCTTGTTGGCAAAAGTAACCAGACTACATATCATATTCAAAGATTTTGTTTTTGAAGGGCTGTTCATTTTAGGTATCTGATAGTTTTTGGTTTATATTCTTTGAGGTGATTGCTTTTAGTTTAAGTCGGGGTTGGGATCATATTGTGCTGGAATAGCCATAAGAAGAATTTAATTTTATTTGTAGATTTTAGGGACCATATCCAGCCGAACACTTTAAGATTAGGAGGTTTTACATGGTTTTTTTCCTATTACAAATTTATACATTGAGGAGGTGGTTAGTACACCTTTATTTCAAGAGGATTGTATGTTCCTTATCAACGTCATTATGTGTATTGATAGCTCAACTTTGGTGAGTTAAAGGGCACTTTTTTTTATATCTATTAGTTAATATAGAGGCCCAAAGAGCTTTTGGAGTTTTGTAAGACCTTAAAACCAGCTTTGTTATGAGGGTTAGGTTCGTAAGTTTTGCTTGCTATACTCCTAGTCTTCTTTCTGTTTTACTGGAAGTGACGATTTTGCAGTTTAATAAATGGAGCTTCCTCTTTTTATCCTTGGAGCCCCTGATCTATATGTTGCATATGGTCAATTATTTTAGTGATAATGTTGGGGAGTTTTGTTATTTGCATTATGTGGGTTGGAATATTTTTAAGACAACCATTTTATAGGGTAGTTCTTCAAGCTATATTAAGGAAATATGTCTTCCATTCCACACGTTGAGACTATAGGTTGTCCAAAATGAATTGGTACACATTCTTTGTGATTATTTTGTGCATAATTTAAAAGCCAATTTCTTTACAAAATAGATTTCCTGTCACGATCGAGCCTAAGGCCTAGGTGCGACATGAGAATTGGAAACCCAAAGACAATCCAAACAAGCCTCTTAAAATAACATTTGCACATCCTTGGTTGCAGAATACAAAATAAGTGCCAACAAATAAGTCTAAGGGCATGGGGGCTTTGGACCCATGCTATAGGGACAATTTAGGAAAATTTATTTACATGAAACACATAGCAAGCAATACGTAAGAACGAGTAAGCATGACTCAAGCTATCGAGATGTAGGGATTTAGGACTTTCAATACTGTCTATCAACATCAACAACATCACATAGCATCACATACGGGATAGGGTCTAATGGATAAGTCTCCATAAAAGCTTAACATCTTATAATGGGTACATAGTACAAGTGTCATATTATCCAACAACACCGCTAAAACATGGATAAGATGGGGGCCAAGATAAGTCCTGGGCTGACCCATGAAATACTAAGTAAAGTGAAATAAAGTCTCATCATAAGAAAGATAGAAATTGGAAATTATCCCAGAAATGGAGGGCTCACCATAATAATAATCTTCATGAATCAAAGTTAGACAAGAGGAGGAGGATTAATAGGAGCTTCGGTCCCTACATGGTTAGATCGTGTTGGTATAAAATATGAGTTAGTACTTGGAATATACTAGTATGTGGGGTGCAATGCAATAATAGATAATAATCTTCATAACTTAGATGCATAATCATATACAATATAATATAAGCTCATTACGACATACATGAGTATGCCTTGATGAAAACTTGCATGAAGCATAACTATTTTATGTTATAAGTATGTCGTACAAGACTAGAATCGGCATAGACCATAGGAGCTACTATATGGAATCAAATGAACTCCTTCCATTGGGAAAAAGAAAATCTACTAAAGAAGGTAGATATCCAAAACTTACTAACTGCACAATTGCATCTTTCATAAACATAATAGCTTACATGGATCCACTAGCCTAGCGTAGCCTATAAGGGATCCTATGTTGCATATAGTTTGAGATAGAAGGGCTTGTTACTGGGAATTTCTAGTCGAATTCTACCCCAATGCCCCAATTTTTGCTTAGTCATTCCCACATAATACATTTGAAAACATATGCATAATTATAATCATCATAAATTTGAAAGCATAGCTTTAACATCATCTACATATAGGAGTAGCTCATCTTAACTTAAGATCTACAGCTAGAGCTTGCCCCTTTCTAATATGGTCTCTCTTTAACATAGCGTTGAGGGATTCACAACATCATAACTTTAACTTTCATAGCCTTTCATAACTTGTAATTGAACACTCATCTTTGGAGATTATGTCTCCTTTTGAAAGCTTTGATAGGATAATTAGGTATGCTAATGGAAGTGAACTTTAAATCATGTAACTCAAGAGGACAAAGTGCCAATGAAATAAAAATCATCATTTTAAATCATTCTTCAACAATCCACCACAATCATACATATCCTCTTTAAATTTTAGACGTAGAATCATGCAATTCATCTCATAAAATCAATATTCTCATGATAACTCATTGTACCATAACTTTTATATTTTTGTAATCATAAGATAGCTCCTTACTTGAAACCCTTGAAATCAATTTTTAAAAAATTTCATGCAATAGATGAATAATATAAACATAATTCACATGTACTAGGATAATTAGGAATAACCCATAAAAAATGAACATTAAAACTTGAAGGATTTAATAAACTAGGTTTTTGGACGCCATGGGTGGAAGGAGCCATGTGTTAAGAAATCCACATACCTTTGATACTTGAAACTTGACGGAGAAGAGTTGAAGAACTTTTAGAATCCTTTTGGGAAGCTTTGTCTTTGATAGAGAAAGTTTGATCTCCAAGATATTGAAGGAATTGGATGAAAGATTTTTTAGAGAGAAGTTTGAGAAAATTTGAGGGTCTATAGAGAGTTAATTAGGACGTAAAATAAAGAAATTTTTGAGGATTAACATATATAATGGTGTTGTGATAGGTCCCAGCTAACTTCCTCACTTAAAAATAAAACTTAGAAAAATATGAACCAGACGGGGAGGGGGGGGGGGGGGCGAGGCACGCTCTTGTCGCGGACCCTACTAATTTGTGAAATTTCATCTGAAAAATTATTTCTCGATACAGGTGAACTATAAATCAAAAGTGACCCTATTTCTACACAATTTTTCCTTCTTAAAAAATAATATGAAGTTGGATTTGTGAATTAACGCATTGATTTTTATATATTCATGCAATACGTAAAAGCGTCTTTCTAATCTACGCTGGGAGGTATTACAATATTTTTCTCTTGGGAACTTTCATCCCCGAATGTTATGAAACTATTCTTGAGAGAAAATGGCATAATACTTTTTATCCCTAACATAAATACATCAATGCAATGTAAACATCATTTTCATAAAAACTCAAACATTTGCACAAAAATGCCATTAAAACAATATACCAAGAGTGTGAATACATCCAACTTAACTCCAAGGGCTTATACATGACTTGACAGCTTAGACATGATCATCTTATTACCTTACAATTGAGTATAGTTGAAAATATAGGGATATGTTTTCATAATGTCTGCTTCTGGTTCCCAAGTCGCACTTTTAATTGTTGGTTCCTTGAAATAACATTAACGGATGCTACATCTTTATTCCGTAATCTTTTTAATCTTCTATTAGAACTTCTTCATATGTCAATTTCTCCTAAATATTAACATCTTCCAATGGAACTATGTTATTTGGGTCTCCCATGAACTTCCTAAACATTAAGACATGGAACATTGGACGAATTATGTTCATCTAGGTATAAACGTTTCCAAACCGTAGGTATAAACGTTTTGCGACGGTTTGCAACCATACTAATATAGGAAAAACCGTAGCCAATTAATTCTAACAGAAACCATCCCCACAGATACTCTTTTACGACGGTTATAGCAATCGTCGGAAACAACTGAGGCAATAGATCTATTGCCACGCAAGCAGTTGTGGCGCCTCTCTAAACCGTGGCTAAAACTTATGCCTACGGTTATCTGGCCTATAGCCACGGTTCCCAAACCGTGGCAATAGATCTAATTTCTAGTAGTGTCTCCAATGGCAACTCTAACTCATATGTTACCTTACAAACTCTTCTCACAATCTTATAGGGCCCTACATACTTATGTCATAACTTCCCTTTCTTACCAAATCATAACATATCCTTCATAGGTGACACCTTCAAGTAAACCTAATCATCAACATTAAACTCAAGGTCCTTTCTCCTCACATCAGAGTAGGACTTTTGTCTACATTGGGCGGTACTCAATCTTTCTCTTATGAACCTTACTTTCTCCATTTCATCCATAACCAAATCCAATACAATCAAAGCAATTTCCCCAACACCAAACTATTCCACCAGTGACCTACATCGTCTACCATATAAGGCTTCAAAAAGCAGCATCCCAATGCTGGAATGATAATATTATTGTAGGAAAACTCGATGAGAGGTAGATGATCATCTCTACTTGATCATCTACTTCCTTTTACTTCCAAGACACAAGTTCTCAACATGTCTTTCAATGATTGAATTTTCCTTTCAGCTTGCCCATCGATTTGATGATGGAATGCGATAGTTAACTTCACTTTAGTTCCAAGACCTTTTTGGAATGACTTCTAAAAGTTGGAGGTAAATTGAGTACCCAATCTTAAATAATGGACAGTGGAATCTTAAGCAACTTTACCAACTCTTGGATATATAACTTTGCATAATCTTCGGCACAAAAAGTCGTCTTAACCTGCAAGAAATGAGCCAACTTTGCCATTTGATCCGCTATTACCCTTATAGAGTCAAAGTGCCTCTTTATCCTTGTCAACCCCACTAAAAAATTCATATTAATCGTTTCCCACTCCTGAGAGGTATTTCAATATTTTGAATCAAACCATTAGGTCTTTAGTGTTTTACTATAACTTGTTGTCAATTGAAGCATTCGACCACAAAGTTAGAAATGTCATTTCTCATTCCATTGCACTAATATACTTCCCTCAAGTCTGTATACATCTTAGTGGAACCGGGTCAAATAGAATAGGAATTATTATGAGCCTCATACATTATAAATTTTTTCAAACCATCCATATCTGGCACACATAATCTCCCTTGATAAAGAAGCACCCTATCTCCCCCTTGTGAGAAGGCCTTTATCTTTCCTTCCTTCACCAAGGCCTTTAATTAAACCAAAGAGGAATCGAGATCATGCTTAGACTTGACATCCTTAATCAATGACGATTCCGAGCCATTCACCACTATGATACCACCATTTTCGGCCTCACTCAACTTTATCCCCAATCTAGCCAACCTATGAACTTCCCTTGCAAGTTCCTTCTTCCCACCATCTCAAAGTTGTGACACACTTCCCATGGACCTCCGACCAAGTGCATCGGCTACATCATTATCCTTACCAAGGTAGTACTTTACACTCATATCATAGTCTTTAAGAAGTTCCAATGATCTCATTTGCCTTAGATTGAGATCTCTTTGTGTAAAAACATGTTGGAGACTCTTATTGTTGGTGAACACATAAATATAGACTCCATATAAATAATGGCGCCAAATTTTCAATGCAAACACCACAAGCGCTAGTTCATGATCATTTGTTAGATAATTCTTTTCATGTACCTTTAGTTACCTTGAAGCATAAGCAATCACCTTAACATTTTGCATCAAAACACAACCCAAGTCGGTTCTTGAGGCATCACAACATTCAACAAACCAATTGATACCCTCAAGCAATGTCAAGATTGGAGCCGAACTGAACCTATCTTTCAAATTATGGAAGTTTTTCTTACACTCATCCATCTACACAAACTTCAAATTTTTTTGGATCAACATAATCAATGGATATATAATGGTAGAGGACCCTTGAACAAATCTTCTGTAATACCCCGCTAGGCGTAAGAAAGATCTAATGTCCATAGGAGTCAATGACCTTAGCCAATTTCTCACCCCTTCTGGCTTTTTGGGTCAACTTTTATCCCATCACCGGACACAACATGCCCAAGAAATGCACACTTTTTCAATCAAAACTCCCATTTGTTAAACTGGGAAAAGTCCTTCTCATCCCTTAAGATGTGTAAGACCACTCTCAAATACTCCTTGTGATCTTCTTCATCCCTAGAATAAACCAAATGTCATGACCCAATCTCCGTTATGACGGCGGCTAATAGGTCCCACCTACAGGCAACCTAATTCCCAACCCACGGGTACCTGTTCTAACATCTAGTCAAGCTCAAATTGACGTAGTGATAACATAATAACCAAAACCTATCCAGAACCTGGAAGTCAACTGTACAGAGCTACAATAGAAAGGACATAACATATATGTATATTAAGACCCCTAATATTATACAACTCAAGAGAACTCATGTAACTACACAATACTACTTGTGAAGGGACAAATACATAGAAATAATAGACGGCCATAAAAAATGGAGACTATAAGGTAGCCATATCCGTCAGTGCTCACCAATGGTCTCCAATACGCTTTCGAAGCTCCCCAACTCAGTAGCTAGGACTCCTGTCTGAACCTGCAACAAGGGAAGATGCAGAAAGTAGAGGTGTATACTAGAAACGTCACCCACTAGGCATTACTGGCCAACCGAGTGAAATAGGGAACATAAAGAAGCTTAAATATAGAGGACTATAGGAATGTAGAATTTTGAACTAAGATCAAAGCATAAGCATATCTAGAAACCCTCAACTCACAACTAAAACAACCCGGGTGATGAACAATGGCAAACTAAACAACCACAAGTATGGAACAATGAAAAACAGAACTAACCAAAGTGGTAAACAATGACAAACTGAACAAACAAAAGAGATGAACAATGAAAAACTAAACCAACCCAAGTAATAAACAATGATAATCTGAACTACTAACCCAAGTGATAAACATCAATTCTTGCTAAAGAAAACATTGTAGGCCCATATCATAATCACCCACAACTGAGACATAGCACTGTGCGCGAGTGCAAGGCCTTAGTAACAATGTATGTAGGCAACCCGAGCCCTCATAAGCCTAGGAGTTACAGACTCGCACAATATAATTGCAAGATAACCACTGAAACACCCATAAAACAATCACAATGCCAAACTCTCCATATCATAAGATCCAAGGTCAGTTGTACGTGCGTATAAGGCCATAACGTCTAAGCCTTAACGCCCCTTGAGCCCCCATTAGCTAAGAGGGTCTCCCCACGCACAATTAGAGTGTGAATAAGTGAGAGGATCCACAAGTAATCAATCAGGCCCCTTGCCTCTGTGCCACATAAAAATTTGAATCCTCGACCCATATATGAACAAGTACCACCTGGGCACTCGAACTCCGAGTCTTCTGACTTGGCTTTAACAAGTAGCCAGGGACAAGTAGTCTGACCATTAAAATAATGGTGGGACATATACCCTACGAGAGAAAGAATCCCCCTAACACAATTAGACAGAACGCGTAATGGTGGAACGTATCCCCTGTGTGAGAAAAAATCCCCCTAGCACAATCAATAGGGTCCCTGACCCGAGTAATAAGTGTGTCATATCTCTCAAGACAGCCAGTAGTATCAAACCCAAAATGTAACCAATGGGTCCCCCAAATCTCAACCGGTGCTTGGTCCTCAGAATCTACATCTCTCACGTGGCCCTACAAACGCGACCAACAGATCTTTTAAAGTAGGGCTCATAACCACCGAGTCTCTCAGTGATAGGAAGTATCATTTGGGGCTCGAGATATCAAACAATTACTCACTAAACAAATTTATCCGGATTATAACTCCAAAGTCATATCTCCTCAAAGTTAATGAAGGTGACGACAATCACATTATGCCCAGAGTGAACGTAGGCGATGATGCTCCAGACCTTGGCATCCCCGGGTCTCAATCTAACCCATACAATCGTAATCATCACCTCTCTTAGATACAACAAATCTCCCAGCATCAGATTGAAAGATTCCGTGCACAATAACTATCAGTAGTATATCGGAGATTATATACATCAAAAATACCATAGAGTAGTCCCCAAGTAAGAAAAATGTCAAGAGTAAACATAGGCGATGATGATCATAGGATGGGTATGCTACACAATTCACCCTAGTGGAGTCATGTCTATACGAGTATCAGGCCGCTGTACAACATATAATGGACAAATAGTCTCACAGTGAACCTATCTCAGTAGCATCAGGCTGCACACCCACATAGACATGAGTCAAGTTAGAACATATGCATGCCACATGTCAAGAGCCCATATTAAACCCTTACTAGGCCCTTCGTCCATACAAAGTATCTCATAGGGCAGCATCGATGTAACCTACGGTAAGACCCAAAAGACTAGACAATCGTAAGAATGTCACCTTCCTAGAATCATACCGTAGCCCCGCTGCTAGAAAGGATATTTCCCTAGGTAACAATGCGCCGGCCTACTCCTAAAGTTCCCTTCTCTAAAGAGGGTGTTAGTCCCCATGACTGACCCACACAACTTGTTTCTCTTTAGAGATGGCCTAAGAAGCACATAAGACATAGCCTACACCTTGATAATAGGATCACACTCCCGTCTTTAAGCTTCCAGTGGCTCAGTAATAACACATCTCTTATCATAGGTTACAAGGCTCTAAAGGAGGGCAGCTATAACCATTCCTAAAACCAGGTATGCTTTTCTAGTCACTAAACAGTGACACAAGTACATATAAGATAAAACCGGTATACAGGTTCATATATAAGTCAAAAGGAAGCATAGGATCTTGTTTAATTAGGCAATTCTACCATAATCTAGGAGCCACAAGTACTTAGAATAGGTATAAATAACCACAACTGTATCATAGATACTCTAACCAAATGGAGCCCCTAGAATCTGATATAGATACTAGAACCAGTGCGTAAGATAGCATGTAATCACCCATCAGTCTCATAGGCGAGTATAATATGTTGTCTCAGACCAAACACACATACAAGCAAGAATTAAGCGTAGTATACATACTTGTTACATGCCCTCAGCTGGAAGCAATCTCTTAAGGGCCCTCTCGTAGCCTGACAATGCCAGTATCTTGTAGATATAGAACCTACAACTAACATAGCCCTCAATATACCAACTATAGTCCGACACCACCATAAATAACATGCAAATACACAACCAGTTATATACAACAGAAAGTCCACAACTCACTCTTTCATAGTTTAATTCGACATATTTAAACTCAAATATTAAACCATTTTAGCTAAATCTAAGGTGTAGAGAAACCTAGCCTACCAAGCATCTGACGTCAAACACTCCGCATCAATACAACTGAGATTTTCCCCTCCTAATAGCTTTCAGATCTCGTTCCACTGTTAAAAACACAATTCAAGGGGATAACACAGTCACATTGGTTGTAAATCTTGAGAAACCGGTAGAATTAGTCAAAAAATGGCTAAAATAGGAAAAATTATAACTCATGTCAAAAAAATTGAACAAAATATGGAAAAACGTTCCCCACGACAAACCAAGTCTATAGAAAATAATTAAGTCCAAAACAAGACCCAAAAGACAAAGAAAAAGAAAATGAAGTTGAAAGCTTTACAGGGAAAATATTCTTTTCAAAACATTCTCGATTAATATTATCAAAAACTATATAATTTCAGCCAACACCCAGCTAACCATGGTGTTTTTCTCAGGACATGGAACAATTTAGACTAAAATTTAATTTAATTCTGTCAAGAATTTGTTAAGAAATCAATGCGTAAAGTTTTCATAAATGTTTAGAAAGTAATTTGGTAAAATGACGATTTTACCTCGAATTATGCCCCTAATCTCGAATCCGACTTCATTACGATAGTTCTTGAAAAAATACGAGTCTCATGGACCTTTGATTCACCAAAATTAAAGTTGTAGAACTCATTTTACGACTTGGGATGTTCAAGAAATGGGCTGCTTCGGAAGCGCTGAAACCATATATATAGACCTCAACTCTTCTCCGCGAAAGTAGAGCTTATGGTGGCACCTCTCCACAAAGGCAGACATGACCCCATGAACCTATAGGTCTTTCCCCTTTCCTTCTACAAACGTGGATGGTTAAATCTCTAGTCTTGCACCATCAATGCTCAAAACTTCCTCGGGCTATGCCTAGGCTCTCGGTGTCCGTTTTATCCAACAAACAGTTTAACCACTCAGAATTCAACGCTTCGGATCAAACAGTGCAGTCCGATTTCCCAATGGAGCCTTCTACAAAAAAATGAGTACCCCACTTTCTTTCTACTAAAATAAGCTACAGATTGAGGGTGTCAAAATGCAACCAACTTATCTTGACAACTGACAAAAGGTCATTTTAGATACTTTTCGACATTTCATAGATGACCACTCCATCTATTTTTGATTCCGAATGCGTTTATATACGATTTTAAAGAAATGCCCCTTTTTGCTTTCGGTTGAGCTCATCCGGTAACATTTAGCTCTAAATCACATTGGAACTCTTCATCCTCGAACCAACCAACCTCTTGGTATAAATCAGTCATTTAACAATTGATGGAACTGTCATAATCCCATTCTAAGTTCATTTACAAGGGTTTTATTAGAAATCTCCTTTTAGCATCTTATCTTCTCCCTAACTAACAAACTCGCACAATTCATAACCAAAACACCCTACAACTATTCCAATAGTTCCAATATGCCATAAAAGGTCCAAGGCCACCACATAGAAACTCAAAATAGTAGAGAAGTCACAGAAATGTGAAAATAACTTAGAGGGTCATTACAACATCCCCTATTAATAAGACTTTTATCGATGAAAGTACGAACATAGGCATACTTGCAAGTCCCAATATGCACCATGGGTATATTGGTCATAAGCAGGCTCCGCATCCCACAACAACTTCGCTACTTCCTTTGCTATCTAGAAATCCAAAAGCAAATGGTCAACAGGCTAGTCAAATAGTGGCAAACTATGGCTAATAGGATTACATTTACACATGAGCCAAATCCCCTTTTCCTTGTTGTCCCATCTACAAGGCACCGCAACAAAAAAATTCATCTATGCTGTAAACAATCAAGGCACTACCCGATACAACCAATTACTGGTAGCACTACTATAAAGGGTCTCATCATGATAGCAGGCACTTAGAGTTAAACTCTATATTCACCTTTCCACTCATTAGCACTTCGAATGACCATTAAACCCTCATTAGCGTAGAAGATACCCAACAGGTCACCCATAAGAAGGCTCCCTATCTCTCACTTCTCAACATGATCCTTAGTAGTAATTACTATTCGACCCCCATTCAGTAGTGGCTAACTATCAATTCTCGGTAGAAATCATAATAGGCACCACTTGTACATATAACTTACCAAGTTCATACTACAAAGTGCAATAGTCATCCCAACCACCATTAGCCACTCCAATGGTCACAATAGGTCTTGGTACAACCCCCCAAAATATCTTACACCAAAGCCTCTCTTGGAAGTATCAAACAATCGTCTAACTCAACAAAATCATACTAGACTGCATGTATCTCATTAGGACACTGGCTCAACATCAATATGTAGAAAGCGGGATGTATAGAAGAAAAGCTAAAGGTGGGGATAACTCAAGTCCAACCGGCCCAACCTGCCTTACAACCTCAAGGGCTAATTATTCGAGGGTAAGCTTAGCTCGCCTTTCACCCCCATGGCTTCTCTCAGGGGTGACACCCTACAAACCACTTAGTCTCAAATCTCAAACTGTACAATTCGGTGTCTATGGTCAGCATAACCCTGGGTCTCAACTTTGAGTTATCCTTAGTCTATCCTGAATATCCCCGACCCTAGCTAAGGCATCCTATAACAAGTCTACATTGTACTAGCCCAAATCTGTAGACTCAACCCAGCAAACTGGGGTACAACATCGGCAACCACATCACAACAACAAGTCAATCTTCCCCTAGGATAGTATCAAAACTGAGGCCACCCGAAGATATCGCTAGGCCCACGCATCATAATTCTGAATAATCATCATACCAAATTCCTCACTAATAAAAGGGACCTCCTAATACCTCAAAATCTGAGCCTAGATAAAAAACAGAACCCATACACAAGTGGACGATAAGCTAAGCAACACAGATAACAATGTAAAACCATATCTCAATATAAAACAACCCTGCAAGGTGATCAACATCCCAACTAGCAAGCATAGTCAGGAATTTGGGTAACACATTCTCTACTAGCTAACAATCACAAGTCCCCATGGCAGAGTAGCCGACAGCATAGCTGATAACACAAAAATATCCCATCTAACAATAGATAATCCAACTAAGCCTCCAGGCATAGCATTTACTTCAAAATCTAGTGATATAAAAATCAGGAGAACTACATATCAACAAAATTATCACAACAGAATCATAACAATATATGCACAAGGTGTGATTAGGGGTATAACTGATAGTCAGCATCTAAAACACTGTGCACACCAATATTGGACTACCCACCCAACAATCAAGTATCAAAATGACTCTATGTATAAATAATAGGGCTTTGATTTACATTCAGCCACCAATAGGGTATAATCATAACATAAGTGATAATTACTCAGAACCCCACCAAGCAGAACATACCCATCAACATCAGAAAACCCAAAGTCATACAAATAGGTATATAATCAAATATGGTTATCTATAGGGCACTAATACATAGCTTACCTCAGTCACAACTTATCTTGCCTTCAGGATCTCTATCAAGAGCGCTCACAGCCCATATAATCTTTAACCAACAATAGATGTATGGATATACGTATTACAGAGTTCCAACCTCAACAATATCTCCCATAGCATAATACATAGCCACCCTCAACCAAGTACCAATCATGAAGCCTGCTTCTGAGGACTTCTACATTCTCAATGCTTGCAAGCTTCCTTATCCGGCTGTTTTAACTCTAGTACATCTAGCCTCTACTCAACGGGCTCTAGGATGCTCGTTATTTTGGACTGAATATGCAGTACTTCCCCTAGAGATGTTTGGCCTCTACGTAGAATCCACATCGAGGAATGAACGAAATAAAATTCTTAGAAATCATATCACCATTGAAAGACGCACAATAGAGTCAACTATATAAGGAAGTTCCTAAACATGCCATAGCCTACTGCAGATAAGCCATGGACATCTCTACAACCATCGACAAGACTTTACTAGACAATACTAAAGTAAAACTTGGACCAGTGATCTTTAAGCTCTGACACAAACTTGTCATGACCCCATCCTGGTCATGATGACATCTACGAGGTCGCACCTATAGGCAACTTGATTTTTAACCCAAGGGTGCCTGTCCTAGCATCTAGTCAAGCTCAAATTGACGTAGTGATAACATAATAACCTAAAGCTACAAAGAACCTAGAAGTAAAATATATAGAGCTACAATGGACACAAGAACATAACATATACATATATTAAGACCCATAATATTATACAACTCAAGAGTGCTCCTATAACTACATAATACTACATGTACAAGGCAAAGTGTTAGGAAAATAATAGACGGCCATCAAAAGGAAGGAAACTGCAAGATAACTAGATCTACCAGTGCTCACTAAAGCTCTCTTAAGCGCTCCCGAAACTCCCTAACTTAGCATCAACGACCTATAGCTTGACATGCACCATGAGAAGATGCAAAAAGTAGGGGTGAGTACTAGAAAATCACAAAATAGGCATTATACGCTAACCGAGTGAAATAGGGAACATAAGAAACCTCAAATATATAGAGGATTGCAGCAATGTAGAAATCTGAACTCAAAAATCATTCTTGAAACCCTCCACCACAACTAATCTAACCTAAGTGATGAACAATGACAAATTGAACCAACCCAACTGATGAACAATAATAAACTAAACCAACCCAAATGTAGAACAATGACAAACTCAACAAATCAAAGTGATGAACAATGACAAACTAAACCAACCCAAGTGATGAACAATGACAAACTGAACACACCCAAGTGATGAACATCAATATCGGCTGATGAAAATTGTGTACGCCCATATCAGAATTTCCCCCAACTGACGCATAACACTATACACAGATGCAAGGCCCTAGCAACTATTCATGTACACCACCCGTAAGCCTGGGAGGTACACCCTAGCCCAATATAACCGATAGATCACCATTAAAACCCCTACAGAACCATCAGAAAGCCTATCTCTACATATCATAAGATCTAGTCAGCTATCCCTGGGTGTAAGGCGCTTGTATCTAAGCCTGAACACCCCTTGAGCCCCCATATTCCCAAGGGGTACATCCACACACAATCAACGTGTGAATAGGTGAGTGGATATATGGGTAATCAATTGGGCCCTTGGCCCCTAGTGTCACATAACAATTGGGACCTTGAACCATCTTAGAACTAGTACCACTCGGGGACTCAAACCTCGGGTCTTCCGGCTTGCCCTCCAGTGGGAAGTCAACTAGGGCCAAGTGGTCTGACCGTAAGTATAACATTTGGATGCATCCCCTATAGGAGAAAGAATCCCCCTAACACAATCAGCAAAAATGTATAACAGTAAGACATATGCCCTATGGGAAACAAATCCCTCTAGTACAAATAATAGGGTTCCTGACATGAGCAATTAGTGTGTTATATCTCTCTAGACAACTAACAGTGTCTCCAACAAAATGTTTAACCAATAGGGGGACCCTGAATCTTAGTCAATGCTTGGTTTTTAGAATCTATTATTGTCGTTTGGCCCTACAGATGCGGCCACCAAAAATCAAACCACGTGGTGCATAACATGTGGACTCGGATACTAGGACATGACCATTAGGGCTCACAGCAACAGGGAGTATCATCTAGCGCTCGAGATATTAAATAATCACTCCCTCAGTAAATTAATCCGGTTGTAAAAATCCTAAGTCATATAATGCGTAGAGTGAACGTATGCGATGACAATAACATCGTGCCCATAGTAAATGTACATGACGATGCTCTAAACTAGGTATCACAAAGTCTCAATCCAACCCATATAATCACAATCACCACTTCTCTTATATACAACAGATATCAATCATCACATAAAGACTATCAGCAATACATCGAAGAGTATATATGTCACAAAAAACCATAGAGTCATGCTCGAATATGGCCAAGTATATCACTACCTCATCAACCACAAGTGCCAAGAGTATACAAAAGAGAAAATGATCATAAAATGGGTATTCTACACAATTCACCCTAGTGGAATGTCACGCCCAAAGTACCATTAAGGCGGACTGGCACCCATTGCCGACAAGGCTCGGGAGAACCAACATATAACTATGCACCTGCTATGAACATTTAAGAGGTTTCCATATTCAACATGATGTCAAAAGAAAGTAAACTGTATTAACAAGCCAAAAGTAAATGCATAAGACTAGGCCGTTGGAGCCACGATGTCTATGGTATGCTACTTGACGACACTTTACTTTATATAGTCTACAAAGCCTCTAAATAAGGAACAATATCTATATGGGTCGGGACACGCCCCGCCTCATGACCAACTATACAATAAAAAGTGTAAGCTCTAGACACACATAGCCCCAAAACAACCTAGAGCTCCGTAACAGCAGTTGAAAGTCCTATACTCCTACTAGGGAGATCTAGTAACTCTTGTACCTGCAGCATAAAAGCAGGTCCTCCGTAAGGGAGGTCAGTACGGAATAATGTACTGAATATGTAAGGCAGGAAATACTATATATGAAATAAGACTCAAATGAAATCATACACTAGTGTGGAAGGACAAAAAGATCACCTTTAGTCAGACTGTGGAATCATGTACTTTATGTCTTTTTATTTCTTTACCTTTCTTTACTATATAATCTGTGCACAATATATCATGTAAATGACCAGTTGATCAATGGTAAATCAATTTCGGGATTGACCCATGCTAGGTTTTCCTTTCACCCCTGGGATACCCCCGTAATATGGGATCGACCCATGCTAGTGATTCTTCTACCCCTGGGATACCACCCATCAATAAGCAACTTCAATTAATCTTTTATTTACTTTTGAGATGATTCTTTTGGCAGTCATAACATAACATTTAGAGCTTTAGGAACATAGACATGACATGTGACATATAAACAACTATACAAGATAATACCACAACGAAAAGAGAGTTACACAACTAATGAAACAGGTAGGAGATTAAACAACACATGGACTTTACTTGGTAAAAAGGAACTCATGTATCTTTGGTATCCAAGTATGTATGCAGATTTGACAATGGCTATGTATGGGAACATATGAACATGGTAAAGAGTGGAACGGTTAGTAGCCATGTCGGAGTTTGTACGTGCCTTTATATGCCAAGGAAGAACCTAGATTCATGCCAAATAATACAAAAATGAGTATCCTTACATACCTCATTGTACTATGTCGTTATTACCTCGGAGTAGTATCTCTTTCCTCCCAATACTTATCTACAATATAGTAGGTAATAAACCAATATTAGCAGCTAATAAACACATCTTGGTAATCCAATTTCACCCAAAAATAATATCCGGGCAGCAAGCTCGTAATTAGAAACCAAAGAGTATTCTTTCAACATTTCCACTCCCAATCGTATTTTCTAATACACATTCTCATATACATATCATATCCAGCTTGTTTTAGTCCCATAACAGTGTTACAACAGCTAATAAAGTACAACATACAAAATATAATACAACACGCAAGTAGGCAACGTAACATTACGTCGTTTCGTTACATTTTGGCATCAACCATTCCCAATCTCTTTCAATCCTCAACCAAACTGTCCTAAACATATTTACACACAAAAATAGTCCTAAAACAGTCTTAAAACAGTCCCCAAGTAGATGAAAAACATGAGGGAATAATTCCCAATATTCAGTCCACAAATTCTTACTAAGAGTGCAATTAAGATATCCTATAAGAACTCATTTTCGCGGAAGCTAAAAATGATCCAGCAACTTTCTTACATCACTACAGAACTAAGCCTTGTTAAAAACATAAACATTACTTCATAATCCAGCCAACCAACAAGATAAAAGTCTCTTAATAAACAAGAAACGTGCACAACAACCTTCGGAACACATGCTGTCCCAAAATTCCTGCACAAGTGCAACCAGCATACTCTTCATGTTTTTCATGGAAATATTATACCAAACCATAGGTATTTTTACTTACCTTAGACCTCAAGGATCAGGTACTCTTAAAGAAGCCTAGAGGTGTGCCTTCACTGCTTTACAAAATGAAGAGAGAGCAAGGAGAAACTTTGAAGATAATCTGATTTTTAGTTTTGAGAAAATGACTAAAAGTTGCTGGATTTTAGCCCCTTTTAAAGTGGCCACTTTTGGCCGAATTTCTTTTGTATTTCAAGCCTTATTTTCTTAAGGTGATGATGCAGAAACTTGGCCTTTTCACTTGGGCCTTATTGGGCTTCAATTGGATGGGCTTTGCTGCAAATATTTCTCTTTTACACCCACTTAGTTTGGGCCCTATTTGTGAATTGGGTTGTGAATGTAATTTGGCCCTTTTCATATTCATCTTGGGCTGCAAATGTTGTCCCTTTATGATGCTAAACCATGGGCCCAAATGACATCCTTAACTCGGGGTTATTCTTTATAGGACTTGAACAAATTCGGTGTTGGGCCTTGTCTCTGTCTACCCAACCTATATAAGCTAAGCACGTAGGTGACTCACCTGTTAGCTTCCTAAGTCTCACAAGCACCTCACTTCTTTTCACTTTGTTTAAGGCCGTGCTCTCCTCAATTTGACTTAAAACTTATATACACTCGGTCAACTTAAGCATTAGACGTACATATAGCCCTTTAATCTGAAATTCAAGCACTTTTAAAAATGTATGCTGCTTTGACCCAGCCATATCATGTTTCATATGTATTGTACTAGTACATGTCAGATGTGGGGCGTTACATGGAGTCATGTCTATACCAGAATTAGGCCACTGTACGACACATAATCCACAAATAGGCTCACATCAAACCTATCTTAGTAGCATCAGGTTGTACACCCATATATATACGAGTCAAGTAAGAACACATGCCTGCCCCATGTCAAGAGCCCATATTCATCCCTTACTAGGCCCTTTCTCTATGAAAAGTAGCTCATAGGGCAGCATTGGTGCAACCTATTCTAAGGCCCAAGAGACTAAACAACTGAAATGATGTCACCTACCAAGAATAATACCACAGCCCCGCTGTTATAAAGGATATCACCCTAAGTGACCATGCGCTGGACCATTCATAAAATTCCCTTCTCAAAATGGGGTACGAGTCACAAAGACTAACCCATACAACTTATGTATCCGAATAGATGGCCTGGGAGGCCCATAGGACATAACTTACACCTCGCTTGTAGGATCACACTCTAATCTCTAAGCTACTAGTGGCTCAGTTATAACATATCTCGTATCACATATTACAAGGTTCTCTTAGGCGGGAAACTATAACCATTCATAGAACCTGGTGTGCTTCTCCAGTAACAAAACAGTGGCACAAGGAGATACAAGATAACGACGGTATACATGATTATATATAAGTCACAGAGAAGGATAGGATCGTGTTTAAATAGGTAATTCGACCATAATCTAAGTAGCCACAAGTACTCATAATAGGTAAAAATAGCCACAGTCGTATCATAAATATTCCAACCAACCAAAGCCCCTAGAATCATATGTAGATACTAGAACCAATGCGCAAAGTAGCATATAATCACTTGTCAATCTCATACGCTAGTATAATCAGTTGTCTCTCTCGAAACACATATACAAGCAAGAATTAAGCTCAGTATACATGCTTGTTACCTGCTCTCAGCCAAAACCTATCCCTTTAGGACCTTCTCGTAGATTAATAGTGCAGTATCCAGTAGATATAGCACCTACACCTAACATAGCCCTCAATAATACAACTATAGTCACACAATGCTATAAATATCACATATAGATATACAACCAGCTAAAAGAAACATAAATTCCATAGGTCAACCCATTAACACTTTAATTGTACACATTTGAACTCAAATATTCAACCATTTCAGCTCACAATAAGGTGTAGAGAATCCTAGCCTACCTAGCATCCGACGTCTCACACTGTACATCAATCCAACTAAGTTTTCCCCCTTCTGATAGCTTCCCTATTCTACTCCACTATTAAAAACATAATTCACGAGGTTAACACGATCATATTGGCTGTAAAACATTAGAAATAGGTAGAATTAGGCCAAAAATGCCTAACAACAACAACAATAACGACATATGCAGTGGAATCTCACAAATGGGTTCTAGGGAGGTAGAATGTACGCAGACCTTACCACTACCTCATGGAAGTGGAGAGGTTGTTTCCTGGGAACCCTCATCTCAAAAACCCATAAGCAGAATAAGCTAGATATGACAAATGAAAGGAAATAGAACAAAATGAGCGACTATTAACAAAAAGTACACGTCAATATGTAATACATATACGACAGATAATGAGAACAAATGATATAAAACACACCTACTCTTGCTACCTTACTATATCTCAAGGTTAGACATCCACCTAAACCCACCAACCAATTAGTCTGCTTTGCTAATTCGTGACCTCTACTTCTTTCTATCTATGGTCATGTCCTCGGTGAGATCAGGTTTTACCATATCTTGTCTGATCACATCCCCCAATACTTCTTCGGTCTACCTCTACCCTTCCGTGTAACTCCCAAAACCAACCTCTCACACCTCCTAACAAGAGCATTAGTACTCTATCTCTGCACATGTCAAAACTATTATAGTCTCGCTTCCCTCATCTTATCAGCCACAGAGACCATCTCTAGCTTCTCTCGAATTGTATCATTCCTAATCTTATCCCTCCTTGTGTGTCCATACATCCATCTCAACATGCCTAAAACAAGAAAAAAATTACCAATGTTTGAAATTCAAAAACAAATACTAAAACACATTCCCTATGACAACCCAATTCTACAAACAAAAATTCAGCCTAAAAGAGGCCCCAGAAGACCAAGAAAAATCCCAAAAAAAAAAGTTAGAAGCTTTACCAGGAAAAGATTCTTTTAAAACATTTTCGGTCGAAATTCATGAAAATTTGAAAATTTCAGCCAACACGAAGCTAGCCATCGCATTTCCCTATGGCACGTAGAATAATTTATACTAAAATTTTATTCAATTCCATCAAGAATTGGTTAAAAATTCAATGCACAAAGTTTTCATAAATTTTGAGAAATTAATGCGCTAAAATATCAATTTTACCTCAAATTATATGCTAAATCCCTAATCTGACTTCACCACAACTTCCTTACAAATTGTCGAGTCACGTGGACCTTCGATGCGACCAAATTGGAGTTGTAGAACTCATTTAAAAACTTATGGAAGTTTGAGAAATAGGCTGGTTCGCGAGGGCTGAAACTACATACATAGACCTGAACTCATCTCCACGAGCGCAGACAAAGATCTGGGAACAAGGAGCTTATGGTTGGCACCTATCCGCGAATGCGGACATAACCCCTCAAATGTGGAGGTCTTTCACCTTTGCCTTTTGCAATTGTGGAGGGTTAAATCTTTAGTGTTGCAGCAGTAATGCTCACAACTTCTGCGGGCTATTCCCGAGTCTCGCGGTGTCCATTTTACGCAAAATTTGTGTAACCACACAATTTCAATAATCCAGATCCAATGATGCAGTTGAAATTCCCAATGGAGCCTTCAACTGAAAATGACTACCCTATTTTCTTCTGTCTAAAATTAGCTAAAGAACTAAGGGGTTCAAAATTCAACTGTGTGACCGATAACTTGTGAAAGGTCATTTTAGATTGTTTTCGACATTCTAGGCCTTACCATGCCATCATCTTTGATTCTAGCCGCCTTTAGCTGGGTTTTTATAAAAACAAGCCTTTTGCTTCTGGTTGAGCTCATTTTGCGACTTTCAGCTCAAAATCACATTGGAACCCTCCATCCTCGAATCAACCACTTTTCCTTAAAAAACCCAACCATTCCAGAACTGATGGAATCATCAAATTCCCATTCTGAGGCAATTTACTAGGATTTATAAAAAATCTCATTTGAGCAGCATTATCTTCTCGCTTTATCGCAAACTCGCACAATTCATAATCAAAATATCCTAAAACTATATCAATAGGCCATAAAAGGTGCGAGGCCGCAATACAGAAGCTCAAATAAGTAGAGAAGTAATAGACTTATAGAAATGACCCGGAGGGTCATTACAAAAAAATATCATCAATGAATACCACTACAAACATACAAGGTAGGGCTTAAACACCCTATTCATAAGGTCCATAAAGCTAGTCGGTGCATTGGTTAACCCAAAGCACATCACTAAAAACTCACAATTCCCACATCTTGTCTGAAATTCCATCTTGGAAATATCACATTCCCTAAGTCTCAGTTGATGATATCCGAAGGTCAAATCGATTTTCGAAAAGTATTTAGCCCATTGTAATTGATCAAATAGGTCATTGATCCTTGGGAGGGGTACTTGTTCTTGATAGTAAAAATGTTAAGTTGACGATAGTCTATGTACGTTAGAGTGACCCATCCTTCTTCCTTACAAACAACACCCGGCATCCTAATGGGACCTACTAGGTCTAATAAATCCCTTCTCTTGAAAATCCTTCAATTTCTCCTTTATCTCCTTTAACTCAATCGGGGACATTCTATAAGAAGGGATTGATATAGGTTAGGTGTCGGGAAAATGATCTATGCTAGAATCTATCTCCCTTTAGGGAGGGACACCAAGCAGCACCTCTGAAAATATATTAGGAAACACATTAACTATGGGGGCTGACTCAAGAGATGGACTTTCATATTGGACATCTCTAAGCCTTACCAAAAGGTAGATACACCCCATGGAAATCAGTTTACTAGCTTTGAGATAGGAAATAAACCAGCCTTTACATGAAGAACTACAACCCTTCCACTCAATAGTGGGCGCATTGGGAAATTGTAACTTGGTAATACGAGTTCAACAATCAATGGAAGAATAAGAAGCTTGCAACAAATCCATTCCAAGTATGACACCAAAATCTACCATAGATAGCTCTACCAAATCACAAGGAATAACTATATGCATGATGGATACAGGCAACCTCGATAGACTTTTTGTGCAAGATTGGACTCACTAACAAAAGTGCTAACTTTATACGGCTCAACAAGAGTTTTAGGATAAACATGAAATATATTAGCAAGAAATTATGTGACAAAAGACAGATTTTCCCCTTGATATAAAAGTGCATAAGCATAATCACAAACATTCAATATACCGGCAACCACAATAAGGCTTCTTCCAGCTCTTAATGACCATGAAGGGCATAAGATCTACTAGCATTGTGGGCTCCTTGTGCTTTTCCACCATGAACTTGGGGCTTTGCATTTTTGCTCTTATAGTTCCTTGTGAAATGTCTACGCTTACAACAATTCTTATAAACATCTTGGCCGACCAGACATTCACCCTTCTGAAGCTTTCCACACTTTGTATAAGCTTGTGCACTCCCACATCTTTGGGGGTTCGGGTAGGACCCCTTATATTTGTTGAAGTTGGGAAGAGGAGTATTAGAGGACCCTTAATTCCCTTACTTTTGACAATCTTAGAATTTACCATGGTCACCATACCCTTTAATGAAGGATCCACCAACATCCATCCTAGCTCTCTTGGACTCCATAGACTTCTCCCTCAAGTTTTCATCCTCAATTTGTTCTGCATAGGTCATTAAGAAACATGTATCCATTTCTTTGATTAGCATGGCCATTTTGTATTCTTTAGAGACTATGTCGAAACACCAGAGAGGAATTTAGTCATTCTAGCCCTTGGATCCGACACCATGAATGGAGTATACGTTGAGGGCTTTGTGAACTTCATAGAATACTATCTCACACTCATGTGCCCTTGCTGGAGGTTTATGAACTCTTGCACTTTAGCCTCCCTCAACTCCAATAGAATGTACCTATTCAAAAATGTTGCTTTGAACTCCTCCCATCAAACTTGGCCTGCTTCCTCACCTCTATCTTCAACCCATTGGACATAACAAACTTTTGCCACCTCTTTAAATTGTTTGGTCACAAGCTCAGCCTTCTCTTCTAATAGCACACCCATTGCAACTACAATTATATAAGCCTCAGTAAGAAACACAATGGGGTCCTCATCAACCTTTGATCCATGGAACTTCGGCGGGTTCATCCTCATGAAATCACAAACTCTTGTTGTTGGGGTAAGGTGCTTGAGGAGGATTGACAGTGTCACACAACCCAAGGTTAGGGCCTACATGTGACATGATTGACAATGTCACACAACCCAGGGTTAGGGCCTAGATGTGACATGGTGAATGGGAATCCAAGGGTCTTAAATAAGCCTCAAGTATCTATATCCACATCATCGGTTCAAGAATAGCATTCAATTAATAACACATAGTTCTAAGGGACAGATAAATAGGACTCACACTATGGGGCAATATGGAAATAGGGACATCCCACATTTCCACAACAAACATACATATGGTCAAATAGGATTTTCTCATAAATCATTCCAACAATACATAAGCAAGATACTAGTCATAACAAACGGATTTTAGAAGAGTTTACATAATGTCCAACAAATGCCTCTAGTAAAAAAGGAATGGGGGCCAAGACAAGTTTCAGGCTCACCCTCAATAAGGAAGAACGTTCTGAAATAGCATAAAAGAAAAGTAGTTGGCTCATCCTAGGAAGTCGGTACTCACCACATTATATTCCGGGATTGGACTATTCGTCAACCTATTGATAATGAAAGTGCTCGGCCCCTACATGGTAAAATCATGTAGGAATAGAGCATGCGTTAGTACATTTAAATGTACTAAGTATGTGGGCATGCAATGCATATGACTTACCAAACCTGCATTTTAATGTTACGTGACAAGGGCACATAGTATAGAAGGAATCATATATTCAATGGAAATATATACAAGATTCCATGAAATTAATGATGCATGAAATGCAACAATTCTCATATATATTGGGGATGGACTATAACCGATAAATCAAATCCATGCGAGCCATTACATGAATTAGTCCGATAAAGACTTCCCATCGTTAGGAGAAGACTACTTGCCAAGGTAATCCACATCACACCTTACATAATTCACCATTTCGGAATTATATCCAAGGAATTATATCCAAAGGTCATAGCCAATATCTTATCAGAATTATATCATATTCGTTTCGGAAAACATAGTTGGGCTTAACCCACTTCATACTTTCCATAAATCAATGTTGTTGAATGAAATGCAATGCATGATGTAAGGATAGCATGGGTAACATAGATTTAAGTTAAAATCAGCCCTAAAAATGAAATTGTGGAAATCCATAATAAAAACCACATGTATATCTAATATAGATCACCCATGCATAAATCAACTTTAAAAGGGGACATGCATGTTCCTAACTTCATAACTCAACGCAAATCATCAAAATAGTGATCAAAGTTAATTGAAATCATAGATAAAATACAACCCATACACTAATTAAATTTAATAAAATCAAATAATGAAATCTTATATTTAAAGTGACTAAAATTCATGAAATCAATTGAAAGGAATTTTAGGTCTTCTTGGTTAAAAGGGACCAAGAATCAATCTCGCATACATTGATTGAGGAGCTGAATTTGAGGAATGAACTTAGTGAAATGGACTCTAATAGAACCCTAGCTTGAAACATGAGAGGAAAGTGTAGAGAGGAATAGAGAGGTGATCTTATGAGGGGTAGAGGGTTTTAGGAGAATGAATTAAGAGGGGAGGGGATATCCGTTGAATTAGAGGTTTAGGAAAGGATAAAAGGTCATAATTCATGATTGAAGTAAACCAAAAATACACAAACGCCATTTATGAAACGGACCAAAATTTGAACAGTCCGGTCCACTATACGGTCCGTGAAACGTCACACGGAACGTGAATAGTGTCTGTGATCCAATACTTAGAAACTTCACAGAGGGAATTTACATGGGGCTAAGGGGTACCACACAGACGAGTACACGTACCGTGTGACTCCACACAGGCCGTGACATCGACCGTGTGAAGGTACTTCAAATAAATTTTGCATGGCAAATTTACGAGACAGTACTTCATTACTTAGAATAATTTTACGTGGTGAGTTACACGAAGAGCCACACGGTCCGTGACACATCATACGGACCATGTGAGTGGCCATATGCCCTCACTTGGCCGAAATTCCCTTCCGTCTCAAACTTGTCCCAACCATGGACTGGACCAAGTGTCCATTCACGGGATGCCACATGGTCCGTGTGGGCCCTCCGTGGAGGGATCTGGCAGTTCACTTAGGACAATTCCAAGAGATTTGGGAAATGGCACTCGAAATATCTGGGTCCCTACATCATCTCCCCCTTGGGAACATTCGTCCCCGAATGTGCAAGAACAAGGCTTGAAAGGCTTGACTTAGAGAATGAAACACCCAACATAATATTCAATGCATAGTTCATTATTTCAAAAAAAAATCACAAGCCTTTAAACTCATATTGAAACCGAATTCAAGTCATTCAAAACTTATAAAAATCCTTTTCGTGCACATGTATGCATGTCATGTCATGAGATTCAAGAGGGAAAGAAATGGCACCATTAGATAAGGAAGAATCCTAATACCTTAGGCTTTAGTAGATTGGAAAAGATGAGGGTATCGCTTCACCATGTCCAGCTCCGCCTCCCAAGTAGCATTCTCCATATGTTGACTACACTAAAGCACCATAACCGAAGCCACGTCCTTGTTACGAAGCCGCTTTACTTGCCATCCAAGATTTCCACCAAAATTTCCCCATAAGACATGTTTTCTTCAACCTCAAATCATTCCAAGGGCACAATGGTGCTAGGATCACCAACTAGCTTCCTCAACATAGACACATGGAAGACCGGGTGAATGGAACTCAAATTCGGAGGCAACTCCAACTTATAAGCCACACCTCCAACTCGCTCAACAATCTTATAAGGGCCAACATACGGGGGGCTTAGCTTGTCCTTCTTACAAAAATGCATCACATCCTTCATAGGAGAAACCTTTATATATACCCAATCATCGACATGAAACTCAGGATTCCTCTTCCTAACATCCGAATAAAACTTTTGATGACTTTGGGCAATTTCCAACCTTTCCATAATCACCTTCACCTTATGCATGGCCTCCATCACTAGATCCGAACCAATTAGTGCCATCTCCCCCAACCCATACCACCCCACCGGTGATCGATACCTCATCCTATATAAAACCTCAGACGACGCCATACCAATGCTAGCATGGAAGCTATTATTATAAGCAAACTCAATAAGTGGGGGATGGTCATCCCAATTGCCTTTAAACTCCAATACACAAGCCCTCAACATATCCTCCAACGTTTGAATAGTCCTCTCCATTAGCCATCGGTCTAAGGATGAAAAGCAGTGCTTTACTTAATCTTAGTCCCCAGTACCTTCTGAAAAGACTTCCAAAAGTGGGAAGCGAATTAGGTACCACGATCCAATATAATGGACCTAGGCAACCCATGAAACCTCACCAACTCTTGGATATACAACCTTGTGTAATCCTCCGCGCTGAAGGTAGTCTTGAACGGTAGGAAATGAGCCAACTTCGTCATTTGATCAACGACAACCCAAATGGAATCTAAATTCCTTCGGGTTTGAGGCAACCCAACCACAAAATCCATGTTCACATCCTCCCATTTCCATGTGTGAATCTCAATGTCTTGGGACAAGCAACCAGGCCTTTGGTGCTCTATCTTCACTTGTAGACAACTCGAGCATTCGGATACGAACTTAGTGATGTCTTTCTTCATACCATGCCACCAGTACTCTTTTTTCAAATCCCGCTACATTTCGGTAGACCCCGAGTGAATAGAATAATGAGAGTTGTGAACCTCACTCATAATCACTGTTCTAAGATCATCCACATATGGAACACAAAGCCAGTCTTGGTACCAGAGTACACTATCTCCCCTTTGGGAGAACACCTCGATCTCCTTTTCAATAACAAACCTCTTCAATTCAAGTAACAATGGGTCTAAATCTTGCTTAGCCTTTACATCATTTACCACGGAAGATTCTACCCCGCTCTGAACACGAATACCACCATCACTCGAATCAGCAAACTTGACACCCAACCTAGCTAATCGGTAAACGTCTCTTGCCAACTCCTTCTTTTCTTCCCCAACATGTGCCACACTTCCCATAGACAACCTGCTGAGAGCATCAGCCACAACATTGCCCTTGTCAGGATGATACAGAACACTCATGTCGTAATCCTTTAGGAGCTCCAACCACCTCGTTTGCATCAAATTGAGATCCCCCTGAGTGAATACATATTGCAAACTCTTGTGATCAATTAACACATCTACATGAACCCCATACAAATAATGTCTCCAAATCATCAAGGCAAAAGCCACCGCTGCCAATTCTAGGTTGTGCATTGGGTAATTACGTTCATACACCTTCAAATGCCTCGATGCATATGCTATTACCTTACCATGTCACATAAGCACACAACCCAATCCAATCTGCGAGGCATCACAATACACCATGAATCCCTCTTAATGATTTGGTAAAGTCAAGATGAGGGTCGATGTGAGCCGATCCTTTAAAGTCTAAAAACTCCACTCGTATTCATCCGGCCACACAAACTTAGGTTTCTTCTGGGTCAACTTAGTCAATGGAGATGCAATAGTTTAGAACCCTTCAAAAAACATTCTGTAATACTTGACCAACCCAAGAAAACTGCAAATATCTACAGGAGTCAACGGTCTGGGCCAGTTCTTCATGGCCTCGGTCTTTTTCAGATCCACCTTGATCCATCAGACACTACATGACCAAGGTAAGCCACTTCGTCCAACTAGAATTCACATTTGTTAAACTTGGCATACAATTTCTTCTCTCTCAAAGTTTGGAGGACCATCCTCAAGTGATCCCCATGTTGCTGCTCACTTCGGGCGTAATTGAGAATGTCATCAATGAAGACCTGATTCATTAGGTCTATAAACACAGCTAGAGCATTGGTTAGGCCGAACGACATCACCATAAACTCAAAGTGCCCATACCTTGTACAAAAAGCTCTTTTGGGAATGTCACACTCCCTAACCTTTAACTAATGACACCCAGAACGAAGATCAATCTTTGAGAAATGAGTAGCCCCTTGAAGCTGGTCAAATAAGTCATCAATCATGGGCAACAGGTACTTATTCTTAACGGTCACCTTATTTAGTTGCCTATAATTAATACAAATTTGAACAGTTCCGTCCTTCTTTCTTACAAACAACACTGAAGCACCCCATGGTGATATACTAGGCCAAATGAAACCCTTCTCCAACACATCCTTTAACTGCTCTTTTAATTCTTTCAACTCTGTCGGCGCCATATGATAAGGAGGAATAGAGATAGGCTGAGTATCCGGAAGAAGATCTATGTTGAAGTCTACCTCTCTTACATGAAAGATGCCCGGTAAGTCTTTAGGGAACACATCCGAAAACTCATTCACCATATGGACTGACTCAAGAGTACGCACTTCGGACTCCATATCCTTGACCCTCACAATATGATAAATGCACCCCTTAGATATCATTCTTCAGGCCTTGAGGTAGGAAATAAACCGACCTTTAAAAGAGGAGTCACCACCCTTCCATTCAAGAGCGTGCTCACCAGGAGGTTGGATCTTGACCTTCCGGGTTCTACAATTTATAGAGGCATATGATGCATGCAACCAATCCATCCCAAGAATCACGTCAAAGTCGAACATCTCAAGTTGTACAAGATCACACAGAAACTTTTTTGTGCAACACAAAAACAGGGCAACCATGATAGACTCTATGTGCAACAACAGATTCACCTATGAGAGTATCCACTTAGAAAGGGTCCCTCAAAACCTTGGGACTCAAACCAAATTTAATAGCCAACAAAGGAGTCACAAGAGACAAATTTACGCTTGAATAAAGAAGAACATAAGCATTAAAATCAAAGACTTTTAATATACTGGTCACAACATCTGGAGCTTCCTCAACATCCTAGCAGCTGTGGAGTGTATAAAACCAATTGTTCCTTGGGGAAACACCTTAGGGAGCTCTTTGTTGGCCTTACCCTCCTTGGGGAACCTGACCTTGGCCTCTACAGGCTTTCTTAGGAAAATCAGCAATCTTATGTTCTTTATCACCACATCTAAAGCAAACACCCGAATCTCTCCAGTAGACTCCCGTGTGGGGAATCGTACACTTGTCACACACAAGATGTCCCTAATGGCCACCAACTGGTGCCCTAGGAGAAGATACCTAATCATTAGCGACCTGAGTACTAGAACCTTGGCCCTATTGGAAGAGACCGAAACCACCACTTTGAGAACCAGAAAATAAACCATCAACATGGGTCTTCTTGGAATCGTGAACCCTTCTCTCCTTGAGTTTATCCCCTTCGAACTGTTCAGCATACACCATGAGTCTGGCAATATCCATATCCCATATAAGCATAGCAGTACGATATTCCTTCACAAGTAAATCATAGATACCCAAAAACACTTGTGCATCCTTGCACGGGGTCACCCACCAGTGACGAAGCATACTTGGAAAGCTTCGTGAACTTGAGAGCATAGTCCCTCAAACTCATACTTCCTTGCTCGAGATTGATAAGCACAGTCATTCTAGCCTCTCTATGCTCAAGAGGTAAGAAACGATCAAAAAAGGCAAATCTGAACTCTTCTTGATTAACATCACCACCGCAAACTCTCTCCAATGACCATTGAGTATACAACACCTGAGGCACATCGTTTAGTTGATAGGTAGCCAATTCATCCTTCTCTTAAGAAGTGACACCCATGATGTTCAGTATTTTGGTAAGCTCATCAATGAACTCCTGGGCATCCTCATTGGTCTTGGACCCATAAAACTCCAGAGGATTCATCTGGGTTAAATCCCTCACCCTAGAAGTTGGCATAGGATCCCGTGGCAAGTTAGCCTGCCTTGTCTGAGAAGTCACCATCTGAGCGAGCATGGCGAAGGCTGTGCGGAACTCACAATTTGAGATAGGTTCCTCCATAAACACCCGATTGGAATGTTAGTCATTTCGGTAATGGCTAACATTCCTATGTTGGCACATAGTTCAAGGAAAGGGAGAGGGCCCTTAGGGATAGCCCTAACACCCTCAATCCATCAGTTCTAAGTCAATAACATCCAACTCGAATACTTATACATATATGTGCGTTCAGGAGATACAATGTTCATTTCAAACCGCTCAATACACATTTAGGCTCAAATGGTAAATCATAGTTCATAATCGTAATGCTCATGTAGGGAATAGCTCATTCACATATACAAAATGGTGCAAGAATCCAAAAAGCATAATGAGCCAGAATGGTGCAAGCACCCACATGTATGTGATCACCATTTTGTCATAGCCAATATCTTATAAGAATTATATCATATTTGTTTTAGAAAACATAGTTGGGCTTAACCCACTTCATAATTTCCATATACCAATGTTCATGAATGCAATGCATGATGTGAGAATACCATGGGTAATATAGATTCAAGTTAAAATCAGCCATAAAAATGAAATCGATGAAATCCATAGTTAAAAGCAGATGTAAATCGTAATAAAGATCATCCATAAATAAATAAACTTTAAAAGGGGACATGCATGTTCATAACTTCATAAGTCAACATAAATAATCATAATAGTTATCAAAGTGAATTGAAATCATAGGTACAATACAGCCCATACACTAATTAAATTTGATAAAATCAAATAATGAAATCTCATAATTAAAGTGACTGAAATTCATGAAATCAATTGAAAGGAATTTTGGATCTTCTTTGTTGAAAAGGACCAATAATCTATCCCACATACCTTGATTGAGGAGGTGAATTTGAGGGATGAACTTAGCTTGAAACGGACTCCATTATAACCCTAGCTTGAACATTGAGAGAGGAGTGTAGGGAGAGGAATAGGGAGGTGATCTTATGAGGGGTAGAAAGTTTTAGGAGAATGAATCAAGAAGGGAGGGGATATCAATTGAATTAGGGGTTTAGGATACGTAAAAGGTAAAAATTCATGATTAAAATAAACAACAATTATAGAAACGCCATTAATGAAAAGAACCAAAATTGGAACCATCAGGTACACACGGTCTATTACACAGTCCGTGAAACGTCACACGGACCATGTACAATAGCCATGATCCAATACTTAGAAACTTCATGGAGAGAATTTACATGGAGCTAAGTAGTACTACATGGATGACTACACGGTCTGTGTGACTCTACACAGGCCGTGACATTGACTGTCTGTTTCATGCCCCAAAGTGAGGGGAGGCGCGGCTGGCACCTGATACCGCTATTGGCCGAGTAAGCCACTAAACATGCTAGTTAACTAAGCTAGGGACCAGAAGAAATTCGGGCAGCATAACGTCTGAAAGACTAAGCCTGGACATTTTAGGTCATGACCTGGTCAAGAATGAATCACGTGCATCCAGATAAGTAAACCCAAACGATAAAGTACTAGCTAGTCGACAAGGCTGCCACTACAGAGGTACAGGCACACACCATATATACATGCCAATCTTATGACTGGAGACTGAAAGACACAAAAGGACTAACCCACAATAACATGTCCACAACAGCCTCTACGAGAATCACAACCACTGTTGGGACAGGGCTCCGACATACCTAACTGTACAACAAAAAGTAAATATCCTGTGAAAGCTCCAGGAACCAGGAAGAGGTGGAGCTTACCAACTCAAAGCTTAATGGGGCTCCTAGTGGAGGAGTAAACCAGAACCCCTACCTGGACCTGCACGCACGAAATAAAATGCAATGTCCCCAGGCAAAAGGACGTCAGTACGAATAAACATATACTGGTATGTAAGGCAGGAAGTAAAATCATAGATAACCGTAGTAAAAAGGTTAATAGAACTACCACCTGTAACCAAAAGTCAAGTAGCCTTAATGGTCAATAAGCCACATCCTGGTGATAATAAAATGCATGGTATGCTCGAGTATCACATGTCGTGAATACATATATATAGATGCAAATGCATGACATACCCAACCAAATGCTAGTACTGGTGGTCCTTTCCGGTAGCTAACCGGCATCATATCTGCCAACCTGTGGCCATCTGTACCATATACATATATATAGTTGGGCATATACGCCCCATACCTTTGATTATAGCTCGAAGTCCATGCATAACGTGCAATGTATGATATGAATGTTGAATGCACATAGTAAGCCATAGCAAGAACTTAGCCAATCTTGGCTCATCAGTACACTTATTCTCATAGCATCATAATCATTATTAGTCAGCCAATCTTGGCTCGTTGGTACACTTATTATCATAGCATCATGATCATTATCATTGCATATACATATGGCTTGTGGGATCATACATGTCTTTTAAACAAGTTTGGGAATTTAACCCAACATTTAGAGTGAAGCCTTAACTTTGAAAATGTTCATAAATGTGCTTTACATAATGATTATATTTGGTCCCATGTTAATTGGTAAAAGAATGTATTTAAATAGGATCAAGTGCCTTAGTAGTTTAGACAGGAGCATTTCACTTGAGAATATTAGAAACCAATGCGTTACTTATTAAATTCTTCAATTATATTTTTGTATGGAAGAAAGACTAAGTTTGAATACTACATTCCCTTTGCATTCTACATTTATTTTAATGACATTACAACAAGAATAGAAACGCCTCGAACATATGAATAGGTGGCCGGGAAACTGACAAAATGATATGTAGAAATTGAATGTCCAGTTTAAGCGAATGGATGGAATTTCAACCTAATACCATCGTGAATATAACTTATCTGCAATCCCAATGCCTTTCATAGAAGGTCTTTCTAGAAACAGAATAGTAAGATATCACATTTTGACGTTTTGGGAAACTTCTCGGATTTCGTGCTAAAAGGAGGAACGGAGCTTAGCCTTAACATACCTCTCCAACGAACGTCCAATTGCCAAAAGTTCCTTCATGAAAGTTGTTCCTTACGTCCTAAGCTTTGCAACGACTATATATATGCATCTTAAAGACACCTATAAACAGTAAAAGATTTAGCATTAATGACCAGATTTGGCAAGGAGCATTTACGCGAGGAAATATCCGTAAAACTTTGTAAAAATGACCGTAAAGGAGCCCTAAAATTATTACCTGAACACACCAGTTGTAAACCAACAATAACCAACAAGAACACCATTTTTCTACACTCAAAAAACAGCTCCAAACACAGCTAATATGAGGGAAAAACAATTGCAAAGCGTAAGGCACACATTTCTAGGCACGGGGACGAATTTTAACTGTAAAAACGCGAAAAACTTACCTAAATCACTTAGGAAACCTTTGGGAGCTTTCTCTTCTTTGAGCTTTAAAGTGTCAAAATAGCCGACATTAAGTTGGGTCAACCCGACCCGACCCATGACCTGGTTTTCAGCTAGGGCATTGTTTGTAAAATGGTCATAACTCATTATTCTGAGATCGGTATGATGCGCGGTTTTGTGCGTTGCAAACTAGACTCATAGATCTTCAATTTTATAGGTCATGAACCTTCTAAGTCCTTATAATTTGGGAGATATGACCTGATATATTTGACCCAAATTTAAGAAGGATTTCTTAAGGAAACTTACGGTAACTTTTTTCAACCTTTATCTTACACCATTCTTGATTCCAAAACTTAATGTATCTCCTTTGTGCTATTAAAATAACATTTTTAAAAGATCTATTATTAACAAATTATAAACTTTTAGTCCCATTTGAAAAGTGAAACCTAATTTAAACCTTCCGAAAAGGGCGAGGTGCCACTCGGGTCATTTCTTTAATCTTGAACGTGCATTTAGGGTATTCCTTTGGCTTAAAACTTAGGTCCTTGATATTACCACTTATTTGCAGTCTTAGTATCCTTAGGTGCTAGCAAAAATCACATGTACCTTATATAACGCCACACTAGTTATATAATGGAAGACGAGAAACACGAGGTCTCACAGTGTGAAGGCACTTCAAATAAATTTTGCACAACAAAGTTACGAGACGGTAATTTCATACTTATAATAATTTTACATAGTGAGATACATGGAGATCCACACGGTCCCTGATACATCACACGGACCGTGTGAGTGGTCGTGTGCCTCACCCGGCCAAAATTCACTTCCATCTCAAAGTTGTCCCAACCGTGAACTGGACTAAGGGTGCATTCACGGGAGGCCACATGGTCCGTGTGGCTTCACATGGTCCATGTGGGCCCTCCGTGGAGCGATGACTGGCAGTTCACTTGGGACAATTCCAAGAGATTTGGGAAACGCCACTTAAAAAATCTGGGTCCTTAGGGACAACCTCTCCATTAGGTTTATTGTCGAAAGCTTTTGCCAATGTAGAGAAGGCATTCATAAACTCTTTATGAGAAACATTCTCCACTTGTTTCACGGGAGGGGCTTTATCTTTGGCCTCACCCCTTGGAAAAGGTGCTCTTCTTGGCAGCATTCATGAGAAATGGAAAAGAGGGAATCATTACATAGAGAAATAACCTTAGATACTTCTAATGGCACAACATCAATCATAATGAAGTGAAACATTTCTTAAAATTCCTCATAGCCTCCTATTCATAAATGTGGTGTGCATAACACCCATGAACAAGACTATACTCGATAAGGTGTATTGGATTATTCGAGGACCATTTAGAAACCTAGTGCTCTGATACCAAGCTTGTCACAACCCTAGCCTAGGGCCTAGATGTGACACAGTGAATGAAAAACCCAAAGGCAACCCAATTAAGCCTCCTAACATATCATTTATAGATCTTTTGTTTTGGAATATAAAACAAGTGTCAGCAAAGAAGTCTAAGGGCATGGGGGCTTTGAACTCACACTATAAGGACTATTTATAGAGAGGGATTTACAAGAATCACATAGCAAGCAAAAACAAGATGGGGTGGGGGGGGGGAGAGAAGAGGTAAGTATGACTTAAGCTATGGGTAATTATGGACTTGGGACATTCATCACTTTCCATCAACATCCTATAACATCACATAGGGGATAGGGTCTAAAGGATAAGTCTTCATAAAAGCTCAAAATCTCACTATGGTACATAGAAAAAGTATCATAGTATCAAACAACACCTCTAAAACAGGAATAGTACTGAGATTTTGAAAGGCATTCATAAGCTTTGATGACTTGTAATTGAAGCATCATCTTTGGAGATCATGTCTCCCTTTGAAAACATTGATATTATTATTGGGTTGCCTCATGCATGTAACTTTAAATCATGTAACTCATGATGACAATGCATAAATGTAATGAAAATCATCAATTTAAAACACTCTTAAACAACCCACCACAATCATACATATACTAATTGAACTTTAGACACAAAATAATGCAATTCATCTCATAAAATCAGCATTCTCATAATAACTCATGGTAACATAAGTTTCATAACTTTGTAATGATAAGATAGCTTCTTAATTGAAACTCTTTGAAATCCATTTATGAAACTTCATGAAATAGATTTATAATCCTAACATAATTCATGCTTACAAGGGCCATTCGGAATAACCCATATGAAAACAACATTAAAACTTGAAGGATTTAGTATATTAGGTTTTGGGACTCCATAGGTGAAAGGACCAATAGATGAAGAAACTCACATACTTTTGATCCTTGAAACGTGATAAATAATACTTGAAGAACTTTGAGATTTCTTTTTGGAAGCTTTGTCTTCTATGGAGGAAACTTGATCTCCAAGAAATTGAAGGGATTGGACGAGGGGTAGAGAGAAGTTTGAGATGATTTGGTGGTGTTTAGAGAGAGGATTAGGACCTAAAATAAAGGAATTTTTGAGGATCCACGTATATGAAGGTGTAGGATAGGTCCCAACAAACTTCTTGACTTAAAAATAGAACTCAAACAAATTTGAACCAAAGGGGAGCAGGGGAACGATGCTCTCTAGTCATGGACCCTACTGGTTTATGCAATTTTATTCAAAATAATTTTTTTTTGATACGGGTACCTAAAAATTGAAGGTGACCTTTTTTCCTACACAATTTTACTCCTGAAAATGATTACCAAGTCAGATTTTTCAAATGACTTCTGTATTTTATATTATTCATGAAATACATCATAGGGTCTTTTTGAGCTACGCTAGGAGGTGTTACATTATCACTCTTGATATTTTTATTATTAGAGATCACATTATTGAGGTTTTCAGGGTAGTTTTTTGAGAAAATAAATTTTGATTTGTTAGTATTTATTGTTTGGTCTGAGGCTAGGCAAAAGTCTCTTAAAGGTTAAAGTCTAACTTGATAGAACTGAAAGCTATTTGTCCAATGTAAAATTAAGTAAAAGTTGAAGATAATATATAGCCATGTATTCCTTAGAAAAAACACATATTTTCTCCAATAATATGTCACCTAATGTGTAATCTCTTGCCATGATAATTGAAGAGCTACATGCACCAGAAAGCTTGAAACATATTAAAAGTGTATAATAATGAGTGAACTTTGTAGGATAACAACTATAAAATATAGTGTCCAAGTGTCGACCTTTTTAAAGAATTTATAACGAATTTGATAGGACTAGAAAATTACATCTAACGTCTAGCTTTTGGCATTTAAAGGATTTTAAGGACCAAAAAAAGGACATTGTGGTATTGTATAAGTCCTCTTTATGTTCGGGATAAACTCGGAGATTAGTAGTTGGGAATGTACTATTATGAAATATATTTTATTTTGTAGTTTGTTAATGTGCTATTAATTGTTGGTTCTTGTTGATTATCATGATTCTCTTTGAGAGTTCTTAAATTTTGTGAGATAGAAGTATACCTTTATCACACTTTTATGAATGATCATAGTTAGGTTTATATCTTGTTAATAATTTATCATTTGTAGGAGAATGTGGGTGATGCAGTACTTAACAATGATGGAAGGAATTCAATTTGATCTATTGATGTTATGATGAAGAAATTCATATAATTATGATGTCTATTATTCATGATACAATATGAATACATTAACTTCAATAAGTTTGTTAAGTTAATTGTTATTGGACATTTTATGCATATGTTTATTAGTAAGCGTAGTACATGACTACTGGAAGATTGTTACCAGGAATACTGATATATATTTTTTTTATTAGTATGCGTAGTACGACTATGTGAAGTTCATTGTAAGTACATACAAATTTGATTTTTTTGTTATTTATTAGCTAATTTAGTTTTTGATATTATGAAAATATATGATAGTTTCATATGCTTAAAATAACTACGATTACATGATACATCAAAAATGTTATAAAATATAGAATATATTACTTGTATATAAGTAAAGTTATGCACCCTTTCAGAAATTTAGAAGCCTTATTTTCGAAGAATGGCTTAAAAGAACAAAATCAATAGTTTATAAGTGTAGCTTTAGGATGTGAAAGTGTTGCTTAATAGTGTATGACAAGTGTACTCTTTGTGATCGAATAGGCTACATTTTTAAGTGTGGCATATAAGGTGACGTTTGAAAAGCGTGGCCTTAGATCAAAGGTTATGCTACTTTTTTCCACCCACTTAAAAGTGTTGCCTAAAGTCTGAAAGTGTAGGCCTAACTTTTTGATAGTTTAGGCCAGATTTCTTAGGGGTGGTTGAAGATCTAATATGTTATACTGTTAGACTTGATTCACATACAATAATAATAAAGGAAGTATGAATTTAAGTCAAACCAAGAAACCCTCCATTAACTTCATAATCCAAGATTCTATAAGTAAGAAAATAAATCACAAATAGTCATGGAATCATGGAAATTACAAGCTATTCTTGTATAAGAGTAGTGAGATTCACCAATTTGAGAGATAATTTAAGGAACTCAATCATAGTCTTCATAACCCCCTAATTACGTTGTAAAGAAATCTCAAATAAATTCATGAGTTTTGAAGTAAGACAACGTAGTTTATAGTTTTTAATGCATACAGGTTGGTAGAATCCATCAATTTAAATCAAATTTAGGAAACCCATCAAGTATCTCTAAAATCCTAACTTCCATACTCTATGAATTCAAGACAGAAGATCGTTCCCATGAAATAAAATATTATTTCATAATAATATAGGCTAACTAACATCAATAGAACATAATATAAGCATTTGAAATCATAATATGCAAACCCATGAAGAATGGCATAATTGGAATTAAAATGTTGATTGGAAAATGCTTTAGGTCTCCATGGGTGAAAAGAACCCATGGATGAAACTCACACACCTTGATGAAAAATCTATGGAAGAACCTTGATTTAAGAAGAAGAACTTGAAACCCTAAGTTTGGTCTTCTCTTGAACTTGAGAAAGAGGGAACTTGAGAGATTTTGGGGTGAGTGACTAGGAAATGAGGGGTAAAGGGGTAATATAGGCACATTTTAGGGATCACATAGGCTTAAAACAACGATGTTTAAGAATAACATTGATGGGAATTTACCAAAAACATACTTCATTAAATTGGTTGGATGTCACGGCCCGGACCCATAGGGCCTAGCTGTGACACAGCGAATGTGACAATCGAAAGCATCCCATCCGAGCCTCATATTCATATCATAAGCATATATAATGTAAAATAAGCATAATATAAGAGTAAATAAGAATAATACATCCATATAGAAATCATAGTTTCCCATAGGGGAAATGACATCAACCATAATGTTCAAATCATGCATCTACATCATATGATCTTGGCGGGGACTAGGAGATAGCTAGCTAGCTCACCCTCAAGATATACGTCAAAATCAAATTCATAAAGCCTCAACATAAGGAAAAACTCATCATAGGAAATGTACTTATTCCCTAAGAATGGTAACTCACCAACAAGTCTTCAAATGCTCAACTCTGAACCTAGACACAAAATGGAAGAGTTTCCTCATCATCTGTCCCTATATGGTTAGATCATGTAGGCAATGAAGTATGAATTAGTACGTGGAATATACTAAATATATAGGTTTGTCCTGTATCAAGGAACATAACAACATAATATCAATATGCATAATTATATTCAATAGAGTAAGGACACAATATGCATGAGCAATGCACATTTAAAACCATGAATAGAAGCATCTTAAAAAATCTTTTATAATTGTAACATACATATGTATGAATAAGACCCTAACCGATATTAAGACCATGCGAACTATTACATGAAATCTCGATATTCTGTCTATATCGAGCGAAAAAGGAGCCTACTTTGAAAAGGTAGACTTGTTCGTCATCCTATAGGCTTTATCCTAGCACGGTGATAACCCATCATTTCACCACACCATTTAGGCTCTATCTTAGGATTGTGAGTGTCCAATAAAATCTATATGGATCTAAGGCATACAAACATGAATATCATTCCTACAGTGGCATGTAGTTATGGTACAATGGAATCTTCCAAATCCCTCTGGGTGCTATGTCATATCCTACGGAATACAAAAATCATACATATAAATAGACATAATCATAATTCATACTTTACCAAAATCATAAATTCATGGCTTGTAAAATAGTAATCATAACTTCATGAAAATAGCTCAAATTATAGGAATAGACCATCTACATAGTGTTCTCTTAGTGTAGGTATACTCCCCATCTTATCATACTTATTGCATAAGCATTAGGGTCTTAATCCTCATAATTATATCATCATAACATCATCATCATTTCCATTAAGACATGTTTTCCATATTTAAGATCATATTCATGAAATTCATAGCATTATAACATGAAACGAGGGTCACGTGTGGGTTCACAAATGGTTGAGACAAAATTATGCAATTTGATGAAAATCTTAGAGGAAACTTGTAATTGAAATCAAATTGAATCATTAGTAGCCAATCCCACATCAATTCAAAAGCCATAATCATCAGATACTTGAAATCATATACGTCTACATGAAAATCATATAAATCATGTAATTTTGCATAATTCATGCATAAATAAGTGTCATAATCATAGAATAATAATAATACATGAAATAGGAATGTTATCATAAAAATCCATGCAAAATGACCATAAAATTTAATGAAAACAGAGATTTCGAATGTGGCTCTATGAATGAAACTAGTCCATTAATGAACACCTACATACCTCATGTGTGAACATTAGGAATTTGGAGTAGAAGAACTTTGAAATCCTTAGCAAAGCTTTGAACCCCAACTTAAATGGGTTCCTTGTTTAGAGAAAGAAATATTTGAGAGCCCTTGGTAGAATTATGAGAATGAATGAGATATGATGAGTTAGGAATATGATTTATAGGGTTTGAGTCAGTTAAGTTAGGTAGGAGAGAAAAAATCATGTAGTTTTGAAGTTAAACAAATGGAAAATATCTGAAAATCCCTTCATTAAAAGGTGATGAAGCCACTCACGAGACCCCGTCCACGGGTTGTCTTTTATATTATGGCTCATTCTTTGTCTTCGTAGAACTCATGTTACAAAAGTTAAGCTACTGGAAATTGCATTCTCCAAACCATGTATGAACACCATGGTTCATGGTACAATATACGAACCATAAATCCCTTTGTGCAACCTTCTCAAACTTAAAAAAATTTTCAGTTCTTTAAGGCGCCTTTCGCGGCCCTAGAGATGGGCTATGGTTCAATCTATGGTCGATCCTATTAATCATGGATGTAAAGCCTCATATTTTTCATGCACCGGCATCGCCTTGAGTCCTGGAATTTTTCCCCAGGACAGTTGCCAGACATCACTTCACGGAGGAGCCCACACGGCCCGTGTGCAGCCACACGGTCCGTATGGCCTCCCGTGGAGTGACACTTGATCAGCTCCCCGTTGGAAAATTCTCCAAGTAAAGATATACGGACCATCACATGGTCCGTGTGACTCCACATGGTCCGTGTGACCTTCCGTGTAGTTGTTGTGTGGAAGGTCTCCTGTACACAGACGGGGTCACGGTCCATGTGACCCCAGATTGTCCGTGTAATGGTTTGTATGATACTACTTAGTTCGGAGAAATTTTGCCTCAAAGAATTTAAGTTTTGGACCACGGTCCTGTTAATGGTCTGTGTGAAGCCACATGGACTGTGTAACGAACCGTGTGACCTAGACGAACCAAATTTAGTTCTATTTCATTAATGGTATTTTGGTAATTTAGATTATGTTGGACGTGTTTTTGGTATTTTCCCACCCCTCCTAAGTCCTTATATCAGCTGAACTTCACCTCATTTTAGCCATTTCCCTCATTTAACTCTCACTCTCTCAAATTTGCTCCTCCAAGCTCTCCAATCTCTCTCTAGGATTTGTCAAGTCAAGGTCATCAATTTTGAGTCCATGCACTCCATGCCCGCCTGGATGCCGAGGAAGCTCCAGACGTCGTGACTAGTATGTTAAAAGTCTTTGATTTTGATTCTTATGTTTTGCTTGACCCAGGTGCAAACTGGTCTTTTGTGACTCCACTGTTGGCTGTTAAGTTAGGTTTGAAACCCCAGATTTTAAGAGAACCTTTCTCGGTCTACACCTCCGTGGGTGAATCCATTGTTGCTCATAGAGTCAATCGTGGATGCCTTGTTGTTGTGTTGCATAAAATCTTTCCATATGATCTTGTGGAACTTGAGATGTTGATTCTTGGAATGGATTGGCTGCATGCATCTTATGTTTCCATAGATTGTAGAACCCAGAAAGTCCAGTTCCAACCTCTTGGTGAGCCAGTCCTTGAATGGAAGGGTGATGACTCCTCTATTAAAGGTAGGTTTATTTCCTACCTCAAGGAACGGAAAATGATCACTAAGGGGTGCATCTACAATATTGTGAGGGTCAAGGATACAGATTCTGAAGTGCCTACTCTCGAGCCGGTCCCCGTGGTGAGTGAATTTCCAGATGTATTTCCCAAAGACTTACCGGGCATTCCTCCGGATAGAGAGATAGACTTAGGCATAGATCTCCTTCCAAATACCCAAACTATTTCTATTCCTCCGGATTAGATGGCACCGGCAGAATTGAAAGAGTTAAAGGAGCAGTAAAAGGACCTATTAGAGAAGGGTTTTATTCAGCCCAGTGCATCAACGTGGGGTGCTCCAGTGTTGTTTGTAAGGAAGAAGGACGGGTCCCTCTGCATGTGTATTGACTACAGGCAGCTAAACAAGGTGACCGTTAAAAACAAGTACCCATTACCAAGGATTGATGATTCGTTTGATCAGCTTCAAGGTGACACTCATTTCTCAAAAATTGATCTCTGTTCCGAGTACCATTAGTTGAAGGTTAGGGAATGTGACATCCCTAAAACAACTTTTCGAACGAGGTATGGGCATTTCGAATTTCTGGTGATGTCGTTTGGCCTAAATAATGCTCCGGACGTATTTATGGGCTTGATGAACCGAGTGTTTAAACCATTCCTAGACAACTTTATGGTGGTCTTCATTGACGATATTCTCATTTACTCCCGAAGTTAACAAGAGCACGGGAATCATTTGAGGATGGCCCTCCAAACTCTAAGGGAAAAGAAATTGTATGCCAAATTTAGCAAGTGTGAATTCTGGTTGGGCGAAGTGGCTTTCCTGGGTCATGTGGTCTCCGGAGACAGTATCAAGGTGGATCCGAGGAAAACCGAGTCCATGAAGAATTGGCCTAGACCATTGACTCCTTCGAATATCCGCAGTTTTCTTGGGTTGGCAGGGTACTACAGAAGGTTCATAGAAGGTTTCTCATCTATTGCATCTCCATTGACCCAGTTGACCCAAAAGCAGGATAAATTTATATGGTCGGATGATTGCTAGAGAAGTTTTCAAACTTTAAAGGACCGGCATACGTCGGCTCCCATCTTGACCTTGCCAAATGGCTCAGAGGAGTTTGTAGTATATTGTGATGCCTCGCAGATCGGACTGGGTTGTGTACTTATGCAGAATGGTAAGGTGATAGCGTACGCATCTAGACAGTTGAACGTATATGAACGAAACTATCCCACGCATGACCTTGAATTCGAAGCGGTGGTCTTTGCTTTCAAGATTTGGAGGCATTATTTGTACGGAGTTCATGTTGATGTATGCACCAATCATAAGAGTTTGCAATATGTTGTCACCCAAAGGGATCTTAACCTAAGGCAAAGGAGGTGGTTGGAACTTCTGAAGGATTATGAGTGTTCTATATCATCCGGGCAAAGCCAATGTTATGGTCGACGCTTTCAGTAGATTGTCTATGGAAAGTGTGGTGCATGTTGGTGATGAAAAGAAGGAATTACGAGGGAAGTTCATCGGTTGGCTAGGTTGGGTATCAAGTTGATTACAGAGAGGGTGGTATTCGGGTTCAGAATGGGGCAGAATCTTCCGTGGTAAATGAGGTAAGAGCTAAGCAAGATCTAGACCCATCGTTACTTGAGTTAAAAAAGTTGGTCACTACAAAGGAGATCGAGGAATTCTCCTAAGGGGAGATGGTATACTCCGATACCAAGGGTGGCTTTTTGTCCCTGATGTGGATGACCTTAGAAAAGTGATTACAAGTGAGGTCACAACTCTCATTACTCTATCCACCCGGGGTCTACCAAGATGTACCGTGATCTGAGAGAGGTGTATTGGTGGTATGGTATGAAGAGGGATATTGCTAAGTTCGTCTTTGAATGCCCGAGTTGTCAGCAGGTGAAGGTAGAACACCAAAGGCCCGGTGTTTTGGCCCAAGACATTGAAATTCCCACATGGAAATGGGAGGATGTGAATATGGACTTTGTGGTTGGATTTCCTCGGACCCGAAAGCAATTCGACTCCATATGGGTTATTGTGGATAGAATGATTAAATCAGCTCATTTTCTATCGGTTAAAGCTACTTACAGTGCCGAGGACTATGCGAGGTTGTATATCTATGAGTTGGTGAGGTTGCATGGTGTACTTAGATTCATCATATTGGATCGAGGTTCTCAATTCACTTCCCACTTTTGGAGGTCTTTTCTGAAGGGCCTCGAGACTATAAGATTAAGTTTAGCTCCGCTTTTCACCCTCAAACTAATGGCCAAGCGGAGAGGATTATTCAAAACTTAGAGGATATGTTTCGGGCATGTGTGTTGGAGTTTAAAGGAAATTGGGATGACCATCTTTCACTCATCGAGTTTGCTTACAATAATAGCTTCCATGTTAGCATTGGTATGGTGTCGTTTGAAGCATTGTATGGAAGGAGGTGTAGGTCCTTGGCGTGGTGGTTTGAGTTGGGAGAGATGGCTATGGTTGGCCCGGATTTGGTATTGGATTCTATGAAGAAGGTAAAGGTGATTAAGGAAAGATTAAAAGTGGCCCAAAGTCGCCAAAAGTCCTATTTGGATGTTAAGAGAAGGGACCTTGAATTTCATGTCGGGGATTGGGTGTATGTGGAAGTTTTACCTATGAAGGGTGTGATGCATTTCGGTAAAAAGGGCAAGGTAAGCCCCCGGTATGTTGGTCCTTACGAGACTGTTAAGCAGATTGGAGGTGTGGCATACAAGTTAGAGTTACCTCTGGGTATGAGTTCCATCCATCCGGTCTTCCATGTTTCTATGTTAAGGAAACTAATTGGTGATTCTAGCACTATTGTGCCTTTGGAAGGTATTGAGGTTGAAGAAATTTTTTTCATGAGGAAGTATCAGTGGCAATCTTTGATAGGTAAGTAAAGCGGCTTCATAACAAGGATGTGGCTTTGGTGAAGGTACTTTGGAGGAATCAACAAGTGGAGAGTGCTACTTGGGAGGCAGAGCTTGACATGAGGAAACGATACTCCCATCTTTTCCAATCTACTTAAGCCTAAGATACTAGGAATCCTCCTTATCTATTTGTGACATTTCTTGCCTTCTTGAGTCTCATGACATTACATGCATATGTGTGCACTAAAAGATCTTTTTCTTTTCACAAGTGACTTGGATGCAATCTTGATATGAGCCTTGGTCTTAAACTATAATTTTTGCAAGATGCTTTTGGTACAAAACCTTTTTATTGTGATATGAATTATGCATTTTGGTCTTGTGTCGGATGTATCTTGCCCTAATTCCTTGTTCTTGCACATTCTGGGACGAATGTTCCCAAGGGGAACATGATGTAAAGCCCCAAATTTTTCACGTACCGGCATCGCCTTGAGGCCTGGAATATTTCCCCAGGAAAGATGCCAGGTATCACTTCACGGAGGAGCCCACACAGCCTGTGTGCAGCCACACGGTCCGTATGGCCTCCCGTGGAGTGACACTTCATCAGCTCCACATTGGGAAATTCTCCAAGTAAAGATATACGGACCATCACACGGTCCGTGTGACCTTCCGTGTAGTTGCTGCGTGGAAGGTTTCCTGTACACGGACGGGGTCACGGTCCGTATGACCCCAGATAGTCTGTGTACTGGTCCGATTGATGCTACTTAGTTCGGAGAAAGTTTTCCTCGGAGAATTTAAGTCCTGGACCACAGTCCTGTTTACGGTCCGTGTGAAGCCACATGGACCGTGTAACGAACCGTGTGACCCAGTCGGACCAAATTTAGGTCTATTTCATTAATGGCATTTTTGTAATTTGGATTATGTTAAACGTGTTTTTGGTATTTTCTCACCCCTCCTAAGTCCTTATATCAGCTGAACTTCACCTCATTTCAGCCATTTCCCTCATTTCACTCTCACTCTCTCAAATTTGCTCCTTTAAGCTCTCCAATCTCTCTCTAGGATTTGTCAAGTCAAGGTCTTCAATTTTGAGTCCATTTTCTCCTCAAGTTCATCTTCAAGTCAGGTATGTGGGGTTGATTCTTGGTTCCTTTCAACCAAGAAGGCCCAAAATCCCTTTCAAGTTGTTTATGAGTTTACTTACTTAATGTGAATTTCTACTATGTAATCTCGTTAGCTTTGAACAATGCATTCGTTGTACCTTATTCCATTTTTAAGTTGTGTCAAGCTCTAGTACTTGAATTATGCAATTATGAACATGCATGTCCTTTAAAAATATTATTATGCATGGGTGATCTCTACTATGATTTTCATATGGATTTTATGGTGGGTTTTCTAGATTTCTTACTATGGTTTAGATATAATCTACATTGCCCATGTCACTCCTATATCTTGCATTGCATTTCATCCATAGCATTGATACATGGAAATTTTTAATGTGGATGACCAATTTCGTTTTTGAAAGGAATTATGATAGGATTTTTGTAAGGTATTGGATATGACAAGAAGGTGATCACCGGTAAGTTTATGATTATGGCTCTTGGGGCATCTTGGGTTCTTGCACCATCTTGTACATGTAAATGAGCTAATCCTTGCATGAACCTTGTGATTTTGATCTTGTAATTTGGCATTTGAGCCTATATTTACATTTGACATTATAAACGGATACTTGACTCCCCTCTCTTGGAAGCACATATGCATATATATATATATATATAAGTATTCTAGTGGGATGTTGTTGACTTAGCACTGATGGATATGGGGTCCTCTCCCTTTCCTTGAACTATGTTCCAACATAGGGACGGAGGTTATCCGATGTCTTGATATATTATGTAAATCCTTTCGAAAAGTGTGGTTGTAAGGAAGGTGACCATCCACCAAAAAGCATGGTCGTAAGGTGTGATGTTGATTACCCTTGGCAAGTAATCTTCTCCCTACCGGTGGGCGGTCCCAATCGGTCCAATTCGTGTAATAGCTCGCATGGATTTGGGTAGTTATAGTTCATCCCCGTTATATAGGAGCACTATCACATTGCACGCATTATAAGTTCCATGGCATCTTGCATACTAAATTCAATTGCTTATATGAGCTTTGTATATTATGTGCCCTTGTCATCTAACATGGATATGCAGGTTCGGTAAATCACATGCATTGCATGCCCGCGTACTTAGTATATTCAAACGTACTAATGCATACTCTATGCCTACATGATTTTACCATGTAGGGACCGAGCAGTTTAGGTACCAGCCCTTGGACGAATAGTCCGTTCTCGAAGACTTCTTTTGTGGTGAGCCCCGTCTTCCGTGGGCTGGCTAGTTATTTCTTGTATGTATTTTTGTATGTCCTCTTCTTTTGAGGGTGATCCCGGAACTTGTCCTGGCCCCCGTTCCTTGACTAGAGGCAAATGTTTGACACTTGGTAAACTTTCTCGTCTTGCTTATCTATAAATGAATGGTTTTCCGAGTACCTTGATTTTCGCCTTTTAATTACATGTGTTTAAATGTTATTTGAACAAAATGATGTGGATTCTGAAAACTTGAGGCTTGTTTGGGGACTCTCGGGTCCCCATTCTCCATGTCACATCTAGGGCTCATCCTCGGATCATGACAATGAAATAACTTTCAGTAACCTAAGATTTTCCAACTTTATGGACTTAGGTCCACAACACCTTCCTATATCCTGTGGTCTCAGCCGTGAGCCATTGATTGGCGTGTTCATCCTGCAAGTCTTATAATTCCTTGACTTTTTATTTTCAAGGCCAATCAACATGCGGGATGTTACACCGGACCAAACTACGAATTATATATACACACATGCGCACACTAGTTTCTCTACTGGTGCAACACACGTGTATGTCGATTATGCAAAATGTACATAATATTATAAAATAATACTAATATTGTTATAAAATGTACTAATTGTTATGAAAGATCAATGTTGATATCTTTTCAAATAAAAATAAAATTTTAAATGTTCTTTCAAAATAAACACAAAGTGATTAATTTATTCAAAAATAGTAGTTACACTATTGTATAAGACATTCTCAGGTTCATATTATTGATTTAAATTAGTTATATGTTATTAAAATGCAATAATTATCTAAGAAATAACAGGATTGACTATTTATTGATAACATTGTCAAAGAGTACATAAAATAACATTCATGTAAATGTCAATGTTATCTTTCCTAGTAATTAATATTTTCGCCTTTTCACTAGAGCTATGGAATCGATGTTAATCACAATCCAATTTGATTTGTATGATTCTGGTTGAAGCTTACTTCCAAACATGTCATTTATAATGTATCAAGTATCTTACAATATATATATTGTTACTAATATAATGGACGCGCAGGTGCTCACTAACTTATCACTCTAGCGCTTGCATATATCAACTACACCATAACTCTTCTATCATTATATGTAATTTAGGAAAAATGCTGAAATATCCTATGGAACTTTGAGAAAAGGCTTATTTATGCAATTTGTTAAAAGTTTGGATCATCTATGCTATTCCCCTTTGAGAAAAAGCTTATCTATGCCATTATTTGTTAATTTCAGTTTTGCAAGACTACTCAAACAACTTTTAACAATTTTAAATTAGAATTTTGAATAAAATGTACTCTTTTTTCGCATTCTTCTTCAAAAACACAAAGAACACATGATGAACATCAAAAACACCCAAATTTTTAACATCTTTAAATCTTCATGAAATCACCCCAAATTTCAAGAGTAACTTTTCTCCTAGATAGATACTAAAACTCAATATCTTTTGATCTCAAATTCAACTTCACTCAACAAGACCTACACTTGAAAGTTTTCTTCAAAATTTTAATCTCCTTTATGGTAGAATTTTCTCCACAACTCTAAATCACCTGAGATTTTTAATATAGACTCAAAAAACACTAAGAAACAAGGGTCTAATACCAAAAGTAATAACAAGAACATAAGTCAAACTAAATCTTTGGGACTGTATTCCCTTGTTTTGGAAAATCTTTTCACCTATTGTTTTGAATGTTTGAAGAAACATTTGAAGTGTAGATCTTGTTGAGTTAGGTTTAAGTTAAGGTCAAAAGATATTGAGTTTTGGTAACTAGCTAGGAGGAATGATTCTCTGGATATTTGGGGTTATTTAATGAAGTTGAAAATTTGAGAGTTCTTGATATTATTTATGTGTTCCTCGCGTTCTTGAAGAGTAATGAGCCAAACGAGTACATTTGATAAAAAATTCTAATTTAAAAGGGTTAAAAGTTGTTTGAGCAGTTTTGCAAAATCAGAGTTAAAAAATAATGGATAGATGAGTCTTTTCTCAAACTGCAATAGCATTGATGAGTCAAAGTTTTAATGTATGGGATAAGTGAGATTTTTCTCAAAGTTCAATGACATATTTAAGTCTTTTCCCTGTAATTTAACTTAAGCTTATATATGATGGAATATTTTATCCTATTTTAATTTGTGTTTATGGTATCATCCTTTTATATGCTTGGAGAAATGATCAGACAGACCTTTATACATGACATTGTTTGTTAGTTAAGTCATTCTGTTTATCACTTTGTCAACTGAACTCTTAAACCTATTTGAACACAATATTTTAAACCCCTCCAACCATTGACTAAACTTATGTGGCATTAATATTGCCGTGTTGGAAAAATACATGACTTCACGCGTTAGGAAAGCAAGTAGACAAAATATTTTTAAAAAATTAATAATCAATTTTTAAAATAATAAAAAATTATATTCCTCAACCATATCTCCCCACCCCTTTCTTCTCACCCCAACCCTCTCCTCTACGAAACCTCTCTTCTTCTTTTTCTCCTTGAAATTTTATTCACCACACCCACTCTTCTCATAATTCTCTTGTTCTTCCTCAACACACACTTCTCTTTTGCTGCAAATCACCCCCTCTCTGCACCCCCACCCCCACCCCCACCCCACTCTAACCACTTCACTCTGCCCCTACTCCTAATGCTTCTAAGTTTTCAATTTCTTAGTCTAAAAATATTGAAATCATTATTTGTGTTAGTTGAATTCAAAGAAAAAAAATAGGTATGTGTTTCATAAAAGATGGTTGATAAATATTGAAAAGTTAAAAACTCTATTGATAAAGTTAGAGAAAGTTTGAGAGCAAATAATGGGTTTTGAGAATTTGTTATATTAATTCAAAATTGTGATTGAGGCTAGTTGGGTTTGTGTTAGTGAATTTGTAGTCGAATTTTCAAGTTAAATAGGGAAGAATTTCATCTATGTGAGATGAATTTGGTGCTCTTTTTGTGAGCAAATATGAAGAAAGTCTTTGAAAATTTCCAGAAATTGTAAAAATGCCATAAGTTATTTTTTATTTATTTTTCACATGTAATTTCATACGTGTCATTAAAAAATGACGAGGAATTCCACGTGTACACGATTGTATAACAATAGAGTAATCAGTTAAAAAAAGGGTTCAAAATATTGTGTTCAAATGGATTTAAGGGTTCAGTTGACAAAGTGATAAGTATGAGGATTTAACTGACAAACGAAACCAAGGGTCTATCAGGTCTTTCTGCCTATATGTTTTGGTGACTAAGTTTATCTGTCATTTGATGATTCTCAATGCGGAGAAATCAACATATCCATAAAATATTCAAATATTGACCAAAGTTTTATTGGAGTTATTGAAGTATAAATTTGTAATAAATTTTTTATATTATGTTCTTCCATTTGTGGTAGGTGTTAATTCTAACATTTTGAGTTAGTTATAAGCCTCATATTTCAATACTTTGAATATATCAATTGTCTTTTCACATGATTTTAAAATAGAAAAATAATTTTTATTCTTTCCATGTGCGTCATTGTATATCATTCATCAATTATAATGTAAATTTCTGCAAAAGTTATTTCGAAAGAAAACAAACACAAATGTCAAGATCATCACAAGTAAAACATCTGTCATGACACATATCAAAATAACAAAAAGCACAAATAAAAATGCATAAACAATAATATAGAAATATTTTTAAAAAATTAAAGTAGAACCGGTTATTTTTTAACTTTTTTCTAAATTTACTATTTTGGTTTTCTATTTTTGGCTATGTTCATGATAAAAACCAGAAAGAAATAATGCTCATGTTATTTGACTTCATCCTATAATAGATGATCCTAGGAAAAAAATTGAAAAATAGAAGATACCATATTTTTATAGAAAATGATAATCTTATAACCTTCAAAAATGGTGCTCAATTTGCAAGACAGTATGTACTTGACTTGGGCAATGTGGAAAAGAAATTGTGATAAAGTGTGGAAGAGTTCAATTCATTTGAAACTTTGCTTCAAAAATATGTGTGTCATATACCTGACTTGAGCAATGTAGAAAAGGAAGCGTGGTAAAGGGTGGAAGGGTTCAATTTATTGGAAATTTTCCTTTAAAGGAAAATTACATTGTATATTTATTATTATTATTATTATTATTATTATTATTATTATTATTATTATTATTATTATTATTATTATTATTATTATTATTATTATTATTATTATTATTATTATTATTATTATTATTATTATTATTATATAGTGAATGTTTCATCTCCTTAATTTTTTTTGAATATTTTCTTTTTCATATTAAGATATTTAAAAAGTCAACATTACATCATTTTCCATTTGTCCATCGATGTTAATAACCTTAATTCTCAAAAAGTTATTCTCGATCACTATTTGAACTTTCAAAGCCTATCATATTTTTGTCAGGACCAATTTAGAAACTTTTTGCTATTTAACATAGTTCTAAAACATTTTGATTTTGCAGTTTCCTTATCACAAGTATTATTCATTTAAGAAATAACCACAATATTTTCATTTTATTCTTCAAATAGATGATAGAGGAAAAAAATCTATAAAAAATTACCAAATATTATTCCTTATAATGTGTTTAGTGTAATAGAGGGTATTTTAGTATTTTGACATTCAAATTTTAGAGTTCATGCTTTTAAGATAATATATATATATATATATATATATATATATATATATATATATTCCACCTTCTTATCTTCATTCTACGGGCATATTCTACGGTCCATGATTAAAATTATGACACATTTTGTCATTGGTAAACCATGATTCAGAACTCATTAACTCAGGACCTTAAATCGGAAATACCTTTGGGATTAGTAAAATCATTTATGATGCATAAACCACTCTCATACTATCCTTCCCCACTTTAATTTTTTTTTTTTTGGGGATTTAAACCACTACTCGTACTTTGAGCTCCTAGTTCTAGTCTAGTAACCAAATTCTAACTTTTGTCCTTGATCTCATCTTCAAACATCTGGGGCATTACAAGAATAGCATGACACGATTAGAATTTCACTTGGTCTCTCCACTTTGAAGACTTAAATTTTCTATGGAACTTCATATCATTTAACCTTTTTGGAACGTTGGGCATGAGTTAGAGAATCAAGAGACCTTTTTAACATTGACTTTCTAAATGCTTGGCCTTCAAGCAAATGACATTCTCAATTCCAAATGAACCAAGATAACCATAAATACTATTTTTCACATTTGTTTCCAATCTTAGTGTCATTTCCTTAATTTTGGCATCTTGGGTGATTATTATCTTGGTGGCATGCACTTTTCCAAGATTTCTTTCATATTTATCACCACCCTTTCTCCTTGAGGTTCCAACTTCAACTCTTATTTTTTTTCCATTTAACAAGGAGCCTTACAAAGTCCAATTCTTTTTCACACATTGGCCCTCAAAGTGGAATTAAGAAGTCAAGTTGGAGCATATGATTACACCGAGTTAGATGAAAATTATTGATCACATTCCTCATACAAAATAATATGTCTCTTAGCATCATATGTCTTGCAAGTTTTTAAGACAAGTACACGAGACAATCTTGACTCTATGCCCATCTCACCATACATGTCACCTATATAATTTTGTCCAGCATGAGGCCCTCCACAACAATGACAAGGGTGAGAGACCAAGGTATTAAAACCATTAGGAATGATTTCATCACAAGATGCCAAAAAAACACAACATAAAAAGAAATCAGAAACAAATATTAATAAATTGGATAAAATCTAGTAAACTACAAATCCTAAACAAATTTAATACAACAATTATTCCTCGGCAATGGAGTCACTTTGTATAATTCTCAAATAAACCCAAAAATTGATAATAAATTCAATGATCATTAGCCATATATAACCCAACTAAATGGTCACGGTCGATCCCACAGGGAACAATGTGAGGATGAGGGAAATCACTAAGGATCTGGCGTCACTAGTTTGAATCCGTACATGGATGAGGTTATACTTATAAGGACTTGTCGTTCCTTGATGTTGATGTTGGTTTCGTTCCCTTGATGGGCTTGTATATATTGTGATGGATTGGTTTTCTTTAGTTTAATTAGATAATTTTCCCTTGTTAGTTTTAGTTAGTATTTCATTTAGTATGTAGCTTCTTTATTTTAGTTTACATCATTTCTTAGTGTCTTGTTTGGTTTAAGAGTGATTGATGATTTCCTATAATGAATTGAGTTATGACATTCTTAAGGACTAAATCGATGATCGACAATGACTGTATTGAATTGTAATGACCCTCTTGCATTATTTTACTTATACTGAATCATTTCAACCATTAGAATGTTCCTATAGTGATCCAAGGTAATTCATGATTTACTGGCATTGATAGATCGATTTTTTGTTATTCATTTATGAGTCATGCATTTTTTCATGTTTTGGAATGCGTTACACCTAAAAAATTATTTTTTGTGTAAAACAAGGATAAATAGCCTCGGAATGGAATTCTAGTAGTTTCATCTTCTCTAAAATGTTCATACTAGGCTAGAAGCATACTCAACTTTAGAATGGAGGCCCTTCGATATGAGTTTTTGATAACATTCAAACATACTCCTTTTTACAGAATATGGACGATCGTTAGCAGTATATTTACCCAACTAAGAGTCGGGGTCGATCCCACAGGGAATAGGATGAAACAACTTTACTAGTTATCCTACTTTTATCGTTGGTTCTATTTCCAGAAACAAACAATGCGAAAAAGTAAAAAGGGGGGTTTTTATTTAATTTAAATGATTGTGCAAAGTAATTCATAAAAACGTTGTTCCGATTTCTAGACAGATAGAAAGAGGCTAGGGTTGTGTTCCCCATGACTTACAATTACGACAACTAAACTGGATTTGTAAACTCGTTCTTAATGATGCATGCAAAATCTAACAACTTAACTAATATCTAGGTCACCTTTCAGTCCTTCCTAGTTATATTTCACTTATCTCCTTTCGGTCTCAGAGTGTATGCAATTCTAACCGTTGCTTTTGATCTCAGAATACCTTCACCTTTCGGTCTCAGGCACTTAGACTAGGTTCATGACCCCGAATCTCTGTTGTTAGACTCTTTTCCCAATCACTACATCCCTCTCGGGCATGTAACGAATACAGGCTTACCCTAACGCGATGACTCATTAAGGAGAAGTTAAAGCGAAGAATTTAACAATACATACAATGTTTATTCGAACGAATCACTCCAGCTTGTGTTATCTTATTGAGTCGTCATGGTTCCCACAACCCTAGTTGTGGGTTTAGCCTAGCATAGTATTGAGAATTTGCCCACAACAATTAGAAGAAGACATAAAGATTGACTTACAATTGAAGAACAAGAATCCGTGTTACAAGCTTCGAACAATGATCACAAACACGATTCTCACGAATTACAAAAGCCAAACTAATGTTTTTCTCCTTGTTCTCTCTTGTTTCTGCCGTCAAAAACCGACGTCCTCTAATAAAATAAAATAACATACTATTTATACTAAGTAAAACTAAGTTGATATAATTTAGGAAAAATAACTTCGGCACGGGACACGGTCCGTTACACGGACCGTCTGAAGTGAGATGGTCCGTGTGAACGGACCGTCTGGACAGCGTTTGCATCGGCACGGACGTGGCACGGCCCGTGTGGCGTGAGACGGGCCGTGTGCTCCTCCGTGTAGCTCCACTTGTACGAATTCTGATATTTTCGATGAAGGCCCTCCGAGCTACGTCAGTTGCACGGCCCGTGACACGGTCCGTCTGGCGTCAGACGGGCCGTGTGGACTGACCGTGTGACACGACAGCGCGAATGGCACCAAGTGTCATGCCACGGTCGATCACACGGACCGTCTAGCGTGAGACGGCCCGTGAGGGCCTTCCGTGGTCCAACACTTGGCCTCGTTTTTCACTCGTTTCTTGTGCTTTCCTCAATTTCCCATGCCTTTGCTATTTTTCTGCACAATATCAAAAGATACCTATTAAACCAACAACAACGCTCAAGAACGCACAATAATTCTATGTCGTAAGCGTCGTAAAAGTCGTATTTTCATGACTCATCAACACCCTCAACTTAGAACCATTGCTTGTCCTCAAGCGATGACCAAAAACACATACGACACACAAAGACATGCACTTCAACAAGAAGTAAATCGAGACCCCTTTATCATCAAATTCTTGTTCAAAAAGTACACTTGTGATGTGCTCACACCCAATGGACTCTTTTTAGATCAACCTAAGCACTATACTATATCCCGTTGGCCCTACTTAAGTCCAAGAATAAAGATGAGCTGGTTAGCATAGCCACAAAATAGTGTGGTGATAGTGCCCCTCACGACAAAGAAGTCTCACACACAATGTAACAATGTAGCACAGAGACTGGAATGTAGACACTCACACTCAAAAAGAATTTTCGACCGACACAAGTATAGACCATATGCTTGCCTTTATTTTCACCACTTTGACTCTTGAATGACCTTTTTAGGATCACTCTAGGACTTTTAAGGCTTGTAACGTAGGCTCGGGCTTGGGTGTGATATATTTAGGATCAAAGTGACTAGTTTTTCGTTCCAAGACCCTGCTTTGACTTAGCCACTACTTTCGGCCTCCCAAGATCTTTGTTTTCCCTATTTTACCACTTTGCTTTGCAGATGGGCGTGGTTACCTTCTTCGTTCATTTTTTTTCACACGCCCCCGATTTTTTTTGTTATCATTTTTTTTCTTCTCATCACTCGACTCCTTTCCATCCATATTCTTCTGCTTCTCTTACAATAGCCACCCTCAACTTAGGATTTTAGCCTGAGTTGAGGTTCACAATGTCTTTTCAAGGACCAGGGCCAATATAAGCCACCCTCAACTTAGGCCTTTGGCCTGGGTTGAGGTTCACAATGTCCTTAAAGGGACCAGGGCCTGATTACGGTCTGCAGATAGATTGGAAACATGAATTGGGTAAAAGAAAAGGTCTATTAAGGCTCAATTATTTGGTTCAAAGGGAGAAACTTCATTTGGTTAATTCATTTCAGGCTTAGTGACTTCTCAACAACAATGGCCTAAGATCCTATCCTAATCCACTCATTCAATCGTTTCAGTGGGACCAACCAGGCAAGTTCTAGTTTACAAGTGTATCAATTGAATTCAAGCAAGTCCACTCCCACACATAGGGCACATATCCCCCACTATTCAACACTACACAACACAGTCAAGCTTTCATTATTCAAGGTACCAACTAGACAATATACAACGTGCTTTAAGAGGATCACAAAATCAATCAGTATGGGATGCATGCTTACACAAGTTTCGTGGATTTTCATTTTGGGGTTACTATAAATTCTTATGAACACTTGTCTTTACACATACAAAACAAACAAAATAAACCTAAACATGCCAGTTCTACTAGATAATACACCTTTAGAGAAAAGAAACATGGCAAGAAAAACTCCTCAGGGTTCAGGATGCCCCACTCCCCACCAAGATATATGCATTGTCCCCAATGCATGTCAAACCAATGTACAAAACAAGGGAAGTGATCATACCTGCGATGCCCTAGGCATCAGTAGTAATGTACCTGATTACTCAGACTTCATCAGGTATCCACATATGTTGCCTTCCACTTTTTCCTCCACTTTGAACTTATGAACTGCACCGCTAGCTTCTTTTCCAATTTTCTACTATGCTCCAAGGGTGGTGGTATAAAAATAAAGAGACCAAATAAAAGAGATCGTACCTTGTGATTTTTGGCCTTTAAATGAGGACTATAATTTTTCAACTTTGGCCCAACAGAGTCAAGAGTATCAACATATTGTTCCTCCTCATATTCTTTCGTATGCGCAGATGGTTCGATTAATATCTCATCATCTACAGTACAAGTCTCATGCAAATCCCCTAATAGAGTTATCAAATCCTTGCAAGAACCAATACTACTACAAAGCTTATTAAGGAGAGCACATTTTTCACCCCATACTTCTTTGGATGTCATTATTAATCTCGAAGTACTTTGTCCCCTATAGTAATCAAAACAGAAACAAAAACAAAAAAGAAATAGTAAAACTGGAAAATAGAACTACAACCTAAATAGAAAACTAGTAGATTATCTCAAAACCTTATTCCCCGGCAACGGCGCCATTTTTGATAACATTCAAACATACTCCTTTTTACAGAATATGGACGATCGTTAGCAGTATATTTACCCAACTAAGAGTCGGGGTCGATCCCACAGGGAATAGGTTGAAACAACTTTACTAGTTATCCTACTTTAATCGTTGGTTCTATTTCCAGAAATAAACAATGCGAAAAAGTAAAAAGGGGGTTTTTTATTTAATTTAAATGATTGTGCAAAGTAATTAATAAAAACGTTGTTACGATTTCTAGACAGATAGAAAGAGGCTAGGGTTGTGTTCCCCATGACTTACAATTACGACAACTAAACTGGATTTGTAAACTCGTTCTTAATGATGCATGAAAAATCTAACAACTTAACTAATATCTAGGTCACCTTTCGGTCCTTCCTAGTTATATTTCACTCATCTCCTTTCGGCCTCAGAGTGTATGCAATTCTAACCGTTGCTTTTGATCTCAGAATACCTTCACCTTTCGGTCTCAGGCACTTAGACTAGGTTCATGACCCCGAATCTCTGTTGTTAGACTCTTTTCCCAATCACTACATCCCTCTCGGGCATGTAACGAATACAGGCTTACCCTAACGCGTCGACTCATTAAGGAGAAGTTAAAGCGAAGAATTTAACAATACATACAATGTTTATTCGAATGAATCACTCCAGCTTGTGTTATCTTATTGAGTCGTCATGGTTCCCACAACCCTAGTTGTGGGTTTAGCCTAGCATAGTATTGATAATTTGCCCACAACAATTAGAAGAAGACATAAAGATTGACTTACAATTGAAGAACAAGAATCCGTGTTACAAGCTTTGAACAATGATCACAAACACGATTCTCATGAATTACAAAAGCCAAACTAATGTTTTTCTCCTTGTTCTCTCGTTTCTGCCGTAAAAAATCGACGTCCTCTAATAAAATAAAATAACATACTATTTATACTAAGTAAAACTAAGTTGATATAATTTAGGAAAAATAACTTCGGCACGGGACACGGTCTGAAGTGAGATGGTCCGTGTGAACGGACCGTCTGGACAGCGTTTGCATCGGCACGGCCCGTGGCACGGCCCGTGTGGCGTGAGACGGGCCGTGTGCTCCTCCGTGTAGCTCCACTTGTACGAATTCTGATATTTTTGACGAAGGCCCTCCGAGCTACGTCAGTTGCACGGCCCGTGACACGGTCCGTCTGGCGTCAGACGGGCCGTGTGGACTGACCGTGTGACACGACAGTGCGAATGGCACCAAGTGTCGTGCCACGGTCGGTCACACGGACCGTCTAGCGTGAGACGGCCTGTGAGGGCCTTCCGTGGTCCAACACTTGGCCTCGTTTTTCACTCGTTTCTTGTGCTTTCCTCAATTTCCCATGCCTTTGCTATTTTTCTGCACAATATCAAAAGATACCTATTAAACCAACAAAAACGCTCAAGAACGCACAATAATTCTATGCCGTAAGCGTCGTTAAAGTCGTATTTTCATGAATCATCAGTTTTTACTAAGTTTTGCATTTAGACCTATGAAATTGTCCAACAGTTTATTTTGGCCAACATTCTTGGAAAATATGCTCAAATGAAAATTTTGATAGCATAATTAGTTCTAGAATTTTGAATGTTGTCTATGACGACCCATCATTCGATTCACAAAGCATCTAGACTCATTCTGAGCCCCTTGATGGAATTCACTTAAAAATGGTAAAAGGAGTGGGACACACAATTTGTTGTAATGACCTCGAATGGAAATTTTGAATACACCGTTGAATTTAGAATATCAAATTTAGTATAATAGCACAGTTCTTTTGCATGTACGGGGTCGTAGATGAATTTTAGTACCCCATCAAAACAAATTGAAACTGAAAACTCAATATTTCATCTTATTTTCTTGTGCAGGTGAACCAAGCTTTCACGTCCCGGGAGGATACCCTTGGCGTGGCCGGCACTCAAAGACTATTGCTAGTCCCTAAGCGAACCACTTAGCCTCATCACATCATTCAATCAATAAACTCTATATAACAGCGGAAAGTATAAGTACATGGACACATCTCATTTAAAGTCTCATAACAAATAGATGATAATAAAGGCTAATAGAAAGAACTAGCTCGCAAGTTTCAACATCAACACTCAACCATCCTCTATGAAGCCTCAATTACTAATCATGTGGTGCCAATGACAAACGGATGGCTACCCAAATAAAAATAAGAGAAATAGTTCAATCTAACTTTAAAGCATGGTGAAATAAATGTAGGGGATCCTCCATAGTAGGGGAGGCTCACCAAATCAGCATAAAAACTCGGCGCCTCAATGGAGCACCTGTTGACGATCTCTAGTACCTGCCCTTGCATCATAAAATGATACAATCCAGAGTGGACATCAGTACTGGGAATGTACTGGTATGTGAACAGCTGAGTGAAATCGAAACAGGTAGAATATTATGGAAACAACATCAACTCAAAATAAACATCAAATAACTTTAAGTCGTCAAATGTCTATCTGTGCAAGAATAAAGAGTATAGAAGTGACACATCAACAACTTAAACTTATCAATCATCTCAGTCCAATCTGAAAGGAGCTCATCTACTCTCATCTTATCTCGTCTTATCTCATCTCAGAGGAGCTCACCTCCTCTCATCTCATCTCGACTCAGATTACTCAAGGTAGGAAATTTAAGGGAGTTTCTCTTATCCAACAACAATCACTTATGAGCCAGTGAATGTACAACAATCACGCTGATATTGCCACAACAGTTCCAAACTTGCCAGGTAGGGAATGAGTCGAAACTATATTAGCTTACCCAATATGGAGACAGTCGTCAATAAGTCTGCTATGGTTTTTCAGGAACTTCTAATCATGTGGGAATCACAATATATGTGATGGTTATAAGCCTCACCTACGTTTGGCGATGTAGTTAATGAGTTTGAGTGGGACTCACTCTTACCCATTTTGGTACTCGATACTCCTCCCGTGACTCAATGCTCATAAAACCATCAATCCAATCAAACCAATCAACTTATAGGGACATTGGGGCCTATCATCAATCAACGTCTCATAAGGGTTTTAGCCCTCTCATCAATCAACATCTCGTAGGACTTTACCTCTCTAATCAATCAATTTAATCGGAGACTCAAGATTTAGAACAATCATTAGGACACAACTGAATAGACACATTGGTAGAGTTCATTTATAGAGACCGTAAGGCAATCAAATTCTATCAACTCATTATCATTCTCTCATCATAATCAACAATTTCAACTCAAGGCTCTAAACTCAATTCTCAAGTTCGTTGTGCATGCTTTTCAAATTAATCATGTAGGTATATGCGAGTTCTCATGAAAATGTTCAATTTAAGAAAACAAATAGTATGATGATCGTCAACATAGAAAACATGTGAATTAAATCAATTTTCAAGAAAAACCATCAAAGATCATGCATGTAGACTCTTGGAACCATCAAATCACCTATGACCATCTATGGGGCACACGAGAGAACAATCCCATGCTTTTAGTTTAGGTTTACATACTTGGAATGCAGCTATCAACCAAGCACGCCAATGATCGCTTCTCGAATCTCTCTACTCATGCTCTTCTCTTCTCTCCTCAAACCCTAACTTTAGTAAAGTATTGGAATAGGACTAAAATGGGGATGTTAGACCCTTTTTACATTAAAACTACCTTGTTAGATCGTGTATAGAGTTGAGGAGGGATAGGAAATTGACCGGAATGCTCCTTATAATAATTTAGAAATTTTCAACTTGGAAAAGACCCAGTCTGCGATACGGACTGGTCGCGTAGTGTGTATTTTCAAAAAACGTTTTCTGAACAAGTTTTCTCAATCCTGTCAAAAATGTTAAAAAGAATACAAGTGTTGGTCTGCATTGGGTGCGCGACGTACTCCTGTTGCGTACTAATACTATTTTGTGTTTTGGATCGAAAATTTATCTTTTGATCGGATCCCTTTAAAAATCGACGGAGACTATTTTCCCACTCAACTTTTTGTGCTGATAACAAATCCAACTTTGGATTTTTCATACAAGCATCGAAAGATGCGTTACGCACATAGCCTCTCTCTAGGGGTATTTTTGTCATTCTACTGGGTGTTACACAAGAACTTGCAAGCGCAGGGCAGGAACATCAATAACACTAGTCAAGTTCCTATGACCTTCACAAATGCAGAGGGACCTTTCTACATCGCAGATAACTTTCTCAATTTTGAACCTAATTCCACGATTCAAAAGACAATGTTCAAGAAAATTACGTGAGGAACACGTTGGCGGGTTCCAAAACTTTATTAGAAGCTTAGTTTAAGGTAAAAATCCATTTTAGCTGTTGCATTGTGAATTTTCAAAATATGATTTTTGAGGTGTGATAACTTGGGCACTTGAAACCATTTTCAATGATCTATGGGTCTAAATTGTGTGGAATTCTGCAAAGATCATTATAGTGGTGTAGGAATTAATCGTAGGAACTTTGTTTGTGGTAGATTTTATAATTTTATGGGAAATCGTAGGAATTGGTTCAAGTGAATTTTGGGACAAAATTCTTGAAAAACTTGGACATTAGTTGAACAGTGTTTTAGGTCTGAATTAAGTGATGCTTGGGTATAAACTGAAGGGTTTTTCACGAGGAAGACACTTGTGGAATTGGAAAGTGACTTTGGAGCGTCGTTGGAGGTGAAAATTAAAGTTTTAGTAGTTGCATTTCCATTTTTGCACAAAAATTTATAGAATTTTTGGGAATTCATATCTTGATCAATGTAGGTCCGAACTTCATGATTCAAAAGCCTAGTTCATGGGATATTCATGATGATCATTGTGGTATGACTTTTTTGGGATCTTGGAGCTCAGTTTCTTGTACTTTGCATTGTACCTGCTGCCTTTTCTTAATAATTAGCCGATATTTTGAGATTTTTCTGGCATGATCATTACATAGTATTTCTTGGCTCGCATTATGTTCTAATTTTTTGATTGAGCTGAGAGTGTTATTTTGGACCAATTTATGAGGTTAGTTCAAGAATTTTGGATGCGTGTCCCATTTGTTTCACTTTAGCCCTCGAAATTGATCCATCTTTTTTTCTTCCAAATTTAGCATCTAAATGATCATAGTAATATTGTATATTCGTATTTGACAATGTGGCAGTGTTAAGTGATCGTTCAGAAGGAAAATGCTATAGCGGAGTAAGTTGGAGCATACGTAATTGACTTACACGTAGGCTACGATTTTCCGTCCTTTAGATTGAGCTGGATTATATGAAATTATGTTGAATTAGTTGAGATTTATAGTGGGGTAGCTTGTTATATGCCTTAGGTATTAGACTTAAATTTTAGCCCTTATACATAACTCTTGGTAGTTTTAAGCTTGTATGTCGTCCTTTTAGATAGTATCACTATTAATATGGTTGTCTCCCCTTATCATGTATTTCTTAACCTATTGGAATGGTGGGAATGATGGGGTTGGGTAGATTATCGTGTGCCTTAGGATTAGAAACCAGGTTGTAGTTCCTTTTTGGGATGTTCGGGGATATTTCAGGACATGTATCCCTTATATTAATTGGTATCTTTTTATCAGTGTATGTTTTATTCTAATAGTACTGTGAAGTATGTTGTTCTTAGTGTGGGACATTAGAAGATGCTTTAAATGCCACAACATTGCTTCGGTTGGCCTAGATCCCTGTAGAATGGCGAGTAGACTAGGGTATAGTAGATGAACCTTAGATATGTCCTAACTTTCCCGCATAGACACATTATCATCCATAATTCTCTAAGTTTGGTAGTTATACTCTAATTTAGAATTTGATTTCAGTTTTCTCTGACTCGGCAGTTATTTCTCCTCTATTCATTGGGTAAATTAGCATGACTCAATGGTTATGATAGCTTCATTCATTGGGTATGGGAGTTGGCTAAATGATATGATGGCTTCATTCATTGGGTAGTGCAGTATGACGTGATGGTTATGTTGGTATAGTTAGGCCTCGTACCGCTTTGGCCTTAGTTTCATTGATAACTAGAAGGTTTCTTAGGTCAAAATAATTTCAAAAGATGGTCTTTGGTAGTCGTTATTGTAAATATGTAAAAGAAGAAAGTTCGTCACCTTCAACTAGTTCTAGGCGAGTAGTCGGGTGATGTGCTGCGAAAATACAACACTTTTGATGCTTAACACTTAGAATTTTATGTGTTCTCAATGAGATATTTGTGGGCTTTATGTGTTTTTGTGTTTAGATTTGCAGGATTACATGTTGGCCATAATTTGGGGAAATATTGTACAAGTTGCTGGTTTTTTGTTGTTGTTAGAGATGGTCTACGGGTCGTAGAGAATTTTACCAATCGTAGATAGGTTTCCTGAGGATTTCCATTGAGGGGATATTTGCTAAAGTTGAACTCTACAAACATGTAGACGAGTCATGGAGAAGTGTATGAGCCGTAGAATACCTTTTGTGCCCTAAGGATCAGAGAGGTAACTTGCAGGGAAGTTATTGGATGAAACCCCCTTTACGGTTCATAAACCACCTTACGAGTCGTAAATGGGTGTCGTAGAAGTGAAGTCCAAAATTCCAACAACTGATTACGAGATCGCGACTATGAGCTGTAGAAGACAATACCGGTCGTAAAGTGCTTTCGTAGAGTTTGCTGACCAGTATTCCTGATTTGTTTATGACTTGTTTATAATTATTATAAATAGGTCTTTTTTGTTATTTTTCAGAAGTTCTCATGAGTTCATGTAATTTTAGGTTAGTTTTAGGTTAATGTTCGGAGAAACCACTATTCTTAGAGAGATAATTATGAGAGAGTCTTTGAAAACACTTGTGGTTTGATTCAATCTTCAAGCTTGTGATTTTCATTGACATTTGATTTGCTTGTTCTTAATTCAGTTGTGTAAGTGTTTAATTGTATCTTCTAAATTCATAATCTCTTCATCTACACAAAGCATGATTAGCTAAATCCAAAACTAGGGTTGTGAGAACCATGAAGAACTAACAATGTAAAACTAGATAATTCACGATTCTTAGAAGGTGTATATGCATGTATTAATTAACTCTCTTCATTTTCATGTTTTTTGATAGTGGCCAATAATAGAACCCGCCTAGTGTTACTAACTGGACCAAGGTAGTAATGAATAAGAAAAGAGATTAATTAACAGGATTAGATTGATGTGTTTTCGTCTAATCAGCCAAGCTCGACCAAGGGGAGGTTTTACTGGGACTTATAGGTAATGGTTAGTATAACACACTATAGAGATGGGACAAGTCGCATAGTGAAATTTTCTTCTCACTTTTGACTAAAGGACTTGGTTAACTTGAATTACTGTTCTGCATGCTATACGCTCGACAAGAATTAGGCTATCTGGTGATATTGAATTGAGGAAGCATGGGGAACACAATACCCTAGTTGCTCTCCTTTATTGATCTTTTTCTCATGATAGTTAGTTAGTTTATTTTTCTCATTGAATTTTGTAAAACCGCCTCTTGGGGAATTGAATTGATTAACTACTCAAATTGCATGTTCGTTACTTTATCTTGAGTCTATGTATTCCCTGTGGGTTCGACCCTAATCTTGGTTATGTTTTATTTCTTGACAATAACCGCTTTATCCTTTAAAAAGGAGGTGTAACTTGGGCGACATCAAGATTTTTGTACCGTTGATGGGGAATATGTCTAGACTTAGTAAATTCATTAGTATTTCGAGTGTTAATCCTTTGTTCCCTTTATTTTACTTTTGTTTGTTATTTTTTTATTTGCAGGGTGTATGAGTAGTATATGCCCAACACTCGAAGTCAAGGCAATCCCTTAACTCTATTTGATCTAGAGATCCACAAAATAAGAAGAAGGATGGCCCAAGATAACGCCAACAACGCCTCTAATGCAGCTCTGAATCAGAACGATAATGACGATGAAAGGAATGAGAACCCATCTCCTTTGGAGGATATTCCAGAGCCTCAAAACTTCATCACCAATGCTTACCAGTGGAATAAGTATTGATTGAATCCCATAGCTATGTAGTTGACTGGAGCTATTGTGTTGCCACCACTATTGGCAGACACAAAGTTCACAGTCTCGAGTAGGTTACTTTAGATGTTGCAAAACCGTGGGCTATTTGCAGGCTTAGCATTAGAGGATCCACATAGCCACTTACGCAATGTGACATTTGTTTATTAGAGTGTGATGGGAACACAAAATATTTCCATAGATGCCGTGGGACTTTGTGTTTTCCCATTGTCTCTCACGGGCAATGCTGCAATATTGCTATCTGAGTTCCCGCAGAGTTCAATTGCTAGCTTGGTAGACTAGCAGAAGGCCTTTTTAGAGAGGTACTTCCCTAGAATGAAAAAGCTCAAGTTAAAGGACCAGATCAACAACTTCGAGCATCTTCCTGGTGATTCCATAAACACTACTTGGGAGCGGTATTCAAAATGTCTGAGGAGCATCCCTGACCACAAGATAGTTGATGGCACCTTGGTGGAGATCTTCTATCGTGCTCTTGATGAGAACAGTCAAGCCTATATTGACACTATCATGGGGGACATGTTTCTAGATCAACCATTTGCAAGGATTGTTGAACACATGGAAAGAGTGGTCAAGATGAATCGTGCATGGGAACAGAGGGATAGAGCTTCAATGAAGAGTTCATATGCAGTCGGTGTGGGTCTAGAGCAAGCTAGAATCAATAAGTAGATCACGCAACATCTTGCTCAGATTTGCACAGGCATGGAGGTGCTCATGAAGTAGAACCAAGAGTAGCTATACTTCGAGGAGGACACATGCTTTGTTAATGATCAAACAGGGGGTTTCTAGACCAATGCCCAAGGGTCCAATTAGGACTATTAGTGCAAAGGTTGAGGAAACCAAGGTCAGAACTTTGGTAGAGAAGGATCTTTCAGAGATAACTACGGTGGTTACTATGATAGAAATAGGGGTCCAAATATAGATTGGGGTCACAAAAAAGGCTTCAAGAATGGTCCTTATGTGCCACCATACAACCGCGACATATGTGAAGGCAATTCCAGAATTGAAGAGATGTTTGATCGCCTGTTAAAGAAAGCTGAGACACAGGAGGAGACCTTAAGGGGCATTAAAACACAAATCTCTAGTATCAATCAAAAGATAGAGTCTCACTCCATAGCTATTAAATGGTAGGAATAACAATTTGGTCAAGTGTCGACTCAGTTGAATCAGAATCATAGGGATACATTGCCTAGAAATATAGTGCAAAATACTAAGAATGATGGGAAGTGTGTTGTAATTACTACTCGGGGTGGAAAGAGCACCATTGATCCTCCTATGCCGGTTAAAGAAGAAGATGTTCATGAGGAAATTGTTTTGGCAAAGGATGCAAATAAAGGAGATGAGTGAAATAATCGAAGCACCATAGAGGTTTAAGACCATCCCTGGGCCTCCTCTTCTCTTCCCTCACAGACTAGAAAAGAGGGAGGGGGAAGGAAAATTCAAGCACTTTCTCTCCATGCTAAAGCAGCTTCCATCAACATCCCTCTCATAAAGGTATTGAAAAAGACGCTAGGGTATGGGAAGTACATGAAGGACATGGTCACCAAAAAGTGCACTATGAGTCTGGAGCTTTCGCAAGAGCTTTAACATTGAAGTGTTGTCTCTACGAAGTACTTCGTTCAAAAAAGAAGAAGACCCAGGTGCTTTTACCATACCCTACACCATTGGAAATGTGGAGTTTGCGAGGGCAGTATGTAACTTAGGTGCAAGTATCAATTTATACCCTTGGCGATCTGTAAAAACTTGGACTGAGAGCCCCTACTCAAACTAACATATGGCTGTTGATGCCTGTGGGATATTATACGATGAGTTAGTAAAGTTGAGAAGTTCATCTTCCTTGAAAAATTCGTGATCTTAGATTACAAAGTCGACTTCGATGTCCAAATAATCTTTTGGAGACCATTCCTAGATACTGGACGAGCCCTAGTGGATATGAAAACTAGTCAACTCAGGTTTAGGTTGAATGACCTGGAACTTGTCTTCGATATCCATCAGCCCATGAAGAATCCTAATGAGTTGAAGAGTGAAGTCTAGGCAATCGGTGAAGTCTGAGTAACCAATTCGTCCAAGTCGTGCCCTGACAATAAGTCAGGCGCTACTTGGGAGGCAACCCCAGGGTTTTGACGTAATAGCATTAGTTATAGGTTTATTTTAAGTTTTTGGATTCATAGGTAGTTTATGATTTTCTGTTTTGATTGTAATTTTGGGCATTGGGTTGGTTGCATATAGGGTAATCGTGTATTTTATGAAGAGTATGTAGGTAAAGGACTAAGTCAACCAGTTTGGCTGAGAAAAGCATCATGTTGGGTCTCTACAACTGGGTCTACAAGGCGTAGATAGCATTATGACCCATACCCCATGTCGTAGAGAATTCCAGTAAGTAAAACAATTATGCACTCCAGTCCACAAGCAAACTTTATGATTCGTAGATTAAATTACGAGTTGTGAATGGGGATCGTGAACCCCACGTAAGTGCTCTAAAAATTTTCTAAGTGTTGAGGGTTCTACGAGACCATGATTTACAAGCCGTAGAACCGTCTAAGGCCCATAATCGGGGTTTTGTGTGGTTTGACCCTGTAAATTCAGTAGACCCGAGTGAAAGTATAAATAAAGGGGTTAAATTATTTTGCCCCCATATATTCCTAATTTACAAAATCACCCAACCTACTCCACACCCCAAATTTCTGACTACCTCCGGCCACCGTCGACCTAATTGAATTCTGGCAAGAACTCCAGCTGACCTATGATTTTGCTTTTACTCACATCCTTCCACTTCTTCAAATTAATCCCAATTTCTTTGTAAGTTTTTGTTTAATTAACCCTTAATTTTCCATGTATGAATGATTTATTTGAATGTTATGTTGGGTATGGTGTTTAGAAACAAAATCATTTTTTGAATTTGATTGTGATTAGTTTAAATTACGTTATTCATGCTTAATTTTTGTCTAAATTCAGAATACAGTATTATGGCCTTGTGTGAATGTTAATTATTTTTTCCTATCTTGTTACTCACCTTAAGTCATTGAATAATTATGATTGTGCATTGGTAGCTGATGATATAGGCGCATGATATTGCTTGAATTAATTAGAGGTTGTCGGAATTTAGGATAAGTTATGTTAAATCACTGTTGATAGAATATATGTGTGTTGAACATGTTGGAGGTGATTGGTGTAGTGTTGAAACCATGTGGGTGCATATGTTCTTGCTTCAATGATGATAATCTATTTGTTGAAAATGTCTTTCAGGTTCTATGTGATGAAATTAGAAACTTATGTAACTGAGTTATCTGGTTCATGAGTGGCTTTTACAACCCGTATATTTATCCACAAGTCATAATTGCCACTCGTGCACAATTCTGGAAACTTGATGTTTCTGAGTATCCATTAAACAAGACCTTTTATGAGTTATAGATTACTTTACGGCTCATAGATAGGTCTCGTAGATCCCTGCATGAATGTAATTACTCACTAGAATTCTCTACAACCCAAATCTATAACCTGTAATCTACTTTATGAGTCATACCTGGTTTATAGACTTTTCTAGTAACAAAGTTTGTTTGAACCACTTGTCTATATAAGCTCTTCACGGCCCGTAGTATTCACTACGACTCGTAATGGGGCCTTCGTAGAACCCTTCTACAATTTAATCCAGATGAATTCTTGCATTTTAATTCTTCATATGGGGTTAACCATGGTGTGTATATGCTTATGTTTTAGGTATCATGGCCCCAAAAGCCAAACGCGTAGAGATCGAGGCTACGAGGACGAGGCTGAGGGACGAGCCTTCGGATGATGATCAAACCACTAAACTGAGTGGTTCACTTGAGATCTTAGATGTACAACGAGACCCAAAGGCCGCTATACCACAGATGAGAGCCACTACTAGAGCTGGGTGTACTCAGGCTCCTTTTGCTCGCGCTCCTCAATCTTAGGAGAGACACACCGATGGGAGAGGGCTACCACAGATGACTCCATCCAGAGAGGAGTCAAGCTCTGAGGAGGTCTCTGAGGATAGATAAGGTTTGAGTCCTCCATCACACCATCATAATCATCATCTATACTAGATACCTTCGCTAGTCGGTGGTGCGTCAAGGGCATGAAGGAGATCTACACAGAGGGCACATAATTGCGAAAGCGGGGCAAGCCCGCCTACTCCATTTATGAGGATCCCAAAGTTATTGTTGACAGATTTGATGGTGTCCTGGGCCTCCAGGACACGATGATTCGACATGGGCTCCAGTGCTTGTCTGATTCTCTTGGGCGATACTCCCCTACTATGGTAAGGAAGTTTTGTGCATCATACGCACCAACCATCTAGCTTACTCTTCCCAAGGGAGAGAAGCCCCTCGGTTAGCCTAGATTGACAAAGTTGAGGATGAGGGGCCAACAGGTGGATATATAAGAAGAGATCATTCACCGTATATTATTTGGTCCTGAGTCTCATTCCCTAGATTCACCATAGAGTTTGACTAAAGAGTGGAGCAGACGGGGGCCCATTAGTGATGATGGATGTTGAGTGATGAGCCACATTGATGAGATGGGTGGCCTGATATATTTTAGAGCAGGGTCTGGAACCTGTTGGGTCACCACTCGCTGGGAGCATATAGTAAAGGCTTCGTTAAGTTTCCCTGCCAAATATTTTTATGCGGTTGTTCATTCATGCATCTGGCCAAATTTTGCTAATAATACTCTTATACCGGAGCGTGCAATTTTGGTTGCCAGTATCTCAGCTAGCTATGAGATTTATTGGGCCCGCCTCATTGCTGAAAAGATTCATGAGGCAACATTGAAGAGGCCCACTTTATTTCTATCGTGGATACACAAATTGATGTGTTCGAGGACAAGGTACAGTGGAGATTGGGCGAGGCCCGACCTAGAGATTTGTCAACTATGCAGACAGAGATCCAACACCTCAGAGCTGACTTGACAATAGCTCTTGTGGCACCGGTTGCATTACTAGCGACTCTACCTCTGGCATCGGTAGTTGATTTGTTCGCTACCCAGGAGCCTCCTAAGTCTTCCCTTTGGAAAGTACTTTGCACGGATGAGGAGCCAGATGAGAAAACATACATGCGAGGGTGACAGAGGGGGAGGAGCTCGAGCTTTTCTTAAGGAGATCGAGGCATGATGAGGAGATGAGACAAGTTCCAGTGACGGAGTAGGTGAGGGGTGCTAGCCCCTCCGGACAGAGTACTACTGCTGAGCAGACCACCCCACAAGAGGAGGGTGACAAGACTCAGCCACACACGAGCGCTTAGGCACCCAGGTAAGTATTTTTGACCCTTTATGTTCTATTTTGTCTTAAGTTTGTGCGTTGGGGATAATGCACATCTTTTGTGATGAGGTGTGGGTAGTTATGGGCTTTAGTGAAGTCTGAGTAGATTATGGTCCATAACTACCCAAATATTTTATCTCGGGGATTTCTTGCCTGTGTTATTTTTCCTTGTGGATATTTAATATCTGTTGAACCAATATATTTAGGATGTTTGGATAATATTTTTAGTATATAGTACCAATACTTATTGCATATAGCATGTTTTTGTATTTTGTTTGAAAAAATGGTACCCACAAAAAAGTTTGATTAGTAGTTACATAGTAACCATACATGTTTAGGTGTTTGACAATACCTATTCTTATAAGTAAGGGTAAATTGAGATAAGAAGCATGATTTGATGGTCTTTCGTTGAAACTGTATGCAGTGCCACATGAGTGTGAGCTTTATTTTAAAACTTCATGTGTTTTGTGCTAATTCAGGACTTGCTCGATTATTCTAAGTTAGAGTGTAGATTAGTTGGATTAGGAAAGGATATTAGGCCATTGATCTTAAATAGTCCACTTTAGCCTAAAAATAACCAAGAAAATCGATGATATATACCTTGCTCCTAATATTTGAGCCTAACATGTACCTATTTTCTCAAAACACCTGATTAACAAAGCCTTATGTAGTCAAAAATCCTGAATTTGGCCCTGGTCCTTCCTTGAACATTGTGTACCTTGACTGAGGCAAAAAGCCTATGTTGAGGGTGGCTTGCAAAAGTTGCACTAGTTCTGAGGAAGGATATTGTGCACCTCAACATAGGCCAAAAGCCTAAGTTGAGGGCGGCTAGTGTAAGTTTAAAGCACAAAAATAAGGGAGATGAGTTACGAATATTTGCTTAAGTTGAAGTTTTTGAACATGCAGAGAAGTCGTGGAGCAGTTTACGAGTCGTATAGTAGTTTCGTGCCCTGAGGATCAAAGAGGTGGACTTACAAGGAAGATATAAGGTGAAACCCCCTTAATGTGTCGTAAACCATCTTATGAGTCGTAAAGGGGTTCCATAGAAGTGATGTTCAAAATTCCAGCAACTGATTATGAGTCCTCGACTACGAGTCGTAGAAGACAATACGGGTCATAAACTGCTTTCATAGAGCTTGCTGACCAGTTTTCCTAATTTGTGTAGGACTTATTTTTAATTATTATAAATAAGTCATTTAGGCTATTGTTTTTGGAATTACTCGTAGTTCATGTAAGCTTATCTTATTTTTAGGTTAGTGTTCAGAGAACCCAATATTCTTAGAGAGAAAATTGTGACCCTTATGGGTCTGACACTAACCTTGGCTAGGTTCTATTTCTTGACCGCGACCTCTTTATCCTCTAAAAGAGAGGTGTAACTTGGGCAACATTATTGGGTAGTACTAGTCCCTGCCTCAGCCTCCCATTAAACAAGGCGATCATCTAAGTAGTGCCAGTAACCTCGGCCTCGCATATAAATTACGCAAGCATCCAAGTGGAAGTAGTCCTGGCATCGGCCTCTCTCATTTATATAGCGAGCATCTAGGTAGGAGTGTTCTCGGCCTCCCACATAGATTAGGTAAGCATCCACGCAATAGTAGTCAAGGCCTCGACCTCTCTCATTTATGAAGAAATAATCTGAGTAGCCGTAGTCTTGGCTGTGATACCTTGTTCATACCATTCTTCTTTCCTTAGATGTTCATGGTTTATGGATTTTTTTGGTTTCTAGGATTTTAGTACGATGGATTCATTACTTCTTGAATCATTATAATTCTAGACATCAACGTCCTGGTCGGGCTTACGCGGGCCCAATTGCATGTAAGTAGTATAGTTTTTCATTTAGACTTCGCTTACTTGTATGATAGATAGTTTCCTTCATCCTTGATAGCCTATTTGACTCTGATTTAGGGGTATTCCTCTTCTTCATATATTTTACCTTTCCTTTTTAGTAGAACTTTGATGTCTACTGAGTACTTGTTGTCCTAGTACTAATACTACACTCTGCATTTATTTTTACGATGGAGGTTTGAGTATTAATTATCACCAATGACTAGATACGGATATTGCAGGTTACATTGGAGACCGTCATGATCACTTGATGTTTTGGTATCATTTTGTCTCTTTCAGCTAGGTGGCCCATCTTTTTTTATGTTTCAAGACTAGCTAGATCTCACAGATATTTTTTGTCCACCTTTATGACTTGTATATATTTAGTCATTCCCTACTTTTACTTAATTGTATTACTCTTGTATGTTGATTCGATTAGTGTTCCCCCTTATACCCATTACTTACAATTCAAGGTTAAGTATTGGCATTATTATTTGTAGGTTAGGGTAGGTGCCATCATGACCTGAGAAACTGGGTCATAACAAGTCGATATCAGAGTTCCAGGTTCGTTGGTCTCTCTTTTGTAGAGCTAACATCTAGTAGTGTTCTATGATTTAATACGGAGATGTCTTTAACCTATCCTCGGTAAGCTATAGAATGTCATTTTTGAACTATTCTCTATGTCATATCCTTTCATGAAATATGTATATTATTGGTTTCATGAAAACTCACTTATCTCTCTTTCACAGGATTATAGCTCCTAGAGGTCAACTGTGAGTTATAGTGCTAGCACCAGCATAGCCTCCAACCACCTCGATCATGTCTCTAGCATTGTAGATAGTGATTGCTCATTCACTAATGTCTATCAGGGTTATACCACAGGCCCCCAGCCAAGTTTCCAACATACTAGCACAACAGGACTAGCAACTTTAGATTTTGGGATATTTCAAAGACTATCACCCTCAAAATTTTCTAGGGCTACTGGCGAGGATTCTATGAAGTTCCTAACTACCTGACATGAACAACTTCAGTCCTTAGGCCTTGTAGAGTCTTGAGCGTTTGACTTCACCACCCACTAGTTTTGTGGCTCTACTAAGCATCAGTGACACTCCTATTTACAAACATGACCGGATGGATCACCCTAATTATCATGAACTCAGTTTCTGAGGCCTTCCTTTCTAGGTATATTCCTCAGATAACTATGGACTGCCTCTTGGATCAGTTACGAGGCAAGAGAAGGGAACTGTTATAGTCTTAGAGTATGAGGTCAGTGATGTGCTTTTAAAATACAACACTTTTGATGCTTAAAACATGGAATTTTGTATGTTCTCAATGCGATGTTAGTACATTTGATGTGTTTTTATGTTTTTTTTGCATGATAACAAGGTTTGCATAATTTTTTTGTGTAAGTGTAAAGAATTTGCGGAAGCAGAAGTTCCATAAGACCCTTTATGGGCCGGATTGAATTCTATGGGCCGTAAAGATGGTTTCGTAGACAAATCCAGTGAAGGGCGAATTTTTGAAGGTGAATCTATAAATATGCAGACGATCCGTATACTTGGTGTCGTGCCCTGAGGACAATAAAGTGGGAAGTTTTTGAAAAGTCATCGGACAAAACCCCCTAGGAGTTGTAGAACTTTATACGGGCCATAGTGGGGTGTCGAAGAAGTTAGCTCCAGTTTTGAAGAAGCAATCCACAAAAGCTCATTTACGGGCCATAGAATGTTATACGACCTATGGAATCAACCATAGAGTCTGTCTACTTAGTTATCCTATTCTATTTTGGTTTTGTATTTTAAACACTATAAATAAGTGTTTAGGTTATTTTTCATATGGAACAAGAGAGGAATGAAACAGAACATTGGAGAGCTTGGGAAACACTTGTTAAACTTTATTTCATCTTTTCATATCAATTTTTTAATTCTCATTGAAGAATTTGTATTCCTTGTACTTGAGAAATCCTGCATTTACAGTGATCATGTGTAGCTAAATCTACAACTAGGGTTGTGGGAACCATGAAGAACTAACAAGGTAAAATAAAATAATTCGTAACTCTTAAAAAGTGTGCAAACATGTATCAATTAATTCTTTTTATAGTTAATGATTTCTAATGGTGGCCAACATTAGAACTCTCCTAGTCAGTCTAGATCAAGGTAGTAATGAATAGGAAAAAAGATTAATTAACAGGATTCAATTGATGTTTCTCGTCTAATCAACCAAACTAGGCCATGGGGAGGTTTTACTGGAACAATAGCTAATGGTTAGGAATGTCACACTGCGGAGATTGACATAATCACTTAATGAAATTCGCCTCTATCCTAGGCCAAAAGGTTTGGTGAACTTAACTTACTGTTCTGCATGCTATACATTGCAAAAGAATTTGATTATCTTCTAATATGAGTTAGGAAATCATAGGGAACACAATACCCTAGTTGCTATTCATACTAGTTTAACACTTGCCTAAGATCAGGATTATTCTTTATAGTTGTCATAAGACCTCCCCCCCTTTTTGGGGAGATAAGTCGGTTAATCAACCCGAATTGCATTGACTTCTTCTAAGTCTGCCATATTCCCTGTGGGATTCGACCCTAACTTTGGTTAGGTTATACATCTTAACAATCATAGCTTTAGACTAAAAAAGGAGGTGTAACTTGGGCGACATCAGTTAAGTTTTGTCAATTGTCCTAGTATGACACCATGATTTTACCCATCGAGGCGAAGAGGGTTAAATGTTTTGTGCGTGGGTTTAAATTTTAGTTGAGGGTAGATATAGATTTTCTAGTGTCAGCTAGCTGATCGTGTTTGTATTTAGTTTATCATACCCTCATGATGCAACACATTTGTCACGAGCCCTAAGAAGGTAGCGAAATGAGGCCTAGGAATTAGAGTAGTTTCAGTGGCTCCTAGACTTAGGATAAGGACAACTATTATAGATTTTGAAAGAGGTTTCCTTAAGGTAGACTTTAGTAGGATCAGTCTAGCGAACCTATTAATGCAGCACTACATGTTTTAGTGCATAGTCGAACACACCAAAGTAGTTCTAGTCTCGACCAAAATTCTAGAGGGCTCGGTTTGCTGCCTACTTACCAAGTCCTTGTGGTCATTACGCATTCAACATTCGGATATCACGTTAGTGGTTCAAATGGTCATTGGCACAGAGAGAGCCTTTATAGAGCCAGGACTTTATCAATAGTTTCATCTTTACCTATGAAAAAAATCAAGTTCAGGGTCCTTGAATAGGGCCTAGATTAGGGATGAGGAGGTGGAAACCATTCATGAGGCTAAGGAGGAAAGAGAAAAAATAGTTGTGGTGGAGATCAACAATGCCACTTTTATACTGCTCTATCAAGTTCAGAAACTAAGGAGTCAGAAGATGTTATGACAGGTACTATCCATATAAGCCAGTATGCTACGTTTCTATTTGATCAATATTTTACTTTCTCTTATGTGCGTATGTATTTTCTCTCCATTTGGCTATTGTTTCATAGCCGTTACAGGTACCATTGTGTATTTCTACCCTTGTAGTGTATTCTTTAGAAGTGGATCAGATATGTAAATCCTATGTGGTGACTATTTAAGAGCATGATTCACCGACAGATCTCATTTTGATTGATATGTTTTATTTGGATTTTATTTTAGGCATGAACTAGTTATCTTCTCATCATATGATTTCGGATTTTCATGCCAAGACCATTACATTAGCCTTCCCTAGTATTCCCTTAATCTTTTGGAAAGGTGTTTATAGCGGCACATAGATGGGAATTATATAGTTTATGTCATCCAGAAAGTTAGTTTCTTTGGGTATTTAGGTTACTCAACTTATGTTTATGATGTTTCCAGTGAGACTCCAATCGATTTCGTAAGATCCCACCTACTAGGAGTATGGAAATGAAAGGAAATAAGTTCTGAAAAATTTTGGACTGTCAACTTTTACGAATGGTTTGAAGAGCCATAAACCATTTTACAGCCCGTAGGTTTGTATGTGGAACCTAGATAGACTTGGTGAAATTTTGGATATATTTGATGTTCAATCTATGACTTATCAGATCACCCGTAAAGTCCTCTACATGTCGTAGATGGTCTCGTAGAATAAGAATCAGAGAAAAGGGTCTCTAAAGTTTGGAAAAGGGCCATCAGATGAAAGGTCCGTGGAGTATTCTATCACCCATAAATGGGGTCTCGTAGATCTGTCTGGCGAGTTTTTTAGAACACATAATTTTGTCATTTCTTAGCATTTTATACTTACACTACATCGTTTTGGCCTCCAAATGACCCCTTATTATCCTTTTAACCCTAATTCCTCTCATTTCCTCCTCATTTAGAAATCCCCTAAGTCCTAAAACACTCTTAAGTTCCCTCAAGGCATCAAGCAAGAAGGTGCAAGCAAGGGTTTTGTATCTTCACCTCAAAATCGGATTTCCTCTTCACTAAGTTTTAAGATATGTGGATTTTGATTGTAGGAAGCTTCCTCTCACAAGCTAACTCGCTTTCTAAGTTATGGGCATTTATGAAGACTCTATGAACCTTTTTGCATGACATGATTATGAAGAAAAACTATCATGAGTATCATGCTACTTTGTCTTTGTATAACATTATGAAATAACAAAATATGTAAATATGTGATTTAAAATGAGGGTTTAATGATGCCCTAATTAGGCTTTACTATGATAGGCTAGGTCATATTGCATGATTTGAAAAAGGGGGTTTTGCTATTCTCCTCATGTTCGAATGGGACGTTTTTGCACGGTTTTGAGCATGTATGCATACTCACAGTGTTTTACTAAATTATGAACCATGTTTCTTATCTTTACAAAGGCCCTATGGCCGGATATACGATTTTTTGTATGATACGATTTGTTAAAGGCTATTATGTTCGCTATGAGTCATACTTACCCGTCCTTAGAAATTATTTGCTATGTGATTCATGTACATCCTTTTCCCTACAACATCCCCGTAGCGTGAGTTCAAAGTCCCATATCCCTTAGATATTATGTGCTACCTCTTTGTTTTTGCTATTTTATGCTTCCACAAACAAAGGATGTGCTTATATGAATAACAGACTTGTTTGGGATTCCATTCGTCGTGGCACGTCTAGGCCCTTGTCTTGGGGAGTCTCAAAGCTTGGTATCAGATCACTAGGTTTGTAAATGACCCTCGATAATCCAACACACTACGTTGAGTAAAGTCTTGTTCATGGTTGTGAAATGCACCACATCTATGAATAAGAGGCTATGAGGAGTTTTAGGAAATGAATCACTTCTCCATGCTCTACTTCGTGCTCCAGATTTGAAATAGGGTTTCCTATATCTAACGAGCAGTCTTTTTTCTCTTTTAGATTATGTCGTCGAGACAAATGGCCCAAAGAGCTCCCACCCCCGAGGATAAATCGCTCCCTCCATCCCCACAAGCTCCCCAAGCGGAAGGAGAAGGGGTCACCTATACTGAGTACCAGAAGGTGGTCGCCCTTTTGGCAAGGGTCGTGGCGATTCAAGGGGATCAAGCTCCTAATGCTCCTACACCGGCCTCAAGGGTAAGGGAATTCCCAAGAATGAATCCCCCGGAGTTCCATGGCTCAAAGGTAGAAGAAGAGCCAAAATATTTAATCAATGAAGTGTATAAGGTGTTGGCTATCATGGGGGTAAGTTTTGAGGAGAAAGCAGAACTAGCAGCCTACCAACTCAAGGGTCTTGCTCAAATATGGTATAATCAATAGAAGATGTGGAGGGTTGATGAGGAACCCATTCCATGGGAGGAATTCAAAGTTTCTTTACATGATCACTTCTTCCCAATTGAGCGAAATTCATAAATCTTAGGAAAGGTTCTATGAGCTTGAGGGAGTATTCCCTTAAGTTGAACAACCTCTGAAAGTTTTCTCCTCATTTGGTTGTCGACCCTCGGTCAAGGATACACAAGTTTGTGTTGGGTGTATCCGCCTTGTTCAATTAAGAGCGCCAAGCTGCCATTCTCATTGGGGACATGGATATATTGTGGCTTATGACATACGCTGAACAACTTGAAGGGGTGCTACTTAGAAAGAGAAGTATGAGGGAGTTCAAGAGGGCTCGACTTGATGGTGGATTCCAAGGTGCTAAAGGTGGTCATTTCAAACAAGGTCGCAAATTTTACGGCCAAGTGTCCTCAATGCCCAAGGCCAAAGGTTTGCAAATAATAGGTCTCCCAAACCCAAAGGCTCAAGGTGGTAATAGGTGTACATGGTATGGTAAGAACCATGGAGGTAGATGCTACAAGGATATTGGTGCTTGCTTCGGGTATGGCAAAATAGGCCACAAGGTTGGAGGTTGTCAAAAACAAGGTAGGGATGGTTGTCCCTAAGGAAAAGGTGCTCATGTGATCAAAGGGCACAAGTTGGTCAACAAGGATGTGCTCCTCGACACAACCGGTTCTATGCTTTTCAAGGGAAACAAGGGGTTGATGAGGCTCCCAATGTTGTTACCGATATGTTGAAAATCTGCAATCATGATGTTTATGCTTTATTTGGCCTGGGTTCCTCTCTTTCTTTCATAACTCTATTTATTGCTAGCTGGCTCTATGTGTGCCCCTAATTTTTGGGTGAACCTTTGAGGTTTCCACCTCCGTCATGAGTCCATTCATGCTAAAAGAGCCTATAAGGGTTGTCCCGTGTCTATATTACATAGATATTTTCCTTGTGTATATTTTGAACTCAAGATGGTAGATTTTAACATTATTCTTGGGATGAACTGGTTACATGCATATCATGCTACTATGGATTTTAGGACTCGTAAAGTTAAATTTCAAATCCCTAATGAACTTAACTTTGAATGGGAAGGTCGTGATCAGTAGTCAAGGGTATATTTATCTCTTATCTTAAGGCACAAAAGTTGATTTTAAAAGGCTATATCCATCAACAAGGGGCTAGTCACTTCTCCAAGATTGAGATTCGGTTCGGTTATCATCAATTGAGGGTAACGGAGTGTGATATTCTCAAAATAGTTTTCCGGACTAGGTATAGGCATTTTGAGTTCATTGTGATGTCCTTTGGCCTGACTAATGCCCGGTAATATTTATGGACCTCATGAATATGGTCTTCAATAAGTTGAATTGTTTGTTATGGTATTTCATGATGCCATATTGATCTATGCCCGGAATGAGGAGGAGCAATCAAATCATTTGAGGATAGTATTGCAAACATTAAGGGAAGAAAAGTTCTTTAGTATGTTTGACAAATGTGAATTTTGGTTAAAGGAAGTTGTACTCTTGGGTCTTATGGTGTTGGGGGACAGGTTTAAGATTGACACGAAAAAGATGGAGGTCATAAGAAATTGGCCTAGAACCTTGACTCTGATGCATATTAGGAGCTTCTTAGGTTTGGTTGGTTGCTACCAAAGGTTTGTTTATGGTTTCTCCTCAATTTCTTTCCCTTTGAAAAAATAGACCCAAAAGAAGGCAAAATATCTATGGACAGATGAATGTGAAAGAAGTTTCTAAACTCTGAAGGACAAGCTTATGTCTGCTCCTATTTTGGCCATACCAGAAGAGTCAGAGAAATTCGTGGTATATTGTGATGCTTCGAGAATTGGATTTTTTGTGTGTTGATGCAAAATGGAAAATTCATCGCCTATGCTTCTAGGCAACTAAAAGTTCATGAGTGTAATTAGCCCACCCACAATTTCGAACTAGCATCCGTAGTATTCGCCTTGAAAATCTGGCGTCATTATTTATACGGGGTTCATGTGGACGTGTTCACCGACCATAAGAGTCTCCAATATGTGTTCACCCAAAGAGACTTGAATCTGAGAAAAAGAAGGTAGCCAGAGTTCCTAAAGGATTATGACATGAGTATGTATTACCATCTAGGCAAGGCTAATATTGTGGATGATGCCCTATGTTAGGTATCCATGGATAGTGTGGCGTATCATGAGGATAGCAAAAATGAACTAGTGAGGGAGGTCTATCGGTGAGCTAGGGTGGGAGTTAGATATAAAGAGGTCGAAAGTAGAGGTGTGATGGTAATAGATGGTTCCCAGTCCTCCTTGGTTGAAGACGTTAGATTGAAACAACACCTTGACCCCACTAGGATGGAGTTGAAGTCATTTGTAAAGAGTGGCAAGGTGGAGGTTTTCGCCCAAGGGTGAGATGGTGTCCTTCGGTACCAAGGTAGGTTATGTATGCCGAACATTGATGACTTGAGGGAGTTGTTTTTTCAAGAAGCCCATAATTCCTTCTATTGTATCAACCCTGACTCCAACAAGATGTATAAAATGATGTGTATTGGTGGGGTGGTATGAAGAGAGACATTGCAAAATTTGTAGCTGGTCACCATACTTGCCCACAAGTCAAGGCCTAGAACCAAAAGCCAGGTGGTTTGGCCCAAGACATAAAAATTCCCATTCGGAAGTGGGAAACGTTCAATCTGTATTTTGTAGTCTGTTGCCAACTACTAGAAGGCATTTTGATTCCATTTGGGTTATTGTTGATAGAATGACGTAGTTGTCTCACAACCTACCGGTTTAGGCAACCTATAGTGCCAAAGATTATGCCAAGTTAAACAATTATTAGTTGGTAAGATTGCATGGGTTATTCGCTATTGTTTTGGACCCCGGTGCTCAATTCACATCACACTTTTGGAGGTCTTTTCCGAAAGGCCTTGACACTAAAGTTAAGCTTAGCATGACCTTGCGCCCCCAAATGGATGGTCAAGTGAAGAGGACTATTTGAACTCTTGATTATATGCTTAGGGCATGCGTCTTATAGTTTAAAGGTAATTGTGATGAGCATCTCCTGCTTATCGAGTTTTCTTACAACAATTACTACCATTCTAGTTTGGGATGGCTCCTTTTGAAGGCCTTTCCGTAATTAGTTGTTTCGAAGTGGGAGAAATTGCTTTGTTGGGTCCAGATTTAGTCATGGAGGCTTTGGAGAAGGTGAGGGTTATAAGGGAGAGATAGAAGGCGGCTTAAAGTCAGCAAAAGTCTTATACCAACACTAGAAGGAGAGACCTTGAGTTCGATGTTAATGATTCAGTGTATTTGAAGGTCTCACGTATGAAAAGTGTGATTCTCCTTGACAAAAAGGGGAAATTAAGCTCGAGGTATAGGGACTTATCGAATATCGAGGCATGTTTGTATGTTATGTACGAGTTAGACTTACCCATGAAAATGAATATGGTACATCCTATTTTTCATGTATCCATGTTGAGAAATTGTATTGGAGACGCTAGTTCTATTGTGCCCATAGAAATGGTGAGTTTCAAAGAGAACTTCACCTATGAGGATGTCCCAGTTGAAATTTTAGATAGGCAAGTCAAGCAATTGAGAAACAAGGATATGCCCTCCGTCAAAGTCCTTCGGATGAACCAACATGTATAAGGTTCCAGTTGGAAAGCTGAAGCAAATATGCAAAAGTGATATCCTTATCTCTTTCATTCTAATCAAGCTTGAGGTACTATGATCTTTTCTATTTTAGAGCTTCCCTTCCTTGCATGCCATTCTCATGATAACTATGCATGTTTAGGTGATTTTGAAGTTGCATTGTAAGCATTATTTGTGGCATGGTTTAAAGATTTTAATAGTGCATATGTTGTATTTTTCATATATGTTGCATTGGCATGTGGTGCATGAACCCATTCCTTAGAGCTTGCCTTAGCAAATTTAAGGACGATTTTTCCCAAGGGGGAGGTACTGTAAGACCTCACCTACTAGGACTACGGAAATGCAAGGAAATAAGTTATATAAAATTTTTGACAGACAACTTATACGAAGTGTTTTTTGAGTCGTAAACTATTTTATGGCCCATAGGTTGGTTTGTGGGACCTGTACATACTTGGTAAAGTTTGGGATCTTTCTGAAGTTCAATCTACGACTTATCAGATAACCCGTAAAGTCCTCTGGGAGTTGTAGATGATCTCGTAGAATGAGAATCAGAGAAGGGATCTCTGATGTTTGGAAAATGGCCATCAGAGGAAAATCTATCTACGACCCATAAAATGTTCTATGACCCGTAAATGAGGTTTCGTAGACTTGTCCGACAAGTTTTTAAGAGGGGCAGCATTGTTTTCGCCTCCTAAGGCCCTTAACAGCCTCCTTAACCCTAAATCCCCTAAGTCCTAAAACTTCTCAAGTTTCGTCAAGGCATCAATCGAGAAGGTGCGAGCTAGGGTTTGGTATCTTCAATGCCAAATCGGATTTTCTCTTCACTACGTTGACAAGGTCTATGGGTTTTGAATGTGGGAACCTTCCTATCACAAGCTCAACCATTCCTCTTCATAGTTTCTTTCCAAGTTATGGGTATTTATAAAGACTCCATGAACTTTTTTGCATGACATGACTATGAAGAAAAACTGTGAGGATATTATGATGAGTATCATGCTACTTTGGCTTTGTATAACATTATGAAATGACAAGTTATGGAAATATGTGATTTAAGATGACAGTTTAATGCTGCCCTAATTATGCTTTACTATGATATGGTGGGTCATTTTGCATGATTTGAAAAAGGGGTTTTTGCTATTCTCCTCATGTACGAAGGGGATGTTTTTGCATGGTGTTTAGCATGTATGCATACAAACCGTGTTTTACTAAATTGTGAACAATGTTTCTTTTCTTGAAAAAGGTCCTATGGTTGGATATACGATTTTGTGAATGATACGATTTGTGAAGGGCTATTATGTACGCTATGAGTCATACTTACCCGCCCCCTAGAAATTATTTGCGATGTGATTCATGCATATCCTTTTCCTTACAACTTCCTCATAGGGTTAGTCCAAAGTCCCATTTCACTTAAATATTATGTGATACCTATTTTTCTTTCTCTTTTATGCTTCCGAAAACCAAGAATGTGATTGTATCAATATGAGTCTTGTTTGGGACCCCATTCGGACTCTCATCCAATGTGTCATGGCTAGGCCCTTGGCTAGGGGAGAGTCATATTTTGTACTCATGGTTTGCAAGTTTATTAATGTGTTTTCCTACGAACCTACTTCGCCTACTTTCGGGGACGGATTTTGATTTTGCTAAGATTGAATAGAGATCGTGTTACCATCAGTCGAAAATTAGAGTAGTAGATGTTCCAAAGGATTTCTTTTGGACTTGTTATGGCTACTTGGAGTTTCTGGTAGTATATTTTTGGGTTTATTAATACCCTCGCTGCTTTCATGGTTTCAAAGACATGAGTATATATGCCCTACTTAGACTCTTGTAGGATTTTGGTGATTATCTTGCTTATATTGTAACTGTGTCCTAGTTTAGTAGTTGATTTCTTTTTGTAGTGGATGACTTCGCTTGGTGGCTACTCTACTGGTAAGTGTGGCCTTTTAATGGGATCATATGTCTTAGTAGACTTAAAAGTTTCCCTACACTCATATTGTTCCCTCGGTTTTAAAATTTAGAAGTAGTAGCCTTAATTGTCAAGGATAGAGAGATAGAACAAGAATGGGAGTATAATATTGCTATTTCAGGCTTTTGGGTTGCAAGGTAGTTTGAGGATGAATTTCTTAAAAGATTTATTTATTTTTCGGGTGAGGTGGATGTGAATCGTGTAGTTTTAAGCTCGTGATTGTCCTATGGAATCTCAGTTTGGCCTGCTCATTAGTTGTAGTGGTAGATGACTAGAGTTGGCATTGCTGGGCCAATACTGCTATATTGATGGATCCCATTATTTCCATTATACCTTGTCCTTCATGGATTACACTAAAGGGGTTAGCATAAAAAAAGGGTTCCAAAACTCAACATATTAGGTTTTTATGTTTGGTAGATGCAAAGTTAATTGAGTGGAGTTAGTGTTAAGGGGTCATTTCTAAGAAATTGTTGTGTGTTTGTTGTTACTTACAAGCTTAGTAAATTTTTGAATGGAGTAGTTGACTTGATTTTCTACAGAAAGGTTGCTTGATAGAGAAAGAGAGATACAACTTAGTAGTCAGTCTTTACTGATGACAAGTTTGTTAGTTTGTTAGTAAATTTTGGGGTATTCTTTTGGGCAGATTATTCGTGCCAATCATTGTTGTTCTCTAATATTTAGAGGTTAGGTATGATTCTTTAGAAATTAGGGATGTGAGGTTGATCGTTGAAGCGTAGACTTCACTGGGATTATTCAAAATTGATAACGATTTCCAGGGTTCTTCTAGTAGGTTTGTATGATGAATTTTAGAGTTAAGGCAGGTATTTCGTCTAGTAAAGTTATTTGGGTTTCTTTTAGGGTTCCACATTCCTTACCCTGATAGTTTTGGTGTTGTTTGGGTTCTCTCGGGTGGTTCTAGTGATTTCATGTCTTCTCGGTATAATTGGTGGGAGTATGGTACGAAAGAAGGATTTGGAAGATCCTTTGTGGTTCCTAAATCTAGTCTGGGGTTTTCATCCAAGCCGAAATTCTATTACAATGTCATTCACTTCATGGAGATGCTTTTTGGCCTAGTGGAGAACATAGGCCTAGTGTCCTCATATTTTCTTGCTTGAGACTGCAATAGTCCTTAATTTTGTGGATGGAACTTCTTTTAGTAGTGGATGTTGTAATGACCCTCTGGAAAATGTTTCTTTATTGTATCATTTAAATTGTTAGAGAGCTCCAACAGTGGCCCTAGGTCATTTATGACCTGCTGGATCTATTAGCCCGATTATATGGTTGTCAATTTAGGAGTTGTGCATTTTTTCGCTTTATTAAAAGACTTATACCATGAAAATTTACTTCTTCTACTAAATGTGGGTGAATAGAATCTAAATGGAATTATGAAAGTTTCATCCGTTTAGAATGACCGAATTAGGCTAAGAGAAAGAATGGCTCGAGAAGCAAGTCCTACTATGTGAGTTTGTAATGAGTTATGCATTTTAGCCTTAAAAATTTGTCTACAACGGACTTCGGTTAACATTTTTAAAAAATGTTCTTGAACGAAAAATTCTTATATCATGGTTAGTTTTGAAATGTAAAGTATAGTCTAGAACGATCTTTCCTTTCATTATCAAGTCTTGTGGAAACTATTTAAGCCCCTCAATGGAGTTTTAGTTAAAAATTACAATGGGAGTGGGACCCACAATAAGCCGTAACGATCTCACATAGAAAATTTGACTGGGCCATTGAATTCAAAACATCAAACATTGTAGGATTGCTTAATTCGTGTATGGAGTTTTAAATAAATTTTGAGTTCCCCATCAGAAATATCAAAATTGAAAAACTCAGCATTTCAGTTGGTTTTCGATTATAGGAGAACCAAGACATCACGAACGCGGGCTTAGGATCGCGATAATAGAGGTAAGGTCCCTTTGACCTTTCTGAACGCAGAGGGCCTTACTCTATCGCAAAGGTCATTTCCTCAGTGCTCTGCAATCGTGGATCAGTGTTCACCGCGATCGTGGAGCATTGTTCATCGCAATCACGAAGGTCATTTAAATTGCCTTTCTCTTTCACACCCTTACACAATTTCAGCTCATTTACTAAATTTCCAAAGAAGATAAATTGCTCGATTCTAGCTCAAATTTGAAAATTCAAGAGCCTATGTTCAAGGAAATCTCATAATGAATGCATTGGCGAATTCGAAAATATTTTTGAAGCTTCATTTGATGTAAAAATTAAGTTTTAGCTATTGCATTATGAATTTATGGAATAGGTTTATGGTTGATTTATTAGGTGTGATAACATGGGAATTTAGAACGAGTTTTCAATGAGCTTTGGGTCTAAAGTTTGTGGAATTCTTCAAGAATAATTGTGGTGGTGTCAGAATTAATCGCAGGCACTCAGTTCGAGGTAAATATCATATTTTGCAATTGTTTTAGGTGAATTTTTTACTTAATTCTTGGAAACTTTAAAGTTCATTTGAGAGTGTTTCAGGTCCTTCTTGAGTGATTGTTTGGACTAAACTCAATGATTTTTCATAAAGAATAAGATTGTAGAATTGTATTGTTATTTTGGAGCATCTATCAGAGGTGAGAATACCAATTTTAGCTGTTGTATTTCCATTCTCATGACTAAATTTAAGGAATTTTTGAAAATTCATAACTTAATCAATGTAGATAAAAATTCAATAATGCAAAATGCTAATTCATGGGGTTTTCAAGGTGATTGTCGTGGTGTGATTGTTTTTGACTTTAGTAACTCCATTTCTGATAATTTTGCACTTATTGCTACTATTGTTTTTTGTAATTAGTCGAAATATGCAATTTTTGCAGCATGATCATTTCTTGGTTTTTCTTTGCTCGAATTGAGATCTCATTTCATGATTGAGCTGGGAGTGCTATTTTGGACTCTTTTTTCAGATCAATTCTAGAATCGTAGGCATTGAAATTGGTTTGTCTTTATTTCTTCAAAAGTTAGTGTCAAAATGGCCATAACAACATTGTGGATCCATACTTGACACTGTGGCAGCATTAAGAGGCCATTTGGAAGAGAAAAGCTCCGGCGAAGTGAGTTAGAGCGCACGTGATTGGCATATAGATAGTCTACACCTTTGCTTCCTTTAGATTGAGCTAGATTATGTGAAATCATGCTAAATTAGTTGGAATATTTTGTAGGGTAGCTTGTTATATTCCTTAGATATTAGAACTCATAGTTTAGGCCTCATAGGTAATTTCAGGAAGTTGTATGCTTGTATGTGATCTTGTTAGTTGGTACCATTGTTAGTATTTCCATACCCTATGTTTTTGTATTTTGTAACATGTTCGAATAGTTGGAAAGATGTTGTTAGGTAGATTACCATGTTCCTTAGGATTAGAAACCGTGTTATAGCTTCTTTTTTTGGAATTTTTGGGATATTTGCGAACATGTGGTCCTTGTTCTATAGGCGGCTTTTTATCATTGTTGCTTTTCTTGTAGAGGTACTACGAAGCATGTAGGACATAGTGTAGGACATCAAGACTTGCTTCAGATACCCCTATCTTGCTTCAAACATCCTAGATTCCTGTTGAATGGTGTAGCAGACTAAGGTCTGGTAGATGAACCATAGCAAGGCTGTAACTTGCCCAAATAGACACCTTATAATCGATGATTCCCCAAGATTTGTAGTTAGACTCCATTTTAATACTTAGTTTTTGTTTGGTATAACTCGGTAGTTATGTTGGCCCCATTGGTTAGGTAAAGTAGTATGTCTTGATTGCTATGATGGCTACATTTGTTTAGTAAAGTTGTATGAATCGATGGTTATGATGTCTCTATTCAATGTGTAATGTAGTATGAGTGATGGTTCTGTTGACACTTGTCATTGGATATGACAATATGACACGATGGTTAAGAGGTTAGGCCCTATATCGCTTTGGCCCTAGATTCAGTTGATAATTGGAAGGTTATTTTGGTCCGGTTCATTCCGAAGGATGGTCTTCGTTAGTTTTTGTTGTACTGCTAGAAAGAAAGAATCTTCAGCACCTCTAGCTAGTTCTAGGTGAGCATCCGAGTATCACTAGTCCCATCGTTGGCCTTCCATATAAATCAAGCAAGATCTTAAGCCTTGGACTCCTGTATAAATTAGGTGAGCATCAAAGGGACAATAGATATTTCCTCAGCTTCTCTCACTTATTAGGCAAGAAAACAGGTAGTAGTAATCCTTGGTTTTGCCTCTCATATAAAGTATGCAACATATGGGTAGTAATAGTCCCAGGCTTAGTTGCTCCTATTTATTATGCGAGCATCTTAGTAGCAATAGTCTTTGCCTTGTTACCTAGTTCATACCTAATCTTCTAGCCTTAGATATTGAAGATTAAGGGTTGTCTTTGTTGACTTTGATTTCAGTATAGCAGATTCATTACTTCCTGAATCCAAGTAATTGGAAACTTCAATGTCTCAATCGAGCTTACACAGGCCTAGTTTGCTGTAGATATCATAATTATTCATTTAGACTTCTCTTACTTGTATGGCAGCTAGTTTCCTTTACCCTAGACAACTTATTTCACTTTTATTTAGGGTTATTGCTTTTTTTTTCATAGTATTTTTACCTTTCCTTCTTAGTTTCCCAATGATGCCTACTAAGTGTATGTTTTTCTGGTACTCATACTATACTCTTCATCTATTTTCGTGATGCAGGTCCTAGAGCCATTTATTAGTATTGACCAATTGAGCATGTGGCATCTTACATCAGAGAAAGAGGTGAACACTTGACATTCTGGGATCATTTTTGTTTCCTTCAGCTTGGAGGCCCCGTCTATTTAAATATTTTAAGACTAGCCAGATCTTGTATATGTTTTTGGTCCACGTTTGGGATTAGTACTCATTATTTTATTGTAGTAGCTCTGTAGAGGTGATTTACAGGTTCAAGATCAGACTTTTTTTTATAAATTTAGCTATTCCCCTTTTTTATTTATCTATATCGTCTCTGTACAGGTGCATCCTTTATATCATTTACTTATATTGTTGGGTTACGAGTTGGCTTACCTGTCGTCGGGTTATGGTAGGTGCCATCATGACCTGAGAAGCTTCTTCATGACATGAATGTTGTTGTAATGACTCTCTAGGTCATTTCTATGATTTTGCAGTCATTTTTTTAATTTGAGCATGTTTATGGTGACCTCAGGATAATGGTGTTTTGTTGGGGCTTTTAGGATGGTTATTGATTGGGTTATTTTGAAGTTGTGTGGATTTTTGAGTCAACCAAGAGGTTATACCTACGAATGCATTTTCAAGTAAACTCCTCGTAAATGACCTCATAGCGAAATTCTTACAATTCCATTAGCCCTAGAATGGTCTAATTAGGATAAGAGCATGTATGGTGCGGCTATATTGTGCTTTGCAAATTTAGCAGCCAGAACTGATTAATAGTTGATTTAGTCAATACTTCGATAAACGTGATATGGATGAAAATTTAATAGCATGGTTAACTTTGGATTGCCAAGTTTGGTCTAGAATGACCTTTCGTTTTATACCGAGGACTACCAGATGTAATTTGACCCTCCGGGTGCTTTTTGTTGGAAATTGCATATAAGGAAGTGGCACCCACATATGATCGTAGAAAGCTCCGCTGGAAATTCTGACCACACAGTTGCATCCTGAACATCAAAACTCATTAGGTTACATAGTTCGCTTGCAAAAATCAGAGTTTGGATGAACTCGAAACATCGAAAAAAGGATTGAATAATTTTTTAATGGTAGTGGGACACGTGGAAAGCCCTACGCTGACACATTGCGCGAGTTGGTGTTGTCACATGCATATATATACAAATGCAACTTTGCACCGCAATTTGGAGCTCATTATTCATCCGATATGAGCTCGTTCATTGATTTTTCTGCAGGTTGTATATATTAAAATGAGTAAAAGTTTTACATTGCGATATATCAGTCATTTCTCAATGGAATTAAGTAAAATATGTGTCAAAATTGTTCTATTTTACTAGAGGAACATTGTGGTATGCTTGGATCTTGTTGATTAGGATGTAGTTCTGTGGAATTCGACTGAGAAGTTATGTAACAAATGTTTTTCGATAAGAAATACAACATTGTTTTTCAGTAATTTCTCCGTCTTCTAGGATATGTTTTATGCTCGATTTTTTGCTATTGACTTGAGGTGATATAGGGATTATTTTACGGGGTATGGTTTGGTATTTCGGGGGGGTTTGCTCCATTTTTTCCCATTTTAGTCGTACTTGATGTAATTTCATCCACTTCTTGAGATTTTACTGCCAAATCACCCGTAATGACTTTTTGACTTGTGTTTTAATAGCATGGAAACATAGGAGATGACAAGGAAGGGAAAAGTTTGGGTAGACTATCAAGAGCATGAGGGACTGCCTTCCAGGTAGGCTAGGTTTTCCTAACCTCTAGTCTGAGTTAAAATATGTAATAAGATCCTATTTGTTATTGGAGTTCCCTGAGTAAATTTTGTGTGTGTGTATATATATGATGCAAATGATATGATTATCGTTTGGAGTCTATGATACGTGCATCTAGTCTGTAAGATAGTTTTTGCACTATTTGGGTTGTGTATGCTTCTGATAAGGAATGTACGTGTGAGTACGCACACGACATAAGTAAGTTAGGCAATGACTATAACTTGCGTGCATATAGTTTACTGTTTAAATGTTCGGTTGACTTGCTGGGCTCTCTGACACAGAAAATTATACTAGGTCGTCGTGATTCTGATTATCCGTAATATATATATCCTGATAAAATCCTTTTAACATCTTACTTGATCATTGGAGATTATAATTACTGTTTATTTTTACACATATATATATGTTATACTAGCTTGTTGTTAGCATTGTTAAGCTATGACTAAATTTATAGAGGGTTAAATGTAACTTACGCCAAATGATTAGCACGGATGCCTATCTTGACCCTAGTTTACATGTGTGAGTAGTTTGGTGCTGATGCCATGTAGCAGTTGAAAGGTTGGGTTGTTGAGTATGTTTTATATATAGCTGGTTGTACTAAATATGTGTCGTATATAATGATGTGCGATGGTAATCGCTCTATTAATGACTGTGCTAGTTGTAATCACTATAATAGCAGTGTTCTAATGCTGTGGAACTACAGAATGGCCTAGTAAAGGCAGGGATATAGGCTAATGCCCTATGACAGGTATGTATTCTTCCTTATTCCTATCTGTGTAGATGTGTAGCCTGATACTACTTTGATATGCTAATAGATGGGCTATTTATTGAATATATGCCATACTATGGACTCACTATGGTAAAAATATGATTCCGATGTGCCAATTTGCTCTGGATCACTGTCATACAGCTGCACTGTGGACTGATTCAGGTATAAATATTACTCTACTAGGCCTGGTTGTTCTGGACACTTATGATATATCTTTGATTGTCCATATTTACTCTGAGTACTTGGGATTGACTAGATTATGGTGTTTTTGGCCTTTGTTTGGCATGACCCTACATTAGTCTGTGAGATACATACACTCTTATATACTGTTGTTAGTCGTTGGGTCATTGGTTATTCTTACTTGATGCTGGGGTTACCTATTATCTATGTTGTCGAAGATTATGCCAAGTTATACATCCATGAGTTGGTGAGATTGCATGGGGTTCCATTAGCTATTATTTTGGACCGCAGTGTTTAATTCACATCGCATTTTTGTAGGTCTTTCTAGAAGGGCCTTGGCACTAAAGCCAAGCTAAGCATGACCTTTAACCCCAAACGAATGGTCAAGCCGGGATGACTATCAAAACTCTAGGATATTCTTAGGGCTTGCGTCTTGGAATTTAAGGGAAATTGGGATTAGCATCTCCACTCATCGAGTTTTCTTACAAATATAGCTACTATTCCTGCGTTGCGATGGCTCATTTTGAAGCCCTTTATGGGAAGTGTTGAAGATCCCTAGTTGGTTGGTTCGAAGTGGGAGAAATTGATTTGTTGGGTTCGGATTAAGTCATGGAGGCTTTGGAGAAGGTGATGGTAATAAGGGAGAGATTGAAGGAGGCTTAATGTTAGCAAAAGTCTTATGCCTACACCAGAAGGAGAGACCTTGAGTTTGAAGTTAATGATTGGGTGTCTTTGAAGGTCTCACTAATGAAAGGCGTGATTCGTTTTGGCAAGAAGAAGAAATAATGCTCGAGGAACATAGGGCCTTACTGGATATCTAGGCATATTTGTAAGTTGCGTACAAGTTAGAGTTACCTATGGAAATGAATATGGTCCATTCAATTTTTCATGTCTCCATGATGAGAGTTTATTGGAGACCCTATTTCTATTGTGCCCAACGAAATGGTGAATGTCAATGAAAATTTCACCTATGAGAAAGTTTCGTTGGAAATGTTTCATAGGCAGGTCAAGCGGTTGAGAAACAAGGAAGTGCCCTCCATCAATGTCCTTTGAAGGAACCAACATGTAGAAGGTGCCACTTAGGAAGATGTAGCGGATATGCAAAATGGATACCCTTATCTCTTCCATTCTAATCAAGCTTGAGTTACTATGATGTTTCACATTTTAGAGCTTCCCCTCCTAGCATGCCATTTTCATGATTATTATGCATGTTTATGTGATTTTGAAGTTGCATTATAAGCACTATTTGAGGCATGGTTTGAAGATTTCAATGGTGCATACGTTTCATTTTTCGTTGTCATGCATTGGTATATAGTGAGTGAACCCATTCCTTAGAGCTTGTCTTAGCACATTTGGGGACGAATATTTCCAAGGGGGAATATTATAAGACCCCACCTACTAGGAGTATGAAATTGGAAGGAAATAAGTTCCAAAAAATTTGTATTTTCAGCTTTCATGAAGGGTTTTACGAGCTGTAAACCGTTTTATGGACGGTAGGTTAGTTTGTGGAACCTTGACAGACTTGGTTAAATTTTGTGTCTTTCCGAAGTTCAATCAACGACTTATCAAATGACTCGTAAAGTCCTCTACAAGTCCTAGATAGTCTCGTAGAATGAGAAATAGTGAAAGGGATCTCCAAAGTTTGGAAAATGGCCATCAGATGAAAACCATCTACGATCCATAAACGGGGTCTTGTAGACCTTTCCGACCAGTTTTTAAGATAGGACAGTTTTCTCATTTCCTAGGATTTTATATTTATACTATGTCGATTGGGCTTCCAAAGGACCATATCAGCCTACTTAACCGTAATTCCTCTCATTTCCTCCTCATTTCAAAATCCCCTAAGTCCTAAAAAAGTCTCAAGTTCCCTCAAGGCATCAAGCAAGAAGGTGCAAGCTAGGGTTTGGTATCTTTACCTACAAGTCAGATTTCTTCTTCATTAAGTTGACAAGTTATGTGGATTTTGATTGTGGGATCCTTCCTTTCGCAAGTTTAACCATACCTCCTCCAAGTTTCTTTCCAAGATATGGGTATTTATGAAGACTCCATGAACATTTTTGCATGATAAGATTATGAAGAAAAACTATGATGATATCATAATGAGTATCATGTTACCTTGTCTTTGTGTAAAATTATGAAATGATAAGTTATGGGAATATGCGATTTAAGATGTTGGTTTAATGATGCCCTATTTATGCTTTTCTATGATATGGTGGGTTATTTTGCATGATTTAAAAATGGGGGTTTTGCTATTCTGTAATGTCCTAAGGGGATGGTTTTGCATGGTTTGAGAACGTATGCATACTTATCGTGTTTTACTAAATTTTGAACCAAGTTTCTTATCTTGACAAAGTCCCTATGGCCGAATATATGATTTTGTGAATGATACAATTTGTGAAGGGCTATTATGTATGCTAAGAGTCTTATGTACACCCCGTAGAAATTGTTTTCTATGTGATTCATACACATCCTTTTCCCAACATACCTATAGCGTGAGTCCAAAGTCCTATTTCCCTTAGATATTATGTACTACCTGTTTATGTTTCTCTTTTATGCTTCCACAAACCAAGGAAGTGCTTGTATGAATAAGAGGCTTATTTGGGACCCCATTCGAGCTCCAAGTCACCATGTCAGGTCTAGTGCATTAGCTTGGGGCATGTCTGATTTGGTACTCATGGTTTGCGAGTTTATTTATGTGTTTTCCTACTTACCTACCTGACCTACTTTATTTTTCTAAGATTGAATCAAGATCTTGTTACCATCGGTCGAGGATTAGAGTAGTAGATGTTCCAAAGGATACATTTTGGACTCGTTATGGCTACTTGGAGTTTCTGGCAATATTGTTTGGGATTATTAATACCCTCACTACTTTCAAGGATTTGAAGGAATGAGTACATGTAATTTGAAGGAATGGGATTATATTGCTTTAACTGTAATTGTATCCTAGTTTAGTAGTTTATTTCTTTTAGTAGTAGATGACTTCGTTTTGTGGCTACTCTACTGATAAGTGTGGCCTTTTAGTTGGACAGTATGTCCTAGTAGACTTAAAAGTTTCCCTACATTTATATTTTCCCTCAGTGTTGAAATTTATAACTAGTAGCGTTAATTGTCAAAGATAGGGAGATAGAGCAAGAATAGGAGAATCCTACGGTTGTTTCAGGCTTTTTGGTTGCAAGATGGTTCGAGGATGAATTTCTTAAAAGATTTACTTTCGGGGTGGGGTCGATGTGAGCCTTGCAGTTTTATGCTCGTGATTGTCCTATGGAAGCTCTGTTTGGCTTGCATATTTGTTGTAGTGTTAGATGATTAGATTTGGCATTGTTGGGCCGTTACTGCTATTTTGATAGATCCTATTGTTTCCATTCGACTGGGTGCTTCTTGGATTACACTAAAGGGGTTAGCATAAAAAAAGTGTGTCTGAACTCAAACATATTAGGTTGTTGTGTTTGGTAGCTGCAATGTTAGTTGAGTGGAGTCAGTGTTGTAGGGTCAATTTTGTGCAATTGTTGTGTGTTTGTTGTTACTTGCATGCTTAGTAAATTTTAGAATGGAGCGGATGACTTGATTTTCTGCAGAGGGGTCACTTGATAGAGATCGATACAACGTAGTAGTCAGTGGGGTGCTTTAGTACGATTACAGGTTGGTTAGTTTAGGGAGTAGTAAGCAAGCCTGAGAAAATGATTTCTGGGGAACAAACACGATTTTGGGTTTTTCCTTTGGTCAAATTATTAGTGCCAATAATTGTTTTTCTTTAATATTAAGAGGTTAAGTATGATTCTTCGAAAACTGGTGATGCGAGGTTGATCGTGGAGGCACAGACTGCGCTGGGATTATTCAAAATTGATAAGGATTCGAGGGTTCTTTTAATAGGTTAATATGATGAATTTTATAGTGAAGTTATTTGGGTTTCTTTTAGGGTTCCACATTCCTTAACCTGATAGTTTCAGTGTTGTTTGCGTTCTCTTGGGTGGTTCTAGTGATGTCATGTCTTGTCGGTATAATTGGGGGGAGTATGGTATGAAAGAAGGATTTGGAAGATCCTTTGTGGTACCTAAAGCTAGTTTGGGGTTTTCATCAAAGCTGAAGTTCTATCCTTGTGTCATTCACTTCATGGAAATGCTTTTTTGGCTTAGTAAAGAAGATAGGCCTAGTGTCCTCACATTTTCGTTCTTGAGACTACAATTTACCTTAATTTTATGGATGAAACTTCTTTTAGTTGTTGATATTGTAATGACCCCTTGGGGCATTTTTCTTATATAGTATCATTTACACGTTTAGAGAGTTCGTATAGCGGCCCCAGGTCATTCATGACCTGCTGGATCTGCTAGCTCTATTACATGGTTGTCTGTTTTGGAGTTGTGCAATTTCTCATTTTTTGAAGGACATATACCATGAAAAATTACTTCTTGTACGAAATGTGGGGAAACAAAATGGAAATGGAATTATGAAAGTTCCATCATCTCTGAAATGACCAAACTAGGAACAATGCAAGAATGGCTCGACAACCAAGTCCTACTATGTGAGTTTGTAAAGAGTTTTACATTTTAGCCTTTAAAAATGGTCTACGGTGGACTTTGGTTAATATTCTTAAAAAGTTTGCTTGAACAAAAAATTATTATATCTTTGTTAGTTTTGAAATGTCGAGTGTATAGAATGATCTTTCATGTCTTTTCAAGGCTACTGGACACATATTAAGCCCCTCAATGAAGTTTCTGTTAAAAATGACCATGGGAATAGGTCCCATAATAAGTCATAATAATCTCGTATAGAAATTTTCACTGTGCCATTAAATTCGAAACGTTGAATTTTGTAGGATTGCATAGTTCACGTATGGAGTTTCGAATTAATTTCGGGTACCCTATCAGAATTTCAAAATTCAAAAACTCAGCATTTCAGTTGGTTTTCTAGTGTATGAGAACCAAGCCTTTGCAAACGCGGTCTTAAGACCGCGATCACAGAGATAAGGTCCCTATGACCTTTTTCAACACAAAGGGACCATCCTTTATCGTAGAGTCATTTCCATGGAGCTCTGTAATCACGGAGCACTTTTCACCACGATCATGGAGCATTGTTCACCACAATCGCGAAGGTCATTTGAATGGCCTATCTCTTTCAGATCCTTAGATAAGTTCAACTCATTTCCTAAATTTCCAAAGAAGATAACTTGCTCAATTCCAACTCAAATTTGGCAACTCAAGAGCCTATGTTCTAGGAAATCTCATGATGAATGCATTGGCAAGTTTGAAAATATTATTGAAGCTTCATTTGAGGTAAAATAAATAATTTTTACCTATTGTGTTATGAATTTTTGGAATAGGTTTTTATTTGATTTTGTAAGTGTGATAGCATGGGAATTTCGAACTAGTTCAGTGATCTTTGGGTCTATATTCAGTGGAATTCCAAAAGAAAAATCGTGGTGGTGTAAGAATTAATCGCAGGCACTCAATTCATGGTAAATATCATATTTTTCAGCTGGTTTAGGTGAATTTTTGACATAATTCTTGGAAACTCTAGAGTTTTATTTGAGACTGTTTCAGGTCCGACTTGAGTAATTCTTTGGGCTAAACTGAAGGATTTTTCATGAAGAATGCGATTGTAGAATTGTAAAGTTACTTTGGAGCATCGTTCGGAGGAGAGAATTCCAGTTTAAGCTGTTGAATTTGCATTTTCAGAATTAAATTTAAGGAATTTTTGAAAATTCATAACTTAATCAATATAGATAAGAATTCAGTAAGTAAAAATCCTAATTCATTGGGTTTTTATGGTGATTGTCGTAGTGTGCTTTGCTTTGACTTTTGGAACTCCCTGTCTTTTAATATTGCACCTACAACTACTATCTTTTTATGTAATTAGTCAAAATTATGGGATTTTAGCAGCATGATCATTTCTTTGTTTTTCTTTGCTCGAATTGAGTTCCAATTTTTTTAATTAAGCTAGGAGTGCTATTTTGGACTAGTTTTTTGGGTCAATTCTAGAATCGTAGATATGGGCCTTACATTTCTCTTTTTTCACCTTGAAATTGGTTTGTATTTATTTCTTGCAAATGTAGAGTCTAAATGGCCATAACAACATTGTTGATCCATACATGACAGCGTGGCGGCATTCAGAAGCCATTTGGAAGGGAAAAGCTCCAGCGAAGTTAGTTAGAGCGCACACGATTGGCATATAGATAGTCTAAACCTTTGCTTCCTTTAGATTGAGCTATATTGTGTGTAATCATACTAAATTAGTTGGATTTTTTAGGGTAGTTTATTATATGCCTTAGATATTAGAACTCATAGTTTAGGCCTTATAGGTAATTTCATGAAGTTGTATGCTTGTATGTCATCTTGTTAGTTTGTATCATTGTTAGTATTATCGTCTCTGATTTTTTTGTATTTTGTAACTTGTTGGAATGGTTGGAAAGATTTGGTTGGGTAGATTACAATGTTCCTTAGGATTAGAAACCATGTCATAGGTTTTTTTTTTTTGCAATTTTGGGGATATTTACGAACATGTGGTCCTTGTACTACCAGGCTGCTTTTTATAGTGTTTCTCTTCTTCGAGAGGTACTATGCAACATGTAGGCCATAGTGTAGGACATTAAGACTTGCTTTAGATGCCCCCATCTTGCTTCAGTTGGCCTAGATTCCTGCAAATTGACGTAGAAGACTAGGGTTTGGTAGAAGAACCTTACCGCAGTCAATATATTCCCGAATAGACACTTTATAATCGATCATTCCCCAAGATTTGTAGTTAGACTCCTTTTTTAAGCTTAGTTCTTGTTTTGTATAACTCGACAGTTATGTTGGCCCCATTGGTTAGATAAAGCAGTATGTCTCGATTGTTATGACGGATCCATTCGTTCATTAAAGTTGTATGACTCGATGGTTATGATGTCTCGATTCATTGGGTAAAGTAGCATTCTTGATGGTTATGTCGACTTTGTTCATTGGATATGACAGTATGATACGATGATTATGTTGGCAATGTTAGGACCTATATCGCTTTAACCCTAGATCCAGTTGATAATTGGAAGGTAGCTTTGGTTTGATTCATTCAGAAGAATGGTCTTAGTTAGTTGTTGTTGTACAGCTAGAAAGAAAGAACGTTCAACACCTCTAGCTAGTTCTAGGTAAGCATCTTAGTATCACTAGTCTTATCCTTGGCCTCCTATGTAAATCACGCAAGCTCTTAAGCCTCGGCCTTCTGTATTAATTTAGGGGAGCATCCAGGAGACAATAGCTTTTGCCTCAGCCTCTCTCACTTATTAGGCAAGAATACCAGTAGTAGTTGTCCTGGCCTCGACCTCTCTTATAAAGTATGTGACGTATGGGTAGTAATAGTCCCGACTTTGGTTGCCCCTATTTATTAGGCGATGATCTGGGTTGGAATTGTCTCGGCCATGATACGTTATTCATACCTAATCATCTAAACTTGGATATTCATAGCTTTGGTATCTAGTATTTCAATAAAGCAGATTCATTACTTCTCGAATCCATGTAATTATAGACTTCAATGTCTAAATCGAGCTTACGCAAGCTCGATTTGTGTAGATATCATTGTATTCATTTAGACTTCTCTTACTTGTATGGTAGCTAGTTTCCTTCACCCTTGACATTTTATTTGACTTTTATTTAGGGTTGTTCCTCTTTTTCATAGTATTTTTACCTTTCCTTCTTAGTCGCCTAATGATACCTATTGAGTGCATATTTGTCCTGGTACTCATACTAAACTTTGCATCCATTTTTGCGATGCATGTCCTAGAACCATTTATAGGCATTGACCAATTGAGCATGTGGAAGCTTACATCAGAGAACAGGGTGAACACTTGATGTTATGGAATCACTTTTGTTTCCTTCAACTTGGTCGCCTGTCTTTTTATGTATTTTGAGACTAGTGAGCTCTTGTGTATATTTTTGTTCCATGTTTGGTACTAGTACTCTTTATTTTATTGTAGTAGCTCTGTAGTTGTGATGTACAGGTTTAGGAACAGATTTTTTTATACATTTAGTTGTTCCCCTCTTTTATTTTTCTATATTTGTGTCTTGTATGTTGATTTGGTGAGTTTTCCCCTTTATATTCATTACTTATACCTATGGGTTACGCCTTTGCTTACCTGTCATTGGGTTATGGTAGGTGCCATCATGACATGAGAGATTTCTTCATAACATGAATATTGTTGTAATGACCCTCCAGATCATTTCTTTGATTGTGCAATCATGTTGTTGATTTGAGCATATGTATAGTGACCTCGGGATATTGGTGGATTGTTGGGACTATTTGGATGGTTAATTGTTGGGTTATTTTGAAGATGTGTGTATTTTTGAGTTAATAGAGAGGTTATACCTCCAAAATGAGTATTCAGATAAAGTCCTTGTAAACAGCCTCATAGCGGAATTTTGACGATTCCATTATCTCTAGAATGGTGTAATTAGGCTAGGAGCATGTGTGGTGCGGTTATATCGTGGTTTGCAAATTTACAACTAGAACGTATTAATAGTTGACTCAGTCAATACTTCTATAAACATGCTACGGATGAAAATTCAAGCATGGTTAACTTTGGAATGCTGAGTGTTGTCTAGGATGACCTATCGTTTTATACCGAGGAATTCCGGATGTAATTTGATCCTCCGGGTGCTTTTTATTGCATGTTGCATATGAGGAAGTGGGACCCGCGTTACATCATAAGAGGCTCCATTGGAAATTCTGATTGTATTGTTGCATCTAGAAAATTAACACCCATATGGTTAAAGAGTTTGTTTGCAAAAATAGAGTCTAGACGAGCTTGAAACATCGAAAAAGGGATTGAATAGTTGCTGAATGAAAGTGGGACATGTGGAAATCCTAGTGCGTACATATGGCACGAGTTGGCGCTGACACATGCATATATATACACATGAAACTTTGCAGCAGGATTTCAAGTTCAGTTTTCATCTAATATGAGCATGTTTATCGATATTTTTGCAGGTTCTATATAAAGATGAGTGAAAACCTTACATTATGATGTCTCGAACATTTCTCAAGATAATTAAGTAAAATTTGAGTCTAAATTTTTCTATTTTACGAGAGGAACATTGTGGTATTCTTGAATCTTGTCAAATTTTCTGTAGTTTCGTTCAATTTTGCAAAGAAGTTATGTAATAAGTGTTTTTCTATAAGAAAAACATCATTGTTTTGAGTCGTTTCGCTGTCTTCTAGGATATGTTTTTGCCTCAATTTTTGGCTATGGACTCCAAGTGACATAGGGATCATTTTACGGGTTTTGGTTTGGTATTTTAGGGGTAGTCTCCATTTTTCACATTTTAGTCGCAATTGATGCAATTTTACCCACTTCGTGAGATTTTATAGCCAAATAAGTCATATTGACTTTTTGAGTTATGTTTTGATAGCTGGACAACATAGGAGATGACAAGAAAGGGAAATCTTAGGTAGACTGTTAAGAGAACGAGGGACCGCCTTCCAAGTAGGTTAGACTTTCCTTACCACTAGAATGAGTTAAAATATGTAATGAGATCCTGTTTGATGTTCGAGGTCCCTGAGTAAAGTATAGATATGTATGATGCTAAGAATATGATTAACTTTTGGACTCTGTTATACCTGCATTTGGTCTATTAGATAGTTTTAGGACTATTTGGGTTATGTATTCTTCTGATAAGGAATGTAAGCGATAGTAAGCACACAACAAAGGTAAGTTAAGCAATGATGCTAGTTGTGCGCATATAGTTTACTGTTTAAATGTTGGGTTGACTTGCTATGCTCTCTGAAGCAAAAACCTATGTTATATAGTCGTGATTCTAAATATCTGTAATATACATATAAATATATATGTGTATATATGTATATATATATATATATATATATATATATCCTAATTAAATTCTCTTTAGATCTATACTTGATCATTGGAGATTATAATCACTGGTTATAATATATATATATATATATATACATACACATACATATACATATATATGTTATACTAGCTGCTTAGCACTGTTAAGCTATGAGTCAACTTCTAGGGGGTTAAATGTAAGTTACCTCAATTGATTGGCACGGATACCTATCTTGACCCTAGTTTACATAAGTAAGTGGTCTGGTGATGATGCTATGTAGTAGTTGAGAGGCTAGGTTGCTGAGTATGTTCTATATATAGCTGGTTATACTAAATATGTGTCATATATAATGATGTGAGATGGTAATCGCTCTATTTATGACTGTGCTAGTTGTAATCACTATAGTAGAAGAGTTCTGGCACTGTGGAACTACAGAAACACCTAGTGAAGGCTAGATATGGGCTAATGCCTTATGACATGTATGTAGTCTAGCTTACTCCTATCAGTGTAGATGTGTAGCCTGATACTACTACTATGCGCTAGCCGTGACGTGAATTATCGATTATATGCCATACTTTGGACTGACTCTGTTAAAGATATGATTCCGATTTGCCGATTTGCTCTATATTCCTATCATATAGCCGCATTGTGGACTGATTCTTGTATAAATATTACTCTACTTGGATTGGTTGTTCTGGATACTTATGATTTACCTATGATTGTCCATATTTTCGTTGAGTACATGGGATTGACCGGATTATGGTGTATTTGGCCTTGGGTTGGCAAGTCCCTACATTAATCTTGAGATATATACACCCTTATATAATAGTGTGAGTCGTTGTGCACTGGTTATTCTTACCTGATGTTGGGGTTACAAATTATCTTCTAAAGGAGGTGATGCCTATGTTTAGTATGATTGTGTGATTCTTACATAGAGGCACAATATGACGTTCAATTTTCCGATTTTGATAGAACAGTTGAGTAGGTGACCATTAATATACTCTGAGACCTAAATGACACTCCCCATGGTCTATAGTCTCTGGCGGCCACCTCTAAGACTCTGAGATTTGGGTGACGCTCCTCGCGGTCTGTAGTCTCCGGTAGCCACATCCGAGTGTCCAAGACCTGAGTGTCGATATATATAATAGAGGGACAAATCGATTGCAGGAGAAAGAATCCCCTAACATAATCATATGTGTTGATGTGTAGCCTGATACTACCATTATATGCTAGACGTGAGGCTATTTATTTGTTATATGTCGTACTATGGACTGAGTCTGGTATAGATATGATTCCAATGTGCCGATTTGTTGTAGATACCAATCATATAGGTATATTGTGGACTGGTTATGGTATAAATATGACTCTACTGGGCATGGTTATATTTGATACTTATGATATACCTGTGATTGTCCATATTTACTCTAAGTACTTGGGATTGACTAGATTATGGTGTATTTTGCCTTCGGTTGACAGGACCCTACATTAGTCTGTGTGATATATACTCTCTTGTATGCTAATGTTAGGGGGATTTTTTCTCCCGCAAGAGATTCGTCCCACTGTTATATATTTCGAGGTGTCAGGGTTGAGTTTGTGAGGACTAGGACTTTAGAACACCATACCCATGTGAAGTATACTGATTCAATGCATTTTTGGCCAAGGAACCTAACCATGGGCACCTCCACAACCCATGGTCCTTACCATGGTTCGTAAAGGGGGTTCGAGAGAACGGCCTGGCCAGTGCTCCCTCTATTTTTGCTAGGGAGACCTTTACAACTACTTGTACAGTCCGTAGAAGCTTCTATGACTTGTGGTGGTGCTCCATAAAGGTGTCGGGAGAAAATTTTGCTAAGTATCAAATCACTGTCTCGGAACTTTAACCTTTATATGGGTTCTTTTAATAGATCATAAAACTTTGCTAGAACCATATGGCTTCTGCGAGATCAATCTTTGTGATATTTCTAAGCATGATAGTACCATCACGAAAATGAGGCACCCTCTACGGATAATTGTACAGTCTCTGAAGCTCTGTACGGATCATGAACAACTTTTGTGGAGATTTCCAAGTGACCTTCCAATATTTGTTTAGTTTGGGTTAGTCCTTTTACCTCCAAAATAAGTTCCACACCTTCCATATCATTCCACGCACTACATAATACTTAGTTCCTCATTCACTCGTTTAAACACTTTTCGAATCCTTTTTAAAAGCTCTAGTCGAAGGATCTCATAGAACCCTCATGCCTAATATAAATTCACTTTCAGGCCTTCAATTTATTCATATGGTTTAGGGCCATCATGGGTCTCCTTCATCAAGCCAAATTTAAAGGAAATCCATTGGCTAAGGTTTTCATATTAACTGATAGAAGGGTTAAATTTAAATTTTCATATCTCCTTACACAAAAGAACCTGGGTGGCTTATGACCTACCAGATTGAATCTCTTTGAATTGGCTTTCTAACACATCTGGTTTCACCAAATTCTGAGTTTGGACTAAGATGTTATGCCCATTTTTGCAAAACTTGTTAGTGCTAGGACAGTGAGCTTTCACGAACCGTGAAATGCTTTACGACCCCTAAGGCCATCCATGGTGAGTTTTGGATAAAATTTTGTGGTTCATTTTATTGAGGTATTATTGATATTTTGACTCATCCCCAAGGCTTTTTAAGACCTTTATAACCCACCCCCACAATCCAAAGCGTTTCATATGCTAATTCTAACCTCTCAGTCAAGCTTTACACTTAGTTTATTTCATTACTCTTAAGCCTTTTTCTCCAAGTCACTCATTCAAAGGATTCAAGCTAGGATTTAATTTGGGTTCTAACTGCAAGCCAAATCTTCTCAAATTCCTCTTCCTAAAAAAGATATGTGGTGTTGGTTCATGATCCCGTTCAATCATGAAGACCCAAAAAACTTCGTATCTCTTCATTTATGATTTTTAAGCTTACTTTGAATATGGGTCTTTTAAATTAGAGTTGATTTGATTAAATTGAGATATGGTCTGTATTTAATTGTTGTTTTTAAAGTGATTGGAGCCCTATTATTTTAAATTGCAGTGATATTATGAAGGTTGGAATATGTATGTCTCTTTAAATGATGAAATTATGTATGGATACTTTGAAGTGTGCTTTAATTGATGATTTCTTCAAGGATTTGTTATGATTTTATTATATTATGATGATTTAATTATGATTGCTAGTACCCATGCTATTCGTTCATTCCTCATGGCACATGTATGCATGAACATCGATTCTCATGTGATTTCTGATATGGGTTATTACCCAATTATGATTATGACTAAGATGTCAAGCAAGTATGGTTACGACATGACATGTGATCACATAATATCTATGATATGGCTTATGAAGCATTATGGGTGCTATACACCAACATGTATAAGTATGAGTGAGCTACTGTTATGCATGAAGTATGACATGAAAGTATGATTTGACTTTTTAGCCCAAGTATGCATGACTACGAAGTATGTTTGTCTTTTAAGCCTAATAATGCATGAAAATGATTTGAATAGACTTAAGCCTCTTTTTCAAGCATGTATATGTATATGTATTCCCATTGGATGAAAACTTATCACCGAGTTGGCTTGTGTGAGAGGGACTATCCCCAAGGGTCCTAATATAAATCCTAAAGTCCCATAATTACGTGGGAATGAAAGTTCATGTTTATGTCCTCAAAGGGATGATGATGTTATGGTAATCCTTTCAAAAAGGTCGGGCTGTGAGAAAGGTGTCCGTCACATTGAAAATACTGGGTCATAAGGTATGGTGTGGGCTACCTTTTGCAAGTAGTCCACTCTCATCTCAGTGCGGAAGCTTATGCATCAGGAGATTATGTTATGGCTCGCATGATCTTATATGTTGATTGTGGTCCCATCCCTGCTATATTTAAAGTATTATTTCATTCATGCATGATGAATTCATGGCATATTGATATATTATTCTTTCTTATATACTTCCTTCTCTATATATGTGTGCCCTTGTCATCTAATATTGAAATTCAGGTTTAATTAGATCATAAGCATCGCATGCCCGCATACATAGTACATTATAATGTACTACCACATACTCCTTTGCCTATATGATCTAACCATATAGGGACCATAGACTATCTTCATCCACCTCTTGACTATTAAGTTGGATTGTGAACATGCTAGTGGTGACAAGATCCACCTTCTATCTACACATTATGTTATATTCACTTCTGTCATTAATTTGAGGGTGAACCGGGGATATGTCTTGGCCCCTGTCCTATTCTATAAACTAGAGGCATTGTTGGACATCATGTATTCTCTATATATGGGCTTGTTATGTGTTATGCTATTTGCTTATGGAGACTATGATTATGTCTATCTCATGTTGTTGATGTTATAATGATATGTTCATGATGAGATATGGAAATGTGGAAAGTTCTAAGTCCCTTTTATCCCCATAGCATGAGTCACACTTACATGCCCCTTAGCTTTTATGTATTAGGTGCTCTGTGGATCCATGAAAAACCCTATTCTTATGACATCCCGGTAACTAGAGTCCAAAGCCCCGTTCCCTTAAAATTATGTGCTTGTTTATTAATTATGCGCTTCCAAACCGATGATGTGTAAATGGGTATTATGAGCATTGTATGGGGACTCTTAGGTTTGAATTCGCCATGTCACTCCTGGGCCTTAGGCCTGGGCCTGTGCCATAATAGTGTGTTACGGCTTGACACGATGTGATACTTTTGGTCGAGGACTTAGTTTATATGTGATAATTTGGGCCGAGGATCGACTGATTACCCATGTATTTACACACCTATAGACACCCTGATTGTGTGAGGGTGTATCCTTTAGGCTTATGGGGGCTCAAGGGGCGTACAAGCATTGACACTAGTGCCTTACACCCACGTACAACTCAACCCCTTGATCACCTGATATAGAAAGGCGAGTTCCATTGTGATTTTGCTGGGGTCCATTATAAGTCTATTAGTTAGATTATGTACGGATGAACCTTCTGGTCTTACGGGGGGGGGGGGGGGGGGGCAGATGGCATAAAGGCATAGATACTAAGGCCTTCCACTTGTGTACAAAACTATGGCTCAGTCCGAGGACAATTTTGATATGGGCATACTTGGGTTCACTGGTCGGTATCATTGCACACCACATTGATTGGTTCAATTATGTGAGACCCCTTGTTTCTCGTCTTCCATTATTTAAATAGTGTGGTGTTATATAACACACATATGATTTTTGCTAGCACCTAAAGATAATAAGGATACAAATAAGTGGTAATATCAAGTACCTAAAGTATTAAGCCAAAGGAATACCCTAAATGCACATTCGAGATTAAAGAAATGACCCGAGTGGCACCTCGCCCTTTTTGGAAGGTTTAAATTAGGTTTCACTTTTCAGATGGGACTAAAAGTTTATAATTTGATAATAATGGATTTTTTTCAAGTCACTTTGGTAGCGCGAAGGTCATACATTATGTTTTGGAATCAAGAAAGTTGAAAGATAAAAGTTGGCAAAAGTTACCGTAAGTTTCTTTAAGAAATCCTTCTTAATGTTGGTTCAAATGAATCAGGCCATATCTCCCAAAATACAAGGAGTTAGAAGCTGCATGACCTATCAAATTGAAGATCTATAAGTCTAGTTTGCAACGCATAAAACCTCACATCATACCAACTTCATAATAAAGATTTATGACCATTTTACCGAGACTGCCCCAGCTGGAAACCGGGTCATGGGTCGGGTCGGGTTGACCCAACTTAATGGCGGCTATTTTGACATTTTAAAGCTAAAAAATGCGCCATTTTCGTCCCAAACTAGTATGAAACTGAGGAGAAAGCTCCAAAAAGTTCTCTAAGTGATTTAGGTAAGTTTTTCGCATTTTTTACCGTTAAAATTCATCCCCGTGCCTAGAAATGTGTGCCTTACGCTTTGCAATTGTTTTCCCCTCGGATTAGCTGTGTTTGGAGCTGTTTTTGGGCTGTAAAAAAAGTGTTGTTCTTGCTGGTATTGTTGGTTTGCAGCTTGTATGTTCAAGCGATAATTTTGGGGGCCTTTTACGGTCATTTTTACAAAGTTTTACGGACATTTCCTCGCGTAAATACTCCTTGCCAAATCTGGTCATTAATGTCAAATTTTTGACTGTTTATAGGTGTCTTTAAGATGTGTATATATATTCGTTGCGAAGCTTAGGACGTAAGGAACAACTTTTGTGAAGGAATCTTTGGCGATTGGACATTCGTTGGAGAGGTATGTTAAGGCTAAGCTCTGTTCTTCCATTTAGCACGAAATCCAGGAAGTTTCCCAAAACATCAAATGTGATATCTTACTATTCTGTTGCTAGAAAGACCTTATGTGAAAGGTATTGGGATTCTAGCGGAGTTATATTCAAGATGGTATTAGGTTGAAATTCCATTCATTCGCTTAAAGTGGACATTCAATTTCATTATATCATGTTGTTGGTTTCCCGGCTACCTATTTATATGTTCGAGGTATTTCTCTTCTTGGTGTAGCGCCATTAAAATAAATGTAGAATGCGAAGGGAATGTAGTATTCATAATCAGTCCTTCTTCCATACAAGAATAATTGATGAATTTAAAAAGTAACGCATTGGTTTCCAAATATTCTCCGGTGAAATGCTCCTATCTAAACTACTAAGGCACTTGATCCTGTTTAAATACATTCTTTTACTAATTTACATGGGACCAAATATAATCATTATGTAAAGCACTTTTATGAACATTTTCAAAGTTAAGGCTTCACTCTAAATGTTGGGTTAAGTTCTCAAACTTGTTAAAAAGACATGTATGATCCGACGAGCCATATGTATATGCTATGACAACGATTATGATGTTATGAAATTAAGTGTACCAATGAGCCAAGATTGGCTAAATGGAAATGACTATGATGCTATGAGAATAAGTGTACCAATGAGTCAAGATTGGCTAAGTTCTTGCTATGGTCTACTATGTGCATTCAACATTCATATCATATACTGCACGTTATACATGGACTTCGAGCTATAATCAAAGGTATGGGGCCTATTTGCCCAAATATATATATGTATATGGTCCAGATGGCCACAGGATAGTAGATGTGGTTCTGATTAGCTACCGGAAAGGACCACCAGTGCTAGCATTTGGTTGGGTATGTCATGCATTTGCATCTATATATATGTATTCACGACATGCGATACTCGAGCATACATGCATTTTCTTATCACTAGGAGGTGGCTTATTGGCCACTAAGGCTACTTGAGATTTTGTTACAGGTGGTATTCCTATTAACCTTTTTACTACGGTCATCTATGATTTTAATTCCTTCCTTTCATACCAGTACATGATTATTCGTACTAACGTCCCTTTGCCTGGGGAAGCTGCATTTTATTTCGTTCATGCAGGTTCAGGTAGGGAATCTGATTTACACCTCCACTAGGAGCCCCATTTAGCTATGAGTTGCTCCACCTCTTCCTGGAGCTTTCGCAGGATGTTTACTTTTTGTTGTACAGTTGGGTAAGTCGGGGCCCTGTCCCGGCAGTGTTAGTGACTCTCTTAGAGGCTATTATGGACATGTTATTGTGGGTTGGTCCTTTTGTGTCTTTTAGACTCCAGTCATAAGATTGGCATGTATATCTGGTGTGTGCCTATATATCTGTGGTGGCAGCCTTGTCGGCTAGCTAGTACTTTATGGTTCTAGTTTACTTATCTTGATTTACGCGATTTACTGTTGACCAGGTCATGACCCTAAATGTCCAGGCTTAGTCTTTCACACGTTATGCTGCGCAATTTTCTTTTGGTCCCTAGTTAGTTCACCAGCATGTTTAGTGGCTTAGCCGACCTATAGTGGTATCGGGTGCAAGTCGCGCCTCCCCTCTCTTTGGGGCATGACAAATTAGGATTCAGTAACTCTCAATACATACTTACTCCTTGATTTGAGTTTCTATTTACTAGATTTGCTGCAATCCTCGATATTTTAGCCTTCTATATTTATAGTATTTCACTCAGTCGATCGATGATTCCTACTGGGTTACTGTTACCATTCATGCCCCAGGCCAAGGGCCAAGATGTGACATTACGAAATGGGAACCCAAAGGATCCCAAACAAGCCTCTCAAGCATACATAGCACATCATTGGTTTCGCAGAAGCAGAGAAAAGCAATTAAATGAGTAGCACATAATTTCTAAGGGACACGGGGCTTTGGACTCATGCTATGGATATATTGTAGTGGAGAGGATGAGCATGTATTACATAGCAAATGGTTCCTAAGGGGCAGGTAAGTATGACTCGTGCTATGGGGGCAATTAGAGACTAAAGACTTAGACCTCATCCCCATCATCAAGCATTTAACATAAAAATGGAGTAAGGGAATATGTTATGTCTTTCATAATACAAAGCACATAGACTGAAGCTCAATCATAAATATCCATCACAATATCAAACAACACCTGTAAAAGTGAATAGGATAGAGTCCAAGACATCTCCTAGGCTCACCCTTAAAAAATAGTATCCAAAAGTACATAAGTCTAAGTAAAGGCATGAAAGTAAATCATTGTAGTCCCCGGAAGTGGAGGACTCCCCAATAGCAATTCTTCACCTGAACCAACTAGCAACGTGGAGGAGGAGGATGGAAAGTGTCATGACCCAGACCTAGGGTCTAGGGGTGACATGGAGAATGGGAACCTCAGAGTCCCCAAACAAGCCTCAAGTATCCTTATTCACATCATCGGTTCGGAACGTGTATGCAAATAGTTTACACATCATTATAAGAGACAGGAAAGTAGGACTCACACCTCTAATATAAAATAGGATAGGGGACAAGACATGCAACGGGCTCACCATCAAAATAAATAACATAAGTGGAAGCATAATAAGGTTGAGGAATGGTGGCTTCTCCCTTGAAGATAGGACTCACCACAATAAGTATCTCAAATCAAATCTAGTTATCCAACACTATATGGAGGTAGTCTCTGGTTCCTACATAGTTAGATCATGTAGGCGAATAGTATGCGTTAGTATGTTTGAATGTACTAAGTATGCGGGCATGCAATGCATATGACTTATCAAACCTGCATTCGATGTTACATTGCAAGGGCACATAATATAGAAAGATATATATATCTGAAGAAGAGTAGTATAATAATATGCCATGAAATCTATGATGCATGAAATGTCATAATGCTTACATATACTAGGTATGGACTATAATTGACAAATCAAACTCATGCGAGCTATTACATGAATTAGTCCGATGAAGACCACCCATCAGAAGGAAAAGATTACTTGCAAGGGAAATCAACATCACACCTTATGACCTAGTCATTTTCATGGATGGACACCTTCCTTACGACACAATCATTTCAAAAGGATTTCCAATATAATATCATATCAATAAATATATAGCCATCCTTTATGACCCAATCATTTCGGTAATGGCTACCATTCCTATGCTGACACGTAGTTCAAGGAAAGGGAGAGGACCCTTGGGGATAGCCCTGATACGTCTAATCAATCGGTGTTAATTCAAAACATCCAATGAGAATACTTATACACATACACACTTTCAAAAGAGGCAATGGTTATTTCAAATCATTTCAGTGTATATTTAGGCTTAGAAGCCAAACATTTCTCATGATCACTCGTACTTGGGCTAAAAAGCCAAATCATAGATCATAACCATGCTTCTCATGCATAGGAATAGCTCATGGACATAACAATATGGTGCAAGCACCAAATTTGCTCAGAGAGCCAATAACAATAGACATTTATGTGATCAAATTCTTGTCATACCTAATATCTCATCAGAATCCTTTACATAAACATAATTAGGCTTAACCCACTTTATAATTTTCATAAAATCTAATGCTCATGAATGCATATTCCATGAATGAGATGAGAAATAGCATGGGAAATTGAGATTCAAACTTAAACCAACAATAAATTATGAAATTCAAGTGAAAACATAATTAAATCCATATTTAAGTGATAATATTGATTACCCATGCTTAAATCAAAGCTTTAAAGGGGACATGCACATTCATATCTTCATAAGTTCAATGCAGTAAAACATATTAGGACTTAAATCACTTTAAAATCAACAATAAAATATAGCCCATACATCAATTTGACTTATTAAACAATAAGTCTTAAAACCCATATTTAAAGTGAGAAAAAATTTCATAAATCAAGTGTAAAAAGAGTTTGGGTGTTCTTGATTGAAAGGAACCAAGAATCAATCCAACATAACTTGGGTGTTCTTGGTTGAAAGGAACCAAGAATCAATCCAACATACCTTAACTAATAAAGAAGATTCAAGAAGAAATTTGATGAAGAAAATAGTTTTCCCTTAATTCTCAAGCTTAATCTTCACAAGAGTTCTTTGGGAGAGTTTTTAGGGTAGTTCAATATAATTCTAAGTGTAGGAGTGAATTGGAATGAGAGAAATAGTGTTTAGGTCATTTGGAGGTCTTAGAATAGCGTAGGAAGTTATAAAAGTCCCTTAGGAGTAGCCATAATGATAACAAAACCATTTATGAAGCAGACTAAAATTTCCTGGTAGGGGTCCCGTAAGAAGGTCTCACGGTTCGTACAAGGTCTCACGGACCGTGAAACTCTTCTGTTATACGAGACATAGCTAAATCTCAGAAAATACTGCATAGATAGGCTTTACGAAAATGGGCATAACTTCTTTATCTAAACTCCGAATGAAGTGACACCCGATGCGTTTGAAAGATAATTTAGAGAGATTCAATTCTATAGGTCGTGAGCCACCCAGATCATATTTTACTAAGAGATTTGACCATTTAACGGTGACTCTTCTATCGACACTTGTGAAAAGCATCGCCAAAGGAATTCTATACTTGGAAAATATGATATAGGCATCCATACGGCTGGTCTCATGCTCCGTACCAAGGTATACGGACTGTGTACCCCTTTATCCCTCTTCAAATAGAAAAATTCTTCACGACAAAGTTCCAAGACGGTGATCCAATACTTAGAAAAGTTTCACTATGTCACCTATATGGGGGACATCATGGACCTTGAAGGGTCATACTATTCCTGAAACGGTCTGTGCCACATGCCTTGGCTCCAAAACTATGGATTTTCAAGGCCAAGGCTACCATAGAAGCCACCACACGGTCCGTGTGGGGTTCATGTATGGTATGCCTTGGTCCCAAACTCTACATTAAAGCCTACACATCCTACACAATGCAGAGATCCACTTCAAGGAGCCTCGACACGGTCTGTATAACCTCACACGGACCGTGAAGACTTCCATGAAGTGTCACTTTAGTCCAAAACTTTTTGGAACAAAAATTCCAAGCTCCATTTAGGTCATATAATGTCTGGATCTTTACATTATATCCCCCTTGCCAACATTCATCCTCGAATATGCTAGAACAAGGCTAGAAAGGCTTGCCTTAGAACATGAAACATCAAGACATAAGATACAATGCATATTTCATCACTTGAAAATCATAGAGTCACTAAAACGCATGTCAAAACACATCAAAAAAAATCATAAAAATCATTTTGGTTGACATGTATACATGTCATGCCATGAAACTCTAGAGTGAAAGAATTAGGACCTCTTGGAATAGAAATAACCTAATGCCTTAGGCTTGAGTAGATTAAAAAAGGGAGGGATATCATTTCATCATATCCAATTCCGTCTCCCAAGTAACACTCTCCACAAGTTTCTTTCTCGAAAGCACTTTAACTGAAGCAACAACCTTGTTGCGAAGCGGCTTCACTTGCCTATCTAAAATCTCAACCGGAACTTCTTCATAAGAAAAGTTCTCCTAGAGCTCAATACCACCCAATGGCACAATGGTACTAGGATCACCAACCAACTTTCTCAACATAGACATATGGAAAACAAGGTGAATAGAAATCAAATCCGGATCCAAATCTAACCTATAAGCTACATTCCTAATCCGTTCTAAAATCCCATAAGGACCTACATACCGAGAAGTTAGCTTGCCTATCTTGCCAAAATGCATTACACCCTTCATAGGTGAGACCTTCACATACACCCAATCACCAACATGAAACTTAAGATCTCTCTTCCTAACATCCGAATAGGACTTTTGGCAACATTGGGACGTCTTCAACCTCTCCCTAATCAACTTTAACACACAATCCGAGCCAATCATAGCCAACTCAAACCACCTACAAGAGATCTGCATCTCCTACTATACAAAGCCTCAAACGGTGCCATGCTAATGCTAGCATGAAAGCTATTATTACAAGCAAACTCAATAAGTAGAAGATGATCATCCCAATTACCTTTGAATTCCAACACGTAAGCCCTCAACACGTCCTTTAAAGTTTGAATAGTCCTCTCGGCTTGTAGACCCATTTGAGGATTAAAGGCGGTACTTAACTTTATCTTAGTACCAAGTCCTATTTGAATCGACCTCCAAAAGTGAGAAGTAAACTGGGTGCCACGATTTGATATGATTGATCTAGGTACACCATGCAACCTCACCAACTCTTGGATGTACAACCTTGCATAATCATCGACACTAAAGGTAGTCTTGACCGGTAGCCGACTTAGTCATCTGGTCAACAATAACCCAAATTGAGTCTAAGTGTCTTTGTCTTCAAGGCAAACCAATCACAAAATCCATGTTAACATCTTCCCGCTTCCCAGTAGGAATTTCAATATCTTGAGTCAAACCACTGGGCCCTTGGTGCTCTACCTTCACTTGTTGACAATTAAGGCATTCAGGTACAAACTTGGATATATCCTTCATAATACCATGCAACCAATGCACTTCTCTCAAATCTCGATATATCTTAGTAGATATCAGGTGAATAGAATGATGAGAGTTATAGACTTCACTCATGATCAGCCTCCTATAATCATCCACATCAAGAACACATAACCTATCTTGATACCGAAGCACACCATTCCCCCTCGGAAGAAGATCTCTGTCTTTTTTTTGGCAACCAACTTCTCCAACTCAACAAATCATGGATCTAGATCTTTCTTAGCATTAACATCAACAACCACAGAAGATTCGGCCCCAGTCTGAAGATGAATACAACCATCATTAGTGTCAGCTACCGTAACACCCAATCTACCTCTTTTGCCAACTCTTTCTTCCCTTCATCAACGTGAGCCACACTTCTATAGATAGCCTACTAAGAGCATCAGCTACAACATTTTCCTTTCAAGGATGATATTGTACAATCATGTCACAGTCCTTAAGGAGGTCCAACCATCTCCTTTGTCTGAAGTTAAGACCCCTTTGAGTAAACACATATTCCAAGCTCTTGTGGTTGGTGAAAATATCAACATGCACCCCATACAAATAATGTCGCTAAATCTTTAAGGCAAACACCACCGCCGCTAATTCAAGAACATGAGTCAGGTGATTACGCTCATGCACCTTCAATTGCCTTGATGCATAAGCTATAACCTTACCATGTTGCATAAGTGAACAATCCAACTGAGTCCAAATACATCACAATATATCACCAACCCATCTAAGCCATTCGGTAAAGTAAAAACAGGAGCCGATGTAAGTTGATCTTTCTAAGTTTGAAAAATTTTCTTAAACTCATCTAACCATAAAAACGTGGCCTTTTTGAGTAAACTTGGTCAATGGAAATGTAATAGATGAGAAACCTTCAACAAGACATCTATCATAACCAACAAACCCAAGAAAACTTCGAATAATCGAAGGAAAATACTTGTTAAACAATGCACATCCTTTAACAACGATCCCTTTTAACCTCATCTATAAGATCAACTACAACATCTTCCTTGCTTGGATTACATTACGAGCCCAATGTAACTCTCCCTATTTGGTAGGGGGTGATGAAGATGGGAAACCTTAAGACATGTCCTATGGCACGATATGAATTATGAAAAAGTGAATTATTTCCTAAAACGCCTTGTCACCCTCCTACCCATAGATGCGGCGCACTTCACAACTATGAATAAAAATCGACTTGATACGACATGTTGGACTTCGAGGACCATTTATAAACCTAGTGCTCTGATACCATCTTTGTCACAACCTGGACCTAGGGTCTAGGAGTAACATGGAGAATGGGAACCTGAGAGTCCCCAAACAAGCTTCAAGTATCCATATTCACATCATCAGTTTGGAAGAATATATGCAAATAGTAAACATTGTCCTAAGGGACGGGAAAATAGGATTTATGCTATGGGGATGTTGTAGGGATAAGGGGTTAACATGGATTCACATAGCATGTAGCACATAAGAACCAAAGGGAAGGTAAATATGACTCACTCTATGGGTGCAATACGAGACTTAGGATATTCTACATTTCCACATCAAAACATACGTACTTATCAAAATTCTCATAATCATAACATCCAATTACAACACACAATATATAGATCTGACAAGAGTCTACAAGATTCCCAACAATGCCTCTAGTAATAAAATAGGACGGGGGCTAAGACATGTGTCGGCCTCACGCTCAAAATAAATAACATAGGCGGAAGCATAATACAATTGATGAATGGTGCTTGTCCCTAGAAGATAGGACTCATCACAACAAGTATCTCAAATAAAATCTAATCATCCAACAGTGGATAAAGGTTGTCTCCGGTCCCTACATGGTTAGATCATGCAGGAAAAAAATATGCATTAGTACATGTGAATGTACTAAGTATGCAGACATGCAATGGATATGACTTATCAATCCTCCATTCAATGTTAGATAGAAAGGGTAAATATTATAGAAAGAGAAATATATCCAAAGACGAGTAGTATAACTATATTCCATGAACTCTATGATGCATGAAATGCCATAACGCTCATATATATTGGGGATGGACTAAAATCGATAAATTACGAGCTATTACATGAATTAGTCCGATGAAGACCTCCCATTGGTTAGAGAAGATTACTTTCCATGGGTAATCTACATCACACCTTACGGCCCAGTCATTTTAGTGGATGGACACCTTCCTTATGACCCATTCATTTCACAAGGATTTCCTATATCATATCAATAAATGTATAGTCATCCCTTACGACTCCGTCATTTTGGTAATGGCTACCATTTCTACGCTGACACATATTTCAAGAAAAGAGAGAGGACCCTTGAGGATAGCCCTGACACCCTCAATCAATTGGTGTCAAGTCAAAATATCCCACGGAATATGTATACATATACATGCTTTCAAAAGAGGCAATAGTCATTTCAAATAATTTCAATGAACATTTAGGCTTATAAAACAAACATTTCTCATAATCATTCATTCTTGGGATAAAAAGTCAAAACATAATTCATAACCATGTTTCTCATGCATAGGAATAGCTCATGCACATAACAATATGGTGCAAGCACCCAATATGCTCAAATAGTTAATAACAATAGACATTTATGTTATCACATTCTTTTGATACCTAATATCTTATAAAAATCATTTACATAAGCATAATTGGGCTTAACCCACTTCATAATTTCCATAAAATCCAATGCTCATGAATGCATATGCCTTGAATGAGGTGAAAAATAGCATGGGCAATTGAGATTCAAACTTAAACCAATAATACATTATGAAATTCAAGTGAAAACATAATTAAATCAACATTTAAATCATAATATAGATTATCTATACCTAAATCAAGCTTTAAAGGGGACATGCACATCATATACATAACTCCATTGCAATTCAACATATTAGGTCTTAAATCACCTTAAAATCAACTATAAAACATAGCTCATACATTAATTGAATTTAATAAACAATAAACCTTAAAACACATATTTAAAGTAAGAAAAAATTCCATAAATTAAGTGTAAAAAGAGTTTGGCTGAAAGGGACCAAGAATCAGCACGACACACCTTATCTTATGGAGAAGATTTAACAAGAAATTCGATGAAGAAAAGAGTTTTCCCTTGATTCCCAACCGTAGTCTTCACAAAACTTATTTGAGAGATTTTTTAGGAGTGTTCAATATAATTCTAAGTGTAGGAATGAATTTGAATGAGAAAAACAGAGTTTAGGTCATTTGAAGGTCTTATGATAGCGTAGAAAGTCATAAAAGTCTCTTAGGAGTAGCCATAATTACAAAAAAACCATTAATGAAGCAGAATAAAATATGTTGCTAGGGGTCCCGTGAGAAGATCTCACGGCCGCACAAGGTCTTAGGGACCGTGAAACAACTCCTATGAGACAAAAATCGTCGAAATCTCAAAAAACACTATATAGATGGGATTTATAAAAATGGCATAACTTGTGGATACAAACTCGGAATGAGGTGAAATCAGATTTGTCAGAAAGCTAATTCAAATAACTTCAACTTGGTAGGTCGTGGGCCGTCTAGTTAATTTTGTGCTAAGAGATATGATCATTTAATGTTGACCCTTCTATCGGCTCTTATGAAAATCTTAGCCAAAGGAATTCCATACTTGGAAAATTTGACGTAGGCATCCATATGGCTGGTCTTAAGGTCCATACCAAGGTATACAGACCATTTATTCCTCCGTACCATTTCACTTACAAAAATTCTTCACGACTAAGTTCCGAGATGGTGATCCAATACTTAGAAAATTTTCACTCTAGCATACATATGGGGGACATCAAGAACCATGATGGTTCATACGGTTTGTGAGACGGTCCATGCCACATGCCTTGGCTCCAAAGCCATGGATTTTCAAGGCTAAGGCTACAACACGGTCCGTGAACCTCACACGGTCCGTGTGGGTTTCATGTGTGGTATGCCTTGGTCATAAATTCCATATAAAAGCCCACACATCCCACACAGAGCTAAGGGCCACTTGAAGGAGGCTTGAAATGGTCCGTATACCCTCACACGAATCATGAAGGCTTCCATGAAGTGTCACCTTGGTCCAAAATGTTTCGGAATCACCAATCCAAGCTACACTAAAATCGTACAACGTCCGGGCCCTTACAGAAAGGATATTTGGTTCCTACATGGTTAAATCATGCAAGAAAAAGTATGTGTTAGTACTTTGAATGTACTAAGTATGTCAGGTGCATATGCATCAAGGAACATAAGTCATAAATGATCAATATGTATAATAATAATCAATAGGTATAGGCTCAATATGTCATGAGTGGCAATTGCCTAGAGGAACATGCATAATGAATCATCAAATTACATGACATCATACACATAGTGGGATGGGACCTTAACCGACATATAAAAGCAACCGAGCTACTACTCGAAATCCCGATATTGATTCCACATAGGAAAAGGAGCGTTCTACTTTCCCAATGTCGACCAAACATAACCCTTATGGCATGGCCATTTCAGAAAGTGCCACCACCTGACAACATGGCTTATTTGCGGGGTTTCACATTTTATCTTTACCTTCCGACAGAGCCTTTTCAGTAGCTTCAACCAATACCCATACCTTATGGCATTGATTTTTCGTTAGGTACGAGCCCATATGGAGAATCAATGTCATAAACCTATGGTGGCACATAAATTAGAGACCACGAGAGACTACTATGGTCCTGTCAATGCTATGTCACAATCCCATTAAATACTTGAAATATAGTCGTAGTCATGGCATGCATAGTCTCAATATATCTTAACACCATTATTGGAGTAGCTTATTAATCATAACTTGTAATATCAAAGTTAGGGATTCACATAGTTCTTGTCATTCATATCATGCTCATGAGCTCATAGCATACTTGTTTGATACCTTGTTGGTCTCAACATGCTTATCATACATATCTTGCCACAAGACATTCATGACTTAAAAACATAACATACATATTTAGATCAGATCATGGTGGGTACATTTACACAACCTTGAAATCATGCAATTCATGAATAAAGTCCATGAGAGGAGTAAAATAAGATCCTTAAACATTATTCAAACATACCATCATGGACAAAAGGAAACTTGATTTGGGTACCATCAAAGCCTTATGTAAAAATCATAAATTTTACATGACGTTGCATGACATTAAAGTGTACAAGGATAAACCATCATAAAATACTTCATAATATCATCACATAAGGAGGTTCATAAAATTACTATGTTCTTTCATGACTTGGGAAATTGTAAAGGAAGTGAGGAGTGGTTGAGCTAGTGGAAGAAATGTCTCCACAATCAAAACCCACATACCTTAGTAATTTAGCCGACGAAAATGCTAATATGAGGGAAAGGATTCAAAACCCTAGCTTGCTTTCTTCTTTATCAAGCCTTGGAGGACTTGGGAGCATTTTGAGAGTATTTTGGGACTTAGGATATTTGAGAATGAGAGGAATTAGGGTTAAGATGGATGATAAGAGGTCTCTTTTAGGTCAAAATGACATAGTATAGGCTTAAAATGCTGGATAATGACAAAATTACCCTTTTTAAAAATATTATTGGAAAGGACCACGAGACCCCATTTATGGGTCGTGGTCCATTCTACGGGTCGTAGATAGGTGTTTCGTCTGATAGCATTTTGTCATAACTGGGAATCCTAAATCTTAGGCACACAAACTCTATAATTTATCCTAAACATATCATCAATATCAATAGTAGCCGCCTTGGTTTTACCTCTCAACACTTTGTCGTGAATCATGCAAAACTTGGGGTGCTAAAATTGATAAGTACAAATCTTATCAAGCAAGGAAGATCTAGTCTCAACAAAGGCAAAAATGCTCCGAGGAGGAGAAATATCTAACTGAACCATCAATCTAGCAAGTGACTGGGCCTCTAAAGCTAAAGGCCTCTGCTCAGCCCTAAAGAATGAATAACTCCCCATACTAGTAGGTTTCTAGCTCAAAACATCTGCCACCACATTGGCCTTCTTGGGGTGATATAGAATAGAAATATCACAAACCTTAAGAAACTCCAACCACCTATGTCATCTCATGTTTAGATTAGGCTGAGAAAAAATGTATTTGAGACTCTAGGGATAGGTAATGATCGCACAATGCACCCCATAAATATAATGTCACCACACCATCAACAAAAAAACAATCATAGCTAACTTCGAGTCATGCGTAGGGTAGTTTCACTTATCCATCATTAGATGTCTATACGCATATGTTATCACCTTCACTCTTTGCATCAATACACCACCCAAACCCATACCAGAAGCATCACAATAGACTACAAGTGGCATCCCTTCTAAAAATAAAGTAGGAACGGGTGCTGAAATTAGTAAATCCTTGAGCTTTTTGAAGCTTGCCTCACAATCATCCGACCACTAAAATGCCACATCCTTCTAAGTCAGTCTGGTCAATAGGTCTAACTATAGAAGAGAATCCCTTAACAAAATGTCGATAATACCTTGCCAAGATACAAAAACTCTAAATATCAGTCATAAATATAGGCCTACTCCACTCATGGACAACTTCTACATTAGCTAGATTAACCATAAATACCATCCTTTGTCAATACAAGCCTGAGGAATGCAACTTACACGAGCTAAAACTCACAATTTGAGCACTTTGTATACAACTTATCTTCTCTCAATCTATGAAGTACGGTGCTTAAGTGCTAAACATGATCGCCCTCGCTCTTGGAATAAACCAAGATATCATCTATGAACAAAATCACAGAAGAAGTCCAAATAGGGCTTGAACACTGAGTTCATCAACTCTATAAAAGTAATCGGGGCATTAGTCAATCCGAAGGACATAACCACAAACTCATAATTCCCTCGATGGGTCCTAAAGGCTTTCATTGAGATATCAAACTTCCAAACTCTAGATTCATGATGTCGGACCTCAAATAAATCTTAGAGAATACTAAGGTACCTTGCAACGAGTCAAAAATATCATAAATGCGAGAAAAAAGGGTATTTGTTCTTAATGGTCACCTTGTTAAGCTTACAATAGTCAATACACATATGTATGTGCCATCCTTCTTTTTTCTTTACAAATAATATAGGAGAACTCCTAGGAGATACACTCGGATAAATAAATCTCATCTTCAACAAATCTTCCCATTGTTCTTTCAACTCCTTCAATTCAGCCAGGGTCATCCAATAAGGAGCAATATATAGCTTTAGTGCTTGACTCTACATCAATAGCAAAGTCAATATGATTCAGAGCTACACCAGATAAGTAAGTCGGGAACACATCCATAAACTCTCTAGCAACCCTGGTAGTCTCCAATAAGGGGGGATCCTAAGAACAAGCCCCAATATGAACCAAATATGCCAAGCATCCCTTCTCCAACAACTGACAAACATGAATGTAAGAAATAACACCCTTAAGATAGGAGCTATATGCTCCAACCCACACCAACTAAGGTAAGTCGGGAAAGATAAGGTCAAAATCTTCGCATGTCAGTCAAGAATAGTATGATAAGGTGTCAACCAATACATGCCCAATATCACATAAAAGTAAACCTTATCTAATAAATATCAAGTAAACAATAGTATCTATCCCGATAAAAGTCAAAATACAACTATTATATACCTTATTCACCTCTAATGACTCACCTACCGAGGTGAAAACACGAAAAGGCTCAGCAAGCAGTTGAGACATCATATCAAGATACGAAGCAACATAGGCTCATACATAGGAAATACATAGAGCCTTAATCAAATAAAACTGAAGCTGAACAGTGGCACATTAGAACTATATTAGTGATAACTGCATATGAACTCTTTGTCTCAGATTTATTCATGATAATATAACAAACTCGACGCCCACCACTAGTATGTAGGCGACCACAAGCACCACCTCTCATACCATGACCCCCTCGTGTACCACCCCTCATAGCACGGGGTGTGTCTCTGGGTGTCAGTGTTGGAGCTGGACGAACTAGCTGAAAAGTAAAAGCCTGAGCAAGAGGTGCATAATGAGGAAAATGATGGGCCAAGTCTCCAATCTAATAACAATGATAACAAGACTTGGTCTCCTGTCTCTCTGATGGATATCTAGAAAATCACCCATGCCTAGGTGCACTGCCCGTCTGAGTAGATCAGGGCCTATCAACATTATAAAAAACAGGGATTGCGGCATGGACTGCTCACCCTTATCTTTTAAAATCTTGATCATACATTGGGTATCCACTAAACTTGTCGTGCTGATAGGATCTCTTCTCGCCACCCTGTCTTTCATGCCTTATATATTCTATCATATGAGCATGATCCACTGCACTTTGAAATGTGCCTCCAGCTAAAACTTAGGATGTTGTAGCCTCCTGAAGATCCCCTTCCAATCCCTTAGGAATATGCCAAATCCCAAAAAAATTAGTAGGGATGCTGGACTAGGCATATCTAGAAAATGTATGAAATCCAGCCTCATAGTCAGAAACAGACAGAACCCTCTTGAAGCCTATCAAACTCATCTCTCTAACTGTCCCGAAGGCTATATGGCATGAACCTCTCAAGAAATACCTTCGTAAACTTCTCCCATATCATAGATGGAGATCCAACATTTCGATGAGCCATAACTGACCTTTACCACTCCATGCTAATGAAGTGGTAAGAACTATAAGTAACCCCACATGACTGAAGAATAAAAAGGTTAAATAACTGGTGTTGACACTCAGATAGATAATCATAGACTCTATCACAAGAGATGTAATTGAATCATGAGGAGCAAACTGTACAAATCTTTCAAAGCTCTTCTACTCAGTTGGGGACATAGTTGGTCTAGTAAAAGATCGTGGCACCATAAATAAGGGTAGTGCAATAGATAAAGCGGTAACCAAACTACAAAATTGAGAGCCCAAACTCAACCAAGATGTCTGAGGCGGAATTATTACAGTCATAGAAGGGTCTGTTGGAGCTAAAGAAGGACTAACATGAATCATAGCTAGCTAAGATTGAGCTATACAAGGATCAACTGATGGTGTAGAAACTAGTGTATTGATAACACCAAGGGTCGGATGTGCTCTCTCCAATCTAGACAATACCCTTAAAGGTAACTCCTGAACCAAGGGTGTCATATTTGGGGTTGTGGGTGGTGTAAAAGAATCTATAGGCCCCTCTAGCTCGTAAGTTGGCTCATGAGATGTCAATCAAGTCTATCTTCTAGGAAGAGCTGCCCCTCCAGTAAGGTCTTGGCCCTTGGCCCTATGCGAATGCTGCCCCTCTTATGTAAGAAAGCACATTAGTTGATTTCGGCTCTCCAACTTATCGAAGGGATCTAGTAATCGGCATCTATGCAGATGGAGTAGATTAGGCACTTTTAAATAGATGATATGACGAAATGCATGAATAGAAGCAATACATAAACCATTTTTCTATTAAGTGACCCATAGCCTCTCGAAGATGGGTGTGGACCTTTATACACTGTTCCATGAGACTCTACTAGACAACCTTCCCTTGAATAACAAGCCCAATGAACCTACAACTCTGATATCAAACTTGACCCCACCTAAAATGGGAGCACAACTAAAGAAAATAAAGTAAAATAGAAATAATCACATCTTAACGTACGAAATCCCTAAACCTGGAGTCATGAGTACAAGAACATCTAAAGTACTACACAAGAGAAAATAAAATAGACTCAAAATAGGATACAAAACTTATAATGTTTGACACATAGTCTAAAAGAAAAGATAGTAAAAGAAGTCCCAAAGATCGAGAGCGATTCAATGTCTAAACCTCACCACGAAGATCTGGATGACCGGGGAAAACTTTGGTAGGATAAATCAACTACCCTGTCTGGGTCTTTGTGCTTAATCTGTAGGGAGAAAACAAAGTAGGGGTGAGTACACCAAAAGGTACCCAATAGGTTAAACTAAGTAGGTATGAGAAATCTAAAAAGAATGTAAAAATGAAGAATCCTATCACTTGAATCGAAGGGGTCAATACACACTATAAATAAGAATTGAAGTAGTTAAAGATAGTAAATACAACAATGATACAATGCAATGCATGAATGCAATGGTGTCGCAGGCCATGAATTAGGTGGAATCACAACCGTCGTAGAGTCGGTGTACATATCTGTCAAGTAGAAGCTACAAGATAAGTCCTGGGTGCGTCGCAAGCCATCTACTAAAATATCACAAGCGTCACAGGCCATGGTAAGAAATATGTTGAGGTATCGCAGGCCTCGTACTTAAGTGTCTCAAGGCATCACAAGCAATAATCAATTGTCTCTACATATATTATAATGTCTCAAATTGTACATATGAAATGAGTTATGTGTATACCAATGCAACCATTTCAAGTATAAGATTTGTCCAGGCCTATGTAGCCAGTCCAGTATAAGGTATGTGCATACCAATGCGACTAGTCAGTAAGGAGATATGTTCATACCAGTGCAACTAATCAATATAAGATAGATGCATACCAATGCATCTACTAAAGGGTATATGTAATAGAAATATAAATGACAATGGATAGGTACAGTAGACATAATTTCAAATAGCTTTATCATGTATATCAACCATTTCTGAAAGAATATCATTATCTCACATCATCTCTATCTCATAAAAAAATCTAGATATCAATGAAATAGGCTTAACAAGAAACCCAAGTAGACTAATAAATCTCAATTTTATCACAATCATCATCAATTATTAGCATCACTATCCAAAAGCTATCTCAAGTCCCATATTATCATAATAATACCCAAATTATTTCAAATCTCATGATTTCATCTCAATTTATGAATAGAATCATCATTTACTCAATTTTTGGCATAATAGGTATCACATTTCTATCAAATTCAATCATATCATTCCATAGGCTCATATATCAATCTGAATCTTACAATTATGGCATGAAAGTGTCCAATAACGCAAACCTAGTACCAAAAAGATTAGCCGAACTTACCTTGATGACGAAACTACACTTGGACAAGCTTTCAATCTACTCAAGCCTCCAAACGATCCTTGGATAGATCAACCACTATCAAAAATAGATATTATGTCAAGAGGTGCATTTCGATGCCCATATTTGCATGAATTAGGCTTAGGCACAAAATGGTCAAAATTAGGGCTAAAATTTAATGTTCTTGTATCTGGAAATCATCTTTTAAATCAAATTCTACATAAAAATGGAGTCCTAGGTAATCCCACAAAAATCGAAGTCAAATTGAAGGAGAAATCACACCTTAAAGTTTCAAAATGAAACACCAAAAATACCTTATTTTTTATATTAAAAATCATGAATTATATGTATAAATCAAGATAAATCTTATGGAAAATAATTAATTTAGTGTTATTAATACTTACCCAACTAAATTCTTTGAAAACCGTCTTTCAAAATTGCCACAAAAGCTTTGAAAGTTTAAAAATGGAGTCAAAATTGTGTTTCTTGTTGTACAGGGCTAAAAAGTACTCCATGGATGTGGGTTGGGTTTCCACAAACATTGAGAAAGCTGATCAAAAATCCTCCATGATTGCGGAGACCGACCTGCGAACACAAAGAAGAAACAAGAGGTGGCCACACCCTCACACATACATTGCGAACGCGATTTAATCCTCCACAAACGCAGAGGATAATGGTACCTAGACCCATACGATTGCGGAGGCTTCTCTACGAACGCGGAGAAGATTGAGAACTGCACCAGAAGCTATGCAGTAGCAACACACAAGTCCAACAAATAATCTGAATTATCCACTCAAAACTCATCCGAAATAAGAATGTCATGAACTATATATGTATCCATACCAGAAACAATTATCCAGACTCAACGAAATAATAAAAATTAGATTTTGAGGTCTCCACAATACATTTACCAATGCAAGTCAATTAAACTAGTTTAAATTCAAAATACCAAAATTGCCTTAGACAACATCAAGAATTTTTACGAGACCATTTTCAACGTTAGTTTCACCATTTGAAACTATCAGAATTGTCAGAATTTCAATCTGAGCTTTTGAATATCGAATGTTGATCAAAGACAAACATTGTTCCTAGAAATAACTTAAAGCACAACTTTGGTCCTAAAAACATCAGTTTTACTCTTATTTGAGTTTTTAACTTCTCATAGACCTGTTTTGATGTTTAGAGCTAATGGAATCAATGGATCTTAGATGCGCTATGGTACAAAATTTCATTTTTTCAACATTTTAAGCTTCAAAAAGTGCAAAAAACTCATAATTTAATCTTTTGAAACTCTGGATTTCAGATCCAATAATATATATAAATAAAAATAGGCCGAACACAATATACAAAAGGGTAAAATAGTCATGTTCAAAGATAAGCTCAAAAATGAGCAACTAGGTTATCACATCCAAAGAACCACAATCTACTCAAAAATAAATTCACATTCACAATTTGAAACTAATAACACCAAAATCAAGTAATTCAGATAAACAAGAAAAATCATTACAAGAATCTACTACTATAAATCAATATCAAAATTTATAAATTTTTTATGAAACTATTCATATCATGATCAGAAAATCATTCGTGAAAACCATTTTAAAAATGTAGTTGAAACGAGTTCATAATCATCAATTTCATGAAAAATTCATGTTGGTGAAAAATCCCCAATTTTCTCAATTGAATGCGCTAAATTGCTAGAATCAAGGGATAATTTATGGGTAAAGATAAGGTTAGTAGAATATATCTTTTTCAATGAAATTCCTTGAAAACACCATGTAAAAATCCTCCAAGCTGAGCTTTCGACATTTGAAAATGGAATAAGCCTTCAAAATAGGCAACCAAGGGTCTAAAAACCCCTTTCTTATGTCGCTACAAACACCCGCAAAAACAAGCGGCATCACTATTGCAATGCCTTGATCGGTATGGTGAGGTCAATTGGGCTCCGCTATAAAAAGGCCTGCACACCAGAACAAAACAAAATTTTCCCAAAACATCAAAGACTTGAAATCAACTATCAAAATTCATTTTGGAACGCCATATTCACAAACCAAACATACCTCACTAAATTTGACATTCAAATACCAATGACATAGGTGAAAATCAAACTCGATATCTCCTTGACCTAGAACCTGATTAGGCTCAACTAAACTAATATAGGCCACTTGAAAAGCCAGTACACTACAAAAGCACTCAAAAATCAGAACACTCTAATTCTAGCACTAAAATCACCTCCAAGAACCATTAGAATCATCAAAAAATAAATTTGAGCACCGAAACTCAAAATTTTAACAAAAGTCAAACTAATTTCAAACCTTAAGTCGATTTCCATCTCCAAACTAAAAATTAACATAAGAACTCCAAAATATGATTCTTATAACTATCCTAGGAAACTTTTAACATTCCAAAATTTATGAAATTGATTAAAGTTCATTCTAAGACTCGAATCTCCAAATGACTCGATATTTCAAAACAAGGCAACTTAAGCCTTCAATAAAATACAAACTTTTGAAATACCAAAACATTATCAAAAAATTTCAAATAGCAACTTTTGAAATTAATCAAACATGACTCAAGGAAATTATAAGGAGCAAAATGGTAATTTGTAAAAAATACAAAAAATGACCTTGAAGATCATTACAGTGACTAACGTGGTATCATAGCATGAGGTTTTAAAATGAACCTCGGATGCTAACGTACCTTATTGAGTAGTGTCTTGTTCATGGTTTTGAATCACACCACAATCATGAATTAGAGGCTTTGAGCCATTTATGAAACTTCCAATTCTTCATGATTTATGTCGTTTTTATAAGTTGTATTAAGGTTTCCCCTATCTAACAATGTTCTCTTTGTGCTATCATATATCATGCCACCAAGAAAATCTTCTCCACCAGGGGATGTGAATAAGGATCAAGTGCCTCTAATCCCTAATAAATAAGGGGTTTCACATGCAAAGTTCTGAACCGCCTTAACAATTGCCCATATCATGCCAAACTAAGTCAATGGGGAAGTTATCTTTTTTACCCAAGCACCTACCATTGCAAATAGGATTTAGGATATCGTGAGGATAAACCTTCTAGAATACCATGGTTCCAAGATTGATGAAGACCAGATGAAGTTCATTGATGATGCCTATAGGACTGTGGCCATCATGGGAGTGCCACTAAATTAGAAGTCGATCTTGTGTCCTATCAACTTAAGGGTCTAACAAAATTTTTGTATGATTAGTGGGTTTTATTAAAGAGGTGAAGAATTGGTACCAATCACCTTTGAAGAATTCAATGGTGCCTTCTTAGACTGGTTCTTTCACTTAGAGCTAAGAGAGGACAAAGTGCAAGAGTTCATCAATCTCAAACAAGGCAACATGAGTATGAGAAAATACTCTCTCAAGTTCACACAACTATCAATGTATGCACAATTCATGGTTGCCAACCCAGGGGCAAAGATCCACAAGTTCATTTTTGGAGTGTAAGAGTTAGAGAAGTTCAAAACCACTATGTTAGTATAAGAGAAGGTTATCTCACCTCATGACCTATAGATAAAATATTTTGAAGGAAAAGTTGAGAAAGAGTTCTAGGGAGTACAAAAGGGCTCGGGTTGAAGGTGGTGATTCTCACACCAAAGAGTGGGTTAACATGATAAATTTTATGGTGGCAAAAAAAAAAATGGGACAAGTTTCAAAAAATGCTCCTCCTCTAAGGTTCAACAGCGACAAGGGGTTTAAACACAAGCCAAAATACAAGGTTCAACAATGACAAGGGGTTCAAACACAAGCCAAAAGGAGGTAGGGGAACTCAAGGTGTGAAAGACCTTAAAAAGTGGAATGCATAGCTGATTCTAATGCATGTTTAATTATAACAAACTCGTTCATCATGCTAGGGGGTGTAGAAGTGGTGGTGCTAGGCCCCAAGTCCATAAGTCCATGCTTGTAAAGCTCAAGGGGGTGCTAAAAAATCCAACAAGTTTTATGCCTTGCATGGCCGACAAGAAATTGAAGAGATTCCAGATTTTGTTACTGGTATTTTGAATGTTTACAATTTTTATATTTATGCATTATTAGATCTCGTAGACAATTTATTCTTTGTAACTCCTTTCTTGCAAATGGATTTAATGTAAATCTTGAAGTCTTTCTTGGGCCATTTGAAGTTTGTACCTCTTTAGAGTGATTGCAAAAAGAGCCTATAGAAATTATCCTCTGTCTCTCTTTGTAAAAATTGTCCCTTATGATCTTTTAGAACATCCTATGGTTGATTTTGATGTCATCATTCGGATTTATTGGTTACATCTCTCCTGTGCTTCTAAAGATTTTCGAACTTATATTTCAATTTCCTAATGCGCCCATTCTTGAGCCGAAGAATGGTAGTTTAGCGTGTAAGGGTCAATTTGTTTCCAATATTAAAGCCTATAAGATGATTTACAAGGGGTGTATCTATCACCTAATGTGGGTTAGCGATGTCCCTTATGAGGTTTCGTCACTTGAGTCAGTATTTGTGTTAAGGAGATCCTTCATGCCTTTTCCAAAGAATTTCTTGGTGTTCATCAAAAAAGTAGAATATATTTTTGCATAGATTTCTTTCTCAATACTCATCATATCCCCATGCATCCTTACCGAAATACCTCTACAAAATTAATAAAGTTGAAGGATAAAACGAAAGATTTCTTCAAGAGATATATCATTAGATCAAGTACTTGTCCATGTGGTGCTCTAGTGTCGTTTGTGAGGAAGAAATATGGGTCACTACGAATGTGCATAGACTATTGACAATTGAACAAGGTGACTATAAAGAACAATACACTTCAGAGAATAAATGACCTATCTGACCAATTGTAAGGTGCTAGACACTTCTCCAAGATCGATCTTTTAACTGGTTATCATCTACTAAGGGCAAAGGAGTTTGATATTCCCAAGATTTCTAATCAGACAAGGTATGGTCACTTTGAATATGTGTTGATGTTGTTTGGTTTAACTAATGCACTGACAATATTCATGGACATAATAAATATGGTGTTCAAGCCTTACCTTGATGCATTTGTGGTTGTTTTCATAGATGATATTTTTGTGTATTCTCATAGTAGGGAAGATCATACGAACCATTTGAAAATGATAATTCAATCCTTGAGGGAGAGGGAATTGATTGCAAAGTTTAGTATGTGTGAGTTTTGGTTAGAAAAATGGAGTTTCTTGGGCATGTGATGTCTAGTGAAGGAATTAATTGATCCTAAGAAGAAGTAGGTGGTGAAGAAGTAGCCCAGACTATTGAACTTTATCTTTAGAAGACGAAGGTGGTGAAGAATTGGCCTAGACTATTGACTCCTTCGAACATTAAGATCTTTTCGTGTGTTTAATTAGGTTTTACAAGAGGTTTGGCGAAGGGTTCCAATCTTATTCTTCATCGTTGACAAAGTTGACTTAAAATAAAGTAAAATTTATGTGGATGGATGGGTGTGACAAAAGCTTCAAAACATTGAAGGATCATTTGACTTTGGCTCCAATGTTGTCCTTGCTGGAGGATACCAAAGGGTTATTGTGTCTTGTGATGACTCACATGATTATTTGGGGTGTGTTGATGAAACATGGGAAGGTGGTTGCCTATGATTTAAGGAATTTGAAGTTACATCAAAAGAACTACCCAAGACTTGATCTTGATATAGCGGTTTTGGTATTTGCATTGAAGACTTAGTGTTATTACTTGTATGGGATTTATGTTGATGTCTTCACATATCATAGAAGTCTCCAATACGTATTCACTAAAAGGGAACTCACCCTATGGAAGAGAAAGTAGTTTGGCCTACTCAAGGACTATGAGATGAGTGTGATGTATCATCCGGGTAAGGCTAATATGGTAGCCAATGCACATAATAAAGTGTCAATGCGCAACATACCTCACGTTGAAGATGTGAATAGGTTAGTGTAAGAAGTACATTGTTTAGCTTGTTTCGGTGTGAGACTAGGTGGTTCAAATAATGGTGGTATGATGGAGCTAAATGGTTTTGAATATTCATTGATTATAGATGTCTAATCCAAGCATGATCTTGATCCCACTTTTGTTGAATTGAAGATATTGATGAAAGAAGGTAAATTGAAGATTTTCTCAAAAGGATGAGATGGAGTACTTCGATACAAAGGGAGGTTGTGTATTCCAAATCTTTATGACAAGGGGGAAGATAATAGAAGACTCATAATTCATAATATTCCATTCATACCGGATCCACCAAGATGTATAGAGACCTAAGAGAACTGTATTGGTGTAATATAATGAAGAGGGACATAGAAAAGTTTGTGTCAAAGTGTGCTAATTACCAACAAGTAAAGGGCAATCATACAAAATTGGATCGCCTAAATCAAGACATAGTGATTCCAATGTGCAAGTGGGAATAGATTAATGTATATTTTATGGTTTGTTTCCCTAAAACTAAGAGGCATTTTTACTCCATATGGGTATTGTGAATATAATGAGAAAGTTGGCTCACTTTCTACATGTCAGGACAACCTATAGTGACGAAGACTATGCAATGGTGTATATTTGAGAGTCTATGATATTACATGGGATTCCATTGTCCTTTATATCAGATCACGATTCTCAATTCACCTCTCATTTATGTAGGTAATTTCAAAGGGGTCTTGGTATAAAAGTAAAGTTGGGTACCGCTTTCCATCCTCAAATTGATGGGAAAGCCGAGGGAAGAATTCAAACACTTGAAGTTATGTTAAGGGCTTGCATGTTGGATTTTAAAGGAAATTGAATGAGCACTTCCCACTTACCACTTATTGAGTTTGCCTACAAAAAGAGCTATCACTCTATCATTATTATGACACCATTTGAGGCCTTGTATGGGAAGCAATGTAAATCCCCTTGGGCTGGTTTGAAGATGAGGAAATGAACTAGATAGGACCTCACTTTGTCATGGATGCTATGGATAATGTGAGACTTATCGGGGAGAAGTTAATGATGACACAAAGTTGTCAAGACTCATACTGATGTTAGAAGAAGGGACCTTGATTTCAATGTTCACAATTGGGTCTATTGTAAGTTGTCCCCATGAAAGGTGCGGTCTGGTTTTGCAAGAATGGGAAATTGATTCCTAGATATATATGGCCTTATAAAAATTTAAGAGGTTTGGAAAGGTGTCTTATGAATTCGAGTTGCCATTGTTGATGAATATGATTCACCTGGTCTTCTACGTATCAATTTTGAGAAAGTTGGAGGGTGATCTAGGTCATACTTCCTTTGGGAGATGTGAGGGTGAAAGAAAATTTTACTATGAAATGGTTCTAGTTGAAATTTTTAATCAACAAGTAAAGAAGTTACGAAATCAGAAGTTACATACGTCAAGATTCTTTTGAGGAATCAAAAAGTTGAAAGAACAACATGCGAAGCAGAAGCTGATATGAAGAAGTGAGACCCTTATCTCTTAAACTATACATAAGCCTAAGGTATTAGGTTGTACTTTCCCCAAAGACCTCAAATTCCTTGCTTTTCAGCTTTCATGTTATTTATGGATTTTTACATGTTTGTCGGACTATTTTTTAATGATATTTAGAGAATAAATTTGAAAATTTAATCAAAAAGATATTTAAGTTGTATTTTGCATTCATGCTTTGTTGATAGCTGCTTTTTTCATTCCTTAGATCTTATGATTAGCACATGTGGGGACAAATGTTCCCAAGAGGGAGATTGTATGGCCCCACAAGTTACAAAGTCAAAAAATCGAGATAATGCTAAAACTAGAAATTTCAGGCTAATGTATGAGGCTCATTTATGGCTTGTGTTTTGAATTATAAGTCATAGGCATGGCTCGTGGATTAAACTGACAAAGTGCAAAAATTGGCTAATCCTGGGATCAATTCATGAGGGTTGTTTATGGTCCTTGAAAAAGCCTAGAGACCTTAAAAGAGGGGTTCATGTAATGGGGTAAGGGTTGCACAAAGTTGGGTTTCTGTAAATAATCTATGTATAAATAGGATGAGTCATAGTTGCTTTCACAAGTCATAGATTGGGTCCTTAATTGGAAAATTTTTCTTTGTATGGATTGGTTGTATGAAAGGGTCTATGACCCGTAATAATTTTTACGAGTCATAAAGAGGAGTCATATATTGGAATTCAAAGGTAGTTTTAGAAGTATAAAAGTCTAACCAGGACAAAACCCCGTGTTTACCACTCGTGATCCATCTATTACCCGTAAATGGTAGTTGTAGTTTGTGTCCAGCGGATTGTAATGAAAGGTATTTTCATCAATTTCTCGCATCCTAAGTCCAATACTATATTTTTTTTATTCTATTCCTTACCTATATTAGACACCAACCATGTAAAAAACTCTCATTTACTCCTATTTCAAATCTCCTAAACATTCTAAGGCAAAGAAAGTGATATCCTAGGAAAAATGAAAAGGTACGGTTTCCAATGGTACCCTAAAACTTCAAGTTTCTTTTAGGGTATTCTAAAGAGGTATGTGTGTTTGATTTGTGGGACCCTTTCATATACAAAGTCCAATAATTTTCTATTTTATCTTTTCTTTATGTTATGGAATTTTATGGGTTTCTTGAGTATTATTTAAATGATGATAATATGATGTATTTTCCATAATATAAGTGTGATAATGAAATTATGACAGTTAATGATCTATTGAGATGACTTTTATAGTTTCCAAATGGAGTTTTGAATGATAAAGTGATGTTTTAAGAGGGTTTTGAATTGATGAGATTCCCTTATGTCATTGCCTAATACTCTCGAATCATATGTTTTAAAGTTTATTTTCTTGAGCCCACTAAGTTTTAAGTTGAGCTTTCTGATTAAGTATATTATGAATGATAAGGTTTTTCAAGTATGTTATGCATGTTTATAAAGTGTTAAGATGCCCTTTTGATGTTTTAGATAGTGAAAGGAAAGTTTTCAGCAAAGATTGACCTTCACGTGAAAGCAAAATTCTCACTTGCGTAGATTCCTATGTTCATGAACTATTCGTATTATGAATAAATTTATGTTTCAAGTTATGGTTGCATGATTATAGTAATGTTTTAAAGTATTCCATGGGACTTGACTTAGAACCAAATTGGGTATTAAGGTCTGGGTCGGTAAGGGAACCTTAGTAGCAACTTCTTGCCTCAATAACTACGTGACACCATGTGATCCCTTCTACAATAAGGCTAGTAGATCCACAATAGAAAAGTTAAAGTTAAGATATGCATGCACAACTTGACTGAGTTCTACTTGTAATGTAGTCTACTCAGTTTAACATAGGTGGTTATGTTGGATTCCATGTAGTCGCTCATATGGTCTTAAATGTCGATTATTGTATCCTCCCACATAGTTATATATATATATATATGTATGTGATAAATAATTATGTTTATACTAGTTCAAAGAATGCATCATATGATACATTGATCCTTCATAACATATTGAGCCCTGCTCTTTGGTTATGGCTATGTATATTGCCTATGATGACACTACATTTTCATATATGGTGACATTACAATTTCAAGTGTTGAATTTGTATCTCACATACTTAGTACATTACAAAGTACTAATGAATATCTTGCCTACTTGATATTACAACATAGGAACCAGCGTCCCTACTCCTCCAACATGTGACTATATCTTTTGATAAGTGAAGACTAGTAGTTTTGATGAGTCCTATAATCAAGAGGCAACATACATTTTTATTCAAGCTTGTACTTTTAAGACTTTTACTTTCTACGTAGTATCTACTTTGATACATATAATTGAGGGTGAGCTTCAAACATGTCCTAACCCCTACCTCGGCTTTATCTAGTTGTTATGTTTGGAAAAAAATATGAAGTCTTAAATTGGTTCTTTATTGTAAGATTTATGTTTAATGCTCCTTAGTCTCATTTCCTATTCTTAATTCTACTTTATTATGTTCAAATACCTATGGATATGTAATGAATGCTGAGAGGCTTGTGTGACGTACCTTTGGGTCTCTAATTTGACATGTTATAGCTAAGACCTAGGCTTTGGTTGTTACAGTGGATTACCAACTCAATGGTGTTTCTTAAGTATGGTTCATATAATGGAAATCCTATAAAGATGATGAGGGTCTTATTGATTTAGAGGCATTCAAAGAAACATTTTTTGATCTTTTAATTCCACCTGAGCTAAGGGAAGCTAAGGAGATAGAGCTTATGAATAGGAGACAAGGAAATATGTGTGAGGGTGTATGCTTCACGTTTACTATGTTTTCCAAGTATGAATATTCTATGGTGGTCGATCCTAGACCCCGCATGATCTATTTTCTTTTGAGTGTATCTGATTTTGTTTTAATGGAATTCAAAACTAAAATGCTAATGAATAAGATGGATATTTTTGGCTCATGTCTCATGCTAAGAAACTTGAGAGTGTGCAGCTAAAGAAGATGAACATGATATAGTCCAAGAGGGTTCATTTTGAGGGTGGGTTTTAAAATGTTTTGTCTGGGACTGATGGTTGTTTCGAAAAAGGCTAAGGGTCCCAAAATCATTGTCATCTCAAGTCACTTATCAAAGGTTTGATAAGGACAAAGCGCTTACTCCTAAGGTCAAAGGTTAAGGTGATAAATCTACTAGTTTTACTTTTCCTAAGTTTCTCATGTATGAGAGATATCAAAGTGGATTCGGTGTGTCATGACCCAAGTCTAGGGCCTTAACACTTGGCGAATAGGAACTCGAAGGTACCTCAATCAAGCCTCTTAGCATAGAGAAAGCGCATCGTCGATAATCAACATGAACTTAATACATAACATCAAATCCATATGTACATAATCAAAATTCAACAATTCCTCTAAACAATGATAGGGATAGAGGCTTAGAAATATCCCAAGCTCACCCTCAAACATAATATAAGTGGAACAAAAGTAACATACTCTCAAAATGAAAGATAGATAGGAAAGAGTTATTGTCCTCAAAACAAGAGGACACACCACAAGCTAAGTCTTTCAGATCAAAATTAATTGTAAGTGTGAGTAAGAGGATGGTCGCCGGTGTCTATGTGGGTACATAATGTAGGAATATAAGCATTAGTTTTATATAATGTACTAAGTATGTGGGATGGAATGCAAATAAGGAGATTATACATCATAATAAGCAATATGCATCATCGTAACAAGGTCGCAAATTCAATATACCATGAAGATCAATGTCTTTGTACAGAAAGCTTGGACATAAATTCATAACATATCATGTACTTAACTATGTAGTAGTTACTACATGGAATCCTGATATCATCTTCACACCAGAGGACGAGTAGCCTACATGCCAAGGTAGACAATGCCCCACTTTGTGGGTGTCATTAACATCGATGTATATGTGGATCCACTAGCTAATACATAATCTTATGGTGGGACATAGGTACGAGAAGTAAGGGTTTATATAAGGACGCTTGGGGATGGTCCCCCTTTTAAATCCCATTCAGTGTTATGTCTAATATCACTAAATATCTGAATATAAGCATATTGAAATAACATTATGATAAGAATAACTCATTAAATCCGTAATTCCTACAAGTGAGAATTTTCCTTTCACAAGAGGGTGTGTCATAACAGCATAAAAAGGGGCTTACAAAATCGTATTGCTTTTATAGAATTTCCATGGATTTCACAAGATACTTGGTAGCCTTTATAATTCATAATAAATTAAAACTTGCATATCATCCGATAAAACTTTTCATCATACTTCATCATGTAACTTTACCTCAAACTTGGTGGGTTCGTGCACAAAGTCTTGAAGTCATTAAATTCAAGAATAACAAGCAAAATTAGGTAAATAACGATCCTTTGAAACTATTCAAAACTCCATAGTAATTGGAAAACCCTAGTTGGGGAACATAAAAATTATCTTATAAATATTCAATGTTCATAGAATTTCATAGTAATATAGCATACGTAGCTCAAGTAATATGAAACATTTCATAATATGAACATTTGAAAGGAGTTCATGCAACTTCATAAAAAAATAATATTGATAACTTGAATGAACAGGAGAATACTATAGCTTTGTGGAGGGAAGGTCTGAACTAATTAAACCCACATATTGCATCTATGATTTGAAATGAAAAAATCTTGAATGAAGATGACGAGTATGCAACCCTAACTTGTACTCTTCACTTGGCACCTTGGGCGAATTTGAGAGTATTTGGGAAGTCCGATACTTAGGTAAAATTGAGAATGGAAATAAATGAGAGGAGTTTGAGTGTTATAGGGCTAGAAAGGGGTCATTTAGGGGACAAAATGGCATGCATTTTTTTTAGAATAATAGAAGATGTCAAAAACGCCCCTTATTAAATCTTGTAAGGACCCATCTACGGGCCGTAGATTGGACTATGGACCGTAGGATGGGGGTTTTGTCCTGTTGGGTTTTGAACCCTCTGAAATCATCTTTGAAACTCAATCTATAAGTACCTTCTATAACTCTTAGATTTATTCATATACCGTATAACACGGTCGTAAAAAGCCCAACACTTGAAAAAGAATTCATCCTCAAGGATCAAAATATGACAAAATTTTATGACCTGTAAAGAAGTCTACAACTTGTCTTGTTGTTCATATGCCATGATCAAAAAACTCAAATAACATGGCCAACATCGGTCACCCTTCTATGAACCCGTAGTATGGTCTATATTTCCATTTACAGAATGTAAAACATTCTCAGAAACAATCCTTACACATAGCCACATTCTCACCCAATACCTCTAAACAACAAGCCTAGTCTATGACTCATGAAATGAACCATGAGCAGTAGATTGGGTTGGTACTTTGACCCTGGACTTTCTAGATTCTCCTTTCTAACATTTTTGTACATTCCAGCGTGAGGGGCCTTACAATATCTCCCCCTTGGGGATATTCGTCCCTGAATGTGATAAATGTATTTTTTTTACAGAGTAAAGAAGCATCTAAAAACACAGCTTGAATCCGAAAATACAAATCAAACACTTTTTCATGAAAATTTCAAATTAATGCTTCATATATTGTTCAACCGTAGATTCATAAACATATAAATATGCATGGATGACATAAAAACTGAATATGCAAAACAATTGAGGTTTTGGGCAGGAACACATAATACTTTAGGCTTGAGTAAAGTTGAAGAGATAGAGGTATCGTTTCTTTATGTCTGGTTCAACTTCGAATGTAGAACTTTCAATTAGCTTACCAAAGGACCTTAACGGACACAAAATCGTTGTTTCTCAAGCTCTTGACTTTTCGATCAAATATTTCAACCAAGAACATCTCAATATGTCATGTTTTCTTCAACATTCACAATTTTCAATGGCACAATAGATCTTCGGTATCCTATAAACTTCTTTAACGTGGACACATGAATGACCAGATGAACCATGCTCATCTCCATGGGAAATGTCAACTCATAAGCTACTTTACAAGCTAGTTTTAAGATTCTATAAGACTTTACATACCTAACTCTCTCAAAATTCTTTTTTTGCCTAACCGAGCAACACCCTTTATTGTCGAGACCTTAAAATATACCCAATCATCAACTTTAAACTCAAGATCTCGGCTTCAATTCTTGAAATAGGACTTCTTCTACCTCTATGCCATCTTAATTTTTCAATTATTATCCTCACCTTATCTGAAGCTTCTAAAACGAAATCCAGACCTATCATAGCCATTTCTCTCACATCAAATCACCCAATTGGGGATCTCCATTATCTCCCATACAAGGCCTCGAACGGTGCCATTTCGATGCTAGAGTGGTTACTATTATTTTAAGCTAACTCAGTTAGTAAGAGATGCTCAATACTATAACACACAATCTCTAAGCATAGCGTCAAGGGTTTTAATAGTCCTTTCAACTTTACCATCAATATATAGGTGAAATACCATACTACGCTTGACTTTTTGTCACGCCCTAAGCCCCATTAAGGCGGACTGGCACCCGTTGCCGACAAGGCTCGGGAGAACCAACATACAACTATACACCTGCTATGAACATTTAAGAGGTTTCCATACTCAATATGCTGTCAAAAGAAAGTAAACTGTACTAACAAACCAAAAGTAAATGCATAAGACTAGGCCATTGGAGCCCCGATATCTATAATACACTATTTGACCACACTTTAATTTACATAGTCTACAAAGCCTCTAAGTAAGGAACAATATCCATATGTGTAGGGACAGGCCCCGCCTCATGGCCAACTATACAATACAAAATACAAGTTCTAAACACATAAGCCCCGAAGCAACCTGGAGCTTAGTAATAGCAGCTGGAAGTCCTGTACTCTTACTGGGGAGATCTAGTAGCTCCTGTACCAGCAGCATGAAATGCAGGTCCCCCGTCAGGGACGTTAGTACGAGATAATGTACTGAATATGTAACGCAGGAAATACTGTATATGCAATATGAACTCAAATGAAATCACCCAGTGGTGTGTAGGGATGAAAAGACCACCTTTAGTCATACTGTGGAATCATGTGCTTTATGTCTTTTTATTACTGTATTTTTCTTTACTGTATAATCTGTACACAATATATCATGTAAATGACCAGCTGATCAGTGGTAAATCTGTAATGGGATCGACCCTGGCTAGGTGATTCCTTCACCCCTCGGGCTACCACACGTAAATGAGATCGACCTTGGCTAGGTGATTCTTCCACCCCTCGGGTTACCACCCATTTATAAGCAACTGTAAGTTATCTTTTATTTACTTTGAGATGGTTCTTTTGGTGGTCGTAACCTTTAGAACTGTGGGAATATAGACATGTGTCATATGAACAACCATACAAGGTAATACCACAATGAAAAGAGGGATACACAACTAATGAATCGTATCGAAGATTAAACAACACATAGACTTTGTTTGGTAAGAAGGAACTCATGTATATTTGGTATTCAAGTACATATGCAGAATTGACAATGGCTATGTATGGGTACATATGAACATGGTAAAGAGTGGAGACACGGTTAGCAGCTATGTCGAAATTTGTATGTGACTTTATGTGCTAAGGAAGATTATAGATTTCATGCCAAGTAATAGGAAGTCAAGTAGCCCTACATACCTCGCTGTACTATGTCGTTATTACCTTGGAGTAGTATCCTTTTCCTCCAAACACTTATCTACAATATATTAGGTGATAAAACTAGTGTTAGAAGCTAATAAGCACATCTTAGTAATCCAATTTCACCCAAAAATAATATCCGGGCAGCAAGCTCGGAATTAGCAACCAAAGAGTATTCTTTCAACATTTTCGCTCCTAATCGTATTTTCTAATACACATTTCCATATACATGTCATATCCAGCTATGTTTAGTCCCATAACAGCATTGCAACAACTCATACAGTATAACATATAATAACTCTACACAACACGCAAGTAGACAACGCAACATTGTGTCCTTCTGCTACACTTCGACGTCAACCATTCCCAATCCATTTCAACCTCAACCAAACTGTCCTCAGCATATTTAAACACAATGACAGTCCTAAAACAGTCCAAAAACAGTCCCTAAGTAGATGGAAAACATGAGACAACAATTCCAAAAACAGTCCACAAATTCTTACTAATGAGCGGAATTAAGACATCATTTAAGAACTTATTTTTGCGGAAGATAAAAGTGGTCCAGCCGCCTTCTCACATCATTACAGACCCAAGACTTCTTAAAAACATACATATTACTTCATAACTCAGCCAACCAACAAGATAAAAGTCTCTTATTTAACAAGAAAAGTGAACCACAACATTTGGAAAACATGTTGTCCCAAAATTTCTGTACAATACAACCAACATACTCTTCATGTTTTTCTTGTAATAATTACACCAAACCATGGGTATCTTTACTTACCTTAGCCCTTAAGGTTTAGGTTCTTTCCAAGAACCCTAGAAGTGTTTCTTGGCTGCTTTAGAAAATGAGGAGAGAGCAAGAAGAAACTTAGAGAGAAATCTGAAATTTTGGCTTGAGAAAATGACTAAACGTTGCTGCTTGTTGCTCCCTTTTATAGGCCACTTTTGGCGGACTTTCTTTTGGGTTTTCAACCTTATTTTATTAAGGTTATGGGGCAGCAGCTTGGCCTTTTCATTTGGGCCTTATTGGGCTTCAAATGGGATGGGCTTTGTTGCAAACATTTCTCCCCTAAGCCCACTTAGTTTGGGCCCTAGTTTTGAATTGGATTGTGATTGTAATTTGGCCCTTTTCCTATTCATCTTGGGCTGAAAATGTTGTCCTTTTATGATGCTAAACCATGGGCCCAAATGACATCCTTAACTCGGGGTTTATTCTTTATCGGACTTGAACAAATTCGGTGTTGGGCCTTGTCTCCATTTACCGAGCTTATTTAAGCTAAGCACGTAGGTGACTCACCTACTAGCTTCCTAAGTCCCACAAGCACCTCAATTATTTTACTTCATTTAAGGTCACACTCTCCTTAACTTGACTTAAAAATTATATACGCTCGGTCATCTTAAGCGTTAGACGTACATATAGCCCTTTAATCTAAAATTCACGCACTTTTAAAAACATGTGCGGATTTGACCTTGCCATAACATGTTTCATCTAAGTTGGACTAATACATGTAATATGTAGGGTGTTACACTTTTGTACCAAGACCTCTTTGAATAGTTATCCAAAATTGAGAATAAATTAGGCACCATGATCCAAAATGATGGACAATGAAACCCCATGCAATTTAACCGTCTCATAGAAGTAAATTAGGCACCATAGGTTTTCTTGAATGTAGAATGTGAGATTACATTGTCATTCTATCAATAATGACCTGAATGGAGTAAAATTTCTTCTTAGTTCTAGGAAAATTAATCACAAAGGCAATATCAATCTACGATGTTATGAATTTTTGATGATTTATTAAAAGAAAATAGGTCATTAACGAGGAAATATTCAGTCACTAAAAGTATAAATTTGATCTTTATTAGGCAGTAATGACTGGTAAAAATTCTATCTTCACCGGTCGTTAAAAACTCCATCGTAAAAGTTAATACCCAAATTAAATCCGGTCATTTAAAAATCTTCAACAATGACATAAATCTATTCGTTATAACTCTTTTCCGTAACTAGATTTTTCTTTCGCTAATTGATATTCTAGTTATTAAAAAAAAGGGCAATCCTGTTGCACTATCTGAAGAAGGGCATGACCAGAAGGATCTATTCTACACAACCTTACCTCACATTCTATCAGAGGATGTTACTAGGGTTTGAAGCCATGACCTTCATATCACATGGCAACAACTTTGCCAATTACTCCAAGGCTCTCCTTAAGTATCAGTTAATAATACCTTATTTATAAGAACAAATCGATTCAGCAAAAGTGCGTATATATATATATATATATATATATATATATATATACGCGCACACACACACAAACACAAACACAAAACACACACACACATATACAAATAATGACACATATGAAAATATACAAATTTATTATTTTCAAATGAAATTTCATAGTTAACTATGAAGAATGATATTGCGCAACATTACGTAAATATAGATATACAAGTTGTACGATATTATATTTTTTAACCCCTAGTAAAAGAGGAAACTAGAATATCTTTAAACAATTTCCAAAATATGAAATGCATTTTTCCTATGCTTCAACATTTTCCGTTGGTTATGCTTCTTTATACTTTTTCTGAGGATGAGTTCTTCAAACTGCATGATCTATCAAAAGATAAGTATAAAACTTTCATGTAAGGTTGTTAATAACAGTCCTACTAACTATTATCTTCTTCTTTCTTTTCTGCCAAATAAAAGATTTACCACAATAAAATATAAAAATTATTTCTATTCTCACAATCAAACAAAATGAAAGTTGGACTTTCTAGTTCTAGACACAAAGTTGTTTATTTTGTATTTTGCACCTTAATTTATTACTTTTTCCATATTGCTTCATGGATAGAACCCCCAACTTCTTTTAGTTTCTCTTTTTATGCTAGTAGCATTCACCTAATATAAATAATTCAATATAATTAAAATTATTATGAGATACAAATCAATTATATCATCTTAAATTTTAAATAATAAAAAAATCACGATTTCTTAATTAATTAGTAGTTGGTTATATGTCCCGTAAAGCTTTTTAAAATTTCTCTTTCTAAAATTTCACTTTATACTTGTCCAACTCAAACGAATGATTTTTTCTATACATCTGTTAGTTTCACAACCAATAATTGAAAGAAAAAAGTTGACACAATATATTTTTTTTTACTAGAAGAAATATTATTACTGAATATTGAATCTTATGTCTATTGCTAGAGGTAATTTGCTAGTGGAGAAACGGCTTTCCTCTTGAGAAAATTACTTACTGCCAAATTTATATAACTTTTCTATCTTAGATTAATCTATTAAGCTTATAAGTATATATTTAATATTATTACTTCTATTTTTAAATTTTTGTTCCATTACAATATTTTATTTTGACCTACTTCATCTTGCATCTTTTCAAAGGTCAAGTAAATACGAAAAAATTGTCTCTAAAAATAAAAACATATATAGAAACTATATCAAGAAAATATTTAAGTAAAAAGATTGTGCCAAAAGGATTGTAACTAAATAAATTTGTAACATTTTAATATTTTATATGATGGACTATAACAAGAATGATGGATAGAGTTTTAGAAAATAATACATTAATATTTTTTCTTTTTATTAAACATTCTTTATGAAATAAGAAAATTATAAAAGATCGAGAATTTTTTTTAGGATGATGGAATGATTAACAAAACACCATTTGTTCTTCTTACAACATAATTTGGTCTGATCACTTTGCACTTATGTTCATTAAAACATATTTTTATGCTAACTAATATGTTTTAACAGTGGGATGTTATGTTTTTTAAATATCAAATATTATCCCTTTGTTAGTGTTGGATTAAAATTTGCCTTTAATAACTAGAAAAAAAAATTTGGTCACTTTAAGTAAATTTATAACGACTGAATTGATTTCTCTTCGTTAAGAAATTGTCATTTAAAGTCTATTTCTTGTAGTGTTAACATACCATGGGAACAAATGAGGGACCTAATCCCATGAGTGATGTCTACCTTAAAGTGACACCTGACAAACAGTAAACTGACAGTTTGTGATTCATTCGTACGCGTCTTCCTGCTCCACAGTTGTTGCCTAGCCTATGAAATTTCTCCAAATACTGCTGATGTTGTGTGTATATATATCCAACCTTTCTTGAGAAGAAAGTTTGTGGGTTTCTATACATATTGAGTAGGTGTTCCTGGCGAGGCCCTTGGGTAATTCACTAGGATTATTAGAGTTGCTCTTGCTTTGTGAAGTTCATTCTTCTTATTTAGTTTTTGCATCTTGTAAATCGATTCCTATTCTATAAAGGGATGCTAGAATCAACAAGCCTTTGCTCTTTTCTTTTTTGAGTTCATAGCAAGAGTTCGCAATGGTGAGTGTTGAAGTCTAAGTTGGCTAGAGTTAGTCAATTTAGTGGATAGTGGAGAATCTACTTAGATGCTTTGAACCTGTTGTAGAGTTATCACAATGGGGGGAATTACAGCTAAATTCCTTTATTGCAAGAGTTGTTAGTCAAAAACTTTTCTCCTTTGATGATAACGGAGTTGGTTTGAAATCCTATGAGTACAGGTCGTGGTTTTCTCCTACCTTAAACAAGGGGATTTCCATGTAAAACAACTTGTGTGATTTTACTTTGCTGCTTTACTATTTTTGGTATTTTTATTGACTACTATTCTTATGAGGGACCATGTCCATAGACTCTACATGGATGTGTGTGTTCCATCAATTGGTATAAGAGTGAGAACTCTCTAAGAGATTAACACCTAGAGGTGATCCTAAAGAATAAATGCGAACTCCACTAAATCAAGAAGAGGGTCAATCATCTACTAGACCTCCTCTCTTTAATGGGCAATATTATAGTTGGTGGAAGACTAACATGAATGATTTTCTCATGGTTGAAAACAATGAGCTATGGGTTATAGGGCTTGATGGTCCTGTTGTTGCTACCTTAGAGGGGAAGGATGGAGAAATCACTCGAGTAGTTCTTAAAACTAGACAATAGTACACTGATGAAGACAGAAAGAAGACTGAAAAGAATTACAAAGCAAAGAAGTTCTTGGCTGGTGGAATTAGGGATGACGAATACAACCGAAGCTCAACTTATGAGTCTACAAAAGATATTTGGGATTGCTTGTGTATAGCTCATTAATGCGCTGAGCAAGTGAAGGAGTCTAAGATGGTTATGCTCACTACTCAATATGAATATTTTTCCAAGAAAGAAGGAGAATTCATTCGTGATATGTATACCAGATTCTCATCAATCTTCAACGAGCTTCGATGTTTGAGTGAACCTATTCATCTTACCAAACAAGTCAGGAACATCCTCAAAATTCTTCCTAAGTCATGGTCCAAGAAGGTTGATGAAATTACTAAGGATAAGGACCTGAAGGTGCTGAGTATAGATGCTTTGATTGGTAATCTGCACACTCATAAGTTGAATAAAGCAAATGATACTACTAAGAAGCACAAGTCATTGGCTCTAAAGGTGACACAAGGTGAAAAATCTAAGAAGATAAAGATACGATGGCATACCTCATTAAAAGATTTCAAAAATATTGACAAAATGTGGAGGTTTTGAGAAGAAGGAAAATCCTATCAGAGCTGCTATTGCTAATGATTAGTGTAACAAATATGGAAAACTAGAACACTTTATTAAATAAAATCCAATGCACAAGACAGAGTACAAATATTATGCCAAGGTTGGAGACAAAGAAGACAAGCCAAGGGACCAAGTCTCTGACATGAGTAGTAGAAAGGCTGCTGCAGACTATGTTGTGAAAAAGGCTCTTGCAAGTCCCAGATAATGCTTCTTTGTTGGTTGTGAAGGATGGGGATGCAATCTTCAATCAAATGTTTGCATCTATGGAAATTTTGACGATGATAATGAATTTGAGAAAGAGGTAACTCTATCCAATTTGAAGCAAAATCTGCACATTCTTTCTATTAAGAAGTTGAGGAAGTTAGTTTTATTCCTATTGATTTTTACCAAGCTAAACTAAAAAGAATGTTTTGAATAATCAATTCTGCCTTGTTTAGGAAGAAAAAAAATTCCTTGATTTCTCAGTTATCTGATGTGGAGAAACATGTGATAGATCTGAAATTAGAATATATAGGTCTTTATGAAAGTTGAACGAAGAAACAAAGTGTTATCTAAAAGGGAAAGAAAAGGTTAGTAGCTTTGAACTTTAGGTAAAAACTAGTCTGAATGATGCTGAGACAATGCTAACTATGGAATGGGAGAAAAATACTCAGTTAGAAAGGGACCTTGTCATTACCTAGTTGGTCATGTTTGAGCTTATATATAAAAATTACTATTTTTCCCTTTTGTAAGTTTCTTTAGGCCGATTTTGAACTATCTATATTGTTGAAACTGAAGTGTAGAGTTTTAAAAGTTTGTGTTTTTGGCATTTTTGGAAGCTTAAGTTGTTGAAAAAAATGAGTTTTTGTACCATTCAAATTTTCCGGTGTCAGATTAGAAATTTGTCAAATCTATCAGCTCTATATGTCAAATCTGGTCTAGGAGAAGTTAGAGGATTAAATTCGGAGTAAGAATGGAGTTTTTAGGCCTAAAGTTACAATTTTAGTTGCTTTCGAAGTGAAAATCTGACTTTGGTCAATAATTGAAGTTTAGAAGAATGGATCGAAATTCTGACCATTCTACTAGTTATAGATGGTTAAACTAACTCTAGAAGTGGTCTTGTCATAACCATTAAAGTTACTTAGGGCAGTTTTTGTATTTTGAGTTGTAAACTAGTTTATTTGACTTGCGGTTGTAATTGTGTCAAGGAGACCACAAACTTGAGTTCTAATTATTCTATTGATTCTGGATCACCATTTATGGTATGAATACCTATTACGTTTGTTTAATTCTAATTCTGAATAAATTTTGAGGGTTCGTTGATTTGCTGTAAAAATAAAACACTTTTTTATGCTTAAAACATTGAATTTTGTGTGTTCTCAATGCGATGTTAGTTGGTTTTATGTATCTTTGTGTTATACTTGCAGGATACTAGGATTGGCCTTGATTTCTTGAAGAATTAACGAAGTTGCAGAGTTTTAATGCAGCACGAGACCCTGTACAAGTCGTAGGACATTCTACGGGATATAGACTAGTTTCGTGGACAATTCTAGTGAATGGATGATTTTCTGATGTTGGATCTACGAACATAGAGATGAGTCGTGGAATGATTTATGAGTCATAGAACATGGTTCCTACCGTGAGGATCAAAGATTTGGACTTTCTAAAGATTCATCCGTTGAAACCCCACTACGTGTCATAAACTGCTTTAAAGATCGTAGAGGGTGTGTCATAGACTTGAAGTCCAGAATTTTAGAAGCTTTGTACAAGACCTTGATTACGGGCCACGGAATGCAATACAACCCATAAACAAGTTCATGAGGTGTTCCGATCTAGTTATCCTATTTTTCTTTGGACATATATTGTGAATATTATAAATAGTTTTTTAGGTTATATTTCAAACGTTTTCACATAGTACACAGAAAACTCAGTAATTAGAGAGAGAAAATAGTGATTACATTGGAGAGTATTGAGAACACACTTTGATTTCATCTTCAATCTTGTGATTCTCTTTGAAGTTGGATTTGCTTGTTATTAATTCAATTGTGTAATAGCTCTATTGTATTTTTCCAATTCCGAAGTGTTGCATATACACAAAGTATGAGTAGCTAAATCCACAACTAGGGTTGTGGAAAAAATGAAGAACTAACAAGTTAAAACCGGATAAGACATAATTCTTGAAAAGTGTGCATGCATGTATTAATTAACTCTCTTTGTTTTGCATGATTTCTACTTGTGGCCAACATTAGAACCCGTCTAGTTTTATTGACTAGACCAAGGTAGTAATGAATAGGAAAAGAGATTAATTAAAGGATTCGATAGATGTGTTCTCATCTAATCAACAAAATTATGTAAAGGGGAGGTTGTACTGGAACTAATAGATAAGGGTTAGTAATGCACACAATGGAGATGTCCAAGTCACATAGTGAAATTCGCCTCTAACTTTTGACCAAAGGGCTTGGTGATCTTAACTTACCGTCCTGTATGCTACACACTAGAACAAAATTAGGTTATCCAATGATACTAAGTTAGGGAATCATGGTGAACACAATTACCCAATTTCTCCCAATATTGATTTCACTCTTGTGTGTGTTAGTTTTATTTCCCCATAGATTATTGCAACCCCCCGGGAAGTAAGTCTGTTCACTACTCATATTGCAGTCATTGAATCTTCTTGAGTCTACATATTCTGTTAGGTTTGCCCCTAACTTTATTCTGTTCTATTTCTTTACAAGAACCATTTTATGCTCAAAAAGAAGGTGTATTTTGGAGACATCATGATTTTAGCGCCATGGGAATACGGCTAGAGTGGATCAATTCATAGTGATTTGGGTGTTAATGTTTATTTGCCACATTTTACGTTTTTTGTTGTTTTTGTTTCCATTGCAGTGTGTAAGTGTAGTGTATGCCAAATACACAAAGCTGAGGCAAACCCTTGGCTCAGTTTGACCCAGAGATCCACCAAACGTTGAGAATAATGGCCTAAAAAATGCCAATAATGTGGCTAATGTAGCTCTGAACCGGAATGAGAGTGAAAATGCTTATCACGAGAACCCACATCCTCTTGAGGACATTTCTCCATAGCCATAAGACATTAATGCTAATGCTTATTAGTTGAACCAATGTAGGCTGAATCCAAAGGCTAAGGAGGTGACTGGAGCCATTGTGTTGCCACCACTACTGGCAAACATAGAGTTCGTAGTCTCGAGTGGATTGCTTCAATTCTACAAAACTATAGGCTATTTGTAGGCTTACCATCGGAGGATTCTCATAGCCATCTACACAATGTTGCATTTGTCTGCAAGAGTGTGATGGGAAAACAAAATCTGTCTATGGATACTGTGGGCTTCTTGTCTTCTCATTATCTCTTACTGGCGATGCAACATTATGGCTATCTGAGATCCTGCAGAGTTGGATCACCAGTTAGGCAGAATTGCAGAAGGGGTTTTTTGAGAGGTACTTCCCTAGATCGAAGAAGCTCAAGTTGAAGGACTAGATAAACAACTTTGAGTATCTTTTTGTTAATTCGATCAACACTACTTGGGAGCAGTTTACCAAAAGCTTGAGGAGTATCCCAGACCATAAGATAGTTGATGATGCCTTAGTGGATATATTCTACACTGCCCTTGATCAGAACAGTCAGGCTTGTGTTGACACTATCAAGAGGACATCTTGTTAGATCAGCCATTCACACGGATAACATAATAGATGGAGAGAGTGATAAAAATTAATTGTGCATGGGGGCAGAGAGACAGAGCATCCACCAAAAGTTTGTGCACTGTTATTGTTGGTCCAGAGCAAGTAAAGTTCAATGAAGAAATTATGCAAGTGCTTGCCTAAATCTGTATAGGTATGGACGTGATGATGAAGCAAAATTAAGAGAGAGTCAATGCAGTGGTTCATCAACCTCCACATGCACCCATGTTTGATGAGCCATATTATGAGGTGGACACACTTTTTGTTGTTGATCAGACAGGGGGTTTTTGGGCCAATGCCTAGGGGTCCAACCAGGACTATTGGCACCAAGGTCAAGGAAACCAAGATTGGAACTTCAAGAGAGATGGAGCTTTCAGGGATAACCGCAGAGGATACTATGATCGAAACAGGGGTCCAGAGAGATATGTATTGGTATCGTATAGATGGCTTCAGAAATGGTCCCAATGTGCCACGACATAATTGCAATGTAGGTGCAAGTAGTTCGCGAATTGAGGAAATGTTTAATCGCCTATCGAAGAAAGCTGAGACAAAGTATGAGACTCTGAGGGGTATGAATTCAGAGATTTCATGCATTAATCAGAAAATTGAAGTCTCGTTTTGTGGCTATAAAACAGCTGGGACAATAGTTTAGTCAAGTGTCCACTTACCTAAATCAGCATGAGATGAGTACACAGCCTAGCAACATAGTTTAGAATCCTAAGAATGAAGGGAAATTTATGGCGGTTACTACTCGTGGTTGCGAGAGCACCCATTGATCCTCCCATGCCAGTTGATGAGGATGATGTTCGAGAGGAGATAGTTGTGGCCAAGGATGAGGATACAGGAGATAATCAATGGCAATGATGGGTTGAGTGAAGCTATTGATGCACCACAAATAGTGAAGCCCATTCCTAGGCCTCCTCCTCACTTACCTCAAAGAATCGAAAAGATGGAAGAGGAAGGCAAGTTAAAACACTTTCTCACCATGGTGAAACAACTTTCCATCAATACCCCTCTCATTGAGGCATTGGAAAAAATGCTATGGTATACGAAGTACATCAAGGACCTGGTTACTAAAAAGGCCACTGTGAGTCAAGAGCTCTCCGAAGAGCTTCAGCACTGCAGTGCTATTGCTACAAGGTCTTTGGTTACGAAGGAAGAAGGTCCCAGTGCCTTCACCATACCCTTCCTCATTAGATATGTGGAGTTCCCAAGGGAACTATGTGAACTAGGTGCCAGTATTAATTTGATGCCCCTTGTGTTCTATGAAAAGCTAGATTTGGGAGCCCCAAAATTGGGAGCCCCAACTCCGACGAGCATGTTATTTTGATGGTCGATCACACGATGAAGAGGCCTATGGGGATATTGTACGATGTCTTGGTCAAAGTTGAAAAGCTCATATTCGCCGCACACATTATGATCCTAGATTGCAAAGTTGACTTCGATGTCTGTGAAGACCGTTTCTAGCCACAGTCTAGCACTAGTGGATATGGGAGATGGTTAACTCAAGTTCAGATTGAATGATGAAGAAGTTGTCTTTAGTATCTGCTAGACCATGAAGCTTCTAGATGATTTGAAGAATGAAGTCTGTGTAACCAATTTTTTGAAGTCTTGCCACGACAATAAATCAGGTGCTACATGGGAGGAAACTCAAGGTCTTTGATGTAATAGTGTAGTTGTTGCTTTATTTTCTCTTTTGGACTCACAAGTGGTTTATTTACTTGTAATTTCAAACATTGGGCTGGTTGTATATAGGATAACAATGTGCTCTATGAAGAATATGCATGTACATGGCTAAGTCAACTATTTTTTTTGCTGAAAAGAGCATCATGACGAGTCTCTACGACTAGTTCTACGAGCCGTAAAACACTTTATGACCCGTGCACCATCTCATCGATATTTCTTGTGAGCAAAACGTTCAGCACTCAAGTCCACGAGCCATCTTTACGATCCATAGATAAAACTATGGGCCATGAATCTCATGGACCCCATGTAAATTTTTTTTTAAATTTTCCAAGTGTTTAGGTTTCTACAACCAACTCTACCAGTTGTACATCATTCTACGGCTCATCGACAGGTTCGTGAAACCTAGTCTTGAAATCTAGGGTTTGGATATTCTATGAAACCATAGTTTATGAGACATAAAATACTCTATGGCCCGTAATAAAGACCTATTTATTATAATTAAAAATAAGTCCTAAACAAATTAGAAAAACTGGTCAACAAACTCCACAAAAGAGCTTTACCACCCGTATTGTCTTCTACGGCTCATAGTCGGGCTCTCGTACTCAGCTGCTAGAATTTTGGACTTCACTTCTATGGCACCCCTTTATGACTCATAAAGTGGTTTACGACCCGTAAAGGGGGCTTCGTCTGATAACTTCCCTATAAGTCTATATTTCTGATCCTCAGGGCACGAAAGGTATTCTACGACTCGTAAATTGCTCTACGACTTGTCTGCATGTTTGTAGACTTCAACTTCAGAAAATATCCCCTCACTGGAATTCCTCATGAAACTAATCTACAACTCATAGAATGCTCTATGACCTCTAGACTATCTCGTACAACACCAAAAACCAGTAACTTCTGCAATTTTTTCCCAAATCATGGCCAACTTGTAATCCTGCAAATCTAAACACAAAAACACATAAAACCCACAAATATCTCATGGAGAGCACATAAAATCCTAAGTTTTAAGCATCAAAAGTTTTGTATTTTGGCAACACATCAAGTTCCAACATTTTCCATCGTTAAAAAGCAATCAAAATTAAGATAATTGATTAACACATGCATACACACCTTCAAAGAATTACGAATTATCTGATTTTACCTTGTTCTTCTTCATGGTTCCCATAACCCTAGTTGTGGATTTAGCTATGCATTATCATTGTTGATGCAAGAATCATAATGTAGAATAGCATAACTGAGCACTTACAAGAATAAATTTAAGAACAAGAAATCCAAGCTCTTCAATGGAAATCACAAAGTATGAATTAAGATTACAAAATAATGTCCCAAGTGTTTCTCTCAATGCTCCTCTCTCCTCTTATGTTTTCTCTTCTGAAAATAACCTCATAACCTATTTATAGTGTTTATAATACAAATCCAAAAAAAAATAGGAGAACTGATTTCAGCAGGAAGTACAAGCAAGTCTGCATGTCACACTAAGTTCTACGGCCCATAACGGAGCTTCATGGACTTCATTCTTCAATTCTTGGTTCAGCTTCTACAAGACTCTTCTACGGTCCATATTCAGACTTACGACCCGTATTGAGTTTCATCTGATGACTTTTCAGAAAATATCAACTTCTAATCCTCAAGGTACGTAACCTCATCTATGACTCGTACAAATTTCCATGACTCATCTGATAATTTGTAGATGCAACTTCAAACAATCATCCCTTCACTAGATTTTACCATGAACCCAACTCTACGACTCATGGAAACTTCCATAGCCCATAAAGAGTGTCGTAAAATAGCAACCTCTGGGCACTTATCCCAAGATCATGCCAAATCCTGTAATCCTGGAAAACAAACAAAAAAACACATAAATCCCACTAACATCGTTTTAAGCATCAAAAGTGTTGTATTTTGACAGCACATCAACATCCTAAATTTAAAAAATTTTGTTTGTCCTCAAGCGACAGACTCAATCTACATAAGCAGTATAGTAACACACAGATCTCAATCCAATGGCACAGGTTATCTCCAACTCAAGCACAGATACCATAACATTCACAAATGCATATCGGATAGCTATCAGGCAAACCAATATAGATAAACAGTGCAACTATGAGAAGCAAGGTAATCACAGATAAGCAGCAATCACTGAATTTATCTAGAATCAACAGTGCAATGCAAGGGCCCTCACAACAAGAAGTCACGTATCCCACTCATAATAATATTTTCAGATCTAATGCTTGGGACTAAACAAAATCACTCACTCTCACAAAAGATATTCGAATATTGTGCTCAATACCATATGTGTGCCCCTATACTGATGATCATGACCTTCGACTACTTGGACTAGGATTACTATAGGACTTTCTCAAATTGTAACATAGGCTTAGGGGGCTTTGGTATGTTGTTTGGGGAACATAGTGACTAAAGGCCCTTTGACACTGTGTTATTATACACTTTTGCCCTACCAAGAATGTCAGTTTTAAACTCATTCTCCCTTTCACCTATTTACAACTCATTGCCTTTTGTTATCATGTCTTTTCTAGCTCATTGATCGGGTATTTATTTATTAATCTTGCACCCATAGCACAATTTTATCCCCTTTTTCATGTATCACTAGCTTCCACCCCGTTTTATGTGATTACCCTTACATAGCATCCCTCAACTTAGGCTTTTGGCCTGAGTTGAGGTGTACAATATCAAACCTATGAACCAGGGCCACTTTTTGTAGCAACCATCAACTTAAGTTATTTGTCTTAGTCAAGGTGCACAATATTCAAAGAAGGACTACGGCTAATTTAAGGATTTTTTTTTCATTCAACAAGGCTGGTTAACTTAGGTTTTTACAAAGAAAGGGTACATGCAAGGCTCAATCTTTGGGATCAAAGGATACATTTAACATTTCGTTGGTCATTTAGGCTAAGTGAACTAGTACAAACAACGACTTAAGATCCTTTCCCAACCAACTAACCTATCGTCAAAGTCAAAGTAACAGGGCATATCCTGAATTGAAACACAACATAAGAATTTAGCAAAGAAAGCTCACACACACATGAAACTAATTACAATATTAACATAGACTCTCAGATCATGCTTTTCATCACAAATAGACCTCACTTATCAGAACAAGCACTGTCAAATAATAAAATATGCATGATTTCTATAAAGACCAATTAATAAATTTTCTTGTAGGTATCATGTTTTATCAAAAAACTAATATATGCCATAGACTTCAGTACTACATGCTACTAATACTACCTACACATCCTAAATATGTCGGTTCAACAGAAAGTAAATGTCCTTGGGGAAAAAGAACATAGGCAAGACAATCCCTCAGATTCAAAATTTGGGATAGTTATAGGCCAAGGCTACTCAAACTTTACTGAGGCCTATAACTACCCACACCCAATCAAAAAAACATTGCATTGTCCTTAATGCACAAAAATATGACAATAAAGCACGGGGGTCAAAAAAACATATCAGGGCTCCTAAGTGCCAATCTCGGGCTTAGTTTGACCACCCTCAACCTGCGTGGTGGTCTCCTCAGTAGTGGGAGAATTGGGCCTGCCAAAGCCCAATTTTATTTTATTTCTTATTCCTTGTATATTTATTTACTTATTATAATTGTTATTTGTTCCTAATATTAACTTTAATTTAATGTTGTTTTATTTGTTTTTAATCTAATTGATTCCCTGACATTGTCAAAGTCATTTCTGTTATTTTCTTTTATTGATTAGATCTGATTTTATTCAAAAAAGTGTTTTGCTTTAGATTTTTCCAATATTTTTAAAATACTTGTGAAATTTTTATTAGTTGAGTGTCTTTTTAATAAAAATTTAGAATTTTTCTTCTTTGATATTTTAATTCAATTGGTCGAAATGTAGTTAAGTTTTAAATCATTTAGAATTTTCTAAAATATGCTTTAGGTTTTCTTTTGTCATTTTTAAACCAATATTTTTTGAGAAGTTAGTCAATGTATCCTAATGGCTGGATAACTGCATGTTAGCGGCCATTTCTAGTGCGTAAAACCTTCTCGAAGTGGTGTACCCGGATTTTTTAAAAAGATTTTTCTGTTTATGTCTTTTTAAAAGGATTTTAATGGTTTTCTTAATTTTTCCTAAAAATTTAAGTGGCGACTCCGAAATTTTGAAAATTTTGTTTACTTAAATCAATTAGGTAATAAATCAAATTTTCGTAAAATCAATAATAATAATAATAATAATAATAATAATAATAATAATAATAATAATAATAATAATAATAATAATAATAATAATAATAATAATAATAACAATAATAAAGGTTACAATAATAATAATAACAACAACAACAATAATAATAATAATAACAATTATAATAATAATAACAATAATAACAACAATAACAACAATAAAAATAATAACAACCATAACAACAATAACAATAACAACAATAATAACAACAATAACAACAACAATAACAACAAT